>OX438699.1:737046-3137046 GCA_949316375.1 Mythimna vitellina | reverse complement strand
GTCGAATTTATTCTGGTTCTTTTTGTACTATTCCTTTAGGTCGTGTAGTCCTCTTAATGACAAACCGCAGCATTCTTTATTATTTTTTAAAACTCAACTCTAAACCTCGACCACGCCTGATGTAAAGCATAGTTGTGGTCTGCAATGGATCGGGCGAACTCTGAAAAGATCTTAGATTTAATCTTGCCTTGCAGAATTTTGAAGGCTCGTAAACTCTGGTTATTTTCTTAGACTATCATAAACCATACTCCTTGATACGATCTAAGCCTTGAATTGCACAATCTCAACCCAAGACAGTAGTTTCAAAGAAAAAAAAGCAGCCAAGTGCGAGCCGGACTCGCGCACCGAGTTCCGTACGAACTTAAGGTAAATAGTTTGATTTCCGAATCGGTTCTCGAATATTTTTTTGAATCGCAATAAAGTTATTATTTTATGATGTAACTACGAATTTTCAGTTTTTAAGTTATTTCCTTTACTTGTGTTATGAGACCTTGCTTTTTGCCAAATATTAGGCATAAGCGGCTTTATCTTTAAATTGCGTTGACTTAAAAGTTTAATTTTTCAGTGCTCTAAGGGGTAGCAGACCTGATTATTTTATATTAATTTCAATTTGATACCTCCACACGTTCCCGAGAAAAAGGGTCTTGACAGACGGACAGATAGATAACATATTGATCCTATAATGGTTTCCGATTTGCCGACTGAAGTAGAGAAACCTAAAAACGGGTTGCCATGTGTGTTTGTCTGTTGGAGCATGTCCAGGAGACAATTTTTTAAGACGATTATTCGTCTAGTTTATTAACTTGTTGCCGACGTAAGTACCGAACCCTAAAAAAGACCTACGTCTTTAAAAAAACACACGACGCTCGTCCAATCAGATAGTCCCAAATTGCCAGCACCCGTTCGAAATTTGAATAACACATTCACTCCACGTTCGGTGATGATGAATGAAGTTAGCGATGGACTTGAACTGAATATATTTTTACTAGGATTTATCAGTCGATAATGATGTGGGGTTATTTATTCATAGCCCATGTATTTTAGAGCCATTTTGGGGATTTAATAGTGTTTGCCAATGTCAGGGGGAGTGGAAATTGAGTAGGTTGAGGGTCGGAGGTTGACTAGAATATTGGTATTTCTTTGGCAAAGTCTGAAAAATGTTGTATTATAAAATATTGTCAAAACAATAATTTATCATCGTAGAAGTGACTTTAAAGTGGGGCGGGCATGTTGCTCGTGGAATAGATAGATAGTCGATGGGACCAGCGTTAGAAGGCCACAAGGTGAACCAATGACCTGGTGATAGCCGCAGGTATACTGATTGTTGTGGGCCACCACAACGAACGTCCACTGTTGGTCATAATATGGCTCCACTAACTGACGTCTTTCAGCCGACGGCGCGTCCTGTTCTACGCGCGCTTCAAGATGTCAGCAACTGTAGGGGCCCAGCAGGGTCAACGCCTACCGGGGCCAAGGATCTGATTCTGCAAGAAAGACTCGGCCCTGATACGAAAAGCAACGAAGGAACAGGAGTGGGTTTTTAGTCAGTAAAAGTCTGACACTATCTCTCGCTCCGCCCAAGAGCGGGATTTGTCAATAGATGATTTTCCCACCTAAAAAAAAAACACCGTACCGACTCAAGGATGAAAACTAACTCATAATTTCTGTACTAAAACTTTTCTTTTTTTGTTAATGTTTTTGGCTTGGATATGTACTAAGTTCTTTAAGTAAAAAAAAAACGACTTTCAGCTGAAATTCCATTTAATATGCGAATAACACTGTTATAAGTACGTGTAGTTAACATAACCTTTTCGTCCGAAGTTTGCGCCGAAATAATGACATTCACGACGAAAAACAGCCAACAATTGTCCCTAGACATTCAGAAACGTCGAAAATTCGTCTAAAACGGCACAATTTGTGCCTTTTGTCCGCGTCCCCAACGGCGGACACAGTAAGAATGTTTTGACCAGACCGATGGGATTTGAAACAATAGAGACAGTCAGAAAAGGTTTGGGCAAAGGACGATATTACCCACGAATTCAACAGACGGTATTATGCAACGATTTTATCGCCCGGCTTGATGGTAATTGCGTTTTTTCGTATAGCCGGCGTTATTGATTAGGCTATGTATTTTATTGAGGACAATCTTCTTTTTTGTATTGTATTGGCTGATAAGGATTTTTTTTATGCGATTTTTAAAAGATGTTTTGTATTGTGCCGATTATAGGATGTCTATGTCTTTTTTCTTATTCCTGTTAAGTTTATTAAAAGAATAGCTTTTGCCAGTGATTTTGCCTGTGTGAAAGAAGAAAATATGTATGCCACTCAGTGATAAAGTAGCATATACAGGTTTAAGATTTTTTTTAAATTGGTCCAGTAGTTTTTATGTTTATTAATTACTAGCCTTTGCCCGCGGCACCGTCCGTATAAAAAAAAAATCGCAATCGGTTCAGTACTTTCAGATTACCTTACCTATATAAAATTTTTAAATTACATATTGTAGATATATAAAATGTATAGATTAAAAAAAAAGTTTAATCATGTTTTTTGTTGGTGTTCAACTTTTAAAACATAAACGGTTACAACATTTACAAAGAATACTATTACTTAGTTTTTTTTTATTCAATAGTAAATAAGGGCCCTCGCCCAAAGCCACTTTTTGTAGCGATGCTGTCGCGCGTTCGCATCGATACAGTCACGATGCTGTAGCGCGTTAGTAGCGCGCTGGCGCTTGCAAAAGCGATGCTGTCGCGCGCTTACAAAACGCGCGACAGTATCGCTTCAAAAAGTCGCCGTGGGCGAGGGGCCTTAGAGAGCTTAGTAATAAAACAAAAGAACAGAGGATGTCCATTAACACAGAAGCAATAATAATGTAATTTTAATGGTAATCGAAATCAATTTCGATAGCTTTTTACATCTTGAATGTCAAATAATGTATAAGATTTGCATTTAAATTAAATTACATAATTATCTTCCTTTTATTCACTTTTTATTATATATTCTTATGCTTTTGGAAATATATACTTGCCAGTGAAAGTATATATGTAATAGCAGATATTAATTATTATTTTTTATTTATTTATATAACTCAAATAGTAGATAGATAAGTAGATTAAGTACTTACACTTTACACATCACGAAATTTCCATTATAATTATAATTTACAAAATAAAAATCTACATTAAAAATTAAGTGAATTTATATTTAGTCATTATGCGTATTAAATTACTTTGAATAAAGAATTAAAATTCATTAAATTAATAATTAAAATTTAGTAAAATTTTTTTTTTTTTGCTAACATTACTTAGAAGTTCTAGGTACATAGGTCAAACAATTATAAAAATAATTACAGACTGACGGTCAGCATAAAACATCCAGCGTTTTTATGACAATTGAGGAAAAATTATAATACAAAAGAATTGAATCGTCCTTTTTGCCGACCTTACAATTAGCCTTAGACCCAAAGGTAACGATTCAGTCGCCAAAAAACGATTTACAATTTCCTTGAAACGAAAAAGGATGGCAAAGAATATTCAATGAGAGTCTGCTCGGAATATTTAATACAATCGCTTGTAATTATTTCTAATGGGCCATTATTCGAGCTTTTTTGTCCACCTTTTTGGAATACTGCTCATTAAGCCGTTATGACAAAGGATGAGACAGATTTTGAGGTGAAAGTTACAGTTTCGTAGCAAAGAAATGGAATTCCCTGCCGGAGTCTGTGTCACCTGATGGCTTAAACCTAAGGGTCTTTGAGTCAAGAGTGAATAGGTTACTTCTGGGCAAGCGTGCTTCATCGTCGGCCACATCATTAGGTGAGATAGTGATCAAACGTGAATCTATCAATAACAATAAAAAAAAAATTGCCAAAAAATATTGGGTAATGTATAGGTGGCAGAGTAGAGAGCAGTCGAAGTGTTGGAGGGCCTCCCACATGGTGGACCTATGACCTGGTAAGAGTCGCGGGAATGCGATGGATGCGAGACGCACAGGATCGGTCGTTGTGGAGACGCTTGGGGGAGGCTATGTCAAGCAGTGGACGTCTTTCGGCTGAAATGTTGATATTTAACCTTTTGTATGCCGTAATTACAGAAATAATTAAAAACCTATTGTGTCTTGCGTGAATACTAGAGAAAAAGTTTCGTAGTATTCAGTTTTTAGACTGTGTTGTCCCACTAGAAATGAATGAATATGCAAAATACAAATAGGTACTTTTCAGTACTTAGTTCAGTAGTTTTCAGTACTTTTCAGTAAAATAGGTACTAAAGGAGTACTTTTCAGTGTGAGTTTACATAATAAGTTGTGTGTGTGAGGTCCACATAAATATTTTTTCTCTCTTCACTCCAAATGTAGACACGGTTCACTGTTGTGGTGTGGATCGCGGGCTCGATTCCCGTACTGAACAAATATTTGTAAGGCCTCTATATGTCTTGTGTTTGCGAGTTTACATGCTTATGAACACACCTACGATACAGATATAATTCTTAGTGTGGAGAAAAAACAATAAAAAAATAAAAATCACAAAAGAAAAATTTTCTATCAGTTTGATATTAATCGGAAGACTAATATTTTTTTATTTTTGATAGGTTCGCGCTTGACCGCTATCTCACATGATGGAAAGCGACGATTCGGTCGACGATGGAACGCGCTTATCTAGAAGTAACCTATTCACTCTTGACTTAAAGATATAATAGATTCCTGATTGTTTTTTTTTTGAGGATTAGACTGTCATGTCAAAACCAACAACAGCGCCATTTTCGTCGTCCTAAGCCCACTACAAATATTTCCAGCATAATTCACCCATAAACTGGAAAAACATGATTACAAAGAGAAATGTTACCAGTTGTTTACAACCAGAAAGTGAAATTCACTGAACTACTAAAACAAAAACACAATTCACGATAACTGTGCACAGCGCGCCAAATTCACACGGAGCCAGACAAAGTTAATGACTGAACTTTACTTTTGTAAGGACAAATGACCACGTTGAGGCAAATCGTGTTTATCTAGGACAAAATTAGCATCACACTGCGTTTGGTCTTAAAGACAATAATAGTGAGTCCGCCCCACATTCCCTACTTATTAACATATCAATAGTGTATTCGCATGAAAATGGTTGTTTGACCTCATATGCACTGTTTTGTGGTTAGAAATATCTTGTGCCCTTTGAGTGGTGCAATGTGGTGTATTAATACCTTTACTTGAGAAAGATAATCGTGTTTGCGTATAGTGGGTATTGTGGGTAGCCACATTCTGTAGTGATAAAAATAGAACAAAATTATCCACCACAGGTCCACAGCATTTGAAAAGTCTAGTATTGGTTGGTGGCAATATTATCTTACTAGCTTTTATCTGCGACTTTGCTCGCGTACATAAAATATAGCCTATATCACTCAGGAATAAAGCAGGTTCCTATCGGAGAAAATTTTTTACAAACAAAAAAACTGGGCAAGCTGAGGGTTCCGGGTGGTTCTGGGTCAACCGGAAATACTTTAGAAGTGTGGTAGTTTTCCCATGAGTGTCGAAATATTTTTTGCGACATAAACGGCTATTTTTTTTTTCGACTTCAAGGGACCGCTAAGTATATGGTTTAAACAACTCGATACGTCCACCCATTCCCGAGATAAAGGGTCTTGACAGGCAGACAGACAGACGGACGGACGGACGGACAACAAAATGATCATATAAGGGTTCCGTTTTTCTTTTTGTAGTACGGAACCCTAAAAGCAAAGAAAAAAAACTACCTCTTTATTACATTAGTGTAGATGATGTTAGAATTAGCATAAGCATGGCATAATCAGCCATACAATGTTCCCACTGCTGGGACCCGTGACCCACATCTCGTAAATCGAGACCGTTGCCACTGAGCCACCGCTTCTTCCATGTTAGGATTGATTCGAATAAACTTTAAGTATCTTGATGAGTTGGGTTTTTTTTAACGTCACCTATCTAAGAAAACTTGGGTTATCACTACGATATCTTAATTATATAAATCCGTATCAGCAGTTTGGAAGATATGAGGTAATACAGAATATTACATACATACATACAAGATACGCGCGAAAAACATAACCCATCTTGAAGTCGGGTAATAATGCAAAGGAAATACGGACTAAATACTAACAACGATATCTGCCGAGAGAGAGTTCGATACGTAACTATGATCACAGTAATATACGTGCTTCTGGCTAATGACCATACATAGGTACATATAGTCCTTCATTTGCTGTTACCCCGTACAGACCCCAGTAAATGGGTCGCCCCATCTCATTCCGTGTCTTGGCAGCGGTCCTGCACACAATAATGAGCACACGACAAGTTTCTGTAAGTAGGACCACGCACCGATGGAATGGGAATACGGGAGGGCCAGAGGAATACTACCTATCAGCTAAGTGTATGTTCCTAAGTGTATCCTAAGTTCATATTTAGACAACTGTTTATATAGGATTAACAGTTGTCTAAATATGAACTTTGTGGGTTCAAGGTCGCTATTCAAGGACCATTCACTTGTCAAGTAATATCGAAACAGCGGTAAATGATACTTATTTATAGTTAAATTGTGAAGAAGTAGTTAGTTTGAATGAGGTAATTTATGGAAGCAGAAATGTTTGTCGTCCAGTAGCTAACATTGTTGCCATCGCGGGTAGACTCTGGATCAGACTGGCAAAGAAACATGGCTCAGCGGTGAAGTGTTGATGAATCTGATTTGAAATATTGACCAGGTTATGAAAATTCTTTCACTGGTAGAAATATGAGAAAAGAGTATGTATTACCAATATAAACAGTTTCTGTGAGAAAGGATAGCCTAAAGAGAAGCCGTGTGACGAAACTAGTAACAGATAAATTATACCTAATAATTTACTTAACAGATTGTAACACAAAAACTCAAAGGTGCATCACAAATGTTAAACACTCTTAAGTATTTCTAATACATTACACAATTCTCTCCCCTTATGAGATATCTAAGAAACTATAAACGATTACAAAAGGACACGTTAAACAGGGTTTCAAATATCAAAGCGGCTTCAAAGAGTACTTCTAAGTGGGTCTTGTAAATTTGAGGAGCGTCTCTTGAAGATTTTGAGCGTTTAGAAACGTTCGCTTCTGTGAAGAAATGTGTGTCAAATACGGTTTATTGTTTTGAAAGAAATCAGGACTTGAGAATAACAAAAAACAATGAAGATACCAAGTGCATTTAATTTAATTAAAATTGTGATAATTACTGTGGTGTTTTTATAATAAGAAAGTGCTCATATTGTTTAATTAGTGTGAATAGAATAGAATCTAGTTAAAATTTGCTAATTGTTATTTAAATATCCATTGTTTATGAAAATAACTCATCATTTATTTTGTAAATTAAAAGCAAATTAGTTTTCTTACTAACAAATAATTATTTGTATTATTTGAAATAACTAGTTGTTATAATATTTGTATTATTTGAAATAACAGATCGTGGGGCTATTTGGACCACAATCGCGGTCCCGACTTCCATTTATTATTATTATTTTTTTTAATAGAAATTTGGAACCATAAGAAAAAAAGACATTAAAGTACAGTTACCAAGTTGACTTCTGATTTAAGGTTTTTTTTTTAACCCTTTCATTGTTTTTTTTTTTTGTTTAAAATAATTCTGTGTATTTTTAAACCAGCGCTTGACTTTGTTTTTTTTTTGTGCTTTTGGATGGGTTGGAAGATTATGTGGTCGGAAGTAAAGGTAGAAAAAAGGAAAAAATGCATATTTTAATCAGTAAAGTGATAAAATTTAAAAATTTTGTCTACCTTAAAAACGAACGGGCCCACTGGCCAAGTTTCCCAAAAATAACTTTTAACTACAAACAGTGAACTTCCTTTGACGGCTGGTTAACTTCAGTTACGGAGGTGTTAAAATAGTTGTTCGTTTGTTTATGGCGTAGGTTCCAGAGTTAAAAACTTGTTTGAAGTTTGAAGTATTCTCATTATCTCAAGTGTGTGGTGCCGCTTGTTTTTTGTTTATAAGAAGATAATTAAGTACTAAGTGTGTGTGACTGACGGTTTTTTGAAGAAAGGTAATACAAGCAAGTTATTTTAGGGAGAAAAGTTTTATTTTTGCTTACGAAGTGTCGTGATGTCCCAGTGGTTAAGGCAACCGCCTCTCATGCCCTTGTCCGGTGTTATGTGGGGTCGGCGCAACACGTTTTTTTCTTCCATTCTGCCCTATCACTCGTTATGCTATCACTAACTTCCTTTTCTTTCATATCACTCTTCACACAATCCATCCATCTTTTCTTTGGTCTTCTCCCTCTCCATCCATCCACATGTGTTTACAATTAATAAAGGAAATAATAATAAAAATAATAAATGTATTAGAATATCATTATAGTAGACGAAATAAAAAGTTAAAAACAGAAAAAAACATTGATGTCACCTTATTTTTAAAAGGCAATCAATTCATATTCATTAACCGACCTTGACATTTTAAAAAAACGTGAATGAAGATTGTTCTGCATCGCTGATCTTATTCATATGTATATTATTATTAACACATGACTCTAATGCATTAAGCTTGAGTATATTAACTCATTAATAACTTCCAACAGAGAGAATACATAATATCGAATTAAAAGGTTTTTATGAACGATTCAATACATTCAAATCCAATTATATTTATCGTTAATGAATATAGGTTACGAACGTGTTTACGTGTCAATTTATATTTACCTACTCGTAGTTTGTACAAGCTGGACCGATGACCTGGTGAGGGTCGCGGGAATCTGATGGATGCGAGACGGACAGGACCGGTCATTGTGGCGACATTTAGGAGAGGCCTATGTCCTACAGTGGACGTCTTTCGGCTGAAATGATGATGATGAGTTTGTATCTTACCTATTACTTGTATTTCGTGTGTATATTTGTTACTCAAATTCACGTTCTCCTAAACGTTAAAACAGCTGAACAAATTTGAATAATTTTTTGCACACCGATAGACCATGTCGTGGGATACTTTTTCCTGATACAGAACATACGTTCTGTTAGGGTCTGATTCTGAAAGGAAAACTAGGCCCCGGTACGAAAGGCAACTAAGGAGCAGGAGTGGGTTTTTCGGCAATAAAAGTCTGACACTATCTCCTGCTCCGCCCAAGAGCGGGAGATGCCATAAGACGATTTTCCCAAAAACAGTTCTTTTAGGACACAATTTTATGGGAAGAACAAGAATATAATAAAAATCACCATACCAAGAATTTTTCATTACGGTTTGATACTCCAGAACCCACATTTTGGGTACCACGAACCTGAGGAACGTCTTCCAAATTCCTTTGGCAAGATTTAGTCACTACTACGGCCTTACCATGATATATGCTGTGAAAAAGGTATGGAACTATCCTTTATGTATAAGTCCATCCCTATAATAGTTCAGTTTAGGTCGTCAAATGGATCGCATTAAGAGCAGCGTTCGTGGTAGAGCCACTGTACATCCTCATAGACCCTAACATTTTAACCCCACTTTTCCCCCCACTCACTCATCACATTCCCCTCGCAACAACTTACATCACTAAGTAGCTTAAGAACATAGTTAATCACGTCGTCCATACAATCTGGCGCATTCATCTACAGTCTTATCTGCAGTCGTGACCGTCCTAGGCACTCCTGCGCAGGTAACTCGTAGACAACGGTAACAATGGCGGACGTGGTTCGGTGTAATTAAATCAGTGGCGTGTTGCGTAAGTTTGGCTGGTGGGTTTGTGTTTTCTTGGCAAGTGGCGTGATTTGGACGTTAATATGAGGTGTCGTCGTGAGAAATGGTTAATAAAGTCATGGAATAGATCACACAGAATAGGTTCTGTCATTAACCTGCTACGTGGGATGTATGTTTAATGAGAGAGAGAACATGACTAAATACTGGAGGCCAACAACCCTTGGGGTGAGATAGAGTCGCTCTGGACTTGTTCTTCTTCTTAGTGTATCGATGGCAAAACTAGTTAAATTCCTTGAAAAATTCCTTGCTTGGCCCAGTATTCGGCCACGGCAATGCCGTCCGCTGATGCTGTCATTAGGTCCTTACGTGAACAGGTAACAGGGCGCGTGATGATGGATCGAAGGTAGGACATGGTCTGCGGAGAGACGCCGCACAAACACTGAAGATTGGAACTGTCCGAGACCCCTTCCCATCTGTGGAGATTGCCTTTGCTGCACCCAACTTGCGGACTTGTTTGTGGATATATATTTGAAAACAAGACTTTGTAAATTGTATGTTTAAAGAATTAAATATAGCGAAATGTGTTAAACATCGCTCAGTTTACTTGATGTAATTAGAAATATCTTCTGTATTATAAAAGGCAAAGTCTTGACTTACTGACTTATCTACGTCCAGCCCAAACCCTAGGATCTAGAACGCTGAAACATCCACAAAGGTTTCTTTTATGATTAATACGAAGAATTAGACAAGATTTTCCTTAAAATTCATCCTCTAAGGGGATGAAACGGAGTTTCTCCTTACAAACTTTGTTGTAAGGAGAAACTTATTGTCACGCGGGCGAAGCCGCAGGCAGAACCTAACCTAGTAATATATATTCTTCACCTTGCACAAACACATGAACAAAATGTTTTCATTATTGATGAAATATGACGATGAAAATGTAAGATAGTTTTGTACGCGAACGCAGCGAGGGAAGTGTCAGATTTTCAAAACCCATCCATTTTTCTTCATTTGCACTTTGGGTTCAAGTGTGGCGGTGACCAACCATCCTTCAGCCCCAGAATCTTCAATCTTTGTACAATTCAAACAAAGACAGTAATGTTCCTCAAATATATTTCCTTCAACATTAAAATATTGTTGGTAAACAAAAACTCGATGGCCTTCCAACAGCACACATAACGTATGTGCATTTTATTAGACTTACATAAGGCGACCTTGTGCAAGCTAACGACACGAGGTGCGCAAGCGCCGCGAGTGGCAGTTCACTTGTGAGAATACTTTGATTATGTCGAGGGATTAGTTGGAACTGAATGGAAAGTAGCTTAAACAGCTTCGAGTTTAAACTAATACATCTTTATGTCACATCACACTAATATTATTAAAGCGAAAGTTTGTAAGTGTTTATTAGTGCGAGCACTAAGAAAGAAAGAAAGAAAACAAGTTTATATGGCACACAGGTACACACAATGAGATAAGAATTACAATATAGAAACTTAAATACTAAAACTTAAAAAATACATCAACATTGTGTGTCTCACGGCTGCGCCAAATAGATTAATGAAAATACAATTTTCAAGGGAGTGAAAAGGGGGAGGTAGTTTATATGCAAAATTTTATTCCTTTGGCCCACATACTTGAAACTTAGCTGTACAAACCCAAATAAACAAAAAAGGTTTTCAATATTCGCTTTTTTAAAACTACCCTTTTTTTCGGTGGGAAAATCATCTTATGACAAAACCCGCTCTTGGGCGGAGCGCGAGATAGTGTCAGACTTTTACTGACTAAAAACTCACTCCTGTTCTTTCGTTGCCTTTCGTACCAGGGCCGAGTTTTCCTTTCAGAATAGACCCTTGGCCCCAGTAGGCTTCGACCCTGCTGGGCCCCTACAGTTGCTGTCATTTCCTTGAGGCGCGCGTA
This sequence comes from Mythimna vitellina, assembly GCA_949316375.1. NCBI lineage: Eukaryota > Metazoa > Arthropoda > Insecta > Lepidoptera > Noctuidae > Mythimna > Mythimna vitellina. The sequence continues at coordinate 3,125,456 of OX438699.1, read as the reverse complement.
GAACAGTGCGTACTGTTCCACGCGTCGACGACTTGGGCTCCGGTCCGGACGGTTACTGGACGGTCGATAAAACGATTTAGGAGGTATTAAAGGTGATGATGCAATTAGCATCATTTTTAGGGTTCCGTACCTCAAAAGAAAAAAACTGAACCCATATAGGATCACTTTGTTGTCCGTCTGTCTGTTAAGACCCTTTGTTTCCTCGGGAACGTGTGGAGGTATCGAGTTGAAATTAAAACCATATACTAAGGTCTGCGGTCCTTTAGCGGTTTTTCCTTTTGAGGTACGAAACCCTAAAAAAACAAAACAAGGTTTTTATGAAGACATAGTCGCGAGCAAAGTCGCCGACAATTTATATACGAGTATCCTCATTGATTTCTTCATACAGTGTCGAATGTTCAGTTGATAATACACGGGCTCCTTGGAGATGACTGTTTGTTTGTCATTTATGACAGTTTAACAACCCAGCGGCACTTGATCTGAATGTCAGATACCCTCAGATAGTGAACGTAACCATATCAATTGGTTTTATTAACCTACTCGCCTCGCCTCTGTTTATTTTAGCTATCAAAGCCAAATGGAGAAGTATTATATGACATTTTCGAGGATACACTGTTTTTGAAAGTGCTCTAGAATATATGTTTTAAATTGTGTACAAGGTAAATCCTTGCCAGGGCATTTCGAAAGAGCGGTCCTGGAACGCTAAAAGAAACTGAAGGAAAAGGAGGGAAGGACAGCTGAAAGACTTAAAACCCACCCGAGTTTTAGTCAGTCAAAGCCAGACACTCCAGGGATAAATTACTGAATTATTTACTGTTCTTACAGCAGCATATTTAATTGAAAAAAAAAACCCAGGGACAGTCGATCTATTCCGTGTGGGAATCGAACCTACGATAAGCAACGCAGAAGGTAATCGCTCAATCAATGCGCCAACCGCAATGCATCTAGATAACAGTCTACTTCGCTCGAGCTAGGTTTTCACTACAACTTTTAAAATCCATACATTCTAAAAATCTCTAGGTACTCTTTAAACAAGAACACTCCAATTATAACCTTAACATTTTACCGCTTTCGTCGGATGTATCCGACAAACACATTTGCGTTTATTCCATCAGGGTCGCACATCCACGACCAAATACTCCATCTCGTCAGCTCTTTTGTCACCTATAGAGATTGGAGAGCTAAACGAGATGGAGTACCTAGTCCCAAATACACGACCCTGGCGAATAACACGAAAAGTGAAAACACTCGTCGAATTAATCCGACACAAGTGGATAAAGGGTTCAAAATAACTTCCTCTTGGAGTAAATTTTCGCATTCCTTACCATGTTCAACGCTATTAATATTAAAGCACATGAAACAAGTCAAGTCGGAACAGGTCCGGACGTGCAACGGAACAGGTGCCGACTGGAGGCTGGGAGCCTGGGACTGAGGACATCTGCTACGGTATTAGGGTTCCGCAAGATAGATATTTATTTGATGCCAAATTGGAGAGTAGACTAGAAGCAATTAAAATATTTCTATCAAGATATACGTAGTTGTAACAATTTAATAATAAGGATAAATGGTTTGGTTAAAATTTCATCCTTTGAAATCACATCACACTAATATTTTATGATATAAGTTTGTATCATGTCCATGTGAGTATATGCTTGTTACTCCTGCCCCCCTAGCCAAGTAAAGATCGTTTCGTTGGCGTCGAACGCCTCGAGTAGGTCACGCCTCCTATTCCTTTGTTTTATTGTATTCCTTTGTTTGCTAGGGGGCTGATTATTTTGTCACACGCGTAGACCACGTTTCGAAATATCACAAAAAATACATTTTATCCCGGGGTAGTCATTGGCAAGTCATTAACGTTGCCTGCAGTCCAATATAGTCGGTGTTGGTGCACGTACTTCTTCAATTACTTTTTATTAGTCGTAATCTATAAAGTTTATTTATTTATTTAAACAGCATTCAAAAAGACTACACTGCAGTGGTAAGTATACACAGTAAATAAAAAGTAGATATTTGAAATATAATTTGTAGTTTTTTTTCTAGACATATCAACTTCCATATTTTCCAATTGTCCATTCATCGTTTCTCTAGTCATCACCCACCATGTTCATAATCAAAACTTTGCTCACGACATTTTCTTCCCTCAACCGCGACACACGAATACCGATTTTCAAACAAACAAAATATAGGTAGGTATTTCTAAAAGTGTCAGATCACAAATTACGTAACTAAATTCGCTAATTCCGTAAACTTTAATCCTGCGGAACCTCAACCACGGAACCTCAACTCAATCATTCATTATACAAAATGCGGCTGTATCAAATTATATCGGTCCAACTCCCTCCAGGGCAAAACACACCTTATTATAAGGGAACAGAGTTACTTTTGCAATAAAATTCGATTATGTTAATATCGACAGATGCTGATTGATGCAAATTGATGTGTCGACATGGAATTTTTAACCGACTTGCGAAACACGACTTGTTACTTTGACACGCCGATGGGATATTTTATTTACTAATACGAATTTAAATATTATGTAGGTAAAATATGATATACGAGTACCTACAACAGTATCGGGTGTTTGACATGGATTTACAGGTCTCCCAAAGTGATAATGCGCATAGAAATCATGTTCGTCACTGTTCGGCAACGGTCGTATTCCCCGAGCGTCGGAAGACGATATTTATATAGAGTGGTTAAGTGCATTTTCTTCATGCATAGTTTAGGGCTCTTACGATTCAATGATTCGGGTGTTTCCGGGAATACGACAATTAACGAAGATCTGCATACGCATTATTAATTTGGGAATACTGTACAATATTATTTTTTCGATTCTTTGATGCTCAATTTTAATTTTTATGTTGCAGAGCGATTTTGAAATAATGTTTATAATGTTGCTTGCGTTTCTAGTTTGTTGATTCTTCAATTGTAATTGTATTTGAATTCTTATCAATGTCAATAAACTGCTACCTTATTTTTGTACCACATTTTTTTTAAATAACACAATTACCACCTAAATATTACTTAAATAGTATAGCTTCATCTATGGCTTCACATAAGAACTCATCCTGCATGGCGCAATTAAAGTTCTCCGCGCGATTTGAACATATAGAACAGCCCGAAATCATCTAACGGGCAGTTGCCCACCAGACATAACACTCGTCTGGTCGGAAGATCCTCCTTTTCAATTTAGGTTGTGGGACTCTTTTTCTCTTTACTCTCTGTTCCGCTTACCTTCAAAATAGGTACGCAATTATATTTATTTTATTTATGTATTTATATATAATTTCACAAAAAATAATAACAGTAAAACAAAAAACCCTAAACTAATTAAAACTAATTAAAAACTAACTACAATATGGCGTCAAAAACTCCGTACACAATTTGATTATAGAAACGAATCTGTCCTTTTAATTTAAAACTCACAACTTCACAAGGCAGGCGCGACGTTTCTTAGAAATTGTTCTATTTGTACAACAATTTCTATGAAAACGCTGATTCGCATTTCACGTCACACCTGTCTGAAGGAGCCTTCAACCACAAATTGGCGTTAACTACGTTAAAAATTATCGTCGGCTGAAGGCTGACGAACTGAAGAAAGTGTTGCTAAGGACAAAGATGGAAATATAGAATACCAGCTTCTTCCATCGGCTTCGTCCGCATGAATGCTTGTTATTGAAGACGGATAAAAAGTAACCTATGGCTATCTTTGGAGTTTAAGCTTCCTCCGATACAAATTCCATCAATATCGGTTCAGTAGTTTAACCGTGAAAGCGTAAGAGACATACAGAATTACTTTACTGTATTGTTCTCTGCTCATCTTGCCTCAGACACTCACCTCACTGCATGTTTTTCTTATTTTTGTATCTTTGTTTGTGTATTACTAACACTAACTTTAAATAATTTTAAGCTAACTAACAAGGTGGACCATATTGTTGTTTTTTTAAATAAAAATTATTATAATTAAGTAGATATTTTTGTTTACAACCACGATCATAAACACACATGGCCATACTTCATGTAGGTACCACAAGTTAACCAGCCTTGTACTATATTATTACATCTCAAAATATACGGTCTGCCGTAAAATATTTATGACCAATGAGCGACCACACGCAGAGATTTATTTACGACAACTTTCCTGGCCAAGTAAAAGTTAAGAAATTAGTGGGACGTAGGTAATGGGTAAGCGAGGCCGTTTCTAAGTTACAAGTTGGCATAAATAAATTATTTATTCGGTAACTTGGCAGGGAATAAGAGGTCCCGACAGGGACAGTGGCGTAAACTATACAAGGCGCCAGATAAACATGGAATAATAATGGCGTTGTGTGATAGTTGTGGAATATTATTGTTATATTATATTAACTAGAGGAGAGCAGTGGTAGCCGAGTGGTAGCGGCCCCGACTTACGAGTTGTAGGTCGCGGGTTCAAACCCAACCAGGAGCATTACATTGTGTAATTTATTTCATCACCAGTGCTCTCAAAACGGTGAAGGAAATCATCCTGAGGAAACCGGCATGTCCAAGAACCAAAAATTCGAAGACATATGACATCCACCAACCCGCACTGGCCCCGCGTGGTGGATGCCCATGCCCTCTCCTAGAAAGTAGGCCTGAGTCTCAACAATGGGAACATTATAAGGCCGACTTTGCTATGCTATTATATTAACTCACCACATTAACAGGAAAATATTAAAAACCAGAACATACCTGTAACAAAAAAGCACAATTAATTAGTTTCGAATACAAATACTTAAGCATACGGGAACAAGAATTCACTTAATTAGTATTCAAGTGTAAATAAATGCATGAGCGGATGAACGATGATATTTATTTTTATTATAACGTGTAGGAATGCAGATGGAAGGATTGGGAACATTGTTTCAACTGGTTCCTGGTAAGAATATATAGCATTTTATACTAAAATAATAATACATATTCATTCATTTATTTCATTGGGCACATTTCTCGCAGAACAGATGGCCGTTGGGGCCGAAAGGTTCTGGAGTGGCGACCGCATACCGGAAGACTCAGTGGAAGGCCCCGTACAAGGTGGACCGATGACCTGGTGAAGGTCGCGGGAATCCGATGGATGCGAAACGCACAGGACCGTTCATTGAGGCGACATTTGGGGGAGGCCTATGTCCAGCAGTGGACGTCTATCGGCTAAAATGATGATGATGATGATGATGACATGTTTTTTATTTCACCGTTTTAAAACGCTTAAGGAAACATTTTTAACGATTCTTCCTAGTATAGTATATAACCATAAAAATATGCAATAACCATGTAAGTTACTTAGCAGGAGGTTTTCAGTGTAATCAAATAGTAAGTGTTTGAAGACTACTAGAGACTTTGGTTAAAAGAGGATGATTTCAGAGCCGGAATCTCTTGCATTCGAAAGACCTCATCCTCTACGGAGAACATGATTGTGCCGTTCATCTTAATTTACAACAAACTTTTGAAGAATTTCAATAATTTATTTCAGTCACTATCCTTCAGGATTCTATCAGTAGATCAGCATAAAGTTACAACAAAAAAAAAACAAATGAAACTAATGAAGATTAATCCAACTTCTACGCCATAAATATTTGAGCTAGTGACAAAGTACACGGATTCTATTACCGTAACATATAATCGTATAAGTTTAACGCATTAGTTGACAGACGAAGTCGATGCTCATACCATAGAGTATAGAACGCCACACTGGCAGAATAAAAAGAAAGAAAAATATATATTTTTTAAAGATACATAAATAGAAAACATTCATTTGATGCAAAATTAATAATACATAAAGACACAAGTAAGTTAAATTTAAAATTAAGTACGAAATTAAAATAAAAACGTCAATTTAACGAGTGTGGTAGAATAAATAAAAGTCAAAAGTTTTTATTTCACATAGGTCTACATGGGCACTTATAAAACGTCAAAAGCTAGTGCACGGTTCCAAATTGGTCGTTTCCTATGGAGAAGAACCGGAAAGAAACTCCAGGGTTACTCTTTTAAAAAAATTGTTGTTCTTACAATATTTCAATATTACAGTATAAGTAGATATTATGTAAGGACAGTGTAGACTGGTCAATATTGTGCTAAAAAGTACAATAAAAAAAATCATGATAAAAAGTGAGTCGTAATAGGAAGTAACCTAAGAATTCGCGGAGTCTACAGTGTTCTCACATGTTCTAACAATAAAAGAATAAGACACGCATACAATTTTCGACTATGTCTCTTGGTGTCGGCTTCCTTTTAACTGGATCCAGCTGAATACCCTCACTTTACATGGAGCGACTGCCTATCAGACCTCCACAACGAAATAAATGGGTAGCATGATACCCCTTGACAAAACTAGTATAACATTTTCTGGTTTCTGACTACCCGTAAAGACTGTCAAATCTACAAACGTCGGGCAGTGCCACTGCTAATAATATTCATGGTAGCAAAAAGTGGGGGAAAAAGTTTAAACTGTCATAGACGTACTCATAACGGTCATGGATCGTCAATTTATTTATTTATTAACATTTCATATATAAATATGTCATCATCATCTTCCTGCCCTTATCCCGTATTATTTGGGGTCGGCGCATATATACATATGTGGAGGAGGCATTTTCTATCAGTATAACAAGTGTGATGGAGACAACATGGTAGGTGCCTAAAAAAGAAAGTAACATTAACAATAAAAATGGGTATTAAATTATTTATGTAGTTAAAACAATTATACTTATACACTTAATATAATAAATACCTACGTACCAATTAAGTACTGAAAAGAGGTTTTTGTCACGACTCTGTTATTAGTGTAAAAATAATTCCACAACTTTAATTAGTAGCGGTAGTCCAGAATTGTTCTTAACAGCCTAAACAACAAAAGGAAACCGAAGGAACACAGGTGTATTTTAGTTAGTAAAAGTCTGCCAACCCCCCATTCAATCCACCCAGAGTGAGAGAAGTCATTTCATGATTTCCGACAGTTTTCGTTATGACATTGCAAGGTCTAGCAGTCTCTGTAGTCTATAGCAATAATGTAATCGTGTTACTATGTTAGCATAACGCGCTGGCTGACAGACGTTGTCGATGGTCATGCTGCGCGTGCGCCGCCTAGCTAGTCGACGACAGCGTTGATTTATTTATAATTAAGTGGAGATCGTACAAGCCTGCCTCTATGCTGGGCTGGTTGGACAAAGAATTACTTTATTTTGGGTGAAGGTATAAATATTTATGATTTACTGCTATTGATTTTTTTTTTGTATCCAGTCGAGCGCTGTCTTTGTGTTTTTATGATAAGCCAAGCCACGTGCGGTAAGTACCTAGAAATTTATAGGAATTCTGATTTGAATTGGAAGTTTTTTTTTTAAGTATGATGTGTGAGACGTCAATCAAAGGTACTTTGTCCATTCACAACGAATGAAGTATTTATTGAAATGAAAATACGAAGATTTCAAGAATTAATAGATATTTGATATACATACTCTTCTCATTTTTAATATTTTTTTTTAATTTTCCCTTTAAAAAACTTTAGAAATAAACGGTTCATTTATATTCATATTTATAATGTAGTAGCTGCTGCCAGCGACAGTAAAAAAATCAGCCAATGTTACATACTCTCAAAGTATATGGTTTTCCAGGACATGGTCTACCCATGTACCAAATTGCATCCAAATCCGTTCAGCCGTTCGAGCGTAAAGTAGTAACAAACATACTGACACAATATTAGCGAGATATCGACTGCTTCGTGCGTTTACAAAAATAAATAAATAAACTGTCAGGTAAGTCTGTGTACGAAAAACATAAATAAAACATTGACTGAATAGCTAAGAACATTACGACCTCGTATCTCACGTCAACCCAAAAAAAGTGTCTACCATCATCGCCTCACTCAAGCAACAATTTGTCAATTCCCTTTCCTAACACAAGGGTGTTAAAAGGTAACATCCATTTACTTCTCGACTCGATGAGTAGATGACACCATCTGTCATTACCTCATCTCTTAGTTCAAGTAAATAATGCCAAGTGTTGAAGTGTGGAAGACGTAGCGTTGGAAGGCCTGCCACAAGGTGGACTGATGACCTGGTGAGGGTCGCGGGAATTCGATTGATTCGAGATGCACAGGACCGTTCGTTGTGGTGACACTTGTGGGGGCATTATGCCCAACAATGGACGTCTTTCAGCTGGAATGATGAGGATGATGATGTTAAAGAGAAACAGTGATTGTTCAATCAACCTCACGTTGAACTGCTAAAACAAACGTTACAACTGACACACGACATTAAGGCTCCCACAGACACTCTAGACGTGTAAACGCGTTGTCACATTGTCGTTTCGTTATTTCGTGATTGTCGTATTGTCAAATCTTTGTCGTATCATTGTCGTAATGTCGCATTGTCGCGTCGATGTCGCAATGTCACATTATCACTTTTCTCCTGTCAGTCATTTAAGGACAGACAGGCGTTGGCGTTGCCACTATCAATAGATATCAAATTGATACCGAACACTTACAATTGAAAATAATGGGATAGTTTACAGGTGTTTGCTGAAACTCGGGCATGCGCTTGCGCAAGCAGGTTGGTAGTAAGGTTTGTGTGGTATCCATCTGACAATCTTGTATTTGTAATTAGGGGAACAAACCGTAAGGGATACTGGTGACTGCACAATGAACCTTGCATTATATTATAAGTATGAATGTAATATAAAATATAAGTAATTTGGTAGATGCCAAGAATTACGCGCATGTGCTAGTGAAGGGGTTGATTTTATCAGATAATTTTACTTTTTCAATATTCCTCTTTTAAAGTTAATTAGAAACTTCCTGCCACCTAAAAGGGTGATTCGACTGATCCTTTCCAAAAAATCGATATGGTAATCACGATACAATCAGTAGATTAATCAGAGAATTTCAATTAAAAGCTTTTGTTCATGAATCGGATTAGCATTTGTGAGGAAAAGTTGTCTAATATCTCGGATGAAACAACACCCTTTAAGTTAGTTTCAGCACCCTGTATACGTAGCGTCAAAGCTTTAAAAATAAACCGTTTAATAATGGCGATTGATACGGCATTAAGTGATGTGTTTAGGAATGCTATAATACCGAAATTAAAGGGTCAGTAAGTTGACAGGTGATGTTAAAAAACGAACGCACGCGCGTGTCACAAAAAAGGAGTTGTCAACATCCTTTTTTGTGAGTGGAACGAATCAAAAGACATTATAATTAACCATAATATAACTATACTCTCTTTGGGTTATTGTTGGTATGTACTCAATACTTTATTGCATTCTATATTACGTACATAGGTGGTATGAAATATAGTCAAGATCAATATGGACCCTGTCGGGCACAGCAAAGTTAGGAGAGACGATGGCGGCAAAGTAACAATTCATGGAATTAATTATTGTAGGTAGATCTAACAGATGTATATTATTATGTGTGTGTAAGTATGTAGTAGAAAGGTAAATGTAAAATAGTTGTTTTATTTCATAAAGATTAGAAAAATTGCTGTGAAAACGCGTTGTGGCATTGTGGCGTTGCGATAGTATATGTGAGTGTTTTTATTCGCATTATAAATAAGATTTTTTTTTTAATTATTGATATTCTTACGTTTGGCCACTATCTCACCTAATGATAAGCGATAATGTAGCCAACGTTGGAGCACGCTTGTCTAGAAGTAACCTTTTCACTCTTGACTTAAAGACCCCTAGGAAAAAATCATTCTAAATAACTTCTAAAAATACGTAGAAGTATTTTATTCCAAATAAAACAAAATATTTATTTTTTTAGCCTTGAATTCCGCCTAGCCGCTTGTTTTTAGAGGACAAAAAGTTAATGAATCAAGAGTGTGATGAATCTACCAACTTCTTGCGAAAGTGTTCTCGTGCTTTCACTTTCAAGGATTACCGACTGGTTGCCGTCCTGATGTTCAGAGGGAGCGCATTCCAAAGGGAGATCGCCTGAACAAAGAAAGAGGAATGGACAAACCCAGAGCGGTGCGTCGGACATCGTAGAAGACGATTATTTGTAGATCGAAGATCATCATTGATCATTGTTGTGATTTTGGCTTCAAAAGATGGTGCCCTATTTTTATAAAAACATTGATAAACTGTCATCAATGTCCAATTGTCGCGTCGCGTTTGTTTGCGGAATCTTTAATTTTGTACTTGAAAATTTCAAATAGTTTTCCGTTATCACTCCTTCTTTGACAAGACTGTCACAGCCCTAACCACCTCTTGAAGGTTTATAACAAATTGTCGCCTCCCAGTTTATTTTAAGCTTGGTAATCTGTTCGTGACGGTATCTTCACGACTTTGCCTCGAGGGGGAAGGCGCAACTTTGTTATTCCATTACCATACTCCTTAGGGTACGCGCACAAACACGAAAAAGCCGCGAGGGCTGCTAGAATCGCGCGTTCCCTTACGTTATGATGGTATTTTGTGATATTGTGAAGTAGGTTACATCAAGAGATAAGGGTAGTAACGTTGATTCTCACAAGTATACTTACTAGGTTGAGCTCCTTAGTAGCTACACGAATACTGACAAAAGATTGCACTTACTGGACATGTCCACTTAAATTTTGGTTCTCTCCTCAAAATACCATCTCAGAGACTAACCTGCATGGTTCTCATATAATTTGACCATTACATGTTCGCTGTATGGACTTTCAAAGACGCTTTGATCACTAAGTTTGTTTTTGTGTTTCTTCTCATGGTAAGAAACACCGGCCTCATCTAGTTTAAATTGACGAAAAGATGTATGTTTTTAAAACCTACTTGGCCTAAGTCATGTATGATATAGTGATGTTGCCAATAACCTTACAATAGTTAACTTAGGAAACCTAGGCTCAACAGGTGGCTGAGCTAGTATTCGATATTAATTTATAAGACTAGGGAATTCCGTCTTGGTTAATTAAATGTGCTTGTCTTCGACAACGCTCAGCTCTCTACTTTTTATTTTTTTCTTTTCAAGTTAATGGTAAACTCCTAAAATTGTTTAAGCCCAGTTGATGTAACTCTCTCAACCAACTGGCTTTTGTTTCTCGGTGTGTAGTTCGTAGTCAGTGAAGGAGGTTGTATAAAAACGCTCGCGTCTTATTATGTGGCCACACCTTTACTGGTCTTCGGGGAGTTGTAAACTTGTTACCGAGTTCGGTAAACTGATGGTAAATTCTATTGTCCGTTTTAAGTTTATGTCCAGTCAATTTAAATAACTCCATCTTGATTGTACTGATCATTCAGTTAGTTAACTAGGTTCTATATCGGACAGAATGAAAATGTCCTAGACTAATAAATAATAGCTGCGTACATCTTCGTAACTGGCTAATACATATACATACTCGTATATATATTAGTGCCACTTTTCGTTGTAATTTTATAACTCAAGAACGGGCTCACCTATCCAAACAATATGTTTAGGCTTTGTTCGGACTATTTAGTAGATGGTTTATGTGAAGTTTGGACAAAATCGGTCGAACGGTTCTTCATTTATCACATTATTAGGCGGTACGAAGTTCGCCGAGTCAGCTAGTCTATATATATAAAAGCGAAATTACCACTCACAGATTAATCACGAAATCTCAGAAACTGTAATACTTACAAACTTAAAATTTGGCAGGGAGGTTCCTTATAGGGACTATTATAACTCCACCCTTAAGAGGGTAAAGCGAGGGTTAGAAGTTAGCTAGTATATTTATATAGGTTGGAGAGGTTCATCATCAACACCATTTCAACCGAAAAACATAAGCCTCTCCCAAGTGTCGCCATAAAGACCGGTTACCAACGGATTCCCGCGACCTCCACCAGGTCGTCGGGCAACCTTATACGGCCTTCCAACGTTGCGTCTTTTTCACTCGCCACTCCAGAACCTTTCGGCCTCATCGACACAATCTGTATTGCTCGCGGAACACACAGGATTATAATGCATCAGTTCCACTTCATCATTAGTTATTACATCACTATAAATGCTTTAACATTGATTTTTCAGGAAGCTAACCACCACACAGCTTTATTATAATTTAACTTAATTAGGTAAGTACGTATTGCAAAACCACTTAACTTCACATCTTTCAGAGTTCATAAAAAAAAAAAATCTAAAGCCAAAATGTTCACAAACACCAACGCATTATAGTATACATATTTCAATGGACGTGGTCAACAGCTGCGCGGAGAGACAGGTGGCACACAACCTGATAATCTTGTCTCTTTTTTCACCCAAATTGGTTGTATTGACAACTTATTGATTTTTTATTTAAAGGCAATTTTGAAAAGGTTTTGTGGTGACTTCAAAAGAAACTTTGGGTTTTAAAGGTACTTTAAACGATGAATGATTTTACTTTGGTTATTGCAATTTTATGACTTGGAATAGTATTTTATATAGCTGGCAGTAAAAAACAATAAAATAAATAAATCTTTAGGTATATAAAATTAATAGCTGTTTGTTAGTCTCGCTAAAACTTGAGAACGACTGGATCGATTTGGCTAATGGGATGGGAAGGTTTAAACGGTGAGAAGATATGGAAAAATTCACGAAAAAAGAAAATCCGAATACAATGCAATCTCTAATTAAAATTTCATTTTAAAATGAAATTTTAATTAGAAATATGTTTTTTCTGGTAATGCCTGTTTAATGACTTATCCGTAAGGTTCCCACGGCTGGGACTCAGCCCTTCTAGGAGAAGGAATAGATAGGTCATAATCTGTCATGAAGACACAGTAAGGTTTGATAGCTATGTCACACATCTTCGAATTTTTGGTTCTAGGACATGGTTCCTTCACAATGTTTTCCTTTACCATTTTGAGATCAGTGGTGGTGATGTCAACAAATTACACAAACTAAAGCACCTGCCTGGGTTTGCACCCATAAAACCCAAAAGTTAGATAACTAAATATACCGAACTGCAACTTCATTTTGGTTTAAGAAACACTTAACTCCATCTGATATTAAGTGGTCTCACCTTTAGAATGTTATTGCAAAAATAACAATTGACTATAAATTTCTGTGAATGACATTTTTGTGCAAAACCACAAACTTAGAATTTCTACTGTAGGTATCGTGGGTAAGTTAACAAACAAATCTCGCAAGCATAAGGGTCGCCGCACACGGACTGCACGCGACAGTCACAAACACCGGCACGAACAGCTAGAAGCGGCCACAAAAGTGGCTGCTACTTTTAACCTTTGAGCGCAGTATTGTAATGTACTCTGACGAAGATGGTTTCAATGCGCGAACGGCGTGTGGCGGTGGGCGCTTTGTGTCGGCGTTTAGGTGGTCGCTGCGGGACACTAGAAGTGAGCAGTGACGATTTGTAGCATGTGGCGGCCACAGGCGTCAACCGTGTGCGGCGAACTACAGGAAATTTAATAATAATAATAAATCTTAAATTCGAGCAAAACTCATATAGTGTTAGTAACAATAATCTTAATGAAAGACCTGCCTGTGGCGACGTCTTGTGATTTTTTATTATTGACAGACTCGCGTCAATAATAAAAAAAAAATCGCTGATGGTAAGCGACGATGTGGTCGGCGATGGCGCACACTTGCCTAGCAGTAACTTATTATATTATAGCTATCAGGAAAGACAGACTCCGGCAGGGAATTCCACTCCTTATTATTCCATTCCATAGATTTAAGTTAGTGTAAAAGTTTTGTTACTATTTTAGTGTACATCATCATCACCATCATCATTTCATCTGAAAGACGTCCACTGTTGGACATAGGCCTCCCCCAAATTTCGCCATAATGACCGGTCCTGTGCGTTTCGCATCCATCGGATTCCCGCGACCCTCACCAGGTCATCGGTCTACCTTGTGGGAGGCCTTCCAACGCTGCGTCTTCCGGTACGTGGTCGCCATTTTAGAACCTTTCGTCCCATCGACCATCTGTTCTGCGAGCAATGTGCCCTGCCCACTGCCATTTAAGTTTGGTTTTGGTGTACAATAATATTATTCTATTCTATTCCTTAGCTATACGCACGATGTTGATAATAATATATATTTGTGGATATACATATTTGTGGCCGGTGAACCGTGTGCGTCGCCCCTTATAATATCCACAACCGGAAAAAACTTTCAGTAGGTCAAACTAATATTGGTTTAATCATAACATGTGAATTTGTCATGCGATACGTAAATAAACATGCCTATGTTTGATTTACGATGTTATTTGAAAAAAAAAAACCAACAGATAAAGTTCTTAGGTAGAAAGTTTGTTTTTTGTTAAAGGCAGTTAACATCGTAAGTGTTTATTTCGGAAATACACGATTAGTTTTTAGTTCGAACAGAGACTACTTATTTAGATGAAAAGACGACGCGATGCGACAAAAAGAAAATGAATTTTGTTATAAGGGTGCCCGTTTCAGTCGATTATCTAGATATATATATATAAAAGGAGAAACTGACTGACTGACATTTCAACGCACAGCTGAAACTACTGGGGTTTCCTTTTATAACGTAGGCGAGCATTAAAAGTGGATTTTCCAAATTTCACCCCCTAAAGGGATGAAGAAAGCACTTTCACGTGAGCGAAGCCGCAGACAGAAGCTATATCTTTCATACAAACGTAGTATGGCAGTAACTTCGTTGTTTGACGATGTAATTTCAAAACAAAAAAGAAATATAGATTTGTTTCGACATTCAGTCCTGTATGGAAGCAAAATGGGAAAAAAAAAATTAACTTTGAAGTTATGTGCATTGGGACTTCCATATTTTGACTCCAATTTCACAATCTTTGTGGTTAGACTATGTCCTGGAATAGTACATAGGACACTTCTTATCCCGCGAGTACCTTTACTTGGGAAAATTTTCAACGTTTACACGAGCGAAAAATAAACATGAAAGTGTCTCTCAAAAAAGTACAATTCCAGCATTTTACTTGTTTTTTTTTTTACAGCAAACGAGCACATAAAATAAGGCTGAATTTCAGCCGCTCGACCTAGAAAGCCATCACAATAAACATGTTTTGAATGCTGTACCGTTGTAAATTGACTTGTATCCAGACTAATAGCATGCATTTTCGCGAAAACATCGTGTTTACCAATATGTGGTAGCTACACTCGCTTCAAATATTAATGCCGAAGCCTATTATGGAAAGAGGACGACGAAAATCGGCTGTTTATGTTAACGAAATAGACGAAAAAATGAGCGGATAATTTTCCGATTTCCGGCTAAAACCAGACGGTTGTTGTGTCTGGTCCGCAATTGCCCGATGATTCTTTTCGGATTGTTGTATATGTTTTAATCGCGCGGAGAATTTTGATACCGCGATGAAGGATTTTGTCTTTAGATTCTATATCATCATCAAAGATACGGCGAGCAATGGATCGTTTTCGGTCCGACCGTCCGGTAGCCCTCCGGACTGAGCCCAAGTCGTCGACGGCACGTACTGTTCCATGCGCGCCTCAAGGAGATGTCAGCAAACCGTAGGGACCCAGTCTGAACTTAGGTTCTGATAGGAAGACTCGGCCTTGGTACAAAAGGCAACGAAGGAACAGGAGTGGATTTTTTGTCAGTAAAAGTCTGACACGCCCTCTCGCTCCGCCCAAGAGCAGGGGATGTCATTTGATGATTTCCTAATAAAAAAAAAACATCATAGATGTCACTACTTTCTTCTCAAGTCTTTAAAAGATAGAAAACACGTTTCTTTAGACTTTACTGTATTCTATCACAAATTACTACAGTTACTTTAGAAATACTTTATCAGCCTACTCTGCACAACCTGCATGGAGGAGGACGAGACAGCAGCACAACTGCTTCTAAGCTGTGTCCAGTGGTCGCCGGATACTGGATACTGGTACCCTCCGCGAAATGGTCAGTAACACCAAGGCGCTGCTGGCCTTCCTTGAGGAGCTGGAGTGTATCGAATGACATTTGTCCCACCCGTACGCAAAATATGCACTTTAGACGTAGAGTTGCGGATACTAGCTAATACTACAATACAATAATACTTTAACCGTCGCTTAAGATTCCGCGACTATACCGCTGTACATTATTGAAAACGTAATATTCGTTTGCCCCCACAGCCCAGGTAACTGACATAATATCAAATTCACCAAACGTACCTGAAGTAAGACTTTACGTTCCACGTTATCATATTTTTGTATTAGGAACCCGCGTCTCCAAGCTTCCCCTGAGGTTGGCCTCTTACTTTCCTTTCAACAAAGGACTTATGTTTTGAAGTGATAGAGAAAACAATTTGTCTAAGGGATGAGACAGGTGTAAGCCTACCGTTCAAATTGCTTTGAAAAGACGGATTTACAAAATGATAGTTATTCAGGGCATTTCCATTAATACTAAACAGGTAATTGTTTATTGTTTCACTCTTGTTCATTTGTAATTACCTGTCTAGGCTAAAATTATGTCTAAAATAAGATATCATGAATATATTCAAAATGCCTTTGTTCATTTTATAAAAACGATCATTAAAAAACAGAAACAATTATTGCTTTGATGATTTTATTTTTATTTTGTGACTTCGTAGTTCAATGATATGTTTTTACATATTTTTTTTCTATTTGTAGAGCAGTTGATTCTTTTTAGGTTTCCGTAGCTAAATGGCAAAAAACGGAACCCTTATGGATTTGTCATGTCTGTCTGACTGTCCGTCCGTATGTCACAGCGACTTTTTTCCGAAACTGTAAGAATTATACTGTTGGAAACTTGGTAAGTAGATATTAATGTTTTCACACAAAAATAGAAAAAAAAAATTGGGGCTTTCTCATACTTAGAACTGAAACTCAAATATTTTTTTCATCATACCCATATGTGGATAGGTCTTCAAAAATGATATTGAAGTTTCTAATATATTTTTTTTCTAAACTGAATAGTTTGCGCGAGAGACACTTCCAAAGTGGTAAAATGTGCCCCCCCCCCCCCTTGTAACTTATAAAATAAGATAATTATAAAAATATATGATGTACATTACCATGCAAACTTTCACCGAAAATTGGTTTGAACGAGATCTAGTAAGTAGTTTTTTTTTTATACGTCATAAATCGTAAACCGCAATCTACCTTTCAAGTTTGTACGGAACCCTCAGTGCGCGAGTCCGACTCGCACTTGCCTAGTTTTTTTTCCTTCGAAAGTGCGTTGTGGTGAAGGTACGCCTGTTGGAACCATGGAGTAGTTTCTAGAAGATTGCCTTTGTTGGCGAATCATCGCTATGAGACTTATAAGACGCATGATGTCTAGGCAACCTTTCCACTAATACTAGGCTGGGTGCATAAACGACATATCGCTCGGGGGTGAGCAGAGAAAGCGCAATGTTTACTTTCACCGTGTTTTCTAGGAACAGTAAAATTGATATTGCGATCATTATGAGGAAAGATTATAATTATTATAATGTACAGAAAATGTTAATTTATTTATTGCATAGGTAAACACGGTGCCTTTTTATTGGCAGACATCTTGAATTTTCATTCAGCAACGTCATTGCCGAAGATGGATAGTTTTCGATGGTGTAGTTTAGGTTAAAGAAATTTAGAGGAACATATGATTCAGATTGTGTAAAGAAAAGTTTTTTTTTTTATTGGTATAAACCAGTACTTGACTGCGATCCCACCTGATTGTAAGTCAATCCTAAGATTGTTTTATTAGGTTTATAATCGACATACTTTTACTTATATATATTGTCTAAATTTTATTTAATTCAATAAAAACACGGAAATAATTAAAACTATATATATGTATACACATGTATACACTAAAGGCAAAAACTACTAGCTAAAATATGGCGTCATAAAACTCCTCAGCATCGCTGTGGACTGGAAGTGTGCCCAAAATTAAATGTTAGTATCTAAATAAATATGTAGTATTTCAATTTATTTTAATATTTAACAATGCCTCAAGTTTTTGGATAGGATCATTGTACACTGAAATGGTGGCACGGATGGTGTAGTTGTTGAGTGATTGGCTGATAAGCTGCATGTGATTTGCTGCGTTGCGTGTCGCGGGATCGATTCCCGCACGGAACAAATATTAGTATGGCATATGTATATATGTGTGTGTGTATGTTATTTTTGCGGCTTTATTAAGTTTCTTTTTAACAATTTTTTTAAATGTCATTGTTTTCATGAAGTAAGAATATGTTATGATTGCCTATGAGACACTTTCACAAACTTTTTGTCAGTCTCTCACAAATTCCGATCTCAAAAAGAGATCAAAACCTTTATAGGTTTTGATTGACGGACATAACGTCAATTTTTATAAGTTGACCATATGTCCGTCTGTTACAAGTTTCTTCTATTTAAGACAAATCTATGAACATGTGAGCCCAGCCTTAGCAACCAGTTTTGCAATTAATTTCTAAACAGTCAGACATATGATTAAAACAATAAACAATTATAAACACAAATGAGTTAATAATTAGCTTAATTGCCGTACTAACGGGAGACATCTGACTCTCATCACGTACTTAGCTCTGAGCTAGGAAGTTATTACCACACAAATAATTACGTCTGGTATTTTAGTATGTACAGTCAAACAAGGAGATAGGTTTACAGGCAGCTAAGGTACTTTTGAACTTTTCGTAAATATGCTGAATAGTCCATAGCAACTCTTTTAAATCTAATACATACATTTAAATAAAATTAAAGTGTCTGTTTGTAATATCAAAATAACAGTTTTTACTAAATTCGATACCTATAGCAAAAAAAGCAATATTTAATTTTTTTATGTATCTATTATATTTTCATTGATGGATAGCTGATAATACAAGGACAAAGTTAGGCTACTTTAAATTTTCTCGCGGGAACGGGATTTCAAAATAAGGAATACGTCTTCGAAACGCTTGAACAAAATTTGACGGGACTTTCATTGAGATATAGTTAAAGTTATAATGAGTTACTTAAGCTACTAGTTCGAATTCAATAGCGAAAATTCTTTAAATGATACACTTTCGCCGAAAGTAGTAGTAGACTACTTTTTACTTTATTATTCATCCTATACAACATCGTACTAGACAAACTTTCATAAAAAAAAGAAGTGTACAATAAGTGGTCTTACCGCATAGGGCAATATTTTACAGACAAGCTTTGAATGCGCTGAGCAAAAGTAGATAGGGAAGGGATATGTCGTGAGAAAAAGCTAGTGTAACATACGAATATCTTATGAAAGGTACTGCATTCACAATGAAAATAATTATTGACAGGGCAGTAGAAAGATGAATATATTGTTGACTGTATACTAAACTATTTGTTCGAGAGTACTTACAGTGCATCAAATCTCTAGGTACAAATCTCTTGCAATTCTGCAAAATGTAAATATATGTCTTATCATGATAAATAAGAAAATATGTTTGCTCGTATCTTGGCTTGACTGACAGAGGAAAATTTTGCAATGCAATATTGACGTGCGCAGTTTGATACAATTTTCTAGATAATATAAGATCAACAGGTAGATGTAGGTGCGTATTGTAATATAGGTAAAAAAAAACTAACTGTGAATTTATTGAATACTAGCTTCTGCCAGCGGTTTTGCCCGCGTGAAAGTAACTTTCTCCATTCAAACTTTGGAACCCCGTTTTACTCCCTTTGGGGTGGAGTTTCGTAAAATCCGTTCTTAACGGATGTTTACACCCTTTAAGGAACCATCTTGTCAAATTTTAAGTTTGTAGGTGTTATAGGTTCTGAGATTTCGTGATTTATCTGTGAGTGGTATTTCGCTTTTATATCAAACGTCGACTATTTCTTTTGTTTGTCTATTTCTAAAAATAGTGATATGAAAGAAAAGGAAGTTAGTGATAGTATGACTTTTGATAGGATAGAATGGAAGAAAAAAACGTGTTGCGCCGACCCCAAATAAGATGGGACAAGGGCAGGAAGATGATGATGTCTATTTCTAAAAAAATGTGTTTATTCAAACTATAGACCAATAAAAGGCACTTTTTGTGGTTTGTGGAATGAGAACACGTGTCAGAAATTAAGACTAAAACCTTACCTTTGTGCCTTCACTTAAGTCAGTAATGTTTTTTTTTATTCTTGATAGGTTCGCGCTTGACCGCTATCTCACCTGATGGAAAGCGAAAATGCGGTCGACGATGGAGTGCGCTTACCTAGAAGTAACCTATTCACTCTTGACTTAAAGATTCCCGGGTTGTAGCCATCAGGAAACACAGATTCCGGCAAGGAATTGTACTTATTAATGTGTACTTTTCTAAGTTTATCTTGGACATTACTTGACACCCCGTGCCTCGGGAAGTACGTAGGTAAAGCCGTTGATTCCAGCTGTCATTTGTAGATCTTTGAGAGTAAATACAGGTATTCAGACTCCAGAAAGTCTGAACATCTCTCTATCCAAAGAGAATTGATTTGCCCAGGGCCTCAAGTCTACTATTACAATAGTGTCAGAATAGATTCATTATCATTATCATTGATTTCATAAATGTTGATTTTGACAAGTTTTAGTAATCTACTAATATAATGGCGTCATTATGACTTCCAATTGTCAACCACTGATACTCCATTGAAAGAAATGGCATAAAATAGTAATCTCGTACGTAATGACGAATGAAGGTCTGACGTATGCGGTAATCTGCTAAAATTTTGACAGTTCCTTTGATCAGTGACCTACTATTAGAACGTCATTGTGCAGTCATTGCTTTTAATAAGCTCAATATTGTCATTTTACCACGACTCTATTATGAGACCATTGACCGATCAATGATCGATCATTATGAATTAGCAGATTACAAACTTTTAGCAAAATGACAATGGGATCGTGTTGGAATGACGAATTTATAAAAATAGCAGACTTGGGCCCCTTGAAGTGGGTTACCTAAGCTAGTCGGGAAAAGGTTAGGGAGATGTCGACACGTTACCACTTCATTAAAAAGATATAAAACACATTCTTAAAGACATCGGATATTATAATTGTAATGTAACACAATCTGTTACGTTCGGCGCAAGAGTTCAATCCATTAAAAAAAAGAAAAAAAAACCACTTCCCGAGGTATCCGAGCCGTGACAATTTGAAACCAAACAAACATAAAAAAAAACCTTTCACAACTCTTATCACCATTGAACAAGGGTTATTTTATCTTGTCTTAACGGTATTATTATGGTTGCAAGTATGAAAAAAAAAATGATTATCAAAGTGTTACGGACAATGTTTTTTCCTTGCTTTTTGTGCCAGTTACAGATGTTGGGTAAACGTATCATTTTTGTGACAATGTAACGCTTGTAGCGGCTTAGGGATCAGTGTTCGGGAAATACAATGTAAAATCACAATGGAACAAAATATCAAAGCGATAAACTTTAAAATAAAATTACTTTTTAGTGACTAATACTTTGCTATCGCTCGTCGAACGGTTTTGTGATTTTAACAAGATGTGTTTAACGCCAAAATGCATTCAATATTTATCTGATATTTACCTGATAGTAAAACAAATATTGTTTATTGCTTTTGGTGTTTCTTCTCAGGGTAGTCAGCTAGGAAACACCGGCCTCATGTAGTTTAAAATGACGTGTAAAAGTGCTTTTTAAAACCTACTTACAAAATAAATATCATTTATCAATAAGTTAACATTTTTCGTGCATAATTCGTAAATATATTAAATTTTAAAAATATCTTGTTTTGCTCACCCTGCCTAATTTCTTCGATTTGAGTTTATGACGTCACAACATGGCGTAAAAATCGATCCTCTTCTTATATGGAAAGCATTGTAGTTAAGTGTTTCATAATCGCATATTAAATAATTTTTCAATGTGTATTTGTAGTGAACCTTCTTCTTTTTCTGCAGTTGTTCTTTTCAGTTCCAGAAGTCATAAGATAAGAACCAAAGTCTTTGTTTATTAATTTCCAGTCACTGTCAAAAAAACATAAAGATAATTTACTAGGTTCTGCGTATGGCTTCGGCCGCGTGAAAGTGGAAAATTATCCCAAGGCAACATAATCCTGAAAAAATAGTAATTCTACGTGGTTTTCCAAGACATTCAAATCTACCCATATGCCAAATGTCAACCAAATCCGTCCATGAAGGACTAACAAACATACACACAGCCACACACACTCAAAAACATTAGCTATTATAATATTAATGCAATTAAGGGAGCGGCTCATTTAAAAAAAAACGCCCCACAAGATATTCCCCGTAATCTACTATGTCCCTAAAACGGGACCACTTGTGTTGACCCTCTCAAAGGACATTAAGGATCCCCAAGGTTTACGTTACGCCCTGATCCGGTAATCCTCGAGGACAACACCGGTTTGTTGACCACCTGACGGTAAATCTGGCGCACATCCGGTGGCCGCGCGACAGGTTGGCCGGACCACACTAGCGAAGTTGATTATGGGTTTATTTTGAAAAGGAATTCATTTACTTTGGTTATGTGGAACACCCACACTTAGGAAGCAATATTGTAAATAGTCACGGATTAAACTCGTTTAAAAATAAAAGGTACATTTTGACATTTGAGAAATTCCCTAGAATGTAACTTGGTACGAAACTGAAAGAAACAATAAAATAATATGATGGAATATATTGCGAGTATTCTTTTTGCGTATTTAGTATTCGTTTTGACAGATGTCAAAACGGGCCTTTTGTTTTTTAACAACTTTAATCACACAAATATTATAAAGGGGAAAGTTTGTGTGTGTGTTTGTTACCTCTTCACGCTCGAACTGCAGAACGGATTTGGGTGAAATTTGATACACGGGTAAATCATGTCCTGGAATAGCACATGGGATACTTTTTATCCTGGGAGTATGTTGCGTCGGGACAATTTTCTACTGTGACGCGGGCGAAGCCGCTGACAGCAGCTAGTTCAGGTAATGACTAAAGTGACAAGAATGGCAGTAGCCAATGAAATTCCTTGACATATGATTAATTTGAATAAGCTTTTAGACAGAAAGGACAACAGCCATTTCAATTTTCATGTTGCCAAGTTGTAAGGTTCCATGTGATCCTAATCAGTCATTTTTATTCATTTATAAGTACTTAGTTATTTAAAAAAACAACTAACATTATATATAAAAACTACAATAAAATCCCTCACGAACTAACTAAAACCAATCTAAAGTCATCGTCATCTTCCTACCCTTATCCCGTTTTATTTGGGGTCGACGCAACACGTTTTTTTCTTCAATTCTGTCCTGTCACCCGTCACGCTATCACTAACTCCTTTTTCTTTCATATCAGTTCTCACACAATCCATCCATCTTTTCTTTCTTTAAAAGCAATCTAAAGTATGGTGTCAAAAACTCCTCCGGATCGCTGTCGACTCGTAATTTACGCAAAAGACTGGCGGTATTGCCACGCAGTATGGCAATACTTATCCTATGTCCAAGGTAGATGCCAACCCTTGGGTCACGCGAAGTGACTCCACATACATAAACCCTCACCTTTATAATATTAGTGTGGAGCATTACCATCGCTGTACTTTCTATAACATTAGCCTAAAATCGTAAGACAAAATACATGTAAGTACATATCGTTGAACAAAAAACAGAATTTGGCACAGTGCCGAGCCGATAAAGGGGAGCGCTGAAGTGATAACCCCGTCATTAGGGTATCAGAGAGGCTGCTTGATGAGCCCCAGACGTGTGCAGATGGCTTTAATAAATGTATGTTGTACGTCTGTCTGATTGCACCGCATTTCGAGTATTGCCACAGAAGATATTCTGAGTTGAAGTAGGTTGATTGTTGACATAGTCTTTTAGACTATGAATAATATTCTAAAACTTGAATCAAGTTTTGTCTGATATAATTTGCGTGGGTGTCTAAAGTCATAAACGTTATTAAAAATAACTTATTTATGCTTGGTTGTTTTGATGCCATTATATGATAGATTTTTTTTACTTGTTTGTTAGTATGTAAAATTATTCTTTTTAATCGTGTTAAGCTAAGCAAAAAAAAAAAACTGGGATTAAATTGACACACCTAACTAGTTAATTATTGTGTCATACAAAAGCGACTTAAGTTACCAGTGGTCCTAGAAGGCAAAGGGCTACTGAAGGAACATATGTATGGTTTTAGACAGTAAAAGCCTGACATGATAGAGCGGGAGAAGTCATTAAATAATTTCCCACTTCACAAAAAAAATGTATACAAAAGCAGCCAATCCGTAATTTACCATTGTACGCACTCAACACTTAAAAATAACTCAAGACCCGCTCCACAAAATAAACGTATTCAAGTTTTCACATAAAAATATAATCTTTTCGTCTGTTTGCTTGCGGAAGACAAAAACTATGTCCTGCATGTATCCACCTGTCGACGAGTCAACAACACTATATAACGAGTTTATACAGCCCTAGTGAGGGGACACGTCGGTCACGTTGTCGATGAATTCATCTGTTATAAAACCTCGTCATTTTCAATTTAGGCACGGTTGGCAATTTGGCTACGGTCACGCAAAGGCCAATAATTGTAAAAAAAGAAAGCAGTTACAGCTATGTTTGTTTAAAAGGTCGCATTGAAAATCACACTGGCAAAAACATTGTGTGTTGATACGCTTTGAAAAATGTTATTGATAGTAACGGATCTAACTGTGAAATGACATGACGTACTTTAAAAATTTATAGAAAACTATATATATATATAAAACTGTATAGCTGTTCGTTAGTATCGCTAAAACTCGAGAACAGCTGGACCGATTTGGGTGATTTTGGTCTTGAAATATTTGTGACAGTCCAGGGAAGGTTTAAACGGTGAGAAAATACGGAAAAGTTACGAATAAAATTCGAATACAACGCCAACTCTAATTAAAAACTCATTTTAAAATGAATTATGCTGTTAAGGTAATACCAGTAGATGGCTTTATCCTTTCACAGTTTAGCTTATACAACATTCATTGACTGTTAGACGTAACGAAGTTCGCCAGGTCAGCTAGTCTCCAATAAAAATTAAAAAAGAACTACGAGAATAACTATTCTAGATGTCCGTGTAATTTAAATTTAATCCTTGACATACATCTTTCGTAGCATTAAAACGCTTAGAAACAGGTCTACTACTGTCCATTTTAATCTAAGATTAGTGAGAAAAAACGGTGCATAAAAACCTCCTAAAACTTATAAGCATCTACAATTTAACATTATCATTCTAATCATAACACTTTCACAAAGCCCATAGAAAAACATAACCGCACAAACGGGTATCGATAAAAATCTGTACTGCCCCATCACTAGTAGTTAAATAAAATGTTATGGTTTTTTGGTTTCCGTGTGCGAATGTGAAACAAAAAAAAACCGTTAAAACTTAAAAAATAATACAAAAAGTATCTTGTTTCCGTAAAAATAGAGGTCATTTTACGTTGTTGAGGATAGTTTGGTCAAAAACATCGTGAGTGTCTGTCTGGTTATGTAGGAGTGTGAGGCCTTTAGATAAGCTAAAGGCTTTACCTATATGGTACGTGAAGATATTCCAAATTGCAATGCCAAGGTCGAAGCACTTAAAACACTTAAAAGCTGAGTCTTTTCAGTTAATGATATACAAATAAAGAATTTTGGTGTCAATTCAAGATTAGATACGGTACCTACCTACGCAATTAACCATTTTTGGAGCTTGTTAATCATCTACTTACTTCTCTCGCTGTATGATGGAGTGAGAAGCCATGTCAGACTTTTACTGACTAAAACCCATAATCAGCTTTTCAATGTTCCCACTGCTGGGACTCAGGCCTTTTCTCTAGACGAGGGAATGGGCCGTATTCCACCACGCGGGCCCAGTGCGGGTTGGTGAATGTCACATGTCTTCGAATTTTTGGTTCTAGGACATGCCGGTTTCCTCACGATGTTTTCTTTCACCGTTTTGAGAGCAGTGGTGATGAAATAAATTACACAAAATAATGCGCCTGGCTGGGTTTGAACCCGTGACCTACAACTCGTCAATGCACAAATCCACTAATGTCCACCAATGCGTTCTAGGATATCTCGTAATCCTAGAACGCATTGGTGGTGGCATCCTTTTCAGAAATTCTCCGTGTCCACAGTGGACATCGGCCCTGCTGAGCCTAGGGGCTCATATCTCTCGCGTTTTGTTGAAATCTCTTTGAGGAGCATTTTTTTTTTGTTTCGAAAATCGTCCAATGACATCTCCCGCGGGATTTCTGAGGCGGAGCGTGAGATAGTTTAAGACTTTTACTGAGTAAAAACCCTCTTTCTATTCCTTTTTTGCCATCGTTCTAGGGCCCCCGGGTTCTCTTCGCCATGGCCCCAGTAGGCCTAGACCGTGCTGAGCCTTTACGGTTTTGCTGACATCTGCTTAAAGTCCGCGTGGAACACTACGCGCCGTCGACAACTTGGGCTCGGTCCGGACGGTTACCTGACGGTCGGACGGCGAGCTACCCATTGCTCGCCGTCCGCAAGTCAGCGCCTACGGTGGCTGGAAATCGGGTTCGGGATCCCGGCGGCTGGGGCGTAAAAGCCGTTCTCTCGCGCGCTCGGCCGCCTCCTTTGCTAGCATTACTACTTCGCAGATAGAGGCGACCGCTTGCCACTCCTCCTCGCTCCGGACCATGACAGTCATGGTCCGGAGCGAGAAATCACTGCCACCGATCGGTTTTGAGGAGCCTGTGGAGCGATTGAATTTCACGAACAAGGAAAAAAAAATAAATGTTAATTTCATTTTTGTACTACATAAAACTAAAGTAACTTCATTTATCAAACCTTTATCTTACAAATTTTTTTGTGAGGGTTGTAAATCATCAAATAACTCTTTCTGCTCCAGGTGAAGCGAGAAGAAATGTCAAATTTTTACTGACTAAACCCTGCCTGTGTTAATTCAGCTGCTCTTTGAGCTCCAGCCCAACTACATAACGTAATTAAGAACTAAGTACTTACTGCTTTTCCATTTGCAACCCAAAATTAATAATATATAAAAAAAAAAAAACTGGTTATCCATCCCCACTGACTTAACCAGGTGTTAAAGTTGCTTGTCAGCTGTTTTAGTGGCCTCAACTTGATTACATTACCGATAACATTTAATTGGTAGGGCTTGCATTTATTTTTATATTCGCTGCTTAACCGAATACTTTATTTGTTGGCCAACTAACTGCATATATAAAGATTATGGAAACGCTGACGAAGTGCTAATAAAAACGAACGTTCCTGCGCTTCGATTTTATGGATTGGTAATTACTAGACTTGCCTTACAGAGTTCGTTACTCTTCGCTGAGTTCATATTCGTTGGCTATTTTTATTTTTTTTGATAGTCCACAACAGCTTAGGTAATTTTTTTTTTTTCATTATCTTGATGTGATGAAATAGAAATATGGCTTGCAGAGCAATATCTCCTCATGGGACAATCTCTATGTTCAGTTATGTGCAGCTGTCAGTTTCCAAAATATGCCTCCTCTTCAGTCTTCGCAATGATTCAGGAATGGTCAACTGCACTGGTTTTGATGATTTGCATAATCATAATCATTTATTTTGCAAACATGGGTATAGATAGTACATAGGTGTTTTTTTTTATAATAGAGTCCTCCATATTTTACCATCACATTGGCATGCAAATTTTTACAATTTTTTTAACTCCGTTGCAATTTAAAAAGAATATATTTATTTTAAAAATGTCAGCTTAATAAAGGTCACAGTAATCAAAATTAAAATAATATTATATAATGTCAAATGGAAAAAACGTGTTGCGCCGACCCCAAATAATACGGGATAAGGGCAGGAAGATGATGATGATGATATAATGTCAAATGGAAATAAAAAGGAAGTCAACCAGGATCAAAATAATAATGTCAAACGGAAATAAAAAGTAAGTCAAACAGGATCAAAATAATAATGTCAGAGTAGCAATATGTCAATCAATTAGTGAACCGTCATTAAGAAAATCGTCAATCGTGTAATAAGTTTTCATAATTAAAAAATCATTTAGCGCCCTTTGCAAGACGAGCTTTGTATTTGGAGCAGGATGATCTGATCTCTTCCTTGACTGTCTGTATCTCTAAATGTTCGTGGATTTCAGAGATCCTTAGAAACCACGGTGAGTTAGAAATTTGTTTCAATATATAATTTTAGCTTAGGTCAATAAAAGGAAGATTTCACACTTTCATTGTGGGTACTGCTAGGGCGTGGAATTTCTGCCGGAGTTTTTTTTCCTGATAGCTACAAAGTACGTAGTAGTAGCTCTTTAAAGTAAAGAGCGAATAGATTACTTCTAGAAGTAACCTATTCACTCTTGCCTAGGTAGTAGTTCAGATGCTAAACAATCGTCACCTCGAAAGAACGACCGGTTCAAGAGACAATTCTATAACAATAAAATTCATCATCACCATCGTCATTTCAGCCGAAAGACGTCCACTGCTGGATATAGGCCTCCCCCAAGTGTCGCAACAACGAATGGACTTATGCGTCTTGCATCCATCGCATTCCCGCGACCCTCACCAGGTCATCGGTCAACCTTGTGGGAGGCCTTCCAATGCTGCGTCTTCCGAAAATTACCTCCAGGAAAAAGTTGATTCTGACACTTGGACACAAGGATATAAACTTCAAACCTTCGAATATTTTGCAAACTTTTAATCTACAACTCCCACGACACATACTGGTAACCTGGTACCAGGCTCCCATAAAGTCAAAGTTCCAGTCACCTTTCCATACAGCTCCTCATAAAGCCACGTTGTCCCACATAATATTCACACGGAAACATCAATCGGATATCAGAACAGAAGCCCAGAAAGCGAGTGGTATCTATCAGACGGACAGACAGACAAGGAACGCATTCATTAGCGGTCGCTGCACTGCGCATGCGCTTTCGAGTGGACTACCGGCATGTTGGAAAGGAGATCTCAGAAGGACTACTTTGAAAAAGGATGGTTTAAAATTGAGATTCACAGTCAAAAAATCTTGCAGAAGACAATTAAAACGTAAACAAATCAAAGCATTTATTTTAAATAAACCATTTACAGGCAGTTTTGAATTGTCAAGAAATCAATTTAAAAAAAATTGATGCTAATTGCACATTCCAAAGCTTAGATCTCTATGGAGAAATTCCATGGATACTTTTCCAATCATGTTATGTATTACAAATATCTCGGTTACATTTTTCTTGTCGCTACTATTATGTGAGAACAATGTAAATAGAGTAAAAGAAAAAAAACAAATTCTATTAACGGATATATATCACCGGATTATTGCAAACGCCGTAGGATTGTAATAAATCATGATCAGATTATACGCGTATAAAGTGTCGATTTATTGTAAACCGTTTCAAATACAATAAATCCCTTTTAAATTATATAGTAACACTTATATCATACCGGTGTTTTCATGAGGTTCTGCTTTACCGTTTTGAGAGTAATAGTGTAGAAATGAAATACTTAAAGTAATGCGCTTGGCTGGGTTTGAACCCGCAATCTACAATTCCTAAGTCAGGCCCAGTGGTAGCACTGGGCCACCACGGCTCTAAAACTTAGTACTCATAATAGACCTTGGAACTATTAGCAACAAGGTGTACAAAAAATAAGGTCACGTAGTGCACCTTCTGTCTTTATAACTCCGATTGGGAATCTCTCTCATTCTAAGTAACGTTATCTCTTTCTCGCAAATGAAACGGATTCAAATGAGCGTGTGATTTGAATGAAGACTCGCGGTTTCGAATATCTGTAATTATTTTGAGTTGTTAAGCAGCATATTAATTATACTACGTAACTAGATGATATCGATGGCCGAGTATTAAAACACAACGGAAAAATCTGTCTAATTTCTAAAAGCACCGAATTAAAAATTTAAAAAATGCCTTTAGATAATTGAATAGGTAGGTACATATTTATTGGTCATTATGCAAGGTGTTGTAATAATTATGGATGAATCATCATCATCAACATCATCATCATTTCAGCCGATTGATGTCCACTGCTGGACATAGGCCTCCCCCAAATGTCGCCACAATGAACGGTCCTGTGCGTCTCGCGTCCATCGGATTCCCGCAACCTTCACCAGGTCATCGGTGCACCTTGTAGGGGGCCTCCCAACACTGCGTCTTCCTATACGCTGTCGCCACTCCAGAACCTTTCGGCCTCAACGGCTATCTGTTCTGCGAGCAACGTGCCCTGCCCATTGCCACTTAAGTTTGTCGATTCTTCGTGCTATGTCGACCACCCTGGTTCTCCTGCGGATATCATCATTTCTATTTCTATCACGCAAGGAAACTCCGAGCATAGCCCTTTCCATTGCCCTTTATGGATGAATAAATGATAAAAACATTTTGCGCCTAGTCAAATGCATAAAGGTCAGGAGCCAGGGTATGACGATGCAGCAGTATCTACATTAAATAGGTCTAATATAAAGAAATCTTAAAAGAAAGCATTAACACTTGAAAAGAATTTTTCGTCAAACGTAAAGACTGTAGCAGAAACTTAACAATGAAAGTAGGACAACAGAAAACTTTTTCTGGTAAAAACTAGTGCATTGCACAGTAATAAACGTAAAAGGGTAGTGGTTTGTGAGATACGATTTTTCTGAATAGCAAAAAAATTTTTTTTTATGACGCTACTACAAATTTACAGTTTTCTGATTTTTTTAATATACTTATGCTATGAGACCTTGCTTTATACCAAATTTCAGGATTCTAGGTCAACGGGAAGTACCCTATGAATTTTGATTCCACTTTTTTTTCGTTAACTCAGAAGTTTGATTTTTTCACAGCATCAAGGGACTGCAGACCTGAGTATATGGTTTTGATTTCAACTCGATTCCTCCATGCGTTCCTGAGATAAAGGGTCTTGACAGACAAACGGACGGACAACAAAGTGATTCTATAAGGGTTCCGTTTTTTCCTTTTGAGGTACGGAATCCTAAAAAGACTATTAAACTTGCAGTCACGACAAAATTGGGACAAGCTAAATTTTGAATTAGACAAGTCAGTAATCTGCCCTAAAATCCACCCATCTTTCTTTAGATGCCCTTTGCCATCCAGGGCAGCGATGACTGTTACGAATAACCTCGCACCCCAAAACAATGATCCTCAAATCTTGAACATCGTGTTTTTATAATTTCTATAGAATCTACAATTTCAAAAGCTCGCCTGACTGTCTGCTACATGTGAATGTCATCTCAGGAATGCAGTCGCTACACTCACCAACACATTAGCTCCTAGTATCTATCAGGTCAACTTGTTATTGTAAACAATATAATTATAGTTTATAACCAGTGCCCTGTATGGTCGTTGCCAGCGTCATACTGTCTTAATCGAATACCACACAAAGGTAGGTGCGAGTAATTACAATATTGTTTCTTTGTGTAAAGGCATTTAATCGAACTCGTGCCAATCGATGTTTTTAAGTCGAAGATCGATTGGAGTTTGAAATTGTGGGTAATTAAGGACATCCAACTCGACAGACATTTTCACTGTTTTTCATACAACCGCTCTTACGCGATTATGACGTTATTACACATTTTTCATTAGATATTTTGGAAACACAGTATCTTGTGGATATTTTCCAGGCTTCTATTGAAATCAATTTATAAAATTATGTAAAACTAATCCAGTAGACTTTTGAAAATCTGCTATTTTGCATGTAATTTTGGTTTAAAACAAAAACATATACTTTAAAATATTCGAGTAAATCACGGCATTACTGAATGCTAACAGCTTTCAGGCGTTAATCTCTCTTTTTGAGCGTTGCCTTTTCGTCGAACATCGTGTTGGATTGCGTTAGATGAAGTATAAGCTTTTGAGCCATGTTCGATGTTGACGATAGGCGAGTGGAAAAGAAGCCTCTTTAGGTAAGATTTCGCTTCGCCTTCGGATTTCAAGGGTACCGGGGCTACTAGTACTTACTTTGTTACTGATACATATGATGGCAAACTGAACAAGCATAGCATGATCAGAGATCTAAAATTTCCACAGCTGGGACCCAGGTCTTCTCTCTAGGAGTGGGCATAGACTATAATCCATCACGCGGGCCCAGTGCGGATTGGTGAATGTCACATGTCTTCGAATTTTTCCGGTTTCCTCTCGACGGTTCTCTTCGCCTTCAGCGTTTTGAGAGCAAGTAGTGATGAAATAAATTACACAAAGTAATGCACTTGGCTGAATTTAAACTTAAAACTCGTAAGTCAGGGAAATTACCTCTGGGCCACCACTGCTATTAAAAAATTAATGAAAAATTCAATTTGTTACAAAATACCGGCACGGTTCTTGAGCGCTCACTTCTACAGTTCTACTTGCGCAGAAGCACGCAGAAGTGAAATATCGGGGCTCTCTAGTGCTATGAAAAGAGACGCGGGGGCGGGGAGTGCAATTCTTGTACAGTGATTGGCTCGCCAATGTGTACGATGCGCATCTCCATACTTTCGCCGAGCGCTCAAGATTCATGCCGCTATCTGTATTTTATTTATAAGGTTTCAAAGGGGGGCAAGTGCCAATGCGTAGTTGAGCACTCAAATACACTCCTCACTTATATCATTATGTCAGAGATTCTTACGGACTGATGTCAGTCATGTTTCTCGGTATCAGTGCCCTATTAGATCATAGATTAGTTAGTACGGACTAGTCTTTAGGCAGAATTCTATATTTAGTTCAGTTGTCTCATTGTTGACTTGAATATGTAATGCTGCAAACCATTCTGACTAAAACTCACCCATATTTCTTCAGTTGCCCTTTGCGTTCTACGGATTCGGTAACTTTTTCGGACAATACCGAAGATTAATATGCATATGCAATGCAATGAGAAAACGGAGGCTCTGTTACGTCATATTGTTTAATAAGACAACTCACACACTATTCATACACCTCACACTAAGTATCATCTCACATCAAAACACACACATCACAACGTACGCCACACTCATCTCACAACACACACCACACTAAATTAATTTACCTTTGTAATGGAAGAGTGGAGCCTCCTAACACTAGAATTGTTTGCCTAAAAGGAGGCTTCATGTAATATTACGCTAATTGTGACAATGAGCTATTTTTATATAAATACAAAAAATAAATAGCGTTGTCAGCCTTATAATGTTCCCAATGTTGGGACTCAGACTCAGGCTCTAGGCTGTATCCACCACGCGGGCCCAGTGCCTGTTGGTGGATGTCACATGTCTGCGAATTTTTGGTTCTAGGACATGCCGGTCTCCTCACGATATTTTCCTTCGCCGTTTTGAGAGTGGTGTTGAAATAAATTACACAAAGTAATGCACCTCGCTGGGTTTGAACCCGCGATCTACAACTTGTAAGTCGGGGCCGTTACCACTCGGCCACCACTGCTCAGATATTCAATAAGCTTGCGCAGTTTAATTGATCCTGGATGCCCGAGCGATTTTTTTGGTAACAATTAAATAGCCGGATCAATCAGTCAGGAAAATAAAAATTAAAAAAAAAGTGTATTTTTGATCTAGGTATCGAATATTATTTATCATTCCAATATTTAATTAAAAAAAAAAAAAATATTTTACTAAAAATAAAAAAATGTATTATAGGGTACAGACTTCATCCGTCCCTTCTGCACAGTTCTTACACCTACTCTATGCCCCAGGTATTTGCGTGCAGACATAAATGTGTCAAGTGCGAGCGGCCGCGTCATTTTGTCGCGCGTTGTTGCGAAACGTTTCTGCCGCAAATGCCGTTGTATATTTGCGTTGTAATTATCGGGTGTTGCACTTTCTATGAAGCTTGGGAATTTGTCTCTGGTTGAAGGAACTTAATAATGTGGGCATGTGACAAAGTGGGATCTGTTTATGTTAGTAGATTTCTTTCTATTTATTTATTTATCAAAACATTATTCAACACAAAGGTACAAAGGCGGACTTAATGCCTTAGGCATTCTCTACCAGTCAACCAAGGGTAGTGAAGAGAAAACATGGTAGGTGCATAAAAAAAGAAAAGATTAATAGGAAAACAAGGGATCAAATGTATGTATATAAAAAATAAACATACATAAATATTTAATATAATATGAACCTACATATACATAAATATATAGGGAAAAATTAAAGGATTTTTGAGACTACTCCACTATTTCTGTTTCTGTGTGTGTACTTTTGTTTTCACACATATTAAGGGACATAATATCTCTCAACATGACGCGCTATGTTGTAAAATTGTCCAACAAGATGTCCCGCGTCACGTCCATGCGTTGTAATATGTTGGGACTAAAATTGCGGGACACTGGGCGACGTTGCAGCGCAGCGTCACTTAAATTGCGCTCGCACGTCTCATATGACGTATTAAAATGTCAAGAGCGAGCCAGAAAGAGGGATGGAGCTATACACCCTATATAGCTCCATCCCTTTTACAGTTCAGTTTAGGTCGTCAAAAGGATCGCGTTCAGAGCTCGTGGTACCGGTGGAGTAGACGGGTCTGTAAAGCTTTTGTGCTAGTAACTTTTTGTTTCCATGTCTGTGTTGCTTATAGATTTCAAATATTCCACAACTTTCACACCGTCATCTAGTCCTAAGCTAAGCAGAGCTTGTGCTTGAGTACTAGATAACTGATAGACATACTTTTACATATACTAGCTTCTGCCCGTGACTTCGCCCGCGCGAAAGTTCTTTCCTCCATACAAAATTTAAAACCCCGTTTTACCTCCTTAGGGGTGGAGTTTCGTAAAATCCGTTCTTAGCGAATGTCTACACCCTATAAGGAACCTACCTGCCAAATTTTAAGTTTGTAAGTGTCATAGTTTCGGAGATTTCGTGTACGTGTATTTTTAAATATGTACATACATATTATAGAGAAATTACACCCAGACACAAAACAACCCAGCCTGTTTAGCGCAGCCGTGAGATACATTATTGTTTCTATTTTATTTTTCACTTTTAATTTAAGTTTTTATTATACTTGTTTGTCCATTGTGTGCCAAATAAACATGTTTTTTTTTTCTTTATTTCTTTCTAACAAATGAACGTGCTCATCACACAAACCTTGGTCTTGGGTTACCTTAGCAGTCAGGGCCACTAACCACTAGACCAACAGACCAGTCAAAGAATGCAGGCAAAAATGTAATTCTAATATTAAGTTGTGATATCATGAGCTTCAAATAGTGTTGATGTAGGGCGTATGATATCATTTCTTAATGTGTTTTATTATTGCTGTGTTACCCTTTAAATGTGCGTTACGTTATACACTTAATGCTCTACGTAAGTTCTGGTTCACACGCGCCTCAAAGAGATGTCAGAAAAACGTAGGGGCCCAGCAGGACCGATGCCCGCTAAAGCTACTGGGATTTTCTGAAAACTCGTGGTTCTAGAACGCAATGGGCAACCGACACAGATGGGTTTTAGTCTGTAAAAGATCCATCTTAGAGCGGGAGAAGTTACTGGATGATTTCCCAACTCAAAAAAAAATCTTTAAATGTGGCTTTGAGTATTGCGAACTAATGAAAAAATGCTCGCAGAACAGATGGCCGTTAGGGCCAAAAGGTTTTGGTTTTGGTAGTGGCGACAACGTACCGGAAGACGCAGCGTTGGTAGCCTCCTACAAGGTGGACCGAAGATCTGGTAAAGGTTGCCGGATTCCGATGGATGCTTGGAGGAGGCCTATTTCCAGCAGTGGACGTCTATCGGCTGAAATATAGCATAGTATAGCATAATCAGGCTTTTAATGTTCCCACTGCTGGGATTCAGGCCTCCTCTCTGGGAGAGGGAATGGGCCGTAATCCACCACGCAGGCCCAGTGCCGGGTTGGTGAAAGTCACATGTCGTCGAAATTTTTGGTTCTAGAACGTGCCGGTTTTCTCGCGATGTTTTCCTCACCGTTTGGAAAGCAGTGGTCATAAAAAAGGTACTATCAGTAGAAAAAAGTGTTAGTGTGGAAATATTAAGGAAAGTTGCGAATTTGCTATAAAAGAGCTGTCCACGGTTTTGTTACAGGTAGGTTAGGTCGCGTGATAATTATGTGGTGACATCTTAGTACATATGTACTAGACAACATAGGTTGCCTGGTTTATACTGTCCTCTTATACCTAACACGCATCATCTCATCATCATCTTCCTGCCCTTGTCCCATCTTATTAGGGGTCGGCTCAACACGTTTTTTTCTTCCATTCTATCCCGTCAACCGTAATGCTATCACAAACTTCCTTTTCTTTCATATCACTGTTCACACAATCCATCCATCTTTTCTTTGGCCTCCCTCTCCCTCTCTCTCTCATCCACATGTATACTCATAACTCTTTTAGTAACATCTTATACCTAACACGCATGATGTAAAATGTAACCATTGTTTAATAAAAAAACAATTTTATTTTTTTAAAGATTTAGTGATTTTTTGTCGGTTCTTCTCCAATGTCAAACGATCACTTGGAACCGTGTACACGTTTCTGACGTTTTATAAATGCCCTTATAGACGTTGAAATAAAATATTTTAAATTGAATTTTGTCACCATCTATCTCTAAACCACACTGTCTTCAGCTCGCACAGACCACAAACAACTAAACAAATACCACAAACCAAAAACAAAAACTTTAAATTCAAATTTAGAATCCCTTAAACCTGTTCAAACATACCCGCATCTAGCGTGAACAAGTCAGTCGAATAGAAGTCTTTGTGACGACAAGTCGTGAACAAACAGTTTCTGACACATATGTTTGTACAGTAAATAAAAAGCATGATAATAGTAGTAGTGGTTCTCTTAATGATTTGATATTTTTTATAGTATTTATTAGTTTATAATTTTAGCATATATAATTATGTATTTTATTATTATAAATAACTTATTTTTTATTTAATTTTTTGAATTATCTGTTATTTGTTTATTGTGCAAGCCTACCACAGTGTTGTCTTTTTAACCCATAGGTTGACTGGTAGAGATTGCCTTTTTGCATTAAGTCCGCCTATGTACCA
The DNA here is from genome assembly GCA_949316375.1 of Mythimna vitellina. Lineage (NCBI taxonomy): Eukaryota > Metazoa > Arthropoda > Insecta > Lepidoptera > Noctuidae > Mythimna > Mythimna vitellina. The sequence continues at coordinate 3,088,750 of OX438699.1, read as the reverse complement.
CTGCTGTACATGAAGTTTAAATAAATAAATAATATAACGTCCTGCGGTGATGGATTGTTGTTAATTAGGCTTCATACTAAACTTTTGGTAGGTAACCCTGCCCATCCTGTTAACACAATTTCTCATTATAATCACATCTTAAAAATCCTCCAAAAAATATGTCCGTTATTAATCTTTTACTCAAGATCTTAATTACCAAAATCATCGTAGTGAGCTCGTCTTGCTAATTAAGTAGATACAGAAACGAATTCATTTTATGAAACTTTTTGTGAATTATTTTTGCGAAATTGTTGGTGAAAGTCTGACATGAATATGGCCTAGTTTTGTTGGCAAATTACATATACATATTATGTACTGTTACTTTATTCAGTAGTATGCAATGTGATGTGTATTATTCTGTAAGTTTGTAATAAAAGAGAATTTTATTTTTAAAAGGTAAAAAAAATTGTTAAATATTCTCGGTCGCAAAATACCTTATCATTCAATATTTATACAGATACGAACGTTTGGCTCGCATAATCGCGTTTAGCCGCTGTCACTAGAGTCACTTGTAAAAATACAGACAAGTGACACTAGTGACAGCGGCTAAACGCGATTATGCGAGCCAAACATTAATTTAGGTGAATTCCGCCCTAAGTCATTCGTATTTTATTACCGCTCAGCTTCTATTGGCCGTAGCATATATAGCCTTCATCGATAACTTGAGTATCCAACACTGAAATATTTTTTGAATTCGAACCAGTTGGTAGTCTCTGAGATCGCCCTTAATCGGATGTTTTTCTGACTTAAGAAACTACCCCCGGATCTATTAACTTGTAATTGTGGGCAAGCAATTGAGTTTAATCCGGGTAGTATTACAACTTTATAAGTAGTACAAACAACTTAAGCACTTGTTCGGACGTATTACAGTTTAATTGACAATCTAGTTTAGCAACGTAATCTGGACTGGTTTGTACCTCAGTTTAACATATTAATCCGTGGTTACAATTAAGAAATATTTACTACTAACTATGTGTAGCTTTGAATTGCATTCGCACGAAGCAATTTGGAAGTTACTTCTCGCTCACGAAATAGATTTTATGTCCGCATAACTTAAAAAAATCTGTTCCCTCATCAGTTAAGGAACCTGTTATTGAAGTTCATCAGCGCTGAATGACTCACCAGTGTGAGCCATTCTGCAGGACTGGTTGAAAAAAGTTACCGTCCTGAAACGCAAAGGGCAACTGAAGAAACATGAGTGGGTTTTAGTCAGTAAAAGTCTGACACTCTCTCTCGCTACATCCAAAGAGGAAGAAGTAATTTTATGATTTCTCAACCCAAACAAAGCATAGAGAAAGTTAAATGTGTCATCTTTATAACAGTATACGACTTTTTTGGCAGAATGAAAGATAAGAAACCTTTAAAAGACATGTTAACACAGTAAATTTTTGTATTTCGAGGGTTTGTGGATGACGAGCAATGAGTAGCTCGCCGTCCGGTCGTCCGGTAAGCACCGAGCCCGACTCGTCTATAGCATGTATCGTTCCACGCGCGCCTATTATGTCAGCAAAACCCTAGGGGCTTGCGGCCCTTGCTCATAGGACCGATACCAGCTAGGGCTGCAGAATTATGTGAAAGAGATACCGTGTTCCCGGAACACAAAGGGCAACTGAAAAAGGAACTATGAGGGTTTGGGTCAGTAAAAGTCTAATTGGCCCTCTAGCTCCACCTAGAGAAAAAACTCTTATACCAACCCCATAAATGTGAAAACATTTTATACCATTCTTTGTTAGATTCTTCCCAACAAAAACTAGTTCAAGATGTCACCAACGTGATTACGAAGAACAGCTAAATACGAATAGATTAATACTTTATTTTATAGCTCTTTCACAATTTAAGGAGGTAGACATAATAATTAAATAAACATAACAAGCGAAACAGCTATCAGATCACGTCAAAGCGACAAAGTTTAAAGTCAGTGGAGTAGCTCGCCTTGGAGACTTTCTTAGAACTGTAGACTGCGCCTTCATGACGTCAGGCTTAGAGAGGAGACTGCACCATGTAGGAAACTACAGAAGAATCATGGCTTAACATGGAATTCTCACTTAAACTTACGTTTAAAGACACAGGTATTCACCGGGCATGGTAAATTCGGGTTAGGCTCCTGAACCTGATTCGTGCGGAAAACCGCCCGGAGGACACGGTAGCTGCCCCGCTTGGTTGAAGTACCATCGTGTCCTCGTGGCAGTGAACTCTCGCGCCGGATCCTGTACATGCCATGGTCCGTAGTGTGGAGAAATGGCAGGCGGTCGGCTCCTTCTGTGAAGCAGTTATGCTACTACGAGGGCAAAGGGTTGACTTCTGAAAAGGAAACGCGTGGTCCTAGAACGCAAAGAGCAACGAAGGGAAAACAGGTGTGGTTTTAGTCAATAATAAGTCAGAAACAACCCCCTCCCCGCTCCGCCCTAGAGCGAGAGAAGTCATTAGATAATTTTCTACCATAGAAAAAAAATCTTGATTAGATGAATTAACAGTTCACGTCGTATTCATTTCACGTGATTTCACCTAACGTTGTCACGGTGAGATTTTGACAGACTATCAATACTAGCCAATTGCCGTCGACCATAACCCAATTCCATTCAAATAATTTATTGTGGATCATAGGTTCATAAGATGTTGTTTAGTTACAGTACAGGTTCTGCTATGTCCCGCCAATGAGGCATACAAAATTCTTATTATTAATTTTGGTACATAATTAATACAATACATTAACAATAAATTAGTGAAATGTTTAGGTCAAGCCCGAGACTAACAGAAATCAGAAATCAGAAACGTTTATTTCAAATAGACCAATTACAGGCACTTTTGAATAGTCAAAATGTCGATCAGTTAAAAATAAAAAAAGTGAACCTAAATTGAACGTTCCAAAGCTTAGATCTCTATAGAGAAGAACGTGCAAGAAACTCCATGGACACTCTTTTAAATCATATTATGAATTACATAAATCTTGGTTGCATATTTCTTATCGCTTCTAATATGTGAGCACAAGGTAGTTAAATAATAATAACTAAAAAAAAAACTAAAACTAATTAAAAAAATAGAAATTGAATTAAGCCACTGGCAGCTAAGAGATGACCAGTCTCAACTGACGGCACCCGTTCACGAGCATGACGCGTGCATCAGCCCCACTCAGCTCAACCATTTTGAAAGGAGCTGAATGACCCAATAACACGTGCCACCATCAGCGAGATTGAGTGAGCATGACAAACTTTCAACTCTTAACAAATTTAAAATGCCCTTAATATGACTGACCTGTTAGTCTAGTGGCCAGTGGCCCTGACTGCTAAGCCGGAGGTTGTGGGTTCGATTCCCACCCAGGACAAATGTTTGTGTGATGAGCACGATCATTTGTTCTGTGTCTGGGTGTACATTATCTATAATATGTATATATTTAGAAATATATAAGTATGTTTATCAGTTGTCTAGTACTCATAACACAAGCTTTGCTTAGCTTGGGACTAGACGACATTGTGTGATAGTTGTGGAATATTATTATTATTGTTATTATATATATTTTTTACACAATTTTGCGTGGAGTAGACCTTTTCTTCCATTAATTTATTACGGCCACGCGTGTTAGTTATTATTATTAACTTCGCATTTGTTTTTATATCTCTAATTGGAGGCTGTCACTATTGTTACATACAGTTATTTATTATAACACTTTTTGCCACTAACACGGTAATAAAGGAGGCTTTGACACTAATTATAATTTATAAGTCAGTTTGATTAATTTGAATTCATATTTTAGTTTCGTTAGTGCCTGGTTAGTTTTAGAGCATGGAAATTTCACGGCTCGGTAAATATACCTAAGTATCTAGTTATTTCTTAGTTAAACATTATTTCTTTCTTGATTTTAGGGTTCCGTACCCAAAGGGACCAAACGGGAACCTATCGCTAAAAGACTCCGTTGTTCATCTGTTATTAGGCTGTGCTTGAATCACTCTTTTGAACAATACCAAAGCCTTAGCATACATTGGCCCTAACGGGTCCCGTCAATTATGCTGACAGTTTTTTGAGGCGTGTGTGAAACACAACGCGTCGTCGTCAGCGTCGAGTCGCTCTTGGCCCATAACGGACAGCGAGCTACTTATTGCTCGCCGTCTGCAAGCCTAACTCCGCAAACATTCCAGCTTAAAACAGAAATCACATTAGACCAACGCCACGCCTGATTTGCACGTAGAGTCGCGACGCGTGGTGAGGATCTAATGTAGCTCTACAAGTCTAATTGTCTTATAAAATGTATGGAGACCGACGCGCCCAGATCGGCGTACGTGGCCCACATCGTGCTCAAAGTAGTTCTTAACGCTTCAGGGAATTCAGCAGATTTTTATTATTTGCACCATAAAATTATTCTACTTACATTTAAAACCTATCCATCCGCTGTCCAGCAATTATTAATAACAAAAGAAAGAGACAACACGTACCGTTGTCTCTTTCTTTTCTTCCTTACAAGAATAGGCAATGAATGAATGTAATTTCCCTCCAAAACATGACTCATCATTTCTATAGAAACAACACTACGTGGACGCAAATAACATTCAGTTCCTATTTTACCTTTATTGCGAAAGACATAAGGTTTAAATTACCTTGCGAGTTTGTTTAAGAGGTTATTGACAGGTACGGATGAAATAAAAAGCGACCTTGTAATGTCCATGAGAACTTCCTTTTTTTTTCAAATCGATTAAGAACTGTTCTTGGAAAATAGTTAAAGACTTTTGTGATGGTTTCAATGTAAGTAAATGTGTTAGCGGTTGTTTTAAACAGTTTTGAATAAACAACTGATTGTAAACTATTCTGAATAAGTACAGTCAACAAAGGAGATAAGTAACTGTTCTGTTCGATCCAGCCCCCCCCCCCCCCCCAGCGACGCCCTAAGCCGAGGTCCGTACCCCACAGAAGGTGCTCTTAGCGTGTAGTCGCTTAGTTTTTAAGTTAGTCTAAGTAAGCCCTGGCAGATTCTTTAATCGAGGCCGCCACAGGCAAGTCCGGTTAAGCAGCCGACAACCTCCTAGGTTGACCTGCGAAAGGCCACACAAAAAAAAAGGTAACTGGCGTTGTATGATATACCTATACTCTATTCACTTCTGCATTAGACAAGAGGTTCATAGAAGCAAATTTTAAGTAAGTAACTTCAATAAATTTGATAATTGTAAGGTAAGTACTAAACACTTAGATAAATAAATTAATTGATTTTTTTTCAACTTTATATCAATTTTACTTTTTTTTTTAAATGGCGTATCAACAAGTTTACTATTTTACAAAGCATATGAGTGGTATACAATATAAGCCAACAAGATAATTATTTAACATTCATAGAAATAACTAATATTATATAGTATAATGAAAAAATTTCCAGATACTGACAACCCCTGCTTCTTTTAGGTTTTTAACATAGACACTAGTAATATAAGTAAGAACTAAATAATTTATTTAATTAAAAGCCCCATAAATTCAGAAGACGGATAGTTCAAATGAATTCATTTAAGGCAACAGGCATTTAAAACAGTTGGTATATAAGTAGATTATAATAAATTCAGCATGAATCTTAACTGTAATAAAGCACAATATACATACATATATTGTACTTTTATCACAAAGTGTACCCTAAAACTACCTTTTTTTAACTTCTGTCTAATGCTATCGCGAATAGAGTTTAAACCCTGACAAATAATTCGATTCAGTGAGAAAGAAGTCTGCTTAAAAAAAATACATATGGACGAATCTGTCATTTTATTGAAACCATCAGCCAATTAAAAAAAACTGCTTCGAAAAAAAAAGAATTACGATATAAATAAGAATAAAAAATAAAAAAAATATTAATTGAGTTGAATAGGGTGTTTATAATTTACCTGCAACTGGAGACAACTTCCGCATGACGCACCATCGCGATTTCCACTGTGAACAAAAAAAAAACTAAATGTTAATTGATTGTAATTTATATTTGACTACCTGTTACCCGCGACTCAGGAGTTTAAGGATTACTCTCCTATTTTGGGGCAAAATAAAAAGTAGCCTAAGTTAGTCTTTGTAACATCAGTTACGTAAAAGTCCCGGCAAAATCGACCTAGCCGTTTCGGAAATTAGCCAGAACAAAATTTTAATATGTAATTGTATTTTTGCTAAGATATCGAATATACTTTATACAAAACTAGAGTAAATAGGCTCAACCATCAACGAGTGCATCACTGGAGGTGGGATCGCAGACAACCTCTAGTTTAAAAATCTCAATAAAAAAAAAAAATGGATAGGTCAACTCAGAATACACACAACTGTCGAAAACTCGTTAAGTTAGTTGTTGTGGATGTTTGTATGATTGCATCATGTTCGTCTCAAATTATAATCATTTTCGTGACACTGGCAGAATAGTCGCAATCGTCTCAGTAGCCATAAAAAAAAACAAACATTTTTGAAAGACTATGCAGACCATTGACAATTCTGAATAAAACACAAAAAAAAAGTTCGAACTTCTTGTTAACTGAAACACATGCTTCTACACGAGTCTATGAATACCGATCCACTCCCGTGGTTCGTAGCGTCATCTTATATAGCCTATACTAGGTATTTGCCTTGAACCTGGCTATTTCATACAAAAAAATATTTTTACCAACCCGACTGATAGTTCTTGAGATCAGCGCGTTTAACAAATAAAATACCTCTACCGCTTTATTATATAAGTTTATATAAAAGAAGGCTTGTTGTAATTGTAATGAACATAAGCGAGATAATAATCCAAAAGTTTGTAATAATTATAATAATAAGTTCTCTAACAGCAAACCTCCGCTTCGCTCCACTCCGCTCCACCACCGCTCCGCTTACCATCAGGTGGGATCGCAGTCAAGCACTGGTTTACATCAATTAAAAAAAAAACCTTAATGCCATAGAGAAATTAGCAAATTATAATGGCTTTAAAAGTAAATAAGCTAATAAGGTAAGTGTCTATTTTCAATTAAATAAACATCATAATTAGTTGTTCAAGGAACTTTTGGCGCGTAGCCAAATAAACGATTGCAGCCATCTTGTTTTTACAAAATGCATGGAATTAGTATATACACAAATGTTTGTCAACTACGTCAAAATTCTTGTAATACTATAATAACGTAAAAATACAGTAATTTGTCATTTGATTTGCCTTTAATACTTTAGTAGCTGTAAATTTAAGTAAAATAGCCGATAGATTGTAGCATAGACATGGACATAAAATGGCTATTAATAAATACTATGCGAACGAAGCCAAGGATATCAGGTAGTAAAATAACATAATTGATTAATATTTAATTAAATTATAAACGCTTAAGTTTGAACAAGCAATGGTTATGCAGATATGGTAAAAAACGAGTAGATATTTTATAGGTGGGTAATTGAATATTAATATGCAATAGAGTACTTTATTACTGTCAGAAGACCTTGGGTTGAACTAGTGAACTCAGGATATGTAGGTAGGTCTTAACTATGGCCGCAAATAAACGAAAGTATATTTTTACATTTAACCTTAGTCTACTAAAAAGCTATAATCAATTAATACATCTTGAATGCTTTATACATAACATAGCATAATTACTTTTAATGTTCCCACTGTTGGGACTCAAGCCTCCTCTCTAGGAGAGGCAATGGGCCGTAATCCACCACGCGGGCCCAGTGCGGGTTGGTGAATGTCACATGTCTTCGAATTTTTTGGTTCTAGGACATGCCGGTTTCCTCACGATGTTTTCCTGCACCGTTTTGAGAGCAGTGGTGATGAAATAAATTACACAAAGTATTTAATGCGCCTGGCTGGGTTTGAGCCTGCGACCTAGAACTCGTAAGTCGGGGCCGTTACCACTTGGCCACCACTCAACACTAAAATATAGTAATGTCATAAAAATACACGTAATTGCAACTTAGATACGATAAACGGAAATCAAAAATAAGCCACGTGCAAGTCGGACCTGCATACGACACACTTTGTGGTCTTTATTTGTGGTTACAAGTAGGTACTTTTTTTTTGTTTTACCCAAATAACCTCATATTAGGGTTAGGATAGTCGACATGACCGCACATTAGTGGCACACTTTGACATTGAAATAGCCTAGAGTAGTTACGTAGTACTGTGTTTCAAGTTTCAATAGAACATGAGGCCTGCTCTTAATAATATACCTATTACATTCCATTTTTTTGCAAAAGCTTGATATTTTTTTTTTAGGTGGGAAAATCATCTAATGATAAATCCCGCTCTGTCAGAATTTTACTGACTAAAAACTCACTCCTGTTCTTTCGTTGCCTTCGTTCCCAGGGCCCCGGGTTTCGTTTTCATACTACCCATGGCCCCAGTAGGCTTCGACCCTGCTAGGCCTACGATTTGCTGACATCTCCTTGAGGCGCGCGTGGAACAATACGCGCCGTCGACGACTTGGGTTCGGACCGGACGGCGGGCTACCCATTGCTCGCCATCCGCAAGCCCGCGCCTACGGTGGCCGGAAATCGGGATCAGAATCCCGGTGGCGAAGCTTGATATAGTAATAGTATTTGCCACGAGCCCATGCGTCACTATGCGGGAAAGGTTTTGATTTTGGCAGTCTATGGCGCACGGATGGCATGAGGATATACGCATTCGTAAGCCCGAGAGCACCGCACGACATGTAGGCGAACTAAATATAATATTTAAATTACAAAAAAAAGGATTACACTTACATTACAATAGGTTCTATTTATGTACCTAGATGACCATTTTATACTGAAAATCAAAATCCCCCACATCGCAAATGTTGATAATTATTGAACCGTCTAAATATAAGTTCTTATCACAATCAAATTTTCTAATACTTAATACAGATATCGGTCAAATATTAACAAGTAAGTCATGAACGTCATAATTATCGCCCGAACACTCGTTCAATTACCAAGACAACAGTTGGTACACCGAGAAGCCACATGTTGCCAACTCGACAGCAATCGACTGTGGTTACGGCGACGGATGTAGAAACGTATGTCTATCTCACTTACACCAAGGTATCTTTCTATGTGCTGTTTCTTTCAAGCGTTAACCACAGTTGCTCTTGAGAAGGGTGACCCTATGTTTTGTTGGACGATAGAAACGGTTTTATTTACGTTAATAATAACATTACTGCCATGTTGATAAAATTTCTATTAACGTACTTACAATATTTATTGTAATGATTTCTTTGAGATTGAATGATAAAAATTAGAAACGCTTAAATTTATTCTACTTAAAAAAATAATAATAAATTTAAAGTTTAGTCATTCTACTCGGCTATATAAAGTAATTCAAATAGGTTTTAATCAGCTTATCTGTGTGGGAAAACAGTAAAATAATGTTTCGTATTTTGCTTCAGAGAAGTAGAATAAAATCTCATTTGAATTTGTAAAAATGATCAAACATCAAAACGTTTTGTCCTGTTTACCAATGTCATGCCACTTTGGCAGTGACATTTCATCGTTTGACATAAAAAATCAGAGATTACAGAATAAATTTGAAAAATTATAATTTAGCTTAGTTCAATTTGTCCTAAAACAGCAAATTGTAGACACCCTAGTCGATCGAAAAGTAGCGTGCGTTGCCAGCCCGACGCGACGTCGGGCAACGGTGGCCCCACTGCGGCGCCCCGTCTCCCCGCATCGCCCTCAGTTGCCCGCCGCGTTTCACCGCAACTCCACGTCGCTCCCGCCAAATTTCCGCGCAATATGTCTGAAATCGACGTAGAATCACTCATAGCGGCAGTGAAAAAACGGCCAGCATTGTATAACAAAACTGATCCTAACTACTACAGCAACAAGAAATACAAAGCTAGAATGTGGATAGAAACGTGCAAAGAAGTGTTCTCCAATTGGGACAACTTCAAGCCACAAGAAAAGGTTGAACACGGTGAGCAATCAAAACTGTTAATATTGCGAAACAACTTCATGCGATTTTACTATTTTATACTTTGGAAATAAAACCGAAATTCCTTTGTGTAGATTTTCGATGAGCGGCAACAATATGTGGTCGGTTCATCGATCACTTGTTTGAGTAAATGTGAAAAGAAATTTACTTTTGACAGTTGGAAATAAAGTTTAAAATGTATTGTCAGAGGTTATTTAGATTTACTATGAAATGGAGATTGTAGATGTCACTTTGGCAGTAAAAAAGTAAAATCCGGAATTGTCGCATTAGTTCGGATTGGGTTACTTTTGCGTACAATAGGTAAACACGCTAGCTAGGTATGATGAGTGTGTGACTTGGTCAATGTCGCCACTCGATTATAAGTAATAGTGTGCCTCTGATAACTTACGAGTACTACAATGCTGCTACCGCGTTTCAACGATATCAAGTTTTATTACTTAGATAAAGATACTAAGTATAGGAAAGAGATTTGATAGGGTTAACTAACTTTGATAAAAGTCATAGACGTGTAAGTAAATTACTTACGTCGAAAAGATTGTGTTGCAAAAACCAAAAAACATTATTATTAAAAAAAAATATTTTTTTTTTTCATTTAAATTTTGTGTACGGTAATCTTGCGGACTTAAGAGTGGGCAACTCGAGGTACTTTTTCATACAACCGCTCTATTTTGGATACACAGATATCTTGTGGATATCTAGACTTCTACAGAAATCAAAACATAAATTTGTGTAAAACTAATTCAGTAAAGACCTCTGAAAATCTGCTATTTTACGTGAGCTTATTGCGTTGCCTCATCATCAGACATCGCGTTGTATTGGGTTAAATGAAGCAACGAGTTTTTAAACCATGGTCGACGTTGACGATAGGCGAGTGGAAGGACCCTCTTAATGCAACAAGGCATTCTCTATCAGTCAAGCTTTGGGTTAAAAATATAAATAATCTAGGATAGCAAGAAGCATCTATCTAAAGTATTAATGGTGGCCACTCACCATCATGCTGCTTGATCTAAGGGTAAGTTACGTGTAGTAAAAAAAAACATGTATGCTAAAATAATAAACTAATACTGTGATGGATAAATATATCAATGAGCTAATATCAAAATGTGCCATCGAATTATAAAATTAATGGCGACCTCAAGCTTAACACGGGTGTTTACAAATTTTTGAAATTATCTGTTTTTCTCTACCTATTATAAAAATATACATCCAAAGCTTGGTCATGAATAGTGAAGACTTTTTATTGATGAAAACTGTAAGATAACCGTTCAGTAGTTTTTGTGTTAATCGCGTTCATACAGACAGACAGACGCGGTGGAGAATTATGCTTTCTACGGAAATATAAAAAAGTCTCTTGTTTTCGCTTATTAAAAAAAAAAAAATAACATTGTCTTTGTCAGTACAAAATACAGTATTGATGAAATTAATTAAACCCGTGTTCCCACAGTTTTCCTAATGAGACAAGCTCGGACACTTTTGAGACGGGTACCGGGTTCGATCTCCGGTTCAGTCAAAGTTTTAGACACGGAAATGTTTTCGAACAACTTCATCGGAATTCGTGTAGGTTGGTTTGTTTGGAAGGGTTTATAATAGAACAAAAGGAAGTGTAATGAAGATAAATACTCTAAAGAAAGAATGTTTAAATGATGGGCCAAGCAGGGTTAAAGTTAAAGTTTAAAAGGAAATTAAGACGCTTAAAGTTGTCAAAAAAAAGGTCCGTTTTGACATTTGTATTTTGACTAGCTGGCGGCTTGTCCGGTGTAGTGTAGCTACCACTAAAATAGCTACTCCTACACCGGACCCTTAATTATTGTTTCATTCAGTTTCGTTTCAAGTTACATTCTAGGGTTTTTCTCAAATGTCAAAACAGGCCATTTATTTTTTAACTAGTTTAGACACATGAGTTTGCAAAAAATAGATAGATATATTCTTTATTGTACACCAATAATAAAATTACAATAGGAACTTAAAATTACAGGTCTCCCATAGTGATAATGCGCATAGAAATCTTCGTCACTGTTCGGCAACGGTCGTATTCCCCGAGCGTCGGAAGACGATATGTATATAGAGTGGTTAAGTGCATTTTCTTCATGCATTGTTTAGGGCTCTTACGATTCAATGATTCGGGTGTTTCCGGGAATACGACAATTAGCGAAGATCTGCATGCGCATTTTTAATTTGGGAATACTGTAATAGGGTGTCACAATGGGCGGTCTTATCGCTAAATCCTATTTTTTACAACCTTACTCAATACTCAATTATTTATTGCGTTAACATTGCCATACATACAAATTTCGCGTTTATAATATTAGACAGTTCTCAAGGATAGTAGAAATAAAAACAAGAATCGATTACAGAAAACATTTTCAAAATCGATTCAGTAGTTCAATTCTCTGGCTACATTATCGGGATTCGACGAATGTTTGAGTTATCGCAGCAAATGTGATAGAGTAGTTCGCAGAATCGTTAAGTACCTAGGTTTTATATTCACCACACTAAGTTTGAGAGTGTGTTGGCCTTCTAGGACCACAATGGCCCAATCAAACATTTCCGCAGCCCTAGCAGCCATCTGCTCTATTGGGCCCTTTCAGTAGGGTTGCCAATATTTCGACGAAATATAGTATGTTTGTTACTTCACACTCAAATAGCTAAACGGATTTGACACACAGATAGACCATTTATTATTTATTTTATTCTTTATGAATTTAACAATTTTCTACTTTCACGCGAGCGAAGCCACTGGCAACAGCTAGTCTATACTAATATTATAAAGAGGAAAGATTTGTATCGAACAGAGTAAATTTTATTGTACACCAAAATAGTAACAAAACTTTTAAACTAACTCTACCAAAGATTTTTGTTGGTAATGAATAAACATAAAACTACGGAACATAATTAAAACTCATTCATGATTAGAATACTACTTTATCAGTATTTTTTTCACGTCTGAACCACGGAAATGATCATAATAAAATTTTGCATTAATACAGAAAAGGAGGTTAGAGTATTTTTAATCCAGAAAAAAACTGTTCCCGAGGACCAGAACAATAATTTTTAACGGTAACAATTGCTTTATGACGCTAGATGGCCCTACTTATCTTAAAAACTTCAATAGTGTGTTTAATAGGGAGAAGTATTCATTCTACGCGGGCAAAGCCGTCGGCACAAGCTAGTAGTTTTACAAATACAAATATTTCTTTACACAACGCAGTCTAAATATGACCATTCATTAGAAATGCAAATCACAAGAACATTATTGTTAGGCTTCTACGTACGTCTACTCACTTAGCTACATGCAAAAGAGGACAAAGAGGGCATACAGAGGACGCAGTGTACTCTATACGTAGTCTACACAAGTTTATATTGGCCTAATTGTTATAAAGCCTAGACGTCTCAAGGTGTTACCTAGCACTGAAAACAATTGAACTAAATTGGCTTCTTTATGAACAAGTAATTCAATCATTGCTGTATTTATCAAAATGTTTACTGTTATGACTACAAACAGAACTAGTGTCAATAATAATCAAGATACAGCCACAAAATTATCTAGGCATTCATAAACGATGCATTCGCACTTACGTACGCTTTGGTAAACCCATACAAAGACCATAAGCGGTATTTTATGTATTTATTCAACACCATCTTTATTTTTCAGTCCACGAACTCCAGAGACGCTGGAAGAGCCTCCGAACATGCTTCACAAGAGAACTGGGACTCCAAAAGAAAGAGAGGATGGAAAGAGAACACAAAGAAGGACCTTTTAAAAAGAGAAAGAGATACGAATATTTTAATGTCATGTCCTTTCTCTTAGAACCTGGAGATGAGACTACCATTGACGGAGAACGAGATTCTGACGACTCTTCTTCAGATCCTGATCCTTTAGAAAGTATAAAGACTGAATCTTCGGTTTATGATTCATTAGTGCACGTCGGCAACTCCACCCGTTATGAAATAGAAGCTGAACCGGAATCTGAACGAACCAATGCAACATTCCTTAGACCTGTATATGAAAGAAGCGAAAATCTAGAAGATAAAATTCTAGATATGTTGAAAGACGTAAAGAAAGATGAAGAAGACGAAGATAGACAATTCATGCTTTCGTTAGTTCCTAGTTTTAGAAAGTTAAAACCTAAACAGAAGTTTGAGGCAAGGATTGAAGTATTAAGAGTGTTGAAAGATATTACGTTTCAAGATGATGACGAACCTAAGCCCAGTTCTGCGAATTGAAGGAAGGACTAGAACTTTTAATTATTACGTGGGAGTTTACTTTCTAAGTAGTAAAATAATACCTGTAAGAGATATTTAATATAGGTAGACTTTTGTCATTGGTTAATTGATGTGATCGAAATGTTTTAAGTACAATCGGATTTAAGTTTAAATTTTTTTTTTTTTATCATATTTTAGTTCTTAACAAGATTTACTGCTCAGAGCTAATTTAAGTAACTGTTTTAAAGATTGGTTCGAATATTTATGAAAGTGTGAAAAGTATAAAACAGGCTATTCTGCAAAATATCACTCTGTATTAAACTGGATCATTTGGTTAATATGGCCTCATTTTAAAACGTTGGAATGTTTGTACCAAGTACATATGTTTTTTTTTCTTTAGTTTAAATATGGATATGGATCATTATTTTTAACACTTTTAGTGCCAAGGAAACTTGCATATGGTGGATAATACAATAGTTGAAAAATTTTAGCATGCTTAGCATTTTAAGGTTTGGACTCACTTGTCTCCTCTGCATGAACAAAAGTCAACAACATCGACTCAGCAGGCGATGAATTATTGGTCCTGGGCATCGAAAGTGTTAAATCAAATTTTATATCCAAAGTCATCTTCATTGTTTTAATCTTAGTTAAGTAATAAGTTTTATAGCATTATAGTGGGAACTACATTAGAACGACGCACGCGTGGGCCACGTTTTAATTGTATGTCGAGTCGCGTCGCGTGGCGTGGATCTAATGTAGCTCTACAAATCTAGTTGCCATATAAAATGTATGGAGACCGACGCGCCTAGATCGGCGTACGTGGCCCACGTGTGCGCAATGTAGTTGTAACTTAATCCTTCCAAAATTGTCAAATTAAAATCTAGTTTTAAATACAAATTTGTTTTGATGATTACGACTAACGAGTAACGAGCTCGAACTATGCGGATCCCCCAGCTATAACGTTTTATGGCCCCGTTTATTCAACCCTGAAATATATGGAATGCGAACTGCATGCAAGTTAAAATGGTAGTGTTCATTCTAAAAATTGAGCACGTGATTCAAGTTTAGTACTGACATTAGAACGGGGGTACAACTGAATAATCGTTTGTAGAGACGAAAAAAAGTGTAGTAAACAGAAGTGTTAGTACAAATTTTAAATGGTTTTAGAGCTTCTGGAAGTGATGTAAAAGTTATTGTGGCTTGAAGGCAAAAATTATCCGAAGTTTTTTAGTATTTATTGGTAGTATTAGACGCACTGTTGGAAGGAGGCCTCCAAGGTGGACCGATGACCTGGTGAGTGTAGCACAGTCTGCTAGATGCAAAACCTGACGATTATGGGCTACGTTGATAATCATGGGGTTCCCGTTTGATCTCTACTTTACTACTTGGATCCTAGTTTTTTTTTTAAATTGATGTAAATTAGAACTTGACTGCGATCCCACCTGATAGTAAGCAGTGATGCAATCGTTGATGGTGAGGCGCACTAGTTTATTAAGAGCCTATTTACTCTAGCCTTTAAGATACCTAAATTATATCGGACGGGAAAACTGAAACAGGCAAATTGTTCCAGTCCTTCGACGTACGCGGTATAAAAATTTGAAACGATGGGGCGAAACGCTTGGTCCGGACCGTAGACTTTTCAATAACGTAAGGGTGGGCACTCGCCGTACGTCGGGATAATGATGATAGATTCTTTTTTCGTGTATTGTTGATTTTTTTAAACCATATTTCATTTACTACAATGGGCCTCATCAGAAGACTTAAATCACCCAAAGGGCAATGGAAAGAGCTGTGCTTGGAATTTCCTCGCGTGATCGAATCAGGAATGAGGATATCCGCAGGAGAACCAAGGTCACTGATATAGCACGAAGAATCGCCTAACTTAAGTGGCAATGGGCTGGTGACATTGCTCGCAGAACGGATGGCCGCTGGGGCCGAAAGGTTCTAGAATGGCGACCACGTATCGGAAGACGTAGTGTTGGAAGGCCTCCTACAACTTGAACCGATGACCTGGTGACGGTAGCGTGAGTCCGATGGATGCGAGACGTACGGGACCGTTCATTGTGGCGGCACTTGGGGGAGGCCTATGTCTAGCAGTGGACGTCTTTCGGCTGAAATGATGATGATAATAATGATTCCATTTATGGATTCTGGAAAAATCAATCAGCATAGAACCGTCTTTTGACACCAGATTAAAATAAATTTATCAAGATCTATAACTGCAGTCTGGAATCTCGCTACAACATTAAGTACTTCGAAGTCGTTTCTCAAGCCATGAGATGAAATTGTGGCATTAAACTTTTTACGGTTTCGAGGAATCGATACAAAATTTTAATTAAAGTGAGAAATGGGATCGGCTTTCAGCTAGAAGAGCTATTTGCGATACTAATTTTAATTTATTCATAGAATAGCTGGTAGAGAATATTAATTAATATACCAAATGACTAAAAAATGGTCGTTTGATCTTTTTTTTATAGGAAACGTAATTACTTCGTTAATATTTATTTTGAGTGCTGTTTTAGGCAGGTTTGTGTTAATCGGATATTGTAATTGGGTATCGCACAATCATTGTCCAAACAATGTAACAACATTATTTTGACTATTTAACAACACAACGAATATATTAAGAAGACAATGGATTAGAAATTCCCTTCAAAAACTTTCAAATTAATAATAATAATAGGTTCCTTTCTCTAGAGCCCTGGCCGCCGGTAGCTTGGACCCTGTTCCCGATACCGGTGGGGTACTATTTTTTAAATTTTTAAATGTTTTTTTCTTTGTATCATTTTGTTAAGAAAAATATTTAAAAATGTAATTAATATGTGTTTACAGTGAATAAAGGAAATAATAATAATATTCCGCAACTATCACACAACGCCGTCTAGCCCCAAGCTAAGCAGAGCTTGTGCTATGAGTACTAGATAACTGATAAACATACTTATATATATTTGTAAATATATTTAAATAATAGATAAATTACATTTAGAACAAATATCGTGCTCGTCACAAAACATTTGTCTTGTTTGGCAATCAAACCCACGACCTCCAGCATAGCAGTCAGGGCCACTGGAGCAACAGACCAGTCAAATAATAATTTTACTTACATTTACCTTTATTTCATTAACTCCAAGCTTCCCTCAACACAAACCATGCGGCTATATCCTTCGTCTGTCACTTGAACCGGTGCGCTCAACTTAACAATTACACACTGCCATGCGTTTCCATTCGCTTTAACTCTTTGTCGTGCGATGTTTACACGACTGCATTCTGAACGCATTAGCATGATTGTTTGTGTTCTTTTTTTGAAAAAAAATGATTGTATTTGGTGACTTACTTAAAGGGTATTGGCCTAAAGACAGTTCTAGTTATTTTGGTCTTTATTTCGCACCTTCAGTTAGGTAACTTTGTTTACGATACTCACCAATAGTGGCTCTGATCTATCAGTAATAATATAATATTATTTTTTAAATTAGATCAGAACTTCCAGAGTCCTACAAACAATCAAATTTTTTTTTTATCCTGTATCTGCCAGCAGCTTTGCTTTCGTAGCATAGTCGGCCTTATAATGTTCCCACTGCTGGGACTCAGGCCTCCTTTCTAGGAGAGGGTACGGGCCGTAATCCGCCACGCGGGCCCAGTGCGGGTTGGTGGATGTCACATGTCTTCGAATTTTTGGTTCTAGGATATGCCGGTTTCCTCACGATGTTTTCCTTCACCGCCACCTTGTTCTTGCGTGATGATAGAAAATTATGCCATGAAAAAGAAAGAAAATAATTCCTAAGAAACATACTCCCTAGACAAAAGTATTGTTCTATTCCAGGAAATGATGTATTCGTTTACCAAATTACATCCTAATCACACATTTAATACTTGTAATAAACAAACTTTGTCCTTCTAACATTAGTGTGATATTAGTTTAGATTTTTCGCTTTGTACTTGTTGTTTGGTCTTTTTTTTTTAATACCCGTTTAAAATATAATCTGAAAAACAATGACTGTTTCCTGGGTTTTTACCACAGGATGAGTCATACATTTTGAGCAGGTACACTAACTGTTAAATCATTTCGCTTTCAATAAGACTAATTCGAAGCACTGAATTCTATTTTTAATCAGTTTCTCTATCTACTCAAATGAACCGTAACGAATTGGTCGCCGCCCGCGTATTGACCGCTCAGTGTACGTATTGCTCACTAGCGTATCGGATCGGCGTATTGCTCACGGGCGTATCGGATCGACTGCTCGTTGGCGTTTTAATTAAGGCGATGACAACGGCCGCGGCGTAACGTAGCGTTTTGTTTCGTATCGCCGCAAATTGCCTGCCATTAAACATTTTTTGTTGTAATAATTTTCTGTGGTGAATTGGCCGATAAAATTTCTGGGTACTCACGGCGTATTGGATTATTTTTTGTAATGTGTGTTGTACTTACGTTAACTTTTTTATTATTGTACTGTATTTTGTGTTGTGTAACTTAGGGGCCATTCAAATATTACGTAAGCACTACAGGGGGGTGAGGGGGGGTCCTTGCTTTGCTTATTTTTGATGACATGGGGGATGGGGGGGTCTAGATGGTGGTTACGTCAGCAGTGCAATTTTTTTTTAGTTTTTTAAAGAAACAATGTCGATGTTTCAAAATCACAAGAAAGTGAGCAGACACATATCGTTTAGCAGCATACATCTAATGTCATTGAAGTTGACATTAGTGTCATGGACTGAGAACTGTTAACTTAAATTAATAAATATCAAAACTTTAAATTAACTGTTTTTTTTTCCCTTTATTTCAAGTATTCTTGTTTTTTTTTTAATTGATATAAACCAGTGCTTGACTGCGATCCCACCTGATGGTAAGCGGAGATGCAATCATTGATGGTCAGGCGCACTAGTTTATTAAGAGCCTATTCACTCTAGCCTTGTGGTGAGAAATAAACGATTATTATTATTAAGCCTTGAAGACACCTAAATTATAGTTGGACGGGAAGACCGCAGCAGGCAAATACCTTTTTTCTAGACTTACAACTACTGCTCATAAATTAATAACCTAACTAACACATTGACAAATGCACTGTGTAACAATGTTTACGTAAGCATGGGGGGGGGGGGTGAGAGTATTGCTTACTTCGGCTGACTAGGGGGAGGGGGGAGTCAATATTTGCTAAAAATCTGCTTACGTAATACTTGAACGGCCTCTTAACAGACTTCCAGAAACGAGCGAGTCACTTCGCAGGTTAGCTGGTAGCAGCTGAATAAGTGTTGCCGAAAATCAGTAAAGGTGGAGCAGCAGTGAACTGATTTAAACTGATGATGATGAGTATCTTGTGTCGTGTTAGTAATCAAAATAAAACGACCGGCCTGTTGGTCTAGTGGTTAGGGGCTCTGACTGCTATGCCGGAGGTCGTGGGTTCGATTCCCACCCAGGACAAATGTTAGTGTGATTAGCATGATCATTTGTACTGTGTCTGGGTCTAATTTATCTATAATATGTGTGTATTTAGAAATATATAAGTATGTTTATCAGTTGTCTAGTACTCATAACACAAGACGGCGTTGTGTGATAGTTTTGGAATAAAAAAAATGCAAAATTGTGAGCAAACATCTCAAATCGAAAATAAACACGTACAACAGTGAAACTAAGAAGTCCTGTCAGTGATCAATCATTGTGACCGATTTAAATTAGGAATCCGGAAATGACATCATTAATAATCTTCATACCTAAAGAAGTGTTCCGGAAATACCTCCCAAAATAACACCTATGACGATTTCAATTTATTTTAAAATAACATCAGTCACATTCATCATCATCATTTCAGCCGATAGACGTCCACTGCTGGACATAGGCCTCCCGCAAATGTCGCCACAATGAACGGTCCTGTGCGTCTCGCATCCATCGGATTCCCGCAACCTTCACCAGGTCATCGGTCCACCTTGTAGGAGCCTTTCAACACTGCGTCTTCCGGTACGCGGTCGCCACTCCAGAACCTTTCGGTCACATTACCTAATAGAAATTCACTGAAGATTTAATTACTAGTATTATCTGGAAATGCTCCCTATGAAGTCAATTCTATTAAAACGTAGGGCTGAACGGTTTTTTGAAAAGGATATGATATACTCATGGTCCTGGAGCGCAAGAGGTAACTGAAGACACATAGGTGTGATTTTAAGCTCTAGAAGTCTCACACCTCTCGCTCCAGCCTAGAGCGCGAGAAGTCATAAGACGATTACCCACTTCCAAAAAAAGAAGTACAAAATCTTAAGATAAATTTATTTATTTATTAAATACTTTATGCACAAACGTACAGCGGCGGACTTAATGCCTTAGGCATTTTCTACCAGTCAACCTTAGGGTGATGCAGAGATAAATAGTGGTAGGTGCAATAAAAGAGAGAGAGAGAAAAGGCGAATAGGTACAAGAATAGATATACTAATAAACCATACAATTATACAATACATGCACAAATTAATAAACTATCTACATATATATCTACACTAATAAAGTCAAACAATTGGTTCAAATCGACAATTTGTAAATAAATACTCCACAAATAGGAAATCAATGAACAATTACTCACTCATTGCAAATCATTCTGTAGTTTCCTAGGCGCCATAATTCCCTCTATATTTGCCTACTGGAATTGTCACTTAGAAGTAATGCAACATATTTGTATGTAGGGCGAACTTATCATGTTTATCATCAAGTTCTCAAACTGATATGAAAATGTTTTCCAATAATAAATACCAACGTACATTACGTAGGTATTACTGATTATTTTATACGTAGAAATAATATACCTATGTCATCATCTTCCTACCCTTATCCCGTGTTATTGGGGGTCGGCGCAACACGTTTTTTTCTTCCACTCTGCTCTGTTACTCGTCATGCTATCACTAACTTCCTTTTCTTTCATATCACTTTTCACACAATCCATCCATCTTTTCTTTGGTCTCCCTCTTCCTCTCCATCCATCCACATGTAAACTCATAACTCTTTTAGTAACATGCGTTTCATCCCTCCTCTTCACATGACCATACCAAGACAAACGATTCCCTTTCAACTTTTCAGTCATTGGCGCCACTTTCAAACTTCCCCTAATATATTCATTTCTCACTTTATCCATTCTCGTCACACCACACATCCATCTTAACATTCTCATCTCCGCTACATGCAATCTTTTTTCATATACCTATGTAGTATTATAATGTTAAAAAAAAAATTCTTTCTTACTCATAAACCTAACACTAACAACTATTATAAATAATCTAGTTTTTCTACCGTACACTCTCAATAAGGTTCAGTTGAAAACCAGCGTCAGGCAACTACCACGAAGTTGTCTGGCATTTTTGCTGAACTGGACCTATTTGGCGCAGGCGCGAGACACACAACGTTAGTTTTTTTTTTTTTTATCTTAAGTGTTTACATGTTGTTTCTATATTGTGTGTATCTGTGTACGTGTGCCAAATAAAATATTTTTCTTTCTTTCTTTCTTTCATAAGTTTGCTGTAAGAAAACCCAGTTGGTGGGGTAAGCTCGCCTATGTACATCAACTGTCCTATTTCAATTGTCTGTTTTTAAGTTATGTGTACAATAAAGAATAAGAATAAAAATTGTGACCGATAGGACCCCTCTTAATTAATAGGAGGCTTTCTTGATAACTACAAGTTGGTCCTTGAAGTTATCAAGAATGATTGACGTGAGTTTTTGTCGGGATTTCTTCAAGTGAAATTCAGTGGCTGTTTTAATTATTCGCTAATTCATTCCTAGTGGATATTGTGATGTAAAATTGGTGTAGTTTTGTATCTCAAGTGTTTGGACGATAAGTGGAATCATTGAAACAGGCGCGATCTCGGTAAAATGGAGCTGAGAATTTTATTGTAGTGTTGATTACCTCTGTGAGGTTTGCCGAAAAGGTTGACTCGACATATTTGCTGCCAATTACTACAAAAATATTAGAATGTGTACATTCATATTCTAATGGTAAACAAATTAACTATTGATACGAAGACATGGCTTAAAGGGCTCAGTATCCAAGTCAAAAACATAGACAAAAAAATAGGTAGATTAATTTATCATCAAAGTTTGTGGAAGTAATTAATATAGAGTTGGTAACACCTCCTCTAATATCCCAGGATCATAAACATGACTATTAAAACCCGGGAGAAGTTGAAAATTTGCATTAAATTATTATATTGCAGAATCTTATTATGTTTCAAAGTTACGTACGTGCTAAAACTGTTAGATTAAAACAAAGTTCTAATTTACTATAGCAGTTAATTGATGTAACAGTGAGTGCAGGTTTGGAAAGCAGGTGGTGATTCCTCTCAGAAGTGTTATTTTTGTTAAGTGGCCTTAAGAAAGACAGTTGGTCGTGGTCCCGAAGAGAACCGTTTGTGTTTACCACCGTGGTGGAAGGATTAGTCAGCTAGACTCTGCGTTACGGAGTGCTAGCTGTCCAGGGCGTGCCGGGTGTTTGATACGAACACAGAACGATATATTTAACGCCACTCATGGAGGCTACTTTCATGCACCCCTTTTTCATCCACCACTATAACAGTGAATACATTTGAGAGAATTCCGTACTCAATACGGAATTCTCTCAAATGTATTCAAAGCGCTATAAGTAATTTACAATTTTATAAATTCCGGGATTCAATCAACATGTTGATTTTAGAGGAGGTATTATCTACTCTTTGTTACTTCTTAGAACTTTAAGTAAATACGAGAAAAATACTAAATTTTGAGTTGTTATACTAATAACCAATTACACGAAAAATATTTAATTAAAATTATGACACAGCAGTTATAAGCTAGTACTAAAATCCAGGAAGGCCGTACGCCTATGACTCACAATTCGTATGGAGATACGATCAAAGGGCGCCAACACTAATGTGACTTTTAGTGACTAATTCATTAACGTCAAAACAATATCAATATTGTTATGACAAATATGTCCTACGTTTGCATAATATTTGATACTATAGTTTTGTCGTTCTCGATCTACTAAATGATGGTTCGAAGTAGTGGCAACCCTACTTGCTTTTTAAGAAAAATAACGTGCCACTTTTTTTATTATTGAAAAAGTATTTTATCTAAATTTTATTTATTTATTAGTTTATTGTCTTAAAGACATATATTTACGTACTTCTAGCACATAGTAACAGTTTTTCATTATCTATAAGTTTTTGGAAGTCATCTTTATAATAATAATGGTAATCTTTTTATTTCAGACTTAAATTCCTTAATTATACAAATTGGTTAGCATTATAACAATTTATTTATATGTACTCCCAATTCAAATTTAAATAAATACTTTATTTCTTTGATTTATTTATTTATTTATCAAACTTTAATTTGATTCGTAACAGAATGTATTCTTGTTTTAACGTAGAAGTATCGATAATAGTTGAGAAATCATTCATATTAACTATTTTTTTATTTTACGCATCACAGTGAAAATAGAATATTCTCAGATAATTTATTTAAAAGTTATTTACTAAAAATAAAGTAAGATTCGTTTTTATAAAGTATGGTGGCAACCCTAGTAAGTGACTATAAAGTGTAAAGAAAGTGCGATTCGGTGATGACTAGTGTTGTCAGGCGTCCCGATTTGCGCGGGATGTCCCGATTTCGTCACTGCCTGCTGCTCGCTGGCCCGGGTGTCGCCACTGTGAGGACCGCCCGGAGGACACGGTGGAGGTGTGCCCCGCTTGGGCAAAGCAACGCCGTGTCCTCTTGGGGGCGATCGGCGGCGGCGATCTCTCGCGCCTGGTCTTGGTACATGCGATGGTCCGGAGCGAGGAGGAGTGGCAAGCGGTCGCCTCCTTCTGCGAAGCAGTAATGCTAGCAAAGGAGGCGGCCGGTCGCGTGAGCCATGGGTAGTGTGAAAACCAAACCCGGGGCCCTGGGACGAAGGCAACAAAGGAACAGGACTGAGTTTTTAGTCAGTAAAAGCCAGACACTAGCTCTCGCTCCACCCAAGAGCGGGATTTGTCATAAGATGATTTTCTCACCTAAAAAAAAGGACTGTAACAGAATGTCACGTTGTCTTTAATCTTTGGTTAAGAATAAGCAGTGCTGGCCATAAGATCTCTTTGGCACGTGGCCAAGGTCTACGTTAGCTTAATAATGGCCGCTCATTAGTTAACAGACAAGATGCTTTAGTTATGGCAAGTAATTTTCTGATGTGGAAGGCGTGTTAGGGTTGGTAGTTCAAATCCTGCTCATGTCTGGAATTGGATAGTTTACTCAGTTTTTATTATTAGTAGCTGATCCCCACACACACTTGACAGATTGCCGTTGGGGCGGAAATGTTCTGCCCCCCTAGCCAAGTTACGATCGTTTCGTTTGCGTCGAACGCCTCGAGTAGGCCACGCCTCCGTTTCCTTTGTTATGACGTCATCTCAACGCTCAGTCACGTGGTCATCTCAACGATCGTAACTTGGCTAGGGGGGCTGGAGTTTCGACCACGTACCAGAAAACGCAGCGTCGGAAGGCCTCCTACACGTTGAACTGATGACCTGGTAAGGAATGGGAATCCGATAGATGCGAGACGCACAGGACCGTTAATTGTGGCGACAGTTGGGGGAGGCCTATGTCCAACAGTGGAGCTGAAATGATGATGATGAGCTAACCACCGCAGTTTCAGTCGTGTCTTTGGTTATTGATTCGCTCCCTTGGGTCGTAGGTCGTAGCGTGATGTTTTAGAGCCTTATAACCTTCTTTGATAAATGGGTTAAGACTAAAAGAATTTTCCAATTTCAACCAGCAGTTCCTGAGATTAACGCGATCAAACATACCAACAAACTTTTTCTCTTTAAAATATTAGTATAGCATAATTATGATGAAATTTATCAGCACGTTTGGGATCGGACTCGATAGTTCGTTTAAGGAACACATTCATTATGAGTACAGCTAAGGAGTAGAATTCCCTGCTGGATTCTGTTTCCTGATAGCTACAACCTATTCACTCTTGACTTAAAGACTCCTGTCTTTAAGTCAAGAGTGAATAGGTTACTTCTAGGCAAGCGTGCTCCATCGTCGACCACATATCATCGCTTACCATCAGGCGAGATAGTGATCAAACCGAGCATATACAGATAATAAAAAAAAGTACTTCGTGTATCACCGTATTATCGGCCAAGCCATAATTTCCCGACGAGTGTCACTTTCCAATCAACGTCATCAATACAAGGATTTCCGTAAAGAAGTTCCTAGTAACTACTGTTCGTAGTAAAAGTGTGTAAACACGTTATCAGCGTGACACATTTCTGGCTATCAATAAGATAGGCTCGTCTCTATTAGCTACTTTAGTTTGAATTTCGTGATAAATTTCGATATCTATGTTGAATTTGTATACTATAATAATATAAAATTCCACACAACCATCACACAACGTCGTCTAGTCTTAAGCTAAGCAGGGCTTGTGTTATGAGTACTAGACAACTGATAAACATACTTATATATTTTTAAATAAATGCATATTATAGATAAATTACACCCAGACACAGAACAAATGATCGTGCTCATCACACAAACATTTGTCCTGGGTGGGAATCGAACCCACGACCTCTGGCATAGCAGTCAGGGCCACCAACCACTAGACCAACAGGCCAGTCAAACTAACGGACGAATGCACGTTACGTTGTTGTTGTGTATGTATGTATGTTGGAATTGCACAATTTAATTCCACCAAGTCCGTTCCATTATCGGACCACTAGACGTACGGCGCGGCGTTGCGCCATCGGTACATGGTGGACATCTCACCCATACGTACTAAGCGTTTTTGGAACACATTCATAATGCGTACAGCTAAGGAGTGGAATTCCCTGCCTGAGTCTGTGTTTCCTGATAGCTATAACCTACGGGTCTTTAAGTCAATAGTGAACCAGTTGCTTCTAGGCAAACGTGCTCCATCGTCGGTCACATCAGCGCTTACCATCAGGTGAGTTAACGTCAAACGCGAGCCTATCAATAATAAAAACAAAAACGTATGTAACTATCTTTTTGAAATCGTTTATACTACAAAGACTTAGAATTTTTTTTTTGGTTTTGTTTTGGGAAACCTTCAAATTACTTCTCCCGCTCTGGGTGGAGCGAGAGGGAGTCACTTTTGCTGATTAGAACCCACCCGTGTTCCTTCAGGTGCCCTTTACGTTCCAGGGCCGCGGTGACTTTTTCGGATAATTCCGCAACCTGACATGAATGAGTCATTGTTAACATTTCAGCTGAAAAACGTCCACTGCTGGACATAGGACTCGCTCAAGTGTCGCCACAATGCCCGGTCTCGTGCGACTCATCAGATTCCCGTGACCCTTATCAAGTCATTAGTCCACCTTGAGGGAGGCCTACCAACCTTGCGTCTTCCAGTACGCGGTCGGCATTTAAGAACACTTCGGCCCCATCGACCATCATTCGATCCACTCTGCGAGCAATGTGTCCTACCCACATGACAAGTCCTTACTGTTAATTATGTACTATTAAAAAACTTACTTTACTATCAAAAACACAATTAAAAGGACCACCTTTGTTGATGAAGATGACAGCCCTAAAGTACAACTTATATTTGGAATTATGTGGATGGTGATGTACATGACAGTAATCTTTCTCAGAACTATGCCATACATTAATGTCATATTTTGCAAAAGGACCAGTCACAAAATAGATTATATTGGTGTGCCGAGAAGAGCAGTGGTGGCCGAGGGGTAACGGCCCCGACTTAAAGAGTTGTAGGTCGCGGGCTCAAACCTAGCCAGGCGCATTACTTTGTGTAATTTATTTCATCACCACTGCTCTCAAAACGGTGATGGAAAACATCGTGAGGAAACCGGCATGTCCTAGAACCAAAAAAATTCGAAGACCTGTGACATTCACGAACCTGCACTGGGCCCGCGTTGTGAAATACGGCTCATTCCCTCTTCTAGAGAGGAGGCCTGAGTCCCAGCAGTGGGGACATTGAAAGGCTGATTATGGGTTTTAGTCAGTAAAAGCGACAGAAGTAAATTTGTAGATGATTTACTGGCTCCAAACATGGTTAATTGCGTAGGTACCTTACCTAATCTTGAAGTGACATCAAATTCTTTATTTGTATATCATCAACTGGAAAAATATAAGCTTTCAAGTGCTTCGACCTTGGCATTGCAATTTGGAATATCTTCAAATAGACATGTGTCATTCACCAACCCGCACTGGGCTCGCGTGGTGGATTACGGGCCATTCCCTCTCCAAGACAGGAGGCCTGAGTCCCAGCAGTGGGAACATTAAAAGGCTGATTATGCTATAATAAGTATTTATTAGTTTATCTAGGACATAAGTCCGCCTTTGTATCTTTGTGTTGCATGAAGTTTTAATAAATAAATAAATTACTGACACCCCGAGCTTCGGAAAGGGCGTAAAGTCGTTGGTTCCATAGTCAGTACATCAGTCTATCCGATGTCAGAAACCGTAGGGGCCAAGGGTTTGCTTCTGAAATGAAAACTTGGACCTGGTATGAAAGGCACCGAAGGAACAGGAGTGGGTTTTTAGTCGGGAGATGTTATTAGATGATTTTCCCACCTAAAAAAAAAACCTGTCGATCCAAAGAGTATCGTGTTGCCCATTAACTAGGTTTTGGAGGTCTGATAGGTAGTCGGTCTATGTAAAATACGGGTATTCAGCCACATCCAGTTAGACTGGAAGACGACCCCAAGCTAGTTGGGAAAAGGCAGATGATTATGTGTTAAAATTCTGTCTCCAGTAAAGATTCCATTTCCATCTCGGCATAAAAAAAGTATAAAATCTCGATATTTAAAAGACAATAATTTGATTACCCACCTTTTTTCCATCGCGAAACTTCACAGTACCCTCGATGATAGAATTGGCGGGACTCGAGTCCGCCATCTTGGATTGTAAACGTCACGTAATGCGACCGCAGCGCCACCGTTGCGACATGATGAACTAACACATTTTTCACACGTTTAATTAATACTTATTTTGAACTAAAAACTTTTTCCGCACTGGACACTGCGTTCACTTAATATCTGCAACAAAGAAAAAGTTTGAATTAATTAAAAAGTAAATTACTGTGCTCATTAGTAAGTTTTTTAATCAACTAATTAATTGCCTTGCCTGGCTTTTAGATTGAAGGCTGGCAGCTTTCTAGAATAATAGTACTATGAAAGAGTTAATAGCTTTGAAATAGTGTAGCGTAGTGGTAAACGGGGCCTTTACCACTACGCTGACTGACTTTTTTTTGGGGGGTGGAAAAACGCAATAATATAGATTATTGTGTTTTTCCACCCCCAAAAAAAAAAGCGAAATACGACTCAATGATTAATCACGTAATCTCAGAAATTTGGCAGGTAGGTTCCTTATAGCATGTAGACATCCACTAAGAACGGATTTTACGAAACTCCACACCTAAGGGGGTAAAACGGGGGTTGGAAGTTTGTATGGAGAAACCTATTTTAACGCGGGCGAAGCCGCTGGTAGAAGCTAGTAATATTATAATGGCGAAAGTTTGTGAGTGTGTGTTTGTTGTTTCTTCACGCTCGAACGGCTGAACGGATTTCGATGAAACTTGGTACACGGATAGACCATGTCCTGGAATTGCGGAGGCGTTCGAGGGTTGCCGCGAAAAGACACGTTACGCCGATCATAAAACAATTAAAAGAATTACAAGAGAATGAAGCTGATAGCATAGCACAGCATAGTCGGTCTTATAATGTTCCCATTGTTGGGACACACGCTTCCTCTCTAGGACAGGGGAATGAAGCTAATGATATGACTTAATCTCATGTTAGCCATGGCAAAAACGACAGACTCACAGACCAGAAAGGACGAGATTTACAAATATATTCTGAAGCAACACAGAGGGTAAACTATGCCAGATTCATCAACAAACTAGCGTGTCACAATTGCATTGCGTATGTCACATTCAAATTGAAACGAGAGCACAGCCATTTTGTCAATTGTCAGACAATTTTCAACAATAGACGAGTTGCGAGACTGCACAAATGCTTCGTGAGAAAATCCAAAATGGCCTAAGTATTCCTAGGTGCTAAGTAAGCTATTAAGAACCCTAATTACAAGGCAAATAAAACACTTTTAGATAACCCATTAGACACGTTTGTAAATAACGTCGAAGTTAATAATATTTTATAAATCAAGGATGTTATTAATGTTATCATTTGGCTACCAAATGTTATAGTTGGTCACTGTAACGATAGTAATAATAATTTTGCTAAGCAATTTTGAATTTTATTACTTTAAGATAAGATTTAAATAAACTATGACGCAATACTAGATGGCCTTCATGCGCCATTGGTCATGTCTAGATTTTTTAGTTCTTCCAAATTTGTTCGATTTTACGCTAAAAACAGCCTAATTGTTAGAATGAGTATAAAAAATTAGGCAAGTGTAAGTCGGACTTGCGCACTGAAGGTTCCGTACAAACTTACCTATGTAAATAGTTCAATTCCCGAATGGAGTTGCGACGATTTTCCGGATCGCAAAAAAGTATTCTTTTTATTTGTGACGTGGCAACAATTTACCTACATTTTGCAGAATTATTCCTATATTTGTGCTATAAGACCTTGCTTTATGCCAAATTTAAGGATTCCAGGTCAACGGGAAGTACCCTATGAATTTTGATTCCTTTGAAAGTGTTGAAATATAAGTACATTTTTGCAACATAAACGGCCTTATCTTATTTTTCCGTTAACTTAGAAGTTTGATGTTTTTTACAGCTTTATGAGACCGTAGACCTGAATATATGGTTTTAATTTCAAGCCGATACCTTTACGCGTTCTCGAGATAAAGGGTCTTGACAGTCAGACAGAAAGACAACAAAGTGATCTTATAAGGTTCCGTTTTTTCCTTTTTAGGTGCGGAACCCTTAAAATCACAAAGTGGAGGATTTTTTGGTCGAAAATAAATTGCTGGCAATTTCAGTTTGCCTTGTTCAAGTTTTGTGGGTCGGTAAAAAATCTGGAGTGTGAAGAATTGCTAGAAATATTCCCATGAATATTTAGGTTAGGTGTAACGAATGTTATGTGAAGTGAGATGACTGGTTTGATGGCTTTTGTTTTGTTTTGCGGTGGGTTATTATTCAACGACTTCTCTCCTCAGCGAGAAGCAGTGTCAGCCTTTTATTGACTAAAACCATACATATGCCCATTAGTTTTCCTTTTCAGAAAGACCCAGTTTTCGAAAATGTTCGTAAGTAACTTTCTAGAACTTATTAGTTATTTACCTTGCAAATATGTACAAAGTTTCATTAAAATCGGTTTAATAATTTCCAAGAACAAGAACTTAACAATTTGTATGAAATACTTTGAGGATTACGTGTTCTCAAGAGGACTACAGGAGCCAATCGCGATTTTTATAATGCGCAAAAGCATATGGCCCATGGCAGTAAACAGAATCAGAAAAATATATGTTATTCTTCAGGATAAATGCTTGACAGAGGTAGTGTGTTCAAAACATAATACACCTAATTTAGTATGACAGAAAAAAACACGAAGATGCCTCAAAAAATACTTTTATTGATTGAAAACCGGATTTACACACACGCAATAATTCTGATTGTTAGTAACATAATTCTACAAGCAACGTTTTACCTTTACAGTGTTTTAAAAGCATAATCAAATTTGTAATTTTTAAGTAAATCGCTTCATATTTTGCAAACATTGTGTCTGAGCGTATTTCTTTTATATGCAGTCCGAAAGTGACCGCGCCATAGGTTCTGTAGTCCTCTTAAAACAAAAAAAAAAAACTGTAAGGGCGCACTGTTTTATTTTGAAAGTCTTGGTAAATCGAAAAATGTGTTTTATTTAGGCAAAGCATATTTTTTTTTTTTTTTAATTTATATAAACCAGTGCTTGACTGCGATCCCACCTGATGGTAAGCGGAGATGCAATCATTGATGGTCAGGCGCACTAGTTTATTAAGAGCCTATTCACTCTAGCCTTGAAGACACCTAAATTATAGTTGGACGCGAAGACCGCAGCAGGCAAATTGTTCCAGTCCTTCGATGTACGCGGTATAAACGACGAAGCGAAACGCTTAGTCCGGATAAATAGCATATTTAGTTATCGTATTGTATAAGTATAAACGGAAATAACTAGTTGAGTTGCGGTTGCAAAACTGCAAAAGTAAACACATCTCGGTTCGTTCAGACGTTAAAAAAGTGCAGTCAAAAGACCAATTTAAAACTTGTTCCTAACTTCAAAATCCACACATCAACTGAGGTTTCCACAAAGGTGCTACGACGAGCTCTAAATGCGATCCATTTGACGACCTAAACTGAACTGTTAAAAGAGACGGAGCTATACACCACTAGTTTTTAATTAGTACAAATACTTAAAGGGCTGATTAGAAAACGTCTGGTTATTATTAAAGTAAATTCTCAATAAATAATATTCATAGACAGCAAAGTTATTAGCGTTTGTTTATATCCCAAAATGTCACTCAATTTATGGACATATTGTATAGGCTATTGATTATGAATGAAAAGCACTGCGCGTAGTA
Organism: Mythimna vitellina; assembly: GCA_949316375.1. Lineage (NCBI taxonomy): Eukaryota > Metazoa > Arthropoda > Insecta > Lepidoptera > Noctuidae > Mythimna > Mythimna vitellina. The sequence continues at coordinate 3,057,134 of OX438699.1, read as the reverse complement.
TTTTCTAGTAGCAATTGTTATGAATGATTGATTCTATTATAAATTTACCAGTTATGACGAATTTTTGTGGAAAATTTTGGGATTTCGTTTTTTGTACTTTTGACTACAAAAATATGATCAGTAACGGGTACGAATAGAGCCCCATTTTTTTTGTACTAATTAAAAACTAGGGGTGTATAGAGCGTATAGCTCCATCCCTCTTTCTCGCTCACTCGTTTGATATTTTACCATGACGTGTCATGGTAAGGTCCCTGGTCTCCAAGATATTGTGGACGTACTCAAAGCCTCGAATATCCTAAGTAAGCTCTAACTTAGAAGTTAGTTAAGTATTTGTAACTTCGCGCTTAAGGTTTGAGTTTCTTGTAGACGGGTTCTGTCAAAGTTTTAACTTTGAATTATTTATTTCGGGTTTATGCGGGCGCCATTTTACATACTGAAGTTTAAATTTTAGAGCTTGTAAATGTGTACAGGGGTACGACTGAGTTATTTTTTTTTATTAAATAGAAGTTTTGGGCTAATGGTTACTTTTATAAGTAGGTAGTTGGTTAAATAAAAGACAGGCTTATGCCCAGCAATGGGAAGAAGCTGGGCTGTAGATATAGGTACTGATGAGGCAGTTTTCAGATATGTTATTTCTCTATTGCTATCTTTTATCAGACAGTTCAGCTTGCATACCTATCTAATTCAGATTAAATAAAGGTATTATATATAACTGTTATAATATCAACAGTTATTTATTTATTAGGCTCCCCAATAGCTAACACCTAAATATAAAGACTAGTGTCTCAATTTCGCACAGGTAAGCGCCACATAAGAGTTGCTGACGATTTGGACACAGGCACATAATCCTTTTGTATATTTTAGCATTACGTGGATTCGGACACTGTGAGTCGTCAGTAACTTACTGATGATTCGATCACAGTGTCCGAATCGCTACATTTCTTTTTTCAAATTTTTTCATTGACGATTTGGACACCACCAAACTTATTGAAGCTTTTTAGTACAGTCGCATAAAAATAGTTTTAAAATTAATATAAAGAGATTTATTACCCGAAGTTGCCGCCTTAAATGGTTTGGTATCGCTTTTTTCGCCCATATATTTTAAAACTTTTTATGTGGCTGTAATAAACAGTGTGTGTTCGAATCGTCAGTAAAAAAAAATATGAAATAAAAATGTGTGGATTTTTTTTTTTTTTTTTTTTTTATTGGGTGGGAAAATCATCCTAATGACATCCCCGCTCTTGGGCGGAGCGGGAGATAGTGTCAGACTCTTACTGACTAAAAACCCACTCCTGTTCCTTCGTTGCCTTCGTCCCAGGGCCCCGGGTTCCGCTTTCACACTACCCGGGTTCCGCTTTCACACTACCCGAAAATGTGTGGATACGGACACTGTGTCCAAACTGTCCATAGCTCCCACATAATGCTAAAAGTGTACAAAAGGATTATGTGCTTACTTTCATAGTTGGAGTAAAATTATACATAGTCAGTAACAGTGTTTTGTTTGTATGTATTTACAAGTCTGAGCGCTGTGAAATTAACCAACAAAATCCCTTCTACCTATTGTAAAAATAATATAAATTCCAATATCTTCATCTGGCAGGATATCGTGTAATTTAAACTTGGAATCTCACCAAGAAAGGTACAAGAAAATCTTTTTCTCTTTCCATTCCAATATCCAGAACTTACAACTAGTTTTAATAAAAAAAAAAAACTTCGATTGGAACAAAGCCCTTTTAGCCAGCTGTATTAAAAATACAGCAAAAGATTTATATAAGCGTACAATATGTTGACCAAAACGTAAGTTTTAAATTAAAAAACTTTTTAGATTTTCGACTGAGAGGGCGAAACAAATGATTTTGGATGAAAAATGACAAACTCTGTTTGATTTTTATATTTGTTTTAATGCATTATTAATAACCCTGTTGGGATAAAAAGAGTGAAGCAACTGCTATTTCTTCTTAGAAGTAGACAGGATTTGATCGAAAACGTAAATAGCCTGATGGTATATCTTAATTAGGTTTTCTTTTTGTTTTAAGTGTAACTATAGATATAGTATAGTTAGTTTTATTTTTTAAGATATCGACGTGCCATTGAAATGTTCGCTTGCCGTATTTTCTTTTATACAAAATAATGATTAAATAATTTGTACAACCAGAAAACATATTCAAAGTGGTTCGAAGTTCATGTTCCAATAATTGAGACCACAACTCTGCTATAATCCAGCATAAATTAATCTATTGATTTATTCCCCTACAAAAAAAGCCCTAACCTTTTTCACACCAATTCCTTATTTTCCCAAATAAACAGAAAATAGCCCCAAAAAGGGGCCGAAAAAAATTAATCCACGTACGCCCTGGGGTACCTAAAATGGCCACGGATTCAATAACATACACAAATGGTACCCATGTGGACAGTAAAATGTATTGCAGATGTGTTCAGAATACAGGGGGATTCCATCATTAATACACTTTGTAAATATTGCTCGTATTGATTGTACGCTGGACGATACAGGGTGTTTTATTGGCAGTAAACATTACGTAACGTTTATACAGTAAGTTTAATTGCAGATGTAGGAATGTTAAGATAGCCATGTGGTATGCATAAGGAGAGGTGTAAATGTGTCACTGGAGCAATGATTGCGCACGCTGTCAAGTTTTTTTTAGCCACGAGTTCGTATAAAAACTGTTTATATCAATAGTATTGCATGTTTATGTCACCAGTTTAATTATTCATCGAGATTTACTTGACAATACGTGTAATAAATTCAGTACAATTTCCCGTTAGAAGTTCCATTTAAACATTCGTGACTATAGTGAAATATTATTGATGGCGATTCACGATATTTTATATCCAATCGTGCAATAACCATAACGGCAGGACGATCATTTAAACACAGAATGGAACATAAAACGATAATCTGAATAGATACATGATAAAATAACTTTCTCCTGTCAGGGAAGTTGTAAAAAGTCCAGCATTTGCGTGTATCACGCATTCAAGTGGGAAATATTCGTGTTTATGGGATAAGGAACTCGAAATAAAGGCGTAAAAACATAATAGATAGGTGTCCGTATGTTTTGTACTTAAACTGACGTTTAACAATATGTGCCGGAAAAGATTAAGACGAAAAAACAAATAAAGCGATTACTTTGTATCAGCTTAACGCAAAAACAAAAAACAAAGCAAACGGAATAATGTTATTTAACTTGCAATTATTCGAATTCTTTATAATTTATTTTATGAAACATTTCTATTTTTAGAAAATAAAAACAACATACTGTATGTTAAATATATTATACTTTATTTATATTCGGATAACGTATCCGGCAAAATTATAAATGTCTGCCCCAATATCATTTATAATATTAATTTTTCCCCTAATGTCCGTCCATTAAGAAGTAGGGTAACGATGGCCAATTGCAGTTTATTTTAATATTTTTGCAGATCTGTTTAAGGCTATCTCATAAAGGTCATAATTGCTTTAAATCTAAGGCCACGTAATTTTATTAATAAAGTCTACGGTTTAGAGGTTGTTGTAATTAAAGTAATAACCAAGTTTAGAGTAGATTTGACTTGACAAGGCCTTAATTTATTTACCTTTATTTAGATTAACGGAAATAGTTAACTATACAAAGGATTCTAACAAAATACAATTAATAAAGCAATGCTATATTTTAGATTCGTTTTTAGTGATCTTTTTTTTGTTTTAATATCTAATCTATATTATATCTTCCTTTATTTAAGTATCTTAAGGTTCCAAAACAGCCGGAACGCCGACGGTGACAAGGGCACGTCGGATAATGTCGTTAAAGTTCGCGTGCCGCGCTATGCGTCCCGCGCTTCGACTGCATGACAGGCCGTGGTGACCGAGGCTGTTGACAACTTCGCCACAGTGGCAGCGATGAGGAGAACAGCAAAGAGCGCCAAGGCGTAGGGCAACAGCTAGGCGGAAAGTAGTATCGTCGAACAAGGTGCCAATATTCGACGACGGCAGTGCGTGAAGCCAAAGACCTGACTCCCAATTCCCCACAGCCAACAGGCGCGCACGCTCCGCAGTAGTAGCTGATGTTAGCATTAGATTCTCCTGGACTACTTTGCAGAGCGGCTCATCCCACCGTCTCTGGGAAGTTGGGTTGTCGGGTGGATTTGCATTCGGGCAAGCGAGTCTCCAGGCATCTATAGCCTCGATGAAGCACGGCACATTGAAATCAATAAGTAAGGGAGAAAGGATATTCCTGATTAATTTCTCAGTGCCGTGAACCGAGGATATAAAAGCTGGTAAACTAATACTAGTAATTTTGCGGACGCCGAGGCCTCCCATACGAATGGGAAGGGTAGCTTGAGCCCAAGCTCGGTCATCCATGGCCACGTTTAAAATTGACGTAAGCGTATGCCGGATATGATTGCCCTTGTCACCGTCGGCGTTCCGGCTGTTTTGGAACCTTATGGCCTGGCACGCGACGATGGTAAGAGACCGGACGGTATGTCTTTATTTCCGTGGAAGATGGGTAGACCTTTAGTGTGGGACGCTACCTATGTCGACACTCTTGCGCCATCCCATCTTCCTAGCTCATCGTGCTGTGCTGGTGCTGCCGCTGCGGCTGCGGAGAACCTCAAGCGTCGAAAATATAACAACCTCGTCGGTAGTTATATTTTTGAGCCGTTTGGGGTTGAAACTCTTGGGCCGTGGGGTCCGAGTGCTCATACCCTTTTTAAAGAAATATCCAAACGCTTAGTTGACACTTCGCGTGACCCAAGGGCTGGCTTTTACCTTGGTCAGAGATTAAGCATTGCCATACAACGTGGCACTGCTGCCAGCCTTTTGGGCTCACTTCCAGTCGACAGCGATGCGGAGGAGTTTTATGACGCCATATTTTAGTTAGGAGTAGCCGTTAATGTATATATATAGTTTTAATTAGTTATGTGTTTTAGTACAATATTGATTTGTAATTGAAAACACATATGACTTTCTTTAGTATCTTTAAATAATTAAAGTTATTTTTTTTTTTTAATATTTCAATAGTATGTAGTAATTTTAACTACAAAATTAGTTAACAATGAAAAATAAAAACGGTCCATGAACTTTTTTTTAAAATATCTACAAACTTATTATAACATGCCTGAATTTAAATTATGTTCAAGGAATTAAAAAAAAAAACAAGATAGAAAGCTAATAACTGGCAACAATATAACACAAAAACAAAATATTTGGCAAGCCATATTTTTTTATACGTTTCAAAATTCGAACATCTGCTTCACACAAGAGGTAGGAATCTTTTTTTTTTCTTTTACAACATTATACTGTTAACTTGGCAGTTCGCACCCACTTTTGGGACAAAGATACTATTATACTAGAATGCTTCCTTGCAACTGTGCAGGCAAGCAGATGGTCAGGGCTGTCACGCATCAGATACGGAATATAATGTTTATTTTTTGTGCGATATCGGGCGACTCGTGATTAATAGAGCGAGGTAATGTTGCGTTATTGCTAGTTTTGTTGTTGCAGTTGTTAGTAACGATAGTGAGAGTAAGTATAGAGTTGATGAAATGTCTCAGATGAAGAAGGTGTATTCAACCGCGTATATTTAAGGTTATATACATACAAATTTACATATACACCATAAAATTTTTGGGGGGTATTACTCCACAGTATGACTTTGTACATCCAAAGTAAAATGTGACATGGTTTTATCTTATTATTAATGTTGTCTTTACGGAAACAGAAAAAAAAATTGCCATTAAAAAGTTATGAGCCAACAAAGTTTCTGTTTTTTTGATGATTTTAATGCAATTTTAGGTGTAAAAAGTAACAAAAATCGTACCAAATCTTCAAAACGAAGTCGGTACCGACAAAGCTTTATTACCGAAAAGTTCTATACAATTTATTTGTAATAAATTTATGCAGTGTTTTTTTCATAAAACTCGATTTTCCAAAGCGCTATTCTCAGATTTTACGCACCGTCCAATGTTGTTTCAGTTCGTGCGAACAATAAGTTGTGCATATAGACTAGCGTCTAACTGCTCATACTTGATATTATCGCTGTCAGAATCAATGTCAGAAAAGGTATCACACGTTTTGGCCTCACCCTTCAGCGAGTTCGAGCCCGCGACTAGTTCAACCTTAAATACATATGTGTATTCTGGAAGAATATTTTTGGGTCGTGTGTTGTTGATCAACTGCTAAAATAACATACAAAAAGAAATCCCAACTCGTACAGAATTTTCCCCCCAAAAAATATTTATTGCGGTCTATCCATCAAAACTTAATTAAACAATTATTTCTCTACTTAGTGCTTAATAATAAGCTTTCTAGCACAAAAGATCATGACATTTATGACCTACTAAGACATAATAAGCAATAGAAAAAAATCTCTATCAAATGCCACGTGGTGGGTACTTTCAAAAGATTTGACTGACACCCCTACAATGGGTATCGTATCGGCTATACTTCGCACCGGCCACCTGCCAGTCGCGTGGACTCGATTATATTATTATACATAGAAATCGATTCAAAACGATACTGTTTGAAAATCGCTGAGGGACAATTTATTTATTGATATTGTATTAGCATTGGTTTAAGTTTTAAATATTGTGTTATTTAAACCTTTGACAGCAGTCATAAATTAAAATAATGGAATAGATTTTTTGAGGACATTCGATTTTTAAATATTTGTTGTACCTTCTAGTCAATTTTTCATACTGATATCTTTGTTCGAATCAGTAGTTAGATTTTTTTATCTGAAATATTAACAAGATCATTTTATTTTATTAAGTTCTAGTTAAATAGGTTCGCGTTTGACCACTATCTCAATTGATGGTAAGCGATTACGTCGCCGACAATGGAGCACGCTTGCTTAGAAGTAACCTATTCACTCTTGAATTAAACACCCCTGGGTTGTTGCTATCAGGAAACACAGACTTCGGTTGGGAATCCCACTCCTTAGCTGTACGCACAATGAATGTGTTCCCAAAACGCTTTGCACGTATGGGTGAGATGACTAAAAGATCTTAAGAAGTAGTGTGACCGACACATTCTCGTGGTATTTTTGCCTTACTGATAGCTACGGGTATTTTACATTCGCGGGAAGCACCATGAACGTCGATGACTACAATAATAGTACATTTTGATACAAGTGGAGAAAGTTTGTCAATGCGACCGAGACGAAATGCACCCAAGCCGCAGGCGAGGGCGTTAAGGAGCCGAGTGCTGCATTGATAAATTTCCACGTGTATCAAACGACGCTTTTCAATATACTTTTGAAGAAATAAATAAACGTGGGGTGACGTGCGACTCGTGGGGGTCGCTTAGCCGCCTGACACGATAAATAAAATAAATTGTGCGCACTTTTAGGCACTAGTGCGGAAAGCAGTAAATGGCGTGCCTAAAAGCGGTAGGTATATGAGCGTGTTTTCAAGCAAGTGTATTGAAAAATAATAATCAGAAGCCTTTTAACACAAAAAGGCTCGCCCAAAACTAACAAGTCACATAATACAACGTCCTAAATATGATTTTGTAATCAAAAACCAAAAACCATACAAAACGTTTCCATCTGCCATATGCCGCCCGCAGATCAAATTATTCTGCGGTCAAGCTTAGAGATTTGGCGGAAAATTGGACTCTATATCAATTAAGATAGGGTTGGTTTTTGATCGATTACATATAGTCATTCTAGTAAAACACGTCTGTGGGAAACAAGACTTAGTTCCCTCAAAGTTAGGGTTGATTTTCGTTTGATATTGGATATTGTGTTTGGGATGAGGTGATGAATTTGTATGTAATCTCTTAATGCTGTGTTCTCATCTGTAATGCCAGGTTTAATCAGAATTGTTACTAGATATTGTCCTTGAAATATTGTTTCACTTATGTTTCTCTTTTCTCGCTTTATTTTTTCTTACTCCTAAGCTACACGGACATAGCAGGTTATTTTTTTAAGGTGAGAAATCATACTTTGACTCCTCTCGCTCTAGGGCGGAGCGCGAGTCAGACTTGCTGACTAAACCCACTCATAAGTTCCTTCTTTTGCCTTGTGTCTCAGGACTGGACCCCGGGGTTGCCTTTCGTACAACTCATGGCCCCAGTAGGCTTCGGTTCTGCTGGGCCCCTACAGTTGTATTGACGTCTCTTTGAGGCGCGCGTGGAACACTATGCGCCGGACGACGACCTACCCATTGCTCGCCGTCCGCAAACCCACTCCTAGGGTAGACCTACTAGAAGGTACAACAAGGTATCTTTCAACCAAGTTCTTCAATAATCCCCAAATCAAAGCTCAATCGTCTCACAAATCAAAGCACTAAGCTTCAAATACAGATCCGAAACTCGATATCCGGTAACTAAGACCCGGTAGACTTAACCGAGTTAATGCCGGACACTATCCGGACAGGATAGTGTCCGGACACTGTCCCTGTTTAGTAGAGCTTTAATTGCTGTCCGAGAATACTGGGTTTTGGAGGTATTAGTGTATTAGTAACTGTAGGTATTAATGGATCCTGATTGGGTGTAGATGAGGTTATAATTAGGGTGATGCTCCGAGCTCACCAGCAAAGTTTAACTTTTTGAAAGACATTTTAGACTGGCCAGCTGGTCTAGGGGTTAGTCGACTCCCACCCGAAACAAATGTTTGTGTGATGAGCACGATCGTCTGTTTCTGAGTGTAATATATCTATAATATGTTACATGTATGTAGAAAAATATATAAGTAAGCAGTTGTCTAGTATCCATAGCACAAGCTCTGCTTAGTTTGGGACTAAATGGCGTTGTTTGAAAGTTCTGGAATTTTATTATTATTAACTAACTGACCCGGCGAACTACGTACCGCCTAATAGTAAGGATAACGCCATCTACTGGCATTACCAGTACAGTATAATCAAAATTATAATGACATTGTAATTAGAGATGGCATTGTATTCTGATTTTATTTGTTTCGTGATTTTTCTCACAGTTTAAACCTTCCCTGGACTATCTCGAATATTTCAAGACCAAAATTAGCCAAGTCGGTCCAGCCGTTTTTGTGTTTTAGCGAGACTAACGAACAGCTATTCATTTATATATATATGTTGCAGTCAAAACTCTTAACCAGTCAAAAGTACTATTGACTAGCAAAATCAGTCAAAAGTACTTTTGACTGAACAAGTTGGTCAAAAGTGGTTTTGACTGAAAATTATTGGTTATTAGTTCTTTTAACTGCAATTTTGCGGTTAAAAGAACTTTTGAATAAAACATCAGTCAAAAGCAATATCAACTCGTTCTATGTGAATAAAAAAGATATTTAATAAATGTGTTTTTTTCTTTTCGTTTAATTTCGCGTCTTCCACATCCATTGCAAACTTTTCAAATTTTTCTTTTGTCATCACATTGAAATGACATATCTTCTGTTCAAAAAGCGTTCTTTCTATTCGTAATCACTCATTTTTGTTCTAATATCAGCACGTTTATTAGTGGAATAATAAGTAATATAAAAGTTTATATGTGCATTTGTCGTTATTTTTATCGACCACTTTAACTATTTACGAGTTTTGACTGATACAACCAATTAAAACCACTTTTGACGGAATCATCTAGTCAAAAGTACTTTTAACCAGCTCCATTGGGCAAAAGTACTTTCAACTGTTATTTTAGTCAAAAGTATTATTGACTAAAGCATACAGTCAAAAGTACTTTTGACTGATTTTGCTAGTCAATAGTACTTTTGACTGGTTAAGACTTTTGACTGCAACATATATATATATATAGATTTTGTTAAGCTAAACAACTGCCGAATCCCAAAATTCACTGCAGTAACCTAAAACGTTATTTATCAAGTTTAATAATCAGAGCCTTATTCAGTCTTCTCGAAGGCCAAACCAAGACAAAACAAGGCATGATTTTCGTCTTCTCGACTCATTAAATTCCTTTGTTTACAGTTATAATGCAATCTTTCCACTCGAAAACGCACAAGATCATTACTACCAACAAAAACACAAAATATAATTTCGCCTTTTTGCTGTAATGTTGGTACTGTCGACTTCATAATAACATTAAGTTGGTAATCCGCGTTACACCTCTTTAACCATCAGACATTGTAGAAACATGTCCATGGTGGAGATTGGGGCGGAATCCACAAGAGATACGGCAAATATTAGTTTTAAAAATACTTTTACACGTAAATATCACGGCGAGTATTCACCCTTACGTTGTTGAAATCTCTACGGTCCGGACTAAGTGTTTCACCTCGTCGTTTATACCGCGTACATCGAAGGACTGGAACAATTTGCGTGCTAGGGACTTTCCATGCGATTATAATTCGGGTGTCTTCAAGGCTAGAGTGAATAGGCTCTTAGTAAATTGAACGCCTCACCATCAACGATTGCATCACTGCTTACCATCAAGTGGGATCGCGGTCAAGCACTAGTTTATATATAAAAAAATCGTCAATTTAAACTAGATGTACCCAGTGTTTCCTAGCTGACTAAGTCCTACTGTCCACGGACGCGTAGCTTCATACACGCGTATTCGTCATTATACGCTTGGTGTACCAGCGTGAAGCTTACATACGAGGAAAAAACTATGACAGACTGTCGACGAAGCGGCAGCGTCGTGCCGTCGCGCGTCGTGTCGCGTCAATGAAGCTAGGCTTCCGTTGATAGTAGGCCATAGTTTTGTACGTAAGCTTCACGCAGGCGTACACCAAGCGTATAATGACGAATACGAGAGGTCAAAGTCTCTTCAAGTCCATACTACAAACACGTAATGGTCTAATCATATGAGAATCATGCAGATTAGTGTCTGACATGGTTTTTTGAGAAAAGAATTAATACAAGTCACTGGACAAGACCAATTAAATCACTGTGGATTTAAGTGGACTTGTCCATTGAGTACATTTGTTAGTATTCTCAAAGACTTGACAAACAATACCAAAGATAGTTCCTTTGGCTATATATATTTCTTTTTTCTGGTGAGTAAATCATCTTATGACATCCCCCGCTCTTGGCCGTGGCGGGAGATAGTGTCAGACTTTTACTGACTAAAAACCCACTCCTGTTCCTTCGTTGCCTTTCGTACCAGGCCCAGCAGGATTCGACCCTACTGGGCCCCTCAATATACTGCTAGCTTCTGCTCTCAAAGAATCATGGTGTGGAATCATGTTTGTGCTAAAAAAACTCGGTTAGCTTCTGTTCAGAATCGCCTAGCTCTTGTGGAAGATACCACACAGATGTTCGAAGCCCGATTTGGCAAGCTAGCCAAGCCACTAGAAAATTAGAGTGCATTATAATGGAGACTGGCGTTTTAGAGTGGGTCTAGAACAATTAGCTGTACTGAAACATTAGGGCCTGATAAATAATAGGAGGACCTTTTTTTTAAAGGTGTTTAGGGTTCCGTTCCTCAAAAGGAAAAACGGTACCCTTATAGGATCACTTTGATGCCCGTCTGTCTGTCTGCCAAGACCCTTTATCTCGAGAACGCGTGGAAGAATCGGATTAAAACTAAAACCATATACCCAGGTCTACGGTCCCTTGAAGCTGTGAAAAGATCAAATTTCTAAGTTAGCGGGAAAAAAACATACGGCCGTTTATGTCGCAAAAAACGTATATTTCGACATTCTCAAGGGAATCAAAATTCATAGGGTACTATCCCGTTGACCCAGAGTCCTCAAATTTGGCAAGGTCTTATAGCATAGGTATAGGAATAAATCAGAAAACAGTAAATTTGTAGTTTCGTAACAAAAAAAAATGTCGATTCGGAAAATTCTTTGTAACTCAATTCGGGAATTGAACTGTTTTCATAGGTTTTTTTTTTTTTAATTGATATAAACCAGTGCTTGACTGCAGGTAAATTTGTAAGGTACCCTTAGTACACGAGTCCGTCTCGCACTTGCCCAGTTTTTTTTAATTAATACACTAGGTTCTTCCAGTAGCTTCGCCCGATTAAAAGTAGACAATATTATAGCCTATGTCACTCAAGTGAGGAATGTGATATTTATCAGCTGTTTGAAAGTTCATGAGATTCGAATGACCGTTGTTTTTCAAATATTGTAGATAAGATTGTTGTAAAAAGAATTTGTGAAGATTATAATCTGAAAGAGTGCTTTGACATTATTTATAAGATAATGGGTACCTCAGTATTTTAATCAGTTAATTAATTTGCTCCGCTATCAAGTGCCATAGAGACGCCTGAAAGAGTACGTTGCTGTGGAGTTCGACCGGGCAAAAGCGGTGTGACGACCTGCCCCCCTAGTCAAGTTACGATCGTTTCGTTTGCGTCGGACGCCTCGAGTAGGCCACGCCTCCGATTCCTTTGTTCTGACGTCATCCTAACGCTCAGTCACGTGGTCAGGACAAAGGAATCGGAGGCGTGGCCTACTCGAGGCGTCTGACGCAAACGAAACGATCGTAACTTCGGTAGGGGGCTGATCATGTTTGAAGGGCAAACTTTGAACAAAGATCGCCCAAGACCTCTGTCTCTAAGTTTAGAAAGGGAAGGGAGATGGCTTTGTCCAGAATGCAAGCTAGGACACAATGCAGGGTAATAAAAAGAAACGAGTGCCATTTAACACCAGAAACCAAAAATTACAACGACTGGAACAACTTGCCTTCTGTGGTCTTCCCGTCCAACTATAATTTAGGTGTCTTTAAGGCGAGGGTGAATAGGCTCTTAATAAACTAGTGCGCCTCATCATCAATGATTGCATCACTGCTTACCATCAGGTGGGATTGCAGTCAAGCACTGGTTTATATGTATAAATTTAAAAAAAAGGTAAGAAAGAAGCTTTGGAGGACTTTGTGAGGCACCGAAACAACACTTTTTCAACTTTATTAATATCACTGTCCACCCGAATTTTCCTTAAAAAGCAGGAAGTTTCAAAATCTACGAAGAAAAACAGCAAAAAAATTACAAAAAAACCTTTTTTCAAGTTTAGCAATCCCTTAATGAGGTAATTATACAAAACGGCGCAGCAGTTTTGGAGATTGCGTGAAAAACACGAACATTCACGAAGTCCGTATAAAAGTCGAATATTTGAGAGTATTATTATGTTACGAAGGCGATTTGGCAACTGCTCAGTGCCCAATGGGCGAAGCGTAATGGTTTAATGTACAATAATCATTTTAAGTGCTCCGCTGTACGATGTTTTTGTAATAAAAAAGATATTATTTTTATGTTTTTATTTTACAGTACCTATGAATTTGTTTTTAGAGGCGCTGTAAAAGTGATGGATGTTAATAATAAAAGGTGATGAGGAAAAATAGGCCATAAAATAATGAAACTAGTATTAGAAAGAGATTGAAATTGTAAGTTCGGATGTAGAAGGAAATCTGTAGAATGACTAGTGTGGTTACAAAATGACTCCTACTAAGCTTTTTGGAAAAAAAAAGTGTATAATTAAATACTTTATTTTTTTACTTTTTAGTTGTGGTAGCCCACAACATCCAAATCACATTTTTTGAAGAGAAAAAATAATTAATTAGAATTGAGAACCTTCTTTTTTTGAAGTCAGTCAAAAATCTCTTTCTACCAGAAGACTACAAACGAAAAAATACAGTTCCCGTGCAAATGGCGTCTTCCTTGAGGTGGGAAATGATGTAATAATTCCTCTTGCTCTGGTTGGGGCGAGAGGGAGTGTCAGATTTAGGGGGTAGTATATATACTATACATCTCGGGATTTGAGGCATCTTTCGCTGTTTGAAATCGGTGTAAGTACATAAACAACTCTACCTAATTCCGACCGCTGGTAACGATTTCCAAAGATCTACGAATGACCACCGGGACCAACGGCTTTACGTTTCCAAGGCACGGGGAGTCAGTAATGTCCTACATAAACTTAGAAAAGTACAATACGGTACAAAAGTTAATGTTCATAAGCCTTTAAGTACTGGGTGTGACGTACTAATAAAAGGTAAGTGACGCACAGATGGCAGCACGAATCTTGAGCGCTCGGCGAAAAAGTACTCATCGGCGAGCCAATTACTGTACAAGGATTGCACTCCCCGCCCCCGCCTCTCACTTCATACCACTAAAGAGACCCGATATTTCACTTCTGCGCAAGTGGAAGCCAGCGCTCAAGATCCATGCCGATATCTGTATACACGTGCGCGGGATCGGAGTCACATTATTGGCTTCACTATCAGCGGGTGCACACGTATCTGCAGGAATTGGTGAAACCATTGTGTGTGACTTTTATTTATCAACCTAGCAACAAACGTGGACACCATAGTGGGCTATGTTACAACAAAATGTTACTCATACCTGGGACTACATACCCGGAAATACTTAGAAAGCACGTGTTGTTTGTACAGTGCTCAAGATTAGATAGACCTCCATCTGTCATACATTTGCATATCTAGTGATGACGTCACAGGAATGACAGGTTTAAAAGTAATCATTCAATAGACTGAAACCTTTTAACTGCCTGTTTTTTTTTTTGTTAATATAAACTAGAGCTTGACTGCGATCCCTCCTGATGGTAAGCAGTGATGCAATCAGTGACGGTGAGGCGCACTAGTGCACCGGAGAGTTTATTCCGGGAGTATATTCCCTTGCTATAACTTTCTACTTACACGCGAGTCAAGCCACTGGCAGACAATAACAGACTACAGAAAAACAAAAACTTCGAATTTTTTTATCAATTCGCATCAACAATTAGACTATAAAACCAAGGTAACAAAAAATTTAATTGCTCTTCTTTCGCAAACTCAAATGATCTAATAGTAATAAAACACCTTGTCGGTACATCTAAACACTATAAAATAATCCATTTAACACCGTACTTACGTCATTCATAAACAAGTTCTCATAGCCATAGACTGCCATAGAGAATAGACTGAGCGTTCCCAGGTATGATGTGAAGTCAACGATCATAAAGTGTGAACTGGATTTAGGCAGTTAAGTTTCAGACAGATAAAGGCAGAAAGTAGTTGAATTTTACGAGACTGCACAACAGATAAATCTGGGTAGTTTTCGACGCATATTTAAGTAATTGATCATTCCTTGCACAAAACGATTAGCCTATATTTAACGTCAGCAATGAAAGTCCAAATATGGGAGTGGCTATTTCTCATAAGGCACTGTCCTTCAAACTAGAAAACAATCCTGCATGTTGGAAAACAGGTGAAGCTGTTGATTGATGCAGTTGATGTCATCAAATTTATTAAAAATAAATGAAGCCAACAGCTTCGGAGTGCTTTTGGAAGCTTTTAGTGTCGGATTTTGAAACAAGTCATAGGCTAGCAGTCCTTTCAGAAGTGGCTGAACTCTGCACATTCATAGATTTATAGAATGTCAGAAGAGACAGGTATTGGCAGCACAGTCGCTTTGTCCCTTTCTACAGAGTGGTCAACTTTGTGAGGTTAACGCACAGTCCATTCTCCATGTCCTACGCGTACGATAGACTTAACCCTTAAATTGAAGGTATGATGACAGTGTTTAGAATATTAAAACATGGCCGCTACAAAATTAAACGTTGACGCAACCGAAACTGACATTACACGGGTTAGGGCAAGTAATAGCTCGGTTATGGATCACGATTTTTGATCGACATTCATAGTTTGAAATTGATTTTGTAATCGCAATAGATGCGTGGCCAATTGATTCATTTAAAATTGAAGGTTTTATGATGGATAGTTTTTTTTATTTTGTTTGATTGCTGGCATCCAGATTGATGTTATTAGGCCTAGTGTTATCTTTGCTAATGTCTCTGTTAGGCCAAAAAACAATAGTATAAATCGATCTGCCTGTCTGTCTGGCCATATTCTGATTACATATGATGACACGATTGGCGCAATGGCTGGGCGATTGGCTGCTGCACTACGTGTCGTGGGTTCGATTCCCGTTGTCCAGGTCTAGGTGTGTTGTGCATGTGAATTCAAATGTTACTTTAGGCACCCAAGGTACAGGAGTAATTCCTAGTGTTAGGCATTTTTTCTTGTAAAAAGAAAAATTATGTCGAAGTCGCCCGATATCGACATAGTTTTCCAGTGTAACCAGAGCAAGCATGAAATACAATTATAAGATTTTTCGCTTTCGTTAAAAACACACACAAAACATAACACTAACACATTTAAAAAAAACATTAAAAAACTAGTGCGCTTCACCATCAATGATTGCAACACTGTACTGTACTACCATCAGGAGGGATAGTAGTCAAACACTTGATTATAATATTACAAAAACCGGGCAAGTGCGAGTCGCGACTCGCGGCCCGAGGGTTCCGTACAAACTTACCTACGAAAACAGTTCAATTCCCGATTTGTATTACGAAGATTTTTCCGAACCGCAAGTTTTTTTTTGTGACGTATCCACAAATTTACAGTTTCAGATTTTTCCTTTACTTGTGCTATGAGACCTTGCTTCATACCAAATTTCAGGATTCTAGGTCAACGGGAAGTATCCTATGAATTTTGATTCCCTTGAGTGTCGAAATACACGTTTTTTGCGACATAAACTGCCGTAACTTGTTTTTCCGTTAACTCAGATGTTTGATTTTTTTACAGCTTCAAGGGACCGAAAACTTAAGTATATGGTTTTAATTTTAACTCGATACCTCTACGCGTTCCCGAGATAAAGGGCCTTGACAGACAAACAGACGAAAGGACAAAAAAAAGTGATCCTATAAGGGTTCCATTTTTCCTTTTGAGGTACGGAACCCTAAAAAAAACAAACAAAATAATACACCTGTTGATGTGATAAATTCTCTCAGATCATATTGACCTTAATGAATATATAATGAAAGCTTAGAAACGTATGTTTTTGTGCTACTCTCTCCGGAACCTGGTCATTATCGGCAAATGTTGTTCATTGTAGCAACTAATATGTACGGAACTATCGCTTCTGTACAAAGGTTTTAAAGACGGCCGGTTTTCTAAAGGTGGGTCTACGCTAGAGGAGCCGAGCACGAACGGAGCACGACCCGAGCACAAAATCGTGTAGTGCGGACCGACTTACAAGCTTCGAACATGCGCGCTTCAAGCATTTGGTTCTTGCTCGACTGTGCTTCTCCTATTATCGGTTTTTTGACGAACACAAAAGGTTTCGCATCGCGTTTGAGGATAGTGATCGTTGGAGGTTCGATGTACGTCCACAGTTACACCGCGAGTAGAGCGGCTCGGCTTGTGCTCGTCTTGTGCTCGACTCCTCTAGCTTAGACCAACCTTTATAATATTTAAATCATCAATACAATTTATTGACAGCATTGATATTTAGAATTTATGATCGAAGAGAGTTTAATGAATTTGAATGATTGATGTTTTGAAGATGTCGTTTTGACTCCCGAGAGGAGAAAGGGTAATAATAATAACTGTGTTTTACATAGAGCGACTGCCTATCAGACTTCCACAACCCAGTTACTAGGCAACATGATACTCCTTGGATTGACTGATGGCCAGACTTTCTGGCGTCTGACTACCTGTAACGACTGTCAAAGATCTATGCTTCCAGAGGCACGGGGTGTCAGTAACGTCCTAAATATGCTTAGCAAAGTAATGAATTGAAAAATTCGCAACCTCGTTCATGAGAGGCGGATGCCTCAGCTCCTGGGCAATCATGATACAAGTTTTCAGTACATGAAAATCGTTAAAACAGTACAAGCCCAGGAGTCAATTAGCAGCAACATTCCTCCATACTCCCTCAATACCAGGAACCTTATGACATGTTAAAGTGTCAGCTGTGTGAGCGAGAAAAAGGGATGGAGCTATATACCTTATATAGCTTCCTCCCTTTAACAGTTCCGTCTAGGGCTGTTGGTAGGGCCTCAATTTCTTTAACCCTCTCTCCGAACTGCGAGTATCCACCCTTATGTTGTTGAAACTTCAACGGTCCGGACTAAGCGTTTCGCTTCGTCGTTAATACCACGTACATTGAAGGACTGGAACAATTTGCCTGCTGCAGTCTTCCCGTCCATCTATAATATAGGTGTCTTCAAGGCTAGAGTGAATAGGCTCTTAATAAACTAGTGCGCCTGACCATCAATGATTGCATCTCCGCTTACCATCAGGTGGGATCGCAGTCAAGCACTGGTTTATATTAATAAAAAAAAAACCTATAATCTTGGTTTACCGACATTGCATAAAAACAATATTACTAGCTCTGAACTTAACATTGTAGCGAACTATTAAATATAGCAAAAACTTGACAAACCTGATCATGTCGTTGCCATAATATTTTATAGGCAAGTATCACGTAAGAGGTAATACGTTCAGATCTATTTGGTTTTATGAAGTTGAAGAATTTGAATTATGTTCTTAAAAAGTATTTTTATTATTATCCTTTTTATTTTTATTTTTTCGAATTTAACATAAATGATTAAGTATTTTAATTTTACAATTTGACATTGATGATGACCCAGTAGGCTTCGACCCTGCTGGGCCCCTATGGTTGCTGACATCTTGAGGTGCCATGACGTTCAAAGTAAGATTGTTTTATTCTTATTTCCGTGTGGGTAAGAAACAGAGCTATACAGGTTGTCTAGCGCCATCTCTTACCCACACTGGAAATAAGAATGAAACAATCTTACTTTAAACGTCATGGTACAGGTCGTAGGCGATTAAAGGGCTAATATTAATTTTGTCCAGGTTGATTTCCTTATTCTGTAGAAAAGATCTACAGAGCATAGCATAGTCGGCCTTATAATGTTCCCGCTGCTGGGACTCAGGCCTCCTTTCATGGAGAGGGAATGGGCCATAATTCACCACGCGGGCCCAGTGCGGGTTGGTGGATGTCACATGCCTTTGAATTTTTGGTTCTAGGACACGCCGGTTTCCTCAAGA
Source organism: Mythimna vitellina (assembly GCA_949316375.1). Lineage (NCBI taxonomy): Eukaryota > Metazoa > Arthropoda > Insecta > Lepidoptera > Noctuidae > Mythimna > Mythimna vitellina. The sequence goes on along the minus strand of OX438699.1, from coordinate 3,038,402 downwards.
AGTTTTCCTTCACCGTTTTGAGAGCAGTGGTGATGAAATAAATTACACAAAGTAATATGCCTGGCTGGGTTTGAACCCGCGACCTACAACTCGTAAGTCGGGGCCGTTACCACTCGGCCACCACTGCTCACACTCGCTCACACTATATTACTTACTTACTATTACTTTATCTATCTCAATATTCACCTATTTAACCGTATTACTGATACCTAATCTTAACTGAATCCAGTTATAACATGATCCTGAGGTAGATTATCAGATTTATCACATAAATCCTAATAACTCACGTCTAGTCAGTAATTATGGTTTCAGTTCCATGATTGATGCTTGTCCCAGGTTCGAGGCTGGGTATTGACATGTAGGTGTTAGTGATGCTGATTGATGTAGATGATGATTGATACATTGAAAGTGATATTATGATGATTTGTATTAGTCGGAAATGGCGAAGGCAAAGGTCAAGAAGGTGACTCAAAGATGTGAATCTATGTGGCTTGTCAAATTAAAGGAATATGTGTTGAAGGTTTTTTTTGTTATGGTGGGAATCGTCGAATGACTTCTTGCGCTCTTGGGCGGAGCGAGACGTCGTGCCAGTCTTTTACCAGTGATTATAACCACACCAATGTTCCTTCTTAGAAAAACGTTAATTGTAAGTATAAAATTGATTACAATAAATATATTTACAACTACTTTATATAATACTAATAAAATAAATAAAAAATCTTGATAATATTGGAAAACAATTTTATCAAGTAATTTTTAATTTGTTCTCAGTAGGAAACGACCATGTAGGCATAGGCCTACATGGTCGTTTCCTACTGAGAAGAACCGGCAAGAAACTCCATGGTTACCCTTAAAAACAAGTGGTTGAGGTTAACAATATTTCCATATTACAGTATTAATAGATATTATGTAAGAACAGTGTAGACCAGTCAACATTGTACTTTGGGTACAATAAAAATAATCATAATGAAAAAGTGAGTAAGTTATAATTGTAAAAATGTAACTGACTGGCTTTATTTGACTGGCCTGTTGGTCTAGTGGTTAGTGGCCCTGACAGTTATGCCTTAGGTCGTGGATTTTATTCCCACCCAGGAAAAATGTTTGTGTGATGAGCACGATCATTTGTTCTGTGTCTGGGTGTAATTTATCTATAATATGTATGTATTTAGAAATATATAAGTATGTTTATCAGTTGTCTAGTACTCATAACACAAGCTCTGCTTAGCTTGGGACCCGACGACGTAGATAGTTGTAAAAAAAAATATGTGCCCTATTATCAGTAATAAAGGCTATTTGTATTTGTAGTTCCTTCTTTGCCTTGCGTTCCAGGACCCCAGGGTGTCCCTTTCGGATGCAAACCCATGGTCAATGTAGGCTTGGGGTACCCTGGTGCATTCACCTTCTTAAACTATGTTGCAAGTACATCTTACTTTCCCAGGAAATAAACGCATCGTAATGTCTCATAGTTAATTTACCTTTAACAGCGTCAAAGTTAACTGTAGTCACAGATTGCCTCTTAACCGGTTACTACTCACCAGGTGTTAAGTTTTTTTGCGAAACTCGCCACAGACACACCTGCTGGAGTTTTTATTACAGCAGGTGGACTGCAGGATTTGTTTTTCTTGCTTTTGTTTCAAGGATTTTAAGATAGTATACGTGGGTTGAATGCGTGAGGGATTTTTAAAGGGTTGGGATTATCATACGGCTCGTTAAGTGATGCAGAACTTTTTAATACTGGACTGAAGTGCCGAAGTGTTTTCTCAGTTTCGCAAATTGTCCAACTAAAAAAAAAAGTTCTTTTATAGTAGAGTAGTGGTGTTCCAGTCGTAATAGCCTTGACTTGCGAGTTGTACGTCACGGGTTCAAACCCAGCCAAGCGCGTTACTTTGTGTAATTTATTTCATAACCACTGCTCTCAAAACGGTGAAGAAAAACCAAAATTCGAAGACTAACGAAAAATTTCATGTGTATATCCAACAATTCGCACTGGGCCTGAATAGTGGATTACGGCCCATTCCCTCTCCTACAGAGGAGGCCTGAGTCCCAGCAGTGGGAACATTAAAATGCAGAGCTATGATATGCTATGATGCTATACTATGATTACTCAATTTCCTCAACAGTCTCTTGAATAAACAAGTACTTATTTACTGCATTCCTAGGCTTATCATAATTTCCTAGAAACATAATTTACATTTGCCCTCCAAGCTGAATCCGCTTGGGCCATATAATTTAACTTAATCGGATTTGAACCCCTGACCTCTTTATCTGACCCGAACATCTTAGCCTTAGGCCCTTACAGTAAACATTCTGAATATGATAAATAAATAAGAAATTAATGAATACTAATACATTCGATCTCGTCTTTCTTTCCCAACGCAACTTTCTCTTTATCTTTTATCCTGTATCTTTGCCATTTTGTAAGTGCAACCTTTCTGCTGGATTACCTTTTTTTTGTAGCTGGGAAAATCATCCAATGACATCCCCCGCTCTTGGGCAGAGCGCGAGGGCGTGTCAGACTTTTACTGAACAAAAACCCCAGTCTTGTTCCTTCTTTGCCTTCATCCTAGAGCCGAGTTTTCTTTTCAGAAACAAACCCCTTGGCCCCAATAGGCTTCGACCCTGCTGGGCCTCTACGGTTTGCTGACATCTCCAAGAGGTGCGTGTGAAACAGTACGTGCCGGCGACAACTTGGGCTCGGTCCGGACGGTTACGGGACAATCAGACGGCGACCTACCCATTGCTCGCCGTGGGTTACCTGGGTTTTACTTCGCTCCATGTTAGACTAGCTTTTGATCAGCTTGTAATTTCAATAAAATGAAACCACAAGAGATGATAAAATGACGTATGTTACTGGGAATCAATTCGCCACCGTCATCTTTGGGTAGGAAATCATTAAATAACATCTCCCGCTCCGGGTGATGCGAGAGAGAGTATCAGTATAAGTTTTACTGACGAAAACCCACCCCTGACGCTTTTGCATTTCTGGGTAACGATGACTTTTTCCCGCAATCAGCTCCGCTGACTGTTCAATATTTTGACCCTGATATGAGATGTTTCCATGTACTTGTTTGCCAATATGAGAGAAGAAGAAATGCTTTTAATAACGCTGATAAGTCCTTTAAAAAGACTTAAGCAAAGTAAGATGGGATAAAGGAATTATGTAAAGAAGAATCGTCAGACCTAAGTGGCAGTGGGCAGGGCACTTTACTCGCAGAACAAACGCTCAATGGGGCCGAAAGGTTTGGAAGGCCTTCTACAAGTTGGACCGATGACTTGGTAAGGGTCACGAGTCTCTGGATGAGAGACGCACAGGACCAAATTTGATGGTGATACTAGGTGGCCTGTGTCTAACACGTCTTTGGGCTGAAATGATGATAAAATTCTTCATATCTCATTCAGTTTCTTACGTAATTTCTATGCGAACTCTTCAAGATTGGTGATTTTTAGACCAGAACAAAAAAATTGACGAATTGGCGTTCTATTTAAGGCTGTTGACGTCATGAAGGTAAAATGTTCTCAGAGCACAAGACGCCTAAAAATGGTATTTTAATGTTTTGTTTTTCCTGGTTTTGTTAATGCGCTTAGAGGCCTTCCAAGAAATTTAGTAGAGAATATACCTACGCGGAAATTTTGCATTAATGTGTCAAGAAGCGGTGGTTTTGGAGCTGACGTGTTGATGTTTCTGTGTAGGGTGAAATGAGAAATTTTAGAATAAACTGGTGTAAAGCTAAGGCCTGACTGCATTTAATTCTTCCGTTGTTCTCGGCTCTGGGTTACGTCTCGCCAATTTCTAAGGAAGGCATCTAAGTTGTTCGTCCCGTCATCTCCTTCGTGATCTGCTGCAACCTCGTCTTGCGATGTCAGGACACCAAATTTGTTTTACGTGCCCTACGCTCAATTAGCATGCGGCAGACATGTCCAGCCCAGTCCCACTTAAGCTACAGTCTAAGCAAAATGGGATCTGTTTTTTGACATTTGCTTTAAAAAATTACAAGTTTGTTTATTAGTAAAATTAATCATTTGATTATCAGGCAACAGAGGCCGTTGTCGACGTCGTATTTCGCTACGTGCGCATAACTACCTATTTGCGGAAACGTAGTTAAACGACACCTCTTGGCCAAAAGTCCTCTCTCAAGAAGGTCTGTAGTTAGTGAGATGGAACTCCACTTGGTTGGTGTGTCAGGTGCTGGGTTGATGGAAGCCAACAGCCTCAGTCAATGCAAGTGGCCTAATGATGAATGGTTCGTCAATAGAGAGTCAGATAGAGATATCGACTCAGTAACTCTATTATCTATCGTTAAACAGCAACATAAACCAACCAGCATATCATCATCAATCGTTGATTCACTTTGATTAACACAAGATTGACCAATCTCAGTCACTTTCGATTTTTTTACACCAATTACGATTGAGATACGTCTTGTGTTGCGCGGGCGCAGGCTAAGACTTACGTGAAGTTATGTGAAAGTGCATTTTGTATCAAGTCTCGACAATTAAATGGCACGTTTCGTTATTTTATTGATTTTTGTTGTTTTTTCTGACGTTATTTAATGTTAATGGAGTTATCAGAAACTCTCGGATTCGCGAAGTATGAAATTGGTTCGTACATAGATTCGTAGATAACTTTAACGTGTTGAAAACGACTTCATTATTGAATGAGAAATTGTTTGGTAATGTTTTTATTTCTTCATGCTTAAACGGCTGAACGGATTTCGATGAAACTTGGGTAGACTATGTCCTAGAAAAGCACATAGGATATTTCTTATCCTGGGAGTATGTTCCATTAATCTGACATTCATGCTGAACTGCACCTATTTTGGTGAAGCCGTGAGGCACACAACTACACTTTTGCTTCTTTTTTATTTGTGTTTGTGCCTTGTGCTGTACCAAATAAATTCTTCTTTTTTCTTTCTTTCTTTCTTTCCATTGGGACATTTTTTCGAAGCTGCTGACAGCAAAAAACCCTGAATAATAAAAACCACTCTACTTCCTTTGAAACTTAATTAAAACTCCCTTTTCTTGTCATCAAAGTGACTTGTTCATAACAATTCACATAATACAATTTGCATTTGACCTACCTGCTTTCAATTCCACCTGTTGGTGTTTGCACAAGGCTCGAGGTACCAGGGCAGCAAGGCCGTGCTGTATAAATTGACTTAGGACGGCCAAGTCTTGGGGTATTAATGCTATGTGTATACCTTAACGGCTTTTTTGGTAAACTCAGTTATATCTTATGAAAATTACGGCAATGGCGAAGTCTTTATATCGACCGCTTTTAGGAAGAATATTGTAAAGGACAATTTGCGTTTTGTGCAGAAATGAAGGAAATTTCATAATTATAGTGAAATAGAGAATTGCCAAACTTAAGTGGCAATGGGCAGGGCACATTACTAATAATAATAATATGCCAATATTATATTTAAAAAAAACATTATTACAACAACAACAACACATAACAAACAACAACATGAACATTATTTTTTTATATTTATTGGAACATTAAACTTGTTTACAAAATTTTAAGTGTTCGTTAACAAATACATTAGTTTAAAACTGTGTTGTAGCCATTATTGCTCGTAGAACATTTGGTCGATGGAGCCGAAAGACGCAGTGTTGGAAGGCTTCCTACAAGGTGGACCAATAATCTGGTGCTGCGGGAATCCGATTGATGCGAGACGCACGGGACCTTTCATTGTGGCGACACTTGGGGGAGGCCTATGTCCACATGAACGTCTTTAGACTAATATGATGATGATGATGATTATGATGGTTATCTAAGTAAGATCATTATTTCAGCCGAAAGACGTCCACTGCTGTCACACACCTCCCGCAAGTGTCGTCATAACGACCTGTCCTATTCGTCTCGTATCACCAGATCGCCGGTCCACCTTGTAAGCGACAAACTACCTAACAGACTGACGAATTATTGTAATATTCGTTCGGAATAAATCGCGGTTTCGAAAGATATCAGGCACATTTGCTCAAGTTACAAGACGTTGATTTCTACCATAAATATTGTACTTAAGAAGGTAGCCAATAAAATCAAACACGAGCATCGCATACATTCATGGTACACTGGTACACATGATCAAACACAGCAGAGCCATGTTTTATTTACTTAAACATTTAAGCCCAAGATTCGGGAAACGCCAATATTTCTCCCATGAGAATATTGTTACACTACCGTCGACTTTCAACTCAATTACTGTGATATTAAAGTCCTTTTTCATCAGCAGTGTTTCCCCAAGACAATTTTAGATGAGCCAATTGAGAAGATGCTTTATTTTTATGAAGGTAAGGTTTTGTTTGCATTGAGGGGAAATCTTATGGTTTTTGTGCATACCCATTAGTTGAGGCGTGAGGGAGTTATTTCAGTGTCACATTGGTGTTTCGTTTCTTATAATTATCAAGTTAATTATAGTTTTTCGATCTTTTTTCAGTATGGAAGTCTCTGAACGACCTTCGGGGGATGGTAGCTAAATATGGACGCATTGTTGTCGTTGTTTTTAAATCACTGGTCCCGGCTGTGGATCTTTAACAGTCGTTAAAGATAGAAATCTACTATTCTAATAAATTATTAGTCGTCATCATTATCATCATTTCAGCCGATAGACGTCCACTGCTGGACATAGGCCTCCCCCAAATGTCGCCACAAAGAACGGTCCTGTGCGTCTTGCATCCATCGGATTCCCGCAACCTTCACCAGGTCATCGGTCTACCTTGTAGGGGGCCTTCCAACACTGCGTCTTCCTGTACGCGGTCGCCACTCCAGAACCTTTCGGCCCCAACGGCCATCTGTTCTGCGAGCAATGTGTCCTGCCCATTGCCACTTAAGTTTGGCGATTCTTCGTGCTATGTCGGCAAACTTGGTTCTCCTGTGGATCTTCATTTCTGATTCGATCACGCAAGGAAACTTCGAGCATATAGCCATTTCCATTTATTAGTCGTAACAACAAATCATTTTTTTTTTTAAGGTTTATCATTTTAATTTTAAATTAGGGAAAAAAACCCTATTTCTGCTAAAAACTTTAACTGTCGCTTATACGTATTTGCTATCTATAAAGGATCCAAATAATATGTTTAGTTAGCTAGAAAAACAAACAAGGTGAAACAAAAAAAAAACTTTTTACAAAAAAAAATACATGCGACTTCAATGTAAAAAAAAAACACAAAAAATTGCAATATAACTTTAATTTTGGAACTCGGTGTTTCTATAATAGTTTTGTCTCTTCGTTATTTATCACCGACTTCCGAAATTAAAGTTATTACATTGAAGTCGGTTGTATTTTTGTTTTTGTAAAGTTTATAATTTTGCACTTTTTAGTTCTGGTAACTAAAAATTACCCCTCAGCCAAACTTAAATACCTTATAGCCAGAGTGCATCTCAGGACAATTATGATAATCCCAAACACGGTTTTCTACATTACATTAATTTATTACAGAGTTCCGGTGCCTAACTTCAGGCTTCATCATCACATCAGTTCGATATATTCCCCCTCTTTTTACAGTCAGTTAACTACTACACGTATAAACAAAGCAATTTTACTTGTTACGACGGTTCTGGTGTGATCCTATGAGGAGTTCTGTTCTATATCTTCGAAGATTTCTATGGGACCAACTCGGAAGCACAACCAACAAAAAAAAAAAAAATACGTTCAGCCGAACATAGAACCTCCTCCTTTTTGAAGTCGGTTAAAAAAGAAGTAATTTTAACGTTTTCTTTAACTAGCAAATTAATTCAAGTATCTAATCGCTCCTTGTTAGATTTCATTGTCACCAACTTTGATTCAAATCACATAAACCCATGACAAACACACACAAAATATCATAGTGACTTAGTTCCGGGAACCTAGGTCTCTAGACCTAGCCTTCACTTTTGATAGACTCTAGATAACGGTTACTTAGATTGACATTTTAATAATGTTCTAGTTTACCTTGCTGGGATCTAGATCTGAGTGCAGTTTGTGTGCCTGCTGAATATCAAATGGATTGATAGTATCATTTCAAGTGATATTGGTAATTAGATTGTTAGAAGTTGGTTTGGAGAAGAGGAGGGATGAAACGCATGTTACTAAAAGAGTAATGTGTATGCTTGTGGATGGATAGAGAGAGAAAAGGAGGCCAAAAAAATATACATAATAAAAATAATAAATGTTTTTTTTTCAATTCTTGATAGGTTTGCGCTTGACCGCTATCTCACCTGATGGAAAGCGATGATGCGGTCGACGATGCAGCGCGCTTACCTAGAAGTAACCTATTCACTCTCGACTTAAAGATTCCCGGGTTGTTTATTTTTCTCACCACAATATTTTACAATACATCAAATTCTTAAAATGTGACAAGTGATTTATTATTGTGGAAGACTGGTGCCTACACTAGGCTGCAAGCTTGTATTTCAGGACACCAGGACCCCCACTTTTACACTAATTATCTCGTTACATTAAGTCTTGAAAACTGATCATTGAACTCATACATTATTATTTTCATATGGAAATAAATAAATATTGGTTACTTAGTATATGTGTGTGTGACATGATGACATGATTGTGTGAGGAGTGATGTGAAAGAAAAGAGAGGCAGTGATAGCGTGAGGGCTGATAGGATAGAATGAAAGAATAAAATTTATTGCGCCAACCTGAAGTAACTAACTAACTAGACGATTGGATACGAACCCAAAAGAAGGAAGAAGGAACGGATAGGGGGAAGGGGGAGGGGGTTCTAGAACGCATAGGATAGCTGAAGGAACATAGGTGTGTTTTTAGTCACTAAACGTCTGACACAAAGAGCGGGAGAAGTCATTAGATGGTTATCTTCCATTCTGTCATGTCACCCGTTACAATATCACTAACTCCCTTTTCTTTCATATTATAGATCTTTTTTTTGTTGGCCCTCCCTCTCCCTCTCCATCCATCCATCTATCTACATGTATACTCAGAACTCTTTTAGTAACATGCGTTTCACCCCACCTCTTCACATGACCATACCAAGACAAATTATTTCCTTTCTAGTTTCCTTTAATATACTCGTCACTCACTTTATCAATTCTCGTCACACGACAGATCCATCTCAACATTCTCATCTCCGCATCATCTACCTACCATCACGAAATTAGAGACACAGACACATCCTTCAAACAAGGTCCAAGGATTTTACAAACACGGATGACGTTATTTTTCCCACAATTGCAAGGTCTCTCAGACCCCAGGTAGAATTCTACAGAACTAATGACGTAATCCTGTTCGCACAAGGAACATATTATGACATGTCTTATTTATTTCCTATCCTAAGGCTGCGTTGAATATGTTTATGACTTTATGGTAATCGAGAGACTGTTATTGCTTTGTCGACCTGGGAACTTGTGTTTAAGCTATATTCTGAGAACTTGTGGTTTCAGTACAATGGCATAGTTTGTGATTTTATGGCGTTAAAATGAAAGGGTTCTAGTGTACCAAATCCGTCGATGAGTTGCAAAATTCAGTTTTGTTGTCTCCTCTTTAGGAGATGGATTGGGCTTGTAAACCACCACGCGGGCCCATTACAGAGGTAGCCTGCGTCTGGTGGCTGGGATTATCACCGGACACTGCTCACTGAACAAACACTTCTTTGCAATGAATATCACGGATATTCCTCTGTGCAGAGGATGCATGGAGTCAGAGGAAACCGTCGCGCACGTGCTCCTCGAGTGCACAGCCGTCAACGAAATAAGAACACGAACTTTGGGAGCACCGAACTCACTCATAGATGCCCTGAGAAAATTGAAAAGACTCATCTGTTTCTGGAGTGAGGTGGGCTGGTTGGAGTGAAGGCCGCGATGGCTCACGCACAATGGTCCGCCAAGGACTAAGTGCGGAAACCAGACCACAATAGATAGATAGACCACGCGGGCCCAGTGCGTGGCGGATGTCACAAATCTTCGATGTTTTAGTTCCAGGACATGCCGGTTTCTTCACGATGTTTTCCTTTACCATTTTGATTAAATAATAAACGATAGCGAGCAAGATATTGAATAGCAATATCGATTAAATGACGATAATATGATGAGAGTCGCGGAGTTCTTTTGGATGCATTCTTTTGATGGCCATGATTGGGGTAAAATCTATCTACGTGGACGTCTTTTGTCTGAAATGACGATGACTGTAAATCACTGAATTCTCAGAATTAAAAAATATATGTTGTCTTTTATTGTCATCAATTACATTGCTAAAGTGACAGCCTACAACTTAGAATCGTGGAATCTATGGATTATTTTTCAGGTGGGCAATAATCAAATAACTCCTTTCGCTCTCTCGAGAGTATCAGACTTTTACAGATTGAAACCCACCCGGTGTCCCTTCACTTGTCCTTTGCATTCCAGGACCGCGGTAACTCTTTCGAAAAATACATCAAACAGCGAACAACAGTGAGTCCAAATGTAAATTCATCCTTTAAAGACGTCAATTGACAAGTCAATAATGAGCTCACGAGCAGTTTCTTTGACTACAGTCGTGAGTTCACTAATGAGGCATTAGGTACTAGCCTTTTAAGCCAAGTGGGGTCTAAGAGGCCCCTTGAATAGGTAGGATGTAAAATGAAGAAAAGAACGAATGGCCTTTTAAGGGGTTTCCGAAAACTATGTATTGCGTAGGCTCGTGTTTGACTACTATTTTATTTAAATTAATTTATTTTTATTTTATTTTTTCTTTTTGAATTATCTGTTATTTGTTTATTGTGCAAGCCTACCATAGTGTTGTTTTTTTAACCCAAAGGTTGACTGGTAGAGAATGCCTTGTTGCATTAAGTCCGCCTATGTACCACTATTGTACATGAACTTTAAATAAATAAATAATAAATTTAACTGAAAAATATCACATAACATATCTACCATGTACGAGGCAGACAAACAAACCCGCGTGCAACAATCAGTGTATACTTAAATCTAATAGTTTCTCATTACAATTATAATATAGCCAATCAATCAGCAACTGTTGCTAAATATCGACTTTATCAATCAGTTACATAATTATACGATTGCATCCGGGTCCGTCTGTAGCAGGCACTGAACGTAATTACTAATTATTTTTGGTAATTATATGTGTATTGTGAATGAATATTACTATCTCAATCATTGTTGTTATAATTAATAGAATCAGTAGCGCGAAAGTGAAACAGCATCGGTCTGTGATTAAGAATTTTTAATTATAGGGACTACGTAATATTACGTATCTGGTTATGATGGCAGATGCTGAATACCTAATTGTGTAGGTCTAGAGCAATGGTGGCCGAGTGGTAACGGCCCTGATTGGTTCAAATCCAGCCAGGCGCATTACTTTGTGTAATTTATTTCATCACTACTGCTCTCAAAACGGTGAAGAAAAACATCGTGAGGAAACCGGCACGTCCTAGAACCAAAAATTCAAAGACATGTGACATCTACCAACCCACACTGGGCCCGCGTGGTGGATTACGGCCCATTCCCTTTCCATGAAAGGAGGCCTGAGTCCCAGCAGTGGGAACATTATAAGGCTGACTATGCTATGCTTTGTAGATCTTTTCTACAGAATAAGGAAAGCAACCTGGACAAAATTAATATTAGCCCTTTAATCGCCTACGACCTGTACCATGACGTTTAAAGTAAGATTGTTTCATTCTTATTTCCAGTGTGGGTAAGAGATGGCGCTAGACAACCTGTATAGCTCTGTCTCTTACCCACACTGAAATAAGAATGAAACAATCTTACTTTGAACGTCATGGCACCTCAAGATGTCAGCAACCGTAGAGGCACAGCAGGGTCGAAGCCTATGAGTCCATGGTTGATGCGAAAGAGAACCCCGGGGCCCTGGAACGCGGGCAAAGAAAGAACAGGAGTGGGTTTTAGTCGGTAAAAGTCTGACACACCCTCCCATCCCGCCCAAGGGCAGGTGATGTCATTGAATGAATTCCCACCTTAAAAAAAAAGATAGCATATAAAAAGATTTTATATACAAAAGGGTAAATATATAAAACCAGGATTAATAGGTACTTGCAAGACAAATTCTACTTCTAGTTTCATTATTATTATTATTTAAAATAATTGTTTGAACAAAAAAAAAAAAAATTGCGTAAAGACCAACTGTTTAAACCCCGTGGTTCGACTTGGAGAGGGTACCGAAATCAAAACACTGGACACTGGTAATTAATCGCGTATAATAAAACTTTTACCGAAACCGAATCCCAATGTTGCGTATGTACTGACTCTCAAAAAAAAACAAAATTCTTAGACCTAACTTATACTACGCGCGGTAACGAAACCATAGCGACTTCTAATTCGACGCCAACGCCATCTATCGATTTTGTGGGTACTAATTGCCCAGGATTGAATTAATATTAGTCGCTATGATTCCGTTCCCTTTTATTAAATCTAAACACCAACCCAAAAACAAAACTACACAATTAAAATTTTTATTTTTTTCAAACAAACATTTTTTTAACGCACTTTAGTAAAGAATAATTAATAACATCGTTTACGGACCATGTAAATAGTCAAGTTTATTAACTTGGTAATTACTTAGCTGAATAATAAACCTATAATACCGAGAATTGTGTACTTTGTACATATTAGCCCAAGATTTATGTAGAATAATGTTATAATGTTTCTATTATTATTGTTTCGTAGTTTCTGAATACAAAGCACGTGTATTATGATGAAAAACTACCGAGTTTAATAATTTAGCTTTATTAGGTACTTACCTATTGTTGATCAAATGAATAAAGTAATAAACTGATGTCTAAAATGAATAAATGTAATCAAGTAATAAACTGTTGATGGACAAAATATGGCGTAATAAATTATATTATCTTAGAAAAACGTTCGCAAAGTAAACAGAGATATCTAAAGTTAAATTTATAACCTACTTACTTTTATTGAAACTAAAAAAAAAACGAGCAAAAATAAATTGCATCGTAAAAACGTCAGCACGTTTTCAAAACTCAGACTGTTTTTGTTAATTGCAAAAATTCTTCAATGTCATACGTTTAATTATCTTAGGTCATAACCAGTTAGGCTACGCGCCTTTTTTGCAACTTCCTCTAAAACCTGTTTCGAGCTTCAAAGAACATCTTCTGGCTTGTTTTTATGTCATCTCAAGACTATGAAATCTTAATCTATAGAATGATTCGGGTTTCTTCAAAAGGTAATTAATCAAATTATTTAAAAATCTTCCACGAAATTGTCCGTCTACGGTGCCATTCAAGCATGAATTATTAGTTATTTCCTTTTGTTAAGCTAATTTTTAGCGAAACAAAATTGCTTTTGAGTGCTAGAATTGGATTTGTGAATGTTCCAATCACTGGTACTACCCAATAGATGCATAAAAAAAGATAATTATGGCCTTCACAACCTTTTTTTTTCGACTGAAAACTAAAAAAGAGGTTATACATGTATCTGACGCCTTTCTAACTTTAAATTAATAGTCATTTCAGTCAAAAACCTTTTTTATTCGACTGAAAACTAAAAAAGAGGTTATATATGTATCTGACGCGTTTCTAACTTCAAAATTAACGTTCATTTCAGTCAAAAAATTAGAAAAGTTTAATCTTTACAGGGGATTGATATTTTAGCTTCAAATATCTAAAGTTTATCAATATCCTAGTTAAATATTTGCAATCTTTAATAGCCATCGTCTTGGCTTCCCTTTGCGGTGGGTAAACTGTTTAAAATTAAAAGATTTATGAATCTATCTAGAGAGTATTAATTCCATCTCCTATAATATTTACTTTGAGTTAAACTGTTAAGTCTAGGTCACAAAGATTATCTTTGAAACTTGAGTATTTAGTTTCTATTTGGTAAGGCTTTAAGCTGACTTTAGTGTTTAGAGATTAGACTTGATTATTGAACAGCGATGGCGTAGTGGTAGCGGGTCCGTCTTTTGTGTTACATGTAGTCAGTTCAAACCGCCTCTGTGTAATTTATTTCATCTACACTGCTTTAAAAAACGATACGATTTTATCGTGAGGAAACCGGCATGTAGATCTGTCATTATCATCATCATTTCAGCCGAAAGACGTCTACTGTTGGAATGCCTGCAGATATCTTCATTCCTGATACGATCATGCAAGGAAACTTCGAGCATATCCTTAACATTGTCCTTTGGATGACTGTAGGCGTTCTGATGAGGCCCATTGTAAGCGACCACGTTTCAGTACCATATGTCATCACTGGCAACACGCACTGGTCATAGACTTTCGTCTTGAGACACTGTGGATTTGTAAAAACCTGACTTCTATCAAACCGCACTGGACCCGCGTGGTGGATTACGGGCCCATTCCTTCTCTTAGAGAGAAAACCTGTGTCCCAGCAGTGGGAATTTTAGATGGCTGATAACTTTTTATGTATGTTAAAGATACAGAAGGAGTATTTCGATTGATAACAGATTATGAAAAGGTATTATTGCAAAATAAAAATTGAAGACACTTTTTTTTCAATTAATATCAAAACCTGGCATAAAAAAACAATTTGTCAAAAAAAAAAAACGGCCCAGCTTTGATTATAAAACAATCTATCGCTGTACTTGACGTCTCATATTTTAATATCCGCCAACTCCTGAATCAATTTCCTACACAACAGATCCCCATACGAATTCGTAATCTAATGTATGGTATAGCTGTAACATTTGATATTCAAAGGGCCAAAGGGCAAACCTTTGTGGCCCGCACAATTGTATGACCTTCGCTGTACCTTGGTCATGTTACTCATGACGTCATTCAGCCACAAGATAAGCTATGTGTGTGTGTTTTATTATATCAGTGATAAGTGTGCAATGCTATAAAACAATACGTGGATATTGTAAGATAGGTATTTTTAATACTGTCACGACTTCTGCTTGACAAGTAAAAATAAAAGGTAGAAAGAAAAATTAATTTTTCAGATATAAACGTTGAAGTTTCCATCTGGACCCGTACCATGACGTTTAAATTAACCTATGGATATGTATAGGTATATAGGGAATAACGGAAAAGTTTGTTTATTTTCGATATTTACAGACTACTTTATGAATAACTTCTTATTTATGTACTTGGATAAATACCCAATAATCCATTTTATAAATGTATAAAAAGCTCAATATTGTATAATCTATGCAGACGCTATCGTTTATCCTAAATGGCGCGAAATCACGGGGTTTGAGTGGGATTGTTTCATTCTTATTTCCAGTGTGGGTAAGAGATGGCGCTAGACAACTTGTATAGCTCTGGCTCTTACCCACACTGAAAAAGAATGAAACAATCTTACTTTGAACGTCATGGTAACCCCGCTGGCCGTGTAAGTATAACATAATATAATAATATAATATTCCAAAACAATTACACAACGCCGCCTAGCCCCAAGCTAAGCAGAGTTTGTGTTATGTCTGTTATGAATACTAGACAACTGATATACATAGTTATATATATCTAAATACATACATATAATAGATACATTACACCCAGATACAGAACAAATGATCGTAATCAACTCACAAACATTTGTCCTGGGTTTGAATCGAACCCATGACCTCCGGCATAGCAGTTATTGCCACTGACCACTAGACCAACAGGCCAGTCATTATGTAAAGAGTGGCCAAATCCAAAACTATGAGCTCCGTCGCATCAATGGATTTTTGAAAAATCAATATTGTTAACCAGCTGGTTAAAAAAAAAGACAAGCTGTATTAATACACCATTTGATAGTGTAGATAATTCAAAAAAAAATCTGGGGTTCATAAAAAAAACTCCCACTCTGGGAGTGTCCGATTTTTACTGGCTAAAACCCACCTGTGTTCCTTTGCGATCTAGGGCCACGGTAACTTTATTAGAACATTACAGCAGCCCTAATGAGGGTACCTGAGTTAGTATTTACTTGATTAATGCGCGCTTTACCTACTTTGTATGCTATATTTATTCGTGTTTAAAAGAAAACTATTATTGACTTACAGCCTGTGAAGAGACTACAAGTGGTTTAGACGCGGTTTGTTTGAAGTTATGTAAATACTAGTGTTTATTTAAAGTTCGGTTTGCCTCGTAATAGTTCGGCAGACCATGACTTGGGGCAACGAACTCCTAATAAAGTCTGTTTTTCACTCAATCGGCATTAAGCGATAAGGAACGCGAGGCGTCATTTCGGTAAAACAATGGCGAGGAGAATGAGGTGAATGCACCTAAGTTATGATGTGAAAAGTAATAATAACTCATATAGCGTATTATAAAGCATATTCAGCCTTTTAACGTTCCCACTGCAGGGACTCAGGCCTCCTCTCTTTAGGTGAGGGAATGGGCCGTAATCCACCACGCGGGCCCAGTGCGGGATGGTGGATGTCACATGTTTTCAAATTTTTGGTTCTAGGCCATGCCGGTTTTCACATGGATCCTGAGCGCTGAATTCCACTTGCGCAGAAGTGAAATATCAGGTCTCTTTAGTGGTATGAAGTGAGACGCGGGGGCGAGGAGTGCAATCCTTGTACAGTGATTGGCTCGCCGATGTGTACGATGCGCAAAGCGATCTGTATCATACCAGCTACAGAGTATTTTTTTTTTAAATTTATATAAACCAGTGCTTGACTGCGATCCCACCTGATGGTAAGCGAAGATGCAATCATTGATGGTCAGGCGCACTAGTTTAGTTAGGCAAATTATTCCAGTCCTTCGATGTACGCGGTATAAACGACGAAGCGAAACGCTGAGTCCGGACTGTTGAAGTTTCAACAACGTAAGGGTGGATGCTCGCCGTTCGTCGGGTTGTCCGATGGTAGAAAGGAGATGGCGGAATCAAGTCATGCGATTCCCGCGCACACTCCAAAAATTAGTAATTCCGTATCAGTATCGTTTAAGTACCGTAACTGTATCAAAACTAATTTTAAAATAAAAACGTAGGTGTAGAAGTCGCGTAGAAATAATTACGTATTCACGAGTAATTTCTTATCAGCATTTCACGTTGTATATTACACGTTCGTTGTGAAGGTAAACTTATTATACGTAAGGCAATTTATTTTCATTTCTTAACACGTGTATCTTCGCACGTTCATTTAGTGAAAAATCTACTCGAATATGTCGAAGATAATGTAAAAAGATGGACCTCGTCAAAACGGCCTACTTAATTGTTCAGGCAGTTAGAAAACTTTAACTGGCAAACCTTATAATATACTACTGGGTCTAAAGCCTCATCCCTAAGAGAGAGGGAATGGGCCAGTTTTGGTTGGTCAATGTCACATGTCTTCGATTTTATTGTCCTAAAACATGGCTAGGTCTCCTTACAATGTTTACCTGTACCGTTCTGAGCGTAAGATGAAATTAATAACAAAAAGAAAACGACTTTCTGGGTTTGAAACCATGACTACCGGGGCCGTTACCACTGGGCTACCACTATTGACTTATTTGTAAACCAAATATTAATAACACCTCTCATTCAACGCATTCAAAACCCAGCTTAGTCATTATTTAATCGCCAACCAGACATTACTCGAAAAATGAAATCGTTGGATGGGTCAAGTTTCGGGTATTTTTGATTGTTTTGTGACGGATGCACCTAAATAAGTTAATTATGTTATAATTATTGTTCTCAAGTAAGCAACATGTTATGTTTTTATTGAGAATAAAGTTTCTTTAAACCTAATAAACTTATATTAAAACGACAATTATAAAAAAAACACAAAAAAATCTTTAAAACTCTTATGCCACTTTGTTTATTTATTTATTTATTTAAACTTCATGCAACATAAAGTACAAAGGCGGACTTAATGCCTTAGGCATTTTTGGCTTTGCTACCGCGACGGAAGCAAAATCAAAACATAAGTGAACCATAAAATAAACGAATTAACGTACAAAATGAACTTTGACCTCAGCAAAGACCACAGGGAAAGACCCTAGCTTAGTCGAAAAACCCAACAAAGTCGAGGACTTTAATCCTTCTACTGTTTATATAAAAGGCAAAGTCCTGACTCACTCACTGACTCATGCACCCAGGTTCTTTTTATCATGTATATTTCACCGTAAAATTGTAAATACCGTTAGATTATAATCTATCTCGCGAGATTGTAAACTGTCGAATGAATGTGAACCGTAACATCTAGACTAAGTGTTTCGCCTCGCCGTTTATACCGCGTACATAGAAGGACTTGAACAATTTGCCTGTTGAGGTCTTCCCATCCGATTATAATTTGGGTGCCTTCAAGGCGAGAGTGAATAGGCTCTTAAACTATTGTGCCTCACCATCAAGGAGTGCATCACTGCTTACCATCAGGTGGGATCGTAGTCAAGCACTAGTTTATATCAAATTAAAAAAAAAAAACATACTGTTTACAATTTAACGCATTATTTTTCGGTAGATTGAAATCTATCGAAGTGAAACTGTTAAATCACAATCTGTCGCTCGTAAAATTGTCAACTGTCTGAAGGCTGTCTCTGAGTCGGTCTTAGTGTAGGTCGTTCTCTCGATACAATTTTATGGTGACATACATAAAGAATAAGAAAAGATTTTCTTAATTTCTCCCCCTAAGGTAAGTAACTCAAAGGGCAATGGAAAGGGCTATGCTCGGAGTTTCCTTGCGTGATCGCGTCAGAAATGAGGATATCCGCAGGAGAACCAATGTTACGGACATAGCCTGAAGAATCGCCAAACTTAAGTGGCAGTGGGCAGGGCACATTGCTCGCAGAACAGATGGTCGATGGGGACGAAAGGTTCTGGAATGGCGACCACGTACCGAAAGACGCAGCGTTGGAAGGCCTCCCACAAGGTGGACCGATGACCTGGTGAGGGTCGCGGGAATCCGATGGATGCGAGACGCACAGGGCCGGTCATTGTGGCAACATTTGGAGGAGGCCTATGTCCAGCAGTGGACGTCTTTCGGCTGAAATGATGATGAAAATGATGACCCCCTAAGGAGAAGAAATGGGGGTCCAAAATTTGTATACAAATACCTCCTTTCTCGCAGGTGACGCCGCGAACAGAAGCTAGTATATTATATTGCTTTGAGGCACCTTTTGAAATGTGAGGCGAGAATTCTAAGAACGCCTACCTGACCACTGTTTCAAAGAACTATTTGTTACATTGTTTCTATAGAAAAATACTTATTAAAACTCGTCGTGTTTCTAACAGAAGTAGGTTCCTATTATTTGAAGGTTTCTATCGAGTTAATTGATGAAGAAGCAATTTCAATCGGCTGTTTGTGATTCCATTCAAGTTGTAATTCAATTGTGGTACTTGTTAACAAGGTGTCGATTTTATATCAATAATTATACAAAGGAACTGAAATTTAATATCGGACTTGGTATTTATTTAAAAAGGTAAGTACAATTTTTTTTTTATTGTTGCTTGTCATCCGGCCGTCCGGTAACCGTCCAGACTGAGCCCAAGTCGTCGATGGCGCGTGGTGTTCCACGCACACTTCAAAGAGATAAAAGCAAAACCGTAGGGCCCCAGCAGGGCCGATGCCCGCTAGGCATAGCATATGTAAACCAATCAATATTTCGCAAAGAAAATGGATTTAAAGGTCAGCGGGGCTCTATCCGGACTATACGCCTTAATGTGGACTTCGTACATAAGTACTTATGTAAAATACAATAACAGAGCCAATGCAGGTATATTAGTTTCCAGTTGAAGTGGATACTACAAAGTACAAGTACATATTTATCGGCGATATGACCGCAAAACATCTGCGGTTAATCGAATACAATATTCAAGGTGTGTATTTTGATATTAACACCTTAGGAGGTTGATTGTTACGAGATTTCGATTATGTAACAACTAACTCGAGTTTAGTTCTCGAAGGCGAGTGAAGTATCAAAAACGAAGAATGGAATGCAAGAGAACCAAGGTTACCAACATAGCACGAAGAATCGCCCAACATAAGTGAAGGCATGTGCCCTGTACATTGCTCGCAGAACAGATGGCCGTTGGGGTCGAAAGGTTATGAAATGGCGACCACATACGGGAAGACGCAGCGTTGGAAGGGTCGCGGGAATCCGGTATATGCGAGACGCACAGGACCAGTCATTATGGTGACATTTGGGGGACGCCCATGTCCAACAGTGGACGTCTTTCGGTTGAAATGATGACCTTAAGATGTGGACTGTTACGAGATTTCGATTATGCAATACTTAACTCCAGTTAAATTCTCGAAGGCGAGTAAACTGTCTCAGAAAAATTGGTAGCGAAACTATACTCCATTCGCAGTCAGCTAAGACAGATAAACAAATCTTTTTTACTATCCGTTCAACCGATTTTGTCCTTTATTGCGTTAGTGGCACGATACATGGCGGCTGCAGTAAATAGTTGGTATTGTAACCACTTTTTTGCTTTTAATGCCATCCTTATGCCTACGGAATAGAAGTCAAAATCAGTAAATTCTTAAGTTTATCGCGTCCTATATTTAACACCTTTCAAGGCTTATTGCCAAAGTCTGTGTACGGGCAGTCTATGGGTTGATTATACTAAGAGATCGCTGAATGTCCTGCGTCCAATATAATAATGCTTTCAGGATGCTGTTGAGACTACCTCGCTACTGTAGCGCGTCGGAGATGTTTGCGCAAGCCCGTACCGACGGTTTCTACGCAATTATACGTAAAAAATCTGCATCGCTACTGAGGAGAGTGAGGGACAGTCAAATCAGCATCCTGAAAACTGTCGCTGAGAGCTTCGGCTCTTCAATCGTTCAGAAGTTTGTGCGGAGATTGATAAGTACTAACAATAGGCAGTAATTTTTTTCTTTGTTTTATTCTTGTATCTTACTAACACTCTATGGATTTTTGGTGTCCGAAATAAAACTATTATTATTATTATATATATATATATATTATATTCATAACTTTACTTTAACTTTATTATATTTTTAGATATTTCAATAAAAAAAATTTAAAAAAATTCATACAGACAGACAAACTCGGTTTTATAATATTATGTAAGAATATGTTATTATATTTTTTTAGTTCAATTCATGCGATAATTTTTCTACACTTATATAAGGTAAATATTAATAAATCTTTCTACATTAATTAAATATTAAAAGCAAAAGGGATTCAACCAAGCTTTAAAGACACCATCTTGTCACAAGTCGTAAACGGTGACTGATATTTGGTAAAAGCGCCCCGGGGGCGCTATTTCACTGTGTTACGGTAAACTATATGGGCTGAAGCTACAAGAAAACTAATTACAAAGCCCGCTCGTGTTTTATGACCATGGACCCTAATATGAAGACTTAGTATTTGGGTGGGCTTTACTTTATTAAATAAACTAGCGACCTACCCCAGCTTTACGCGGGAATTTCTCGGCTTTTCTGTACTTTAAGTGTGTATTATAGGTACATCTAAGCCTTCCTAATTAATCACACTGTCTATTAGTGAAAACTGTTTGACAATCCAAAAGTACAAAGCGTTTTGGGAACACATTCATTATGCGTACAGCTAAGAAGTGGAATTCCCTGCCGGAGTCATTGTTTCCTGATAGTTACAACCTAGGGGTCTTTAAGTTAAGGGTGAATAGGTTACTTCTAGGCAAGCGTGCTCCATCGTCGGCCACATCGCTTACCATCAAATGTGGTCACACACGAGCCTATCAATTTTAATAAAATAAAAAAAACCGGCCAAGTGCGAGTCGGACTCGCGCTTTGAGGGTTTCGTCAAACAAAACTATAAAATTTATGTATTAAAACAGTTCGGTTCCCGAATTGAGTAACGAAGACTTTTCCAAATCGCAAATAAAGGTTTTTTTGGTGACGTAACTACAAATTTTCAGATTTTTTCCTATACTTGTGTTAGGAGACCTTGTTTCTTGCCAAATTACAGGATTCCCTTGAGAGTGTCGAAATACGTTTTTTTGCGCAATGTGTAATGTCAAAAATAAGGATTTTTCAAAACGTTTACTCGACAACCCGATCTTATCTCACCGCTTTTAGGCACGCAATAGACTGTTTTCCGCACTAGTGCAGAAATAGCGCGTGCACTCCTCCATCACAATTTTATTACATTTATCGTAACAGGCTGGGCGCGCGTCGACCCCCACGAGTCGCTGGTCAACCCCCGTTAATTCATTTCTTCGTAAGTGTATTGAAAAAAGTCGTTTGATATACGTGCAAATTTGTCACTGCAGCCCTCGGCTACCTACGGCTCGTGTGAATTCCACCTCGGTTGCAATGACTTTCTGCACTTGTATCAAAATGTACTATTGTACGTGTGTATCTTGATGCCAGGCCGAGTGTACCAAGTTTTAATATCGCACAAAATTAGCTAAATGCCCTTCAGAGTTAGCGAGCACGAAGTTCCGGGAACACAGAAGTTGTGCCTTCAATTAATTAAATATTTCTTATATTTCCAACTGAAGAGTTAATAACGAGGATCTTTATTGGCAGTCCTAAGAAAACTTAAGTTAATATATATTGGATAACTTTATTGAGTAAGTACTTATTTTAAGTAAATTCATTACGGCCCTGAGTACAAGTTAGGTCTACTGTTCACGGTCGCGTAGCTTCACAGACGCGTATTTGTTATTATACGCTTGGTGTACGCCTGGTCACAGTAGGCGTGGGCAGTGTGTCATTTTTGCGATTGGAATATTTGCATCTGAATCACTGAAATGTTCCAAAACAGTGATATGTATCATTTGGAACATTTAGAACATCATCATCAATCACAACATTTGATTTTTAAGATTGATTAATCAGAAGAAGAAGCTTGATATTTTTATCACAGCTTCAAGGGACTGCAGACCTGAGTACATGGTTTTAATTTCAACTCGATACCTCCACGCGTACCTGAGATGAAGAGTCTTGACAGACAGACGGAGACAACAAAGCTATCCTATAAGGTTTCCGTTTTTTCCTTTTGAGGTACGGAACCCTAAAAACCTTTTTACAACGTAATTACTTCTATTTTAATGAGACAAGAAACATTGCCTTTAACAACGCAGTTTCCTATTACAATTAAATCTGACGAGAGCATAATTACGGCGCCGCCGATATTATCGGTCTAAGACGTGCCTATCGCAAATCAATAGACAAGGCTATGCGAAGCATGTAGTAATCTTTCTAATTACATGAAAACAAACAGAGATAAGATGCATTGCATTTTAAAATGAGAAATAGGATCTATAATGCGTTCCAAATAAGAATAGGAACGATTGCCATGTTGTGACGTCACGTCATACTGTCAAATCGCAAGAAATGGGGCAAAATTGAAGAACTCCGAGATGAGAAAAATTTAAGAACTGGATTCTGATTAAACTACTTTCGTTCGCAGTTTGTAAAAAAAAAAAAAATTTTAAAATTTCTTGTTTTGCTCACCGTAATAATTCTTTGATTTGACAGTATGACGTGACGTCACAACATGGTAATCAATCCTATTCTTATTTGGAACGCATTGTAGCTATAATTTGATTTGTATGTACTTTACCAAATTCAAGTAAAAAAACCATTAAGGTAGAACTACACAGCGCACACGTGGGCCACGTACGCCGATCTGGGCGCGTCGGTCTCCATACATTTTATATGGAAACTAGACTTGTAGAGCTACACTAGATCCACGCCACGCGACGTCGTTCTACGTACAAATCAGGCGTAGCCCACGTGTGCGTCAGTCTGTCGTAGTGTAGCTATGTGTATAAAATGTATCGAGACCGACGTGCCCAGATCGGCGTACGTGGCCCACGTGTGCGCAATGTAGTGACACAAAAATGGCAAAATTAGAGTTTATAGTTATAGGTACCACTTTCGAAGTTCCACATCATCATCTTCCTGCCTGGGGTCGGTGCAACACTTTTTTTTTCCATTCTATCCTGTTAGCAGACACGCTTTTCTTTGGCCTCCCTCTCCTTAACCATCCATCCACATGTACCTATATTACATATAGGTTGGATATTGCGTACTTCGCAGTAAAAAAAATCTTTTTAAATGACTCAAAAATTGCAAAATTACATTTCAAAGTTATAGGTATCACTTTCGCAGTCAAACCGTACAATTTTTTTTACAATGACATTTTATAATTCGTAACGTTGAAATAAAAACATGCTTTTATTGTTTTTTCTTCAGTTTTATTCAAGTTACACAATTTACCAGTTTGCCTAACCTAAATTAAAACAAAAGCAACAAAATGCTGTTTCACAGCAGACTCTTGTGTCATTTTCTGTGACAAAAACATTGAAGGCGAATTTTCATAAATTAATTTGAACGCGATTAGCATATCTGACCGCTTGCTTACAAGTGCTGTCAGTATTTGACAGCTTTAGAACGCGATTTATAAATGTTTTGTACAATCAAAACATTTATAAATCGCGATGCAATTCCATTGGTGAAATGCGCCCTTAGTTAGTAGGTTAACATGACCAAAGAATGGTCAGACAGACGTGTAACTATCTACCTAAACGATGACAATAATCCTCCCGACCGAATTTCAATCATTGGGGCCAATCTTATCGGAGATTCATCATCAGATCAGTAAAGCAGGGGATATTATGGTGCTCAAGTGTGTGCACAAACACAGATGCACTCTCTGATCCTTTACTCTCATAGTCCGATGGGACGGCAAGAGATCAGGCGCAGACCAACAGCTCTATGTGCTTTCCGAGGCACGAGGGTATAACACCACCAAGTTCCAAACTCCGGGCCGCTAGAGTAATTTGAAATAGAAAATCAAATAGCAGTATTGCTCAACCTGTAAATCGATCTTATTTCCGACCACAAGACCAACGAACGAGGCAATTGGAGTACACTAAACTATAGGTTCGTACCTACAATACAGCAAAAACATCTCGCGCACGAAGGGGTTCCGTACCGTCTCTAGCAAAAAAACTAGCAAAATAATCACGTTTGTTGCATGGGGAGCCCTTAAATAATTATTTTATTCTGTTTAACAGTATTTGTTGTTATAGCAGCAACATAAATACCTACATCATCTGTGAAAATTTCAAGTGTCTACATATCATGGTTCATGAGATACATACAGCCTGGTGACAGACGGACGGACAGTGGAGTCTTAGTAATAGGATCCCGTTTTACCTTTTAGGTACGGAGCCCTAAAAAGTAAAAGTTCAAGTTCAGTGGAATGAAGGGAATTTTGTTTTCCATGCAAATAGGCTGACCAGCTTATCAACTGACTCGACATAGGCATTGAACTCTGTACCCTGCTATTCCTATTGGCAAGTCATGTGGCGCAGCTCGCAGGTCTAATCAGGCATTTATGACTTTCATAAGTTTTACTTAGCATATATTTGTGAAATTTTCCGAGCTCAATGAAAGCTAATTGCCAAACCGGTCCATCATGGGCCATAGTGTGAACAGAAGCCGATTTCAAAATTATTTCAATGCAAAACAGGCGGGAACGGGCCTACTGGAGTTCCACGATTTATTTACCTTTGAACTTAATAGATAAATATTTTTATACTGACTAAATAAACGAATGCTTTGAAGAATATACCTATCATTTTAATGATGTAAATATTATTCCAGCCAATTACTGTCTGTGAATGGTCTTGTCGTGAATAACCGAAGTTTTTGCGTGAACAGGCACAAAGATGGCTTTAAATGCTAGCCTTGAAGTTTTTACAATCGCGGTTAGAGTTTAAAAACATGAATAAAATGCTGAATCAAATCACTATTTACACAATTGTGTGAAACCACTAATCGATTGATGAAAAACCTTGGATTTCTCATAATACTTAGTATGCGGGTACCTTCGAATTTATTGCAATTACCTACTAGGTACGTAAGTATCGTGCAGTTGTCCAAACAGATAAGTTAGTTTACTTCAGAACATATCAACAAATTCGCTCTGATAACGATAAAACTGTGGGTTTTATCAAAAAAACTTTAACAGCTACGTAGAAACAGTACTGACAATAGATTGATAAGAAAAAAAATAATACCAACCGTAAATAAATCCGTTCACTTCGCGCTCACAACCGCGCGACTACCTGTGATATTTGCAACATTCCAAAATATGCACACAACTAAAATATTTTTCTCACGAAAATCCAATTCACTACACACAGAAACCGTTTTGACACTCGCGCAAACACCGGAGTACTTTCAAAAAAAGTATATTTACAACGTTTTTTTACGAAAGTTGTCACGTGTGCCGGCAAAGAGACGTACGTCCACCACGCTCTACGCTCCGACGCGAACTGACGACCGCGCTAGAGCGAGAGAAAGCACAGATAAAATTTGAATGGAAAACTATTTGTGAGAGAAGGACGGGGAGATCAGATCAGAATGAAGTTAGCGGGAACGATGGCATGACCGAGAAGAATGACCACATGGCACGCATACAATTATTGCACAAATTGTGAGTTAGCGCGTTTTTGTTTAGGGCCACGTGTTTCAAATGTGTTTTAAAAATAAAAACATTTCTTCGATGAGTGTTTTTTGTTTGTCGAAGTACATACTTAAGTCTGTGGGGTTTTAATGCGATACAAAAAAGAACTTCATATAATTTTTACGATGTT
This sequence comes from Mythimna vitellina, assembly GCA_949316375.1. NCBI lineage: Eukaryota > Metazoa > Arthropoda > Insecta > Lepidoptera > Noctuidae > Mythimna > Mythimna vitellina. The sequence goes on along the minus strand of OX438699.1, from coordinate 3,011,989 downwards.
TTGCAGTGAGGGGGGTTTCTTTTAATTTACATATTTTTAATAAAACGCTTAAGGAATAAGGATAAAGTAACAAATATAAGTAGAAAATTATGCGTAGATATTACTTATCTGGGCTCATTTCCTCCATGCATTCACTTTACCGTATATTTCCTGCTGAGGACTTAATGAAAACTAAGAGGAACCTACCTTCTACATTGTAATTAAGGAAAAAAAAGGAAAAACCTTTTTATTTCCTTAATTAAAGTGTAGATGGGAAGGTATGTTCTGTCTAAGAATCGATAGGTTCTCCATTTACTAAAACCATCTTAACCGTTAATAGAATCGTACCTACGAGGGTACAAGTACCTATTACACATTAGTATATATCGCTCGTACATAGACAGGTAGGTCACGTGTGAAAATCATTGGTGGAGTAGGTATCCAGGCGCGCAGTCGATTATGGACTTTTTTTTTATAGCTTGTTCTCTTTCCTACCTCCACTTCTTCCATCTGTCACGGGCCCGTGCATCCTCCTTGTAGTTCTGGCCAAATAAAAAAAACAAAGTTATATATTTTTTATTTGTATAGCATAGCATAGTCGGCCTTATAATGTTCCCACTGTTGGGACTCAGGCCTCCTCTCAGAAATTTTTATTATTATTATTTATTTTTTATTTGTAATTTTTAGTAAATGATTGTAAAATATATAAATTTGCACGCCTGAAGGGTGATACATGTAGGGACAAACACTTCTGTAACATTCTGCATGCTAAAACTGCATGCATACCCATGTTTTGACTGATAAAATTATCTTTATCTTTAAAAAAAGAAATGTATTTTATTAAAAAAAAAAAAAACAAGAAAAAAGCTGTCTAGTTCGTCCCGTTATCTCCTTCGTCGTCTGCCGCAATCCTGGTTCACTTTTTATTTACATATTTTATATGCAAAATATACCTTTAATACTAGTTGCAGGAAGTAGAAAATAGTTCCACAACAACGTAGTCCTTGAATATAAAGTCGTATGTGCTATTCCAAGCCATGGTCTACCCATGTGCCAAATTTCACTCAAATCCGTCAGTCGTTCTAGCGTGAAGAAGTAACGAACACACACACAACCTTTCGCCTTTATAATATTAGTGTGATATGCCTTTTCACTTACCGAATAATGACGGGTTTTTAATTAAACTTACGTTTTTCCTAAGATTTTAATAAGGAACTCTTAATTATTAAAATGGAGTGTGTATAAAACTTTTCAGTCAGCTTGCATAAACGAAATTAATACCTAACTAACGAAATTAACAAACTTATGATTTATTTTTAATTATAGTTTTAATAGTAGGTACATATAATAAAATACAGGACAAACATTTATAAAAATGAGTGTACAATGGGCGGTCTTATCACACAGGACAATCTCTTGTAAACAAGTTTTGTTTATAGGTGCGAGATTTTGGTCAGCTGGAACCACTAGCTGCTGAACCCGCGGGTCCACTCGGCCACATTTAATTTTTTACATTTTTATTGGTTAACTGTACCCCATACATAAGAATAAAAAAAAATATTAAAGCTACCAGTGGATACACTCTAGTGCAAAAGTGGTTAGTCGAAATATGATAAAACGCAATTCAATTAGGTTTAAACATTTCTTCTCAATCAAAATCTTTTTGAATCAGATAGGTAAATGTAAGTACAATCAAAACAAAACTTTTTATAACGAGAATTTTAACTAAAGAAGAAGAAAGAAGTTCCCACTGCTGGAACTCAGGCCTCTCTAGGAGAAGGAATGAAAATTTAGTTGTGTGCATATTTTGGAATGAATCCATCACGTGGGCCCAGTGCGGGTGGGTGGATGTCACGTTTTCGTATTTACGGCTCTAGGACATGCCGGTTTCCTCACGATGTTTTCCTTCACCGTTTTGAGAGCAGTGGAGATGAAATAAACTACACAAAGTAATGTGCCAGGCTGGGTTTGAACCCGCGACCTACAACTCACAGGCCGAGGCCGTCACCACTGGGTCAGCTCTGCTCATTATTTAAATATTATACTCAAATATTTCACACACATAGAAAAATACAATCCTACAATTTCAAATACTTAAGTATATCACAATTTTTTTATATCTACCTATGTGGTGATATTTTCATGTTTATAAAGCTATTAAATAAATGTAGGGTGCATGTAATATAAAATATTTAAAACAAACAATAAAATAGAGTATACATAGGTCATTCTCTTACAATTCTCGTGTGAATAACCAATTTTACGATATTTCTGCACAAAAATGTTGGTAAAAATGATATAATTCACATTTATGCGGGGTAAAAGGCGTAAGGTGTAAAAAACGGGCCATGAATATTATACGAAACGAGAGGTTCCTGGCAAAAACATAGAAAAAAAAGTTTTATGTCCGTTTTTATTTCGCTTTCGAGTCCGATCCGAAGCGCCGCGTTTTTTTGAATTTCTGAGTTGTGTAACTTCTGTTGTCGAGCGGAAAATGTTTTGGATTGCAACACTCTTTTCGTGTTTTTTTTTCGAGTTGGCCCAGTTTTGGGTCAGTTTTTTTGGGAATTGAATTGTTTGTATGACATTAGATTACTTTGATTTAGATAATATTGTGTGCTACTATGAATTTTTCTGATAACAAGATGTCCCAAATTGTAAATGAATTTATTAATATTTTTTCTCTTTGTTATCTTCGTGATCCGATCCTCATTTTGGGTTACCAGGTGCCTCGATTTAGACGTGATATCCCGTGAAACCGCTGGTCTAATAATAATAATATTTTTCAGTCATCATAAGGCATCACTAATTTATTTCAGAAGTAAAATAAAACAGTAAGACATTAAATTCGAATAAAATTAATAAAAGTCAAACATTCAAATTAAACATAATGAATATTAATTTAATAACAAAAATAGAACGGCAAAGATAATATAATTCAATAATAATTGCATAAAGGTTGTTATTTGAATAAACGAAATAAAAAGACTTAGAGACGTAATATAACACCAAATTATTAAAAAAAATCCGAAAACAGTAAATAATTCAGCAACACTCCAATCTAATATGTACGTGTATAAAAATTTCGTGTTACACTTAGTGTTTGTATTTAACCCCTCCAAAATGGTTTTTTGGTATATATTTAGTAGGTCTGAGAATAGGTCGTAAGCTTTTTTTAGGGTTCCAACACGAAAAAACGGAATTCTTATAGGATCAATTTGTTGTCCTTCTGTCTGTCCGTCTGTCAAGACCCTTTATCTCGGAAAAGCGTGAAGATATCGAGTTGAAATTAAAACCGTATACTCAGATCTGCGGCTCCTTGATGTTGTGAAAAAATTGAAGTTCTGCCTAAACAAAAAAGAAAGATATCGCCGTTTATGTCGAAAAAAACGTATATTTCTACACTCTCAAGGGAATCAAAATTCATAGGGAAGTACCCTTGAGAGTTCGTCCCGTTGACGTAGAATCCTGAAATTTGGCATGAAGCAAGGTCTCATAGGACAAGTATAGGAAAAAATCTGAAAATTGTAAATTTGTAGTTACGTCACAAAAAAAACCTTATTTTGCGATTCGGAAAAATCTTCGTAACTCAATTCGGAAATTGAACTGTTTTCATAAGTAAGTTTGTACGGAACCCTCAGTGCGCGAGTCCGACTCGCACTTGCCCGTTTTTTTATAGGTGTTATAGTTGGTAGGTTTATAGTAGACTTATCACCTAGGGGTAGATAAGATTATTATCACGCAGGCGAAGCGAAGCTGACAGCAGCTGGTAATAATATGTTACATAATAAAATAATAATAAAGACAATAAACAAAAACATCAGAAACTTATCTTAAACAATCAATCTTAGTTATCAATAGGAATAGTTAAAAAAAGAAAACAACGAAGTTTAAGTTTAAAAAAACGAATAGGATTTCATCATCATCTTTCTGCCCTTGTCCCATCTTATTTGGGGTCGGCGCAACACGTTTTTTTCTTCCATTCTATCCTGTCAACCGTCATACTATCACTAACTTCCTTTTCTTTCATATCACTGTTCACACAATCCATCCATCTTTTCTTTGGCCTCCCTCTCCCTCTCCACCCATCCACATGTATACTCATAACTCTTTTAGTAACATGCGTTTTATCTCTCCTCTTTACATGACCATACCAAGACAAACGATTCCCCTTCAACTTTTCAGTCACTGGCGCCACTTTCAAACTTCCTCTAATATATTCATTTCTCACTTTATCCACACCACACATCCATCTCAACATCCTCATCTCCGCTACATGCAATCTTTTTTCATCCGTCTTTTTCACAGCCCAACATTCTGATCCATACAGTATGACAGGTCTTATCACGGACTTGTAGATTTTACCCTTCAACTTGGGGGACATCCCATAAGGTTAATTGTACATATTTTATAATTAATTAAATATTAGACAGCTGATGAAATCTAAGTTAACATAAATCAGATCACACATATAACTAAAATAAACTACACAAATACGTACACAGCACACAATACAATAAATAAAAACAATACATTATATATTTATGGGTCATGGTGACAGGAAATATTCCCTAATTCTTCCCCTGAAGACCTCCAACGAGGGGCTAGCCTTTAATGTTTCCGGAAGAGAATTCCAAAGGCGCACAGCTTGAACAGTGAATGATCCATTGTACCGATTAGAGGAATGGGGAGGAAAACGAAGGAGAAGACAGGATGATGAGCGACAAGGCCTTCCTCTTGGAACAAGATACTCAAAGGCAAAGCGTAAACGAAGATACAAGGGGGAGCTGGGACAATTTTTGTGTATTTTAAACATATCCTTAAATTTTCTAATTCTTTATTTGTACACCATAACAGCTTATAATAAAAGTGGATAATAGAATTTCATGTACATAGGCGAGACATAACTCAAAGTTAGCAAACCTTTTTCCTTGTGCATGTTATTTATTTATTTAAACTTCATGTACAGTAGTGGTACATAGGCGGACTTAATGCAACAAGGCATTCTCTACCAGTCAACCTTTGGGTTATAAAAGACAACACTGTGATAGGCTTGCACAATAAACAAGTAACAGATACTATTCAAAAAGAAAAAAATAAAAAAGTTATTTAAAATAATAAAATACATATACATATATGCTAAAATTATAAACTAATAAATACTATGAAAAATATCAAATCATTAAAAGAACTTAATAATAATTCAGACGAAGACCAAACTAAAGTAGAGAGGACTTCAATTAGTAGTTCCGAATTTTACGCTTAAAGGAAAATTTACTTTCAGCTTTTTTGATGTCAAAGGGAAGCACATTCCAGAGTTTTATGGTGGAAACAGCGCATGAATTGGACATAAAGCCAGTACAGTGAGAAGGAATATGAAGGAGCATGTTTTTAACATGTATTTGCATGTTATCAATATTATTATCTGCAGCCTACTTAAATGTCCTTTCCATTGTATTGTTCGTCAAGTCATTGAGCTCCTTAGTAGTCCTGAGTTGAGCTACATGAATACTGACAAATGCACAGACTGGACAGATCCACTCGAATCTGTGTAGTTCTTTCCTTAAAAGACCATCTCAGACACTAATCTGCATGGTCCTCGTATGAGTTTGGTCATTCCTTAAGCTGTATAGACTTTAAAAGAGACTCGATGTTTTTTCTTAGGGCCAGCTTGGAAACACCCGCTTCATCTAGTTTAAGCTGCCGAGAAAATTCATTGTGTGTACAGCTAAGGAGTGGAATTCCTTGCCGGAATCTGTGTTTCCTGATGGCTACAACGGGAATCTTTAAGTTAACAGTGAATAGGGTTACTTCTAGGTAAGCGCCTTCCATCGTCGACCGCATCGTCACTTTCCACCAGGTGAGATAGCGGTCAAGCGCAAACCTATCAAGAATAGAAAAAAAAATTACTTATCATTTTTTAAAGCCAATTTGCAAAATAAATATCATTTATAGAAAATATTTATATTCATAGACATATTTTAAATTTCCCAAAATTCTAGGCACCTCGAGGTATAAAACGTTATATATTCCCTTGTTTATTCCACTGTTTAGTAAAGTAACAAAGCATAATAAACTCCACAAATTATAAAGCAAAACATAGTAACTGAACATATTTAATTAAACGCCGCGTACAGAAACAAAGGTACATCACTATATGATTAGTGACGTGACATTCTCAAAAGAACAATGTCCAACTAGCTTCAAAGGCGAGCCTTTTGAAACAAAGCTTTAGCCTCTTACTGTAGCGTGGAGTTTGGGTGATGAGCGGAGCGGGAGCGGGTAAATAAGTAACAGTAACTGAGCTATTAATGTGGCAAAATTCTGATTGGACAAAATTTGAGCCAAATCGATACGGATATACGAAGTGGCAATATGAAAATGGGTTCTCATCGAATGATCTTCTAAAGAGTTTTTGTCGTCGACCTCAATTAGGTTTAAAGTAAATTTAATGGTCTAATCGTTTCCCAATGGTAGTGATACGAATCTAGTGACGATAGCGTCGATCAAAGTAATTTTTGCACACTGCAGTTACGGACTTTTATTACTCAAAAAGAATACAATTCACATGAGAAACACAAATGAATCTTAAATATTTGTAAGTACCGTCACAAAGAAGTACATACAGTATTTACTTTGCAATGTCAAATCGGTATAAAGGTGCTTGACTATTCGATACCACTGCTGCAGATAAACAAATCTGTTACACATCAACATAGTCACTTAGATATTGGTAGAGGAGTGAGCCTGCCCCGTTTTCTATGGTGGGAAAACATCAAGTGATTCCTCCCTTTCTGGATGGAACGAATGAGTGTCAGACCGTTCCAGATTAAAACCCACCAGTGTTCCTTGTTACCCTCGGCGTTCAAAGGCTCCCGCAGTGAACTTGCCCCACACAAGTTAGTGAGGGAGGGCCACTACCCTCTCTGGTGGTGTCTCTCTGGTGGGGGTGGGAGCGTTTCCAAAACGCTTCTATAAATCGCCCTCTCTCACCACCAAAGTCACACCGTAACAGCACGCCATGTAAAGCTTTTTGCTCAGGCTTTTGAGCGTTACGTACTTGAGCGTACGTACTAGTAGAGTGTGCTAGTACAGCGTGCTAGTGTAGCGTGCGAGTTACAAACTTACACATAGCACTGCCGTCAAGTTACTATTGATGTTCGCGTGTCTCTTGCTGGATTTTGTTCCTTCTTACGAAGGGATAAACTATAGCTTCGTTTTCGCTGTAAAATCTTCATGAAGATTTTTTATTGGTAAGTTATATTGGTCTGATACTTAGGAACTTACTTTTTAAAGCTGTAGTCATGAAGGAAGACAGCACAAGCTAGGAAATGGCTCTGCAATCTCTTCAATCTGTATGAAGGCGTAAAATTCGTTTGATTTTTCTTTACATAAAATTCATAAAGGAAAAAGAATGAGATATACTAAGTCAGCCACACATTTCTATTTGGCCAAGTGATCAAACTTTTCATTTTACAACCCCAACTAAATATTCTTAGTCTAAGTACCAAGAGCGAGAGAAGCGGATTCATCATCATCATCAGCATCATTTCAGCCGAAAACGACCACTGCTGGACATAGGCCTCCCCCAAATGTTGCCACAATGAACGGTCCTGTGCGTCTCGCATCCATCGGACTCCCGCAACCGTTACCAAGTCATCGGTCCACCTTGTAAGAGTCCTTCCAACGCTCGCCATTCCAGAACCTTTCGGCCCCAACGGCCATTCATTCTGCGAGCAATGTGCCTTGCCCATTGCCACCTAAGTTTGGCAATTCTTTGTGCTATGTCCTCATTCCTGATTCAATCACGCAAAGAAACTCCGAGCCTTTCCATTGCCCTTGAAGTGGGTTCAGAAGGTTCTAATATTGTAGGTAATGTATAAGGATAATGTGTGTGTTACAATTCTAACACAAGAATGGTACCTTTTTGCTAACAGAGAATTCTTTTCTATAGATAAATCTGTAACTTACAAAGCTAGATAAGTGTTTATTTTATTTACAACTGTAATATATTCCGCTACATGCGAACGGAAAGGGCGTACCTACCCACACAAGTGTGATCATATATTTCTTGAAGACTTTCTCATGTATTCTACGAATACTAGTTTTTAGTCCGACTTTTGCTGCTACGTATTCAATATTTTCTTTCTGACATTTCTATAGAGGGTCTAAGTTAATTGGCCGAAGAAGCTTCGCAGAGAGTTTTTTTTTTTGGTGGGTAAATAATCTAATGACAAATCCTGCTCTTGGGCGGAGCGGGAGATAATGTCAGACTTTTACTGACTAAAAACCCACTCCTGTTCCTTCTTTGCCTTCATCCCGGGGCCCCGGGCTTCGCTTTCACAGTACCCGTGGTTCGCAGAGAAGTAAGACAGGCATGTGGTTTCTTGCAGATCTTTTATAAAGAGATTTACGCGTTTTGGAATGTGCAATTAGCATAATTTTTCTGACTGATTTTTTGACGATTCAAAAGTGCCTGTAAATGGTTTATTTGAAATGAATGCTTTTATTGATTGGCTGTTACAACCAGGGACCATTTTGGTTACCCATTGAAAGGGTTTTTGATAGGGTTTTGACAAAGTGTTGTTTTAAAACCCATTTCATATTGGTTACACTTATTTACGAAAACCCTCATCAATGGATAACCTCTTCCAAACCCTTTCGATTTGTTTACCTGTATATTCAAAAACCCATTCTTGGTGGTTTATACTTTTTAACGGTAACACGTTTTGAACGGGTTACCCCTTCAACGACTGTAACAGAGTTACCCATTCGGACTACAAATATTGTAATTTTATCTCTCGTGCCTTACTTTAAAGTACTAAACTGCATGCATTCGGCAGGTACGCGTCAAGTCGCAACACGCAATCTAGGACCTAGCGACTCCACAGTCCGACATTCGATTATTTTATGGTTATTATTGCAGTGATTTTAAAGTTAAATGTTTTTCTTTTCTGGAATAGTCGGGATTGTTTCATGTATAATCTTGTCTTTTTTACGGAATCATAAATGTCATTCGATCGTCTCACTCATCATTTAGTGCCCGAAGGGAAGATCAATAGCTATTCTTCCACTCCAAAGGTAATTTAAAATGATTTTATTTAAAACCCTTTGATTACCCCGACAAACCCTTTCAAAGGGTTATTTGCTTCAATTGGAACCGATAACATCTTGAACTAGTTAACTTATTGATAGGGTTACCCTAACGTTAGTGTTATGAAAGGGCTAACACTACGAATAGGTAACATTTTCCATTACTGTAGGCATACAATCTGTAACCCTTTTGAAAGAATTAACTTATATTCGGGGTTGTACGGTCCCTGATTACAACTAACCCAGCGCTGGGCATGTCACAATAGCGGCGTTACCTTTTGGGGAATGGTTAGATTGGCGTCGCTACATCACCTCACCGGACACGGTTGTTTTGGGAGGTTCCCGTTTCGGATTCGACGGAAAAAACGCCTGTGTTTTGCCATTTTTCGGATCGCCCGGAAGACACGGTAGAGATCTGCCGCTTTTAGGTGGAGCAAAGAAAACTAATATTCCACAACCTCATGTGGTTCCAAACTAAGTAGAGCTTGAAGCTAGATTACTGATAAACATACATATATATTTCTAAATACATACATCTAATATATAAAATTCTCGTGTCACAGTTTTCGTTGCCATACTCCTCCGAAACGGCTTGACCGATTCTCATGAAATTTTGTGTGCATATTGGGTAGATCTGAGAATCGGACAACATCTATTTTTTTTTTCAATTTTAGATAAAAAAAAATTATATACAAAGCAAAACAACGTTTGCCGGGTCAGCTAGTATTCTATATAAATTACATCCACCAGACACAGAATGAATAATCGTGCTCATCACACAAACATTTGTCTTGGGTGGGAATCGAACCCACAACCTCCGGCATAGCGGTTAGGAGCCAGGGCCACTAACCACTAGACCAACATAAACAGTCAAAATTATTGTTATAGTATAGTATAGTATAGTTGTATAGTTTTTGTTTGCTTGCTAGCTAATATTTAGATATAATTTGCATCTGTGCTAGTGATGCAACAGAAGCGTCTTAACGGAAGCGGAAACGGGAAACAGATGTCAAAAGTATATCTTTGCGGATGCAGAAGCGGAAATGGAAGCGGAATGAAGAAAAAGCACAATTTTATTTTTTTAAATCAAGAGAAGGCTTACGTATTAATGATGCCACGAGGCGCTGTAATGCGCAGAATTAATCATAAAAACATAATAATATAGAAACTTGTTGCGACACGTTTGTGAACTACCCCCGCTCCCCCCGCGCCTCTTCCGATGTGTCCAGTCGTCCACGCGCCCCCCACCCCAGCGCTCCTCGCTGTATTCTTCCGTTTAGAGTTCTGTTATAAATTTTGCGGAAGCAGAAGCGAAAACGGAAGCAGAGCAAAGAGCAGAGTTCTGTTGCATCACTAATCTGTACCTATTTGTTTCATTAATTTTGGGATCTTTGTAGAGTGAAAAAAGCAATTACCCAGTGCTGTGCAGCTGTGATCTAACAGAGACTTCATCTCACTGAAAAAGTCGAATGCAAATAAAATATATATGAATGTGCTCGCAATCTCAAGAAATATAGAAATGTACAAACCAACATCTTAACCACCGTTCTTGGTACACAAAACATTTCTACTTTCATCGCTTGTGAGAGCAAATGAAAATAATTTATTACTTCTGCGTCCTGTTTATTGCTAACTTTTTTGTTCCTCCCTTTGCTATTTACTTGAAATAATGTCTCTTTTACACATGCTTACATTCAACCCTATCTTCTTAGTCATAAGGTTGATATTGCCTTGTGTTTTCTGAGTTAATGGTGTAATTATTGATGTATCAATTTGTAGGCTCTCCTTTGTGAGTTTCAATGTTATTGGTTATCTGTTTAGTCAAATAGTCTGGAAGCTGAAGATATTTATAGTCAAGACTTGCCTTTTATTTGCGACACTAAGAATTTAAAGTGGAATTGATTCAAGAGCTGTACTTAAGTACGTAGTGACTTATCAGTGAAATATCAGCGGTTTGTTTGCTCCTTATTTAATATTATTCAGGTCCCGGAATTTGTTTTTTTTTTTTTATTCTTGATAGGTCCGCTATCTCACCTGATGGAAAGCGACGATACGGTCGACGATGGAGCGCGCTTACCTAGAAGCAACCTCTTCACTCTTGACTTAAAGATTCCTGGGTTGTAGCCATAAGGAAACACAGATTCCGGCAAGGAATTCCGCTTCTTAGTTGTACGCACAATGAATTTGTTTCCATAACGTTTTGTGCGTATAGGTAGGATGTCCACCATATACCGTTGGCGCATTGCTGTACGCTTGGTGGTCCGATAGTGGAACGGGCTAGGTGGAATTAGGTTATGCAATTCCGGCTCACACTCTCCGAAATGCAACCGGTAGAAAACCGACAGGCTAGCAATAAAAATATATTCTGATTTTTTCTTCACCAATGCTTTGAAAAAAGACTGATTTAATTATGAGTAATGATGGCCCAATGGTAAAGGTTCCGACTTAGGCTGGCCGCACACGATCGGTTTCCTGATTAGGTTTCCTGATCAGGAAATCAGATTCGGAAACCTAAATGCTCTGTTTACATACAAAATGTTATTTTTTCCGTTAGGAGAATCTGAAAATCGAATCTGATTTCCTGATCAGGAATCTAATCAGGAAACCGATCGTGTGCGGCCGGCCTTAGGCCGCTTGTACACGTTAAGAAAAGTCGCGCGCAAATTCAAGAACTCGTTTTTACACACGAACTGTGTACACTGCTTTGGCGCTGACCAAGAAAAAAATCTTGTCTGTGCTTGACACGACGCGTGAAGTTGCTATGGTGCGGTAGGGGGGCGCGGTATGTGAGGGGGTGCCACGACCCATTTTCGTGCCTAGATCCAACAATATTTTTATCGTATACATGATGATTTTGTCCTATCTGCCGCAAACACAGTAAAATTTCGACTGTTTTGACTGGCCTGTTGGTCTAGTGGTCAGTGGCCCTGACTGCTATGCCGGGTTCGATTCCCACCGAGGATAAATGTCTGTGTGATGAGCACGATCAATTTTACTGTGTATGGGTGTAATTAACTATTACATGTGTTGACTCACAACACAAGCTCTGCTTAGTTTGCGACTAGACAGCGTCGTGTGATAGTTGTGGAATATTATTATTACTTATCGCGTAAAAGCGCCCCTTGGCATGGGTTTAAAGCCATTTTATACGCGTTTTTTCGAGAAAGTTAGCGCGGCCCAGAAACGTAAAGTTTTTACGGTTTTAGTCAGTAAAAGTCTGACATACCATATATGACGTACGGCGAGTATCCACCCTTACGTTGTTAAAACTTCAACGGTCCGAACTAAACCTTTCGCTTCGTCGTTTATACCGCGTACATCGAAGGACTGGAACAATTTGCCTGCTGCAGTCTTGCCGTCCAACTATAATTTAGGTTTCTTCAAGGCTAGAGTGAATAGGCTCTTAATAAACTAGTGCGCCTCACAATCAATGATTGCATCCCTGCTTACCATCAGGTGGAATCGCAGTCAAGCACTGGTTTATATCAATAAAAAAAAATACCCTCTCGGTACATCCAGAGCGAGAGAAGTTATTTAATTTTCCACCTCCAAAAAAAACGATCCATGGATTCTATTGTTGTTCAGGATATGACCTGTGTGGATTACAGGTCCTTACTTTCCTCCTACTAGTTAAAAGGCTTCCTGGCTTTAACAAATGACTAGCTATGGGAGAGAAACGCTATCTAAACATCTAAAATTAACCTTATTCTGTCTAAACCTACGCCCTTTAAACGCGTTGAAAAGCTTCCTCAGTATCACAATAAAAACTCGACCTTAATTCCATGCCAATACCATCCATATTCCTATATCCTACAGCTTTGAAGCAGATAGATTATTCAATTTCGAAAAAGGACTTTGTTTCTTAAAGAATACAGTTCTGTTTTGGTTGTGATTGTTGAGTGGATAGTTCAAGTGCTCTTAAAAGTAGCTCGGTGAAGCGCTCAGGCTCTTTTAAAGCATTTTCCAAATATTGTAAAGTCAATTTCACCGAGGGAAATTTTTATAGTGTAAAGGATATGCAGATTTCCTAGTGGCTCCTTTGAAAGGGCCCAGGGATGCGGAATAAAGTTTTTATTCGTTGTAACTTGAAATGTTTGGTTATAAGTTCTTCGTATGAACCGTTTTTGTAAACGACTGGCTAATTGTTAGAGGATTCAGTTGTCTGACAGTTGTAAACCGTACTTCATTGAAATAGATATTTTGACTTTGCCATGTATATTATGAAATGTTACTATTTGTGAAGAATAATATTAATATTTTTGAAAAAATGAAAAGTAAACGCTATAAAAATCACATATGTTTCCCTAATAATACGAGTAGAACGCGTATTTTCTAGGAGCAATTGCTATGAATGATTGATTCAATTAAGTATGAATTTACCAATTATGACAAATTTTTGTGGACAATTTTGGGATTTCGTTTTTTTTTTTTGCTTTTGAATACACAAATATGATCAGTAACGGGTACGGATAGAGCCCCATTTTTTTTGAACTAATTAAAATACTAGGGGTTTATAAAACTGTACCCTATGGACACACTATTACATAAACAGCTAACAGAACTTTAAGCAACGAAGTAAATTGAAAAACCATTCTTGGAAAATCAACACGAGCGCATCCGAATAATCTCCGATCGTACCCGAAGTCCCGCAGCAAGTAAACGCCATAAAACTATATAAAAGTAATAATGACTATCTCCCCTTCCTTGGCCCCTGGTATCTATTAGTCAGTTGTCATTATTTGGTGTGTTATCGTGTTTTAGATTTATTTGCTATGAGGGAAATTCTGTGAAGATGATCCTGCTTGGTGTGTCCTTATCACAATGACTTGACCAAAATTGATCAAGTCTTTGTGAAGATAGATCGGGAAGAAATGTTATTTTCTTGCGTATTTGAGAATTGTGATATTAACTAGTGCTTGACTGCGATCGCACCTGATGGTAAGCAGTGATGCAATCGTTGATGGTGAAGCGCATTGCTTTATTAAGAGCCTATTCACTCTAGCCTTACATTATAATCGAACGGGAAGATCACAGCAGGTGAATTGTTTCAGTCAGAAACGCTTAGTCCGGACCGTAGAGGTGTTAACAATGTAAGGGTGGACACTCGCCGTACGTCGGGTTGTCCGATGGTAGAAAGGTTGCATGCATTCTGTAAAATAATAAAAGGCTGGATATGCGTTGGTTTGTAGCGATATCCATGTCATCACATAGGATTTATCCCGCGTCGCGGCTTATGAGGTCTCCACGCGATTAGAAGATAATTATAACAGCCGAAACTCAAGTATCGAGCAGTTGCCCAGATCAGACACAAGAACAAATACAAATAGAAGAGCACAAAGGTACTGCTTATTTCATAAAAAAATCCTTCCAGCAGACCTGCGACAGGAGAGTTGGATGAGAGATGTAAACACAGTGTATATAAGTTAGAAAACTGAAAATGTACTATATTAACTACTACTATATTAATTATAGTATCTAATTTAAATCATATAATACATATATATCAATAACAGTAAACAAAATCCATAAATAAATACAATACGTAAATTAAATTATAAAAATATAATTATATCTATAAAGTATAACTTTACGAGATGCTAGAGAGGTAATGTTCTTTGACTGGCTTTAACGTTTTCGGAGGAGCCAAAACCTGAAAATGATTCAAGTATGCCTTTGCACAATAGATAACAGGTTCGTAATTGTGTGGTCATCAAAACCACATATTTTTTGAATTGTAATCGCGTATCACCATATATCATATCACAACTTTAAGAAAGTTACACTTTATTTTATTATTTGAAATTCCTATTAGGGATAGCGGTCTCAGATTGATTAATCAATGAATCGGTTTCATAAGTCCAGAAAATAATATTTATTTAATTGATTTTAAACAATGGATCGATTGTTAATCGATCTTAGAAACTTGAAATCGAGATTCGATTTTCTTTCTGTGGAATAAAAAGGCACCTATTTTTCTCAACCTATTTTTTATGTGTATGAAACACATGTGCATTGTAGGATCATCTGTTTACCTACAGTGCTTTTTAGGACTTACTCAGTACCGGCACGGTAACCAACGGTTCGAATATTTTAGAACTTAATTTATTAATAATATTCCACAACTATCACACAACGCCGTCTAGTCTCAACTAAGCAGAGCTTGTTTTATGAGTACTAGAAAACTGATAAACATACATATATATTTCTAAATACATACATATTATAGATAAATTACACCCAGACACAGAACAAATGATCATGCTCATCACACAAACATTTGTCCTGGGTGGGAATCGAACCCACGACCTCCGGCATAGCAGTCAGGGCCACTAACCACTAGACCAACAGGCCAGTCAGTTAATGAACCAATTTTTTAGACTTCGATTAAAAATCGACCTACTTTATTTAGGGAGAATTGCCATCCCTAATTCCAGTACATCATAACATTGCCTGTAGATCTTGTGTTAGGTAAGTAGATTCAGCATTGTATGTTAGTAGGATAGGGATTATCTTGAATATCCCTAATTAATTACATCTCGTTGATGTGAACGTGTATTAACTGGTAAGTAATAACTGAGACATAACGACATTGTATCAATAGGTATAAGTAATGAATTTGAATTACCTAAAGCACGAATATACGACACAAATGTTTACCTACACGTTGAAGGGTGATTCTTCGAAATCGAAAGAATGTCTCATTCATCTGGCCTTTTTTTTTTCATCTTATGACAAATCCCGCCTTGGGCAGAGCGAGAGATAGTGTCAGACTTTTACTGACTAAAAACCCACTCCTGTTCCTTCTTTGCCTTCGTACCAGGGCCCCGGGTTTCGCTTTCACACTACCCGTGGCCCCAGTAGGCTTCGACCCTGCTGGGCCCCTACGATTTGCTGACATCTCCTTGAGGCGCGCGTGGAACAGTACGCGCCGTCGATGACTTAGTCTCAGTCCGGACGGTTACTGGACGGTCGGACGGCTAGTTTTTTCTTTACAATTTGATATTTTTATTTGCATACTAGCTTCTGCTAGCGGCTTCGCCCGCGTAGGCTCGGTTCGGACAGTTACTACTCATTACTCACTAGCCCGCGCCTACGGTGGCCGGAAATTAGGATTGGAAACCCGGGGGCGCTTTCTTTGCTAGCATTACTGCATTGCAGAAGGAGGCGACCGCCTGCCACTCCTCCTCGCTCCGGAACATGGCCTGTTCCAAGGCCCGGCGCGAGAGATGTCGTCCTACCCATGTTATGTAAAAAAGACTTTAATTGTAATTCGTTTGCCACTCTTGCCAACACTGCCTCATCATTTCAGCCGAAAGACGTCCACTGTTTGACATAGGCTTCCTCCAAATATCACCGCAACAACAGTTCTGGTGCGTCTCGCATCCATCGGTTTTCCACAATCCTCACTAGGTCATCGGTCCACCTTGTGAGAGACCAACAACGCTGCGTCTTCCAGTACGCGGTTGCCACTCCAGAACCTTTCGGCACCAATGACTATCTGTTCTGTAAGCAATGTGCTCTACTCACTGCCAATTAAGTTTGGCAACACCGCCTATAAAAACCGAAAAAAAACAATTTTTCAATACATTTTCTCAATAAGCTGCTCTTATACCTACCGCTTTTAGGCACGCAATTTAATGTTTTCCGCACAAGTGCGGAAAAGTACGCAAGCTTGCCCCCGCCACAATTTATTGTAGTTATCGTATCAGCTAACGAGTTGCGTGTCAACCCCGTTTACTTATTTCTTCATAAGTGATTGTAAAACGTTGTTTGATACACGTGGAAATTTGTCACTGAAACACTCGGCTCCATAACACCCTCGTCTACGGCTCGGGCAATAACAAACTTTCTGCACTCGTATCTAAATGGACTATTAGCGCCGCAGCTGACGCAAACTTGAACATGATCCACCACCACCCATAATCAAACCCATTCACCAGAACAACCACGCCACTCTATCATTTACACCCGATCCTACGCATTAAGTTAATCATTAAACTAATTACAATACATCTATTTATCAAACGGAACCCCAGGTGCGCGATAATAAATTGTTTTGGCCAATGTGGAACCCTAATTACGAGGGCATGAATGGGGCCACTCACCCTACTGAAGTCGCGTGCGCAAATACTTAACATATGGTTCTAATGATATATTTTTGTAATTATTTTTGTTTCTTATAGACAAAAGGGAAAAAGGGGGGCTCGTGGCAAAGTAATAACAGCCACATGGATCCATTGTCAAGGTTAACACGTTTAGTGCGAAACGAGGTCTAATATGCCTCGTACGTCTTCCTTGCGGTGCGGTTAAGAAAACCATAGTCTCTTGCGGTGGCCGTAACTTCAATTAGGTTAGATTAGAAAAGAGATGATATACCTCTTTTTTTAATTTTTGTTTAAACTTTATGCACTAGTAATAAACACTGTGCAAAGGCGGACTTAATGCTTCAGGCATTTTCTACCAGTCGACCTTAGGGATCACCCTAAGGTCGACTGGCAGAAACATAACGTAGTAGGTGCAGCTAATGGTAAAGAAATAGAAAAGAAATACAATAATAAATATATACTTACCCCTACTTATTTACTTAATCTTCTTAGTCGTGCACTTTTGATAGAGTGGTCGTGGTCATGTCTCACTGGAGTCTTGTGCCACCGCCACTCTCGCGATGCGATGCCATATACTTAGGATACCCAATTTAAACCGAATGCATTAGTGTATCTACTTAAATACGGGGTCACTTTGACCTCGTACCGAACTTAGTCAAAAATGCTGTTAGTTTCTTAAACTTTAGGGGTCTAATAAGTCCTTTACCGTCATAATGATAGTTTTCAAACGAGGTCTTAAACGCCTCGTACCTTAGCAATGGAAGTGTGAAGTAATGTACCGAGGTCGGTCCGTTGATGTACGATCATAAATTATATGCCGAGACTGCTCCGCAAAAGCCAGTTCTAGGAATATTCGTCATGCATCGATGCGTTGAATTCACTGGATGTTTCAACACGATGCATCAAATCGATCCGATATTTTATACGATAAGATAAGATCATTTATTTGTATAAACATGTGTGTGTGTGTGTCTATTTGTGCATATGTGTGAGATGGAGATGCGATCAATACAGTTCAACATGTTTTGCCGTAATCGGCACAAAAATCGGTGTACAAAGTTATTTAAAAATATTTAATTTGAAAGTTTACTGTAAATTTAAATACTTAATTTTGTAAAGTTTAGCTAGAACTACACTGCGCACACGTGTGCCACACACGCCGATCTGGGCGCGTCGGTCTCCATACATTTTATATGGAAACTAGACTTGTAGAGCTTGATCCACGCCACGCGACGTCGTTCTACGTACAAATCAGGCGTGTTACACGGTTAGACTTATGCTGACTTAAATCACACTTGTATCCTTCAGTTGCCCTTTGTTTTAGGACCACGGGTTTTCTTTTCAGAACTTCCCCCATGACCCTAAACCATCAACATGAATAGGTACGAGTATATAAGGTGACTTCTAGAAAATGATTATTATCACCCACTGCAGAATACAGCCCTTCCTTCCTTTGTTCCATTTTGCCTTTTCATTCTAATATTAATACCAAATTCTACCCGACCTTTCACCTCATCACAGCAGCTAGACCAGGTAACAAAAAATATCCGCCAATAAGTTCTATCAATACATCCCTAACCACCATCTGCAGATACCCGACACTGCACAACCCTAGCCACCCTCCTCCCGTAAACAATCGAGCGGATATGCGCTTGCGCACAACAGAAATAGAACGCAATTGTGACTCGTGCACATCCATTGTCGTTCAAATTTAGAACTTCCATTAGTAGAACGTTTTTAAATTATTTGGAAAGATCGTTGAATTTCTTTTTGTTTTTAGGGACTATTTATCATTAGTGAGCTTTGTTTAGTTTCTCTAAAGGAGGGTAGACCACCGAGAGATTTGAACTTGCCTCATGATTAATGAAACTGTATGTACATTTGACTGGCCTGTTGGTCTAGTGGTTAGTCGCCCTGGCTGCTATGCCGGAGGTCGTGGGTTCGATTCCCACCCAGGACAAATGTTTGTGTGATGAGCACGATCATTTGTTCTGTGTCTGGATGTAATTTATCTATAATATGTATGTATTTAGAAATATATATGTATGTTTATCAGTTGTCTAGTACTCATAACACAAGGTCTGCTTAGCTTGAGACTAGACGGCGTTGTGTGATAGTTGTGGAATATATATTATATATATATTATTAAATATAGGTCTGGACTGATAATAATATTTAATCATAATATGTATTTTAGGTGTTCGTTATAAGATCGCCTCGCAACGTCTGGGCTTATGGCTAATTCTTACGTTGTCTCTACCATAAAACTCTGGAATGTGCTTCCCCTTGACATCAAAGAAGCGGAAAGTAAATTTTCCATCAAGCGTAAAATTCGGAACTTCTACTTGAAGTCCACTCAACCTTACTTGTTCTTCGTCATAAGTGTTATTTTTTAAGTTCTCCTAATTATAATGTATTTTATTAGTTTATAATATTAGCATATACAATAATTTTATTATTGTAACTAAATATTTACTGTCTATTTGATATATCTGTTATTTATTTATTGTGCAACAACTAAGGTAGGTGTACCTCAGTGTTCTCTTTTTAACCCAAAGGTTAACTGGTAGAGAATGCTTTGTTTATGTACGACTACTGTACATGAAATTTAAATAAATAAATAAACAACGCATTGGACGCGTCTGTAAAGGTGTTATAATATAATTTTGTAAATAAATAATACATGGTGCTCTAAAACCAGGTGAATTCCTGGCACAATTATATGGCGCGGTGCGTTTTAAGTACTCATATATATTAATTTCTCTTTATCCTTTTTCGTCACACCACACATCCATCTCAACATTCTCATCTCCGCAATGTGTAATTTTTCTTATTCATCTTTTTCACAGCCCAACATTCTGATCCATACAGTATGTCAGGCCTTATCACGCACTTGTAGATTTTACTCTGCAACTTGAGGTGCATCCGTGGGTCACAAGTTGTACCAGTGATCTGTCGCCATTTCATCCATCCCGAGTCGATGCGATGTGTTAAGATTCGGTCTACGAGTCTGTAGTCGATTGGACCCGCTCAATTTTGGTGCCGCGGGTCCACTTGCCCACAAAATTTGTTTTCTGTATTTTCAATGGTCAAATGGACCCACATTCAGTTTTAAAAAAATATCTATTGTTTAAAGCTACTGGTGGATACAGTCAAGCGCAAAACTGGTAAGTCAAAATATAATAAAACGCAATTCAGTTAGATTTAAACGTTTATTCTCAATCAAATTCTAGAATCTTTTTAAATTAGGTTGTACATATAAGTACACCTTCCCTTTAGACAAGCGACCCGAGGTACCGAAAGCCAGAACTGGTTGGTATCGGCGTTCGTTGAAAGACCTCCGAAATCTCAGAACAAATATTGTGTTTTGTTTCTGATCAACTTTAGGCCAATACTCTCCAGTCTCTGCCACCAGACCTTTAATCTGCACCACATCTCTAACATAATTAATCATCATCATCATCATTACTTCAACCGAAAGACGTCCACTGTTGGACATAGGCCTCCCCCAAGCGTCGAACATAATGAGTATATAAAAATATAATTAAGAATACTTAATATAGGAACCGGGAATGTGTCAGATTAAACAAATAAAACAATTGAGATAAATGCTAATTTATTTTGTCATCCTATGCATCTAAAATATAACATGTAACATAAAAAAAGGCACATCCTAAAAGTAGTATGATCAGAATCGGTTGCAGAATAGATTTCAGTTATTTTTAGGATAGGTAATTTCTTATTTAACCAAAAAAACAGTCAGGAAGTATTAGGGATTAAAGTATGAAATTGCCGTTTTTTAAAACGGGTTGCTTTGAAGTGTTATACTTTTGGATTGACTTGGAATTATAAGTTCAAATAAACTTTATATTAAAGATACGTTATTCTATTTTCAAAATTAGGTATTTATTGGTGTCTTTGTGTTTTGTATTTTCTGTAATATCGCAGTACTTATAACTATTTTTGTATGAAATACAAGAAAACTAGCTTTGTTTTTTAATTTAAGTTCTACCGTGGAAACAATGTGTCTCAAGCGGTATCTAATATTGATGATGTATATGGACTTAAAACTGCAAATGAATGGGATGTCTATTTTTGTCTCAATCACTTTCACGTGGGAAAATTTATCTCACGAATAAGTTTTCTACTTAGTGCGGCAACAAGACAAAATTTCCAAAACGAAACCTATTGAACCAAGAGCACAAAGTTCTTTTGTTAGAAGGAAGTCGTAAGTATATGTAATTGATATTGCTTGTCCTTTGAAATGCATAGTTTCTACGTTGGAACTTTAAATATGAAAAAAACGTGTTTTTTATTTTTCTTGGTTATAAGAACTGCGATATTACAGAAAATACAAAACACAAAGAATCCAATAAATACCTAACTTAGGAAAAAGAATAATGTACTTTTTAATATAAAGCTTATTCGAACTTATAATTCCAAGTCAATCCAAACATATATAACACTTCAAAGCAACCGGTTTTAAAAAACGGCAATTTCATACTTTAACCCCTATTATTTTTGGATAAAAATACTTACTTTGATAAATCTACACTAATATTATAAAGAGATAAAGTTATTGTTGTAAGATACAGTATTGTTTTTAGGAAGTAATCTCTGGAACTACTGAAACGATTTTGAAAAATCTGAGTAGTATATTGATTGTAATTAGATATTAATATTTTTTAGCTAGTTCTTGATAAATCTTGATTGCGTCTAACGTGTTTGTGTTTGCGTACCTACCACCAATACTAATGTAGAATGACGATTCTCATATTATTTGCCTACAATTAGATTAACTGATTTCTTTGAGAAATACTATTTACGTGCATTTCAGCTTGGATTATGATTGTAATTAAATTTTCAAATTGGAGTGTACAAGGACATGCATTATTTCAGTTACATGTTTTCGGAAAATTGCAAACGCCGTAAGATTGTAAAATATCGCTAGAAATTGTAAACAAATTTTTCCTAAATAAGACACGATTATGTTTGAAAGTGATGAATTTGGGTGTGATTTATCGTATACATTACGATTTTTTCATAATATATCGAGAAATTAAAATCTAATAAAGATTAAGAGAGCATTGGTGGCCTAGTGGTGACGGCCCCGACTTAAGAGTTGTAGGTCGCGGTTCAAACCCATCCAGGCGCATTACTTTGTGTAATTTATTTCATCACCACTGCTCTCAAAACGTTGAAGGAAAACATCGTGAGGAAACCGGCATGTCCTAGAAACAAAAATTCGATGACATGTGACATTCACCAACCCACACTGGGCCCGTGTTGTGGATTACGGCCCATTCACTCTCCTAGAGAGGAGGCCTGAGTTCCAACAGTGGGAAAATTTATAAGGCCGACTATACTATACTAAAGATTTATTATAATCATAAGGAGTATGCAATTTTCTGGTGACATATACATCCAAATTATAACTAACTATAATAATGTACCAATAAACAATTTAAGTTTCAAAGATTTTGACATCATACGAATATTCCCCATGGCTCTGGCGCTTTCTTCGTATGTTCTGGACCAATGCTACCACACCCGCCTGAAACTCCAAGTTCTCGTCATCGTCAAATGATGCTATAGACGGCAAAATACCTTTCATAAAGGATATTTGCGGGTGCTCATCTGGCTCACTTAATTTTGTGTCTATGAACCGTGTAATTTTTTCATCTGGTGTAATTTTTTCTACCCGTATCTTTTTTGGCACTGGTGGAGGGTGGAACGGTTGTTCTGGAGCAGGTTCACTGTCGCTGCTACTCTCTGAAGAGCTTTGGCTTTCATTACAGGATTCGGGCCTGGTCGGAGCTTCATTGGCTTTCGTTAAAAAGCTCAGGAGATTCTTGTAGACATATGGCCTTGGTTTTTTTCCACAACCATATCTCATATTATTCTTTTCTGTCCTTTGGGATCTTAGGAATGCGTCTCGTATGTATATCCATTTTGTGGTCACGCTTTTTACTGTAAAGAATCAAAGAAAAATTCATCTATATATATAAAAGTTTGTGTGATGAGCACAATCATTTGTTCTGTGTCTGGGTGTGATTAATCTATAATATGTATGTATTTAGAAATATATAAGTATGTATATCAGTTGTCTAGTATGTCTCATAACAAAAGCTCTGCTAGACTAGACAGCGTTGTGTGATAGTTGTAAAAAAAAATAATTAAAAAACTGACTGACATATCAACGCATAACCGAAACTACTGCATAAGGCTTCCTTTTATGATATGAGCGAGCACTAAGAAGAGATTTTTGGAAATTCATCTTAAAAAATTCAAAGTTTGTGTGCAAAAACCTACTAACACACGGGCGAAGCCGCTGGCAGAAGC
This sequence comes from Mythimna vitellina, assembly GCA_949316375.1. Taxonomy (NCBI): domain Eukaryota; kingdom Metazoa; phylum Arthropoda; class Insecta; order Lepidoptera; family Noctuidae; genus Mythimna; species Mythimna vitellina. Next base: position 2,988,470 of record OX438699.1, on the reverse strand, counting down.
TAGTTATAAATATTTTGATGATTAAAAACAAGTGCGTGTCGGACTTGGGCACTGAGGATTGCGTACAAACTTAGCTATGTAAACAGATCAATACCCGAATCGAGTTTCGAAGATTTTTCTGATTCGTAAATAGGTTTTTTTTTTTGTGTCGGAACTACCAGATTTTAGACTTCTTCCTAGATACTTGTGCTATGAGACCTTGCTTCACGCATTTCAGGAATTTAGGTCAAAGGAAAGTACCCTATAGGTTTTGACTTCTAAGTGAAGCGCCTATTACACTACCTTTTACCAGCAAAAAAGCTGGGTATCCTCGCTAAGGTCAGACAGTATTTCACGCCGGAACAGCTGCTCAAACTTTATCAAGCACAAGTTCGATCGTGTATGGAGTACTGCTCTCATCTTTGGGACGGATCTGCCCGATACCAGCTTGATGCACTTGAGGCAATTGAGAGGCGTGCCAGGAGGATCATTGGCAATGATGCACTCGTTGAGTCGAGGCTCCAAAGTCTTGAGCATCGGCGCCGAGTTGTTAGCCTGTCGGTTTTCTACCGGTTGCATTTCGGGAAGTGTGCGTCGGAATTGCATAACCTAATTCCGCCTAGCCCGTTCCATCATCGGACCACCAGGCGTACGGCAACGCGCCACCGGTACATGGTGGACATTTCACCTATACGCACAAAACGTTTTGGGAACACATTCATTGTGCGTACAGCTAAGGAGTGGAATTCCTTGCCGGAATGTGTGTTTCCTGATAGCTACAATCCGGAAATCTTTAAGTCAAGAGTGAATAGGTTACTTCTAGGTAAGCGCGTTCCATCGTCGACCTCATCGTCGCTTTCCATCAGGTGAGATGGCGGTCAAGCGCGAACCTATCCAGCATAAAAAAAAAATACTCGATATTCAGAGAGTCTTAGTCTATGTAGCGTCACACAAGAAAAAAAAACCGAAACACTTTAATAACGTATGACTACGGCTTTTCTTTTTGTTCTGTTCTTGTTTTTCCTGTTACCTTGTTTATTTCAGCATCCTGAAAATCTTGTTTCAAACTTTTTCAGCGTCGTTATTTTTTTGTTGTAGTCGAGTTTCGATTTTTACTTTTCTTTTATTCAAACAATTTTGGTGTTAAATCACTGTCCTTTACAAAACTTTTTGTCTACTAGACGGCGCTACTTTGAATTTTGATGATGTTTTTTGATAAGTACCAGTGAGGCCCTTTCAAATGATATCAAACACGGTGTATTTATCTTAACATTTTTTAACACAAGACTTTGTCCGCTAGAGGGCGTTACTTTAAATTTGGATAATGACCCCCTTTTTAGCAATATTATTAGCTTTTTATTATATTTTAGCAATATTTTGGAAATGTACAAGTAAAGCCCTTTCAAATGATACCAAACACGGCGTATTTACCTCCATTTTTATTTTTTAACACATTACTTTTTTCCACTAGAGGGCGCCATATTGCGTTTTGTGACACGTCACGTAGCCTATGTTCAGGGGACAGTTAAGTTGGTTCTAACGATACCTCATATGTCGATTTCCGATAAGTAGAATAGTAGATTAGGAGCTAGGAGAGAACAGATGAACAGTATACATAGGCTGTCAAAATCATAACCCTCCTTTGGCTTCGTCGTAGTCGGGTAAAAAGAGTAACTTACGCCAATACCCATGTAAAGGAATGAAATAGAACAATGAGATATTTTTGTTTCACTGTCTGAATGTCGAGTGTTTTTTGGACAGGAAAAACATAAATAAAAAAAATATCGATTCGATCTAACACTTAGGTAGTTACGCCAGTGAAATCATTTATATAGGTATGAAACTACAAGTCCCACGATATCGTGTCGTTATCATTATAGCCTAATGCCAATCAGGTTTTATTTATGTTTGACGAAAGATAGCAACAATTTCGTGTCGATTGTGTCGAATTTACCGAAACTGTTGTAGACATGGTCTATAAATGTACAAAATTTTATCCAAATCCGTTCAGCCGTTCAAGCGCGAAGAAAAAATAAATACACTCACAAATATTCGCTTTTATGATATTATTGTGATTACTTTATATGATAAAATACATTAATCTCTGGAACTAAAAGTCGGATTGATTTTTTTTTTTCTTTATAGGATAACCAGGTTCATGACAAATCAAGTTCAAGCTACAACTCACGGAAGTGGAGTTTCTTTATTTAGTAAGTAAAGACGTTTGGGAAACCGCGGTAAACAGAGGCCTTAGTAAGAAAGAGCGATGGAGCTATACATCCTATATAGCTTCATCTCTTTAACAGTTCAGTTTAGGTCGTCAAATGAATCGCGTTAAGAGCCCGTAGTAGGGTCTCAACTAGTTATCTATATTTTAAAGAAGACATCTCGCACGCTGAATAGACCTAACTAGGCGAATGACCTTGACCTTGAATAAATAGGCTCTTAATAAACTAGTGCGCCTCACCATCGATGACTGCATCACTGCTTCCCATCAGGTGGAATCGCAGTCAAGCACTGGTTTATGTCAATTAAAAAAAAAAAACTCAAAAAAGAGGGTAATTGAATCTTAAAACATATTTATCAATAATAAAGTCAAATTTTCTAATACCCTTCTTTTTAAGTTAGGTCTCTTTATTATTAAGCGATTCTACACACTATTTTATAGTAATAATGCTTCAAAACTCACCAAAATCTTTCATCTCATTTTCTTTCAATTTATCAAAGTCTGGGTTAAAAACGCAACAAATCTCTCTCCAAGCAGCTGCTTTTACGATTTTATCTTTGTAGAATTCCGAATTCTTATCCCAAAGTACTCTTCTTTGTTCAACAAGAGGAATTAATTCTTCTGCCAATATTTCTGTCATCTTGCCACACGTCCTTCTTGCTCTAGCGTCGAGGTGTTACTGACGGCGGTACGGAGTGCGCGGGTGGGTGTAAGGGGACGGGGGGCCGTAAGGGAGGTCACGACAGTTCACAGACGGGTTATTTACGATGGATAGTCGTAATGGCTAGTCACGCACGACGGCAAGTCGTGACTCTAGGGTTGCCACCTTTTTTTGCAGTTAAAGTACATTGGCTATTATAGGTAAGAAAAAATAAAGTAAATAGTATCGAAATAAAGTACAGTTTATTTTTCTTTTGTTCTGTTTGATAAATATTTTTTATTGCTTTTTGTAGCCTGTATCAAATTAGTATATCTAGTAAACAATTACATTATACACGTTATAATCTAAGTGTAAATTTAAGTAAATTATAATTACCTATTAATTCATAAAATAGAATAACCTATTAATTCATAAAATAGAATTACCTATTAATTCATTTTTATCAAATTCAGAGTCGTATTGTTTCTTTCGTCTCGCCACTTGCTATTTCTCACAAAAAAACTATTTCGGTGAAATAGACAATATTTTTCGAATTAGCGAAAAAATACTTACGACTAAACTTTTCAAAATCCCAAAGAAATCAAATCATGCGAAATAATGTATTTTTAAGTACTTTTTTTTATTTGAAATATCGTACAATACTTTATTATAAAGTACGGCTTGCAACCCTACGTGAGTCTGCATTATAATGACGCAAGCGTGCTGAGTATCGTGTCGTAGTGTGTGTACAGTTGTATTTTTTTGTGTTTTAGACGTCTATCTGTCGTTACGACATTGTAGAAATAGATTTTTATAGTAACAATCAAGTTGTTGTGTTGTGAATAAGTACAGTTTATAGTTTGACTGGCGTGTTGGTCTAGTGGTTACTGGCCTTGGCTACTAAGCCGGAGGTTGTGGGTTCGATTCTCATCCAGGACAAATGTTTGTGTGATGAGCACGATCATTGGTTTTGTGTCTGGGTGTAAGTTATCTATAATATGTATATATTTAGAAATATATAGGTATGTTTATCAGTTGTCTAGTACTCATAACAAAAGCTCTTCTTAGCTTGGGATTAGACGGCGTTGTTTGATCATAGTCGGCCTTATAATGTTCTCCTTGTTGGGATTCAGGCCTTCTCTCTAGGAGGGGAAGTGGGCCGAATCCACTACGCGGGCCCATTGCGGGTTGGTGGATGTCACACGTCTTCGAATTTTTGGTTCTAGGATATGCCGGTTTCCTCACAATGTTTTCCTTCACCGTTTTGAGAGCAGTGGTGATGAAATAAATTACACAAAGTAATGCGCCCGGCTGGGTTTGAACCTATAACCTACAACTCGTAAGTTGAGGCCGTTACCACCACCGGCCACCGCTGATATTAAGTTGTTTGATAGTTGTGGAATATTATTATATAATATTATGGTTTTTTGAAAAGTGTTTTCTACTCGGGTTTTCTCCCGACGGTTTTTCCTTGCTCCCACCCTGAGACCCTCAGGGAAAAGGAGGTTCGGATCCCCTGCTAATTAGTTACAAATACTGTCCCCCCAGTACTTTACTTAAAATATTAACTGTATGGATTGCTGCTTGCTTTTGTATTATATGAATGTTTATACCTGAATCTAATTTATCACAATATCTATGTATGCTCTTTGCTACTATTCCTGTCGCTCCTATTACTATCGGTATTACTTCTGTAGGTGTGTTCCACAACCGCGTTATTTCAGTTTTAAGCAGATGGTATTTGCTTAATTTTTCAATCTCTTTAGGCCCTATGTTATAATCTGATGGTACTGTTATGTATATTAAATACGTTTTATTTTCTGTTTTATTTACATATATTATATCTGGTCTATTATGTGTAACTGTGACATCTGTCTGAACTGGGATCTCCTACATTAACTTTGCTGTTTCATTTTCTTTTTTTTGTTGCTGTGTTAGGACTTCCTGCCACCAGAGACTAGCAACTGATAAGAAAAAAAGAAATTCTTTCTTTTCTTTATTTCTTTCTTATAGTTTTAACGGTAAGTTTGGCTCAGTGGTTGAGAGATTGGCTGCCATGCTGCGTGTTATAAGTTCGATTCCCGCATGAACAAACATTCGTATGGCCTACAAATTGTTGTTGTCTCGTGTATGTCAGATTGCATGTTTGTAAACACACTTATGATACAGCACAATTACTGGTAAGTAACAACGCTTAAAAAAATTGTAGGTTCATCACGCCTATATTTTTTGAAATGTTAGGAAGGACGCTAGAAACTGATTCCCCACTAGCCCTAGATTGTCTACTTTTTTGTTTTTAGGGTTCCGTACCTCAAAAGGAAAAATACGGAACCCTTATAGTGATCTTCACTTTGTTGTTCGTCCGCCCGTCCGTCCACACAGACAACAAACTGATCTTATAAGGGTTCCGTTTTTTTTCATATTTATTTATTTATTTAAAACTTTATGCACTAATGAAACATTGTACAAAGGCGGACTTAATGCCTTAGGCATTTTCTACCAGTCGACCTTAGGGTGGTGCAGAGATATAACATGGAAGGTGCAGCTTAAAAGAAGACTGACAGAGATTATTGAGGTACGGAACCCTCAAAAAATGGACAAAGATCAACACATATTCCAAAATTGTAACTCAAACCTCACCCCACAAGGAAAAATACTATAAAAATACCTATATTCCAAATAACAACCAGCAACAGGGGTTCTGAAAACCTCCCTTGTGCCTAAACGAGGCAATTTCACCTACTTACGCAGACGTCAAGATATTCGTAACGGAACAAACAAGATCATAGCGTCACATCAAAGGACGGAGGGGTATCCTTACGAGGAGTGTTGGAAATTTGTGAAGACATATCTGATCTTGAGTTCTGGGTGTCACAGAGAAGAAATGAAATGTTGTTTTTTTTTTTATAGACATATAGATTACGAGGGGACATTGTACTCCTCATTATGAACAATTTTTACTATGGGACCAAACCTGGAATAGCGAAAAAAAAATCGCTTGCTCCATACATTTTGACGAGTTATGCAAACATAAACGCAGGGAACAGCTGATTTTTTTTTCGCGATTTCATGTTTGGTCCCATAGTAAAGGTTGTTCATAATGAGGAGTACAATGTCCCCTCGAAATTCTTAAAGTTAATTTCTTAACACCTTTATATACATATGTCGTGGCCAGATCATAGAAATTGATCACTTCATGATATGGCCAACTAAAACTGGCCAGATCATTTTAAATGTTAAAGTTTGACGATATTTTAATCCTCGTTTGGTCTACTTTCTTTAGACTTTTAACTATCATAGAAATCCTACATCAATGATAAGGCCAAACGAGGATCGACATATCATCAAATGTCAACGTTTATATGATCTGGCCACGACACAATATATCTATGATATATACAATAACTAGTGCTTGACTGCGATCCCACCTGACAGTGATGCAATCGTTGATGGTGAGGCGCACTACTTTATTCACTGTAGTCTAAAAGACACATAAATTTATCATCATACGTGACGATGGGAAGAGACCAGATGGTATGACGTTCCTGCCGTGGAAGGTGGGTAGGCCTCTGGTGTGAACGCAACCTGTGTCGATACACTTGCGCCATCCCATGTACGGCGGGCTGTGCCGGCGCTGCCGCTGCGGCTGCTGAGACCCTTAAACGGCGCATATACTGTAATATTATTGGTAATTACAGTTTTGAGCCGTTTGGGGTCGAAACACTTGGGTCATGGGATCCCAGTGCGCGTCTCCTTTTTAAGGAAATTTCACGCCGATAGATCGACACTTTGCGTGACCAGAGGGCTGGCTCGTTGTTCAACCAAAGAATTAGCATTGCCATTCAACGTGACAATGCTGCCAGTCTTCTGGGCACATTTCCGGATGACAGCGATGGGGAGGAGTATTTCGACGCCTGAGTGTACTTTGTGTTTTTGTATTATGTTTATGTACATAGTTAAGTTTTAGTATAATTTAGTTAATATTTAAGTTTTTTTATGTAACAGAATGTTTACGCTTTTTATTTAAGTACGAGTACCTACCATACTTATTTTTAGAATTGGATGGATATTGATTTACTTACATATTTAACTAGGTTCTGCCCGCGGCTTCGCCCATGTGATAACTTTAGACCCCCGTTTCATCCTATTGGGGGCTAAATTTTGGAAAATCCTTTCTTAGTGGTCGCCTAAATCATAAAAGGAAGCCTTGAGCAAAGTTTCACGTTTCTAGCCCCAGTAGTTTCGGCTGTGCGTTGATATATCAGTCAGTCAGTTTCCCGTTTTATATATATAGATATCATCAGTATTGTTTTCAAGATAGTGTATTCTTTAAACAATATTTTGCAGTTTTTAACACATATAGGTGTAAGACGAATTTTAATTGATGACACGGTGGTTAAGCGATTGGCTGCTACGCAGCGTGTCCCCTCTTTCCTACGCCTTCCAAAGGTCTTTTTTTTCCGGCCATAACTGTCTCTTTGTTGGACAAAGGCCTTCCCCAAGTCCTTCCAGACATTCTTCACCCGCGCCGTTTCAAACCAGTCCGTCGCATCTAGATCATCTCCCCACCTCTTTCTAGGCCGGCCTCGATGGCGCTTTACCTCTGCAGGAACCCACTGCGTGGCGCCCTTGCCCAGTGGTCTATGGGCATGCGGCTGATGTGACCTGTGCCCAATCCCATTTGAACCTTAGCACCGTTTTTGCCCACGTCTATTACGTCCATTTTGGAGTACAGCGTGTTATTTCATAATAAGTGGGTGTAAAAATAACAGACCGAATATGGAATACCATACCTGATATAGACTCAAAAATTCAAAGCATTTATTTCATATAAAACATTTTCAGGCACTTTGAATTGTCAAAAAGTCAGTGAGTCAGAAAAATTATACTAATTAGATATATATTCCAAAGCGTAGATGATCTCTACGGAGAAGAATGTGCAAGAAACTTCATGGACTTCATTGCTTATTTCTTCACACTACATCTCTTCTAATCTCTCCTTTAGCAGGTCTGCTGGAAGAAATTTCTTTTTGAAATAAGCAGTACCTTTGTACAATTTTTTATAATAAGATACCTATCTTCTTCTGTATATTTGTGTGTACATAAATAATAAAAAAATGGACTCTTTTTTCAATCATGTTATGTATTACAAGTATCTCAGTTACATATTTCTCATTGCTACTATCATGTGAAAAAAATGTAAACAGAGTAAAAAAAAAACAAATCGTAAACATAGAAGTTTTAATTTTAATAAAACTGGCAGTTAAGACATGACCAGACTAAACTGACAGCGCCCGTTCACGGACAGGACGCGTTTATCAGCACCACTCAGCTCAACCATTTTGAAGGGAACCGAATGATCAAACACACGCGCTACCATCAGTGAGACATTTGAGTGAGCATGATAAACTCTCAACTGCCATACAAGGTCAATAGAAATCTAAAAATAAATAGGTAAAAAAGAAATATACTTAAGTGAGTTAAGCTAAGTACTTCTAAACGGCAAAGCATTTCCTTTATTTACCACTAGCTTTTGCCCGCGGCTTCGTCCGCGTAGAAGTTGAAAATGGTTTTATTAGGTGTTTTGAGATACGAAAATATGAAATACTATTTATTATCTTCGTCGTGTGTGATAGTCCATCGAATTGTATAGCGAGCGATATTGTATCTTAAGATAAAATATTATAGTATCTTAGCCGTTTGCAGCGCCCCTTAGTGCCGCCGGTGATGTAACCTACGACAAACTTATTATTTGCGGTTGTTCAAGTAATCGGGTCTAGGGATCGAACTGCAAATTAAGTTTTTTTTTATTGTACATACTTTTCCGGGATAAAAAGTACCCAGTGTGGTGCCCAGGATATTAAAGAATAATTATACCAAGTTTCATCGCAATCGAACCGGTAGTTTTTGCGTGATGCCTGAACAAACAGACGGACGGAAAAAAAATTTAATCACATTTTTGGGTTCGGTGTCGGTCTAGTAACACCCCCTGCCATTTATTTTTTTGATATTTTAAATGTACAGAATTTTCACTTCTACAGATTTATTATAAGTAAAAGGTATAAAGGAAATGCTTAGCCTTTTATAAGTCTCGTAGCATGTCAAATCCATATGCATGATGCAATACACGAGTCAATTTTACATAACCTTTGTAAATGATGTATCGGTTTTAACTTACAAGAAAATTGCAATTCGCGACACTGATAGGGCTATGAAAGGAACCCATAGATTTCATCAGTTAATGACGCGACGGTTACTTTACCGTTGTTGATAATAGTGCGCGGGGGGAGGGGGTTACGGAGGATAAGGATTAAGGCAGACTTCTACAACAAAGCAGCAACCGGCCCCTCTAGGCAAGTTACAATCGTTTCGTTCGCGCCGAACGCCTCGAGTATACCACGCCTCCGATTCCTTTGTTCTGACGTCTCCTTAACGCTCAGTCACGTGGTCAGAACAATGGTATCGGAGGCTATCTATTTATCGTTCGGGCTGGTGATAACTTCTCTGTTCAAAAAACGTCTACTTGCTATGCGTCGATTTTCTGCGGAAGTCGATTTACGGGAAGTACAATAAATAACTGTTGTTTAATGTGATTGTTTAGGGTTCCGGTCCGAAAGGGAAAAGCGGGATCCTATTACTAAGACTCCGCTGTCCGTCCGTCCTTCTGTCTGTTTGTCTGTCCGTCTATCACCAGGCTGTATGTCATGAACCGTGATAGACAGTTGAAATTTTCACATATGATATAATTTTTTGCCGCCATCACAAAAAATACTAAAAACGTGATTTTTCTACAAAAACTAACGCCAGGGCAGGTGAAATTAAAAAGAAGGTTATTATAGTGTCTAGTTTTGTATAGCATGTAACCTTTTGTGCACGAGTCCGACTCGCACTTGCCCGGTTTTTACTTTTCTTTGTGCTGTTTTGAAAGTTTCTACAGAACTTCGGTTCGGAATTATTACTAACATCATATTCTGTCGGCGACGAGGGTCCCTTGCCGGCACCAGGGCGCAAGTAGTGGTCGAGACCACCTAGCACGCAAGTAGTTTTTATCATGTTTTATTATGTTTAGGATAGGATGTTTTCACTTATTTGATGTTTATTTGGATTAATTAGCTATTTTCTCATTAGGATTAGTTGTTAAAGACTGAGTTTTGCTAATATAAGTGTGTAAATAAGTAGCATCTAACGTATTTTTAAAAAGATTTTTATATTTTGTTATGAATGTAGATTATTGTCTTTTATCTATCTGCAATTAGCACCTTCACTAATTAGTAAGGTCGGGAATAGCGATATGTATAAGATTCTTATAAGAGTTTATAAGAAAACGCGATCTTGATGAAGAAATCGTTGAATTTATGTTTGTCAAATTGATAAGGATTTAACTTGTGTTATTACCTGTTGATAAGAGTCTATTGCTGTTAATTAGTGTTTTTTAGCCTAATAGAAGCTATTACTAACGATAGATCTCGATTTGCAAGGATTTAGAATAAGTTGCAAATTTAATATGTTTACGATCTTTTACGTAATTGGAATTTGATAATGACAATTTTTATTTGATGAGCAATTAGCAAGACCACGATGTTATTAGTTAGGATCCGTCTAGAAAATAATGTTGTAACAAGTAGAATCCTAATTAGAATCTTTTTGGAGAAGATATGAGATGTTTCGTGTTCATGAATGTTGTCGAACTAGAATATTTTGTAGTTTATGTTCTAGAAACTTTTTTATGTTAAGATATATGTCATATATTATTGTTTTATGTGAAAGTAGACATTCTTACCGACATTTTGATGTGCATATTGTCATGGTTTTATGGGAAAATAAATAAAATACAGCGTCGGAAAGGGTTCGGCTGAGGCGAAATTGTAAGCAAATTAGAGTCAAAATACACGGTTCCCGCTAACAGAACTTAGCGGGGTATATAAGACGGGCCGTTTTTCGGTCCGATGTCAGTCGAAAACGTGCCACCGAAGAGGCAACAACACTTAGGAAAAAAGCTTCGAGCCGAACCCCGAAGAACCCTTTTCATGTCGAAAACGTGTTTTATTTGGTGTCCACTCTGAGGTCCTCCTACGTGTTCCGTCGTCATCGTCGAAAATACGCATTCAGGGGTGCGTGGTGGCGTACGTGACCAGCGAAGAATAAGGCAGCGTACGTCAATAATCGGGTTGAACTGTCCCGAGGGCTCGGTAGCTGCAGGGTCAACTACCCGCTACCGTCACCGCCTCCTAACAGGGGCTAGTCCACCACAGTTTTTGGTCCTTCGAGCCGGATCCCTGTAAGAAGACAGAAGAAGAAGCCAGAAGATTCAAGAAGATGCCCGTAACAAGATCGCAGAAGGATGCCCCCTCACGCCCAACGTCTCGCCCCTCCGAGAGGGACCAGACAGAGGAAGCTTCCGGGTCAGAAGGAGTCACGTCTGCGTCATCAGGGACAACGGGAACGGGTTCAACAGGAACTACTGGTACAGCTTCTTCGGGGACGACGGGAACAGAAGATACCTCAGCGACGGAGGCTACTGTCACGACTGCGACCACAGCGGCGACCAGTGCTACTGGTCAGAAGAAAGAAGATGCCGCACCGAAAGGGACGACCAAGAAGACTCCAGAAGATGGACCGGCCAAGGGTACTGCTAGATCTGCTGCCACCTTAAAGCCGATGGGAGTCAGTCGTCGAGCCAGGTCCACGAAGACCACGAGTTCATCAGCCAGAAGACGCGAGCTGGAAGCCAGGGAAGAGCTGGCGCGCCTGGAACTGGAGCAAGCACAAGCAGCGGCGAAGCTGGCACGCGTCAGGTTGGAGCTGGCGCAATGCGATGATGATGACTCCGTGGATGAAGACCTGGAAGAACGAACAGCACAGGTGCAGAACTGGATCCAGTCTTCAGTACTTGAAGAAGGCAACGACAAACAACCCGAGCCACGAGGTCAGCGTCCATCAGAAGAGCTGCAAGTGAAGCCTGAAGAGAACTCCTCAACGAAAGGTGCTACGATCGAGCTGCAAACGCTAACAAGTGCGTTGAAGGAAGCCCTTGCCACAAGAGGAGGATCAGCCGAGCAGCCGAAGTACATCCACGAGTTACCCTACTTCGACGGCAACAGCAGCGAGTGGACAGCTTTCAAGGTTGTTTATGAAGACACGGCACCGATGTTCAACGACGTGCAGAATATGGCTCGACTAAGAAGAGCACTGAAGGGGAATGCAAGAGAAGCCATCAAGAGTTTGCTGTTTTCAGAAGCTTCTCCATTGGAAGTGATGCAGGCCCTGAAAAGAAGATACGGAAGACCTGATGGGCTGGTGCTGGCTGAGTTGGACAAGATCAAGACGCTGCCAAGGATATCAGAAAACCCAAGGGACGTCTGCGTCTTCGCGAGCCAGATTAACAACAGCGTAGCAGCCATCAAAGGATTGAAGAAGCCGCAGTACCTACATTCACCAGAAATTGTGAAGCAAATAGTTGAGAAGATGCCTACGATCCTCAAGTTTAGGTGGTACGACTTCACTGCAGCAACGGAAGAAGGCGAGTTCTCGGATCTGACGCTGGTGTCCAGATTTTTGAACATCGATGCTGACAAATGTGGAGCCTTCGCGACTTCTGAAGAGAAGACATGGATCAAGAGGACTCATCGGCAAGCGACGCACTCAACGAATGAAAAAGAAGGGAACTTCAGAGAAAAGGCATCGAGAATCAGCGAGAAGACTTGCCCCATATGTCAGGGCGAACACTTCCTCTTGGATTGCCAGAAGTTCCTGAAGGCGTCGGTGCAAGATCGGTGGGCATTGGTCAAGAAGAGTCGCGTCTGCTTCAAGTGTCTCCAAGGGAAGCATCGAAAGGAGAACTGCAAGAAGCCGCCGTGTAAAGAATGCAAGAGGTGGCACCATCATATGCTGCATGTGAACATGGAAGAGAGGACCTCAGAGGGGAACAGTGAGACACAGCAAGAAGTAGCTAGTGTCATGGCATCGGTGAATGCGGCCAACAATGCAAGAGCGTACCTGAAGATAGTACCAGTTGAAGTCTTCGGGTCGCATGGATCCAAAAGGATATTGGCTCTGATGGATGAAGGGTCAACGGTGTCACTGCTGGATGAGAAGGTGGCACAGGAGATCGGCGCTCAAGGGAAGACTGAAGAACTGATCATCGAAACAGTGGGAGGTCAGCTGATCAAGAAGAAGGACTCGCAGACATTGGACCTGATGGTGAAGGGGGTTCGCCAGGGAAGAAGGAAGACCCTCAAGAGAGTCCGGACCGTCGATAACCTGAAGCTGACATCTCAGTTCTTGGACAAGAAGAGGATAGAAGATTGTTCTCACTTGAAGAAGATCGCCGACTCCTTGCATTACGAAGGAGAGTCACCACAGCTGCTCATCGGTCAAGACAACTGGGAGCTGATCGTGACTCAAGAAATAAGAAAAGGAAGACCAGGTCAACCAGTTGCCTCAAGAACGGGACTTGGCTGGGTGCTACATGGGTTCGACGCGGGGGTAATACGACCAGTGCACTTCGCCAACAGGTGTCTTTATGCCAGCACAACAGAAGAAGAGATGCATCAAGCCATCAAGGAACACTTCGCAATCGAAGCATTAGGTGTGCAACCAAGAAGACCTACTACAGATGCAGAAGGAAGAGCACTGGCCATCCTCGAGAAGACCTGCAGAAGACTAGAAGATGGTCGTTTTGAAGTTGGGCTGCTATGGAAACAAGAAGATGAAGTCATGCCTGAGAGTTATGCTTCAGCGAAGAATCGACTCTTCAACATCGAGAGGAAGATGGATAAAGATACTCAGTTGAAGACAGAATACTGCAAGCAGATCCAGCACTTGATCGACAACAAGTATGCAGAAGAAGCACCTGCCAAGAAAGAAGAAAATAAGAAGACCTGGTACCTACCTCACTTCTCCGTGGTTCATCCGCTCAAGAAGAAGATTCGGATCGTGTTCGACGCTGCAGCAAAGTGCAAAGGAAGAAGCCTCAACGACGCTTTGTTACAAGGGCCAGACCTACTGCAATCGCTCTTCGGTGTGCTGCTGAGATTCCGACAAGGACCATTAGCAGTAGCAGCCGACATTAAGGAAATGTTTCTGCAAGTTCGCATCAGACCAGAAGATAGAGACAGTCTACGGTTCCTGTGGAGAGGTGATCGAAGAAACGTGGCACCGAGGGAATATAGGATGACTTCAGTGGTCTTCGGTGCAACATCATCTCCCTGCACAGCCATATATGTCAAGAATCGGAATGCGGCGGACTTCAAGGAGCAGTATCCAGAGGCAGTAAGGGCAGTAGAGCTGAACCACTACATGGATGACTACCTGCACAGCTTTCATACGGAAGAAGAATTCAGAAGAGTGACGGCGCAAGTAGACTTCATCCACAAGAAGGCGGGCTTCGAACTCAGGGGATGGGCATCAAATCAACCTGAACTGCTGCAAGACACGGACAACGAAGCAACGGAGAAGACAGAAGTGGACCTTGGCGAGAAAGAAGAGAAGACACTTGGACTGCGTTGGTTCACAGAAAGGGACTCCATCGGATTCAGGGCGAATCTTCGAAACACACCAGAAGAGATAGCAAAAGGTTTCAAGATTCCGACCAAGAGGGAAGTCACCAGCGCTGTCATGTCAACCTTCGATCCATTGGGGTTGGCATCACCGGTTCTCGTCCAAGGCAAGAAGCTGCTTCAAAGCATATGGAGAAGTGGCATCGGTTGGGATCAAGAAATAGAAGAAAGGGAATATGAAACATGGAAGACTTACCTGGAGAAGGTGAAGCTGCTGAAAGACCTTCAGATACCGAGGTGTCTGGCGCCACATCGCACCGAGGGGGAGCTGCACACTTTCACAGATGCAAGCGAGACAGCGTATGCAGCCACCGTGTATTGGAGAACGGAGAGTCAAGATGGGACATACCACGTAAGCTTGGTGGCGGCGAAGGTACGAGTGACGCCATTGAAGCCGGTATCAATACCCAGACTTGAGCTGCAGGCGGCCCTCCTAGGAAGCAGACTGGCACACTCAGTTGAAGAGGAAATGGATCTGAAGGTGCAGAAGAAGACCTTTTGGACAGATTCCAGCATAGTGCTTTCATGGATCAAGACGGACCCAAGAACATTCAAGACCTTCGTAGCTCATCGTTTGGCAGAGATAGAAGACCTGACAAAACCACAGGAATGGAGATGGGTACCTACGGCTCAGAATCCAGCAGATGATGCGACGCGCGACGTGCCGGAAGATTTCGACTGCGATCACCGTTGGTTCACTGGTCCTGAATTCTTGAAGAGAGAAGAAGCGCACTGGCCTGCACCAAGAACCTTCAAGAAGGAAACCACCGGTGAAGAGAAGATTGTAGACGTCGCGGCAGCAGCAAGCATCAGCTACCCATCACCTGACCCAGAGAGGTTTTCGTCCTGGAAGAGACTCTGGCGAGCTACAGCGAGGGTACTGCAGTTCATACAACGCTGCAGAAGGAAGGAACGGGTTCACGTCAGCCAAGAAGACCCAACCTGGAAGATGACGCAAGGCAAGAAGGCGAAGACAATTGAGAAGAATATTCGACCTTCGAAGAAACCGGAAAAATGCTACGCTCCATTAGACGCAGACCTACTAGAGCAAGCTGAAACTCTCCTGTTGAAGGGAAGCCAAGAAAGAAGCTTCAAAGAAGATATCAAGTGTCCTCAGCAAGGGAAACAACTCGAGGGCAGCAGTAAGTTGAAGAGGCTCGACGTAGTGTTAGAAGATGAACTCCTGCGTCTAAAAGGAAGAATCGACGCGATACAGGGTGTGTCAAGAGACTATAAGCGACCCATCGTGCTCGACAGCAAGGACAAGACAACGCGACTCATCATCGAAGATTTCCACTGTCGCTTCAATCATG
Organism: Mythimna vitellina; assembly: GCA_949316375.1. Taxonomy (NCBI): domain Eukaryota; kingdom Metazoa; phylum Arthropoda; class Insecta; order Lepidoptera; family Noctuidae; genus Mythimna; species Mythimna vitellina. Next base: position 2,972,753 of record OX438699.1, on the reverse strand, counting down.
GCAATCATGCGACAGTGATGAACGAGATAAGGCAACGCTTCTGGGTACTAGGATTGAGGTCAGCAATCAAGGCGGTTCAGCACCAGTGCCAGTGGTGCAAAACGAAGAAGGCGAAACCGCAAGAACTACCGACGGGCAACCTACCTGCTGAGAGGCTGATGCACGGAACACCTCCTTTTACGTGCACCGGCATTGATTACTTCGGCCCAATGACGATCACCGTGGGAAGAAGACACGAGAAGCGATGGGGAGCGCTCTTCACCTGCCTAAATACCAGGGCAGTGCACATCGAGCTTGCTCCTTCGCTCTCCACCGACTCTATGATCATGGCTCTACGACGGTTCGCTGCAAGAAGAGGAACGCCGAAGATAATCTACCCAGACAACGGGACCAACTTTGTCGGCGCTAACAAAGAACTGAAAGAAGCGCTCGACACATTGAAAAATGAAGACCTCATCTCAGGAGCAGAGAAGATCGGCGTGCAATGGAAGTTCATCCCGCCTGGTGCACCCAACATGGGCGGTGCATGGGAGCGTCTGGTGCGATCCATCAAAACCGCACTAGACGCCACACTCAAGGAACGACATCCTCGAGAGGAGGTACTTCACACTCTCCTCCTAGAGGCCGAGCACATAGTCAACTCTCGGCCTCTCACCCACATCTCCGAGAACCCTGAAGAAGAAGCGCTCACACCAAACCACTTCCTCATCGGGCGATCATGCGGCGCTACGAGAATCGGCAGCTTCGAAGATCACGTGCTCGTGGGCAGGGACACCTGGAAGGCTACGCAGCGACTTGCCGACCACTTCTGGCAACGTTGGCTGCGGGAATACCTGCCCACTCTGCTGCCGAGGAAGACCACGGGCAGAACCAGCTCCACGGACCTGCGAGTTGGCGACATCGTGCTCATCGTCGACCACAGCCTGCCGAGATGCACCTGGCCACGCGGCAGAATCCTGCGGGTGTATCCTGGACCAGACGGGCGGATCAGGATCGTCGACGTCGAGACGAGAGGCGGTGTGCTGCGACGGCCGAGCTCGCGGGTGGTGTTGTTGGTGCCGGGAGTATCGCCGAGGCTGGAGGATGGTGCGACGCACGAGGGGGAGACTGTCGGCGACGAGGGTCCCTTGCCGGCACCAGGGCGCAAGTAGTGGTCGAGACCACCTAGCACGCAAGTAGTTTTTATCATGTTTTATTATGTTTAGGATAGGATGTTTTCACTTATTTGATGTTTATTTGGATTAATTAGCTATTTTCTCATTAGGATTAGTTGTTAAAGACTGAGTTTTGCTAATATAAGTGTGTAAATAAGTAGCATCTAACGTATTTTTAAAAAGATTTTTATATTTTGTTATGAATGTAGATTATTGTCTTTTATCTATCTGCAATTAGCACCTTCACTAATTAGTAAGGTCGGGAATAGCGATATGTATAAGATTCTTATAAGAGTTTATAAGAAAACGCGATCTTGATGAAGAAATCGTTGAATTTATGTTTGTCAAATTGATAAGGATTTAACTTGTGTTATTACCTGTTGATAAGAGTCTATTGCTGTTAATTAGTGTTTTTTAGCCTAATAGAAGCTATTACTAACGATAGATCTCGATTTGCAAGGATTTAGAATAAGTTGCAAATTTAATATGTTTACGATCTTTTACGTAATTGGAATTTGATAATGACAATTTTTATTTGATGAGCAATTAGCAAGACCACGATGTTATTAGTTAGGATCCGTCTAGAAAATAATGTTGTAACAAGTAGAATCCTAATTAGAATCTTTTTGGAGAAGATATGAGATGTTTCGTGTTCATGAATGTTGTCGAACTAGAATATTTTGTAGTTTATGTTCTAGAAACTTTTTTATGTTAAGATATATGTCATATATTATTGTTTTATGTGAAAGTAGACATTCTTACCGACATTTTGATGTGCATATTGTCATGGTTTTATGGGAAAATAAATAAAATACAGCGTCGGAAAGGGTTCGGCTGAGGCGAAATTGTAAGCAAATTAGAGTCAAAATACACGGTTCCCGCTAACAGAACTTAGCGGGGTATATAAGACGGGCCGTTTTTCGGTCCGATGTCAGTCGAAAACGTGCCACCGAAGAGGCAACAACACTTAGGAAAAAAGCTTCGAGCCGAACCCCGAAGAACCCTTTTCATGTCGAAAACGTGTTTTATTTGGTGTCCACTCTGAGGTCCTCCTACGTGTTCCGTCGTCATCGTCGAAAATACGCATTCAGGGGTGCGTGGTGGCGTACGTGACCAGCGAAGAATAAGGCAGCGTACGTCAATAATCGGGTTGAACTGTCCCGAGGGCTCGGTAGCTGCAGGGTCAACTACCCGCTACCGTCACCGCCTCCTAACAGGGGCTAGTCCACCACATATTCAAAACAGTGCTTTGCGGAAGGCGAGTAGACATAACAGTTTTGATTTACGTCAAAACAGTTTTTTCCGTACAGGATAAACATCTCTGACTGTATGAGATCGTTTGCTTGCTCGCCAGTCGCCTTCATTGTTTATTAGGTCGATATAATCTGACACAAGAGGTACCACAATTTATAAATTAAGGATGTATTTAAAGTTGAGACTTCGTGCCAACATTCATTCATATTCATATAAAATACTTAAGAAGCCTGCAAAATACTTAAGAAGTTTGAATTTTGCAGTCTAAATTTTTTGGTCACATGATCTAGGCAGTGGTTCCATCTGAAATATTATCAGCTTTTAGTTGTATTCGGTAAGATTGGAACCCGCATTCGTTGAATCGTTTCTCAAGGATTTCCGAAGTTGCGGAATTGCTCCAGAATTGCGGGATTATAGCTCCATCCCTCTTTTTCGCTCGCATAAATGGTAGGTCCCCTGGAATACAAAGGGTAACTGAAGGAACACAGGTTAGTTAAAGAGTTGTCGATGATTTTAATGAGTGTAAACACATACATGTTACTACCGCAAATACATATTTTTTCCTTATTAAGCGATACTAAACTGCAAATTGGAATAAAATCTCTTGAAAAAACGGTGAAACTGACATACCCTGATAAAAGCCCTTAAATAAAAACGGATTTAAAAAAAAAGCTTTTGAAAATTTGGATTGCAAAATCGAAAGTTTCAAAAGTTTTTTTTTTACCCGGCTAACTTGGAAATCAGATCTTTTTGAAAGCTGTCTTTCCTTTATACACCAAGCTAACAATTCCACAATACAATATTAATTTCTACCCCATTCTGCCTGTATTTATTAGTTTCCCATGCAACTAGTGCCCACCCCTCGAGACAGCAAAGCATTGGAGGGTGAACAAATTATGAGGGCACGTGTCACCAATATCCGTTGTTTTTGTCCGTTTGTCTGTCACTCGAACTGTGACGTACGCGTGCCATTATGGAGTGCGCAGGCGACGTTTTCTGATATAATTGTCATTTGTTTTTAATGTTGCTTGGGCGTGCACTAAATTGGTGTTTTATTATTTATTTCTTTTAACTTCATGTACAAGTAGTGATACAAATGTGGACTTAATGCAACAGGCATGCTCTACCAGTCAACCTTTGGGTTAAAAGAGGCAACACTGTGGTACGTGTGCACAATAAATAAATTATATATTTATTACAAATAGAATCAAGTTTCATTAAATTATGTGGCTTATATTAAGAAAATACATATATTATACTAAAATTATACACTAATAAATACTAAACAGCGTTTCATAAACATCTAATTAGTTTTACCTGTCCGGTGTCTGTCTGTTCATATTGAAATTTTGCAACTTTTTAACCGACTCCAAAAAAAAGGAGGAGGTTATCAGTTCTGTTGAATTTTTTTTATGTGTGTTCCCTCAGAACTCCGTCGTTTCTGGACCTATTTGCGAAATGTTTTTTTTTATTTATTCTTGATAGTTTCGCACTTGACCGCTATCTCACCTGATAGAAAGCGACGATGCGGTCGACGATGGATTGCGCTTTTCCTCTTAGAGGATTATGCTTTCCGACTGGTCTCATTTTTATTAGAATCCAGTTCTGATGATTGGACCTATGAGGAATCAAGGGAACTCCTCAAAACCAAAATGGTATCTTCGCAGTGACCTGATGATGATGATGGAGCCGGAAGATAGGCACCGGAACTCCGTAATTAATCAATATATCCTAGACGTGTTTAGGTTTAATAGAATTGTCATGAAATGCAGTTTGGCTATTAGGTACTATCGAACTGATCTGATGATGGAGCCGGAAGGTGGAAGGTAGACACAGGAACTTCATAATAAAACAATGTAAATTAACAGTGTTTGGGTTAGTTAGAATTATTATAAGAAATAGTAACTCTGGTTATATTTAAGTGTATCGCAACTAAAAAGTGCGAAAAAATAAACATTTTACAAAAAAAAAACCGACTTCACTAAAAAATACACTGAAAGGATTAAAATAACTTTAATTTCGGAAGTCGGTGTTAAATAAGAAACAAACAATACCGAGAAACACCGACTTCCGAAATGAAAGTTATTTTGGTCTTTTAATGTTTTTTTTTTAGTGAAGTCGGAAATGTTTTTTGGAAAAAAAATTTTTTTCACTATCCGGTTCCAATTTAGCTAAAAAGTTTACATTTTTAATATATAAAATCTAGATAAAAGTCACAAAATAACTGTGTTTCCAAAATATCTAGAGAAAGATGTATAGTATATTTATCGTTATAATAAGGTAAAAGCGGTTGTATGGAAACGTATCTCGGGTTGGTCGCTCTTAACGAAATAGGTATCAAGCTCAACTGTAAAATGCAAGATGGGCCTACAATCCGGCACCTCCTAAGTTTCGGAATTAAGTTATGTTATTTGCGTACTTCTGCTTTTTGAAAAGAAGACAAAAAAAAACCTGCATACTAGCTGACTCGGCGAACTTCGTACCGAATAATAATGTGATAAATGAAGAACCGCTCGACCGATTTTGTGCAAACTTCACATAAACCATCTACTAAATAGTCCGAACAAAGCCTAAACATTTGGTTTGGATAGGTGAGCCCGTTCTTGAGTTATAAAATTACAACGAAAAGTGGCATTGATTTTTATATATATATATAGATAAGCAGCCTATGACAGCATGTGACATCCACCAATCCGCACTGGGCCCGCGTGGTGGATTTTGGTCCATTCTCTCTCCTAGAGAGGCGGCCTAATTCCCAGCAGTGGGAACATTATAAGGTTGATTATGCTTATAAGCAGTCTTATAATGTACATTATAAGACTGCTGGAATGAGTCCTAGGTGGGGGTACCCCCACCTAGGACTCATTCCTATTCTCTAGGAGAGGGAACGAGCCATTTTCTCATGTGTCTTCGAATTTTCTGTCAATTTTTTTGATTCTAGGACGTGCCGGTTTCCTCACAATGTATTCCAAGGTAAATATTGTCCTTATATTTCAGTGTGGCTTTTTACTGAATTGCTGGTTAGCGCGGAAAGCTATTAAAATTAGCATAATTGGGTCAAATTGTCCGTGACAGATATTATAAAGAATATCTGGCAATGTCGTTTGGGGGCGTGGCGCCAAAATATTAATAACTGAAAGCAAGTGACTGTCGCCCTCCAAGATACCTCGAGACCGCGCTCAATGGCCGGATTATGGAAAACTTATATTCTGATTTTTAATTAGCTGTACTAAACTGACAGGAGGCAACGAAGGAACAGGAGTGGGTTTTTAGTCAGTAAAAGTCTAACACTATCTCCCGCCCCGCCCAAGAGCGAGGGATGTCATAACATGATTTGCCGACCGAAAAAAAAAAACTGACGGCAGCGAACAATGCCGAGCTGTCAATTTACAATGCTCCGATGACATTAAGCCGTTGTTCTAGCTGTCATTTTAGTCCACCTAATTAAAAATTGTGGTATATGATGGTGTTATTTTGGTGGGGGTCATGGCAACTTTAACTGGTGGCCTAGTGGTAACGGCTCCATCTTATGAGTTGTAGTTCGTGGGAGGGTTCTGTACCTCAAAAGGAAAAAATGGAACCCTTATAGGATCACTTTTTTGTCTCTCTGTCTATCAAGCACCTTAATCTCGGAAACGCGTTGAGGTATCGAGTTGAAATTAAAACCATATTCAGGTCTGCGGTCCCCTGAAGCTGTGAAAAAATTAAACTTTAGAGTTAATGAAAAAAAAATACGATTGTTTAAGTGGTAAAAAACTTGTATTTTGACACTATTAAGGGAATCAGAATTCAAACGGTACTTCCCGTTGACCTAGTATCTTGAAATTTGGCTTATGGCACAAGTATAGGAAAAAATCTAAAAACTGTAAATTTGTAGTTACGTCATTTGCGATTCGGAAAAATCATCGTAAGTAAGTTTGTACTGAACTCTCAGTGCGCGAGTCCGACTCGCGATTAAATAACACTCACACAAAAAAAAAGTTAACTGTGCAACAGTTTTTTTTTTAATATTCCGCAACTTTCACACAACGCCATTTACTCCCAAATTAAGCAGAGCTTGTGCTATGAGTACTAGACAACTGATAAACAGACTTATATGTTTCTAAATACAAACATAAATATTATCTATAGATAAATTATGCTCAGACGATCGAGAACACAATCATTAGTTCTGTAAATGTGATCATCACACAAACATTTGTCTCGAGTGGGAATCGAACCCTCGACCTCCGGCATAACAGTGTGGGTCACTAACCACTATACCAACAGGCCACTAAAATAATTGCTGAATGAATGAGCAAATTCTGTAGTAAGGCAGGCTTTGTTTGCTTAAAACTGTAGGGTTTATTACTTTACCTATTGATTACTTTTTATATTGTCGTAAACTCATTCGCGCCTAACTTAAGATCCTTTGAATTCATGATTTCATGATCCATTTTCAGATTTCTAAATCTGTATCAATCTAATCTCAATCAAATCTGAAATCCAAATCAAATCAAATCTGAATCTGAATCTTGAATCTAATCTGTATCTGTGTAGGTAATCTCAGTGGCGCCGACTTCGTGGGTGCTCGGGGCTCTGCCGAGCACCTCTGAGAATAGACTTCAAGTAACATGTCAGTAATCGCCTTTATGGTTATATATAAATTTTAATATTTCTTGATACTAAAACATAATTACTAATTAAGTACGTAGTATGTAAGTAGGACATTTATTTATTTGTCGGTTGATCAGTGTGCATTTTTTTTTTCTTTTCATACTCGCTACTTTTTCGAGTCCATCAAATGCGCCGGCTTTTAGAAAACCTCATGAGGTTTTCTAAAAGCTGGCGCCCCTGTGTATCTGCTAATCAAAATCAGTGCCGCAACTAGCCTTTTAAACGCCCAGTGCAAACTTTTATAACAAAAGGGTGCCCCTTATTTTTTTTTAATGTTACCCGACTTGTGTAATAAAAAGAAAAAACTAGATATAAAAAATAAGTGTGACGTGATGCTTCAAACACACCACTCAATATTTACCTCTTGTGAGTGCTGGAGCTCTGAGCACCAATAGAATCTGCAATCTAGGTAGGGCGTCTACAATGGTATTATGTACACGATAAATAATGATTACCAATATGATACCAAAATTATAACTAAAATAATCTCAAGCATGATCCAAAACTTGGCCCTGCTTCGATCATTTCTCCGCCCCTTCTGGGCCGGCGACCTGGGCACCACTGTACCGCTGGCTTAGTTACGGCACTGATTACAATGATTAGACAATAAAATTTCATCGTTCCTAATTATTTATTTTTTAAAACCAGTGCACAAAATCCTGAGCCTACTTTTGTACAATGATTCCTAACAACAATTTAGATTGTCCTGACAACATTGATCTATCATCAATTATTAGATACAATTAACTACGAATTGTCATGTTACATAATACTCCAGTCCCATCAAGTGGACTACAAAGAACTTTATTGATGTTTGTTTGTATGTTAGTGTGTTTGTTAGCAGAAGGGGAACTACAAATTAATTTGTTGTGTCGCGGTGGACTCCCGTGGGGATAGACGAGGGATGCCTTCTATGTTATTAAATTGAAATGAATTTTATTGATCTATTTGTTAATTAATGGTTTATTTGTGCATTTAGGTAGTCTAGTAATTTATTGGACAATATGTCGCTTGAGTTTCGTGATGGCCCAGTGGTTAAGACACCCGCTTCTATTGCTTGAGGTTGCGAGTTAGAAACCGGAAAGAAACGAATGTGAATTTTTGAACGCACAATGAACGTCTCACATCGGATTCCTGCAACCCTTACCAGGTCATCGGTTCACCTTGTAGGAGGCCTTCTTACGTCATCTGGTACGTGGTCGCCATTCCAGAATCTTTCGACCCCAACGGCCATCCGTTCTGCGAGCAATGTGCCTTGCCAGTTAAGTTTGGTGATTCTTCGTGCTATGTCGGTAACCTTGGTTCTCTTGCGGATATCATCATTCCTGATTTGATCACGCAAAACAATTTACAGGCAAAAGCGGGCGGCAATCTCAAAAAAATATAAGAACTTCATTTAGGTGTCCATAATAAGGGTGGAGAGGGAGAGGGAAGCCAAAGAAAAGACGGATGGATTGTGTGAACAGTGATATGAAAGAAAAGGAAGTTAGTGATAGTATGACGGTTGACAGGATAGAATGGAGGAAAAAAACGTGTTGCGCCGACCCCAAGTAGGATGGGACAAGGGCAGGAAGATGATGATTTAGGTGTCCATAATAAGCATGAAGGCGATGGAAGCAGCGTGAGTTGCTCAATGCGGGACGCGCGCGGGCAACTCTCGCCATAGCTCGCATAGTTCATCAAGTGGCCACAGTGAGTGCACGGGCGGCGAGCGGTAACCTTGTCTCTGAACCCGCCCCGCTCCCCGCACCGCGCTGCCAGTGTGACCGAGCACACAGTAGGCGAAGCCTCTGGCAACAGCTAGTTAATTATACACGGAAAATCCAACCTCTGCACTATAGAGCCCTTTTGAGAAAAAAAATCACGTACACAAATAAATTTATCCAGCAATTAAGTCCAGCTAATTCGGGACATTAGCATAAGTTACATACAGGAAGCGGAAGTGAGCCGTTATGTTGGTACAAAGGGATACAAGGCAAGTGCATTAGGTTGGTGTTGTTTGTGTTAGAGGGATTTTCAGTGGAGGCTGTTTTAGGCATGCGAGGCTTTGGCCGTTGTTGGTTTTTAAGGATTTGTGTAGGGTTTAAATTTAAACTGTGGTTTGCAACTTAGGTTCTGTGTTAGGTGGTGATCCAACACGCTACTAGATATATAAGTGTTTTAGTTTTTATTGTTAAAAATATGAACAGTGTTTTTAACGTACATGTCTCTACCACAAAACTCTGAAATGTGCTTCTCTTTGACATCAAAAAAGCTGAAAGTAAATTCTCCTTCAAGCGTAAAATTCGGAACTACTACTTGAAGTTCTCTCAATCTTAGTTCGATCCTCGTCATAATTGCTATATTTTAAGTTCTCTTAATTAGAATGATTTCTTATGCATAGTATTTATTAGTTTATTATATTAGCATATATACGTATTTTATTATTATAAGCCACTTAATTTAATGATACTACATTCTATTTCAAAAATATCTGTTATTTATTTATTGTGCACACCTACCAGTGTTGTCTTTTTAACCCAATGGTTGACTGGTAGAGAATGCTTTGTGGCATTAAGTCCGCCTATATACCACCACTGTATATGAAGTTTAAATAAATAAATAAACATGATGTTTTCATAGATATATTGACAAAGCACCGTCATTATGTTAATATCCTTAGTTCATTAAACCCCGAGCGAACGCCGGCATTCGCTCGGTCATTGTCTTTCTATTGTGTCTCTAATTACACTACTTAAAAGGTTAAACAGTTCCCTTAGAGAATCGCAGCGGCGGAGATTATAAATAGCTCTGATAGCTCTTTTCTGTAGAATAAAAATTGAGTCGATGTCTGCAGCCCGTCCCCATAGTAAGATACCGTATGACATGATACTATGAAAATAACTAAAATTGACTAGTCTATTACTATAGGTTTAATTTTATGTAATTAGTAAAACGATGCCTTTAAGCAATTTGACCCTTTTGAAAATAAAGAAACTGGGCAAGTGCTAGTCAGACTCGCGCACTGAGCGTTCCGTACAAACTTATCTATGTAAATAGTTCAATTCCGGAATGGAGTCTCGAAGATTTTTCCGAATCGGGGAATTTTTTTTTTGTTACCTAACAACAAATTTACTAATTTCAGATTTATTCCTATATCTGTGCTATAAGACCTTGCTTTATGCCAAAATTCAGGATTCTGGGTCAACGGAAAGTACCCTATGAATTTTGATTTCCTTGAGCGTGTCGAAATATACGTTTTTTGCAACATAAATCGCTGTATCTTTTTTTTTCATTAACGTAGAAGTTTGATTTTTTGACACCTGCAAGGGACCGCAGACTTCAGTATATGGTTAATTTCAACTCGATACCTCCACGCGTTCCCGAGATAAAGGGTCTTGACAGACAGACAGACAGACGGACGGACAACAAAATGATTCTATAAGGGTTCCGTTTTTTCCTTGTGAGGTACGGAACCCTAAACATGTAATGTTGCGAATGTATCATAGCATATAATCGGCTTTATGATGTTCCCACAGCTCGAACTCAGGCCTCCCCTCTAGTAGAGGGAATGGGCCTCCCCTCTAGTAGAGGGAATGGGCCGTAATCCACAAAGCGGGCCCAGTGCGCGTTGGAGGTTGTATCAAAGTTAGAATTAATCACCAAGGGTGTAACATATATGTGTTTAATATGTATGTTTATAGGTATTTATTTGTTGTATATATTATGTTTATGTATAGTGTGCTGTACACATATCTGTTTAGTAAATTTTTAGATTTAATTTATGTGTTTAATTTTTGTACATTTATAGTTCCTCAAATGTAAAATCTCTTTCTCACTCATATGGTTTGCTGGGTTAAGCTCGCCTATGTACATCAACTGTCCTATTTTTATTGTCTGTATAAAATTGTGTGTATAATAATGAATAAGAATATACATCAAGCTCTTTTTGCCAAATATAACGTAGCATTTTCTTTTGGGTGGCTAATCATCAAATGTCTTCTCCCACTCTATGGTGGAGCGAGAGGGCGTTTCAGACTTTTACCGACTAAAACCCACTCGAATTCCTTCAGTAGCACTTCTCATTCCAGGGCTACAGTAACGTCTTTGTACAATCCGCAATCCTGGAAATCATTGGCCCTGACTGACCCTGTCAATTTTGCTGACATCTCTTTGAGGCGCGCGTGAAACACAACGCGCTGTCCGGACGGTGAGCTACCTATTGCTCGCCGCCTGCAAACCTACACTTATTGTGGCTTTTTTTTTAGGTGAGAAAATCATCTTATGACAAATCTCGCTCTTGGGCGGAGCGAGAGATAGCGTCAGACTTTTACTGACTAAAAATTCACTCCTGTTCCTTCTTTGCCTTCGTCCCAGGGCCCCGGGTTTCACTTTCACACTACCCGTGGCCCCAGTAGGCTTCGACCCTACTGGACCCCTACAGTTGCTGACATCTCTTTGAGGCGCGCGTGGAACAGTACGCGCCGTCGACGACTTGGGCGCGGTCCGGACGGTTACCGGACGGTCGGACGTATGCAGGAACTTCCCGAACTTACCGTGTTCGGTGAGAACCTGCGTCATGCGGAAGGTACACTTATGGTGGCTGCAAACCATCCTGCGAATATTCCGACAGCCCTAGCAGACATCGGCCCTATTAGAATCAGATAGCCCTAAAGTACAGCACTAAACTGTGCTTCAAAACTATTTAGTCCATCGCAATGTAAACGATACATACAGACGCCAGTCAGTACTCCTGATCGCTATCAGAGCAGCTCTTAGTCACACGAACAGGAATGTCCGAGCCTTAATATTCTGATCATCCCTTTGGCTGGTCGCCGTGAATATGTTAGCATAATGTCGCTCGGTTTAAACTTGAGGAAGTACGTTCAGTAAAACCATTCTATTTTATTCATTTCATATTTACTGTGTGCCAACTGTTGAGCACCTCAGGTCACCGCATGGTAGCGCGTAAACCACCAGCAACGGCATTCCCAAGGAGGGTTAGTGTCAGGTAGGTGGCCGTATTTTAAACAATAGCCAAATCATTTGCAATATGTTAGATTTAGTGTATAAACACACTATGCCGAAGGTACGCGACCGAAGTTCCGCGGCTGATTTTACGTTCCGACGTATCCAGCTGACATGACACACCATAAGTGCCGAACTTACGCGGCAGAAATTCAGTTGCGCAACTTTGTGTGTATTCAGTGTCTCTAGCTCGAGCTCGAGAAACAGTTAAACACACAGACACGATGACTTAAATGGATATTTTTATTTATTGTTGTTAAGACTCACGCTTAACCACTATCTCACCTGATGCAAAGCGATGATGTTGTTGACGATGGAGTACACTTGCCTAGAAGTAACCTATTCACTCTTGACTTAAAGATCTCCAGGTTAAAATGCAAATTTATTCCCTGTTAGTCTAGAGGACACAAGCGCGAATTTGAGGTAATTATTATTGAGGTGTGAATTCATGAAAAAACTTCTTTTTTTTCAAAAGGGTTCCACAGTGCAGGGGTCGGATTTTGCGTTTCTAAATGTCTGCTTTGTGCTACGAAAAGGTGAAAAGTCGTCTAAGAAGCTATAAGTTGGTCAAGTTCGGGTAACGTTTTCAAATGTCCCCAGCGATATTCTAAGCCGAGGCCGTTACCGTAGGTGCGTGGTACACCTCCCTTTTTTATGTGCTTCTCTCACGCTTGGTCCAGCGACAGGAAGCGTCAGGTACCCATATTCTTTCAGTTGCCTTTTGCGTTTCAGGGACTCTTGACAGTTAACTCTTTAGAACTATCTCGTAACCCTACAAGGTTATAGTTCAGTTCAGTTCGAGTCTGGTTTCCGCACTTAGTCCTTTGCGGAACACTGTGTAGACCGTGGCCAACGCACAATGGCCTACCTCTCTCCAAAAACTGGGTAGCAGGCAGTTCACGGTTTGCTGACATCTCATCGAGGCGCGCGTGGAACTAATCAATTTAAATAGCGATAATAAAAATTTATGTCGTCTTGTTCTGTATGGAACTTTTGTAACTGTTTTGCTTCGTGTATCCAGCGTAAATACTTCTTTAGATCTATTAAGAATTCTGTTATAATATTGTGTTTAGCCACGTTCGTCGTACGCTATATCCATAGCGATGTGACGGCTCTTTTCGTGAAATTATTAATGTTAGATTTTGAGAACTTCGGTGCATTGGTGGTCTTTCTGGGTGCGTTCCAAGAGTTCGCTCTTTATGCTCTTATTTCGCAAACAGGTCATGTGTTTCCTTTATTATATGGGTTTGCAGTTTAAGCCTGCGCAGAATGTTTTGTTGAAGTCGCACCATGTAAAATCCTGCTGTCGAGCTGTTACAGCTAAGACTGGAAGACGATTCGAAATAGTTAAAAAAAAGTTAAAAGAAATATCATTCTTTATTTGTATGTATGTATCTAAGTATATATATTATTGTTCTTATTTCCTCTCTGTCAGTATTCTATTAAGTTGCACCTGCTATGTTATGTTTCTGCACCACCCTAAGGTCGACTGGTAGAAAATGCTTAAGGCATTAAGTTCGCCTTTGTACAATGTTTCATTAGTGCATGTGCATGCATGCATGTAGTTAAAGTTTTAAATAAATAAATAAAAAGGTATGCTAATGATGATAATCTTACTAACATTCCGTAGGAGCCCAGCAGGACCGACAACCGCTACGGCCACGGGGCAAATCTGAAAAGGTGGGAAATCATCCAATGACTTCTTTTGCTCTAGGGTGGAGCGAGAAAGCGTGTCAGACTTTTTTTTTTTAATTGATGTGAACCAGTGCTTGACTGCGATCCCACCTGATGGTAAGCGGAGATGCAATCATTGATGGTCAGGCGCACTAGTTTATTAAGAGCCTATTCACTCTAGCCTTGAAGACACCTAAATTATAGTTGGACGGGAAGACCGCAGCAGGTAAATTGTTCCAGTCCTTCGATGTACGCGGTATAAACGACGAAGTGAAACGCTTAGTCCGGACCGTTGAAGTTTCAACAACGTAAGGGGGATACTCGCTGTTCGTCGGGTTGTCCGATGGTAGAAAGGAGATGGCAGAATCAAGTCATGCAATTCCCGCGCACACTCTCAAAACACTTACGAATTACTCACTAAGATACTGTACAGTACGGTCAAAATATGGGTTTATTCCAGAAATCCCCACCGACAAATCTCCACCAAAAGGGATTTGTCGGTGTCGGTCTAAAACTACACCTGTGTCCTTCAGTTGATGTTTGCGTGTTAGGACCTACGATTTTTGAACATCGACGGCGAATTGCCTGTCGGTTTTTTATCGTTTACATTTCGGAGAGTGTGCATTGGAATTGCACAATTTAATTCCGCCAAGTCCGTTCCATCATCGGACCACAAGGCGTACGGAGTTGCGTCACCGGTACATGGTGGTCATCCTCATACGCACAAAGCGTTTTGCGAACACATTCATTATACAGTTAAGGAGTTTAATTCGCTGCCGGAGTCTGTGTTTCCTGATAGCTACCTATAACCTAGGGGTCTTTAAGCCAAGAGTAAATAGGTTACTTCTAGGCAAGCGTGCTCCATCGTCGGCTACACCATCGCTCACCAGCAGGTGAAATAGCGGTCAAACGCGAGCCTATCCATAAAAAAAACTGAGCAACTGCAAGTCGGACTCGCTCACTGAGGGTTCCGTACAAACTAACCTATGAAAACAGTTCAATTTCCGAATTGAGTTACGAAGATTTTTTCTAAACTGTTTTGTAGTAACGCCACAAAAAAAGTGACGCCTAACTACAAATTTATAATTTTCTGATTTTTCCTATACCTGAGCTATGAGATCTTACTTCCTGCCTTCAGGATTCTAGGTCAACAGGAAGTAGGTACCCTATGAATTTTGATTCCCTTGACAGTTTCGAGGTATACGTTTTTCGCAACATAAACAGGCATTTTTTTTTTTCGTTAACCTATTTTTGATTTTTCCACAGCTTCAAGGGGCCGCAGACCTGAGTATATGGTTTTAATTTCAACTCAATGCCTCCACGCGTTCCCGAGATAAAGGGTCTTGACAGACAGACAGACGGACAACAAAGTAATTCTTTAAGGGTTCCGTTTTTTCCTTTTGAGGTACGGACGTACCCTAAAAAGGACCACGGGTTACTTTTTCAGAAATATAATAATTCCCTATGAATGGCCCTATGGGATATTTACATTATAGTAAGAGCACACAAAAAATATCTCGTCGAACAAATTAATAGCTCTTATGGAGCTTAATGAATATCGCCGTGGGGAGCAGACGTGCAGTGAACCAGACATAATTAAAACTAATAAAACATGTCGATACACGTATATTGTCAATTTATGATAGTTTTCGACAAATATATCAATTGAACAGATACTGTAATAGCAACTGGTTGCGGTAGGTTACTTAATTTTATTTATTTTATGTTAACTACTCCGATTTACGAATTGTGGGTCGTGTTCCATTCCTCAAAAGGAAAAAAATACGAAACCCTTATAGGATCACTTTATTGTCCGTCTGTCTGTCTGTTTGTCAAGACCTGATCTTGGGAAAGCGTGGGGGTATTGAGTTCAAATTAAAACCATAAACTCAAGTATGCAGTCCCTTGGAGTTGTGAAAAAATCAAACTTCTAAGTTAACGTATATTTCGACACTCTCAAGGGAATCAAAATTCATATGGTACTTCCTAGAAACCTGAATTTTTGCGTGAAACAAGGTCTCATAGCATAAGTATAGGGAAAAATCAGAAAACTGTTTTGTAGTTACGTCACAAAAAAAAACTTTTTTGGCGATTCGGAAAAATCTTCGTAACTAAATTCGGAAATTGAACTGTTTTCATAGGTTTGTACAGAACCTTCAGTGCGTGAGTCCGACTCGCACTTGCCTGATTTTTTTAAACTAATTCTACTCATAATCGAAGTAACAAAAAAAAAACCAATCAGTTTAAAATCTCATACAATATAAAACCATTACACACAATTCACCATCACATTACGCCATCACTATGTTTCCAAGCTAGTTGCCATAAACAGCCATCAATTTCCCATAGGTGGCGCCGCGGGAGAAACTAGTCTAGGCTGTAAGTTAGACATGCCTGGACGGAAATGACTGCATTCCTAGACTCACTGGCGATGGTCTGGCTGTGAGAAAATGACCCATATATATTGTGGAGTAAGATGTGTTAGTGTGTTAGGTAGTGTGCATACTAGAAACGTTTTGTGCACTACTTTGTTGTGTTTCATAATGATTATTTAAGCTATTTTAGATGCGGTATAAGAAATAAGAAATATGTTCCCTCATCTGTTATATATAAAAATATGTATATATAAAAATCAATGCCACTTTTCGTTTTAATTTTATAACTCAAGAACCGGCTCACCTATCCAAACCAAATGTTTAGACTTTGTTCGGACTATTTAGTAGATGGTTTACGTGAAGTTTGCACAAAATCGGTCGAGCGGTTCTTCATTTATCACATTATTAGGCGGTACGAAGTTTGCCGAGTCAGCTCGTTTAATGATAAAGATTATTTTGCGGGGAGGGTAATGCAAATAAAACTTGTCAGACTTTTACTGACAAAAACCCACTCCTGTTACTTCTTTGCTTTGCGTTCCATGATTTCGGGTTTTCCTTTCGGAACCGAACCCATGCTCTCAGTAAGCTTCGGCCCTGCTGGACCCCTACGGTTTTGCGCGCGTGGAACACTGCGCCGTCCACAACTCGAGGTCGGTCCGGACGGTTACCGGTTGTGCATTCCAGATACATGTCGTATAGTCCGACTAACACTTACGGCCCGTTTATGACCTTGTCGCTGTGAGCGGTAGCTAAGCCCGAGGCAGCGAGCAGTAAGATCAAAAGTATGAAAATGTTTGAAGCACGCCACGAGATGTCGTTCATAGCGCACAGATGAAAGAAAGAAAGAAAACACGTTTATTTGGCACACAGGTACACGCAATGAGATAACAATTACAATATAGAAACTTAAATACTAAAACTTAAAAATACATCAACATTGTGTGTCTCACGGCTGCGCCAAATAGGTCCAGTTCAGCATAATGCCAGGCCACTATGTAGCAGTCGCCTGACGCTAGTTTTCAACTGAACGATGCTGCCCCGCTCGCCGCTAAAACTGAAGTCTTGAACAGGCCGTTAAGAATTGTCATTCAGTCTGCACTGTAGTGCAGCTCCTTGGTCTGCGCATATCCTTATGCTAGGTTGCATTGTCCCTTGGTTATGAGACAATTTTCTCTCATACGGGGTCGGGATGACGGTTTGTTAAGATTGTTATTCTGAGTGACAAGTATATGATTATTGTGCATTGTGTTTGTCGCCAAATATTAAATATTTCTTGCTCTAAAGTAGCGTTTCTACTGTTGTTTTTTCAAATGTCTACTCAAAAATCTTTCCATTGAACAGCCGTTACCTACACAGATTTATATAATAATATAAGTATACATATAGACATAGTTGGAACTTCGATCCCTGCCTACCTAAATTAATAATTGAACTTTGAAAATAAAAACGATGTCATCCGTCCCCCATACAGCTAAGAATATTGTCTCCAATCCAAATTCCTACGCTCCAACCGCCGCCGCCGGGATACCGATCCCGATTTCCGGCCACCGTAGGCGCGGGCTTGCAGACGGCGAGCAATGGGTGGCTCGCCGTTCGACCGTCCGGTAATCGGACCGAGCCCAAGAAAAGCAAAGAAAAGCGTACCTACACAGCAAGCGGTCCGGTAACCGTCCGCACCGAGCCCAAGTCGTCGACGGCGCGTACTGTTTCACGCGCGCCTCAAAGAGATGTCAGCAAATCGTAGGGGCCCAGCAGGGTCGAAGCGTACTGGGGCCACGGGTAGTGTGAAAGCGAAACCCGGGGCCCTGGGACGAAGGCAACGAAGGAACAGGAGTGGGTTTTTAGTCAGTAAAAGTCTGACACTATCTCCCGCTCCGCCCAAGTGCGAGTTTTGTCATAAGATGATTTTTCCACCCAATAAAAAAAAAACCTGTGGCGATTTTTGGAAAAATAAGTAACAATCCCCACCAGATGTTGTTGTTTCTAATATTAAGTCAATACGTTTATTAGATAAGTAATTATGTCAAAACTCGCTTCTGCCGGCGGCTTCCCTCGCATGAAAGTAGTTTTCTCCATACTAACTTTGTACCCCTGTTACATCCTCTTACGGCGTAAATTTTGAAAAATCCTCTCTTAGTGCTCGCCTACGTCTTAAAAGGAAACTTTGTGCAAAATTTCACCTTCGTAGTCCTGGGACTACGAAGGTGAAATTTTGGAAATTTTGAAATTTTTAACTACTGGTAGTTCCAGCTGAGCTGATATGTCAGTCAGTTTCTCCTCTTACACTAATTATATAGATTAAAATTAACCTTAATTATAAATTATTTTAAGTTTGTAATTGAGTTGATTAACGCATTTTTTTGTTTTATAATTTAGAATTAACTACATCTGGTAGGGATTGTTACTTATTTTTACAAAAATCCCCGTTTGCCTGATATTATTCAAATGGAAAAAAAATAACAATCCCCTTTGGTATGAATTTGTCGGTGGGGATTTCTGGAATAAACCCATATTTTGGCCGTACTGTACCGTATCATAGTAAGTACAAGTCTGACACGCTTTCTCACTCCGCTCTCGAGCGAGAGAAGTCTGTGGATGATTTCAAACCTAATAAAAAACCGTATTGTAATATGTGGCATCCATCTTTGAGGAAATTTGTAACTTTTCCATTACTCGACTGCGTAAAAAGGATGGTTTAGTTTTTTTGAATTGCAAGTGACTTGTTTCGTACTTTTATAAATAGTCATTTTTTGATGTCGTTATTTTGACGCTGATAATTTTTTGAATGGCATCAAATCTTTATCTGAACTAAAAAAAAAATATTTAAAATCAAAAATAGCGAAGCAAGTATTTCTATTACCGTGAAATGGGGTGAATAGAAACGCAGGGGTGAATAGAAACAAAACTTTGGTTTGGTTTATCACTTTGATATCATATTTTTCGGTTTTTAACAAAGCATCGACTTTATAAAATAACAATTCATTAATAAATTGATATAAAATAGTTGCTGTGTGCAGTGCTGCAACAAAATATTGAAATATCGTGAAAATACCCTTTGAAGTTTTTTTTCTTTTCACCCCGGAGTTTCTATTCACCCCATTTGACTGTATGTAGTCGAAGAAGCACTTCATGTTTGCAAATAACTTGGACTATTGTTGTGGCCCCCTATCATTTAAGGTTGGTGATTCTTCGGGCTGTGTCAGTAACCTTGGTTTTTTTTTTTTTTTAATTGATATAAACCAGTGCTTGACTGCGATCCCACCTGATGGTAAGCGGAGATGCAATCATTGATGGTCAGGCGCACTAGTTTATTAAGAGCCTATTCACTCTAGCCTTGCAGACACTTAAATTATAGTTGGACGGGAAGACTGCAGCAGGCAAATTGTTCCAGTCCTTCGATGTACGCGGTATAAACGACGAAGCGAAAAGCTTAGTCCGGACCGTTGAAGTTTCAACAACGTAAGGGGGATACTCGCCGTTCGTCGGGTTGTCCGATGGTAGAAAGGAGATGGCGGAATCAAGTCATGGTTCTCCTGCGGATGTCTTCATTCCTGATTAGATCACGTAGGGAAGCATAGCCCTGCGTCACTCATCAATAACCTTTTCCCAAGCATGTTGGAAACGGTTTCCAGCCTAACCGGAAATCTGACTTCCTAGTAACCAAGTAACATCATAACTCTTGCCAAGACTGGTGTGGTGACAGATTTCCTGGCTCCTTATCTGTAGCTGACGACTGTCTAAGATCCATAAATGATCCTAATTAGGACTTACGGCTTACCAGGCTTTGCCAGGTCAGAGAATGAGTTACCGTAGCCCTCGCCAAAAAGGCAACTGAAGGAACATTGTGTGTTTTAGTCAGTAAAAGTCTGAAACTCCCTCACGCTCCACCCCGGACGGGAGAACACAATTGATGACTTCCTACGTAAAAAAGCTTTCCGATGTATGGAGGAATCTCAGTTTGTTTCATACGCAACAAAGAAAAGCGTACCTATACAGTAAGCGGACGGCGAGCAATGGGTGGCTCGCCGTCCGACCGTCCGGTAAGCGTCCGGACCGAGCCCAAGTCGTCGACGGCGCGTACTGTTCCGCGCGCGCCTCAAGAAAATGTCAGCAAATTGTAGGGCCAACAGGGTCGAAGCCTACTGGGGCCACGGGTAGTGTGAAAGCGAAGCCCCGGGGCCCTGGGACGAAGGTAAAGAAGGAACAAGAGTGGGTTTTTAGTCAGTAAAAGTCTGACATTATCTCCCGCTCCGCCTAAGAGCGGGATTTGTCATAAGATGATTTTCCCACCTAAAAAGAAAAAACCTACAGCAAAAATAAATTCACATTCCACGTGTTAGCTTCAGCACATTTCAACACATTTAAGCAGCTTTAGTTTACAAATTGATATTATGTAGAATAGAACAGACACTTGAGAGCAAGCCAACAAGTTTGTAACTTAACTTAGTAACACGGCTCAACTTAGAATTGACTTTAAGCTATCTATCTAGACTACCTACGACACGAATGGCGACATTAGTGTCTCATTTGTATGGTTTGCGATTGCAATTCACTCTATTTCTCACCTCAAAAAAAGCTGTACGCACAATGAATGTGTTCATAAAAAATTACAGTTTTTTTTTAATTGATATAAACAAGTACTTGACTGCGATCCCACCTGATGGTAAGCAGAGATGCAATCATTGATGGTGAGGCGCACTAGTTTATTAAGAGCCTATTCATTCTAGCCTTGAAGACACCTAAATTATAGTTGGACGGGAAGACAGCAGCAGGCAAATTGTTCCAGTCCTTCGATATACGCAGTATAAACGACGAAGCGAAACGCTTAGTCCGAACCGTTGAAGTTTCAACAACGTAAGGGTGGATACTCGCCGTACGTCGGGTTGTCCGGTGGTAGAAAGGAGATGCCGGAATCAAGTCATGCAATTCCCGCGCACACTCACCAAAATGTAACTTGTAAAATACCGATAGGCTGACAGTTATTGAATCTATTTATACTGAGAGGATTTTGTATTTTTAAATTTTTGTTTGTAAAGTAAAAATAAAGTCAAAAATCACTGGACCACCTAAAAAAAAAATTTCTTCAATAGTATTATGTTACTTATCCCTGATTGACGTTTTTGACTTTCGCGATGTGGATGTAATTAAGTTTCTATATGAATGTTACTTTAATGTATGTATCTGTGTAGCAAATAAACGTGTTTTTCTTTATTTCCTTTACGCGTGCGATGTCTCTGGAAGAAGTGAGTAATAAATATCAATATTTCAATTCAATAAATTCTTTCAATTTAATATTTCAAACTCATCACTCTCTCACTCAAATCAACTCGAAATATACGTTTTTTGCAACATACTTTTTTTCGGTCACTCAAAAGTTTTATTTTTTCACAGCTTCAAGGAACCACAGATCTGAGTATATAGTTTTAATTTCAAATCGATACCTCCTCGCGTTCCCGGGATAAAGACAGACAGACGGACAGCAAAGTGATCCTATAAGGGTCCCGTTTTTTCCTTTTGAGGTAGGGAACCCTAAAAACTGTAAAGGCACATAGGCATACACATGCCTTCGCCATGTCAGGTAATTGCTATGTAGCCTGTCATTTTGCTGAACTGAAGCCCAATCACTAGCTCTTAATGTGATCTATTTCACGACCTAAACTGAACTGTTAAAGGGATGGAGATATATAGGGCAGATAGCTCCATCCCTCTTTCTCGCTGTCGCTTGCACACCTTTTTTTTTGTTTTAGCTTGGACAATCGTCTAATGACATATCCCGCTGTTGGGCGCAGCGGGAGATAGTGTCAGACTTTTACTGACTAAAAACCCACTCCTGTTCCTTCATTGCCATCGTTACCCATGGAGCATTACCGTGCTTTTTTACACCAGCTATTTTGACGTCATCATTATCAACATATGGCACACATGCGGCACACTTCAATGTTTCCCCTCAATTTCAGGCCGTGTTATCTTTGGTGACGGTTGACTTCCTCTTAATTGGGTAGCAACCCTTGTTATAGCGTGAAGATATGATTAGAATGATGAAGGGGGATCAGTTACAATTTTAATTATTTATAAATTAGAATTGGACGCGGTGGATGTCGGTAGGTAGTGATAATGATGGGCGGTTGATGAGTCTTCTTAATGAGGGTGGTCCTTTATTGAAAACTAGCTTTTGCCCGCGGCTTCGCTCGTGTACATAAAATATAGCCTATGTCACTCAGGAATAAAGCAGCTTTTTTTTTCCAGTTTTGCAATCGTACCAGCCCCCCTAGTCAAGTTACAATTGTTTCGTTCGCGCCGAACACCTCGAGTTGGCCACGCCTCCGATTCCTTTGTTCTGACCACGTGACTGAGCGTTGAGATGACGTCAGAACAAAGGAATCGGTATCGGTTTTTTTTTTCAATTACAAAATAAGTTTTTTTTTTGTGACGTAAGTAACAATAAATTTAAGACCTTGCTTTATTCCATATTTTACGATCAACGGGAAGTACCGTACAAAAGATATCAAACCGATAAAAGTATTACAATTAAAAAGAAGTCAAATCAACACAATTGTAAAACTCATAAAAATAATTGAATTAAAAGAAAAGTCGCTATATAAGGGGATTACGTACACATTCGTAACATTAGAGTGATCCTCTCTTAAATCGTACCAATATTAATAAATTTACGAGGTGGTCTTATTTATAACGTAAGTCCTCACCACACATTAGCCTCATAATTTAAACCACACACTAAAAAAGCCTAATAAATCATTTAAATTTATAAATCAGGATTCTTCAAATACCTCTTTCCATCCAAAGTCGATATTAGGCTAACCTCATCCCGGACCCACTAAACAAATGTCCGGAAATGGGCATCGAACTGGCACATAAACACGGGCATCCGATCTGATGCCAAATGAGTATATGGGTGCAAGCCAAATGGCATGATAGCTGTGTAATATGGGCTAGTTGTGCGCTGCCGGTGCAGACCAAGCGAACGAACACCGAATGGGTATCATCGATGGACAACGCTTGTTTGCTCGCCCTCTGTCCAACCAAACGAATGAAGATGAAAAAACGGTTTAGCTATGGAGAAACACAATGAAAAACTGAAAAAAATCAAAAACTTTTACAAAAAACACAGCCGACTTCGATATAAAAATACTATAGATGAAAAATTGTAATACAAAAAAAATACGAATAACTCTAATTTCAGAAGTGAAACAAACCCGGAAACAACGACCTCCGTGTCATGTGTTTTTTTTGTGGGCTATTTTTTTTAAAGTAGGTAGTTAATTCTAATCGATTTTTTTTTAAGTTATTACATACAGAACCTAATCTCTGCGTTTTGAGAAATGTAATTCTAAAAAAAAAAAACATTTAAATACTATTGTGTAATATATATCTGAAGGATTTTAAAACCTAATCTATTACAGTAATCGCACCAATATTATAAAATTGAAAGTTTTGGAGTATAAATTTGTTACTTTTACTCGGTTGAACGGCTGCACGGATTTCAGAGAAACTTAGTATACGCTACTGGAATTTATACATAATGAATTTGGTTGAATTAAAGAATTTGCAAAATTATGAATTGGGTACCCCGTGGTAATCAATTCTTGAAGGCGAATTAGCGTTCTGTGTTCGTCGGCGACCCACTGGTTAGTGTTCGTTCGTTTAGCCTGTACCCGGCATCCTATGAGCATGGGGTTCGGAATGGAATCGATACCATTTTAAGAGGTGGCGTTGTGAATTGAGATAGGATTGTTATTGTTTGTTTGTTTCTTTACTATAACATTATTATAACACAAATGTTAGAAAGGCGATAGTGTGTAATGGTGTGTGTTTGTTTGTTAATTTTTCACCCTCGAACGTTATTTTACTCTGTTACTCTACGTTTATTGATAACTTTATTCATAAATTTAAAATGACCTTCGTTCTTATTCCAAAAAAAAAAAATTGAATTCCAAACAGTATTTTATAACTAGTTCCTGTCAGCGACTTCGCCGAAAGTCACATCGCCGTGTACAAAATTTTATTCAAATTCCTTCAGCCGTTTCAGCGTGGAACAGTTACAAACATACATATTATATAAAGTTTCGCCTTTACAATATTGAAAGAAAGAAAGAAAAATATTTTTTTTGGCGAACGTACATAGATACACACAATGTAGAAAAAGATGTTGAAACTTAGAAAACAGAAAAATTAACATCATATGTCTCACGCTAGCACCAAAAAGATCCAGTTCAGCGAAAATGTCAGAAAATCATTTTTGCAAAATGAGCATGAGGTATTGAGTTTGCCCTGGATCGGGCAAGGCGTTATTGAGTTTAAACTGAGCAACACAGCATGCAATTGATATTATTTATTTACAAGCATCTGATTGGCGCCTACCGTCTCGTATGCACGTAGGCAACGGTAGAAGTTGGCACTGTAATATTAGACTATGCTGCATATACATACCAAATTATACAAATAGGGGAATATTGGTACTCAGTACTTTCTTTCCAACACATTTCTTTTGCAATATTTTTTATATTATTAGACCCCAACCATCATAAATTCGTTAGTAATTTTAGTTAACGTCTCATTTATTGATAGTATTAATTATTTATTTATAGCTTCATTTTTTATAAAGTGTATGTGAGAACACTGTAGACTCCACGAATCCTTAGATTACTTCCTATTACGGCTCACTTTTTATTATGATTTTATTGTACTTTTAAGTACAATATTGGCTGGTCTACACTGTCCTTACAAAATATCTACTAAAACTGTAAGAACAACAATTTTTTTTAAAGAGTAACCAAGGAGTTTTTGTCGGTTCTTCTACATAGGAAACAACCAATTTGGAACCGAGAACTAGCTTCTGACGTTTTATAAAAGGCCATGTAGGCTTATGTGAAATAAAAACATTTGAATTTTGAAAAGTAAATAGTTGATAATACTTACAAAGGTAAAGATTGGGAGCAGAAATGTCGGTATATACATACAATCACACTAAATTAGACACTTTTGAAAAAGGGTATATACTAATGATGATAGTCACACCAGCGCCAGACAACTACCTGCCATTTTTGTTGAACTGGATCTTTTTGGCGCTAGCGTGAGACACATGATGTTAGTTTTTCTGTTTTCTAAGTTTCAACATGTTTTTCTACATTGTGTGTATTTATGTATGTGCGCCAGATAAAATATTTATTATTTATTTTTTCAATTCCCTGTCAGACTTTTTTTTTAAATCTTTATTTAAAGAGATTTTTCGCTGGTGCGAATATGTCACTCTGTTGGTATACAAATATAACAGTAAAAACAAATACAGTTAGGTTTTGGGTCGGTTTTTCAGAGCGAACTTAACCAAATTGATGATAGGGATTATTTTATCTGAAACAGGATTTGATAAATTAATATTGTGCGCGCCAATTTGTGTTGTGAGCGATTGATTTCAGACACATCTCATTAAAATATGATATGTGTCCTCATCTTCGTTGCTTGTACCGCCAATAGTTTTTTTTTTTGGGTGGGAAAATCAACTAATGACAAAATCCGCTCTTGGGCAGAGCGGGAGATAGTGTCAGACTTTTACTGACTAAAAACCCACTCCTGTTCCTTCTTTGCCTTTATCCCGGGGTCTCGGGCTTCACTTTCACACTACCCGTGGCCCCACTAGGCTTCGACCCTGCTGGGCTCCTACAGTTGCTAACATCTCCTTGGTGCTCTGCCCAGGTGGGGTACACCACCGTGTGCTCCACCGTGTCCTCCGGGCGGTCCATACAATGGCGGCATCCAGGCGTTTCTTCCGCACGAATTCAGTGCAGGAACCTCCCGAACTTACTATGTCCGGTGAGGACCTGCGTCATGCACAAATAAGTGAAATTAACTTTTTCACCATAAAACCGAATTTATTGAGAGGCATTTGACTCGAACGAAGCCTACTAACTATAACCTACCAGGGTTCCTAAAGCTGCGTTTTGCTTTTTTCTGCGAAGCAGTAATGCTAGCAAAGGAGGCGGCCGATCGCGTGAGGCAACGGTCCTCACGCCCCAACCGCCGCCGGGACTCCGATCGTAGGCGCGGGCTTGCGGACGGCGAGCAATGGGTGGCTTGCCGTCCGACCGTCCGGTGACCGTCCGGACCGAGCCCAAGTTGTCGACGGCGCGTACTGTTCCACGCGCGCCTCAAGGAGATGTCAGCAACTGTAGGGGCCCAGCAGGGTCGTAGCCTACTGGGGCCAAGGGTCTGATTCTGAAAGAAAGACTCGGCCCCGGTACGAAAGGCAACAAAGGAACAGGAGTGGGTTTTTATTCAGTAAAAGTCTGACACTATCTCCCGCCCCGCCCAAGAGTGGGGAATGTCATAAGATGATTTTCCCACCGAAAAAAAAGGGCCATGGTATTTTTTTCGAATAATCGGGCAGCCCTGGTTACTTACATTACATAAATTCAAGTCTACATTCAGTGCCTACATACCTATAACACTATCAACATACAGTTCATACGAGATGGTAAGTGCCAATCAGTTGCTTGTACATAAATAATATCAATTGCATGCAGAGCTGTTCTGTTTAGAACTTCATTTTCAGTGTCTAGGAAGATTGCTGTTTTAAATTTTTCATGTTTAGTATCTTCTTTGGAATATTTGTAAAGGTAGACGTATGTATTAAGACTGGACATCTCATAATCATGGCGATAGGTTCCCTTTTAAGGTGATGCTGGAAAGACGTCACGGCGTCTTCACCTTCCGCATGACGCAGGTCCTCACCGGGTATGGTAAGTTTGGGAGGTTCCTGCACTTGATCCGTGCAGAAGAAACGCCTGGGTGTTTCCATTGTGAAGAACGCCTGGAGAATACAGTGAAGCATATGGTGGAGGTGTTTTCTCGTGACGTTGCGGACGGCGAGCAATGGGTAGCTCGCCGTCCGGTAACCGTCCGGACCTATCCCGAGTCATCGACAATGCGTAGTGTTCCACGCGCACCTCAAGAAGATGTCATTAAAACCGTTGGGGCCCAGCAGGGTCGACGCCTATTGGGGCCTAGGTTGTGCGAAAGAGAACCGCGGGGCTCGAGAACGAAGGCAAAGAAGGAACAGGAGTGGGTTTTAGTCAATAAAACTCTGACACGGTCTCGCGCTCCGCCCAAGGGCGGTAGAAGTCATTTTATGATTTCCTAGACTGAAAAACTGCTCTCAGTCGCCTGGCAGCTCGCTCTGTCTCAAACTTTCACATACACCTCATTGCCTGAATTATTACTTGTAAACCTTAATGGTTGTTCGAATAAAACACCAGATGGGTAGTGTTTTAATGAGAAGATGTTATACACCTCGAACTCATTAGACTTTCGAGTCTAATTAAAATGTACGTTATCCATCACTCAACGCAAGTGACACACGGCAGTGCATAACAGAACGATGCGGAGATATTAATATATCTCCAGACGACTCGGTCTCGCATAATGACGGCCTTGTAGGAGAAACACATGTGAGACTGTGATCAAAACAATATTAATATCGTTTAGGAGTTTGTTTAAAGGGTTTTTTAGATGAGAATGTTGGGAAGAGGATTGCTTTTTTAATTATTTTGGGATAAATGGATATGGCACCTTGTAATTCTATTCCGGCCACCGTAGGCGCGGGCTTGCAGACGGCGAGCAATGGGTAGCTCGCCGTCCGATCATCCGGTAACCGTCCGGACCGAGCCCAAGTCGTCAACGGCACGTACTGTTCCACGCGCGCCTCAAGGAGATGTCAGCAAATCGTAGGGGCCCAGCAGGGTCGAAGCCTACTGGGGCCACGGGTAGTGTGAAAGCGAAATCCGGGGCCCTGGGACGAAGACAACGAAGGAACAGGACTGGGTTTTTAGTCAGTAAAAGTCTGACACTGTCTCCCGTTCCGCCCAAGAGCGGGGATGTCATAAGATGATTTTACCACCCAATAAAAAAAAAAAACACCGTCAGATTTTATTAAGTGTTTTGAGTTTACACTCTCTTGACATACTTATCATGAATATATACTTGTACTCTATCCATTTATATAATAATATCTATTTGTTTCTTTCAAAAAGGTACCTAATTCCGCTTAGCCCGTTCCATCATTGGACCACCAGGCGTACGGCAATGCGCCACCGGTACATAGTGGACATCCCACCTATACGCACAAAACGTTTTGGGAACACATTGATTGTGCGTACAGCTAAGGAGTGGAATTCCTTGCCGGAATCTGTGTTTCCTGATGGCTACAACCCGGGAATCTTTAAGTCAAGAGTGAATAGGTTACTTCTAGGTAAGCGCGCTCCATCGTCGACCACATCGTCGCTCTCCATCAGGTGAGATAGAAGTCAAGCGCGAACCTATCAAGAATAAAAAAAGGTACAAAGGTTGAAAGTAACTACTATACCAGTGTTTCATGTTTTTTAAATTTTCATTTGACTTTGCTCGAACTCTTGATACGACTTGATATACAATGTTCATATACCAAAAATCACCATAATCGGTTAATATTTAGAGGTTTCACAACGCCAATAAGTAAGTCATCAGTGAAGATTAAATTTTTAATATTATAATTTTTTACAGAGGAGGGAAGTAAGTTTTACTAGACACTACAACGCACTTGTATTGTAACACTTACTACCCTCCACTGTAAATAGTAATAATGTTAAAAAAATTAACCTACACTGATGACGTACTAGCTGTATGAGAAAACTTTATTGGTGTTGTGTAACTTCTAAATATTAACCGATTATTATGATGTTTGGTATAAAAACACTGTGTATGAGTGGTGTCAAGAATTCGAGCAAAGTCAAAAATCGAAAATTTATAAAAAAAATGGAACCAGGGGCGAGCCGGCTTTTAAAAAACCTCATGGGTGCTCATGCTCATGTTGACTCGAAAAAGTGGCGAAGTGTGAGAAGAGAGAGACACTGATCGACTGACAAATGCTTGCACTGATTGGACAGGTCCACTAAAATCTGTATGGTTCTTTCTTCAAAAGACCATCTCAGACAGATCTGCATGGTTCTCATTTGATTTGACCATTATATATTAACTATATGGACTTTAAAAGAGACTTTGATCCCTGAGTTTGTTTCGGTGTTTCTTCTCAGGGTAGTTAGCTAGGAAACACCGGTCATCTAGTTTAAAAGGACGAAAAACAAAATTGACGTGTAAAAGTGTTTTTAAACCTACTTGCAAAAAATAATAATTTAAAAAACAAATGTCCTACTAACATAATGCGTGCTTAATTCCTAATTATGTTGGATACAGATATAAAATTAAACCATTATATAAAAATGAAACTAGTTTTTAGTATAAAGAAATATAATAATTTATACTTAACCTAAAAGGCGATTACTGATCTGTATCTTGATGTCTATTCTCAGTGGTGTTCGGCACCCACTGTTTATTTTTCATGGGTGCTCGAGCCCCCGAGCAACTACGCAGTCGGCAACCCTGCATGAAACACCCAGTAACTAGTAATTACAACATCTATACTTTGTGAGAGCTAAAGAGAGAAATCAAATTGTAGTATAAAGCATAATCAGCCCTAGAATGATCTCACTCCTGGGACTCAGACCTCCTCTCTAGAAGGAGAATAAAAGTCTCATGTCTTCAAATTTTTGGTTCTAGGACATGCAGGTTTCCTCACGATGTTTTCTTTCACCGTTTTGAGAGCAGTGGTGATGAAATTAATTATACAAAGTAATGTGCCTGGCTAGGTTTGAACCCGCGACCTACAGCTCGTAAGTGGTGGCCGCATGGTAACGGCCCCCGTTACCATGCGGCCACCACTGCTGAAATGGTTAAATATGAACGAATTTTTAAAATAAGTTGAATTTTAAAACTGCTAATAAAAAAGAAAAGTCCGACGTGGTCTTTGATGTCAAAGCTTTTCGGCGAGAGAGACATATTTATTTAAAAATGTTTTATATCTCGTCTGTTTTTCTACCAAGTTTTTATATTTTTTCATTTTCCTTTTTGTAAATTTGTTGTTAAACTGGTTAGACTTTTAGTCACTAGTGCGGTGAAGTGTGAGAGCTCGCCCCCGCCACATTTATTACATTTATCGTATCAGCCCCCCTAGCTAAGTTACAATCGTATAGTTCGCGCCGAACGCCTCGAGTAGGCCACGCCTCCGATTCCTTTGTTCTGACCACGTCTCTGAGCGTTGAGATGACATCGGGGGGCAGGCTGGGTACTAAGCGACCCCCAAAAGTCGTGTGTCAATCCCAATTTATTTATATCTTCGTATGTGTATTGAAAAACGTCGTTTGATACACCTGGAAATTTGTCACTGCAGCCCTGGGCTCCATAATACCGCCGCTGAATTCCACCACGGTCATAATGAGCTAATGCCAAATTTTTCTCCACTAGTGTCAAAATATACTGTTTTCATGCATATTCCCTATATTGATAGAAATCGCCGTGTATAATAATAATGTCGGGGACCTTACCGCTGGGACAACACTGCTCTCCAGACGTAAGTATCTGTGTGTAATATTAATAAACCTATCAACAAACATCTCAATCATACGTCTTAGAGCTCACCCAAACATATCGGGCTCACCAACCGTTTGTACACCATCTTGAAAGGGCGAGAGTACTCGACGCCCCATGAAAGGTCTAACCAGTTCAAAGGACGTGGATTAATTATGTTATCTACGTATATGGGACTCGAATACATTGGTCAATGGTGTGGCTTGTGGGGTACCTAAGTAAATGTAGGTTGAATACTGTTAGGATTATAATGTACTAGCTTCTTCAAGTGGCTTTGTCTGTGTAGAAACAGAAAAGTATCGCAAGGGGACATACTTCAAGGATAAAAATTATCTTATGTGCTTTTCTAGGATATGCTCTACCACTGTGTTAAATTGCATCCAGATATGTTCAGCCGTTTGGGCGTGAAGAAGTAACAAATATAAAAACACACGAGCTATTAACTGGAGAACTTTGTCATTTTTTTCCAAATCGCAATGATTTATTTACTACTAATAAAAACAAGTAAAAATTCAACATCAAAACAAACAAAATAAACGAAAAACTTGTTATAACAATGAAAAAGTAAGAAATAAAAAAAAAATACAAACAAAAACTAAATCAAAAGAAAGAAAAAAGTACTTCTTTTTTTTACACACAAAAAAGTATCAAACAAAAAATGTATAAAAATACCTATTTTTATGTAATAGGGATACAAATATTAGAAATGTATATTTTTAACAATCTATTTTATTGTTAAGTATATATTATTGTTGAGTACCTATTCCACCTTCAGTAAATAAATGTTATTTTAATTTATTGACCGTTCTTTGTGGCGACATTTGGGGGAGGCCTATGTCCAGCAGTGGACATCTGTCGGCTGAAATGATGATGATGATGATTTTAATTTATCAACTGTATTGTTTGTATTATATGGAATTTATTAGTTTATGTATTGTATATATGTAAATAGTACACCACGAACTACCTGCGTATCTTTTTTCTCCTTCTCTGTCAAATCGATCCAAAGGTGGTCTGTAAAAAATCGCTTTTAGCGATAAGACCGCCCATTGTAACACCTTATTAATTTTAAGTTCTTAATGTATATTAGAATATCTATCTATCCATCTATCTATCAACTTGTGACTATTTTAAAAGTACTTACAGCCAGTGGGTTGGTTGAAATAGGTAACAACTATTTGAACTCCAAAATTCGAACGATCATTACACATATCAATCGCTTCAACCGCACATGCTGCGGTCGACCGGAGCACGTGCGATCGACACATGCATTTCTAACATCATTACATTACGCTGATCAAATGTAGTCCACTCATCGTTTGTGAGGGTATTGGCAGCTTAGTTTCATGGTTTTAAAACTACGAGGATTTTGATGCTACGAAATTATACTATAGTTGATATTGGTATGTTTGAAGTGATTTTTAGGGGACCCTATTGCTATCGTTCCGCTGTTCGTCTGTCTGTCACCAGACTGTATTAATCATAGTACTGTCTAGCTTGATAGCTAGACAGTTAGAATCTTCACAGAAGATGTATTGATAATATATAACTGTTTCAGTTAATTATTATACTACTATTATTATTTCTATTATCAATATAACGGTTATTTTTTAATTTTTTACTTCACACTTTTTAGTTGCGATACACTTATAAACAGAGTGCCTATTTCTCATGATAATTCCAATGAACCTAAACACTGCTTGGTTACATTGTTTTATTATTAAGTTCCTGTGTCTACCTTCCATCTTCCGGCTCTATCATCAAATCAGTTCGATAGTACGTTATAACCAAAGTGCATCTCATGATAATTCTAATAAGCCCAAACACGACTAGGATCATCATCATCATCATCATTTTAGCCGAAACACGTCCACTGTTGGACATAGGCCTCCCCCAAATGTCGCCACAATGACCGGTCCTGTGCGTCTCGCATCCACACACACGCATAGGACCGGCTAGGATACATTGAGTAATTACGGAGTTCCTGTGCCTGCTTTCCGGCTCCATCATTATCATCAGATCACTTCGATTATAGCATTTTCAACGTCACTTTTTAGAACCATTAATTTATTTGTATTGTCATAGTTGCTTAACTATCTTCACTGTAATTATGAAGCGATTATGAAGTTCCGTTGACCATTTCTGGTCTTCTTCATCAGTTCCACTTCATCAAATGTTACTTTTTAACTGAAAATGCTTAAGTTCTCGATGAAAATTGTAAAATCACTATATGATTGCCTATAATATTTGAGGAGTTCTCTCAATTTCGCCAAGATTCCATCATCAGATCCCGACTTGGTGACTATGAGACCATTTGGGAAGTATACCCTTTCCAACAAAAAAAGAATTTTTCAAATCGGATGTTAAGCGCGAACAAACGTAAAAAAAAATACAAACATCCGAATTGAGAACCTCCTCCTTTTTAGAACCCGGTTAATAAAAATAACTTTAATTTCGGAAGCCGGTGATAAATAAGACACAAACAATACCGAGAAACACCGATTTCTGAAATCAAAGTTATTTTGATCCTTTTAGTGTTTTTTTTTAGTGACGTCGTGTATTTATTTTTTTGTAAAAAGTTTTATTATTATTATTATATTTGTGTAACACTTCATCTACACACATGTAATAAATAAAAGACAAGAAGAAGGAAACAGAAAAATAGGTACAAAGGTTATACTTAATCGTATTTCTACAGACGATGATAGTTTAAATTTTTCAGTGATCAAATGTGTTCTCGCGCTCTAGGGTGGAGCAAGAGGGCGCGTTAGGCTATTATTTCCATTGCTTTCTAGGGCCACGGTAATCCTTTCAGAAGTTCCTGCAACCCATGTATGAAAGATATTTTTTTTGAGTTGAGAAATGACTAATTGACATCTCGCTCTAAGGTGGTGCGAGAGGGCGTGCTAGACTTTTACTGACTAAAATCAAACTGTGTTTTGCAATTGCTCTTTGCGTTCTAGGGCCGCCGTAACTCTTTTAAACATTCCGGAAGCCCATGTGTGATACATAATGTGGGGTTTGGAGATAATAAAAAGGCTTAGTCGCGTAATGGGGTTAGGCGTGTAAGATTTATTCTTACGAGATTAGGTACATTTTTACATTGAAAGCCTTCCTAAATTCATCTCATCATCATCATCATCATTCCAGCCGAAAGACGTCCACTGTTGGATATAGGCCTCCCCAAGCGATGCCGTAATGACCGATCCTGTGCGTCTTGCATCCACCGCACTCCCGCGACTCTCACCAGGTCGTCGGTCCACCTTGCGGGAGTCCTTCCAACGCTGCGTTTTCCGGTTTTCCTAAATTCATCTCTCTTCAGGTAAATCTTTTCCATTTGAAAACTCGAATCACTACTACACTAAACGTGTATTAAACGACGTTTTTCAATAAACTTACGAAGAATAGTTTATTTTGATACATGTGGAGAAAATTTGTCATTCCGACTGAGGCCGGATTCATTTGAGCCGAGTCAAGTGCTATTGTGACAAATTTCCACTTCTATCAAATAACGTTTTTAACACACTTGCGAAGAAATACATAAACGGGGGTTGACCCAACAAATTCAATAAATTGTGGCGGGAGCGATCTTGTACACTTTTACGCTCTAGTGCGAAAAATAGCAAAATACTTGCTTAAAAGCCTTAGGGGTAGGGTCGGGTTTTAAAGTAATAAAATACAATATATTGGGGCGGGGGTGAACGTACGCACTTTTCCGTACTAGTGTGGAAAACAGTAAATTGCGTGACTAAAAGCGGTAGGAATATGATTTCAATAGTCTCTTTACGGAATCTTACGACGAACTGTCACTATAAGCAGATATAATAATATCATATCTGATATAGTTATTTAATATTTTCATCAAGCCAACGAGATTACGAACTCCGAATCTCCACATCACCGTACCCTTTATAATAAATATATCAATAACTTACCTGTACGTATCCCTTAAATTGAACTGTCCAATATCCTTAGTAAGATATCCACAAACCAACATTAATCAACCTTTGACAACCGAATATTCAACCCTCCCCACTCTCCTCTTAATGTAAACTCACGGTAAGAATAGGTTCGTCATATAAATGCCTGACTTTTGTTTGTACAGTTGACGAATGGAGCAATATTGTCTTATTCTTAGTGTTATAGAATGACTCGATTATTAAAAATGTGACGCAGATTATACAATAAAAACTGGCCAGGTGCGAGTCGGACTCGCGCACGAAGGGTTCCGTACCATTATCTATAATATCGAGCAAAAACGAGCAAAAAAATCACGTTTCTTATAAATAATAAATAACAAACGTGATTTTTTTTGCGAAAGTCTGACACGCCCTCAGTAAAAGTCTGGCTCGCCCTTACGCTCCGCGCTGGACAAGAGGAGTCATTAGATTTTCTACTTTAAAAAAAGTACAGAGTTCCTGTCACGATTTCTTAACGCGATACATTTTACGACCTAATCTGAACTGTTGAAGGGACGGAGCTATATAGGGTGTACAGCTCCATCCCTCTTTCTCGCTCGCATAACTGACATTTTAACACGTCATGCTAAGTCCACAATAGTTTCTTAGAAAAACCGGTAAAGTATAAGTCGGACTTGCGCACGGAGGTTCTGTATGTCCATGGCAAAAAAGTCATGTTTGTTGTATGGGAGCCCCGTTAAATATTTATTTTATTCTGTTTTTAGTAATTCTTGTTATAGCGGCAACAGAAATACATCATCTGTGAAATTGAAATTTCTACTATCACGGTTCATGAGATTCAGCCTGGTGACAGACGGACAGCGGAGTCTTAGTAATAGGATCCCGTTTTACCCTCTGGGTACGGAATCCTAAAAACGGTTTTCATTACAATTTCCCTAGCCTAGTAATCACACTAATATAAAGTCGAAAGTTTGTATAGTGTGTAAACATTGGTACTCCTTCACGATTAAACGTCTGTATAGATTTAGATGAAATTTAGTACACGTGTAGGTCAAGTCCTGAGGGCTTAGCCAAGTTGATAATCTACAATCGTTAACGCTAGTAGAAAACTTCAAATGTATAGGAATGCCGTCATCTCAAAGCTCAATCACGTGGTCAGAACAAAGGAATCGGAGGCGTTACCGGCCCGAGGCGATCGACGAAAGAGAACCGAAACGAAACGAAACGGTCGTAACTTGGCTAGGCCTGCTGAAATATGGTATTCTTCATCACGCGGGTGTAGCCAATGGCAGAAGGTAGTATTTCATAAAATGGCCAGTCGATTACAAAAGTTTAAGTTTAATGGCAACTATAATTGATGGCATAGAAAGTCAGCGTGAGGATTGGCACCAAAGTTTACATTATAAAGTGTTATGATAATGATATTATGAGAAGGAAATAATAAATTTATTTATTTATTTATGTACACACAAACACTTAAAAATGAAAAGAACAAAAGCAGATAGAAGAGCAAAAATGTACTGCTTATTTCAAATGAAATAAAAATAGAATTTAAAAAAAAAAAGAAAAAAAAAAGAAAAAATATAATAAAAGAATAGAGATGCTGTGGTATTCACAGCACCACTGCTGTGAATACAGCCCCACGGCTGTGTGAATAACGAAGATGAAACATAGATGAAAGATTTACTATATCGACCTTTGTTTTGTAGTAGTTTTCCTAACACCAATTCTAACTCAGTGCCGTAGCTTCAAAATATATTGTAGTAACCTGACTAGGAAACGATTTAATAACACGTTGACAGCGGCAGTCATTTTTGTATTATTTCCATTCCTGCAGTACGGGGCGTTTAAGACCTCGTTTGAAAAAGACCATTATGGCGGCAAAGGGCTTATTAGACCGTGTAACGCTAAAGAAAATAAAAGCCGCTTTTTGTAATTGCGGTACGAGGTCAAAGTGACCCCGTATTCAAGTAGATACACCCTACATTCTGTTTTGCTGGGGCACCTTAGATATAAATTCTAAATTAAACCAAGTTAAAGTTACGGCCTCAACATGGCAGAGAAGACTATATTTTTCTTAGCCACACCGCAAGAGACACATGAGGCGTTTGACCTCGTTCCGCACTGGACGTTTTAAAAACCGACGAAGGTATAAACGACACGACTGTACATTAATCCCAAGCCTTGGGTAATCCGGGACTTTTTAACAATCCAATATCCGATAACTTTCGCCTATTTTACATGTGAAAAATATCCTATTTATCTGTCAGAGGTAAGGTTTGAGGCCGAGAGCCCATTCGGATTCAAATGAGGCCTTTTATAAATCATTTCGGCTTTCGGTAACCACTAAACCCTTCCTATTGCAGTAGCGTTGGTAAAGAAGGTTAGGAATATTTTTTGCTGTTGTTATTTATAGTGAATGTTTTTGGAATGCAGGAAAGTGAAAGATTGGAGGTGAGTGAGGGCCGCAGGAGTTCGTTGGATGCCAGAGACCTAGGGTTTTTTTTTTTCGGTGGAAAAATCATCTTACGTCATCCCCCACTCTTGGGCGGAGCGCGAGATAGTGTCAAACTTTTACTGACTAAAAACCCACTCCTGTTCCTTCGTTGCCTTACCAGGTACGTTGTACCAGGGCCGAGTCTTCCTTTCAGAATCAGACCCTTGGCTCCAGTAGGCTTCGACCCTGCTGGGCCCCTACGGCTTGCTGACATCTCCACGAGGCGCGCGTCGAACAGTACGCGCCTCTACGATGGCTCGGGCTCGGTTCGGACGGTTACCGGATGGTCGGACTTGAGCTACCCATTGTTCGCTGTCTGCAAGCCCGCGCCAAAAGTGGCCGGAAATCGGGATCGGAATCCCGGCGGCGGCTGGGGCGTGAGGACCGTTGCCTCACGCGATCGGCCGCCTCCTTTGCTAGCATTACAGAAGGAGGCGAGCGCCTGTCACTCCTGCTCGCTTCGGACCAAGGCATGGCCTTCCATGGCCTGTACCAGGGCAATCGGTATATTGCATTTTTTTTTTTAATTAAAATTAATGCTTTCTGTATCGATTTGTGGAAACAGAAACCTTTGGTTCACAAAACTGTTGTTACAATAAATAAATATTGATATTTTTTTTAAATTTTGGACTGTTGATGTATAGACTGATGACAATAATGATTATTTTATTGATTAAAGATACTTTATATAATTCACATAGATTAGATTTTTTTCAGAATGACTGTCTGTTCACCATTTTCAAAATTACCGTTCTCAAATCTGTGTGGTTCTCTCCTTAAAATACCACCTCAGACACTAATCTCCATAATTCTCATATGATTTGACCATTACATATTTGCTGTAGAATTAAACTTTAACCTACCCTTTAACTTTGACCTCGAAGTTTGTTTCGGAGTTTCTTCTCAGGGTAGTCAACTAAGAAACCGGCCTCATATAGTTTAAAAATAACGAAACGACAAAATTGACGTGTAAAAGTGTTTTTTAAAACTTATTTGCGTAATATATATCATTTATAATTTAAAAAGGTTGTGTGTCCATTATCTGTCGTCTCCATATTTAAATATTGCACATAACGTACGGCGCACGTACGGCGAGTATCCACCCTTACGTTGTTGAAACTTCAATGGTTCGGACTAAGCGTTTCGCTTCGTCGTTTATACCGCGTACATCGAAAGACTGGAACAATTTGCCTGCTGTGGTCTTCCCGTCCAACTATAACTTAGGTGTCTTCAAGGCTAGAGTGAATAGGCTCTTAATGAACTAGTGCGCCCCACCATCAATGATTGCATCTCTGCGTACCATCAGGTGGGGTCGCAGTAAAACACTGGTTAATATCAATTAAATAAAAAAACATAATAGTTTTTTTTGCTATCCGTACACGTATCTAGGCAATGAATGCTACCGGAGCGCAGAGTGCAATCGATACGTCGACCGAGGTATGTGATTGACTTTTTTGTCATCGGTACTGAGCTATTGAAGCATTGTGTACTGTTGGATGTCGGAGAGAGTGTGCAGCAACCCAATCTCTAGCTTCGTAATGACTTTGTAAGTCGACTTTGAAACCGTTGTAAAAACTATATAATGCCATAATGTTTAGGAAAATATTTGTTTGTGTGACTTTGTAAATATGTTATGCTAGAATAAGTAACAGGGAGATATTATATAATTCCTCAACTCACAATACCATCTCATCTGAAATTAAACCGTCAAAACGTAAACGTATATTAAAAAAGTAAAAAATAAAATTCATTTATTTCAGGTTAAAACCCATAATAGAGATCATAAAAAAAATGCAATTAAAATCCAATAAATTAAACCCTACAAAAAAATAATTAAATCCAACAATTAAAATACAATAAGTTCAATACATTAAAATCACAATAATCCAAATAAAAATAATCACACTAAAAATTCAAAACATTTAAATTTATAATAGTCTCTTATATGCGACACAGGGAGCAGTGGTGGCTGAGTGGTAACGGCCCCGACTTACGAGTTGTAGGTCGCTGGTTCAAACCCAGCCAGTCGCATTACTTTGTGTAATTTATTTCATCACCACTGCTCTCAAAACGGTGAAGGAAAACATTGTGAGGAAATGTTCTAGAACCAAAAATTCGAAGACATGTGACATCCACCAATCCGCACTGGGGCCGCGTTGTGGATTACGGCCTATTCCCTCTCCTAGAGAGGAGGCCTGAGTCCCAACAGTGAGAACATTATAAGGCCTACTATGCTATGCTATGCGACACTGTATGTAACTCGTCTGTCACAGCAGTGCCGCACATAAGGACAGTCCAAACTACTCGCTATCATTTTCATTTTCTAAGTCAGCATGATCTCTGAGGTCAGCCGTAACTATATGCCCTAGATATTTCAATTGATTTACCCTGTCTAAGGGGACATTAGGTGAGGGGAGAGCAGTGGTGGCCGAGTGGTAACGGCCCCGACTTACGAGTTGTAGGTCGCGGGTTCAAACCCAACCAGGCGTATTACTTTGTGTAATTTATTTCATCACCACTGTTCTCAAAACGGTGAAGGAAAACATCGTGAGGACACTGGCATGTCCTAGAACCTAAAATTCGAAGATATGTGACATCCACCAACCCACATTGGGCTCGCGTGGTGGATTACGGCCCATGCCCTCTCCTAGAGAGGAGGCCTGAGTTCCAACAGTTGGAACATTAAGACCGACTCGACTAAGGGGACATTGTTTAGATATACTACATACATATACATATTGAAGAACACAAATTGACATTAACCGGTTAGTGTCCGCACTAATAGATGACCTATTAGTGCGGACACTAACCGGTTAATGTGTATATTAACGGTACCCCCACTATACCGGTGAGAGTCCATAAACAATAGTTTCAAAAGTTATTGGGTCTGTGTTTCAGCTAAGTAAGTTTCTTGCTCACATCAAAACTTCGTGAGGAAACCGGCATGTCCTAGAACCAAAAATTCAAAGACGTGTGACATCCACCAACCCGCATTGGGCCCGCGTGGTGGATTACGGCCCATTCTCTCTCCCAGAGAGGAGGCCTAAGTCCCAGCAGTGGGAACGTTATAAGGCTGATTTTGCTATGTTTGTGCTTAAGTTTCTTGCTTATGGCAGCTATATACGTATACTACTAGTACATACTTTTCACTGTAAAATTAAAACTGATTGAAAAAGTGAAAGCGATGTAGCAAAAAAATTTGTTATATTCTATTTACAAATAAAATTTAAACATCAATAAAACATTGTAAAAATCTTTGCAAGTCATTGTCTGTAGGAATTCTATTTGTCCTCTAAATTATTGAAATAAGGGTGATGTTTAAAAAAAAGAGCTGGGAAATCATCTTATGACTTCTGCGTTAGAGTGAAGCGAGACGGTGTGTCAGACATTTACTGACTAAAAGCACACCTGTGCCCTTTACGTTCTAGGACCATAATTTTCCATTCAGAAATTCCCTCTGGCCCTCGGAGGCATCGGCCCTGCCCGGGGCACCTCTCCAGCTACTTCTCAAGGACTTACCACTACGAGAAAAGGCCACTCTGGTGTCTTTATCGTGACAGGTTCCATACCCGAAGATACCAGGGGACTGTATTTCTATTGCCCCTATAATATTCATCATTTCAGCCGAAAGACGTCCTCTGTTGGACATATGCCTCCCCCAAATGTCGCCACAATGACCGATCCTGTGCGTTTCGCATCCATCGGATTCCCGCGACTTTCACCAGGTCATCGGTTCACCTTGTGGGAGGCCTTCCAGCGCTGCATAATATTAAATAAATTAAATTGAGTGCCCCTTTGTTCTCATAGCTGTAAGTGCGATTGCCGAGCGAGGGGACCTGGGTTCGATTGCCGGATCGAGTATTGTACTTGTTGTTTGATGTTTCTTCACCAGAACATCTTCAATAGCAGCTTCAAAAGAACATTCTTAAATTCTATATATTATTCTAAAATTCTATTTAAGACCCACAGAGAAATTAACCCAAGTAATTATATGTCATTTGAAACCTAATTTGTCTCTCCCTTCAAGTTTTTT
This sequence comes from Mythimna vitellina, assembly GCA_949316375.1. Taxonomy (NCBI): domain Eukaryota; kingdom Metazoa; phylum Arthropoda; class Insecta; order Lepidoptera; family Noctuidae; genus Mythimna; species Mythimna vitellina. Next base: position 2,931,711 of record OX438699.1, on the reverse strand, counting down.
TGGGTATTTTTTATGATACCACCCTTAGTGTGGGGTGAGCAGATGTTTCGCTTCAATGGATATTTGAAGTTGTCTAAATATCGACGTTTTGGATTTATTTATGTTATTGGAAAACATGTTTACTTTTTGTCAGAATAAGGTCTAAAAATATGTTTGCAAATATTAGTCAAGTTTTATGTTTGTACCCTAAAATAGAAAACTCTTAGTAGCTATTGATCAAAAAGTCTGTCACCAGGCTGTATCTCATGAACAGTGATACCTAGCTAGACATTTGAAATTTTCACAGATGATGTATTTCTGTTGCCGTTCATCATCATCATCATCATCATTTCAGCCGATAGACGTCCACTGCTGGACATAGGCCTCCCCCAAATGTCGCCACAAAGAACGGTCCTGCGCGTCCCGGCATCCATCGGATTCCCGCAACCTTCACCAGGTCATCGGTCCACCTTGTAGGGGGCCTTCCAACACTGCGTCTTTCGGTACGCGGTCGCCACTCCAGAACCTTTCCGCCCCAACGGCCATCTGTTGATCTGTTGCCGTTATAACAACAAATACTAAAAACAGAACAAAGTCCGACTCGCCCTTGGCCAGTTTTTCTCTGATAAGTAGGTGAAGAGCGATCTGAACTATGTCTTGATCTGGTCTTTACTACGTCTTTGGATGGTACAATGGACAGTATTATGTATATTGGATGTTAGCAACCTATTGTAGGAGTAAGCGCAATTTTTGTTACAATATTCATCATCATCACCATTTCAGCCAAAAGACGTCCACTGTTGGACATAGGCCTCCCCAAAGTGTCGTCATAACGACCGGTCCTGTGCGTCTCACATCCATCGGATTCCGGCGACTCTCACCAGGTCATCGGTCTACCTTGTAAGAGGCCTAACAACACTGCGTTTTCCTGTACGTGACCGCTATTCTAGAACCTTTCGTCCCCATAGACCATCTGTTTTGCGAGCAATGGTATTATTTTAGTTGAATTCAGCTCAGTATCATTAACCTGTGAGTTTAAAAAGTTCTTGAATTGGCTCCCTATTATTTTCCACAGTTTACCTATCGCAGTAAACCAGCCACTATAATCTCACTTTCATCGATACCACCGGCCTTATTAGAGTAGCACTTTTCAATTTCTTTACCACCGATACACATCGATCGTCACGATATTTGTAGGTAATGAAATAGAGGTGCACTTTCACGAGATTACACACTTTAAACGTTGTTAGCTAAACCGTTATTTATCGTGTTATGTCACGCTACGGTAAAAACTGATAAATACCTATATGTTACGTTATTGGGAACGCCCTGATTAGCTGGCGTGATGGTATTCGTGTGAAAAAACGTAGAGCTAGTGTTGTCAGCGTCATTGATCTATCTGTTAGCTTGGTTTTAGCGCTAATTTGTGTGCTGGTTTAGCCATAAAATACACGCTAAGCTGGTATAAATAATGTTGGAATTTAATTCTGGGAGCAAAGGCCTCTGCTTGATAATAAATACTCCATATTTATTATCACATTTGTTCAATGCATGTCAGCTATTTAATTCAGTTAGTTTTTATCGTTTATATTTTTGTTCATCGTAATTCAGTAATTGACAGTATTGTGAGGTCATACATACGTGACTTGTTGTGAAGGAAAATGTAAGGAAAAATGTTAGATTGTTTGGCTTAAAAGTAGGTACTAATATATAATCAAGATGTTTTCGAGAAAGTTGAAGGAGCGCTTAGCGGTCGCGGGCCATCAATTTCAGGCTTATAGCAGTCCGTTTTGAGTTAAGGTTCTTATAATCGTCTTCATGCTGTCCACTTTCTGACAACTACTCCTCGAACTCTTTTCAGCTCCTGATGCTCATCAAATTCGGTTAGGTGATTTTGCAGCAACATTGAAACAATAAAAAGGTCGTCACTTTCCGAGGTGGACTGGGGGAGCGTTGTTCTTGGTCTCCAATTGAAGGCAGTGATAGGTTCAAATTCCTAGAAAACTATTCAAATAATAAACTGACTCAAATTAAGTTGAGCGCTAAGTTTCTGTTGCTGTTGAGCAACCACTTGAGTGGCTTTTTCTGGTGTCGGATACATAATTTCACCAAAAAAATGGGTCTTATTTGCGGAGATGGGTACAGTTCAACTTTTTACACGGTTCATGAGATACAGCTTGTGACAGACACACGGACAGTGGATTCTTAGCAAAAGGGTCTCGTTTTTACCGTTTTGGTAAGGAACCCTGACAAAAGGAACATTTCCTAACGACATTATTCATAACCCACTTTACTTTCACACACTGACCACACACCAACCAACCCATCACCTTAAAATTGTGGCCCACTAAACCATCAAATTAACGTTAAACCAGCTTATCATACAGTTAGCACTATCGTAACCCAGTGTAGTAATGCGCCATATCTTTACGACGTGTTACACGCCATGGGGGCGCCAGAGATGTATGGATGATTTGTTTTTGATGATAGGATCTTAATTTATGTATTTTGTACGTTTTTTGTTATTTTTGGATTACAAAATAATCGGCGATTAGTAAGCGTTAAACTGGACAATTTAATTACGAATGGTGCAATATTTAACCGACTTCTAAAAAAGGAGGAGGTTCTCAATTCGGATGATTGTATTTTTATTTTGTTTGTTTGCTCATAACTTCGTCGCTTGCCAACCGATTTGAAAAATTCTTTGTTTGTTGGAAAGGGTATACTTTTTTTTACTACGAAATACTTGCCTTCATTGATTTTTTATTTCTCAGAACAGAGTGTTAAAATCCATATACCTCCGTTGAACTGGTAGGATCCTTCGCCCTGACGGGTCTGGTCTATATGTCTGACCCGGCTACCGCCCATTTGCTGATGATTTCAGGCTGTTGTACATGTTCAATCACGCCTCTAATTGTACGATGAAGGATTTCAAATTTTTTGTTACTATTTGGAGCTATAGAAGTCGCTACAGTAGTATAGGTGACTCATGCTAGAACTACACGTCGCACACGTGTGCCACGCACGCACACAGGCCGATCAGGGCGCGTCGGTCTCCATACATTTTATATGGAAACTAGACTTGTAGAGCTACACTTGATCCACGCCACGCGACGTCGTTCTACATACAAGTCAGGCGTGTTACTCGTGTGCGTCGGTTTAATGTAGTTCTAGCTTTAATGTATTACTACTAGTATAATAGTATAAGCATAATGAACCTTATAATGTTCCCAGTTCCCACTGTTGGGACTCAGGCCTTCTCTACAGGAGAGGAAATGGGCCGCAATCCACCACATGGGCTCAGCGCGGATTGGTGAATGTCACGTGTCTTCGAATATTTGATTTTAGGACATACCGGTTTCCTCACGAAGTTTTCCTTCACCGTTTTGAGAGCAGTGCTGATGAAATAAATTACACAAAGTAATGTGCCTGGCTGGGTTTGAACCCGCGACTCGTAAATCGGGACAGTTACCACTAGGCCACAACTGCTCCACCATTGTACCATATCATCATTATCATCATCATTTCAGCCGATAGACGTCCACTGCTGGACATATGCCTCCCCCAAATGTCGCCACAATGAACGGTCCTGTGCCCAGGTCATCGGTCCAGCTTGTAGGGGGCCTTCCAACACTGCGTCTTCCGGTACGCGGTCGCCACTCCAGAACCTTTCGGCCCCAACGGCCATCTTTTTGCGAGCAATGTGCTTTACCCATTGCCACTTAAGTTTGGCGATTCTTCGTGCTATGTCGGCAACCTTGGTTCTCCTGCGGATGTTGTATTGTACCATATACTTAAAATTAAATATTTTTTTCTCTCTAAAAAAACATCGTCTATCTTGAATGCACATAATGTTCCAAGTATCGCACATACCATGACATTCCTCTCTTCCCACCCTCAACAGATAAGAAGCCGTGAAGATAAAGCCGAGACAAGTGTCAATCATGCACCACGACACTTGTGTGCTCCATCAGCCACGAGATAATCTGTGTCAGTGTCGTTGATAGTGTGAGAGAGCTGTAAGGGTGCGGTTTGGTGAGGATAGCTGAACGATAATAATTAAAGTAGTAGAGGGAAACTGGATGAAAAAGTTGGCTTTTTTTTTCTTCTGAGGCTGGGAAATTACCAAGTACCTTCTATCTATTGTATACTAGCGACCAGCCTCGGCTTCGCACAAGTGCAATGCTGATCACGTAATAGTATAAAAAAGCTTTTTATTTGCAATGTAAGCGCACAAAAATGTGTTTATTTACGACATAACATTAGAAACCTCTAAAATCATCAGTATTTCTCTGCTATATTGTGTATGAATGTTGTGTGTATTATACATATAAACCTTCCTCTTGAATCACTCTATCTATTAAGAATCGCATCAAAATCTGTTGCGTAATTTTAAAGATCTAAGCATACATAGGGACAGACAGTCACGAAAAGCGACTTTGTTTTATACTATGTAGTGACATGTAAATACATAGTACATCATGAACTACCTGCGTATCTTTTTCTCCTTCTCTGTCAAATCCATTCAAAGGCTGTCTGTAAAAAATCGCTTTTAGTAATAAGACTGCCCATTGTGACCGCCTATTAATTTTAAGTTCCTATTATAATTTTATTATTGGTGTACAATGAAGAGAATATCTATTATCTATCTTCTCCCGTTTTGGTGGAGCGAGAGGGCGTGGCAGACTATTACTGACTAAAACTCACCTAATCTTAAAACAGCTTACAACTAATCATCGAATCGAATCATGATGATGTGGTTTCTTCCTTCCATTCCGTTCTTATACCTTTTTTTTTGTTTTCGAGGGGATACCTTCAAAAGGCACCTAGATTTTGAGGATAATTCCGGAGAGTGTGGGATTTTTAAATCACTAAAACTATCACCATCAACACATAGAAGGGGCCTCGTCACTTCTTAAAAGACCATTCCGGAACCCCCTCTGTGCTACGTCTGTTAGGGCACATCCCTGAGGAGACTGTATAACGATCTCCCTTGAGCCTCTTTGTGCACAGCAGCACGTGATCACTGTGCATCGTCTTCCTTGGAATCAGTCGATGGGCGAGCAGAGTCTGTATGGTCGTTGCCCCACTCTGAACGAAAGTGGGTTCGTGGTTCAAAGGTCATGCAAGTGAGGTTTCAGCGTGTTAGGTGTCGAGGAGGTGGCCTCCCAGAACGCCTTTTTCTCCGAGTGGGATCGACTCCGTTCTCCTAGGTAGGAAAACTGTGTTCTAACCGTCCTATGGGTGGAAAGTATCATAAGTGTTTTGACGAGGTCCATACAATTTTAAAGCCAAAGCAGAACTACATATTTAAACGTAACATCAAACTATTAGGTTATTTTGTAAACGGTGAAGGAAAAAATCTTGAGGAAACAGGCATGTCCTAGAACCAAAAATTTGAAGGCATGTGACATCCATCAATCCGCACTGGGCCCGCGTGGTGGATTACGGCCCATTCCCTCTCCTAGAAAGAAGAGGCCTTAGTCTCAGCAGTGCGAACATTAAAAAAGGCTGATTATGCTATGCTATTAGGTTATTTCACTTCGCTGTTCTGTGAACATAATGACTGTAAAGCTCTCTAGTAACATTATCTGCGCAGGCGCCAGTCTCGGCACCTCATTCACACGTAATGACATTTTGTCATTTTTTGTCATTACGTCTTTTGGAATGCGATAGAAAACCGACAAGACATAATGGGCTTGAAAACAGATCTGGGTTTAGTTTTTTGGTGTTCGAAGTATCTAAAAACTGGGCAAGTGCGAGTCAGACTCGCGCACTGAGGGTTCCGTACAAATTGCAATTTTTGAATGGAGTCTCGAAGATTTATCCGAATCGCAATTTTTTTTTGTTGTGACGTAACGACTAATTTACAGTTTTCAGATGTATTCCTATATTTGTGCTATAAGACCTTGCTTTATGCAAAATTTCAGGATTCTGGGTCAACGGGAAGTACCCTATGAATTTTGATTTCCTCGAGAGCGTCGAAATATACATACGTATATTTAATAAATAAAAAAAACTGGCCAAGTGCGAGTCGGACTCGCAAACGAAGGGTTGCTTACTATAATATTAAAAAGCGACAAATTAAAAAGAAAGTTTTGTTGTATGGAAGCCCCACTTAAATATTTATTTTATTCGGTTTTTAGTAATTTGTTGTTATAGCGGCAACAAAAATACATCATCTGTGAAAATCCCAACTGTCTAGCTATCACGGTTCATGAGATACAGCCTGGTGACAGATAAATACTCAATACTCAATACTTTATTGCATTCCATATTATGTACATAGGTGGTATGAAAGTCAAGATCAATATGGACTCTGTCGGGCACAGCAAAGTTAGGAGAGAGGATGGCGGCAAAGTAGCAAACGGACAGTGTTGTGTAGTGTCTTAATAATAGGGTTCCGTTTTTCCCCTTTGCGTACGGAACCCTAATAACTAGCACAGAAGGTTACAAAAACAATTTAGAAAATATCCTAGTAATTAAAGAGTTTACTAAATCGTTAATTAATTAGCAAAAGTGAACGTAACATATTGTTAGACAGGCTAAGCTGACTGTAGTATGATATTCACAATGTAATTAACAATCCAACAGTCTGTCCAAACATGTCTTCAGACGATCATGATGCATCGTTTGTAGGATTAGCGTCAAAACATGAAGAATATGAGATGAATATGAGATAAGTTCTAATAATAATAACAATATTTATTTATTTTAAGACAACTTTTGGTCCCCATTATATTGACTGGCCTGTTGGTTGGTTAGTGGTCCTGACTGCTATGCCTGAGGTCGTGGATTCGATTCCCACCCAGGAAAAATATTTGTGTGATGAGCACAATCATTTGTTCTCATCATCATCATCATTTCAGCCGAAAGACGTCCACTGCTGGACATAGGCCTCCCCCAAGTGCTGCCACAATGAACGGTCCTGTGCGTCTCGCATCCATCGTTCTCCCGCAACCGTTACCAGGTCATCGGTCCACCTTGCAGGAGGCCTTCCTACGCTACGTGTTCCGGTACGTGGTCGCCATTCCAGAACCTTTCGGCCCCAACGGCTATCCGTCATCCGTCGTCATTTGTTCTGTCTGTCTGGGTGTAATTTTATCTATAATATGTATTTATATGTATTTAAAAATATTTAAGTATTTTTATCAGTTGTCTAGTACTCATAACACAAGCTCTGCTTAATTTGGGACTAGATAGCGTTGTGTGATAGTTGTGTGAGTATTATTATTATATGTTAGTACTTATTTCTCTAGAGCAGTGGTGGCCGAGTGGTAACGGCCCCGACTTACGAGTTGCAGGTCGTGGGTTCAAATCCAGCCAGGCGCATTCATCATCATCATCATCATTTCAGCCGATAGACGTCCACTGCTGGACATAGGCCTCCCCCAAATGTCGCCACAAAGAACGGTCCTGCGCGTCTCGCATCCATCGGATTCCCGCAACCTTCACCAGGTCATCGGTCCACCTTGTAGGGGGCCTTCCAACACTGCGTCTTCCGGTACGCGGTCGCCACTCCAGAACCTTTTGGCCCCAACGGCCATCCGTTCTGCGAGCAATGTGCCCTGCCCATTGCCATTTAAGTTTGGCGATTCTTCGTGCTATGTCGGCAACCTTGGTTCTCCTGCGGATATCTTCATTTCTGATTCGATCACGCAAGGAAACTCCGAGCATAGCCCTTTCCATTGCCCTTTGGGTGACTTTGAGCTTTCTGATGAGGCCCACTGTGAGCCAGGCGCATTACTTTGTGTAATTTATTTCATCACCACTGCTCTTAAAACGGTGAAGGAAAACATCGTGAGGAAACCGGCATATCCTAGAACCAAAAATTCGAAGACATGTGACATACACCAACTGGGCTCGCGTGGTGAATTACGACCCATTCTCTTTCCTAGAGAGGAGGCCTGAGACCCAGCAGTGGGAACATTATAAGGCCAATTATGCTTATTTACGTATTTCTATGTTAGTTCATACATTACATAACACTGTTTTTGTATTCTTCCCATAACTAATTACATAATTATTAAATTCAATAATAATTAAAAATGTCAATAAATAAAATATCATTGATTAAAACTTAAAAATACGTTACACGTTTTACGTGATCCAATGTCTTTATTTCCGTGAATATGAAAATTAAGAAAATGACCGCCGCGCCGTGAGACGGTAGGTTTTTTTAATTTAAGAATTCATCTACTATCTTCTTCTTATGTTCTAGGGCCGAGCTCCCAGGTCGCGTCAGACTTTGTGTTCTGTGCTTTCACTGACTAAAGAAACAATTTTCAGTTTTAACCATTGTAACAACGCAATTTCATATTAAAGAAACAAATTGGCATCGAACCCGCTTGTTCGAGTACAGGCCCTTTTCCAGAGAGGAGGTGATAATTCCAGTAATATATATAAATACAGACTAGCTTCTATCACGGCTTCGTCCGCGTAAAAGTATGATTCTCCATACAAACTTCCAACCCCCGTTTTACCCCCTTGGGGGTAGGTATGATGAAAGGCGACGAAGGAACAGTACTGGGTTTTTAGTCAGTAAAAGTCTGACACTATCTCCCGCTCCGCCCAAGAGCGGGGGATGTCATAAGATGATGTACCCACCGAAAAAAAAAAAACTCCCTTGGGGGAAGAGTTTCGTAAGATCCGTTCATAGCGGATGTCTAGACCCTATAAAGAACCTACCTGACAAATTTTAAGTTTGAAGGTGTTATAGTTTTTGAGATTTCGATTTTGATTAATCAGTGTTTGGTATATATATATTTAAATTGATATAAACCAGTGCTTGACTGCGATCCCACCTGATGGTAAGCGGAGATGCAATCATTGATGGTCAGGCGCACTAGTTTATTAAGAGCCTATTCACTCTAGCCTTGAAGACACCTAAATTATAGTTGGACGGGAAGACCGCAGCAGGCAAATAGTTCCAGTCTTTCGATGAACGCGCAATAAACGACGAAGCGAAACGCTTAGTCCGGACCGTTGAAGTTTCAACAATGTAAGGGTTTACTCGCCGTTTATATAGATTGTAAGACTGATTGTGTTATGTATGAATATACGTATATTCAAATTTACTGCTGCCGAAATTGACAGCCATAATAATTTACAAGAAAACCCGGGTGGCATAACTACTATTTCTTCATAATTCAGCTAACATGCTTTATGATCTGACAATGTTGGTTTTTCCGACTCTTTTTTGTTGTACAAAACAACATCAAGACATAATTTATTCAGCTCTACCTTATTACGAATTACACAGAGTTGATTTTCCCTTGACACTGTTGCGATAAACAAAAATCGTGACATTTTCGTAAACAACATTACTGGAGCAGTCGTCTCGAACTCTAAGCTTTGATAAATAAGGTTTATTTTTGCTTGTTTCGTTCTAAAATTAAGTCTGTAACATTGATTATGATTAAGGAGCATAAAACAGTGTTGGGGTAGGTTGTGTTGATTAATGTGATAATATTTTTGTTAGAACTTGACACAGTGAGTAATATTTACGTGGCAGTAACCAAGGACAGCCTCGTGGAGTATATTAAGAGCTTAACTTGTTATCATAATATCATCATTGTAAAATAAATGTTGTGACTTAAGATAAATGTGTTTTATGAATTTTTATTGAAGTGGCTATAACTACACTATCATCATCATCATCATCATCATCATTTCAGCCGAAAGACGTCAACTGTTGGACATAGGCCTCCCCCAAGTGTCGCCACAATGGACGGTCCTGTGCGTCTCGCATCGATCGGATTCCCGCAACCCTTACCAACTGGTAAGGGTTGTGTTAACTATTGCATAATCGAAATCTCCTAACAGTCCACATCTGAAGGGCATCATTTCAGCCGAAAGACGTCCACTGTTGGACATAGGCCTCCCCCAAGTGTCGCCACAATGAACGGTCCTGTGCGTCTAGCATCCGCAACCCTTACCAGGTCATTGGTCCATCTTGTAGAAGGCCTTCCAACGCTACGTATTCCGGTACGTGGTCGCCATTCCAGAACCTTTCGGCCATCCATTGCCACTTAAGTTTGGCGATTCTTCGTGCTATGTCGGTAACCTTAGCTCACCTGTGGATATCCTCATTCCTGATTCGATCACGCAAGCACTCGGAGTTTCTCCGAGCATAGCCATTTCCGTTGCCCTTTGGGTGACTTTAATTCTTCTGTTGAGGAAGTGGCTACAACTAAACTATCACTTGGGTTGTTCCCCTGCGATTCAGAAATGTATTCAACTGTACTCCAAAATGAAATAAGTAGAGTCAGCATAAAAGGCAAACCATATGTGGTTTAGCAGAGCATAAGCATACGAGTGTTAGTATGTGTGTGTTTGTTTTCCACACACGAACAGCAGAACAGATGTGGATAAAATTTGAGACACGGGTGGACCATGTCATTATTTATTTATTTAAACTTCATGTACAGTGGTGGTACATAGGCGGAATCAATGCAACAAGGCATGCTATACCAGTCAACCTTTGGGTTAAAAAAAGACAACACTGTGGTAGGTTTGCACAATAAACAAATAACAGACACTTCAAACAGAAAAAATAAAATAAAAAATAAGTTATTTATAATAATAAAATACATATCTATGCTAAAATGATAAACTAATAAATACTATGAAAAATATCAAATCATTAAGAGAACTTAATAATAATTCTGACGAAGACCTAACTAAAGTTGCGAGGACTTCACGTAGTAGTTCCGAAGTTTACGCTTAAAGGAAAAAAGGTCATTGCATAGACCCAAAAGACAAATGAAGGAACAAAGATGGGTGTTAGTCAGTAAAAGCCTGACACGACCTCTAACCTCAAAAAAAAAAAAATAGAAATAGAAATCTATATTTATACCGAATAGAGCGAAAATCTAATCTCTTAGCCACCAATAGGGTCACAAAACTCATTCATTTCAATCTACCGAAAAAATAAACGTTAAAAACGAAATCTTCCTTTCATAACATGGATATCATTTTTATTCGTAAACCTATGAAAATTAATAGCACACGGCCTGTGAATAAAAACGTCAATTAACTTTATTATGCACGCCAGTTCACCTGCCAATTTTGTAGCAATCTTCTTTATTTGTGTTCGTGTTTTAAGGGTTCCGTACCTCAAAAGGAAAAAACGGAACTCCTAGAGGAACATTTTGTTGTCCGTCTGTCTGTTTGCCTGTCAAGACCCTTTATATATATACTACTACTATACTATATACTCAAGTCTGAAACTGCTCTCAAAACGGTGAAGGAAAACATCGTGAGGAAACCGGCATGTCCTAGAACCAAAAATCGAAGACATGTGACATCCATTAACCCGCACTGGGCCCGCGTGGTGGATTATGGCCCATTCCCTCTCCTAGAGAGGAGGCTTGAGTCCCAACATTGGGAACATTATAAGGCCGACTATGATATGACTCAAGTCTGCGGTCCCTTGAAGCTATGAGAAATCAAACTAGATGTTTGATTTCTCATAGCTTCAAGGGACGGGGAGTTAACGAAAAACAAAGATACTGACGTTTATGTTAAAACATATATTTCGATGTCAGGTCAAATGAAAATTCATAGTCCTGTTGACCAAGAATCCTGAAATTTGGCATAAAGCAAGATCTTATAGCACTAGTAGGGATAAATCTGAAAACAATTTTGTTGTTACGTCACTTTTTTGCGGTTCGGAAAAATCTTCGAGACTCCCATTCGGGAATTGAACTATTTGAATAGATAAGTTTTTACGGAACCCTTAGTGAGCGAGTCGGACTCGCATTTGTCCAATTTGTTTTTCTGTATTTTTTGAGGGGTTATTCACTCTATGTTTGTAAATGGGACGACTTCTTTTGTACCGACAATCGCTTATCTGTTTTTAAAATACACGTTTACCTTTGAGTTCACGCAGACTACAACAGGGAATTCCACTCTGTAGCTGTACGCAGAATTGATGTGTTCTCAAAACGTTTTGTGCATTTGGTTGGGGTGTCCACCATGTGCCAGTGGTCAATCGCCGTGCGTCTAGTGGTCTAATGATGAAACGGGTTTAAGTTATGTCTTTCCGACGCACATTCTCCGAAATCTAACAGGTAGAAAACCGACAGGCTAGAAACTCGGCGTCATCGCATCGGCGCTCAAAACTATATTATTTATGTACCGTATGTGTTGAATGTTGACCTTCAATGACAGTGCTTGTGTCGAATGTATAGGCAAAATCAACTGTCATTGTCATCTTCCATTTTTTCTGTGTTCTCCTTGTAGTAAGCGTCTACGTCGGATATATCCGCCAACCACTCTTGGGTTTATTCCGCCAGGGTCATATGATCGTGGCACTATCATCATATGCACCTATGCATGTATGCATGTATCATAGTCTCGTCAGCTCTTCTGTCACCTAAGAGTATTGAAGAGCTAAACAAGATGGAGTACCCAATCTTAAACAGACAACCCTGGCGAATAGGGCACAAAAACATTCGTCACGTGTGAAAATGCGTTCATTATACACAATTTGAGTCTTGTTCAACCCTTACAAATACATCTCCAAACATTCCATGATCCCTGTTGGTACAGTCAACCGCAAACTCGCGCCAATATTCAGGTGCTCTCCATTGACGAACACTCGTACACAGAACTGGGTGACTTATTGCCGAAGTTTGGTTCTCATTTGTTCGGATTGGTTTAAACGGTTTGCTTTTGTTTGTTTGTCTAACTTCCAAATGTAAAGTGATTTGGACGCTTTTAAAGTTTGTGCGATGTGGTGAAGGTGTGAAAGGGAAATTGTGTGTATTCTAGAGTACTGTATTTTTACTTTTTTCAGACTATCATAGATTAGCTGCTGCCAGCGACTTCGTGGCCGTAAAAGTGGAAAATTATTCCAACGGAAGATCCTCGTGTTAGAAAATGTATTATACGTCCGTCGTACATTTTCTGTCGTGTCCGGAGAAAAAATCGTATTTCGCCCAAATGTCCGGGATTTTTGCCGTGTTTGTCCGGCGTCGGCAAATTAGGCGCGGGCAGCCCTATCTAAGGGCATCAAAGCCGCGGGATCGTTCAAACCCCTTCGACCCTAATTCGCATAGAGCAATTGATGGAACACGAGTGGGATACAGTCAGTAGAAGTCTAACACTCCCTCTCTCTCCACTTGGAGCGGGTGAGCGTATTTGATGATTTATCACTCGAAAAAAAAAATCTAACGGACTGATAACTTGCAGGCAACAAGCAGCAAGTTTTAGTATTTAAGTTTCTATATTGTAATTGTTATCTCATTGCGTGTACCTGTGTGTCAAATAAATTTTCTTTCTTTCTTTTCTTTAAACAACAGGCTTTACCTCATTTGAAAGGGCAAGAAAGCAGTAACTCCTCACATTAAATTGATTCAAAATATTCAATTGGATCAGATTCTTATGATATTTATATTATTCATAGCCTGCACTTCCACCGATGTCATCATAAATCTGTTATTAAATGAATATTTTCAGGGAATTCCATGTTATAGATGATAATGCGATGTAACGATATTTTTATAGTTGGTAATTTATTTGTGTACCGGGTTCCGTTGCGTTCCGTGATACAAAGGATTACGTTTTATGGGATTTTTATACCTTCGTAATTCGATTTTTATAGGAAAGTAAGTAGGTTTTACTAGTTCGTTGAACTGTAAAGAATTTTAAACAAAATTAAGGGTTGTAAATACGTAGATACATAATCGTCTCTTCAGAATGAAAAGCTTTGAGAGATTTTTATGATTTTTTTCAATTCAGGAAATCATCAAATAACTTCTTTCGCTCTGGATGGAACGAGAGGGTGTGTTAGACTTTAACTGACTAAAACCACCCACCTACTCATATCAGCCCCCCTAGCCAAGTTACAATAATTTCGTTCGCGCCGGATTCCTTTGTTTTGACCACGTGACTGAGCGTTGAGATGACGTCAGAACAAAGGAATCGGAGGCGTGGCCTACTCGAGACGTTCGACGCGAACGATACGATTGTAACTTGCCTAGGGGGCAGGCTCGTCAACATGGCTACCAACTTATCGTTTGTCACTTTGTCACACTGAAATAAGAATGAAACAATTTTACTTTGAACCTGCGACATTGTTGCTTTAGAAAATAAGCACTCGCTTGGAACACACTTGGAACGGATGTTACGACTACAAGGCTTTCGCTTTAATGCGTTCGGAAATTTTAAAATTACATTTGTTCAGTCTGAATCGATTCGATACAAAGTAGTTTTGTTTTGATACCGAGTATGTATCACAAAATTGATTCGATGCTAATAGTGATTGCCTTTTGTGTTCCAGCGCGATGGTAACTTTTTCGAACAATATCCCCAGGTGGTTTTAACTCTGAGGTGACGATATGTGAGGAGCTTTAGCTAACTAAGTACTAATAAAGCTCTGCAAGTTTGTAAAAAGTACATAGGTACTCTAAAAGAAACTACAAAGAACCTATACATGAATATATATCATATTAAATATATATGTATGTGTACTTTAATTATATGTACACTTTTTTTTACTCTTGTTTTTTGTATAAAATTTTCTTTTTATGCACCTACCATATGGTCTCTTCATCACCCTAGGTTGACTGGTTGAAAATGCCTAAGGCATTAAGTCCGCCTTTGTACTTTTTGTTGCATGAAGATTAATAAATAAATAAACCTATGTAAATGAGGTATATACACTTTTAGTACCTTGTATAGTTTTGTTGGATCCATATCTTCAATCATATTTAATGACTAGCTTTTGAACTCGGGACCTACAAATCGTAAGTCGGTGCCGTTACCACTCAGCCACCACCGCTCTCATATTATTATTTTCAATTTGTAAAATTCACATTTATTTCTTAATAAGATTTAATTCATGTTTCTTGTTGACAGCTTATTATTCAACCATCACTTCACACAACAGAAACACAATATAAACCATAGCGAATTTTCCCGCGTTCCGCCATTTTGTGACGCAACAGTAATGGCCGCTAATTGAATCCGCTGATCGAGCGTGACTCCATGATAATTGATCGTCGCTATGATTTATCGTGTTTGTCTAATAACATAATAAAGACGTCAATCTTTATGGATATGGATGCCGTGGCTGGAATTGTAATGTCAGGTTTATTAGGCTTCCGTGTTTGATTTGCAACTGCTTTACAAGACACGAATAATGGGAATCATTTGTGGATATCAGCAAATAATGCAAATCTGTAGTGATCGTTTGGCCAAAAGCAGTGTCGTAGCTAGGCCTAATCCCATATTAAATATTTTTTTAAGTTTTTCTTTGTACAAAATAATAATAATCGACATAATTTAAAAAAAAAAACACTAAAACGATCCAAATAACTTTAATTTCGGAAGACACCGACATCCGAAATTAAAATTATTGTGATCGTTTAAGTGTTTTTTTTTAGTGAAGTCGGTCATCTTTTTCTTTTCGGGGTCCCCGTAGCTCGCGGGCCCCGTATCATTGATACGGCTGATACGGCGGTAGCTACGCCTCTGACCAAAAGTCAACCCATATAAACTTTGGCGGTAAGTCCCCTCTTTGAGGCGTGGTTGGAAAGACCTCACGGCGTCTTATGTTTATGTATGCGGGCGAAACCGCGGACAAAAGCTAGTTTACTATAGAAGGATGGAGCTATACACCCTATAGATATATAGCTCCATCCCTTTAACAGTTTTTTTTTTTTTTATTGGGTTGGAAAATTATGTATCTTATGACAAAACCCGCTCTTGGGCGGAATGGGAGATAGTGTCAGACTTTTACTGACTAAAAACCCACTCCTGTTCCTTCGTTGCCTTCGTCCCAGGGCCCCGGGTTTCGCTTTCACACTACCCGTGGCCCCAGTAGGCTTCGACCCTGCTGGGCCCCTACGATTTGCTGACATCTCTTTGAGGCGCGCGTGGAACAGTGCGCGCCGTCGACGACTTGGGCTCGGTCCGATTACCGGACGATCGGACGGCGAGCCACCCATTGCTCGCCGTCCGCAAGCCCGCGCCTACGGTGGCCGGAAATCGGGATCGGAATCCCGGCGGCGGCGGTTGGAGCGTAAGGACCGTTGCCTCACGCGATCGGCCGCCTCCTTCGCTAGCATTACGGCTTTGCAGAAGGAGGCGACCGCCTGCCACTCCTCCTCGCTCCGGAGCATGGCCTGAACCAAGGCCCGGCGCGAGAAATCGCCGCCGCCGATTGCCCCCACGAGGACACGGCGTTGCTCTGCCCAAGCGGGGCACACCTCCACCGTGTGCTCTACCGTGTCCTCAGGGCGGTCCACACAGTGGCGACACCCGGGCGTCGTTTCTGCACGAATCCGGTGCAGGAACCTCCCGAACTTACCGTGTCCGGTGAGAACCTGCGTCATGCGGAAGGTGAGGACGCCGTGAGGTCTTTCCAACCACGCCTCAAAGAGGGGACTTACCACCATAATTGTGGCGTGCCCAATCCCTTTAACAGTTCAGTTTAGGTCGTTAAATGGATCACGTTAAGTCTCGTTGGTCTCTTCGCTGGGCCGCTGATCCATAGCTTCACATGTTTAGGAACCCATCTGTTAAACAGCACGAAATTAAATATTAAATTAAAAAAATAAATTTCATTCCGGTCAATAATGTATGAATACGCAGCTATTATGATTTTTTTTTAAACCGACTTTAAATAAAGGAAGTTCTTGATTCGGCTGTATGTTTTTTTTTTGTATCCTTTTTATCAATATCTACGCCAAATGGTCAAATGTAAACAAAATAACTTTAATTTTATAAGTCTGTGTCAAAAGCACCGACTTCCGAAATTAAGGTCCATTTGTAATTTTTTGTAATATTTTTTTGGAAGCCGGTTGTATTTTTTTGTAAAATGTTTTTGTTGGAGAATAATTTCGAGTAATTTTTTTTTACTTTTTATAGGTTTGCGTTTGACCACTTTTTCACTTGATGGTAAGCGATGATGTGGCCGATGATGGAGCACGCTTGCCTAGAATTAACCTATTCACTCTTGACTTAAAGACCCCTAGGTCGTAGCTATCAGAAATTCACCGCAATTTGGTAAACATACATAAAATCACATAACAGATCCAACTCGTTCATTCACTTTACAATCTCAAACTCATCGCCAATTTTCCCGCGCGCATGTTTGCTGACGTCACATTAATGGCGGCTAATTGATACAATCGTTCGCTTTACGTTGTTCGATCGCGAATTGATTTATATTGCTTATTTCATACACCTCTGCTTTAATTTCAATCGTCTGAGTTTTTATATTGTCATCACAGACACGCTGTAAACATTTTAAATGCCTGTGTAAGTAATTTTAAATTATTTTACTGTAAATGTGACATAAAAATATCAGCAAAAAACTTACAGCAGGGTGGAGCGAATAATAGTGTCAGACTTTAACTAACTGTCTAAAGCCCACTCGAGTTCCTTCACTTGTCCTTTGCGTGTCAGTATAACAGTAATTCTTGTAAACAATCATGAAGACACACTGCAACGCCGTGGCAATTCAATCGCTTTATTACTACTATAAACCATCTCGGTTGATATCATTAAATATAGTAAAACTATAAATAACGATGTTTTCGCCAATATCAGAGGATCCGGTATTAGAGATTTTATCAATTTTTAGGGTTCCGTACCTCAAACGGAAAACACTGAACCCTTATAGGATCACTTTGTTGTCCGCCTGTCTTTTTGTCTGTCAAGACCCTTTATCTCGGGAGCGCGTGGAGGTATCGAGTTGAAATTAAAACCATATAATCAGGTCTGCGGTCCCTTGAAACTGTTTAAAACATCAAACTTCTGAGTTTAAGATAAAAAAGATACAGTCGTTTATGTCGCAAAAAACGTATATTTCGTCACTCTCAATGGAAAATTTATAGAGTAATTCCCGTTGACCTGAAATTTGTCATGAAGCAAGATCTCATTATCATCATCATCTCAGGCGAGAGACGTCCACTGCTGGACATAGGCCTTCCCAAGTGTCGCCACAATGAACGATCCTGTCGTTTCGCATTCATCGGACTCCCGCGACCATTACAATTCATCCACCTTTTAGGAGGCTTCATAGCAAAAACATAGGAAAAATTTGAAAACTGCAAATTATTGGTTACCAAAGTCACAAAAAAAAATTGCGAATCGGAAAAATCATCGTAACTCAATTCGTTAATTGAACTTTCATTTCATTGAATTTTCATAAGTAAGTTTATTTATTTATTATATTCTTTATTGTACAACAATATATAAGTTTGTAAGTTTGGAAACAGTTCTCAGTTCGCGAGTCTGACTCGCACTTGCCCGTTTTTTTTTACTGTTGGAAACAACATCTGATGGATAGCTACGTAACCTATTCGCTCTTGACTTAAAGATCCCCAGGATGTAGCTATCAGGAAACACATACTCTGGCAAGGAATGACACTCCTTAGTTGTACGCACAATGAAAATTCAACAAATAGCAGTTATCCTAAACATAGATTTAGTTAAGCTTATGGCCAAGTTATAATATAATATTCCACAATTATCACACAACGCCATATAGTCCCAGGCTAAGCAGAGCTTGTGTTATGGGTACTAGACATCTGATAAACATACTTATACATATATTTCTAAATACATACATATATAGATAAATTACACGCAGACCCAGAACAAATGATCGTGCTCATCACACAAACATTTGTGCTGGATGGGAATCGAACCCACGACCTCCGGCATAGCCGTCAGGGCTACTAATCACTAGACCAACAGGCCAGTCGAAGTTGCATCACATAACATAAAATCCTTAAACCATTCGTTACTGACAATCACCGGTTAAGTTGTAAAACTTTAGATGTTAGGTTACCAACACTCACCAGTATGTTCTAAAGAGAAAGGAACTTTAAAGATGCCGCCAAGAGCTAATGGGGTTTATAGCCGGCAAACTGTTTACCGCAATAGTTCAATTAAGAGCCTCTTTATTCCTGGTGTTGATAAATTGTTATTACCCAGTTAAGTGACAGTTAGTCTTTTATATGAATCAATTTAATTTATTTATTGATACACTTGACAAAGCTGAAAGAAATAATTTCAACGAATGAAAATGAATGACTAACTTTAATCTTATTGATGGCTAGTTTCTACAAGCGGCCACTCCCGCGCGATATTAACAAATGAATGCATATTATAACAATAATTATGATAACGTTTGTTTTAGAACTTATGATCCAGAACACAAAATAAATCAGTAGATTACGTTAAAATTACGTACAAAAAATTACATCAAAAAACGATTAGATAAAAATTGATATAATAATTAAAATAAAAAATTCAATCTGATTTAAATCTCTTTCTCTTTTAATCTTTTTTTTAAAATTATATTAAAATAAAAAAAAAAAAAACAGCCAAAAATCATTAATTCTTTTTTGGTAATTTATTTTTTAATATTATTTTTTATAAGTCACTCAGTGATAAATTAGTATTCTAATGGTGAAAATATTTTTAAGACGGTCGTCTTGATCATTTTATCAAAAACCCAAACATTGAAAGACACCAAGAAGCCTAATGAAGTGTGCTTTATCTCATAATAAGTAAAGTAATGGTTCTGGATAAGACATCCCCCTGTATTAGTGACAGATAGCCGGTTGGCTGCCCTTGAGCCGTGGTGGCAATCAATTCACTTCAGTTGAATTGTATTGTCAAATAATGAAGAGATGAAGTCTTGGTGATTTATTTAAAGATAGATTGACATATTTAATGACTAAACGTTAAAAAATAAAAAGTGACGTTCTTATGATCTTGGAAATTTATGCGCAATCGAGCCATGCTAGGCTTGTGTATAGAGAAATATATTAAAAATGTGTTAATTTAGAATTCGATCTGGATATGAAGAAATTGCAATGGGTAATTGGGAAATGGAAAGGGCTATGCTCGGAATTTCCTTGCGTGATCGAATCAGAAATGAAGATATCCACAGGAGAACCAAGGTTGCCGACATAGCACGAAGAATCGCCAAAATTAAGTGGCAATGGGCAGAACAGCAGGCCGTTGTGGCCGAAAAGTTCAGGAGTGGCGACCGCGTACCGGAAGACGCAGTGTTGGAAGGCTCCCTACAAGGAGGACCGATGACCTAGTGAAGGTTGCGGGAATCCGGTGGATGCGAGACGCACAGGACCGCTCTTTGTGGCGTCATTTGGGGGAGGCCTATGTACAGCAGGGGACGTCTATCGGCTGAAATGATGATGATGATGAAGAAATTGGCCTGTTTAATGAAAAAATCCCGTTTCAGTGTAATAAATCAAAACATGACTGATATCCTTTTATTATGGATTGTATTCGTAATTTAGAAAGGCATCATTAAGGTATACGCAAAAAAAAACAATAAACAAAAAAGAGAAGGGTGAGAGGCATGGGGTGGACGAGGCAGATGGATTGGTGGGAAAATGTTTAAATTATCCTGCAAATATGAAAGCTGAGTTTATTTATAAATTTATGGTAAATAATCTTAAGGAGTGTCTGTAACGAGCTTAAAGATATGATGGGGCCTGATAATTATAATTTGATAGTGGTTGCAACTGTTGCAAGTCCCCAAAGAAGTAAGAGAAAAAAAAAACAGTGCAGGCTAAATCTTTCTCATTATTTTCTTATTTCTACACACTATTGTCTACATTTCTTTTTATATCTCCTTTCGCAGGTCTTTTGGAAGAAATTTCTTTTAGAAATAAGCAGTACCTTTGTACATTTTGTTTCTATATTACTGTATCTTCTTCCAATATAATGTGTGTGCAAAAATAAATAAATATATTATAGCAATTGAAAAACTAAATTCTTAACCCCCTTATTAATCACGGGTTGTGTGAAAGCGAAACCCGGGGCCCTAGGACGAAGGAAACGAAGGAACAGGAGTGGGTTTTTAGTCAGTAAAAGTCTGACACTATCTCTCGCTCCACCCAAGAGCGAGATTTGTCATAAGATGATTTTCCCACCGAATAAAAAAAAATATATATAAAATAAAAAAATCCCCTTATTAAAAAACGAGTTTTTAACTTAAACCTGGCAAAAAGTAAAAAAATCTTGAGATTACACTTTTTTAGTTAACACTGTGTTAAGAGGAAAGATGTTAAAATCAACAAAGTCCAGAAAACACACAGTTACTGCCAGTCACCTGCCAAAACTTAAACTGAGCTTAAGACAAAAATTGTAATTTACAATTTCTATTAGGCACTAGTGTTTTCCTCGGAAACCTAACGAGCCTACAAGCAAGAAGCCAACTTGCTCATATTACACAACCTTAACTCCAGTAATCCGGTGACGTTGTCAGCGTAAATTATCTATTCTGTTAGAACAATGGCGCTGGTGTCACGCGACGCTTATCTACGGATTAACTTAACAGTTTGCCAGATCGTTAACCAGCCGTGGTGTATGCGACCACACAGTGCGTTCCGCGTTCCAATGTCAAAAATATGATTACGTTTAATAAAAAAAAAAGTGGATGAGTGTTTGACTTGTCTATTGCTTTGATTTACACATTCATTGTGCGTACAGCTAAGGAGTGGAATTCCTTGCCAGAATGTGTGTTTCCTGATAGCTACAACCCGGAAATCTTTAAGTCAAGAGTGAATAGGTTACTTCTAGGTATGCGCGTTCCATCGTCGACTGCATCATCGCTTTCCATCAGGTGAGATGGCGGTCAAGCGCGAACCTATCCAGAATTAAAAAAAAAAAAAGATGACCACCAATATTTTGCCATATTTTTATGTAAAGCGCTATGCGATCAAATAGTAGGTTCTTTTAAAAGGAAAAAATGGAACCCATATAGGATCACTTTGTTGTCCGTTTGTCTGTCTGTTGATCAGAGGCCCAAGTCTGCTATTTTTATAAATTCGTCATTCCAACACGATCCCATTGTCACTTTGCTAAAAATTCGTAATCTCCTAATTCATAATGATCGATCATTGTTCGGTCAATGGTCTCGTAATAGAGTTGTGGTAGAATGACAATATCGAGCTTATTAAAAGCAATGATTGCACAATGACGGTCTAATAGTAGGTCACTGATCAAAGGAACTGTCAAAATTTTAGCAGATTCCCGCATACGTCAGATATTCATTTGTCAATATGTACGAGATTACCATTCTATGCCACTTCTTTCAGTGGAGTGTCAGTGGTTGAACATTGGAAAATCATAATGACGCCATTATATTAGTAGATTACCAAACTTGTTAAAGTCAACAATTATGAAATCATTAATAGGCCATTCTGTCACTATTGTAATAGCAGACTTGAGGCCCTGTTTGTCTGTGTGTCTGTCAAGACGAGTTGAAATTGAAATCATATACTCAATTCAGGTCTGCGGCCCCTTGAAGTTGTGAAAAATTAGTCGCTAACTTAAAATCAAACTTCTAAGTTAACGAATAAAAAAGATTTGTTTATTGAAATTTGAAAATTGATGGACATGAAAATTGTACGGACAGACTGACGCACTCTCATTATAATAATAAATCGTTAGTATAGGAAAGTATGGATTGAAAATCCCCACATTGATCGATGAAATACTGACTGAACAAAAGGGCTTGTAATTATTGGTATTATATTATCTATAAGAATCTTGAATTTCTACGATAACCACTTTAGGACCTCCTTCTTGATTGCTTCTCGCTTTAAAGAACGAGTGAAGTCTATGCATAAATGTAAATAAAATTGAATTGTTTGTTTGTAATATCAAAATTATATTTTTTACTTAAAGCATATTTTTTTTTAAGGTCTATCTATCTATTTAGATATGGTTTCCGCACTTAGTCCTATGTGGACCATCGTACAAGGGCCATGGTGGCCATAAACATAGGTGGGCTCATTCCAACCAGCCCATCTCTCTCCAAAAACAGATTAGGCTTCTTAGGTTTTTCAGGGCATCAATAAGGGAGTTTGGGGATCCTAAGGTTCGTGTGTGTATTTCAGTTACGCCTGTGCAGTCTAGGAGCATATGTGCAATTTTCTCCTCCGCCTCCAAGCATTTTTTTAAGGTTTAAAATTAAAATCTTGGAATGACTTTTCTCGGCTGTTTTCTGGGCCGGAGCGGGAGGGCGTGTCAGACATTTACTGACTAAAACCACATCTATGTTCCTTCTTTGCCTTGCATTCATCGTGCTTGCATCGCGGATCCTGGGTTTCCCTTTCGGAAGTCAACTCATGGTCCCAGAGTCAACCCATGGCCCCTGACTAAAGCACATAGGAGTATGGTCGAAATCTAAAACAAAAGAGCAATTTTTTTACATTTTTATCTTTGTCTGTTTGCTCCGGCTAATCTTCGAAACGGCTGGACCAATTTTGTCGAAATTTTCACTGGTATATAGCAGATTTTATAAAGAGTAATTTAAGCTACGTTCCTTGAAATTGTGATGAAAAGGCATTGTTTATATGCTGTTTTACGATTTCGAGTCTGATACGGACAAAGTCGCGGGCATCAGCTAGCACAAAATATAATATCTATCCAACATTCAAACTAAAACTATTACATATTTTTACTTAAACGATATAAACTTTCCCCACTAAAACTTTCTAACACGAGACTCAAACTCGTGTCTGTCCGTCCAAGTAGACACCTAACAACTGCGCTATCTTCTCTCCACCATCGATCTATCAATTACAATGTTTTGACGGCGCGCGCTTGGAGCGACATCTAGTGAAAGATGATAGATGATGGTTTTGTATTGAGTTTTATTTTAACTTGTTAGTTAAACATTGCTTTTTGATTTTGTTACTGGTTTATGAGATTTTTTCTTTACTGTTTTTGTTTTTGATAGAGCCCTTTTTTTCTATGAGGTAAATTTACGTACTCGTAAAATACAGGATCATATACGGCTTTCAATTCATTGTTATTGACCTGTGCGAGTGGTCTTCCACGTGGTTCGTTCTTCAAATCAAAGTTTCCATCATGAAAGCGTTTAAACCAAAATCGCACGGTGCATTTATTAGCAGTCCCCTCTCTAAACGTAGTTTCTGTCGCGTTAGTTTCGCGTCGGAAATTGTATTAAAAATCATTCGAATTTTCTAAGTATCCATCCTTCTTGTCTAAGCTGAATAAAAAAAACAACTGAAAGACCATAATCAAATGTTGCACATTTTTTGAAAGAAGGACTTCATAGGTACCATTTTAAAAAAGTTTCACTCAAAAATCTCAAACCATGAAGCTTCTATGTCAATTCGAAGTACCTATTACAATAAAACGGAAATTTCATACTTTAATCCCTATTATTAGTGTAGATAGGCCTACATGGCCATTAACGGCGAGCAATGTGTAGCTCGCCTTCCGGTAAGGACACGGCACATTGTGTTTCACCTGCGCCTCAAAGAGATGTCAGCATGATTGACAGGGCCAGTTAAGGGCTGCAGATTATTCGAAAGAGTTATCGAGGCTCTCGCAAAGGGCCACTGAAGGAACACTGTGCGTTTTAGTCAGTAATATTCTGACACTTACTCTCGACCCACAACGGAAGATGTCATTTGAAAATTTAACGCATAAAAAGGTTGAAGTCATCTCGTATAACGTAACCTCATGAAGAAGCCAGAGAAGAAAAATCAATAATTTCTATTAAAAATCACCAACTGCTCCCCTCAGCCAAATATCCACCATCCTTGACAAGTACCCATCAAAATTTTACTTACGACTAATAAAATTATGTAATTTTTAATAGCCCGTAACCATAAATTCTACCATTTTAATTATCTTTAAGCTGTTTAATGAGCTCGTAAAATGTCGGCCTAGCCAATCGTAAAATATTTTGCAAAAGTAACATGGCCGGTATGGTTACGTTCACTTAGGGTCGACGCACGCGGGCCACTCGCGACAGACACAAACATTACCACAATGCCGTAACTGGGTCGGTGCTAGCAGGGTCAAGACACAGGGTGCAGACCTGAATGGAGCGCATAAATAATCAAATCAAGGTCAAGTTTTGTATCATTCATTTCATCAGAAAGAGTTAACTGTTTTTAATTCTTTTTTGCTTGGAACCATGGTCTGAACTAGGGCCGGATGATTGAGCTCCGCCCAAGCGAAGCAAACTTCCACCGTATGCTTCACCATGTGCTCCAGGTGATCCGAACAATGTGTGTCACACGAATGTTTCTTCCCGTCAGATCCAAAACAGGTAGGTATCTCCCGAAACACTCGTCTGATTATGACCTTCGTCAGACAAATTAAATTCACTAGGAGTTGGGTAGCTCGCCCTTTTTGGGCGCAGTTACAAAAACTGACACCGGGTTTAGAAACGGTTAGTTACGGCACTGCGCCACCACGAGAACCTAGAAGTGGCCACAGAGGTAGCTGAAGCGCGCGACAGCCACTTGTGGCCGGTGGCTGCTATTTTTTTAACCCAAGCTAACTCTGATGAAGAAGGTTTAAATGTGCGAGTGGCGTGGGGTGACTTTTTGTTTCGGTGTTTACTGACCAGTGCGGGTCACATGAAGCGAGCAGCGACGATTTGTAGCGTATAGCGGCCACTGGCGGCAACCATGTCCGGCGAGTCCATATAAAATATCTGAAAACTACAGGAAATATGTAACCCGTGCGCACCGACCCTTACAGTAAAACATGAATTTATTGTGAAATATTAATGACATGTGCATTTTGTAAAATAATAATGGATTCAGGAATAATTATGAGGTACTGGTCATACGATGAATTGACAATGTGAGACTTCATGGATAATACAGATTGTGTTTATTGGTCGAAGTAATTAGCTGGAACTATGTTGTAACTTTCGTTTTAATATAATAGTATTAGACTTCAAAATTGTATTTATTATACTTACTGTGAAGTTAATAAATAAATTAGTGGTTAATAAAAGAATAACAATCATAAAATTAAGGCCAGGTTCTACACATTTTGAACTTTTTTTAACTTCTGGAAATCCACAAATATAAAGCTTGATATACTGCAGCTCAGGCGCTCAATCTGCTGAACGCTCTGATTTCTCAGGAACCGAAATTCGACATATATTTTTATAGCAGTAAAGAAATGATAAATGTTCGTATCAAATTTTTTAGTTCATAGATTTTTGTTTTTTTGGCTTGCTATACGCTAAGTATAGCAAGCAATTGATAAATACATAAAAGAGAACACCATGAGAAATTATTTTATTAAAATTGACTATATGATCAACCGCCGGGCAAAAATCAAAACATAATATAAATTAGTTGGTTTGATAAACAAAAATCGCAAATTTGACCCTAATTTACGATTTCAAACGTGTCTACGAGATTACTTCACAGAAATATTCGAAACTTACAAAAAATAATAAAGTTTGTTTTTTAAAAGAGCCTCGCAAAAACTTATCTTGAGTAGTTTTTTTTATATAAAATTAAACCGCTGTTACAGGGCCTCGAAATCGACATAAACCCAGGCGGAGTTTATACAAAATGCTCAGTGACTACAACCGGCCCTTAAGTAAAAATTATATAATTATTATTTTATTGATAGCCTCGTATTTGACCACTATCTCACTTGATGGTAAGAGAAGATGTGATCAACGATGGAGCATGCTTGCCTAGAAGTTCTCTCTATTCATTCTTAACTTAAAGAACCCCAGGTTCTTGCTAGTATCAGACAACAGTTTACGTCAGATTAAAATGAAAAAAAAACCGGCCAAGTGCGAGTGAGACTCGCGGACGTAGGGTTCCGTACCATAAGTAGCAAAAAAAAAACGAGCCCTTATATATTTATTTTATTCTGTTTTTATTGTTATAGCGGCAACAGAAATACATCATCTGTGAAAACTTCCACTGTTTAACTGTCACTGGTTCTACAGCCTGATGACAGACGGACAGACAGCGGAGTCTTAGTAATAGGGCCTTTGTACGGAACCTTAAAAATGGATAAATGATATATAAGTTCGCTGGGTCAGCTAGTACAATATAAATACGAGTATAAGTATTTAAAATCATGAAGCCTTTTCAATTGCGTCTCCGCCTTCGCAATATTTAATAAATGATCTATTATTATTTAGTATTGGTTAAAAATTACATCAATGTTTTATTAATTTAATTAAAAAGTTGCTTTGAAAATTGTTTGAAAAGAAACACAGCTAAACTCAGAGTTGCCTCTTTTAAAGTCAATACAATAAATTAATGAACCGACATGGTTTGGTCGTATTTTTTTTTTTTTGAGGTTTGAAATCACCATTGGGTGAAGTCATTGGACTTCTCCCGCTTTAGGGTGGAGCAGGAGAAGTTAGACTTTCGCTTATTAAACCTACAAGTGTGTCATTCAGCTGCCCTTTGCGTTCTAAGAGTACGGGTTTTCTTTTTAGAAATTCCCCGAGGCCCTAGCGGGCGACATTTTGGGCTTGGTTTTGACTATTACCGGACTGCCGGACGGCGAGCTACCCATTGTTCGTCGTCCGTAAGCTCACGCCTACGGCTGAGGATCGTCCTGCGACTCAATGGTCAGTTTGCATAAGAACCATTTAGGATAATATCTGAAGTAGTCTTTTGAAGAAAGTGTATCACAGATTTGATTTCACCTGTCCAGACAGGTCAAGTATTTGTCGGTTATCATCTAGCCCAAATAAACATTAAGGAGTTCAATGACCCGATGAACAATACTGACAAACTAAAGATAATAAAACAATGAAGAGAAATATTCTGTAGCATCATGGGTATCTCATTAGACCACCCAACTACTCCCATGGGTATCGTAAAGAAGCCTAAAGGATTTATAGTGATAGAGCGTAGAAATAATAAAAGACGCCTGGGTGGAATACCGAGGTTAAGCTACACTTGCCGAGGTCGGACGTGGATGGGTGACCTACTATTGAATACCGAGTTTTGCTCATATTTCGGATAGCACGTTAGGCCGTTGGTCCAGGGCCTCAAGTCTGCTATTACAATAGTGTTAGAATGGTCTATCATTGATTTCATAATTGCATAATATAATGGCGTCATTATGATTTTCCAATGTTCAACTACTGAAACACCATTGAAAGAAGTGGCATAGAATGGTAATCTCGTACATATTAACAAATGAATTTCTGACGTATACGGTAATTTGCTAAAATTTTGACAGTTCCTTTGATCAGTGATCTACCATTAGAACGTCATTGTGCAGTCATTGCTTTTAATATACTCGATATTGTCATTCTACCACAACTCTATTACGAGACCATTGACCGATCAATGATCGATCATTATGAATTAGTAGATTACGAATTTTTAGCAAAATGACAATGGGATCGTGTTGGAATGACGAATTTATAAAAATAGTAGACTTGGGCCCCTGGCTGTTTATTAGCTTGGATAGTCAATAACCAGAAAATTTGGCACTAAAGTTGTCAAAAAATAAAAGGACCTTTTTGACATTTGCATTTTGACTACCTAGCGGCTTGTATGGTGTAGTGTAGCTACTACTAAAATAGCTGAAATAGCTACTACTACACCGGACGCCTAATTATTATTTTATTGTTTCTTTCAGTTTCGTTCCAAGTTACATTCTTGGCTCTTTCTCAAATGTCAAAACGATCCTTTTATTTTTTAACGAGTTTACCTAAAAATGTCCTATGGTTAATGGTCCATAGGCGCTGGCATGCGGACAGCGTGCACTGGGTAGCTCGCCGTCCGACCGTCTGGTAACCGTCCGGACCAAGCCCAAGTCGTCGACGGCGCGTACTGTTCCACGCGCGCCTCAAGGAGATGTCAGCAAACCGTAGGGCCCCAGCAGGGTCGAAGTTGTCGCCACAATAAGCGATACTGTGCATCCGTCTCGCATCCATCGGATTCCTGCGACTTTTACCAAGTCATTTGTCCACCTTGTGGAAGGCCTACAAACGTCTGCATTAATAGTCTGAAATTTAAAGATTTAGGGTGGGTTTCTAAATTGAGTATTACGTGTTAAGCTTACATCTTCATTATCTTCTTCCTGCCCTTGTCTCGTCGGAACACGTGTTTTTCTTCCATTCTATCCTGTCACCCGTCATGCTATCACTAACTTTCTTTTCTTTCATATCACTCTTCGCACAATCCATCCATCCATCTTTTCTATGGCCTCCCTCTCCCTCTCCACCCATCCACCTGTATACTCATAACTCTTTTAGTAACTTGCGTTTGATCCCTCCTCTTTACATGACCATACCAAGACAAACGATTCCCCTTCAACTTTTTAGTCACTGGCGCCACTTTCAAACAACTTCCTCTAATATACTCATTTCTTACTTTATACATTCTCGTCAGCACACGTCCTTCTCAACATTCTCATCTCCGCTACATGCAATCTTTTTCATCCGTTTTTTTCACAGCCCAACGTTCTGATCCATACAGTATGACAGGTCTATCACGGACTTGTAGATTTTACTCTTCAACTTCCGTGGG
Source organism: Mythimna vitellina (assembly GCA_949316375.1). Lineage (NCBI taxonomy): Eukaryota > Metazoa > Arthropoda > Insecta > Lepidoptera > Noctuidae > Mythimna > Mythimna vitellina. The sequence goes on along the minus strand of OX438699.1, from coordinate 2,902,429 downwards.
TCACAAGTTATTTCAATGACCTGTCGCCATTTCATCCATCCTGAATTGATCCGATGTGTTACGTCTCGGTCTACCTCGCCATCCCCTTGGATAAGCGACCCGAGGTATCGAAAGTTGGAGCAGATTGGTATTTGCGTTCCAGCGAGAGCTGAAAGAACCGGAGAGACCGCCGAAATCGCAGAATAAATATTCGGTTTTCGTTTTGCTCAATTTTAAGCCAACACTTTCCAGTTGGTGCCACCTGCAATTTGCTCTGGACCTCTTTCCACCAGGCCACTCGCGGCTACGAGCACAATGTCATCGGCAAACAGCATACACCAGGGAGCCTCTTCCTGGATGTCCGACGTCAGAGCGTCTATTATCATCAGGAAAAGGTAAGGATTGAGATCTGCACAAATAGTGAAGTCGTCTCAATAACACCTTTCTTTTACTTTATATAAATGTATATGTATATTAAATTATATATGCATGTTTATTTTATATGTATATATATACTTTTAAACTCTAATTTTCGTAATATTCTTTTGTATTTTTATGCACCTGCCACATTTTCTCTTTACCACCCTAGGTTGACTGGTAGAGAATGCCTAAGGCATTAAGTCCGCCTTTGTACTATTGTGTTGCATGAAGTTTTAATAACTAACTAAATAAATAAATCCGACCCTTGCTGAAAAGCTAAAAGCTAAAAGTTTACATAAATGTCAATTATTTACATGTTTTTCAAGAAATCGATCAATTCCCCTTTTCACTACCGTATCAATTAAGCACTAACTGATTTCACTATATCTGTGTACCTCCATTAGATATTCTACAAAAATTGACGAAGATAACGCCAATACACGTGTTATCATTGCCCTATGGTCGGGTGACTGACCGATTAGGGAAATAGGAAGTCGAGAATGACCTGGAAAACGTTATGACAAGATTTACGACTTTTTTGCTTGAACACAAAGTTACGCAAAGAAATACAAGGTCTTTTTTTTCTTTTGGTAATTCTTCCAGGAGCAGAGGCGTAGCGTGGATTAATTTAGACGTGGTTGAAGCCGTATCAGCGAGGCCTTTTTGTTTCATTAATTCGAAAACGAGACAGCGACTGTCGCAATCCAGTGGTCGACCACATTGTCGCTTACCATCAGGTGAAGTAGTGGTCAAACGCTAGCCTATAAATTATAAAACCAAACCATCGTTGTTAAAGCAAACACGAGGTCCCTTTGGGTATGAAGCCGTCGGTAAGTTCCGCTAGGTCGTGGCTATCAGGAAAAACAGACTCTACGGTCCGTATTACAGAACCTTACTCAAGTACTACTTAAACTGCGTTCAACCGATTACTGCTTGAGCGGAGAATCTCGACTTAAGAGTTCAGTTTATTTTAGAACTATCTTCAAACTCGAATCAAATGAAACTACGCTTGAGTAGAAATTTTGATTTCTGATTACGTGAGTAAGCAATCATTATAGTAACCCTGAAAAATAGTTTGTTTTCTATTTATTTATTTATTTTATAATTTATGTACACACGAATAAAGAAAGAAGATACATTGTGTTAAAAATTGTACAAAGGTACTGCTTATTTCCAATAAGAAATTTCTTCCAGCAGACCTGCGAAAGGAGAAATAAAAAGAAAAGTAGACAGTAGTGTGTAGAAGTAATTGAAGAATGTGAAATCTTAAATTAAAATAATAAATACTTATATACTATACATACTATACTATATATACCTTTGCTAAAAATAAATACAAAATGTATATACATATATAATTAACACACTAGAGAGGAAAGATAGTGCTCTTTTACTTTGGATTTGAAGAGCGAAATTGTTTTCAAATCTCGAATGCTAGGCGGAAGAGAGTTCCACAACCTTACTGCATGGACAGAGAAAGAGTAGGAGTAGTAGCTGGATTTATGAGGAGGGGATTTAAGCAGGGATCTTAGGTGTGATCTGCACGGAGCGTCGCTAGGTTAGTTCTATTCTAGTTCTATTGCAATTCTTATTTTTTCGCACGATTAAACTGGATCAAAACCGTAAGACGAGGCGGACGACACGACGTTATTGACACTGACAGCCACCCTTAACCCTTCAGAGTAGGTATATATGTTCTGTGGACGGCAAAACTGTGAAACTGAGTGTTTTTGGCGGGATTATTTCGAGTGAAGTTCAGTGGCTGTTAATTATTCGCAAATTGATTCCTAGTGGATATTGTGAGGTAAAATTGATGTAGTTTTGTATCCTAAGTGTCTGCACAACTGGACATTATGTGGAATCGTTGAAACAGGCGCGATCTCGGTAAAATGGAGCTGAGAGTTTTATTGGTATTGACTACCGCAGCGAAGTTTGCGAGAAGGCTGACTCGATACATTTGCTGCCAAATAGGTACTGCAAAAAAAAAATTAGAATGTGTTGCACCCGCATTCTAATGAAACTCAAAAAAGATATAATTGAAAATAAAGACTTATCCATTTATAAATTTGTCTAATTATTAAATAACTTATTATAATAATCCACTTCTGCAAATATATGCATTTTGATTAGATAGGTACTCGATTATCTAATCCACAAAATTTTTAATGAGAATCTATGCTCAAGCGTGGTCTCGACTACACTTGCGAAAACAAAGATCAAATCTCTCTTCAAGCAAAGATTCTGAGCTGATTGTGATTTTAAAATAAGGACACATTGAGTGGAGCTCAGTCAAGCCTCAAGCACTGTTCTTTAATACGTAAAAAATGTAATTTTAAAGTGTCATTGCTCAGGTGATTATTGATTGTAGGTAGTTTAAAATTAAAACTCTAATTGAGACTAGTTTTAAGTAATGCTTGAGTCTTGATTATAGTTCTGTAATACGGGCGACAGTCTTATGAAGGCTCTTTGTTATTGGTACTGAAACTAATGTTCTCATTTCTTATTTATACTTAGTTATTCCAACTTCGACATAAAGAAGTAGGTACAAGACTTTCGCCAATAACTTTCGAAAACTATTGATTTACGATGTCGTAGGACGCTAAGTAAGTTTTCATTGCGTTTTTCAACAGAACTTTATGACGCACGCGTTTTATGCCGCCATCTTGAAGACCGTTTTTATTGCGTTTGAATTTCGAACTTTTGGAACATAAATGTGGAATTGTAGTTTGATGTTCGAGAGGTGAATGATGAAATGATGGTGATAGGTATGTTATTGATAGAAAAAACTGCTAAACCCTTTTTCAACGTCTGCATATTTGCTTTCAAATTAACCAGATATTGCTGTTATGTGCCAGTAAGTATTTTACAAGGAGTGACTGTCTACCTATTATCCTAAATCAAGAATTATTATAGTATAATTTTATAGTTTACGTTTGTTTATTTTTATTACATAGAATAAAACAAAGCCAATACATTTATTTGCTAATTCCTCCTAAACCTAATAGCGGCTTTTGATGCGGTTTTCACTTAGAACGAGCAATGAAACATTATTTTTAAATAGGTTTTTTTTTGTTTTAATTTTCGGAGGGAAAATCATCTTATGACATCCCCTGCAGTATTACTGTTCCTCAATTGAATTTAACTATTTCTCAATTGATTCCTGTTTCCTACTAATACCAGTTGTGCACTAAAATACATTCCTCTGGGTAGTTAAAAAAAAAACATGAAGGGGATGGCGGTGTTACAGACACCGCCATCCCCTTCATGGTTTTTTTTTTAAACTAACCTGTCTGGAGTCAGGGTGCCCCAAGTAATTTAATTATTATAAAAAGTCAGTTAATATTTGGTGTACAATTATTATTTTTAGACAAAAATAACATTTTCAGATGCACAGTTTAAAATATCTTTATTGGAAATATAATTTTCAATGAGTTTACCTTCAACGCTACTTACATCAAAACCACACAAAGACACATTGCCCACAAATTATTTACACAAAATCGGGAGCCCGTATTGCCGAACACAAACAACATAAACACGACGGTTCCGCATGTAATGGGGGCAAAACAAAAATATATAAACGTTGTATAATGTAAACTAGCTTTATTTGCACACCGTACTAGTTTGTTTGTCTGTAGTAGGTATTACTGTTTTGTAGACAGTACTAATGTATTTTAGGATGTTCATTCGACGGGCTGAGCCGGGGAATAGTGTTCGTAAAATATGTACGTAGTGCTTACAGATTATTGATTTTCAGAATTTTGATTCAAATCTGACTTTGTGCAAAATCTAAGCATTTATTTCAGTTAAATCATTTACAGGCACTTTTGAATTGTTTAGGTTGGTCAGTCAAAAAGAGGTGAAGCTTGACAAAGCACGAAAATATCAAAGTGTATCCATGAGAGTTTACGTCCGGTGGTCACCATTCTGTGGACCGCCCGGAGGACACGGTGGAGCATGCGGTGGAGGTGTGCCCCGCTTGAGCGGAGCACCTCTGTGTCCTTGTGTGGGTGATCAGCGCTAGGCCCTAGCACATGCCATGGTCCGGAGCGAGGGGAATGGTTTGCGGACGGTCACCTCCTTCCGCGAAGCAGTAATGCTAGCGAAGGAGACGGGCCCCAGCCGCCAGGGCCCCGACTTCGATTTCCAGCCACCGTAGGCGTGGGCCTGCGGACGACAAGCAATGGGTACCTCACCTTCCGGCCGTCCAGTAACCTTCCGGTCCAAGTCTTCGACGGCGCGTAGTGTTCCACGCGCGCCTAAAAGAGATGTCAGCAAAAGCGTAGGGACACAGCGGGGCCGGATCTTACTGGGGCAAAATCCCCAGGGTGGAAGGTTAATTCCCACCCAAAAAAAAATCCATGTGGGTATCAAAATGGTTTGTTTCATTCGCATCGCTTCGCTTCGCGATCGCGTCTGCGTTGATTCACCTACCCGTGACATCACCCCGGGGCCCCGGGACAAAGGCAACTAAGGAACAGGAGTGGGTTTTCAGGCAGTAAAAGTCTGACACTATCTCCCGCTCCGCCCAAGAGCGGGATTTGACATTAGATGATTTTCTCACCGTTGCCATGAATTATTTTATGGGAAGTGGTCATGATCTATCCGTCTATCTATTTAAAAGTCCCACTAGTCACTTCACAGAGCAGTGGTGGCTGAGTGGTAACGGCTCCGACTTACGAGTTGTAGGTCATGGGTTCGAACCAGTCTGCTCACTGCTCTTAAAACAATGAAGGAAAACATCGAGAGCAAACGGCATGTCCTAGAACCAAAAATTCGAACACATGTGACATTCACCAACGCGCACTGGGCCCGCGTGGTGGATTACGGCCCATTCTCTCTCCTACAGAGGAGGCCTGAGTCCCGGCAGTAGGAACATTATAAGGCCGACTATGCTAGTCACTTAAAGTTCCACCACCTACTTCACCAGCACCTCACAATTATCAAATCCAAATCCAAATTACAGTCCAAAATCCACTATCTCCAAATTCCTAACTAGTAACAGCCACCTAATTCTCTGCCCAGCTCCTTGAAACACAGATTGATAGTTTATAGTTGTCGATTGTTGCCGACAACTTTGCAGACTGAGTACCGGTAACTGCCACTAACTGCGAGCAGTTAGTGAGTTGGGTTTCGTTCAATCGATTCAATAGTTTGAGGCTGGAGGCTGGACTTGATTATTTTGAGGTATGATGCCTTGTAAGAGAAGCTGGGAAGTTCGCTTCAGCTTCGCGTGGGTGTTTTTTTAGGGTTACGTTCCTCAAAAGGAAAAAACGGAACTCTTATAGGATCACTTTGTTGTCTGACTGTCAAGACTCATTGTCTCGGAATCGTGTGGAGGTATTGAGATGAAATTAAAACCTTATACTCAGATGTGCAGTCCATTGAAGCTGTATAAAAAAAACCAAACTTAAAAGTTAACGAAAAAAAAAGATACAGCCGTTTATGTCGCTAAAAATGTATATTTCGACACTCTCAAGGGAATAAAACTTCGGCACACGTAGGCTACGTACGCCGATCTGGGCGCGTCGGTCTCCATACATTTTATATGGCAACAAGAGTCGTAGAGCTACATTAGATCCACGCCACGCGACGCGACTTTACGTACAAATCAGGCGTGGTCCACGTGTGCGTCGATCTAATGTAGTACTACACTACGCACACGTGTGCCACACACGCTGATCTGGGCGCGTCGGTCTTCATACATTTAATATGGAAACTAGACTTGTAGAGCTACACTTGATCCACGCCACGCAACGTCGTTCTACGTACAAATCAGGCGTGTTACACGTGTGCGTCGGTCTAATGTAGTTCTAGCTTAATAAAGGCAGTAGTTTGTATGTATGAGAGTGTATATGTTTGTTACTCCTTCACGTTGAAACGGCCGAACGGATTTTGATAAAACTTAACACACGCATATAGGATACTTTCTATCCGGAAAATATGTCCGTCATCCAGGTGGAGCCGCTGTCTGAAGCTAGTTTGTGAGAGAAAGAAGCCTGCTTAGCTGCACCTTTGTACATATTAAGTAGAAAGTATAATATACTGCCTTAAGCTTACCCATTAACGGGGGATCTACCTAACCCCAGACTAATAAGGCATTTATATTTATACAAGTATAATCTGGTTACACAGTGCCAATATATTTGTGCAACACAGGTGAATTCTCATAAGGAAACTTTAGGAAGTATGGTACTTTCAAAAGACATTAACATTCGATTTGTAGCGGTTGACATTTCGAATGGCACGACCTAGGTATTTAGGTACACATGGTGAAACAGTGGAGTGTATAGACATAAGCTACTAATTTACGGTTTTTTTAGTCATTGTCTTACAGTAGGTTTAGTCCTGTCTAGTAGGTTTTTTCTTGGGCGGAGCGGGAGATAGTGTCAGGCTTTTACTGACTAAAAACCCAATCTCTCTTTCGCATCACCCATGGCCCCAGTAGGCTTCGACCCTGCTGGGCCCCTACTGTTTTTCTGATATCTCCTTGAGGCGCGCGTGGAACACTACGCACCGTCGACAACTTGGGCTCGGTCCGATCGGTTAGCGGATAACGAGCAATAGGTAGTTCGGCGTCCGCAAGTCAGCGCCTACGGTGGCTGGAAATCGGGATCGGGATCCCGGCGGCTGGGGCGTGAGTGCCGTTATCTCGCGTGTGCGGCCGCCTCCTTGCTAGCATTACTCCTTCGCAGAAGGAGGTGACCGCCTGCCATTTCCTGTGTAGTCTGTACGATCACAAACAATCGCAACAGCCAATCACTCAACCACTGAGTAAACCGATGCGAAACAATTTTTTTTTGTGAATAAAGCAAGCGAGAGCAAAGATTTGGTAACTCAAGGTTCGAAATTGCAAAATTTTTGTAAGTGCAGTATAATATTGAAATTTGAAATACCTACTATTAAATAGTTAAATTAGAGGCTAAATCGTCAAATGAAATGAAGCGTACTCTATCCCATAAAAAACTTAAAATTGCTTGGGTCTAATAGAAATAATTTGATAAGGTCCCTAAGTTCGTTAGTTCCATAAAATTCTATGCCAACCAAATGGCCTCGAATTCTCGCCTTTGGCGGTAGGAGGAATAGAGAGTAAAGTCCCGCAAACCTCCGTTAAAAAGGAGGGACCCTTCGACCAGACGTATGTTATGTCTGGTGGGCAACTGCCCTATAGATGATTTCGGGCTGCTCTATATGTTTCAATCGAGCAGAGAACTTTAATTGGGCGATGCAGGATTAGTTCTTATGTGACACCATAGATGTCGCTACAGGCCCATGTCTTGTAATATACAGTTGTTTGGGTTTGACGCTGTGAAAAATATAATCCGTGTTAAAATTACCAATTTTGTACCAATATTTCAAAGGGCTACTTAGTTCTATAGTGCACCACCCATAGAACTTAGTAGATTTCAAAGCCCGACCTAACTCACGCACTAAGATATTTGCAATACAATGCATACCAATCTATTTTGCTCAGTGTACAAGGTACATATATCGTGCGCTGTCTTATGTAACTCGCCTTAGACGGAGGAATTGAATTACTGAGCGGTTAGTCTTAGTTCCGTGTATGTTAGCCCTTTGGCTTAGTTGGGATATAGATGTAAGTTAGTTTGCAGTGATTTAGGGTGTCGCCGGGGTATGTAGTACGTAGGTAGTCGGTATGGCATCTAGTAGGAACCCAGTGGTGTAAAATACGTAGGTATCTATTGCTTATTACTTCTTCAGGGGATAAATAACGGGCTTGCCTTAATTATGGCAGTAAGTACTCTCTTTGAGGTATGGCTCGAAAGATAACACGGCGTCCTTAGGTTCTGCATGACGCAGGTCCTGACCGGACATGGTAAGTTCGGGAAGTTCCTGCACCGAATTCGTGTGGAAGAAACGCCCGGAGGACACGGTGGAGCATACGGTAGAAGAGCACCGCCGTGTCCTCGTAGGTGTGATCGGCGGCAGCGATCTCTCGCGCCGGGTCTTGGTACAGGTCATGGTCCGGAGCGAGGAGAAGTGGCAGGCGGTCGCCTCCGTCTGCGAAGCATTAATGTTAGCAAAGGAGGTTGCACGCGTGAGACAATTGCCCTCACGCCCCAGCCGCCGGGATTACGGTCCCGATTGCCGTCCACCGTAAGTGAATATTGTTAGCTGATTCGTAAAATATTATAATTGTCGTATCATAGGCGGCCGAGATGCGAAGCATCAGGTCTTCATCACGAACCGACCTGCTAGCTTGTATTGTTCCACTGCTGGATAAATTTGTTCCTGGCTTTGAGGCATTTCTTGGTAGTTCCTAAGGAAGACATCAATCGTCCCGTCATCTCCTTCGTGTTTTGCCGCGACCCCCTCGTGCAATTTCAGGGCACCAGTTAGGTATACCAGTGTCAGGCAACTGCTACGAAGTTGTCTGGCATTATGCTGAACTGGACCTATTTGGCGTAGCCGTGAGACATATTGTTATTGTTTATTGTTATTTACTTCTCCTTATTTTTTTTATGTTTAATTTTAGTTTGTAAATCAATTATTATTTGTTGATTAATGAATCATGGTGTGCCAAATAAACATATTTTCTTTCTTTCTTTCTTGTATACCGCTCTGGTTGAAGGGAGAGAGAGTGCCAGACTTACTGACTAAAGCCCATCTGTCACAAGATTATTTTGTCTTTATTGCCTACGACAATGACAACCTATAAATATCTGAAACTATGTTATTTATTTTTACAAAAATGCAAGCTGAAACTTAAATGTTTTACTACACTCTGCTTTTGCTATAAGTTACTGCTGGATTAGTAAGCCATTTTAAGGGAGAAGGTCAGACAAATATACCAAACTCTGGCCAGTTTGTAACAATGCCTGAAAGCATAAACAAATCTCCATTGAACACGAAGTTAAGTACTAAAATCATTAAGCTGTTTTTCCAACAGATTTGTGCGCAGTAGCTAAGCGTAGCGAGGATGTGTAGCGGAGCTGTGAAATAATAATAATAATGATAATTTATGTTATTTGCAGACAATAAAGATCTATTAGGTTAGTAAAAATATTTTTATTCTATGTTAGTACTTTGGGTGTTTTTAATATCGTGCGGATTTCGTCACGCATGTGGGATTGCTCCGCACGCGCACGAAGCGTTTTGGGAACAAAGGCGTAAGGCGTAGAATTTTTGTTAGTAGTGCCCCATCGTAGACCACATCATCACATAGCATAAGGTTTTTTTCTACATTGTGTGTATCTGCGTGTGCCAAACCAACGCGCTTTCGTTCTAAACGGTGTGTAACTGATTTGGGCGAGGATGTGTTATCAGGCTCTTTTTAGCACACACTGCTCGCTCGCAATCCTCGCACACATCTTTCGCATTTATGTACATTCAAATGCTTCGCTCCTAGCTTATGGCAGCCCTTTTAAAGACCTGCCCAATCCCCATCCAATGACTTTTCTCACTCCAGGAAGGCCTGTCAGATTTTTATTGGCTAAAACCACATCTGTGTTCTTTAGTTGCCCTTTGCATTCTAGGACCGTAGCCCTAGCGGGCATCGATCCTGCTGGGCCCCTAGGGTTTGCTGAAATCGCTTTGAGGAGCGCATGGAACACTACACGCTGTCGTCGACTTGAGTACAGTCTAAACTATTACCAGACGACCGGACGGCTAGCTAACCATTACTGCCCCCCTAGCCAAATTACAACCGTTTTGTTTCGATTCTCTTTCCGTCAGTAGGCCAAGCCTTTATTCTGACGTCATCTCAATGCTCAGTCACGTGGTCAGAACAAAGGAATAGGAGGCGTGGCCGACTCGAGGCGATCACCGAAAAGAGAATGTGCAAGACCGCTCCTACTGTTGATGAGTTTGTGTTAACAGTGTTTTAACCTACGATCTCGTAGGCTAAGATTATAAATTCATCCCATTGGTGGATTCTTCTGTCACGCAGAGCTTAGCTACCTCGCACAACTGTAATAGAAAACCAACCTTATTTCTCGGAACGGAACGGAACAATATGACCAAAAAAATGTGTTAAAACGTTTTTAAATCTGTTATTCTAAGTTTCCATTCAACAGCGCTAACCATCTGTGAAAAGGAAATGGTTGCTGTCAGTACCGGAACTGTCGAAGCGTGAATATTTCTGTTTTGTTACTAGGTATTAATTGACTCACATTAGTTAAGGCTTTTGTTAAGTAAATTCATTTACTTCCCTGGTTTTTCCGATCAGCTGTTCAATACACAACCTAGATATTGATATTAGAATAATCTATCAAGTTCAAGGCCTGTCTGGACTGCGGGATTGTTGCAGTCACCGTGGCATTGGAACGCCAAGGAAAACTAAAGGAACCGATGGGTTTAGTTGAAGTATACACCGAGGGTACAGTTGCTAGAGTCGCACCGGAACGTCAATTTTTAAAGCATTCGTGGTCCAAGTTCAACTGTTATAGGCCTAAAACAGTGACTTTATTGTATTATATTATTATTAATCGGCATAATAATTTTTTCGCTTGTTTTCCCTACTCCTTTCAAACCTTTGATCTTTAGAAATATGTTTACACAAGAAAATACCGCGTACATCGAAGGACTGGAACAATTTGCCTGCTGCAGTGTTCCCGTCAAACGTCCGTGAATAAGCTCTTAATAAACTAGTACTCCTCACAATCACTGCTTACCATCAGGTGGGATCGCCGGCAAGCACTGGTTTGTATCAATTAAAAAATATATATATGTATGTATTTAGATATAGGTAAATAAGTATATTTATCAATTGTCTAGTACCCATACCACACTAGATGGCGTTGTGTGAAAGTTTTGGAATATTATTATTATTATCTCGCAGACGAAGCCGCTGGCAGAAAGAAAGCTAGCTAAGATGAAAGTTTTTGAGTGTGTGTCTGTATGTCTGTTGCTTCTTCACGTTCGAATGATTAATCGGATTTCGATGAAACTATTTTCCTTTGGAAAAAAAAATCAAATGGCACACGGGCGAAGCCGGTAACAGAAGCTACTTTACCATGAAGAGAAGAAAAAAAAAAACTCCACCGCCCAAAATGACATCGCATTTCTTTCTTTTTCCTTATAAGGGTTGATTGACATTCCCAAAAAAACTTGATTCGCCCCATAAAGTGCAGACACTATAAAAGGGGTGTGTTAAAAGTTGGCCAAGGGTTGGACGCACCCCCTATTGTGTTTTATTTTATGTCTGAACTTTCTGCTTATTACGGACAATGGCTCGGGTTTTTGGATGTAGATATTTTTCACTTAAGATTCGGATAACTTTTCTTTTTATATTTTGGCAAAAGGCGAATTGCAAACTGGCGTTAATATTCAAATGACTAACTTGGAATTAACAATATACTTTTTACTTAAAAAAAATTGAAGACTTCAATACAAACACTAAAAGTGCAAAATAACATGGTATTTCTAGTTTGTTTTTTTTTTTGTGAAAAGTTATTTATTTTACACTATTTACCTGTGGTACAGAAAAACCTTAATAGTGTGCAAGATCTACAGTTATAAAATAATAATAATATAATGTTCCACAACGCCATCTAGTCCCAAACTCGACAGAGCTTGTGCTATGAGTACCACAAAACTGATAAACACACTTATATGTATATTTCTAAATACATTCATATTAAAGATAAATTAGACACCCTGACACAGAACAAATGATCGTGGTCATCCCATCTGTGATCTTGTTTTCGTTTTAATGGTTTTCAATTTAATCATCACTTATTCTCTTGTCTTTATTAGAAATATTAATTAGGTATCTATCAATTGTAGACTTACGTGTTTTATTTTAGTTTACTTTCATATATTTGCACCAAGTGCCAACCCATTTTGTGTCGCGGGATGTCTATCCCAATCGCGGAATGAGCTAAGTCTGCCAATGGTATGGTTTTTAGTGTACGGTTTCAATTTTATGAAATAACTAAGTTCAGCCCGCGGCTTCGCCCGCGTGAAAGTAGGTTTCTCCATACAAACTTTAGCAATTCCCCGTTTCAACCCGTTGGGAGCTGAATTTTGGAAAACCCTCTCTTAGTGCTCGTTTACGTCATAAAAGGAAGCTTTGTGCAAAATTTCACGTTCCTAGGCCCAGTAGTTTTGGCTGTGCGTTGATATGTCAGTCAGTCAGTTTATCTTTATATATATATAGAATAAAAAAAACATCACACTAATATTTTGAAGCCATCGCTCGCAGTCAAGAGCTAGTTCATATCAATTAAAAAAAAATGACTTCAAGTCCAAATAAAGTGAATATATAGTTAGACCATATTAATGCCAGACGAGAATAAATGTAACGATATAAAAGCTAATTATGGAGTAATTAATGATAATGATACGTCATCTTGATCTGAAGACACCGCTGCTGGGCTCGTTAATCAAAGTCATTATTACTTCTGATTTGACTTATTAATTAAGAATGATATTTATAGATTAAGAAAATCTGTCTGTAATAAAAACCCGTATTATTTTTTATCTATATACATGAAATAATTAGCCTTTTGATATACCCTCTGCTGTGACCCAGGCCTCCTCTCTAGGAGAGGGAACGGGGCATTCCAGTAATTCACTAGCCCGTGCGGGTTGGTGGATGTTACATGTCTTCAAATTTTTGGTTCTTGGGCATGCCAGTTTCCTCACGAAGTTTTCCTTCACCGTTTTGAGAGCAGTGTAAACCTATTTTTTTTTTGTTCTCGAGGGGAAACCTTCGAAAGGCGCCCGGACTTTGGGGATAGGTCCGGGGAGTGTGGGATTTTTACCTCACTAAAACCACCCCGGTGATCACCACCAGCACATATAGAAGGGGCGCCGTTACCTCTTAAAAAACCATTCAGGAACCCCCTTAGTGCAACGCCTGTTAGGGCACATCCCTGAGGAGTACAACGGTCTCCCCTGTGCCTCTTTGTGCACGGTAGCACGTGATCACTGTGCCACCATCTTCCTTGGAATCACTCGATGGGCGGGTAGAGTCTCCACTCTGCACGCTCGTGGTTCCAAGCAGTGTAAACCTACGAGCTACAACTCGCAATTCGGAGCCGTTAGAGTCAAATTAAGGGAGGAAACTTTTTCAACTCGATTCGACTCAGTCATCATGACAATGGGAAAAGGTCTGAATTCATATCAATTAACTAGCGATCCGCTCTAGCTTCACACGGATGTTAGAAATATTTGAAATTCTCGGCTTTTCCCTTCTATAATATTAACCTAAACCTTCCTCATGAATCACTACGTCTATAGGTGGAAACAGCATGAGATCTGTTCAGTTTTTTTTAAGTTTATCACGTTAGTAAAGACAGACAGACGCAGTGGGGAATTTTGTTTTATACTATGTAAGGATAACAAGCTAGGACTGAGTTTGAATGAAGTTCGAGTCAAGTGGAGGAAATGCATTAGAAACGATGATTCTATTGTCAAGTAGTCAGTGAGACAGAGTGTCAAAAATCACAAATCGATTAACATTCAAAACCAAAGTTCACGAGCGAATTCGTAAGAAGTTGGCAAGTGTCATCACAGCGTTAATGTTTTCAAATTGTCGATTTGAACCAATTGTTTGACTTTATTAGTGTAGATATATATTTAGATAGTTTATCAATTTGTGTATGTATTGTATAATTGTATGATATTTATGGTTTATTAGTATATCTATTCTTGTTATTCGTCTTTTCTCTCTCTTTTATTGCACCTACCACTATTTATCTCTGCATCACCCTAAGGTTGACTGGTAAAAAATGCCTAAGGCATTAAGTCCGCCGCTGTACATTTGTGCATGTAGTATTTAATAAATAAATAAATCTTCTCTATGGAGAAGTTTGCATAAGAAACTCTATGGGTACTACTTTTCAATTATCTATCTATTACTAATATCTCTATTAATAACATCGAACCGAATGATCCAACACACGCGCCACCATCGGTGATACATTTGAGTGAGCATGACAAACTCTCATGATCATTTATGTCAAACCAATCCAATAGTAACCTAAAACCATACATTGCTCCAATGGGGTTCTCGTTTACAAGATTTGAAAAAAAAAGAAGTTAGGTTTAGTTCCGATTTTTATTCCACACTTAACAATACATAAAGCGATATTTTATTTCGCTTCACATCTTCTCCTGATCCATAACTATCATTTATCAACTACATCTGTTCTCTCTGTCTTTTATTTTTCATCTCGCTCCCTCGTTCCCCGTCTATCACTACACTTAATGGCGATTTGATGGACAGCTTCCGGAAAGTTATTGTTATTGGATTTCTAGTTAGAGACCATCTGAGACCGTAATTATGTTTATAAGAAGGACTTGTCAAAGATTTGTGGGGTATATTAAAGTAGGGGGAAGTATGGATTGCATTAATGTCAAAATGTTGATCATAAAATATGAAAACTTAGTCCTGCTTTAACAGCAATCACAGGATGTTTGTTTATGCATTTTTTGTCCTCCTCCTCGAGTCGTATTCCTCATTACTGATGGTCGTGAAGTTCCCGCTGGATTAGCTACTTACTGATGGCATCTCGCCATCTATGACTGTTCATTGGGTGTCCAGTGTGGAGCTGTCCAGTGTGGAGCTGTCCAGCCCCCCTAGCCAAGTTACGACCGTTTCGTTTCTATTCTCTTGTATCGAACGCCTTGAGTAGGCTACGCCTCTGATTCCTTTGTACTGACGTCGTCTCAACGCTCATTCACGTGGTCAAAACAAAGAAATCGAAACGATCATAACTTGGCTAGGGGGGGCTGATCTACCCATCTTTTTGGCCTTTTGGTCGTTGCCCTATGATGAGGTGTTCAATGTTGTGGCTATTTTTTGGTAATTTTATGTATTATTAAATTTTTGCTGTTTTTGTTTTATTATTATTATTTATAGGCTCGCCTGTCTCACCTGATGGGAAGTGACGATTTGGCCGACGATGGAGCACACTTGCCTAGAAGTAACCTATTTACTTTTGACTTACAGACCCTACTTAGGTTGTATATAATAGTAACGTATCCATTTCCATATTGACTATCATGTATTTTAATTTGAAAATAATGTGAGATACTTACCGTAAAACTAGCCATAAAAGCGCTGGCATTTGGTTCAGAACGCAGTGTATATCACAAACGTACTTACTTTCATATTTATTCTTTTTTTTAAATTATTTATTTATTTAGTGCTGGTTTGCAAATTTTCTTTAAAAAATTCAAGATGGCCCATAAAAAATGCACGACACATAAAATATTTTTTATAAAATAAAGTTGGCTTCAAAATGTTATTTTTATTAAATATTGATTGTCTCTTCGCACGACATCGTTTTATTTACGTGAGTATATTTTTTTTATAAATAACGCTTAACCCCACCAATGAAATGAACTGTATTAATAAAATCGTGTTCAAATAAAAAAATAAAAAAGTGTTCCAATTTCAAAAAATAAAACGAATTAAATCTGCGCACGTTAAATGGAACCCGCTTAAACTGTCATCGAGCAAAAAAGGTTCACATTATTTACAAAGTATCGTTCATTCGTTCCCGTTCACTCGTCCGTTCAACTCATTCGCGGAATACTTCGCCGATTATTTGCCGATAGATTTTATTGTCTGTTGGAGCTACAAATAAATTGGGTAAAGTTTCAACCAATGAACGTTGTGCTTTTAGTGTGCAAGTCAATATAAGTTTAAGTAATCATGTTTTACGTGGAAAAGCTGATAAAATAGGAAGTAGTATTACCTACATCTCGACTCGGAAATTGAACTGTTTTCATAGGTATGTTTGTACAGAACCCTTAGTGCGTGAGTCCGACTCGCACTTGCCCGTTTTTTTTTTATTTAAAAATACTTTTCCCCACACTAAGAATTACTCCTGCAAAGTGGGTGCGCTCACAGACATGTAAACTCACATACATAAATCTCCCAGACCCGGTACATATCAGTAGGCCATACAAAAATTTGTTCCGTGTGGAAATCAAACCCAGCCCCCCTAGCCAAGTTACGATCGTTTCGTTTGCCGCGTCTGCTGACCACGTAACTGAGCGTTGAGATGACGTCAGAACAAATGAATCGGAGGCGTGGCCTACTCGAGGCGTTCGACTCAAACAAAACGATCGTAACTTGGCTAGGGGGGCAGGACACACAGCGCAGCAACCTACCACTTAGCCACTGCACCAACCGTGCCATCAAAACGCAAATTGGATAATTTTCCTTCTCCAAAAAAGCGTCGCTAATTTACGTTTGTCCTTTAGACATGGCTGTCATGAGAGACCCTTGACAATAGGCAGAAGATACTGAACTAATTATATAAGCAGTATGTGATACATAAATAATGCATCGCTCCATTGAAAGCTTCGGTTAACTGAAACAGCTTAATATCGCTTTGATACAAATGTATGTTTTAAACATAAATGTAGTCACGGGCATGTCGCCGCTGGTACAAGTTGGTAGGCGAAGCGATTTTCTTTTTTTTTTTGTTATTGACTAGCTGGTGCCCGGGATTTTGTCCACGGCAAACTTATTTTTAAAAAGCACCAAAAAGATAAAAAAAAAACTCCACAATGAACACAATTTCAAGATGTTTTTTAGGGTTCCGTAGCCAAATGGCAAAACGGAACCCTTATGTCTGTCTGTCTGTCCGTATGTCATTTTTTTCGAAACTATAAGAACTATACTGTTAAAACTTGGTAAGTAGGTTTTTTCATCAAACCCATACATGTATCTATGGGAAGGTCTTCAAAAATGATTTTGAGGCTTCTAATATAATTTTCCTCTAAATTGAATAGTTTGCGCGAGAGACACTTCCAAAGTGGTAAAATTTGTCCCCCCCTATAACTTCTAAAATAAGAGAATCATAAAACTAAAAAAAAATATATGATGTACATTACCATGCAAACTTCCGAAAATTAGTTTAAACGAGATCTAGTAAGTCGTTTTTTTTTTAATACATCATAAATCCTAAACCGCAATTTACCTTTCAAGTTTGTACGGAACCCTCAGTGCGCGGGTCCGACTCGCACTAGCCCAGTTTTTTTTTCGTGGAACTCTAATTCTTTTTTTTAAATAAAAGTTTTAGCTTCTCCTTATAACATCAGCTACTTACCAGTGAAAGTTTCGTCAAAATTGGTCCAGCCATTTTAACAAACAAACAGACAGACAGATAAAATTCATAAAACAGAAACTTCAGTTATATTTATATGTATTTATAGAATATCACGCTTGACCACTATATCACCTGATGGTAAGAGCAAGCTTGCCTAGAAATAATTTATTCACTCTTGACTTAAAGACCCCCTGACAGTCGCTTTCAGAAAATGCAGACTTCGTCAGGGAATGCTGAATGAAAGTCCAAAACTTAGTCCAGTTCATTAAGTTTATTACCGTACGTGTAATGTTTCGAGTGCGGTTCTCCTCCTGCCCCCTAGACAAGTTACAATCGTTTCGTTCGCGCCGAGCGCCTCGAGTAGACCACGCCTTCGATTTTTTTGTTCTGACTACGTGACTAAGCGTTGAGATGATGTCAGAACAAAGGAATAGGAGGCGTGGCCTACTCGAGGCGTTCGGCGCGAACGAAACGATTGTAAGTGGCTAGGGAAGCAGGCCAGACATTGGCCCACCGCGCTTATTAGAACACCCAAAATGTCCCTACATCTGCATTTTGAAGGACATAAAAAACGACACTGACGCTGCTATAGGCAACCTAACAGGCCCAAAAACTTTGAGGGAAAAAAAATTCGAGAAGAAGGAGTGGTCCGATGATGGAAAGGGCTAGGCGGAATTAAATTTTGCAATTCGGACACATAACCGTAAAACCCGTAGAAAAGCTAGCAACTTGGGCACCTTTGGCTAGCGATTTACACGCAAAAGTAATTAAAGGTATGTCCTGATCAATCTCGATCACCAAAATTTAACAGTTGTAATAAATAGTTGTTTCCGAAAAAAATGCTCGATTTGTTAATCCATAAGCAAATAATTCAACTCTGTCATCATCATCATCATCATTTCAGCCGAAAGACGTCCACTGTTGGACATGGCCTCCCCCAAATGTCGCCACAATGACCGGTTCTGCTTATTTAACTCTGTATGCTTATCTAACTTAAATTTGGGGATTGGCAAGCCTAAAAATAGATTGAAACCAATCTTTGAAATCAATAATTGTGTCCAAATAATTGTGTGAAAAATCCATGATTGACACCAAGTCAGAAGATTTTCTAGCTACAAAAATGTCGACGAGAAGAAACACACAGGTTTTTCCATTGTGTGGATCGCCCGGAGGGCACGGTGGAGCATGCGGTAGGGGTCTGTTCCGCTTAGGCGGAACATCACCGTGTCCATGTAGAAGTTATAGGCGGCGGGAACCCTGGTAAGAAGTGAGAGGGAATGGAGGTGGTCACCTTTTTGCGAAGCAGTAATGCGAGCAAAGAAGGCGAAGGCGTAGTGGTGAAAGGCCTCCTACAAGGTGGACCGATGACCTGGTAACGGTTGCGGGAGTCCGATGGATACGAGACGAATAGGACCGTTCCTAGCCAGTCCCCAGACAATTCCTATGTCCAGCAGTGGACGTCTTTCGGCTGAAATGATGATGATGAAAAAAAAAGAAGAAGAAGAAAGAGTGTTATAAAGCTCTTACTTATTATTTTGTTGCCGCTTATCACTTCCAACATGGTGGTTGGATGTCGGAAGGTGAAAATGCACAAAATTATCATATTATTATTATAACACCATTGTCCCCTTCCCGCTTTGATTCTAACAAATGCATCCGGTTTCGTAATAGCGGGATACGGGGTTAAGGTGAGAGCCACTGTTGTCGGCCTTAGAGGATTATTGTTTGTTATGTTTATTTGTTTTAACTTTACGTACAACTAGCTGTCTCTTGCTGTTTCACCGACATTTCGATGGGTCCGACGAATAATATAATATAATAGATTGTAACATTTTTTCGTCTTTCAAAGTTTCAGTTTGATTGATTTTTTCTATTGCCATTGGAGTTTAAAATGAGTACCGTTTTTTCCCATTTCACGAATAATTAGTTGCCTTGTGCGTATTGCTCCTCTGAAAACGGTGAAGGAAAACATCGCGAGAAAACCGGCATGTCCTAGAACGAAAAATTCGAAGACATGTGACATCCAACCCACACTGGGCCCCCGCGTGGTTTATTATGGCCCATTCCCTCTCCTAGAGAGGAGGCCTGAGTCCCAGCAGTGGAATATTATAAGGCCGACTATGCTAAGCTTGTGCGTATTACTTTAACTGTAAGTAATAACAATTGCAGAGAAATATTCTAGTTTCTATTTGTAGATTCATCCAGGCTTGTATAATAACTAGGCAGTACTGTGTCTAGTCTAAAGCATAAAGCGTGTCTAGACTCATAAAAGTAGTTTATGTCAATCATCGTGTCAAACGCACCTCCATAAAATTTACAACAGCTTTCTTCGAAGCCAGCGACTGGAATCGATTGCTAGGAATGCTCGTACACTATAGTGTACGAGCGTGTTTTATATATATATATATATATAAAAGGAAAAAGTGACTGACTGACATATCAACGCACAACCAAAACTACTGGGACTAGGAGCGTACAATTTTGAGTAAGCTAGCACTAAGATAGGATTTTATTTTACGCCACTGCGTCGGCGAAGCGGCAGCGTCGTGTCGTTCATCGGCAGAGTTTCATAGTTTTATATGTAAGCTATGATCAGGCGTACACCAAGCGTTTAATGACTAATACGCGTCTATAAAGCTACTTTGTTTTTACCGAGGAGTATTCACTTATGAACATTATTATTACAACACAGTATATTCGGACACAGTGTCTGAATTGACACATTTTATTTCAATATTTTTTCACTGACGATTCAGACACACTGTTTAGTACAGATAAAAAGTTTTAAAATATAATATATGGGGAAAAAAGCGTTACCAAAACTATTTTAGACTGGACATATTTTAGGATGGTGGAAACTTCGGGTAATCAATTTCTTTATATTATATTTTAAGGCCTCCCTCAAGATGGACTGATGAACTGGTCAGGGTTGCTGGAATCCAATGGATGCGAGACGCACAGGACCGGTCGTTGTCGCGACGCTTGGGGGACGCTATGTCCAATAGTGGACGTCTTTCGGTTGAAATGATGATGATATATTTTAAGATTTTTTTTTATCTGACTGTACTAAATAGCTTCAATAAAGGTGGATTTGGACACCACCGCCAGTGAAAAAATATTGAAAATAAAATATTTGATTCGGACACTGTGTCCAAATATATTGTGTCCAAATCGTCAGTAACTCGAACATGTATCGGCCGTCTACTGTCCCTGCTCCCCTACTATTTAGTATGCAAGCGTGCAGCCATAGTGCAACAATAGACGCGTATATTACAACCGCATTAAATCGTCACATTACGTCTACTATCTATGATTTATTATGACTTTTAATGGCTTTTATACTAATTAGGTACATGAGGTACTAAACTGTTGTAATGTAAGTGCCTACAATAACTTTAATGCAATAAATAAAAGTTGTAATTAAAAAAAAAACAGCCAAGAGCGACTTCGATTCGCGTGTGATGGGTACTTTATACTAATTATTGAAAGGTTATGCTTCTGAATCTGTCTTATGGGACCAATCATAGAAATATTGTTATGATCTGATCATAAACAGAACTCTTCTTAGGATCACAGCAGAACTGTCGCAACAAGTAAAATTGCTTTGTTTATACGCGTAGTCGATGACTGACTGAACGAAAAGAGGGAATATATTAAACTGATCTGATGATGAAGCCTGAAGTTAGGCACCGGAACTCTGCAGTAAATTAATGTAATCTAACCGTGTTTGGGATTATTAGATTTGTTATGAGATGCACTCTGGCTATAAGGTATTTAAGTTAGGCTGAGGAGTACTTTTTATGGGTGGTACCATAACTAAAAATGTGAAAAATAAAAACTTTTTACAAAAAAAATAAAAATATAACCGACTTCAATGTAAAAAAAAAAAAACACTGAAAAGTGCCACCAACTTCACTGAAACTGTAAAGTGCAAAATAACTTTAATTTCGGAAATCGGAGTTTCTATAATATTAGTTTTGTCTCTTTGTTATGTTACACCGACTTTCTAAATTAAAGTTAAGTATTTTCCACTTTTCAGTTTCAGTGAAGTCAGTTGTGTTTTTTTTTGTAAAATGTCTTTTTTATACATTTGATATTTATTAGTATATTAATTGATATTGTTTATGCGGATTTTTTTTTATTATTGTGTCTAATTAATTTTGTTATTTTTGTACATTGATCGCCTCAAATCTATCTATCTCCTTTCGTACAGTCCATCCCTTGCCCTGTGCGATAAGTTCGAACATTGCACACTTAGCTTTAGCAAATGTTTATCCTGTCCACAGTATGAGGTGTACAATAAAGTAATATAATAAATAAATCTAATATATAAAATTCTCGTGTCAAAGTTTTCGTTGCCATACTCCTCCGAAACGGCTTGACCGATTTTGATGAAATTTTTTGTGCTTATCCGGTATCTATGAGAATCGGACATCTATTTTTTTTTTTAATTTTAGATATTTTTTTTTATATACATAGCAAAACAACGTTTGCCGGGTCAGCTAGTAAACAATAAAATTAAACTAAACAAAAACCTCTAAAGTCGATTAAAATGCACATATTTGTGCGCGTCGTTCCTTCAAATGGGAAATATCTCGGCGACATCGAGTGAGCGCCCAGTCCTCGCCCCAGCCCGCCAGACGCGGCAAACATCCCCGCACCGTCAAGAATCTCTCATAAGATTATCCCGATCCATTGTCTATAACTGGGATCTTCACCCTATTGTTCTGTGGTATGTTCGCCTTCATTGAAAATTCATGAAATCTACTCGATGGTGACTTAAATTTTTAATGTCTTGTGGATTTGTGGTCTGGTATTAGTAAGTACTATTGAATTGAATTTTTGACTCGGATAAGAATGTATGGCTAGGCTACGCTACGCTATTACTAATAATATAATATATAATATTCACACAACTATCACACAACGCCGTCTAGTACCAGGCTAAGCAGAACTTGTGTTGTGAGTAATAGACAACTGATAAACATACTTAATATTTCTAAATATATACATATTATAGATAAATTACACCCAGACACAGAACAAATAATTGTGCTCATCGCACAAACATTTGACCTGGGTGGGAATCGAACCCACGACGACCTCCGGCATAGTAGTCAGGGTCACTAACCACTAGACCAACAGGCCAGTCAACTAACTAATTAAAATGAGAATCCGCTGTCCGTCCCTCTATCTGTCTGAGAAACAGCTTGGGAATATATGTCACCAGGCTGTATCTCATGAATCGTGATAGAGAGTCGAAATTATCACAGTTTTATGTATTTTGCTGCTATGACAACAAATACTAAAAAACATAATAAAATAAATATTTGAGGGGCTCCCTTTTTTTTCGTTGGGAAATCATCCAATGACATCCCCCGCTCTTGAGCGGAGCCGGAGATAGTGTCAGACTTTTATTGACTAAAAACCCACTCCTGTTCCTTCGTTGCCTTTCGTACCAGGGCCGAGTCTTCCTTTCAGAAGAAGATCCTTGGCCCCAGTAGGCTTCGACCATGTTGGAACCCTACGGTTTGCTGACATTTCCTTGTGGCTTGACATCTCGTCTAATTTTGAGGAGTTTCCACTTTTTATAATTCCAATAAACGTAACCTTTTCTTTTAAACACTGAACACTTTCTACATTTTTACACTGCCTAAATGGACGAACCTTAAGCACAAAAATAAAGGCAAAAGAGTTTTTTCTGCACTCCTTTTTTTCGATTCGATGGTAAACTCGTCAAACTGTTTGGGCCCAATAGGTGGCTACATTAATAGCAGCATCGGTAGCACGACCGGTAGATCAAATCTTCCAAAGTGCAGGTATACGGACACTTGGGGTATTCCAACATTTCTGCACTCATGTCCTAGAATGCCACATTAATCTCGATAAGAACAGGCTGTTTTCAACACCTAGGAAATTCATGGTGTGGAAGTTTTATTGTAAATTAAACCACGAGGCGTAAGCTCGACCGCACTTCAGTTGTAACAATTTAACATTAACAGCACCTATATGTCCCTCGTAAGAGTAATGTGCGTAGAAAAGTTACCACTGATATGCGGACGAATGTACAATGGACACGTAGCTACTCATCGCCGTCAGATTCCGCCCACAATCTTTTGACTCTATTGTCATCACACCTACTTCAAATAAAGGGTGTCCACCGTGTACCACCTTTCTAGAATACGGAACCACAGCAGTAAAGCCTCCATCATACTAAATCATTAGTCAAATACTTACCAATCAATGTCACCACTAAATCAATCAGAACATCTCTATACGAAATTATGTAAGTTCAAATGTGGGTCACTGTGCTACCGTAATGTATGGGTCAGAAGGTTCACTACTAAAAATGAATCTACAGGACGAGTTTTCTTCGGACGATGTTCGTCAAACCTCTCTGCTATGGGTCTATCTGCGACGATCACATAATAATAGACATTGGGAGGACTTATTGTAGCAGTCCTCGCTGCTGAGGCTCGCTTCAATATATGACCCATCCGTTGCTCGACCCCACCCACGCAGCTGGATCGGAGGACCCGGTGGAGCAGACGGTAGAAGTGTGCCTCGCCGGGGCCGAGCGCTCTCTCGCGCCAGGCCTTGATACAGGCTCGCCTCCTTCTGCGAAGTAGTAATACTAGCAAAGGAGTTATGAGTATACATGAGGATGGATGGAGAGGGAGAGGAAGGTCCAAGAAATGAAAGATGAATTGCGTGAAGATTGAGTATGGCCACTAACCGCTAGACCCGCCCTGACTGCTATGCCGAAGGTCGTGGGTTCAATTCCCACCCAGGAAAAATGTTTGTGTGATGAGCACAATCATTTGTTCTGTGTCTGGGTGTAATTTATTTGTAATATCTATGTGTTGTCTATAATATCTATCAGTTGTCTAGTACTCATAACATAAGCTTTGCTTAGCTTAGGACTAGACGGCGTTGTGTATGATTGTTGTGTGAATATTATATTATTAACTATATTGATATGAAAGAAAAGGGAGTTAATGATAGGACAGAATGGAAGAAAAAAACGTATTGCGCCGACCCCAAATAACACGGGACAAGGGCAGGAAGATGATGTCGACGAAAACCTAAGTCCTCGACGGAATGGTCAAGCTTTTGTTCCGAGTTGATTTTCTATAAAATTTCTACTTATTGCAAAGAGTTACTGCCTTCATAAAACCTTTCCTAACGGGGGTCGGCAGACTTGTAAGATTTATTGGAAGGCTTATTGAGGTGAATTTGTATTGCCTTTTTATGTTGCCTTGTCATTCCATTCGTTTATTGGTTCGCTGAATCGGCAATAAAAATATTGTCAAAATGTGACTGATGAGTTCGATCTTGTCGTGTTCGGGTAATTTGAAATAGAATGCAATATAATATATTTATCACAAGAATCAGAGAATTAGATTTAAGTTAGTGTAAAAGTTTTTATCACTATTTTGGTGTACAATAAAGTTTAGTCTATTCTATTCTATTCTACATAATTACGTGTTAGGTGAAAACATTTGACACAATCGTGGACCGTGTTGCAAATACAGCAAATACAATACTTATTCTACTTAAAAATTAACTTAATCTAACAACAATTTTATTAAAGATTTATTACATTATACGTTATTATTTATTACATTACAAAATATTATTCATTACATTATAAATTATTATTTATTACATTACCAATTATTATTCATTACATTGTAAATTAGTATTCATTAGTATTATTATTATTTGAATTTTACTGTTGAACCATGCCTCACTACATACCTCACTACCTTAAGACTCTAGGTAGACCACATATAGGTAGATATAATACGGACAGGGTGAGTTAGGACTCTGAGGATGACTATAGCCGTGTATTTTATACAAATTTACTAAAAAAAAACTAACAAGTAATAAAATCTTGTGTTAGTAGAAATGTATCAATTAATTACACAGATAAACAAATGCTTATCTCTAAATGTTAGATCTATAAGGAGAAAATGTCGTCTCGGTGATGACTGGCTGCGAGATGGCTAGGTCGATTGGTTAACTTCTTCAATACATCAGCCATTCACATCGATTCGTGGCAACTTTCATCCAGTTGCTGGCAGACAAGACCCTGCAATGACCGTCAATACCTAGTTATCGAGCATTTACACTTTAAAGATTTGCGATGTTCATGCAGTTGCTTTTTAGGATTCTGAACCTCAAAAAAAAAAAAAACGGCGCCCTTATAGGATCACTTTCTTGTCCGTCCGTCCGTCCGTCCGTCCGTCCGTCCGTCTGTTTGTCTATCTAGACCCTTAATCTCGGGAACGCGTGGTCGTATCCAGTTGAAATTAAAACCATATATTTAAGTGTACGGTTTCTTGAAGCTGTGAAAAAATCAAAGTTATAAGTTACGGAAAAAAAATATGGCCGTTTATGTCGCAAAAAACGTATATTTCGACACTCAATCAACCCAAAATTCTAGAGTACTTCCCCTTGACCCAGAATCCTGAAATTTTGCATAAAGCAAGGTATTTTAGCACAAATATAGGAATAAATATGAAAACGGAAAACTTGTTAATACATCACAATTTTTTTTTTGCGATTTGTAAAAAACTTCGAGACTCCAATTTTGAATTGAACTCTTTGCATAGGTAAGTTTGTAAGGAACCCTCAGGACGCGAGTCCGATTCGCACTTACCCAGTTTTTTAATTTTCATTTATTGCTGTAGGTAGGTATATATGTATATATATATATGTTTTTTTATTCTTGATAGGTTCGCGCTTGACCGCTATCTCACCTGATGGAAAGCGACGATGCGGTCGACGATGGAACGCGCTTACCTAGAAGTAACCTATTCACTCTTGACTTAAAGATTCCCGGGTTGTAGCTATCAGAAAACACAGATTCCGGCAAGGAATTCCATTCCTTAGCTGTACGCACAATGAATGTGTTCCCAAAAACTTTTGTGCGTATAGATGGGATGTCCACCATGTGCCGGTGGCGCGTTGCCGTATGCCTGGTGGTCCGATAATGGAGCGGGCTAGGCGGAATTAGGTTATGCAATTCCGACGCACACTCCCCGAAATGCAACCGGTACAAAAACCGACAGGCTAGCAACTCGGCGTCGATGCTCAATACTTTGGAGCCTCGACTCAACGAGTGCATCATTGCCAATGATCCTCTTGGCACGCCTCTCAATTGCCTCAAGTGCACCCAGCTGGTATATACTTATAACACGATTCATATTTGACAGCTGTAGGTACAAATTTGTTATAGGTAGTGTTCTTAAACTTAACCAGGCAAGCGAAGTCAGGGCCTCAAGTCTGCTATTACAATAGTGTCAGAATGGTCTATTATTGACTTCATAATTGTTGATTTTGACAAGTTTGGTAATCTACTAATATAATGGCGTCATTATGACTTTCCAATGGTCAACCACTGAAACTCCATTGAAAGAAATGGCATAGAATGGTAATCTCGTACATAATGACAAATGAATATTTGACGCATGCGGATAACTGCCAAAATTTTGACAGTTCTTTTGATCAGTGACCTACCATTAAAACATCATTGTGCAGTCATTGCTTTAATTTTTTTTCGAAACAGCTCGATAATGTAATTCTACCACAAGATCATTGACTGATCAATGATCGACCATTATGAATTATCAGATTACGAATTTTTAGCAAAATGACAATGGGATCGTGTTGGAATGACGAATTTATAAAAATAGCAGACTTTGTCCCCCTTTAGTAACAGCTAGTATAACATCTAGATCATCTCTCACCACCGTCTAGAACAAACCCATCTCTCACCGCACAATTTGCAAAACAGTAGTCTTAACTAAATCGTGAGTACAGTGAAACGCAGATTGAATCGAACATCCAATCTGTGGTACCTGCAGCTGCAACTAGGTGCAGTCAGGTTTGTTCGCCATCGGATCCAATAACGCGGTATTGCAGACTACAGCTGTTCTCTTTGTATGCAGTGGCTGAAGACGGGAGGCGGTTTATAAATATAGTGGGGTATGAGGGGTGAGCGGAAAGCGGAATGATGCTAAAAAAAAAAAAAGATTAAAGTATCCAA
The DNA here is from genome assembly GCA_949316375.1 of Mythimna vitellina. Taxonomy (NCBI): domain Eukaryota; kingdom Metazoa; phylum Arthropoda; class Insecta; order Lepidoptera; family Noctuidae; genus Mythimna; species Mythimna vitellina. The sequence continues at coordinate 2,874,943 of OX438699.1, read as the reverse complement.
CCCTCTAGCCAAGTTACAATCGTTTCGTTCGCACCGATCGCCTCGAGTAGGCCACGCCTCCGATTCCTTTGTTCAGATTCCTTTGTGCAATTCCCGCACACACTCTCCAAAATGTAACCTGTAAAATACCGATAGGCTGGCTACCCTGCTGCTAAATTGGACGCAAGAATAACATGCTATTTAGACTGACCGAGTGACAATATCACCTTAACCAACTGTATTGACTCTCGGTAAATTATATATGTTGTGGTTTCCTTCCAGACAGCTTAGATAGGTAACCTTATATTATAAGAACCATTAATGATGACCAGAAATGATACTCAAATCAAGAGCACAGTGCACCTCCTACAGAAAGTAGTGCTCCTGCAACCTGCTGACTAACTGACCTTTTTACCATTTGATGTATGCGTAACAGAGTGTAAATAGCCGGCCTGTAAACAGCCGTTGAAAAGTAAGGATCGTCCAGCCGGACTGGAGTTGTGTTTGGTCCAGTGCTGTCCGATAGTTGATTTAGGGTTGTTATGTTGCTAGACTCATCCCAATTTATATTATGTGAACTGCTTACGGCATACTGAAAGTTTCTGGATCTGGCCACTTACAATAAAAGTATGAATAAACAATTATAGAATTCGACTATTTGCGAGAATTTTACTTTTTAATTCGCGTGCGTTTAAGTGGCGTCCTTTCGAAGATTGTGTGTCGCTATCTAAATGAATTTAACTCGTGAACATTTTCGTACAGTTTTTATTTTTTTTATTTTTGTTGTTGCTTAAGTCAACAAGAGAGTTGCCAGACACTTCAATTGGTATTTGGTGATGAACTGATGGCTCAAATGGTTACAGGTTTCAGATGGAACGGTAAGACCATATCTTGAAATAAGACAAAGGATACTCTTTATCCTGGCAGAGTCTTCTCTTGGTATGATTTTCTACTTTCAAGGGAGGGAAGCCGTTGGGGCTAGGCTCGGAGTTTTCTTGCGTGATTGCATCAGCCAACCAAGGTTACCGACATGGTTCGAAGAATCACCAAACTTAAGTGGCGTGGGCAGGGCACATTACTCGCAGAACAGAAGATCGATGGTGCTGAAAGGTCCTGGACTGACGACCACATACTGGAAGACGTAGCGTTGGAATGCCTCTCACAAGGTGGACCGATGATCTGATGAGGGTCACAGGAAACCGATGGATGCGAGACGCACAGAAACGTTCGTTGTGGCGACACTTGCGGAAGACTTATGTTCAACAGTGGATGATAAAGCCGCTGGCAGAAGCTAGTATATCATAAAAAACTAAATAGCAACACAAAGTATAACAATGCATAAAAAAACAGGCAAGTGCGAGTTGGACTCGCGCACTGAGGGTTCCGTACAAACTTACCTATGAAAATAGTTCAATTCCTGAATTGAGTCAAGAAGTTTTTTCCGAATCGAATTTCTTTTTTTGACGTAAAACTATAAATTTACAGTTTTCAGATTTTTTCCTATACTTGTGCTATGAGACCTTGCTTCATACCAAATTTCTAGATTCTAGGTCAACAGGAGTTTCGAAATATATGTTTTTTGCGACATAAACGGCCGTATCTTTTTTATTTTCGTTAGCTTATAAGTTTGATTTTTACAGCTTCAAGGGATCACAAACTTCAGTATATGGCTTTAATTACAACTCGATACCTCCACGCGTTCCCGATATAAAGGGTCTTGACATAGACAGGCAGATGGACAGCAAAGTAAGAGTCCTATAAGTATTCCGTTTTTACCTTTAGAGGTACGGAACCCTAAAAAGATATGGGTATAAGAAAAATCTTTCTAATTTATTTAAAATCTCTTCCGCTCATGGCGTGCACCAACTGTTGAGACAGTAATGCGATTTAGGAGCGCGATAACTTAGTTTTGTATGAGAAAGAATTATATTTTGTCGCGAGTACGTCGGTACATGCATCTACGTCGCAGAGGAAAATTGAGTGGATGCTTCATATGTCTGTCGGAGAATAGAGCTTGTTAGGTTATGGAATTCTGTAGAAACATGCTGTAATTTTATCAATAGTACGTGTATTATTGGTGCACTCTAAACAAAGTGACATTTACTCGTACAATTGCTAGAAGACTGAAATGTTTAGGTTTAATATATGTACCTCTATATAAGGTGTTAAAAAATTAACTTTTAGAATTTCGAGGGGTCATTGTACTCCTCATTATGAACAACTTTTACTATGGAACCAATCCTGAAATCGCGAAAAAAAATCAGCTGCTCCATACATTTTGACGAGAACGGGTGTGTGTGCGAATGTGATTGGTGTGTGTGCAAGTGCGAATCCGACCCGCACTTGGCCGTTTTTTTCGTATTGTGTTCGGAACCCGGGTTCCGTACACAATATTGAAATCGAGAAAAAAAAAAAACATCAACAAAATAATCTTGTTTGGCTAGCCCCCTTTAATTTTTAGCTTTATTTTAATATGTGCTATTGTAGCAGCAATAGAAAAATATATTCTGTGAAAATTTCCAATCTCTACCTCTTATGGTTTATGTGATACAGCCCGCTGACAGACGGACAGACCGACAGATGGAACAACTGACAGCGGAGGCTTAGTAATGGGGTCTCGCTGGCACCCTTCGGGTACTGAAGCCTGAAAACGTTTTACCGAATTTAGGAATCTGGATAAAAAGAATTAACATAAAAATCACTCAAAACACCATATCTACAAAAGATTTTTCAACTTCAAAACCCGCTCCTATCCCTACCGCTTTTAGGTACGCAATTTACTGTTTTCCACTTTAGTGCTGAAAAGCGCTGGCTCTCAATTTATCGTATTAAACTACTAAGGGCTCTAAAGGCAATAAGTCGCTGGTCAAACCCCGTTTATTTATTTCTTCAAAAGTATATTGAAAAACATCGTTTGATACACTTGATCTGTCACTTCAGCACTCGGCTCCTTAGCACCCTTGCCTGCAGCTCGGGCGAATTCCGCCTCGGTAGCAAAGATAAACTTTCTCCAAAATTTACTATTTATTCACGTCACAATTCTAAAACCATGGCCAGCTACCATAGAATTTGAACCTTTCAAACAGTTAGCACCATAACGGCTCAGTTTACGACACCATACCATAAACCTGACATTTAACTGAACTCCTAATTTATATTATTACTACACGAATACTGCATTAGTTTAATACGGTAGCTGACATGGCTTCTAATGGCGTTGTAAACGTATACCTTACCATGGAAGGGCATTGCTACGTGGGACATGGAGAACTCTTGCTAAAGCAGCTGGTTGAGGAAAGTACTGCGACATGGCAATGCCAATGGACAGAAAACTAAATGGACAGGATCCACTAGGGCTGAAGAACGATTGAGAAAGAGTAACTCTATGGCTTATGTGGCCTATATGTAGGGCTGCTATCGCCTAATTTGGTGACGTCGGACAAACACAAAAATCCCGGCCATTTGGGCGAAATAATGTTTTTTCCCCGGACACGTCGCATTTTTTTTTTTATTGATTTAAACCAGTGCTTGACTGTGATCCCACCTGATGGTAAGCGGAGATGCAATCACAGATGGTCAGGCGCACTAGTTTACTAAGAGCCTATTCACTCTAGCCTTTAGCTTTTTTTTGCAACAAAAATAAAAACATCGTTTTAGTTTTTTATATAGGTTGTTAATAAAATCGAATACGGTACGTATGTAACGGCAACAATCAATAGACATTTTTAGTAATAAAATTATACACTAATTATATACTAGGTTAATTTTAAAAGACTAACTGTCCGGTAGTCCAGGTTTCACCCGGACACTTTTAAAATCCCCACCCGGACGTCCCCGGACGCTCTTCAAACTAGGACGAATGCGGGGAAACCCGGACGGATGGCAGCCCTACCTATATGGCATGTGGTAATTGAAGGACATACTGACAGGTGAGTTTTAGTCAGCATATCAGCATAAGTCTGACATGGCCCTCTCGTTCCACCCTAGAGTGGGAGAAGTCATTTGATAGTAGGTATAACACCACAAAAAAACGGCACTATTGGTTTTGTATATTATCATCGAATGACTAATCCCGCTCTGGATGGAACAGCAGGGCATCATGTTACTTTGATTGAACCCACGGTGTTCCTTCAGAATACAATAGAATAAACCTTTATTGTATACCAAAATAGTAACAAAACTTTTAAACTAACTTAATCTAAGGCTACAATGGCGGCTAATGGGCTTTTTTTTCAAACTAAAAGCCCGCCCTTGGTTCATACGAAGTGTCAACTAGGCGTTTTAAATAATCCTTAAATAGTGTATGAGCCGCGGCTCTAATGTGGTCTGGGTGGACTATAGGGTTCGAATGCTCATACACCCAACATCTAGCTACATAGTTCTTGTTCAAAAAATTTGATTTGTCAAAGGAATCATTTTACATTAAACTCAAAAGTCATTGGATGATTTACTATAAAAAAAAAAAACAGCCGCTGTTACCTGCTGGCAATTACTGTTTTTAGTTAAAAAAAACTGAACTCAAGTCAAAGACAATAAATGTGTATACTCAAATTATGTGGTATGGAGGTCCATTTCACTCGCTTATCGCCAACATCGAGCATGGTGTAAAAGCTTGTTACTTCATCTAACGCAATTTGACGCGATGTTTGACGAAAAGGCAACGCGAAAAAAAAGAGATAACGTCTGAAAACTCTGTTAGCATTCGGCAATTCCGTGATTTACTCGAATATTTTACAAAACTTGTTCCAGGAAATACGTGTCTTTTTTTTAAACCCTTAAAAGTTTTAAAAAAGAAATTGTCGTCATTTAGATTCTTTTTTTTTACTTTTTGAGTAAATTATGAAGTATCAAAATTCATCCAAAATAGCAGATTTTTAGAGGTCTTTACTGGATTAGTTTTAGGCAAATTTATAAATTGATATCAATAGAAGCTTAGATGTGTTTCCAAAATATCTAATGAAAAATGTGCAATAACGTCATAATCGCGTAAGAGCGGTTGTACGAACAACAATGAAAATGTATGTCGAGGTGCATCCCCTTAACTCATCTAACAAAGAAATCTCCTCACAAAAAACATCAGCACAACCCCAAAACAATCTAACACAAATTCCACTTGAAAATTCGTAAAACTGCATCAAATTGAGATCCCTCTAAAGCGAACAGGGATCGAAAATTAAATTTCAACTTACCCTAACACAATACAGATGACTCTCACCATTATTCCTTTGGCATAAGGTTGTAGTTAACTGCATATCTATCATGGCATGGTAAAGTTCTTTATTGAAGACAACTAGAGTGGAAGATGGATGCATCCTCTTGTCGTGAGGAAGTAGGTCAGGTCGGAATTGTGCATGCGAGAGGACATCTGACGGGTTGAAAAGGGTTTCAGAAAGGATTGGAGGGTTTTGTGATGTGTTAATCACGTCATTACAAATGGAAATACAACCAAATAACTGTTGAGTGGGAAATTTAATGTAAAATGATTGCTTTGATAAATCAAATGTTTTGAATTTGAACTATTTCTACCTATACGCACAAAACGTTTTGGGAACAGCTAAGGAGTGGAATTCTCTGCCGGAGTCTGTGTTTTCTGATGGCTACAACCTGGGAATCTTTAAGTCAAGAGTAAATAGGTTACTTCTAGGTAAGCATTTACAATATGTTACATAATAAACGCATATCCATTATGATCAGAATCAGCTATTAAATCGATTTCAGCTATTTTTATATCCAGACGGAAAAGAGGTATACGTCAGTGTGTATGTCCGTGGCATCGTAGCTCCTAAACGAATGGACCGATTTTAATGCAGTTTTTTTTTGTTTAAAATCTGACGTCACTTTTTCAACAAAAATCGAGATGAGCTACAATTTATGAAGACAATAACCGATTCCGAAATTAATTTAAAAAGTATGAAAAAAAAATATCTCGACGCAAAACAAGTTAAAAATAAGGTACTTAGTTTACTACCTTATTTTTAACCGCTACTACGCTACTTTTTTTAGTTACTTACTAAGCGACGCTCTTGTTTAAAATATTTTTAGGTTCTTTTAATGAATTTAAAAGGCTGAAAGAGTAAATGATTAACTTTTTTTTTTACGTTTTGAGTGTTCCATAGCCAAATGGCAAAAACGGAACCCTTATAGATTCGTCATGTCTGTCTGTCTGTCCGTCCGTATGTCATAGCCACTTTTTTCCGAAACTATAAGAACTATACTGTTGAAACATGGTAAGTAGGTGTATTCTGTGAACCGCATTAAGATTTTCACACAAAATTAGAAAAAAAAACAATAAATTTTGGTAACGAGTGTTTGATTTATTTATTTATTTATTAAAACTTCATCCAACACAATAGTACAAAGGCGGACTTAATGCCTTAGGCATTCTCTACCAGTCAACCTTGGGTGGTAAAGAGAAAATGTAGCAGGTGCATAAAAATACAAAAGAATATTACGAAAATTAAAGTTTAAAAGTATATATATATATAAAAAAATAAACCTACATACATAATTTAATAAAATATATACATATATATTTATATAAAGTAAAAGAAAGAGGTTATTGAGACGACTTCAATATTGAATACACTCGTTACCAAAATTTATTGTTTTTTTTTTAAATAACACCTTAAAACCATACTGAATTCACCTAAGAGGTCGGAAATCCTCGATTTGTAATGAGGGCTTCCCCTCAAGGACCATAATTTTAGTTGAATTAACAAAGCTTCACTGTTCAGTTAAACTAGAAACGCCTCTATCATGTACGTTTAACTAACTGTACAGATGCCTTCGTTTAACTCATTGGTTCTCAAACTTTTTTGATTTGGGACTACTTTGGTATCTTTGTTGTTGACAGGGACCGAAGAATCGCCAAACTTAAGTGGCAGTGGGCCGGACACATTGCTCGCAGAACAGATGGTCGATGGGGACGAAAGGTTCTGGAATGGCGACCACGTACCGGAAGACGCAGCGTTGGAAGGCCTTCCATAAGGTGGACCGATGACCTGGTGAGGGTCGCGGGAATCCGATGGATGCGAGACGCACAGGTCCGATCATTATGGCGACTTTTGGGGGTGGCCTATGTCCAACAGTGGACGTCTTTCGGCTGAAATGATGATGATGATGACAGGGACCAGAAGTCTAGAATAAAGCACAATATTATTGTCTCACATTATATTTTCACAAATGATTGTTCAATATCCATGTTATAATGACATTTTAAAAAAAAATTATCACACTACTATCTGCCAGCGGCTTCTTCCGTGTCTCTACGTCACTCAGTCATAAAGTAGCATTCTATTAGTAAAATATTTTTTTTTAATCGAACCAGTAGTTTTTGAGTTTAAGTAAAAATCTTTTCTCTTTATAACATTATTTTAGACGATATATATAGATATTCAAAACTAGTTGGACTTTTTCTATTCCATGAAATTAGAAACGTACTAGCATTGTTCATTGACAGACAAAATTTCTGATGGACAATAATTAAAAACAGATTTTTTTTTGGGTAAGTACTTTTCAATTGCAAAGTTTATAATTTTTAAGCTTATACTTACCATATTTTAAGTTGTGGGGTCCTAGTGGTCTATAGACCACTCGAGGTCGAGGTTGAAGTTGAGAACCACTGGTGTAACTGATGCAGTTTCATTGGAGGTTTAATTTAACGCTAAAGTCCTCTGATTAGACTCAAGTGAAACCAATGTCTAAATAAAATAGAGTTAGGAGTGAAAAAGACGTGCTTTTTTTTTACTTGATATAAACTAGTGCTTGACTGCGATCCCACCTGATAGTAATCGGAGATGCAATCATTGATGGTCAGGCGCCCTAGTATATTAAGAGCCTATTCACTCTAGCCTTGAAGACACCTATATTATAGTTGGACGGGAAGACAGCAGCGGGCAAATTGTTCCAGTCCTTCGATGTACGCGGTATAAACGACGAAGCGAAACGCTTAGTCCGGACCTTTGAAGTTTCAACAACGTAAGGGTGGATACTCGCCGTTCGTCGGTTTGTCCGATGGTAGAAAGGTGATGGCGGAATCAAGTCATGCAATTCCCGCGCACACTCTCCAAAATGTAACCTGTAAAATACCGATAGGCTGGCTACCCTGCGCCTGTGCTCGAGGCTTTGTAGATTGGACTTAACCAAAGGGCTTATTGGTGACTTTCTATATTTTAATTTAGAGTTCGTGATTATTATCAAATGCTACAGTCAAGTCTTTACCAAACTTGACTCAGTTCAATTTCTATTGCAACACTCCTTTTTTAAATTCATATTTTTGCAGTGGAATATCATCAAATAACTTCTTCCGCTCTAGATGGAGCGAGAGGGTATGTCAGACTCTTACTAACTGAAATCCACTGAAGTCCGCTGTAGCTGTTCAAATAATTCTGCAGCCATGGCTAACATCGGGGGGCTGGGGGCTGAGGGGTCCTGTCAATAATGCTGACACCTCTTTGAAGCGCGTGGTACACAATGCGCTATCGTCGACCCGGGGAAGCCTTATTAATATAATTTAGTGAGCTTTATATACACCCCTATTTTTAATAAGTACAAAAAAATGGAGCTCTGTCCATAATTTTTGAAGTGAAAATTAAAAAAAAAGAAATCCCAAAATTGTTCACGAAAATTTGTCTCAATTGGTAAATACATAAAAGAATCAGTTATTCATAACAATTGCTAAAAATACTACGCGAAATGTTTTTTTCATTTTGATAAATTGCTACTAGAAAATACTACGCGCAGTGTTTTTCCATTTTGATCCTCATTTTATCATTATCATTCATAATCAATAACGTGTACAATATTTCCATAAATTGAGTGACATTTTGGGATATAAAAACCATAATAACTTTGCTGTTTATGACTATTATTTATTGAGACTACTTGAATAATAACAAAACCTTTTCTAATAAGCCCTAATTATGTATGTACTAATTAAAAATTTGTGGTGTATTTTGTGAGGAGAAATAAAGTAAAATAAATTTATATATATAAATAAATAGCTGTTAGTCTCGCTAAAACTCAAAAACGGCTGGACCGATTTGGCTAATTTTGGTCTTGAAATATTCGAGATAGTCAAGGGAAGGTTTAAACGGTGAGGAAAATAGAAAAAATCACGATTAAAAAAATCCGAATACAACGCCATCTCTAATTAAAATGTCATTATAAAATGAATTATGCTGTTCTGGTAATGCCAGTAGATGGAGTTATGCTTACTATTAGGCGGTACGAAGTTCGCCGGGTCAGCTAGTGGTCAATAATGTACTTAAAAGACACAACGCTAAAATCGATTCTGGATCCCATAAACGTCCTCCCCGTCCCTTGCTCGAGCCAGCCCGCGTCGCTGAGTCTGTAGTATAAAAAAAAATCCCCGTTAGCATAGCATAGCATAATCAGCCTTTCAATGTTCCCACTGCTGGGACTCAGGCCTCCTCTCTAAGAGAGGGAATGGGCCGTAATCCACCACGCGGGCCCAGTGCGGGTTGGTGAATGTCACATGTCTTCGAATTTTTGGTTCTAGAACATGCCGGTTTCCTCACGATGTTTTCCTTCACCGTTTTGAGAGCAGTGGTGATGAAATAAATTACACAAAGTAATGCGCCTGGCTGGGTTTGAACCCGCGACCTACAACTCGTAAGTCGGAGGCGTTACCACTCGGCCACCACTGCTCAAAAAAAAAAAAAAAAAATCCCCGTTAATAATAATAAATTCTGTTCGATCCAGTTCGTCCCTTGCTGCCCCCAAGCGACGCTCTAAGCCGAGGTCCGTACCCCACAAGGGGTGCCCTTAGCGTGTAGTCGCTTAGTTTTTAAGCTAGTTAAGTTAGCCCTGGCTGGAGGCTTGGATTTTTTAATCGAGGCCACCAGAGGCAAGTCCGGTTAAGCAGCCACAACCTCCTAGGTTGACCTGCGACACTCACAAAAAAAAAAAAAAACGATTCTGGAATCGATAGCATTGGATTGAAATGATCTAGCAATATAAATTCAAGTACAGTAATGTTAATTCTACTTAATACCTAAATTTTTAAAAGGGTTTGAAGCACTGATAGATGCTGAGTTGTACTTCTGCTAGCGGCTTCACTCACGTGAAAGTAAAAAATATCCATAGGGAATTTACTTATTTATAAAAATACAGGGTGTTCGGGACAGGTCGCCACAAACTTTAAGGGCTTGAACAGTAGACGAAACTGACAACCTTCCACAAGATTTTTTTGAGCAACCGAATAAAAATAGGCTTCTTCACATAAACTTTATATCAATTAAATAATTATTTATTTATTTTAATAATTATTAAATTAATCAAGTTTATAATTTTGTATGGAGAAGCCGATTTTTTTTAGTTTCCTGAAAAAAAATCTTATGGAAGGTTGTTCAGTTTCGTCTACTGAGCAAGCCCTTAAAGTTTGCGGAGACCCAACCCTTACACCCTGTATTCTTTGTCGTATTCTTGGACATGGTCTACCTGAGTGCCAAAATCCAAATCCTTTCAGCCGTTTGGGAGTGAATTAGATGGTCTACTCAAATCTGTGTGGTTTTTTCCTCAAAAGACCATTTGCATGGTTCTTATATGACTTGACCATTACCTGTTCATTGTGTGGACTTTGAAAGAGACAGACCTATTAATTTGTTTTGATGTTTCTTCTCAGGGTAGTCAGTTAAGAAACACCGGTCCCATCTAGTTTAAATAAACGAAAAAGTTGTCGTGTAAAAGTTTTATTTATAACCTATTTGTAAAATAAACGTCATTCATAATTTAGCATAATTTTTAGGGTTCCGTATCCAAAGAGTAAAAACGGGACCCTATTACTAAAACTCCACTGTCTGTCTGTCTGTCTGTCACCAGGCTTTATTTCACAAATAAATAATAACAAATACTAAAACTCAACGAAAATAAATTTATATAAAAACAGTTGAATAAATAATGGTATGGAACCCTTCGTGCGCGAGTCCGACTCGCACTTAGCCAGATTTTTTTTTTATCATGGGAGTATGTTTCCTTTGGATAACTTTTTAACTTAACACGGGCGATGCCGCTGGGCAAAGCTAGTGTTTTCATAAACTGCAATACATAAATCGTTTCACCCCCAATAACTGGGATATTTCCCGAAATTCCACCCCTTTCATCCCTCCAGTAAAAATAACACCCCTAATTAATTAATACATATAATATCCCCCACTGTTTACTTGACATCTCTTTGAATTAAATGAAAAATGATTATTTCATTTTCAGTTTCCTTTGTTGAAAATTACAATCTAAAATGTACTCTATGTTTCAAAAGAAAGGGTTGGTATTTAAATGATTTTGTGTAGATTTTGTTAAGCCGTTGAGAAACTATAATTCGCGCCTGAAATTGATTTATGTAGCGAAACCCTGGAACAATTAGGTTCAAGCATGCCGTTGATATTTATAAAACGCGAAAATATAGTCGTAAGGAATATAAAATAATATTGTAGGTACCTTAATTTTAAAGCTAGAACTACATTAGATCAACGCACACGTGTAACACAGCTACCCCCTAGCCAAGTTACGACCGTTTCGTTTCGATTTTCTTGCCTCCGATTCCTTTTTTGTTGACGTCATCTCAACGCTCAGTCACGTGGTCTGAAGAGAGGCGGTCGACGCAAAAGGATAGAAACGAAATGGTCGTAACTTGGCTAGGGGGCAGGCGTGTTACACGTGTGCGTTTTTGTTTCCTTTTATTTCCAGATTGCATAAATTCTTTAATACTATTAAAACAGTTTTTTCTAGTTTTTTTTCTGTCAATTTTGCTTTATATGCACTACCCTGTAACAATTTCATTCATTTGTGATATTATAATAAATGAATACACACGTATCATATATATATTTTTTTATAAATATCTTTATAACATAATGTCTGGCAGTTTTAAGTACTTTTTGCGGCCTGCCCAAATGTCCTTTCTTTACTATTGTTCGTCAAGTCGTTGAGCTCCTTAGTAGTTCTGAGTTGAGCTACACGAATACTGACTAATGCTTTCACTGACTGGACAGGTCCGCTCAGAACTGTGTGGTTCTTTCTTCAAAAGACCATCTCAGACTCCAACCTGCATGATTCTCATATGATTTGACCGTTACAAGTTTGCTGTATGGACTTTAAAAGTGACTCTGACCACAAAGTTTGTTTCGGTGTTTCTTCTCAGGGTAGTCAGCTAGGAAACACCGGCTTCATCTAGTTTAAATTGACAAAAAAATTGACGTGTAAAAGTGTTTTATAAACCTATTTGCAAAATAAATATTATTTATGATTTATGACCAGGAGGTTGATATGATAGATTATGGAATTTAGCCCTTTTTTGCCTTGGTAGAACCTCAGCACGTTGCTTAAAGTAATGCATGTGCTTCTAAGTAAAAATGCAGATATCTTTTATCATAACTTGGTGTCAATGATCAGTTACCTACTGACAATCATTGACATCGAAAATTGATGTTTCAGTCTATTTTTAGGCTTACTGATCCCCAACCTGTGGATTGAATTTGCCAACTTTGCTCTGTAATCATTGAAAATGACGGCTTACGCTTGTCCAACGTCAAAACTTTATAATCTTTTCTCGCTACAATGCTTTGGAACGTGCAATTTATTGTCACTTTTTTGACTACCGACGATTAATAACTAGATATTTTGGAAACACTAATATCTTGTGGTTATTATCTAGGTTTCTATTGAAATCAAAACATTAATTTGTAAAAAACTAACCAAGTAAAGTCTTCTGAAAATCTGCTATTTTGCACAAATACGTAAATTGAAAAAGTACCGAAACAGTTGTGAATCATTTAATCGAGATTTAAATAAGACAGCAAGTATCCACCCTTACGTTGTTGAAACTTCAACGGTCCGGACTAAGCGTTTCGATTCGTAGTTTATACCGCGTACATCGAAGGACTGGAACAATTTGCCTGCTGCGGTCTTCCCGTCCAACTATAATTTAGGTGTCTTCAAGGCTAGAGTGAATAGGCTCTTAATAAACTAGTGCGCCTGACCATCAATGATTGCATCTCCGCTTACCATCAGGTGGGATTGCAGTCAAGCACTGGTTTATATCAATTAAAAAAAAATGATTTTTTTTTTCCAAAATACTTTTAAGGTTTTAATAAGAAAAAAGTATTTCCTAGAACCAGTTTTGTAAAATAATCGAGTGAGTTACCGAATGACAACCGGGTTCAGGCGCTATCTCTCTTCTTCTTCTTTCTTTTTTTGCGTTGCCACTTTATCAAACGCAATCTGCATTGGATGAAGCAACAAACTTTTAAACCATGCTCACGTTGTTGACAAACGGAAGGGCCTTCCTAAAGAGTCTGAAAGGACTTAGTATCCAAGTTTTTAACACATTGCTTTTGCAATATTTTTTAAATTATTTAGACTTCAACTACCTTAAATTCGTTAGTAATTTATTTTGTTAACATCTCATTTATTTATAGTTGTAATTATTCATGTTTTTCTTGCTTTTTTTATATAGCCTCTTTTTTTATAATGTGAATGTGAGAACACTGTAGACTCTACGAATGCTTGATTACTTCCTATTACGACTCATTTTTTTTTAAAATATGATTATTTTTATTGTTCTTTTGGGTACAATATTGACTGGTCTACACAGTTCTTACATAATATACATTAATACTGTAATATGGAAATATTGTAAGAACAACCATTTTTTTAAAAGAGTAGACATGCAGTTTCTTGCCGGTTCTTCTCCAGAGGAAATGATCAATTTGGAACTGTGCACTAGCTTCTGACGCATGTAGGCCTATGTGAAATAAAAGTATTTTTTATTTTGTTTTTTTATTTTTATTTTGAAGTCAAAAACATTATAGGTACATATAAATAAAATAAAACTTGCAAACTGTAGGTATATACCTCTTCTACCTATTCTTTCGAAGAACTTCGACAGGTGTGATGTTATGATACAACTATTCAGTTGGGTCTCAAGGCTTACAGAATAGTTACTCTGGTCATCCATCCATGTACCTGACTACTGACCGTGACAAGTGCACCATAACCTTGAAGATCAATAATAAAGAGATTCTACTGGCTAACTTTGAATTCATGTCTAAGGCCCCTCGCCCCTCGATACTGTCGCGCGTTCGCATCGATACCGTCGAGACGCGGTCGCTAGCTGTTTGCTCTCGCCCATATTATGATTCTCAGTCGCGATGCAAACGCGATACTGTCGCACTTCTGTCGCGATGCAAACGCGTTTCAGTAACGGCACAAAAATGATTTTATGTAGAATGTTTCACTCTCGTACCACCTTCCCTCTGTTCTCTCCCCGATGTCGTCCGACACGGTCGCAGGTTTGCATCGATACATTCGCGATGCTGTAGTGCGTTAGTAGCGCGGTGGCATCGCTTCTGTAGCGCGTTGCAAATGCGACTAACACACATTAGTAACGATGCCGTCGCGCGGTTACGAAACGCGCGACAATAATAATAAAAATATTGTAAACTAGCTTTTGCCTGTGACCTCGTCCGCGTAGAAGCCGAAAATGATTTTATTAGGTTTTTTGAAATACGAAAATATGAAATATTATTTATTATCTTATTTATTTATTTAAACTTCATGTACAGTGGTAGTACATAGGCGGACTTAATGCCACAAAGCATTCTCTACCAGTCAACCATTGGGTTAAAAAGACAATACTGCAACACACTATCTTCGTCGTGTGTGATAGTCAATTTTTTTTAAATCACATTTTTGGGTTCGTTGTCGGTCTAGTAACACCAACTGCCATTTATTTTTTTGATATTTTCAATGTACAGAATTTTTACCTCTACAGATTTATTATAAGTATAGATATCAGTTACCAGTTTAATTTGTGTATCATCTCTCCTTATCTATAATATAAGTAGCAAAAACAAAATGGCCAAAATTAACATTGATTTTCCGCGCTTCTAGTGTTATGGGGTGTTAATATTTTTGTGAAAACTTTGTCCGAACGAAGTCGTTGGATTAAAGTACTAGTATCAAGTTAGCCGGACAATTCGCTCAGTTATGAGTGTAGTGGACACCAGTGGTGGCCAAGTGGTAACGGCCCCGACTTACGAGTTGTAGGTCGCGGTTTCAAACCCAAACAGGCGCATTACTTTGTATAATTTATTTCATCACCACTGCTCTCAAAACGGTGAAGGAAAACATCGTGAGAAAACCGGCATGTCCTAGAACCTAAAATTCGTAGACATGTGACATCCACCAACCCGCACTGGGCCCGCGTGGTGGATTACGGCCCATTCCCTCTCCTAGAGAGGAGGCCTGAGTCCCAGCAGTGGGAACATTATAAGCCCGACTATGCTATGCTATGCTATGAGTGTAGCCACAAGCTCCACGTTATATTATAATGTACGTCGTATGTTTGTCCGTCCATTCAATCAACGTAACGCGATCGGTCAGCAAACAACGGCTCGCTTCGATCAAACAGCTTTATGATATGAGCTGCTACTCATAGGTCAAGAGGAGGTATGTATACTGCGAGAATATTAGAAAGAGTTACCGAGGCTCTAGAACGCTAAGGCAACTAAAGAAATAAAACTGGGATTTTCCACCGTGGGCTTGCTGACGAGGCCCAGTATCCGTTCAGATCAAGCTCGAATCATCATCGGCGCCTAGTGTTCCAGGCACACCTCAAAAAGATGTCGGTCAAAACCGTAGGGGCCCAGCAGGTTCGAAGCCTGTTGGGGCCATGGGTCAACTTCTGAAAGGGAAATCAGGGAAAGGTGTGACTTTAGTCAGTAAAATCCTGACACATGCTCCCGCGCCGGCCTTATTTAATGATTTCCCGCCTTAAAAAGGGACCTCAAGCACAGTACACGACTACTAGACCATCTCCATTGTATTACATTTTAAAGTTATTTTTGACTCGACCAAGCAAATCTACGCAATACGAGTTCCAGAAGTAGGTACCTACTACTTTCTGGATCAAGGCCTCAATCCAGCCTCTTAAGTAAACCCTCCTGCCCCCCTAGCCAAGTTACAACCGTTTTGTTTCGATTCTCTTTTCGTTGATCGACTCGAGGAGGTCACGCCTCCTATTCCTTTGTTCTGACCACGTGACTCAGTGTTGGGATTACGTCAGAACAAAGGAATCGGAGGCATGGCCGACTCGAGCCGATCGACGAAAAGAGAATCGAAACGAAACGGTTGTAACTTGGCTAAGGTATCTGAGATATGTTAGTCGAGGCTAGTGGCTGTTTAGTCGCTGGCTGACACGGCTATCGGCTCACATGTCAACAACCTCGCGAGCCAAGTCAAGATACTTGGTTTGCTTATCTTTCTCGGCTTTCTCATGAAAGCCCTCGACCACGAGACCCTCATGGGTCTCGTCATGAACGGTTAAGCAACCATCATTCCTCTAGTTTTGGTCCACCATCGCTGTGTCAGGCTTCTTGGCTAAAATGACGATGATGGACCGATCTCAGTCCAATGTGATAGTGAAGTAATCAAGAATGGGGTTGGGCACGTATCTGTAGGTAATACCCACGTCAGAAGTATGTAGTATTTTAGAGCAAATCGCTTATGTATAACCTTTTTTATATGGGAAATCAGTAAACAATTTCTCATGTACTAGGTTGCCGACGGCCGGACGTCGAGCTACCCAAGACTCGTTGTCCACACCGTGCCTACGGTGGTACTCATCCTGCGACTCCGGACATGTGATGGACAGACAATCCTGGTTACAAAGCTGTACTTATGCGGAGAACAACCAGAGATAATATATCGACTTGATTCCTCAGGAAGGTGACATACTTGACTGTGGTTAATCACCTTTGTTGAGTTTTCCGTCTTAACTTATATTATTTTCTTAATTATGTTTTTTGTATAATGCAGCACTAACAAAAAAAAAATATACATATTTTCCTGGTTTTTATTTCAGACTTCCGGATATACAGCAGGTGGCAGTCGAATCAATAAGGTCAAGACTCAAGACTAACAAAATTCTGTTGATTGCATTATAAACAGTTATCAAACAAAACAGTCAAGAAACTGTATGACATTGGTGCGGCCATAGAACGAAAGGAAGCCGAACGACTTTCATATTGATCAAGTGCAGACAGAACTGCGAACCTTCATGAGAGACAATTTTTAGAGTAGATTTTTCATGCTTTAGATATCTTTGAATAAAACATTGTGGTTTCATAGTTTTTGTAAAGGAAATATATATAATAATGTTTTATTAAACCACCATTTTTATTCTTCAGACGCCTACAAATTATTTGTGGGTTTTTATGGCGGTTTTTTTCAAGTGGAGTTCAGTGACGAAATTTTTATTGTACTTTTTAGTACAATATTGACCAGTCTACATTGTCCTTACATAATGTCTACTTATACTGTAATATGGAAATATTGTCAGAACAACAATTTTGGAGTTTCTTGCCGGTTCTTCTCCATAGCAAACGACCAATTTGGAACCGTGCACTAGCTTCTGACGTTTTATAAGTGCCCATGTAGGTCTATGTGAAATAAAAAACTTTTGACTTGACGATCTTTTTTTGTTCGTAAATTGATTCCTAGTGGATATTGTGATGTAAAATTGATGTAGATTGTGTATATCAAGTGTTTATACAGCTGGATGTGGAGTCATTGACCTTCACAAGCGCGATCTTGGTAAAGTGGAGCTGGATTTGTATTATATATAGTACCTATTGACTTCCTCAGTAAAGCTTGCCGAGATGACTGACTCGATACATTAGCTGCCAAATACATTAGAATGTGTCCTTCTTATATCTAAAAACTATCTATCTATCTTGATACTGGTTAAATTAAAAAAATCGCATGAAGCAAAAAAAAAAAAACATATCCGAAGATTGACAAATCGACAATTTTTTTTTGAGGTTGGAAATAATTAAAGGACTTCTCTCGCTCTAAGGTAAAGCAAGAGGGCGTGTCAGACTATTTCTGCAACGTGTTCTTTAATTTGCCCTCTGAGTTCTAAGGCCACTGTAACTTTTTCAAACGTTTCCGCAGCTTTCAAATCAGCCTATAAAGCAAATTAATGTACATACTTTGGATTTATGTACAAACTATGCAGATTTGGTTGACACCAATCTACAAAGCCTGGAGCACAGACGTTGGGTAGCCAGCCTTTTGGTATTTTACAGGATTCATTTAAGAGAAGTATGGAGATTCTTACTGCTATGCCGGTAATCTTGGTTCTCCTGCGGATATCCTGATTCGATGACGCAAGGAAACTCCAAGCATAGTCCTTTCCATTGCTCTTTGGGTGACTTTAAGCTTTCTGATGAGGCCCATTGTAAGCGACCGCGTTTCGGAGACATATGTCATCACTGGCAACACGCACTGGTCATAGACTTTATCTTGAGACATTGTGGTATATTGAACGAGATGATACCGCGTAGCTTCCCGAACGCTGTCCAGCCGAGTCGGATGAAAATTGTTTAAGTGGCAATAGGCAGGGCATATTGCTCGTAGAACGGATGGCCGTTGGGGCCGAAAGGTTCTAGAGTGGCGACCACGTAACGGAAGACGTAGCGTTGGAAGGCCTCCTACAAGGAGGACCGATAACCTGGAAAGGGTCGCGGGCATCCGATGGATGCGAGACGCACAGGACTGTTCATTGAGGCGACACTTGGGGGAGGCCTATGTCCAATAGTGAACGTCTTACGGCTGAAATTATGATGATGATGATTTAAGAGAATGTGCTCAGGAATTACATGACTTGATTCCGCCATCACCTATCAGCTTTCTACCATCAGACAATTCGACGTACGGCGTGTGTCTACTCTTACGTTGTTGACAACTCTACGGTCCAAACTAAGCGTTTCGCCTCGTCGTTTATACCGCCTCCATTTTTTTTTTAACATTCCACAACTTTCACACAACGCCATCTAGTCCCAAACTAAGTTGAGCTTGTGCTATGAGCACTAGACAACTGATAAACATACTTATATATTTCTAAAAACTTACATATTATAGATAAATTACATTCTGACACAGAACAAATGATCATGCTCATCACACAAACATTTATCCTGGGTGGGAATCGAACCCACGACCTCCGGCATAGCAGTCAGGGCCACTGACCACTAGACTGACAAGCCAGTCAACATCGAAGGAATGAAACAATTTGCCTGCGACGGTCTAGTCGTACAATTATAATTTATGTGTATTTAAGGCTACAGTGATCTTATTAAACTAGTGCGCTTCCCCATCAACGATTGCATCGCTGCTTTTTTTTTTAAATTGGTATATACCAGTGCTTGACTGCGATTCCACCTGATGGTAAGCGGATATGCAATCATTGACGGTCAAGCGCACTAGTTTATTAAGAGCCTATTCACTCTAGCCTTGAAGACACCTAAATTATAGTTGGACGGGAAGACCGCAGCAGGCAAATTGTTCCAGTCCTTCGATATACGCGGTATAAACGACGAAGCGAAACGCTTAGCATCACTGCTTACCATCACCAGATTATACCATTAAAAAAACTTACCTACGTCCCGCTCTCAGATTAACAAAGTACTGATCTAAAACCTCATGCAGATACATTTAAAGCCCGTCATACTATCATTTCACAATCTAAACACTAACTTATAATATTAAACAACAATACACAATGCATTACACCAATACATACGAATTGTAACAAATTGATTTACTATTGTGTAATTCTAGATTGATCTCAAATGTACAGTCAACATCACTTGTCAAAAACAGACAAAATAGTTCTCACTGCTACGACTTAACGACGCTGTCTATGTCAAACTGTTAACACTGACCCGCGGCTGATTTTACTTACCTGCCTACAGTTTTTTAGGGTTCCACAACAAGTAGCTAAAAACGGGACTCTATTATTAAGACTTTACTGTGCGTCTGTCACGAAGCTATATCTCATAAACCATGGTAGCTGGACAGGGAAAATTTTCAGATGAATTTCTGTTGCCACTTTATCAAAAATTACTAAAAACCGAATAAAATAAATATAAAAGTGATGCCATGATTTTATTACCGTTTTTATGCTCCATATTAATAACGGTAACATGTAGAACTTAAAATATTTAAAGAATATTTAATTGTATATTCACTTTAAAAATAAATAATCAAATTAAAATTAGTATTTAAGGGGGACTTCCATACATCGAAACTGATTTATTTCCGTTTTTTGCTCGATATTAATAGTTAACAGGTTAAACCAAATAAAAAGGTTACAATATCAAATATTGTATGTCAGACTCGCACTTGGCCGGTTTTTAGAGTTCCGTACCTCAAAAGGAAAAAAATGATACCCTTATAAGATCATTTTGTTGTCCGTCTGTCTGTCTGTCGGTCAAGACCCTTTATCTCGAGACCTCGTGGCGGTATCGAGTTAAAATTAAATCTATATAATCAGGTCTGCGGTCTTTTGAAGGTGTAAAAAAATCAAACTTCTGACTTAACAAAAAAAAAAGGTACGGCATTTTATGACAAAAAACGTGTATTTCGACACTCTCGAGGAAATCAAAATTCATAGTGTACTTCCCGTTGACCCAGAATCCTAAAATTTGGCTTAAAGCAAGGTCTTATAGCACAAATATAGGAATAAATCTGAAAGCAGTTTGTTGTTACCCTAAGTCACGAGGGGTGCTACGACAGGAAACCTCCACGAGTGTCCGCGGGCTGTAGTTCCCTTATGGATACGTCCGGAGCGAAGGCCAGTCCGCGGGACGGTGCACCCTGGGAGGCGGCCAACGACTCCCCTTGGGTACTTCTGCCTAAGGGGTCTCGATTTTCGCCTGCGAATATCCTGTCCGAAGGAACTCTTCAACGCGTGTCCCTCTGCTATAGCAGAAGGCACAGTGGCGAAGTAAGAGCGGGCTCGGTGTGCACTTACCCTGCCACCGGGCAGGCAGGAGGAAGACTTGGTCCTCCTCCTGCTACCGTTAGTCTCGTAGCCCCAGAGATTGTCCAAGGTCATGTTTCTGACTTTTGATGGGGGTCGAGGGTCCTGGCTTAACCGCCTGGGCCGCGAGGAAGACAACCTCTATAAAAAATTACCCCAAACTTCCAAGCGGCGGCGCACCGTGAGGGAGGTTGTTAGCTTGACTAATGGGTAGCTTAATTAGTCTCTAGTGCGAACCACTGAATTTGAGCCGGTACAGAATGTTTTTTACTCGTGGGAACAAAAATGGACAAACCAAAACTTTTTTATAAAACCCCAAACGACGAGGAGACGGAGAGCGATGCGCAGTCGGAGTCCGATGCGGCATCCAGAGGGAGCTCGAAGGGCTCGGAGGACGACAAAGCAGAGGGAGACTCCGGAAGGAACGGAAGTTACTACCGGAAGCGCTCCAAACCGGGGGACGACGGGTCGTTCTCTGAGGGTGAGAAGGGCTCGGCCCCAAAAATCCCCACCAGCAGCCGCGGTGTGGGCCGAGCGCGAGGAAGGGGGAGGGGGCTCACTGCCCAAGAGTCCGCCCAGCGAACTGAAAGGCTCGCCGCGGAGGGACGCCACCCCAGAGTGACCAGCGCTGAGGCTGACCCCTCCGGGTTATCTGGCAGTGAGCCAGACACCGGAGGCGACTCGGCCATCGATGAGGCGCTGGAGAGGCTGGAGCTAGTCCTTGCATCTGGCTTGGCTAACGTAGCCAAAAAAAGGGAGAAGTCCTCCAAGAGGAGTGCCATCTCCCAGGCCAGGACTTCTCTCCAGGAAGTGGTGGACCCTATCCGCAGGGGGCTTGCCAAGCTTCGGGCTGACAACGCTCGGCTCCGAAAGGCCTCGGGCCAGCAAGAGCTGCCAAAGGGCGACTCTTGCAAACTGGCAGAGGGGCGTGATCGGGGGCAGGAGCAGAGTCAGCCCAAGTCCCAGCCCGAGCCGGAGAACCAGCTGCTGACGCTGGTGCAGCGGGAGCTGGCTGCCTTTCAGCAGCAGCTGCAAGAGCAGCAGCAGCAATTCCAGCTGCGGATCCAGCAACAGCTGTCCCTGCTGGAGGGTATTGTGCTGCGCCCCCCACTTGCGGCCTCCGGCCAGCGAAAGGCGGCGTCGTATGCTGCCGCCACTGCGGCTACGGTTGCTGCGCCCAAGCAGGGTCCATCGGGGCATGCCAGGCGCGGGACCGTACTACCGGTGTCCGCGGGGTCAGCCCCTTTGGTCAGAGGACGGCAGCAGGGGAAGTCAGCCGCTGCTGCTGCCCCCCCTAAGAGGGGTCCAACGGCGCTGGCCACGAAGGCGGTGGAAGCTCCTGCAGTGGCGGCAAGCAGGCGGCCTATGCCGCCTCCCCCGCCTACCGAATCTCCGGCCGAAGCCGAATGGCAGGTGGCTGGAGCTAAGGAAAAGGCGGGTCGGGCGGCTCGGGCCGCCAAGAAACGAGAGCGACGGCGGCAGCGGAAAAGGAGGGCCATTGAAGCCAGGTGTCGCACCCCGGATTCTACGGCTGTAGTTATCACGCTGCAGCCGGCTGCGGAGAAAAAGGGTGCGACCTACGGTGAGGTCATCCGGAAGGCGAGGCGGGCGGTGAACCTGGCCGAGCTCGGAATCACCGGGGGCTTCCGGATGCGGCATACCGCGACCGGAGCCCTTATGTTGGAGGTCCCCGGGACGAACAGCGGCCCCACCGCTGATGCCCTGGCCGAGAAAATCAGAGCGTCCTTGGATGCGGAGGAGGTCCGAGTGTCCAGGCCCACAAAGTGCGCTGACATGCGCATTATGGGCCTGGACGACTCCGTGTCGGTAGATGAGGTTGTGGCCGCCGTCGTCAGGACGGGGGGGTGCCTTACCAACCAGGTTCGGGCAGGCGCCATCCGCGCTGACGGCACGGGCATGGGGGCAGTAACGGTGAGCTGCCCCGTGTCAGCGGCCAGGAACATCACCGGGGAGGGTCGACGGCTTTTGGTGGGCTGGGTCTCCGCACGGGTGAAGCTGCTGGAGCCCAGACCCCTGCGTTGCTATCGCTGCCACGTGGGGCACCACGTGGGGGCCTGTTGCGCAGCGGAGGTGGATCGCAGTGACCGCTGCTTTCAGTGCGGTCAACCCGGTCACAAGGCCGTCACTTGCAGTGCAGCGCCGCACTGCTACGCATGTGCGGCGGCAGGCAAGCCGGCCGAACACCGGGCTGGGGGCAGGTCTTGCGATCCCCCCGCCAAAGCCAAGGCCAAGGTCCCGAGGCCCATCCCCGCGAATATGCTCGCCGCTGCGGCTGCCAAGTTGACAGTCGCCGCTATCGCTTCCGCAGACGCCGCCGCCGCAACCACCACGGCAGGGCCCTTACGAGGGGCCCGGGAGGAGACTGTAATGGATGACCAATAACGGCTCCATTACGTCTCCTCCAGGCGAATATCAACCACTGCGCCCCCGCTCAGGATCTGTTGCTCCAGAGCATGGCGCAGTGGTCGATAAACATCGCCGTAGTCTCCGAGCCGTACTCCGTCCTGCCCAGGGCCGACTGGGTGCAGGACCTGAACGGCTCGGTGACCTTAATTTCGTCGGCAGCCGCCGGTACCCCGTCCCTCGAAACCGTCACAAGGGGGCGGGGTTGCGTAGCAGCACGGTTCGGGGATATTGTAGTGGTAGGCGTCTACCTATCCCCGAACAGAACTCTCGCCGATCTCCATATCTCCCTTATGGAGCTGAATGTCGTCGTCGCTAGGTTTGGTTCCCTCCCCGTGGTCGTGTGCGGGGACTTCAATGCCAAGAACTTGGCTTGGGGTTCCCGGTTCACGAACCAGCGGGGTCGGATGGTGGAGGACTGGGCTCTGGAGACAGGCCTGGTCGTCCTAAACCGGGGTTCTGTTCCCACGTGTGTGCGGATGCGGGGCGAGTCGGTGGTGGACATTTCGTTCGCCAGTCCCGCTCTGGCACCGCGTGTCGTCGACTGGCGCGTCATGGAGGGGGTGGAGACGTACTCAGACCATCGATACATCCGGTTTGACCTCTCCACCCAGTCTTCAACCGCGCCGGTCCAACAGACCCCGTGTGGTCCGCGTTGGGCACTGAAACAGCTGGACCGGGAGCTCCTCCTGGAAGCCGCGATGGTACAGGCCTGGGTGCAAGCACCGGACAGGCCTGTCGACATCGACGTCGAGGCAGAGTGGTTCCGGGAGGCCATGTCGCAAATCTGCGACGTGGCAATGCCCCGAGTCCGGCCAGGACGTGCCCGGCGCCAGGTGTACTGGTGGTCGCCAGAGATTGCAGCACTGCGTAGCGCGTGCAATGCCGCGCGGCGCCAGTACGCCCGGCATCGCAGACGCCGCATCCGTCCACCGGATGCGGTGGCCAGAGAGGCGGAGCTGTACGAGAGATACAGAGAGGCGAGACGCACCCTCCGAACAGAGATAAAGCGGGCGAAACTAGAGGCCCGCAACGTGTGGCTAGAGACTCTGAACAGAGACCCATGGGGGCGCCCCTACAAGGTGGTACGAGAAAAGCTCCGCCCCTGGGCTCCCCCGCTGACGCAGAGTCTCCGGCCCCAGCTTGTGGAAGGTGTGGTTAGCGCTCTGTTCCCCGCGCGAGGGGAACACTCTCCCCCGCCTATGGCTCCGCCAGCTGCGGAGTCCAACGTGGACCACGACGGCGACGACGACGACATTGCTCCAGAGGTGACCGAGGTAGAGATGCGAGTGGCGGTACGTAGGCTTAGTGCCAAGAATACCGCCCCAGGACCCGATGGCCTGCCTGGAAAGGCCTGGGTTCTGGCCATGGAGGAACTCGGGCCTCGACTAAGAGGGCTCTTTAGCGCATGTATGGAGAGGGGCCATTTCCCACTTCGCTGGAAGACAGGGAAATTGGTTCTCATTGCGAAGCCAGGGCGCCCTGCAGACTCACCGTCCGCGTACCGGCCCATCGTGCTGCTCGACGAGGTGGGCAAGCTCTTTGAAAGAGTAATTGCAGACCGCCTCGTCGCGCACCTAACACGGGTGGGGCCGGATCTTTCTGACGGCCAGTTCGGCTTTCGCAGGGCGCGCTCTACGGTGGACGCCATCATGCGCGTGCGAGCCCTCACGACGGGGGATGCGGTGTCCCAGGGCAGGTGTGTCTTGGTGGTGTCTTTGGACATCGCCAACGCCTTCAATTCTCTGTCCTGGAGTAGCATTAGGAGGGCACTCCGGTATCACCGGGTGCCTGACTACCTCTGTTGTGTTGTCGAGGCTTACCTGTCGGACAGGTACATTATTTACCCTGGTCACCTGGGTGAGTGGAAACGGCGAGAGATGTCGTGCGGTGTTCCGCAGGGATCGGTACTGGGGCCACCCCTGTGGAACATCGGGTACGATTACGTGCTGCGCGGCGATCTCCCTGACGGGGTCAGCGTAGTCTGCTACGCAGATGATACGCTGGTGCTGGCACGGGGAGAGTCGTACCAGGCGGCGGTCGAACTAGTGACACGCGGGGTTGCGACAGTCGTGGAGAGGATCCAAGAGTTGGGACTTGAGGTGGCATTGCACAAGTCCGAGGCCATGTGCTTCCACGGCCCCCGGAACATGCCACCAACGGGGTCCCAACTAACGGTAGGAGGAGTTCACATCGGCGTCGAGTCGACGATGAAGTACCTTGGACTCGTCCTCGACAGCCGATGGAATTTCGAGGAGCATTTCCGACGTCTGGCTCCCAAACTGGATCGTGCTGGGGCTGCCCTCAAGCGGCTCCTTCCCAACCTAGGGGGTCCAGACGCCTCCTGCCGGAGGCTCTATGCAGGAATTGTGCGGTCCATGGCCCTTTATGGGGCGCCGGTATGGGCGCCGTCGCTACGAAAGCGTCCGGCAGCCAGGCTGAATGCAAGCCAGAGGGTCATGGCCATCCGGATGGTGCGGGGATACCGCACAATTTCCCGCGAAGCAGCGAGCCTCCTTGCCGGCCAACCACCACTTGATTTGGAGGCAACAGTCCTTGCACGCATGCACGATCTGCGCACGGAGATGCAACGCCGGGGCGAAACTCCGCTGCCGCGCCAAGTCGCGGCATGGCGGAAAGACTTCCGGCGGGATCTCATGGTGGAATGGCAACAGCGACTGTCGCAACCCAGTGCTGGGCACGCCATAATTATGGCGATAAGACCCCTCTTTGAGGAGTGGCTGGAAAGACCTCACGGCGTCCTCACCTTCCGCATGACGCAGGTCCTCACCGGACATGGCAAGTTCGGGAGGTTCCTGCACCGGATTCGTGCGGAAGAAACGCCCGGGTGCCGCCATTGTGTGGACCGCCCGGAGGACACGGTGGAGCATACGGTAGAGGTGTGCCCCGCCTGGGCAGAGCACCGCCGTGTCCTCGCGGGGGCGATCGGCGGCAGCGATCTCTCGCGCCGGGCCTTGGTACAGGCCATGGTCCGGAGCGAGGAGGAGTGGCAGGCGGTTGCCTCCTTCTGCGAAGCAGTAATGCTAGCAAAGGAGGCGGCCGATCGCGTGAGGCAAAGGTCCTCACGCCCCAATCGCCGCCGGGATTCCGATCCCGATTTCCGGCCACCGTAGGCGCGGGCTTGCAGACGCCGAGCAATGGGTGGCTCGCCGTCTGACCGTCCGGTAACCGTCCGGACCGAGCCCAAGTCGTCGACGGCGCGTGCTGTTCCACGCGCGCCTCATGGAGATGTCAGCAACTGTAGGGGCCCAGCAGGGCCGAAGCCTACTGGGGCCCTGGGTAGTGTGAAAGCGAAACCCGGGGCCCTGGGACGAAGGCAACGAAGGAACAGGAGTGGGTTTTTAGTCAGTAAGAGTCTGACACTATCTCCCGTTCCGCCCAAGAGCGGGGATGTCATTAGGATGATTTTCCCACCAAAAAAAAAAAAAAAAAAAAAACCCTAAGTCACGAAAAAAAAACTTTTTTGCAATGTGGAAAAATTTTCGAGACTGCATTCGGGAATTTATTTTCCATTTCCATAGGTAAGTTTGTACGGAACCCTCAGTGCGCGAGTCCGATTCGCACTTACCCAGTTTTTTTCAATGCAACACGCTTCAATGCACTTCAAGTCAAGGATGATACAGTTTTATTGACAGAACAAAAACTATTGAATTTAAACCTTTTAAGGTCGATACGACAACCCTGGTTGTGCATTTTAAACAAGCACAATATTTTAAATCGTCGACGAAGACAGTTGTTCTAAATACAAAAAAAATATATTTAAAAAATGCTGTCAATTTTCGAAAAAAATACTTTCTTTCTTATTTGTTTTGTGGCTGTGAGTACCGGTATTTATATTGCGCAAGGTAAGGATATTTTTATTTTATTTTTTGGCTTATTATCTGTGACAAAAATTTCGTTTTGCGGGTCGGGGAGCTCTTAGGACTGGGACCGCGGTCCCATGTTACACCTAAAAAAATGTTTGGTAGTATTTAGGGACCACAAATAAAATAATTACAGTTTTTTTGGTAACTGTATTTTAATGCCTTTTTCCTTGTGGTCCCAAAACACTGCTCCAAAAATTTTTTTTCTTCTATAATATAAAAAACTTTCAAACTATAATATAATCTATCTATATAAATAAAATGAGCGAAATACCACTCACTGATTAATCACGAAATCTCCGAAACTATGACACCTATAAACTTAAAATTTGGCAGGTAGGTCTCTTATAGGGTGTAGACATCTGCTAAGAACGGATATTACGAAACACCACCCCTAAGAGGGTAAAACGGGGATTAAAAGTTTGTATGGAGGAACCTGATTTCACGCGGTTGAAGCCGCCGGCAGTAGCCAGTCAATTATGTATTTATGCCCTATAGGTATGCTCCTGTGCATTTCCTCAGGATATTATTTTTAACACCAAGTGAACGCATAGCTTTCTATCGGTGAAAAAACTTCATAATTGGGTCTGCACTTTATAAGATAAATAAAGCAAAAATATACATCCAATTTTAATCTAATAAATTTATTATTATTGCTATATTTATTCAATATCAAAGTTTTATGATAGATTTATATTGAATACAAACAAATAAATAAAATCTACTATAGATATAAAATAAAAAACTTTTTACAAAAAAAAGATAACCTACTTCACTAAAAAAAATACTAAAAGGATCAAAATAACTTTAATTTCGGAAGTCGGTGTTTCTCGGTATTATTTGTATCTTATTTAACACCGACTTCCGAAATTAAAGTTATTTTGATCCTTTTAATATTTTTTTTAGTGAAGTCGGTTATCTTTTTTTTGTAAAAAGTTTTTTATTTCACACTTTTTAGTTGGGATACACTTATAAACAGAGTGCCTATTTCTCATGACAATTCCAATTAATCCAAACACTACTAGGTTACATTGTTTTATTATGAAGTTCCTGTGTCTACCTTCCACCTTCCGGCTCCATCATCAGATCAGTTCGATAGTACCTTATAGCCTAAGTGCATTTCATGACAATTCTAATAAGCCCAAACACGGCTAGGTTACATTGATAAATGACGGAGTTCCAGTGCCTACCCTCTGGCTCCATCATCATCATCAGATCAATTTGATGATACCATTTTCACCGGAACTATTCAGAACCATTAATTTATTTGTATTATCATAGTCGCTTAACCATCTTCATTGTGATATCTATGCGAGTATGAAGTTCCGTTGACCATTTCTGATCTTCTTCATCAGTTCCACCTCATCAAATGTTACTTTTTGACTGTAAATTCTTAAGTTCTCGATGAAAATACCAAAATCACTATGCAGTTGCCTATAATATTTGAGGAGTTCCCTCGATTTTGCCAAGATTTCATCATCAGATCCTGACTTGGTGACTATGGGACCATTTGGGAAGTATACCCTTTCTAACAAAAAAATAATTTTTCAAATCGGTTGGCAAGCGACGGAGTTATGCGCGAACAAACATAAAAAAAAATACAAACATCCGAATTGAGAACCTCCTCCTTTTTTAGAAGTCGGTTAAAAAACGAAATCGCATACTGTGTCTGTCTGTACGTTTATTCGCTAACTCCTCTAAATAACGCAACGGACTTTGATTCAGGCTACAATAGACGTTCCTGCGTACATTTGTGTCGTGTCGCGGGGATTACTAGATTATTATATATAACAATTATACATTTTAGATTATGCTATAAATATTCTTCTTCTATCTAATCTTCGAAGACAGTAAGCAAAACTTCTGCATCTCAACATATCGACAAATACATAATTTTATAGTAGAGTAACTGTCCCCTGAATCGCCAAACTTAAGTGGCAATGGGCAGGGCACATTGCTCGCAGAACGGATGGCCGTTGGGGCCGAAAGGTTCTGGAATGGCGACTACGTACCGGAAGACGTAGCGTTGGAAGGCCTCCTGCAAGGTGGACCGATGACCTGGTAACGGTTGGACCGTTCATTGTGGCGACACTTGGGGGAGGCCTATGTCCAGCTGTGGACGTCTTTCGGCTGAAATGATGATGATGATGATGAACTGTCCCCTGCGGTTTTACGCACATCTTTGGCTACTGCACGCAGCGTGGTAATCGCTCCATATAAAACATAAAACTCTGGAATGTGCTTCCCCTTGACATCAAAAAAGCTGAAAGTAAATCCTTCAAGCGTAAAATTCGGAACTACTACTTGAAGTTCTCTCAATCTTAGTTCGGTCTTCGTCATAATTGCTATATTTTAAGTTCTCTTAATTAGAATGATTTCTTATGTATCATAGTATTTATTAGTTTATTATATTAGCATATATACGTATTTTATTATTATAAGCCACTTAATTTATGATGATATGATACTACATTCTATTTCAAAAATATCTGTTATTTATTTATTGTGCACACCTACCACAGTGTTGTCTTTTTAACCCAATGGTTGACTGGTAGAGAATGCTTTGTGACATTAAGTCCGCCTATGTACCACCACTGTACATGAAGTTTAAATAAATAAATAAAACATGGGTATTCAGCCGCATATGGTTAGCTTGAAAGCCCACCCTAAGTATTTAGGAAAAGACTAGGGTGTTGTTGATACTAAATTACAAAATTTACCTCTATAAGTGTAATATTAGTATACGTTACAGCTCTAAGATCTAATTAAGAACTAATTGTGAAAGTTATGACTAAGAATATACGAGCGTCCAGTCGGTAAATTCTTCAACACCGCCTGTAGATTTCGGTTGCGGCAACCAGCGGCTACTATACATGGGCCAAGAGGAAATTCTCGTACCAAACTTTTCCTGAAATAAGAAAGTTGGGATATTAGTAACCCCACACTAAGAATCTCTATTTACGCACATAATCATCACAAAATTCTCAATTTAACCGTGACTGTTTTTAGATGTTTCGATTATTACAAAAACCCGGAAGAATTACAAAACGTTGCACTGATTGGTTGCTGGTCCGAGTTTTTCACAATCTGACGGCAAGACATGGATAAATTATAAAGTGTCGAATTTTGTGTAATTTTATTGTAATTACAGTTTTGAGCCGTTTGGGGTCGAAACGCTTGGATCATGGGGTCCGAATGCGCGTCTCCTTTTCAAGGAAATTTCACGCCGTCTGATAGACACTTTGCGTGACCAGAGGGCTGGCTCGTTCTTTGCCCAAAGAATTAGCATTGCCATTCAACGTGGCAATGCTGCCAGCCTTCTGGGCACGTTTCCGGATGACAGCGATGTGGAGGAGTACTTCGACGCCTGAGTGTAATAGGTGTTTTTGTATTATATGTACATAGTTAGGTTTAGTATAATAGTATTTATAGTTTTTATGTACATAGTTAGGTTTTAGTATAAATAGTTTAGTTAATATTTAAGTTTTATGATAGATTTATATTGAAAACTTTAATTATAAAACTTTTATTGTGTAGGAAGTGATTAATTTAGAATTTTTGACAGTTCCTGGGAGTCTTTAAATCAAGTTACTTCTATCTAAGCAAGTGTGCTCCATCGTCGATCACGTCATCGCTTACCATCCGCTGATATATTGGTTAAATGTAAGCCTATCAATAATAATAAGAAACCTCGCAAGATTAAAAATATAATATTAGTCTTTACAAATGGTCCGGTGATACACACATTCTAATTTGGCTCTTACAATACTACAGGATCTCTTGCCTGGGCAACAGTTGAATACAGCATCAGGCTATTTATACGTAGTTGTCTGGTATTTAGCTAATTTGGACCTATTTGGCGCAGCCGTAAGACACACAATGTTCTTGATTTTTTTATTTAAGTTTCTACATAGGCACTTGTTTCTTTATTGTGTATGTGCTATCTATCTAACGGAGTCTGGTTTCTGCATTTAGTCCTTTGCGGACTATTGTGCATGGCGGCCATCCTTTGGTAGGTTTATTCCAACCAGCCCACCACACTCCAAAAACAGATTGAACCTCTCAGGTTTATTAGGGCGTCTGTAAGAGAATTTAGGGATTCTAGAGTTCACATGCGTGTATCGGTGACACCTGTGCAGCTCCTTGACAGCACAGGTGTTACCGATACACGCATTTGTCTCTTCCTTCTCAAAGCATGCTCTGCACAGGGGACTGTTTTTGAATCCTGTTGTGTAGAGGTGTTTATTCACTATGCAGTGTCCGGTGATGGTCCCTATTGCCCCAGGCGCAGGGTAAAAAAATGTGTTTCTTTCTTACTTTTTATATTATATTTTTCTTTAAATAAATAAATGTTATGCTCAGTTATGGAAAAGAGGGACTTACTTGCAATAGCAGCCGGCTTTGCAATGTGGCAGCCTCTTGGGCGGAGATTTGACCCTCTCCATGCGATCAGCGTGCACCCAGCACGTGTACTCATCATAGAAGGCGCAGGACCGGTGCACCTCGCCTTCAGGACACTCTCTTCCTGAAAACAATAGGAGATTGAATTAGCATTACTTGACGAGGTCGATAGAGGTTTGACTGGCCTGTTGGTCTAGGGTCGTGGGGCACCGCATACAAATAAAATAAATACAGTTTTTTGGTAGCTGTACTTTTATACCGTTTTACTTGTGGTCCTAAAATACTACAAAAAAAAATATATTTTTATAGGTGGAAATTGGGACCGCGGTCCCGGTCCAGAAATCCCCACGACCCTTGGTCTAGTGGTTAGCGGCCCTGACTGCCATGCCGGAGGTCGTAGGTTTGATTCCCATCGAAGACCAATGTTTTTGTGATGAGCACGATTATTTGTTTTGTGTCTAAGTGTAAAGTGTATGTTTTAAGAAATATATGAGTATGTTTATCAGTTGTCTAGTACTCTTAACACAAGCTCTGCTTAGCTTAGAATTTGCGACTACTATAGTTGTTTTTCGTAGTTGGATGACCGGGGGTAACGAGAATCCGATGGATAAAAGGCGCACGGGACCGGTCATTACGGCGACACTTGGGGGACGCCTATATAATAATAATAAATTTTCTAACAGAAAGGCAGATACATCTTATCTATCCTAATCAAAATACAATGTATTTAATAAATTATGTTTTCTTTGAAAAGATAGAGTAAACGACGATGTCTGTGCTAGTGTTAACTGTGTGACAGACATCGGCATCTTCCTCTTACAGCTTATTTATAAGTAAAAAGAAATGTATGTCCAACAGTGGACGTCTTTCGCCCGAAATGATGGTGATGAGGTGGATGGACACCCTTCATGAGCCGAGAGACATCTTCGCCTCATGCCTCGGCTAACATTAGCTGTTCTGGTTTTCATTTGTAGATTTTTGAAAATTACGAGTGATCAGAAGAATTTAAAATTCAAAATATTGTAGTTCACACTAGCTGCTGCCAGCGGCTTCGCCCTCGTGAAAGTAGAGAATATGGACTACGGTCTAAAATAAAGTAAAGTAGCAAAGTTTTTTAGAGATCCGTACCTCAAAAGGAAAACGGAACCTTTATGATCTTTTGTTGTCTATCTGTCAGTCTGTCAAAACCCTTTATCTCGGGAACGCGTTGAGGTATCGAGTTGAAATTAAAACCATATAGGTACTCAAGTCTGGGATCCCTTGAAGCTGTGAAAAATCAAACTTTTGACTAACGAAAAAAAAATTTATACGGCCGTTTATGTACCAAAAAAAACGTATATTTCGACATTCTCAAGGGATCAAAATTCATAGGGTAGGTACTTCCCGTTTACCTAGAATCCTGAAATTTGGCATGAAATAAGGTCTGAAAGCTATAAATTTGTAGTTCTGTCACAAAAAAAAACATTTTCATGATTATGAAAAATCTTCGTAACTCAATACGGGAATAGAACTGTTTTTATAGGTATAAGTTTCTACGGAACCCTCAGCGCGCGAGTCCGACTCAAACATGCCCGGTTTTGTTTTATTAAAAACATCAAACAAATTTTATTTAGCGTGTTTAAAAAAGAACGAAGAAGTTTTGAACTCGAAATTTTGTGTGTTACTTAAGTTTTTCCTTTCAACTTTTTTAATTGCTTAGTGAAACCATTGGCTGGCTTCGTTAATATAATTGGCGAGGCGAAACACAGCATCGACAGAATTAGGACAACAGGCTAACAAAAAAAAATGTAAGATTGGAAGGTACGGCCTGCGGGGTTGTTTAAAAGATTCTGCCAAAGGGCAACTGAAGAAACTCGGGTGGATTTTAGTCAGTAAAAGTCTGATATCTTGCTTCACCAAAAGCGGGAATAGTAAGTTTTGATACAAGTGGAGAAATTTTGCCATTGAGACTGAGGTGGCATTGCCCGAGCCGTGGGTGAGGGTGTTATGGAAGTGAGGGTTGCAGTTTCAAATTTCCACGTGTATCAAACGATGTTTTTCAATACACTTATGAAGACAAATAAACGGGGGTTGATGGGTTAATGCGTGACTCGTGGGACTTAACTCGCTCCTCGGGGAGCGCCTAGCCAGATACAATAAATGTAATAATATTGTGGCGGGGTGACCGCGTCAACTTTTCCGCACTAGTGCGAAAAACAGTATTGCGTGCCTAAAAGCGGTAGAGATGAAAATGGTTTTTTGAGTAAGTGTATTGAAAAAAATATTTGATGATTGGCCCGCCTTAAAAAAATGGTCGAATTGTGTGAATGATGTGATGAAATTTAATATAAAAATAATACTTACGTAGTGTGAGACTTATCGCTTGTTCGATCATGAAAACCATATTCAACAAAATAAAACATGATTTTATTTTAGAGCTCATTGCTATGGATTTTGTGATAAGAAAATACTTCACAGGACTTAAAAATATAAACAACACAAAGAAAACACTTCACTTATTACATTATTGTCCATTGGTCTGCAAAACTATGAATCCACTCTTATTAAAATCTTGACCACCATTTTGAAATTTGTTGTAAAATATTTTTAGTTTGTTCAAGTGCTTTTCTTTACACCAAAACCATGTTTAATATTTATTCAAAGCTACAGAATCATTTAAACTTTACTTTAGTATCGCGTAAAAGTTTTTTTTTTTAAATAATAGTCCAAGAAGCTGAAGTGTATTCAGTAGTTCCGTTTCTCTAGCAAATGCAAGCGACACTTGAGTGGCTCACACGCACGAACACTAACGAAGCCACTCGGGTAACTTCGGTAATAGAAATACGTCGTATATGTAACTAGAGGAACTGTAGATCATACTATTAAGGCATTTGTGTGTGTGTATGTTTGTTACTCCTTCAATCTCAAATAACTGAATGGATTTGAATGATATTTGGCAAAGGGTTCGACCATATCCTGGAATACCACGTAGGATACATTTTATCTCGGGAGTATCGGGCCGGGCTTGCGGACGGCGAGCTACCCATTGCTCGCCGTCCACAAGCCCGGTCCGACCGTCCGGTAACCGTCCGGACCGAGCCCTAGTCATCAACGGCATGTACTGTTCCACGCGCGCCTTTAAGAGATGTCAGCTACCGTAGGGCCCCAGCAGGGTCGAAGCCTAATGGGGCCGAGGGTCTGATTCTGAAAGGAAGACACGGCTCTGGTATGAAAGGCAACAGGAGTAACAGGAGTGTGTGTTTGGTCAGTAAAAATTTGACACTATCTCTCGCTCCGCCCAAGAGTGGGGGATGTCATTGGATGATTCTCAGATCGGAAAAAAAAAATCGTTCACGCGGGCGAAACCGCTGGCAAAAGCTAGCTGAAATTTATAAAAACACACTTTTGTTTCTCGGAGGGAAAGGAAGTGATGCCCTAGCCATGCAGCTATACTTCGGCAGTTATGTTTGAAATCCATACACCTAATAACCTAGACGTCCGCATTTGGGTTTGGGATCTGGTTACTGAGAATTTCCAAATTAAAAAGATTAAAATCGGACGGTGAACTATGGGTAGCTCGCCGTCCAACTGTCCGATCCGAGCCCAAGCTGTCGACGGCGCGTAGTGTTCCACGCACGCCTCAAGGAGATGTCAGCAACCGTAGGAGTCCAGCAGGGTCGAAGCCAATTGGAAAATCATCTAATGACATCTCCTGCTCCGCCTAAAAGCAGGGGATGTCATCAGATGATTTTCCCACCTAAAAAAAAAAAGATTAAAATTGTAGATGAATTTAATTTACAACAAATTTTAACTGTAACATACTTTTAAACAACTAAACATTATTAAAAATCTTAACAAACTAAATATTCTACGAGTATTATATAGACTACATTCACTTGAAACAAGGGGACGCGACTCGACATACATTTTCACTGTTTTTCATACAACCGCTCTTACACGATTATGACGTTATTACACATTTTTCATTAGATATTGTGAAAACACAGTATCTCGTGGATATTATCTAGGCTTCTATTGAAATCATTTTATAAATATGTGTAAAACTAATCCAGTAAAGACCACTGAAAATCAAAATTTGCATGAACTTTGACACTTCATAATTTACTCAAATATTAAAAAAAAAACTCTAAAAAGTATAACAATAGAAGCGTTGCAAATTTAATCAAGATTCTAAATGACAACAATTTTTAAAAAAAATATTATGAGTTTAAAAAAAAACACACGTATTTCCTGGAACAAGTCGTCATCAGTACTTTAATTTTAATCTCAAACTTTGTTTCATGGGGCCTGGCTAAGGCACCAGTCTTCCACAAATTAATTTCAATATTATGTTTGTTTGACTCTTTAATTACTTTCTCTGTAATTTGTTGTAAGAAAACAAATACATAATAATAATTATTATTAGATGGATCTTTATATAATTTGTGCGTATTCAAACCCGCACGATCTGAGATCTAAAGAACTAATTCTTCATTTATTCTTTATTCTTTATTGTACACACAAAAAAAAACTTAACTTCAATACATGGATTTGATAATTTATGTACACAGGCCTGCAAAAGTGCTTGGATACCTTAATGCCTATTTTCCCTTGCACGTTAAAGTTCAAGTTTTCGAAATTTAAACTAGATGGCGTTGGCTTCTTCACAGCTAAGTGGCGTCCAAAGGCAATCTCACAAAATATAAACTTGACTTTTAGTTTGACAGAAAATAGACACATGCGTCGTCATTGTCATCAACAATTGATTGTAGTTCATAATTTCATCATTTAAATTAGAGTCAAGTTGGCCTAGCGGTTTAGCATGTGCAGATAGATGCGTAAATCAATGAGCCGTGAGTTCGAATCTCACGTAGTACTCACACTTTTTGTAAGTTGTGTATAATAAATATAAACAAACAAAAGAAATCGGTAGGAATATTATATCAAAGCTAACAAATGGATATTTATTTGTAATATAATATTCAAGTAGGTAGTTACTCAGCAAAATGAAAAAAATGAAGGTAAACAGGCTCATCTAACAAAAAGGCACTATTAAAAAAATAATATGTTTTTATTTCTTACAATTTCTTATTCAAATTTAACAATCACCATTTATTAATCACCGAATAAGATTTTAATATTATATATAACTTTTTATTGAGGCCATAGCTTAAGTATTCGTTTCCAAAATTGGAAAGAGGATTGAAGTTTATGTAACCTTAACAACCAAACTTTTGAGATACCAGATAATTTTATCAAAAAATCAAAAGGATTAAATGTAGGCTAAAAACTATAATATTGCACAATAATATATCAAGTGTTCATAACTTTTTTAAGTGGTTTTAGGGTATTAAGTTAAACACACATAACAAGGTCTCCAGTTAATACTGAGTAGATACTATTAATTCAGTATTATAATTATTTATCATCTTGACGCCACAAACATAACCGTCCTTGTTCATTGGACTTAAAAGTTTTTTCATCAGTAAAGATGACATTACTCTAATCAAAGTTTATGTGATCCATATAGCAAGGATTTCACAGCATGCCTCCGATAATGCATCTTATCACTAAGTATGAAGAGCACAACGAACAGTGTCAACGCTTGTGTCAAAAAAAAACCAGCATAGTGGTTCGTCGACAGACGTCGATTTTCTTCGTACTCCCTTATCGTGGTTTGACGCTGCAACATGTTTATTAGTTTTAAGTAGTCTGCCAGCTCTTTTATGGTGTTTCAAAGAACCCTCTTCTTCAAATCGTCATACCCATAGAACAACAGTTTTTCTCTGCAACAATAAAACAGAAATATATAATACCCAATAATGATTATTATATAGGAGGCTTTTGTTATATAAAAGAAGAAAAAAAATCTACTTACGTTTACACCGGTCTTTCTGGCTATTTCTGACAAGTTTTTACCTTGATCATGCATAGCAATTATTTGAGCTCTTTTTACTAAATCCAACAATTCATATCTACTCATTTTGGTAGAATAAGTAGACCACCTGGTTAAAAATAAAATCCAACGAAAAGTGCCAGAACGAGATAATCAAAATTAACTTAGCGAACAATCAATTGAGCTATGTCATAACTCTGGTCTAAGTATTATTTATACTACCTACTAGTTATTATTTTTAAATCCATATTCAACCTACCCTCTCAAGTTTGAAAACTAACACATAGATAATCAAATATTTATAAATTGATATTCAATTTTAATATCTTCATCTCTATAAAAGAAACTATAAATTATTTCAATGTTTAAAGGAACAAAAAGAAAGTAAAAAATAAGCATAAATTAAGTATTAATCATTTGAAACACAGCGACGCCATCTATTAACAGTAAAATGTAATATTGTCGATAGCAACATTTCAATCTGGTTTTACGCTAGATGGCGTCATTTCTCGCTTCACGCGATTTTGTTTCTGTACTACCCATGCACTTTTGCATGTGCCTTTACAAAGGCGAGCTTAACTCAACAATGAGTTTTCTCCAAGCAAACTTTTGAGTGACAGAGAGAGATCACAATCGAGGGTAGGATCCAGTGTACAACATAAACATACATAAATACGTCTGATATATCATTCATTCATTCATTTTTATTCTTCATGCAATTTAGTTGAGATAATATACATAATTTTATATTATTAAAAATACATATAGTCTTTATCTAAGTACAATGTCATGCAGCCGAATATATAACCTTATTTTTGAAGTCGTTTAAAAAGAGGAGGCCTCACTTACTAACTCATCATTGGCCGGAATTCCTCCATGCAAACGTATGTGAAAGTTTAACTTTTTCACAAGTGTTTCAGGAAAAAGAACGTATTTTACGAAATTCAACCTTTAAGGGAACGAAAAAGGAGTTTAAACTTAGGTAGTCTATAAGAGAAACCGCGGCCCAAAACTAGTGTTATCTCAAATAAACAGTCACAGGCACAACTAGTAGCAGAAATAATTCCATTGATTTAATTTCGATGTTTCCAATGAACATAGCAAACGATTTTCCAAATAAAAATGAAAGATAATTAGCAAGTCAACTGTGAAATGAATCTACGAAGTAATTAAAGCAATTCAGTTTTATTGAGTCCTTTTTACGGCAACCAATGGGAAATGGTTTTCCGATAGATTACCGAGTACTTTTTTGAGGCTGTTCACACTCGAGTGCGTTTGTTTTAAATGATCAGTGAGCAAATGATTCCATCCCTGATAGTTTAATTGGGTTTCTAATTGGAATGAGGGTAAAGATATGCCCCATTTTTGGTATTTTGTTTCAGTTAAAAGTTGTAGATATCATTTTTTGATCAAAGCGGCTGTTAGCGGCCCATTGAACAGATCAAAGTGGCTGTCGGCGGCCCATTGAACGAGCGCGCGTGACTAAAAACCCACTCCTGTTCCTTCGTTGTCTTTCTTACAGGGCCGAATCTTTCTTTCAGAATCAGACCCTTGGCCCCAGTAGGCTTCGACCCTGCTGGGGCCCTACGGTTTGCTGACATCTCTTTGAGGCGCGCGTGGAACAATACGCGCCGTCCACGACTTGGGCTCGGTCCAGACGGTTACTGGGCGGTCGGACGGTGAGCTACCTATTGCTGGCCGTACCATGTCGGGTGAGGACTTGCGTCATGCGGAAGATAACGACGCAGTGAGGTCTTTTCAACCACGCCTCAACGGCTGTTCAAATTTTCTCAAGGTTAAGCAACATTTAGCAAGGTCGGTCTATAGAAGGGTGACCAATTAAAATAGTTACGGAGATTCCTCAGTGCGTAAGCATGATAAGCTGTTGATCTCTGCTGGCATTTGTTGATCCTCGATAGTCGTTGTGGGTCCACAAACAACGTAATCCTTGGATTACTAGTTGCCCTTTACTTTCCAGGTCCGTGGCGACTTTTTGTAGGAGAAATACCTGTAACTTCTTTCTATCTATTCTTAATTCTTACTTTATTTCAAAGAAGAATGTCCTCCGAACGAGGAGTACCTCCTGTGCGGGTCGGCGTGCCCCTTCAACTGCACCAACCCTGAGGGTCCTGTCATCTGCTCCGAGGACTGTGTGGAAGGCTGCTTCTGCAAGGCTGGCTACCTAAGAGATGATAATGGCACCTGTGTTACTCAGGATAAGTGTGTTGGTACGTTTGGATTTATATTTTTCTATATAATTATCTAAGGTTAAAATAAATTAGCTAGCGAAACTCCAAGGAAGTAGGGGTCAAGGTTACCGAGTTGTATAAACATAGGCAGTTAAAGGCTTCAATACAAAAAACACTTAAAAAGGCAAAATAAATTTATATTTAGGAAGTCGTTGTTAAATGTCTAAAAAAAAACGGAGACACCGACTTATTTCTTCCCGTATAAAGTATTGTGTGTAATGAGTAATGTTACACTTTTTAGTTGTGGTACCCTACCTAACTAAACTTAATAGTGTGCAAGTTTTATAGTAAGGCACCTATATAATATGACCGTGACAAGTACCTATGCCTAATGTGCCTATCACAGAAAAGATAAAAGAGGTGCCTATAATATTTTAAGAGTTCTCTCGAATTCTCCAGGACCATCTGAAAAATATGCTCATTAAAACCAAATAAACAATTTTCCTAAAAGCTCCTCCTTTTTGAAGACGGTTAAAAAATCGTTTTCCAGGTAAATCTGAGATCTGCGGTCCCAACGAAGAGTTCCTTTCCTGCGGCACAGCCTGCCCCCTGACCTGCAAGCAACCGGAGCCGTTGATCTGCGGCCTCGCTTGCGGGATGGGCTGCTTCTGCAAGTCAGGATACGTGCGAGACACCGTCAGCGACAAGTGTGTGACTCTGGACAAATGTCCTGTTGGTGAGTCTTCTTTTTGAGGTATTGTTGTGATAGACTATGTGTTTGGAACCAAGTATTCTTATGAACAGATAAAACAAGACCAAACGAATCCAAGGTTGGGTGCTATAATTTCAAGCTCATCGCATAATTCGTGAGGCCGCAGCTTTATGCTGAGCGTTCGGCCGTTTTGCGCGGATGTGACGCATATCTTCCCTATCAATTGATTATGTTTGTTAGCTAGTTTTAAGATGCGTCATTTT
Organism: Mythimna vitellina; assembly: GCA_949316375.1. Lineage (NCBI taxonomy): Eukaryota > Metazoa > Arthropoda > Insecta > Lepidoptera > Noctuidae > Mythimna > Mythimna vitellina. The sequence goes on along the minus strand of OX438699.1, from coordinate 2,834,371 downwards.
GCGTAATTAAATTGTTTTCCTTTCTTTCTAAGCATCAACAATGATGGAGGAATGCACAAAACGTTTTAGGAACACATTCATTTTGCGTACAGCTAAAAAGTGGAATTCCCTTACGGAGTCTATGTTGTCCGATAGCTACAACCTAGGGAGCTGTCGAGAGTGAATAGGTTACTTCTAGGCAAGCGTGCTCCATCGTCGACCAGATCGTGGCTTTCCATCAGGTGTTATAGTGGTCATTCACGATCCTATCAACTGTAAAAAAATGCTCGCTTCAATTGCTCTTATTACAATTACTATTGACGTAATCCTGATGATCGCCTAAATTAATGTACGATTATACATTTCGCACGTGATCGCTGGTACTTCTACCCTAACTGGTAGAGGTGGCATTGTTGTTTTAAAGGACAATAAAAAAATAAAAATAAAAAAAGTACGATTTTATTTATGTAAGAACTACTAGCAATTGCCCGCGACTTCGTCCGCGTGGAAGTCGAAAATGGTTTTATTAGGTTTTTTGAGATACGAAAATATGAAATATTATTTATTACCTTCGTCGTGTGTGATCATAGAAATATATACATAAATATCTATGTGTGTGATAGTCCATTGAATTGTATGGCGAATTGGCGAGCGATATTGTATTTTAAGATAAAATATTATAGTATCTTAGCCGTGTGCAGCGCCCCTTAGTGAACTTCAATGCGGGGACGTAACCTACGACAAACTTATTATTTGCGGTTGGTACAGTAATCGGGTCTAGAGATCAAACCGCAAAATTAAATTTGTTTTTTATGGTTTATACTTTTCCGGGATAAAAAGTACCCAGTGTGGTGCCCAGGATATTAAAGAATACCAAGTTTCATCGTAATCGAACCGGTAGTTTTTGCGTGATGCCTCAACAAACAGACAGACTGACTTACAGACAAAATTTTTTTTAATCACATTTTTGGGTTCGGTGACGGTCTAATAACAGCCTCTGCCATTTATTTTTTTGATATTTTCAATGTACAGAATTTTCACTTCTAAAGATTTATTATAAGTATAGTAGGTGTATTTTGTATATTTTTTTCGTATTAAAGTGTAGACTGCATCCTACCCTCTATTGTGATCTCTCTATCACTTAATGAGTTGGAAGAAAACTCAACCTTGAGTTAAGTTCGCTTATGTACATGAACACTGTAATCCACTTATATTCATGGATTCGCTTTGGAAAGGAAAACCCGTGGTCCTTGGAAAACAAGGCAACGAAGGAACATAGGAGTGGGTTTTAGTTAGTAAAAGTCTGACACGCCCTCCACCCTAGAGCGGGAAAAGTCTTTGCATGATTTCCCATCTAAAAAAAAAAACTTTTATATTATATTAGTTTTTATGGTGTACAATACCTATTAAAGACAATACCTATTGAGATCGCTTTTTATAAAAGGTTCAAACCCCTGAGCTAGATGAAATTATAAAGCATAAAGGACTAATGAAAGAGGAGTCATCGTCATCTGGTTGAGGGTAGTGTTTTAGTAATTCTTCTTCTTCTTCTTCTTTTCGTGTCGATGTACTCTTAACTAAATTTTTTCTGACCAGTATTTGGCAACCTCTACGGCTCTGTTATTGGCATCGTATAGATCCTGAAAACTGCAGGTGGTTGTGCAAGATGGACAGCATAGCAAATGACGCATGTCCTGTGCAGCGGCTCCACACTGGCACTGTGTTAGAGATGGGTCGAGGAAGCCCCATTTGGCCAAATTGTTTTTACAGCGGCCAACCTGGGTCCGCAGTCGGTTAAGAGATTTCCAGATCGGCCACTGCAATTCGCATCCAGGGGGGAGATGTTCTGACGGGGTGATAAAATGTGTAGGAGTTGGATGCTTCTGCTTCCATAGCGCGCATCTCTCGTCCTCTGCACTGTCTTTTGAAGAGGTCGTAAGTCGCATAAAGCTTTTACGACTCTTTAAACGTGCAGGTATAAGTTGATGTTTATGCAGGGGGTGACGGCCGTCCCGTTCCTGTTTACTCTTCTCGATACGGCTAGCTATCTCGCGGCGAACTTCTGGAGGAGCTATACCTGCTAGAGGGTACAACATTGCAAGAGGGGTAGGTTTTAAGCATCCCGTTACGATGCGACAGGTATCGTTCAGCGCTATGTCCACTTCTCTAGCGTGAGCGGAACGATGCCACACTGGGCATGCAAACTCTCCTGCGGAAAAAGAAAGGCATAGACCTGAAGTGCGAAGAACTTGTGGTGATGCTCCCCAGGTGCTGGATGTGAGGCGGCGAAGGATACTGTTTCTAGTCCCGACTTTTTGTTTGGTTTTTAGGCAGTGAGACTTAAATGTCAGGGACCTATCCAAAGTAATGCCCAAATATCTAGGTTGAGAGCAGTGTTCTATATCAACTCCTTGCCACCTTATACTTAAAACCCTGTTTGACTGACGGTTGCGAAGGTGAAAAACACAGGACTGGGTCTTGGAGGGGTTTGGTCGTAGTGCATTTTCTACATAGAATTTGCCAAGTGCTTCCAGAGCTTCCGTCAGTTTTTCTTCGGCTTCTTCAAAAGTAGGTGTCTGAGCAGCTAATGCAAGATCGTCTGCATATAAAAATCGTTGCGTTTGCGGTGAGCTAGGCTGATCGTTTGTGTAAATATTGAAGAGTGCTGGAGCTAACACACTACCTTGAGGGAGGCCGTTTTTCAGATTGCGCCACCTGCTTTTGGTTTGGCCGAGATGGACTTGAAAGCGACGGTTATTTAAAATAGAGCTGAGAATATGAACAAATCCAGTATCCCCTGTCAGCTCGCCGACCTTCAGTAGGAGACGTTTGATGTTGACTGTATCATAGGCTGCCGAAAGGTCAACGAATACAACACCTGTGACATTGTTCACCTCGAAACCATCTTCAATAAATTGCGTCAGTTTGAGGGTTGAGGGTGAGGGTGATTGGTACATGACTTTCCTGGCCTAAAGCCAGCTTGCTCAGGGATAAGATTTGGTTCGATTGTGGACGTAAGACGGTTTAGCAATATTCTTTCAAATAGTTTGAATGTGTGGCATAAGAGGGATATAGGTCGGTAACTTTTAGGGTCTTTTGGGCATTTTCCTGGTTTAAGTAAAGCAATCACTTTAGCACGCCTCCAAAGTTGTGGGATCTTATATGCTTTGAGGCATGCGTTGAAGAAGGAAAGTATCCAGGAAACAGCTACTGGTCCGAGGTGTTTTAACTGGTCGACAGTAATGTCATCGAAGCCAGCAGCTTTGCCATTTTTTAAGTTTTTTATCCCATAAATCACGTCTGACAATGTAAAAGGCTTGCTTATATCGGTTGTATTATTAATTGCAATTTTAGATAGCTTTTTGGTTCTGGATAAGCGATGCTGTGGTTTACCATTAAGGAGAAGCTGGTGTGCAACTTGATTGGCAGTCACCTGGCCCGGGTTTTGGGCTTGAGGCGGGTTGTCAGTAAGCTTGTGGATAGTGTTCCAGGCCTTTTTGCTGTTGTGTGTCATGTCAATATCAGTAACAAGTGTCATCCATTTTTTTCTGCGGCTATCACTTACTTCACGCATTAGTTCCTCGCCGAGTTCTAAAGTTTGTTCGGAAAATGGGTCTGTGTTGTACGATTTCTCATAATCTGCTAGGAGTGAAGCGGAATCCTTGCTTAGGCCTGGGATGTAAGCAGTACGACAACCTCGAGGGATGCACTGTCGTGATATGGCCCAGACAACTTTAACAAACCTCTCGTAATTGGTCGGCACAGGTTCAAGGTCAATCAGCTTTGAGTCAATTCCATCAGAGTACATTTGCCAATTGGCCTTCGAAAAATTGAATCGTCGCCTAAATGGCACAATCTGAGGTTTCACAGCGGCTTCAACGCGGCATCCTATTGGTTTATGTTGGGTTCTTGGTATAGGCTGGTGTACTATTTTAGTGCAAAGGGGGCTTATATTACCGCTGGCAAAGATTAGGTCGGGGTTATAGCCACGGCGCCATCGACCACTGTTAAAGGATGCAGGGAGTTTGGCATTGTGTATTAAGTTGAGGTTCTCTGCCTCCGCCCATTCTTCCACTGCATCACCATCCGTATTATTAATGGTATAGCCCCATGCGGTGCTGTGGCTATTAAAATCACCCAGTATGATTTTAATTGGCCTGTCATGGAAATTGCTCGTACAATGAAAATAGAACGGTTGTTTTGGAGGCTTATATATAGACGTTATTGTGCAGCTGCCTGTATCGATAGTAATTATTTCGATGTGGTCGTCAGATTTGCAAGCTGAGGACTGCACAGCAACGTTTGGTCTAACAAAAACAGCACTGCCGTATTTTGCATGTGGGATTTCGGCTGTAAGAATCATTCCAGGTACTTGCGGTCTAGGTAGTTCACTGTCACGGTGAGTTTCTTGAACGCACAGTACGTCACAACATAAGTCCTGGCACAGATTCGCGAGAAGCTGAGCCTTGTTGCTTGAAAAACCTTCTATGTTAATAGAGATCACGTTCAGGGCTGGTTTAGTGATTGAGAAACCAGAATTGGCGGGTGAAGATGCCGTCAAAGTTGGTATTGTTAAGTGCCTTTGGAGTGTTTGAGTTTGAGATTGAGACATCGTGGTGAAAGGATTAGTCAGCTAGACTCTGCGTTACCGAGTGCTAGCTGTCCAGGGTGCGCCGGGCGTTTAGAATCGCTGTACGATATTTTTAACGCCACTCGGGGAGGCTCTTTTCATGCACCCCTTTTAGTAATTTACTGTTGTAGAATAACTTAGGCCAATTGAATACATTCTTAACACATTCCAACATTTTTAACTTTCAGAGCCATGTCTGAACGAAAACGAAGCCTACGACCTCTGCAACGGATCCTGCGAGCCATCATGCGAAGACCCGGAGCCGATATGCAATCGCATATGCAAAGGAGGCTGCATTTGCGCTCCCGGCCTACTCCGAGATTCAGCCGGGGAGTGTGTTAGCGTAGACAAGTGTGGTAACTACACCGATGGGGCACTGTCGCGGTATATGACCGTAATTAACAGGATACTTCATGTTTGAGGTTAAGGAATAAAGGAATATCTCTTTATTTTTAGTTTATTTATTTAGCTATTGTGGTGTTTTTTTTCGTCAAGAAGTTATGGCTTCTTCATTTTTTTTTTAAACTGATATAAACTAGTGCTTGATGCGATCCTACCTGATGGTAAGCAGTGATGCAATCATTGTTGGTGAGGCGCACTAGTTTATTAAGAGCCTATTAACTCAAACCTTGAAGACACCTAAATTATAATCAGACGGAAAAACCGCAGCAGGAAAATTGTTCCAGTCGAGGCGAAACGCCTAGTCCGGATCGTAGAAGTTTCAATAACGTTAGGGTGGATACTCGCCGTATGTCGGGTGGTCCCATGGTTGAAATGAGATGGTGGACTCAAGTCATGCCATTCCCGCGCATACTCTCCAAAATGCATCCTGCAAAATACCGAAAGGCTAGCAACCCTACGCCTAAATTACGCTACGCCTCACTATTCATTTAGATTTTTTGTATGTGGCCTTCCTCAGGTCAACGTATGAGGTGGTCTGCTTAGCCAATCAAGCCTGTGGCGGCCTTAGTAAAAATTAAAGCCTCCAGCCAAGGTTTACTAAACTTAAAAACTAAGCGACTACACCTCAAGGTTACCCCATAAATATAAGAAAGTTTTACCCCCTGTGGGGCGTGCCCTTAGGGTGTAGCAAGTGGCGAACTGAATCGAACAATAATAATATGATAATAATAATACCTTTTTTTTCCTGAAATATGGTGGTAGCCGTGGTAGGTAAAGGTCTTAAAATACTATATTGTTTCTTCATATTCCGCCTCCTATTCAGCATGCATTTTTTATGAATGGGCATGACTTATTTACATAAAAAATTCTATTTATATTATGCTATATAATTAAAAAATGAACAATAAATCAATTAAAAATGTCAACAAATTAAATTAAATGTCAATAAAAAATAAAAAATAAATTATGAGTATAAAAATAGAATGTGAAATATTTATATATTTTAAACAAAAAAACCAATACAAAATGTCCAAAACTAAAAAAAAACAAAATGTCAAAAACTTAAAGATACGAAATGTCAAATTCAAAAAGAAATTCTTTAGGTATATCTTTACCTCTATTATATACAAAAAAAAATTTATCTAAATGTGATTCTAAGCGTGAAACTCGAGAATGACTGGACTAATTTGGCTGAACTTATTTATCTACTAGGCTACTGGCATTAAGGTTCTTATGAAGAGAGTTATTGCACGGAAATCCATAAGGAACACATTTTTCTTTATTAAATTCAAATTGTTCCAATCCTATCTGTCAATATGAGGGTTAGGTAGCTGTCTATTCCGCCCTAGTTCAGGCCATGGTTTGGAGTGAGAGAAAATGGAAGACGGTCACTTCCTACGAAGCAGTAATGCAAGCAAAGCTGGCAGGTCTTTAGCGTGAGGCGGATAAAAGCCTCAAGGATTCCGATACCGATTTACGGCCACCATAGGCGCGGGCTTGCGGACGACGTGCAATGCATAGCTCGCCGTCCGACCGTCCGGTAACGGTCCGGACTGAGCCCAAGCCATCGACGGCGCGTAATGTTCCATGCGCGTCTCAAAGAGATGTCAGCAACCATAGGGGCCCAGCAGGTTTGAAGCCTACTGGGGCCATGGGTGAAGTGAGGCGAAAGAGATCACCGGGGCCTTGGACCAATGGCAAAGAAGGAACAGGAGTGGATTTTTAGTAAGTAAAAGTCTGACACGCCCTCTCGCACCACCCAAGGCGGGCGACTACATTAGATGATTTTCCCAACTAAAAAAAAAAGCCTCAAGCCCAGCCTCCGCTGGAGACGCCTTGGGTGTGGGCGATTCCTGGCCACCGCAGGCTTGGGAATGGCGTATGAGTAATGGGTGCTCACCTACCAGCTGTTCGATAAGGAAAAAGCTTGGGTCGACGGTGCGGAAGTAATTTATTGGTGTCCTACAAAGAAAAAGGTAGCTTTGTCTAGCAGGTCTGGCAGAAATTCGTTCAGCAGGAATAATAATTCCCTTGTTTTCCTATTCATATTTTCTTTTTTTTTTTTATGCACCTACCATGTTTTCTCTTCACTACCCTTGGTTGACTGGTAGAGAATGCCTAAGGCATTAAGTCCGCCTTTGTATCTTTGTGTTGCATGAAGTTTAAATAAATAAATAAATAAATAAATAATATAAAAGAGAAAAAAGTTCTGTTGTTTTTACCCACTCAAATATGTAGAAAAAAAGGCGGTCTAAGATGTTTTTATTTTTATTTTGAAATTGTTTGCTTTAGCGCCATCTGTTATCGAGTTAAAAAGTTAAATATAAAGTAATACGACGGATGATAGGTGGCGCTGTGTCAAGACGGTCCAAAATTGAAGAAAAAATACAGAACCTAACCTGATTAAAACCTGTTGTAATAGTATTATTTTCTACCCATAAAGCTAAATAAGCTGCGTGCATTAAAAAAATGTTAGGATACATTTTTTCGTAAAAGTTTTAGGTAGTTATAACTTTCATGCTTTTAGTGTCATCTATGATCGAATAGTTGTACTTTACTGAGTAACAAGATAACGTTAGTGTTTATTATAGATGGTAGATGGCGCTGCATTACCTTTCTTGTTACAAAACAGGGTTTCGCTACAGAATTTATTGGCGAATTGGATAGAGTACGGATATAATATTTTAAGAATACAGGCACTGATTGCAGTTCTGCAGGCCACCGCTGCTGCCGTCAAAACAAGATCTCAAGTCTTTTTGTCCATTTCTTAATTGATTTAAACTGTGCTTAAACCTTTGTTCTAAAGTTTTATCTTTCTGTTTCTGGCTGGTCCCTACTGCTGATTTGACTGACAGAAAATTATCAATAAGTGACATTGAAGGGATGTCAATGAAGCAACAAATCTAACAATGCAGTCTGTGTAAAATTTAAAACGAATCTCTAAAATATGAATAAACTACTTAATAGTAAACATATTCATCAAAAATCAGACTAAATATTTTTTTTAAGTAAACTTAACCGCAAACTAACAGACAAAATGGGTAAGGAAGCAGCTGGCCCTAAACCCGTCCATGTCATGCCTGGATATATGAACTTTGCAATAGGAGGATTGAGTGGGTTAGTCATAAATTGCCCTAATATTATTTAGTTTATCAAGTTCCAACAGTCAATATGAATGTGATTTTTTCAAAATTATTATTGTTCTTTTCTAAGATTATCTAGGACAGGGATAGCGAACCTTTTAATGAGAACGTGTAACTAAAAATATTTAAAATAAAATGTAGTCACTGCGTGCCGCCAAAGAATCTTGGCTTAGTGAACAAATATTTGACAAATGCTATTAACTTTTAATTAGCTGCCCAAAATTCATATATTGTAATGTTTACAGTAGTTTGTTAATCCATACTTCCATAATAATATTATAAATGCGAAAGTAACTCTGTCTGTCTGTCTGTCTGTTACGCTTTCACGCTTATACCGCTGAACCGATTCTGATGAAATTTGGTACAAAGATAGAATAGAGCTTGAGAAAGAACGTCGCTATTTTCAAATCATCAACATGTTGTACTTCTTTCACTAGCGTGCCCCAATTATTTTGCCGCGTGCCACTACTGGCACGCGTGCCTAGGTTTGCCATCTCTGATTTCCTGACATTACTGACACCCCGTAACTCGGAAAGCAAGTAAAAGCCGTTAGTCCCGGTGGAAATTCGTAGATTTTTGATAGTCGTTATCTACTGGAAGTCGGATGCCAGAAAGTCTGATCAGAACTACACTGCGCACACCTGTTAAGTACATATACGCTGATCTGGGCGCGTCGGTCTCCATACATTTTATATGGAAACTAGACTTGTAGAGCTACACTAGATCCACGCCACGCGACGTCACTCTACGTAGAAAGCAGGCGTGTTACACGTGTGCGTCGGTCTAATGTAGTTCTAGCTTCAGTCTATTCAAGAAGCGTCGTGTTGTCCAGTACCTAACTGGATTGTGAAGCTCTGCCTATCAGATCTCGTTTCATGTAAAACATGGGTATTCAGCCGCATCCGTTCAATCTAGTTCAATCAAGCTAGTAGGGAAAGCGCTAAGGAGATGATGATGAGTTCCTATCGTCAACTTCCGGCTGCATCCCCAGAGCATCTCGGTACTTATCATTTAGTTGCTACCACCGTTGGTGCAGTGGCTGGGTGATTAGCTACTGCACTGCTTGTCGTGGTTTCGATTCCCATACGGAACAATATGGCTTGCAGATAGTTGTTCCGAGTTTGGGTGTCTTGTACATGTGCCAGACATCGGCCCTAGCGAGCCTCACGTGACCTATGCTGATTTATGGCGGGAAGTCCCTTCTTTGAGGAGTGGCTGGAAAGGCAACACGGTGTCCTTACCTTCCGCATGACGCAGGTCTTCACCGGACATTTACGGATTTTTATAATACAAAATAGATGCAGTATTCAGTAGTTTATTTCTGTTCAAAAATCGCGCTGATTTGGTCGTGGAACACGCCAAGAAAGAAAAGATGAAGATATACTTTGTTTGGCTCACACAGATATACACAGTATGATAATATAAAATATTCCACAAGTTTCACACAACGTCTTCTAGTCCCAAACTAAGCAGAGCTTGTGGTATGAGTACTAGACAACTGATAAACATACTTATATATTTCTAAAATACATACACATTATAGACAAAATACACACAGATAATCGTACGACGAATCGAAACCCTCCTTTGGCATAGCACTTAGGGCCACTGACAACTAGACCAACAAGCCAGTCAAATACAGATACAAACATAAGATTAAAAATAAAGAAACCTAACATTAAACATCTCTTTGAGCCTAGAACACAACGCATCATTGATTCGGCCCTTGTCAGATGGCAAGCTATCACATTATACACCATACCAGTGAAATACACGATGATCACCTATTTTAGCCGTCACTTCTTGTAAAATAATAGTATCTTCCCTTCACAGCATGTTGGCTATAAGTATCGTCCAGCCAGCAGACTTATTGAAAACTCGAATGCAGTTGTTGGGACCTTCTGGAAAACTATACACGACGACTATAAACATTGTGACTAAAGAAGGATATTTGGCTTTCTACTCCGGTTTATCTGCAGCCCTATTTAGACAAGCAACCTACACCACTGGACGACTAGGCGTTTTTAACGCTTTGTTTGATATGTATAAAGCGTGCGTAGTTTATTTCTTTGTTTTACCAGTTATATATATGATTCATTTTTAGAAAAAGAATCTAGAAGTGAAGCAATGCAAAAATGTATACGAGAATGCCTTTTGCATTGTGATTAAACATCATTGTATCTACACTAGAATACCAGTAGTCTTGTGTCACGCATTTAAAGGGGAGTTAAAACCAAATAGCCAACAGTGAAGCCTGGGCCATATCTTGAGGGACTGTATGAGAAATCAATGGCGGAAAGAATTATGTCTACCAACCGTAACCGAACGAAGTTAGAGACAATTTAGTAAGTCGCTATTGTTTTTTTTGTCAGGCATTGTTTTTCTTAAATAAAAATACTACGTGTTTGATATTTTAAGTTTCGCATTGTCAATTATACTACATGTTTTCTCTAATAAGTTTTTTGCATTCCTCGTTTCCGCATTTATAGTCGGGTGTAGCAGAGGGCATCTAGTGGTGCAAAGAACTCGAGTCCTCAAGTCGTCTTAAATATAATATAGGAAAATAGGTAACGCCTAACAAAAAAGTACTAACAATGCTTCTATAGGTATTTTCGCTTGGTTACAGTTTATAGACCTAGTTTTTTTTGCTATTGGTTCCTTGTATTATCCTCTAGCTTATGACCAGGGTCTCATTTCTAGTGAAAAGAAAAAAGGAAATCATGCCAATATTTCGCATTGGCTTTTAAGATCTTTTGATGTAATATTATTTTCAGGCATTGTAATACTTCGCAAAAAGTATTATTTTCTTTGTTGTTCTACAATCTTTATGAAAGGGAGAAGGTATACCTACTCTTTTTTTGCCTCCCAATGGCACAAGGTTTCCCCAGCAAATTTCCGTATAAACTATCATTGTCTTTCTGCCCTTGTCCAATGTTATTTGGAGTCAGTACAACAACTTTTGTTTTCTCTTGTTGTTACTCGTATCTACAATAACGGCAGTACCAAGAAGAAAAAGAGGCGAGTGATACAGTAATAACTATATCACTTACTTCTTTTCTTCTTCTTTTTTGGACTTTGCAGTCTTTATCTTTGTTTTTAGAAACGGTGGTGTTCCTTCCTTTCCGATGAAAATAACGATGGGTGTCTTCGCCGGAGGCATCGGCGCTTTTATCGGGACACCAGCTGAAGTAGCGCTAATCAGGATGACGGCCGACGGCAGACTCCCACCAGAGAAGAGGAGAAACTATAAGAATGTGTTCAATGCAATTGGCAGGTTATTCTCTATTGATATATGTTTATCTGTTTATCACTTCAATAGCTCGAGGTGGACCGCTGATCAGGGGAGGGTTCCAAATCCGATGGATGCGAGATCCCCTGACCGATGCCCATCGTCACAGAGTCGCTGTTACCTTCTTTCTGTCTGGTTTGTTGTAAATATGGTCTCACGATGTCATAAGTATGGAGACATCGCGTTTACTATAGAATTCAACCTTACAATAACTTGACATTACAGGATAACGCGAGAAGAAGGTGTAACCACGTTATGGAGAGGCGCCGGCGCGACCGTCAGCAGGGCTATGGTCGTAAATGGAGCTCAACTAGGCTCGTACGCGCAGGTTAGTCTTTAAATTTAAACTTAAAGAGATATTTTAAAGAGAGCCAATTGTTTGTTTGACTTTGATTATAGGAGGTAATTTCTGGAAGAACACGAGAGATCACGTTTCGAGAATTATTTTACTCTTACTAAGAAAGTTGCGCTATCACTGACCGTTGAGGGCCTTCAAATTAGCCGCAAATTGCCGCGCGACGGTAGCGCTGCCACCGTACTGCTTTGTTATTCGATTTAAATAAGAAAGTAGCGTGCAGCGTGATTGCAGCGCGGGTGTAACGCAACATGCACGCCTTACTTTGTGATACGTATGTTAAGGGGGCCCAGTTATAATACCTAGTTATAGACAATCTGGCACCTGAAACTCACCACTATAAAGAAAAGTTCTAATAAAGAAGGTAACATCAAATATGACGCTGAAAGTACATGGATCTTTATTGAGCTCCTCATTGCATATACACGCAATCATCACAGAAAACGAGAGGAACTAATGCAAAGCTCCGTTTGCTTCATATTCTGATTTTACTAGGTTAATACACAGTTTTGTCTTCAGAGTCGCGAGATGCTGCTACCAGTGATGGGCGACGGTTTACATCTACATACAGTAGCAGCTATGATTGCTGGTTTCATAACAACTATTTCATCTCTGCCTGTCGACATTGTTAAAACGAGGTATTTACTAGCTTAGTTTTTTTTTTTCTAAAACAATTAGAATGTCGACATTAACACTAGACCGTCAGATTATATTATCAATACACGCTGACACTCACTGACATGCTACATGCTTGGTTTGCTAGCCAAAGGATCTCGGTGCTTTGAAGAACAGGCTGATTAATTAAGTTATGAGGAATCTGACTTTCCTATCCTTAGGCAAGCGGAGGTCGTGCTCTTTCCTACCATTTTAAATTTGGCTGTGTGCGACGTTTCCAATTTTAATGTTGACACACTTGAGGTAGAACGAAGCTGTTGAGTTCAACCACGGCGACTGTGGTGATGCCTTATGATCGACAGGCAAACTTGGCCAGAGATCGCCCGAAACAGAGAAACAGAAACCCTTTGAAAGTAAAAGGAATCTTTGCTCAACTGTAGGGCACAATACAGGCTAACAAAAAAAAAAAAACTTGGATTGCCGTAAAGATTTGAAATTGAAGACAAAATATACAAAATTCTTAACCCCGAACCTGTTACCTATTTCTAAGCACTCTACACTTATAATTTTTTTGTACCATGTATATTGCTTAAATCATTTTTTATAACAGGAATTCCTATTCCTTCTAGAGTACAGAATTCGGAGAGAGGTACGAGCCAGATGGCAGTTTTAAAGACTATTGTAAAGAACGAAGGAGTTTTGGCACTGTGGAGTGGTATGCTACCGACCTATATGAAGATCGGGCCAATGACCGTCCTCATTTTCATATTCCTGGAGCAACTGAACTTGTTGTATTACAAATTTGCCACTTGAAATCGAATTGGTAATTACTAAACATTCTTAATCTCACAAAATACTTGTCTTATGAATTTTAATACGAGTTTTCTCGAAGCTGCTCATGATTGAATGTACATGGGTACTAGGAAGACTTTTTTCAGGTGGTGTATCTTTAGTCCTTAGCCTCCAATAATTATCTTATGCGAATTCACGTCACGGTGCCGTGTTGGTCCAGAGGTAACGGTATACTTACAAGTTGTAGGTCGCCGGTTCAAACCCAGCCAGGCGCATGACTTTGTGTTATTTATTTCATCACCAAAAACTGCTCTTAAAACGGTGAAGGAAAACATCATGAGGAAACAGGCATGTCGTAGAACTAAAAATTCGAAGACATGTGACCATCCACCATCTGCACTGGGCCTGCGTGGTGTATAACGGCACATTCCCTCTTCAAATGAGGAGGCCTGAGTCCCAGCAGTAGAAAAATGAAAAGGTTGATTATGCTAATTCATATGGAAACTAGTGCAGATAAACATGAGATCTAAATTAAAAAAAAGTCAAGATCAAGCAAAGCAAGCTTGCAATTTTTTTTTTAAATCAATAATAGGCTCGCGTTTGACCACCATGTCTTCTGATGGTAAGCGATGATGTGGTCGACGATGGAGCACGCTTGCCTAGAAGTAACCTATTCACTCTTGAATTTTGAATTGAATTTCTTCAATTATATGCACTTCGTTTCAGATATTGCGTATTGTTGCGTATCTCTAATATGAGACTTTTTATTTTTTGCATGTATATTTTTTCCTCCTTCGCATGAATTTGAAGCCAATTCTGCTGCCAACTATTTTTTACTGACATACACTATTACAAACGTGTATTTTCCACTTGTTTTTGAAAAATCACTATATAATATAAACACACTATATAATAATCGACCATTTAATGGTTTTTGTATGATTACACGACTGCCCAAAAAAAAGTATTGTGACCTTGATTATTATGTACCTTTCATTATCATCATTATCAAAATAAATTGGTGCACTACATTAGCAGTGACAATGTTTGTGTTAGCGATGCAATTTTATTTTTCAGGAGGACTGTTTTGTAGCAACATGACTTTGAAAAGAAAATATTTTGCTACAGTCGCGAATGGAGGATTGCATAGCTTGTTTTGTGATACAAATGTTCAAGATTAGTCATATCAAGCTGTAAATCGGTTTTTTACATGTTTTGTGAAACACATAATTACATAATTTTAAATTGAAAAAAAAAGTACTTATTTGTTTCGAATTTGTGTTTTTAAATTATTATCTATCGTTACAATATTTTACTTGCAAGGTGGCAACTAACGTAGTCGCTGAACCTGGGGTCCAGAGGGACAATTGATGAAAAGCTAATGCCAGGGTTTCTATAAAGTATGGGTCCACTTTCCAATAGCTATGTGTGTTATGTTGTTGGATAGGTCACTTTGATTTAAATATAAAAATTCTATGTCACTAAGTTCCAAATCTTAATCCATTCAGAGATATTCACATGCAATAAAATACCTAGCTTGTTTTTTCACTCGCTTTTTCGTTAGGGCAGGAAAGAGTTTTCCTTGTTTGTCCTGTCCTGGGTTAACCATTCCATTCTGGAATGTTTCCAATGGAATGGTTAACCCAGGACAAACAAAGTTACTTTGTCTTACGTACGTCACCTCAACCACGCGTCCGCATCACCTAAACAGAGCGAAACAAGATTAAACGTTTTTAAACCCTACCAATGCCACAATTTTAACGATAGGTTAGTATCTACACACTACGTGTAAAAAACACAGAAATGCAATATGTTACTTACATAAAAATAGCATTGTTTGGTTATGGGCAAAATTAACATGTGAAACTTTGAAGGGACTAAGATTTGGAACTTGGTTTTATTCAACCCAAAAATACCTATCCAACGATGTAACACGCATAGCTATTTGAAGGTGGACCCAGGATTTGATTTTTCCTTTCATGGACTTCCGCATTATAATTTTATTTCAGTCTTAATCAGACAGTGACAAACAGTGGTGGCCGAGTGGTAACGGCCCCGACTTACGAGTTGTAGGTCGCGGGTTCAAACGCATTAAGGCGCAGTGCTTTGTGTAATTTATTTCATCACCACTGCTCTCAAAACGGTGAAGGAAAACATCGTGAGGAAACCGGCATGTCTCAGAACCAAAAAAATCGAAGACATGTGATATTCACCAACACGCACTGGGCTCGCGTGGTGGATTTCGGCCCATTCTCTCTCCTAGAGAGGAAGTCTGAGTCCCAGAAGTGGGAACATTAAAAAAAAGGCTGATTATGCTCAATCAGACATTAAAGCATTTTCGAAACTAGAAGTGCAGTGTTGTTTAAAAATAATGATACTTTTTAAAAGAAAAGATTTGAAATTTTTTACCCGACTGCCCCAAAAGGAGAGTACTTAAGATAATGTTTTTTAAACAAGCCATTTGGTAGAAAATGGATTTTGTTAGTGACTGAAACGCTAAGGACGCTAAGGAACCTAACCCTAAAACCAACCCTAAAATGCTGACCTTTGTGGTCAGCATTTTTTAGGTAGGTTCCTATTCTTGGGGATTGGGAGGGCACTCAATCCCGGAGAGTACCACCTACACGCATAGACGATATAATTATACTAAGTTCTGCCCGCGGCTTCACTCGCGTGAATGTAGGTTCCTCCATACAAACTTTGGACACCCGCTTCATTCCTTTAGGGAGTGAATTTTGAAAAATCCTTTCTTAGTGCTCACCTATGTCATAAAAGGTATACTTGTGTAAAATTTCACGTTCCTTATCCCAGTAGTTTCGGCTGTGGTTTGATATGTCAGTCAGTCAGTTTCCCCTTTTATATATATAGATTACTTTGTATTTAAATGAAACTCAAGAAAAGTGTGTTACACTTACATTAAACAATAATATAATATAATTTCATGTAAATTTTCTTTTGCTTTCACTATTATAAAAATTAAAATTGTTGCCTTAAATAAAATATAAATATTATAACATGGAAATGAGCAATAACGATAATAATGTAATAATCTTGAAGTCTGTGTTATGAAGCGGTAGTTCTTTATTCGTTGGCATCGGTAGAGTAATAATATTCGCGATCTGGAAGAAGAAAAAAAAAAGTTAATGTTTAACGATGAATAAATTTGTTTATTCTTTGTAATTATTAGCGCTATCTATGATCAAATAACTGGTATTGACAAAGAAAACATGAAATAGTGACTTCATTCATAAATCATTTATTAAAGATGCCTACTTTAATCTTTAGTGTAACATTTTAATTATGTGAAATGTTTATTCCACTGGATTAACAATATTATTTAAAATAAAAAACTTAAATTTATGCCAGCACCATCTATGACTGACTAGCTATACTAATTTGAAAGCTGGTTGGATATTTCTCCAGAGTGATTCTTAAATACGAGAATAGATGGCGCTATTCTTTGTTATGTATTTTTTCCGTGACTGATTGTGTACTTAATTCATAATGCCTCGACTGTAATTATAGTGACCAAAACACAGGATTTTTAGAGGTATAGTTTTTAAACAAAACAATAAAAAATTCTGAAAATACAATATTTTATAGTTTTTTGTTATCACAGCAGAGGCGTTAAATTACTAACCTAAATTATACCATACGAAGCTGAATTCACCTTTCGATACTCTTCTTCCCTGATGCCGTACGTCATGTAGGAATAAGACAGGAAGTCACTATGGTTGGAGACCAGCTGGAAGACCATAGAGGTAGACCCTGTCTGACCTCGGATGAGCCTGAAGTCTATGGTTCCCCCTGAGTCAACCGTGGCTGTTACTTCTAGGTAGGATATTACGAAGTTGTTCTGCGGATGTGAAAAAATAATTTGTTAACATAAATTACCCAATTTACAACGTACATTTGAATACAAAAAACTTTTTTATTTCACACTTTAGTTGCGATACACTTATAGCCAGAGTGCCTTTTTCTCATGACTATTTCAATTAACCCAAACTCTGCTAGGATACATTGTTTTATTATGAAGTTCCTGTGTCTACCTTCCATCTTCCAGCTCCAGCATCAGAACAGTTTGATAGTACCTATCTTATAGCCAAAGTGCATCTCATGACATGAATTCTAATAAGTCCAAACATGGCTAAGATATATTTGGAAGCATATCCTTTAAAGGGATTTTTTTTTGCAAATCGGTCCATAAACGACGGAGTTCTGAGGTAACTAAATACATTAAAAAAAATATAACCGAAATTAAAAACTCCTTTTTTTTAATCGGTTAAAAAAAAAATATCACCGAAATTGAAAACTCCTTTTTTTAATCTGTTAAAAATGGTGACGTTAATTTGAACGAGTAAGTTAACAAAAATCTTTAAATGCTTTGGCCACATCATGATATAGAATAATATGGGCTAGCCAAATCATGGACACTCTGCGTTTAAGTTTATTTTTTTATTTTATCGTTATTTTTTTATGGTGTCCACTGGTAGAGGTGGTGGCCTCGTGTGGCCAGAGTGACTATCTTGCTAACCTAACTTGAAAAACTAGCCTTGAGCCCACTCAAAGCCTTAGCATTATGGCGAAATTGACTCGTAAACTCATCTCACTGTCATTGAACCGTACTGATAGCCTAGATCTGAGTCAGATAAGGTACAAAGAAGTGTTCTTATCACGTGGTTATCACAACAGTTAGTATAAGAACAGAAGTATGATGATAGCGACTAACCTTGGATCTGGCTGTGATTGTGACGAAGAAGGGATCGTAGTTGTTCCGGTGTCTGTAGCGGTCTGATCCACCCTTCATTGGGAGAGACTCTGGAATACAGGAAAACACAGGTTATTGAGGTAAGGAGCAGTACCTGCTAGCCCAGAACTGCCTCGTCGTTCTAAAGGTCGCTAGCTAGATTGTAGAGCATGGCGTCCGAATCCGAGTTCCCGGATTGGGTAAATAGTGCTATTGACTTTTTCTATATTGTATTGTGTCGTATTGTGTATTATGTATAATGTATCGGATCTATTGTATGTCCTCTAATGACAACCCGCGCTCTTGGGCGGTGCGGGAGAGCGTGTCAGACTTTTACTGACTAAAAATCCACTCCTTTTCCTTCTTTGAAATTGTTCCAGGGCCCCGCGGATCTTTTTCGCATCAGCCATGGTCTCAGTAGGCTTCGACCCTGCTGGGCCCTTACGGTTGCTCACAGCTCCTTGAGGTGCGCGTGGAACAGATTAAAAGAAGAAGCCTATGATGACTGACTGACATAGGAATGCACAGCTGAAACTACTGGGACTAGGAGCGTGAAATTTTGCACAAGGTTTCCTTTTATGACGTACGCAAGCACTAAGAAAGGATTTTCCAAAATTCTTCCCCTAAGAGTAGTGTGAAAGCGAAGCCCGGGGCCCCGGGATGAAGGCACAGAAGGAATAGGAGTGGGTTTTTAGTCAGTAAAAGTCTGACACTATTTCCCACTCCGCCCAAGAGCGAGATTTGTCATTAGATGATTTTCCCACCTAAAAAAAAAAACTCTTAAGAGGATGAAACGTGGGTCCAAAGTTTGTATGGATAAAACTTTCACGCAGGTTAAGCTGCTGGCAGAAACTAGTGTATTATGAATTTTAAAAAGCAGTTTATAGGTAAGATGATGTTGTTGTGAATATGCGTAATGCAGTGTTGTTTTATTCATATCCATGCAGATAAGATTTAAAGTCTTTGTTAAACAAAAATATACATATTTCTTTTATAGTGTAGAATATCATCAAATAATTTACTCGCGATCTGGTTGGAATTACGAGTGCTAGGTCACGGGTTTCAAACCCAGCCAGGCTCATTACTTTTTGTAATTTATTTCAACAGCACTGCCCTCGAAACGGTGAAGGAAAATATTGTAAGAAGATTGTGTTATGTGTTGTTATGATCTGGGTGGAGAGAGAGGGAGTTTCAGACTTTTATCTATTTATTTATTTTATTTACTAGCTGCTGTCAACGGCTTCACCCGCGTGATCGTTGAAAACTATCCTAATGAAATAAACTCCCAAGATAAAAAGTATCCTATGTGCTAACATCCTGTCCTGGAATAGCTTCCAGGACTTGGCCTACCCGTGTACCAAGTTTTCATCGAAATCCATTCGGTAGTTTTTAACCGACTACGGCAAAGCCAGAGGAGGGTTGAAAAGGAATGAAAAATATGTAACAACGTCATAATCGCGTAAGAGCAGTTGTATGAAAAACAGTGAAAATATAAATCGAGTGCATCCCCTTAATTACTTTTACTACACACAACTATGTACTTACTGTCATATTCAATTCCAACCTTGAATTTCTTCTTTTCAAAATAGTTAGGATAACAGAACACTACACTGATGGCCAATAACAAAAAGATCCAGTTTTGTAACATCTTGTCTGGCTACCATTGACTGTAAATAGTTGACTACTGAATCATTTCATCTGTGTGATGTTTATCGGGATTTATCTGTGATAAGGATGATAAGAGATATAAGTACTGTTGATTTCTTAAATTGTTTCTGTGGAGCTATGCGTTTTCATACAAAACTGGCTTGTTTTCTTTTTATTGATTTCGATAATACTACGTGAAGGTTGGAGGAGTGGCTGGAAACACCTCACGGCGTCCTCACCTTCCGTATGACACAGTTTCTCACCGAACATGCTCAGTTCGGGAAGTTCTTACCTGATTCGTGCGGAAGTAACGCCCGGGGGCCACACTGTGTGGACAGCCCAAAAGACACGGTGGAGCACACCGGTAGAGGTGTGCCTCGCCTGGGCAGAGCACTGCCGTGTCTTCGTGGGGGAAATCGGCGGCATCGATCTCTCGCGCCGGTCCTTGGTACAGGCCATAGTCCGAAGCGAGGAGGAGTGGCAGGCGGTCGCCTTATTCTGCGAAGCAATAATGCTAGCAAAGGAGTAGGCCGAACATGCACGCGCGAGGGCGCGGCCCTCACGCCCCAGCCGCTGGGATCCTGATCCCGATTTCCGGCCACCGTAGGCGCGGGCTTGCGGACGGCGAGCAATGGGTAGCTCGCCGTCCGACCGTCCAGTAACCGTCCGGACCGAGCCCAAGTCGAGTCGGGTCCCTTTACAATGGAGGCTTACAGGAGTTTGCATCTTGCTTCACGTATCTCCAAAATAGAATGCTTTTTTCTATTTGGTTATGTTTTCCCGTAATGGGCAAAACTTGTCTTTTACTTTGAATCTGTACTGGTTGATGTATTACAGTGGCTTTCAAACTTTTTGTTATCTTGAACAACTTTTGATTTTTGTTAGCAACAGCAAGGATCAGAAGTTAGGACGAAAATTCAACTACTCGTATGCAAATCTATAAAAGGTTTTTTCTTATTTGTATATAATTAATTTCATATTTAATCTAATATATATGTGGTTTTAGATGAGTGAGAGGCTGAGGGTGGTAAAAAAAAAAGATGAATGGATTGGGTGAGGATTGATATGAAAGAAAAGAGAGTTTGTAATAGCATGACGAGTCACTTTTTAGGGTTCCGTACCTCAAAAGGAAAAAGCGGACCCCTTATAGGATCACTTTGTTTTTCGTCCGTCTGTCTGTCTGTCTGTCTATTTGTCTGTCTGTCTGTCAAGGCCCTTTATCTTGGGAACGTGTAGAGGTATCGAGTTGAAATTTAAACCACATAATTATGTCTGCGGTTCCTTAAAGCTGTGAAAAAATTAAATGTCTGAGTTAACGAAAAAAAAAAAAAATACGCCCGTTATGTCACAAAAAACGTATATTTCGACATTCAAGGAAATTAATATTCATAGGGTACTTCCCGTTGACCGAGAATCCTGAAATTTGGCATAAAGCAGGGTCATATAGCACAGGTATAGGAATAAATCTGGAAACAGTAAATTTATTTTTACTTACGTCACAAAAAAAATACTGTTTTGCAATTCGGAAAAATCTTCGAGACTCTATTCGGGAATTGTAGTTTGTACGGAACCCTCAGTAGGCGAGTCCGTCTCGCACTTGCCCAGTTTTTTAAAAGAGCAACCATGGAGTTTTTATCCGCTTCTTTTCAATATGAAACGACCAGTTGAAATCGTGCACCTACTTCTGACGTTTTATAAGTGCCCATGTAGTGAGTGAGTGTGAAATAAATAGGTAATTTTGAGTTTGAGTTTTGGTTGATAGGACAGAATGAAAAAAATACGTGTTGCACCGAGCCTAAGTCACATGGGACAAGGGCAGGAATATGATGTTGATGAACCTATAAAAGAACTTATATTAAAAAATCAAAACATGTTGCACACCTATGTATACTACCATCATTGTCCCGAAAACACAATATTCCCGATAAAAATTCAAAATCAGCCCCCTAGCCAAGTTACAAACGTTTCGTGTCGAATACCGTTCTCCGATCGGTAACGCCTCGGTGTCAGCAATTGTAGAAAACGACAAGTTGGTAATCATGTTGACGCGTCTGAGTCGGCCGCTCGTTCTACAATAACAAAGGATGTAGCGTTCAACATTATAGAAACGATAAAAAATCATTCTATCATTTTGTACGATGTGAACTTTGCAACGAATTTTCTATTCGTTGGTTATGACCTCGTGACTTAACGTTGAGCTGATGTCATTCCCATACATTTGATTAGTTTTCGACTAGCGTTAACGATTGCAGATTATCAACTTGGCTAGGGATGCAGTTTACATCAATAATACTTTTCAGTTCGAATGTTAGATTTTTTTAACATTTCGCGGAATTTTAGCTTTTGTGGATCTACAGGAGTTCGCAAAAGCCACCACAGATTGGGAACCACTGATCTATGAGAAAGAGGGGCGCAAGAACCTCTCTAACAATAAACAGTAACAACGTCATATATTCCATTCCCCCAAAAACATTTCTCTGCATCACTTTTCATGAACTTTACCTATTGTTTTTTTTATTTATCTTGGAACTTTTAAATCTCTTAAAGGCTTCGTAGACGTTAGAATATAGGTCGATGAAGGGGTTCTTAAAGTTAAGACAATAAAAGAAAAAGTGAATACAATAAAGATGTTTGATGTGACTTTTGTCCGACCTATGAAAGTAAAAAAAAAGTGTACTCACTTTTTTTTTAAGGGGAAAAGTGGATATGTACTGTAAGTAGTACTTGACTGCGATTGAAGACAGGAAGAAAAAAAATAAAAAAAGGAAGGAAGAAAGGAAGCAGGAAGGATAAAAAGGAGGTTTGATAAAAGAAAGAAAAAATAAAGTTAAAAGAAAGAAAGAAAATGCATTACATTTCACATACACACACACACACACATTTATTTACGACACAGGCACGAAAAAGTTTCAGCAGTACATTTAATATGACACAATATTACGATCTGAATTTTGTATGAAAACACACAAATAACTCGTCGAGATGACTAAACGTAGTTACAGATAACGTTTGATACAGATGCAACATTGAAAACTGGTTTCGTAATAGCAAAAAATAATATTTTATCTTTGCAAGAAGCTTATCTATCTATCTTAGTTTTTAACCCAAATAAATATAGTGATAACTTTGAGTTTGTGTCTGTGGATACGTACAGGTTATTGTTTTTAATTTTCAAAAGAATATATATATTCCTTCTCTTATAGAAGAGGTTTGAGTCCCAGCAGTGCCCAAGTTAGATGGCGGCGATGACGAGTAATGGGTAGCTCGCTGTCCGGCCGTCCGCTAGTCGTCCGGGCTGAGCCTAAGTCGTCGACGGCGCGTTGTGTTCCACGCGCGCCTCAAAGAGATTTCAGCAAAACCGTAGGGCCCAGCAGGGCCGAAGCCTTCTGGGACCATGGGTTGACTCTCGTTGAAAATGATTTTTTTGATTGAAAAGTTATGATCTGATAATGAACTTCTGAATGAAAAACATTTTATAAAAAAAAGTACAACCAACTTCAATGTAAAAAAATCGGGCACGTGCGAGTCGGTCTCGCACAATGAGGGTTCCGTACAAATTCACCTATGAAAATAGTTCAATTCCTGAATTAAGTTATAAAGATTTTTCCGAAGCGGAAAAACAGTTTTTTTTGTGACGTAACTTCAAATTTACAGTTTCCAGATTTTTTATTTATCCTTTTTTTCATGTAAGCTCAGAAGTTTGATTTTTTCACAGCTTCAAGGGACCGCAGACCGTATATGGTTTTAATTTCAACTCGGTACCTCCACGCGTTCCCGAGATAAAGGGTCTTGACAGACAGACAGAGAGACAGACGGACAACAAAGTGATCCTATAAGGGTTCCGTTTTTCCTTTTGATGTACAGAACCTAACCCTAAAAAACTAGAAAGTTAGATAATCGCAATCAAATAATATTTTGAATCACAAAATTCTTCATGAATAATTCGCTACCAGCCAAAAGTTCTCAATTTTAATGAAAAATTACTGGACCAACCCGTCGTACGTGGGGTCTATCCGACCCTCATCACGGACAAACTTGTCAAAATGTAAGGAAAACTGTTTTTCATATGAGAATAGGAAAATGGACGCAAACAAATGTTAATTTCCTTCGGAATTTTACTGTTATGTATTGTTTCAAACTGCTTTCATATATAGCAGTCTTAGTTGAAAATATTTTGGAATATGAAAAAAAAAGGATCAGTCAGCTAGACTCTGCGTTTGGGCACGCCATAATCATGGTGGTAAGTCACCTCTTTGAGGCGTGGCTGGAGGGGTGTTACAGCGTCCCCACTTTCTGCATGACGCAGGTCCTCACCGGACATGATGAGTTCAGGAGGTTCCTGTATCGGATTCAGGCGGAAGACACGACCGGGTGTTACCATTGTGCAGACCGCCCTGAGGATACGGTGGAGGTGTTGCCTGCTTAGGCGTAGCACCGCCGTGTTCTAGAAACGGCGTCTAGCGGCAGTAACCTCTCACACCGGACCTTGGTTCAGGACATGGTCTGGAGTTAGGAGGTACATGGGTAGCGGCTTCGACCTTCTGCGAAGCAGTAGGTAAGTATTACTAGCGAAGGAGACGACCGCACGAGTGATAGAACGGATATCCTCACGTTGAACCCGTCGACAACCCGATCCCAACTGCCAGCATATAGGCGCAGGCTTGTGTACGACAAGCAATGGGTAGCTCACTGTCCGGTTGTCCAGTAATCGTCCGAACCAAGCCCGAGTCGTCGACAGCGCTTAGTGCTCCACACTCGCCTCAAAGAGATAACAGCAAAACCGTAGGAGTCCAGCAGGGCTGATGCTTACTACACAGAGTGCGTTACCGAGTGCTGGATATCTGGGGTGCACCGGCCGTTTGGAGACGCAGTACGATTTAGTCTTAACTCCTTTCATGCACCCCTGATTGCTGCTACTGACATACCCACCCATTGGACCCAAACAATCTAAGGAGTCTACCATCGACATAAAAAGAGGACCGTTTACCATGGACCACCCATCATCATTAGGTATGTTACCCTACAGCCAATTAATTATTCACGTAAAGCCCGTTCCACACTCGCGCCGCTTCGTGTGGTCCCGGCTTTACGGTAATGGCGGTGTATTAAAACGTCATTTTGGTTAATTAATCCCTAAGAACACCCCTGATATTAATCGTTAATGGTTAGATTGATTACCTTGGGTTTTAGTTAGGGTGCAAGCAATTTGAGGGTAGTTACATAGAATTACTATATAAATTTAAATTATTCGGTATAGTTGTCAATGTGACAGAGCTGCTGAGCTGTGTGTCACAAGTTTTTTTTTTCGGTGAGACACACAATGGATAATTATCCGGTGTGTCAGACTTTTACTGACTAAAAATCCCACCCTTGTTCCTTCATTGCCTTTCATACCAGGGACAAGCTTTCCTTTTCCTTTCAGAAGCAGACCCTTTGCCCCACTAGGCTTCGACCCTGCTGGGCCCCTACAGTTGCTGACATCTCCTTGAGGCGCGCGTGGAACAGTATGCGCTGTCAACGACTTGGGTTTGGTCCGGACGGTTACCGGACAGTTGGACGGCTACCCATTGCTCGCCGTCCGTAAGCCCGCGCCTGCGGTGGCCGGAAATCGGGATCGGAATCCCGGCGGCTGGGGCGCGAGGGCCATTGCCTCGCGCGTGCATTACTGCTTCGCAGAAGGAGGCGTCTGCTTGCCACTACTCCTCGCTTCGGACCTTGGCCTGTACCAAGGCCCGGCGTGAAAGATCGTTGCCGCCTATTCCCCCCACAAGGACACTGGGTGCTCCACCATGTCCTCCTGCGTGTCGCAAGTTGGATTGAATCGTTTTGAATTCACCATCATCATCATCAATTCAGCCGATAGACGTCCACTGCTGGACATAGGTCTCTCCCAAATGTCGCCACAAAGAACGGTCCTGTGCGTCTCGTATCCATCGGATTCCCGCAACCTTCACCAGGTCATCGGTCCACCTTGTAGGGAGCCTTCCAACACTGTGTCTACAATTACGCGGTCGCCACTCCAGAACCTTTCGGCCCCAACGGCGAACTGTTCTGCGAGCAATGTGCCCTGCCCATTGCCACTTAAGTTTGGCGATTCTTTGTGCGTTTTGAATTAATTATCTTTCATACATCGCAGTAAAATAAACGACACAACGGAATTTACCTCATAACTACAAAATGCGTCATAAGCAGGACCCTTACCCTCTCATGCGAATTAAATTAACGCAATCAGCTGAAATCACATCATGATTAAACAATATACATAAAACAGATATCAACCCTCCACTGCGACCGGGCACAGACAATGCTGAACCCTCTCCTGCAAATGGAAAACATTATATTATATCTAATACTAGCTGTTACTTGCGACTTTGTTTGCGTGGAGTTTAAGAACATTGTCCTCCATTTTTAGGACAGTCGTATAAAAAATGTTATCCATTTTGGAAATGCCCGACCTCCTGGATTTAAAATATATCGCCCCCAGGAATTAAGTTAGTCCCGTTTCATGAGAAAAAATTCTTTAACTTACTTTTTTAACTTCAGCTGTCTACCAATGAAAGTCCCGTCAAAATTGGTCCAGCCATTTTGGAGATTACCCGGAACAAACAGACAGACAAAAGATTTATATGTTACCGGTAATCTGTATAATCCCGTATTCTATACAATACCTAGGCAATGTATAAAAAACCTAAAACGTGAAGGAAATGTACTAATTATTATTTATTTTATACTTTGCCTAGGTATTCTATACAATCTAAAAAACTGGTAGAGATTGCCTTGCGGGATAAGTCCGCCTATGTACCACCACTGTACATGAAGTTTAAATAAATAAATTGGATTTTGGTTAAAGAAATCAAGCATTAGCAGACATATTTCATAAAATATTATAAAGGCGAAAGTATATATATTTATGTATTTAAGTGTACATGTTTGTTTCTACTTCACGTTCAAACGGCTTAACAGGTTTTGATGAAAAAAGTTAGGTTCTCGGACAGGTCATGTCCAGGTTTAGGACATAAGAGACTTTTTTTATCCTGGGATTATTTTTGGGCGATTCCCTGCCAACGTAGGCGCCGGCTTGCAGAATGCGAGCAATGGGTAGCTCGCCGTCCGGTCATCCCAAATCGGCGGCACGGACCAAGCCCAGATGGTAAGTTGTGTTCGACGTACGTCTCAAAGAGATCAGCAAAATGGACAGAGCCTACCAGGGCCGATGCCTGCTAAGTCAAAGTCAAAGTCAAAGTCAAAGATTTTTATTTCACATAGGCCTACATGGGCACTTATAAAACGTCAGAAGCTAGTGCACGGTTCCAAATTGGTCGTTTCCTATGGAGAAGAACCGGCAAGAAACTCCATGGTTACTTTTAAAAAAGAATTTGTTGATACAATATTTTCTGTTTACAATATATTGTATTTATTATGTAAGGACAGTGTAGACTGGTCAATAAAGTACAATAAAAATAATCATAATAAAAAGGAACCTAAGAATTCGCGGAGTCTACAGTGTTCTCACATTCACATTATAAAAAAGAGGCTATATAAATAAAAGCAAGTAAAATAAATAATTACAATTATTAATAAATAATACGTTAACAATATAAATAATAATAAATAAATAAATAAATAAAAAAAATATATTGCAAAAGCAATGTATATATTACAACAAATGTGGAGCAGTCAACAGATAAATTTACAAAATATTATGAGCTTCCAGGGGGCCACATGTGCAGAAGCAGTCATTGCCAAACAAGCGTGTCTTCGACATAGTCTTTAACCTTGTAATACGCTTTTTTAGTTAGGACACGCTTAATATGGGTTTTGAACTTTCCTTCGCTAAGTTCAGTCACCACCTTTGGCAGCTTATTATAAAAGCGTATGCTGTCTACTAAAAATGACTTGCTGGTCTTAACTAATCTATTAGCTATAAGGCTGTAGTTAGGTTCGAAAAAGTTACCGAGGTACTAGAACGCAAAGGGCAACTGAAGGAACACCTGCGAGTTTTAGTCAGTAAAAGTATGACACTCCCTCTCGCTCTACACAGAGCGAGAGAAGTTATTAACTGATTTCCTGTCTCAAAAAAGGAACAGTTTAAATGAATTCGTAAAAAGTGATTT
This sequence comes from Mythimna vitellina, assembly GCA_949316375.1. NCBI lineage: Eukaryota > Metazoa > Arthropoda > Insecta > Lepidoptera > Noctuidae > Mythimna > Mythimna vitellina. The sequence continues at coordinate 2,806,658 of OX438699.1, read as the reverse complement.
TTTTAATGGTTTTATAAATAGTTCATCCAAATTACCCATTCTTGAGTTTTGCGCTTAGCAATACATTCAAGGGTTATGTTCGGATTTCCTTGCGTGATCGCCTCAGAAATAAGAACGAAGTTTATCGACATAGCCCAGAGAATTGCTAAACTTAAGTGGCAGGGGGCAGGGCACATTGCTCGCAGAACAGATGGTCGATGGGGATGAAAGGTTCTGGAGTCGCGACCACGTACCGGAAATCGCAACGTTGGAAGGCCTCCCACAGGGTAGACCGATGGCCTGGTGAGGGTCGCGGGAATCCGATGGACACGAGACGTACGGGACCGGTCGAAATTACGAAAACATTCAGCCTTTCCTTTTTATTTATATGTATAGATTATGGGTAAGTATTTATGTTTATCACATAGGATTTATCACCATAATCTGTGCCCCATTTGGGTTTTTATCTGTGTTAATTTATTGTCTTTGTTTCGGCAGAAAGGGTTGTATTTATAATATTATTGTACAATACAATCTATTAATTTTGGGACCAAATTAAACATGAATGTGTATTTTAGAGCTAAGTTAAAATTAAAAACCGATACTGAAAAAAAGACAAAAATACAAACAGGAGTATTACGCCTTTTTTTAGGGAAGGTAATCATCCAAAGCCTTCTCTCGTTCTAGAGTGGAGCGGGAGGGCGTTATAGGCTTTTATTCAGCAAAACCACATCTGTGATTTCAGTTGCCTTTTGTGGACATCGGCCCTGCTGAGCTCTTACGGTGGGATGATTACCGGACGGCTGGACGGCGAGCTAATTATAACTCGTCGCGTCGTCCTGAAGCCCATGCCTATCTTGACCGGTAGCCAACGCCGCCGATTCTCTCTACGAGAACAAGGCGGTGCTCCAGGCGGGGTACACCTCTACCGTATTTTCTATAGCGACTCCCAGGCGTTTTCCGCCTGAATGCGGCGCAGGAACCTCCCGAACTAACCACGTCCGGGTAAAGACATGCGTCATGCGGAAGGTGAGGATGCTGTGACGCCTCTCCAGCTACTCCTCAAAAAAAGGACTTACTGCAACTTATTTATTTTTATTTATTATTACTAAATTATATTGATTTATAATTCTTAATAATATTTACGATGGAAACGAGACGTACAAGACTGGTCGTTATGGCGACACTTGGGGGAGGCCTATGCCCAACAGTGGACGTGTTTCGGCTGAAATGATGACGATGACATAATTTTGTTCTCAGTTGTCCATGTTTCATTGTATTTAACCTTGAGGATATTAAAAACTTATTTTTGTTATTATTTATCTCAGCAAAAAAAAAAGTGCGAGTCGGTCTCCTACACTGAGGAACAGTTTTTTGTGACAGTCTAAAAATTTACAGATTTTTTTGTATACTTGTGCTATGGGACCTTGCTTCATGTCAAATTTCAGGGTCCTAGGTCAACGGAAAGTACCCTATGAATTTTGATTCCTTTGAGAGTGTCGTTTTTTGCGACATAAACGGCCGTAGATCAACGGAAAGTACCCTATGAATTTTGATTCCCTCGAGAGTGTGAATATACGTTTTTTGCGACATAAACGCCCGTATCTTTTTTCTCCATTAACCCAGAAGTTTGATTTTTTAACAGTTTCAAGGGGCCGCAGACCTGAGTATATGGTTCTAATTTTAACTCGTAAAGGGTCTTGACAGACAGACGGACAACAAAGTGATCCTATAAGGGTTCCGTTTTTTCCTTTTAAGGTACGGAACCCTAAAAACAAGAGATTTTATTTAAAAACTGCTCAAGCCTCGAGCACAGGCGCAAAGTAGCCAGCCTATCGGTATTTTACAGGTTACATTTTGGAGAGTGTGCGCGGGAACCACGTACATCGAAGGACTGGAACAATTTGCCTGCTGCGGTCTTCCCGTCCAACTATAATATAGGTGTCTTCAAGGCTAGAGTGAATAGGCTCTTAATAAACTAGTGCGCCTGACCATCAATGATTGCATCTCCGCTTACCATCAGGTGGGATCGCAGTCAAGCACTGGTTTATATCAATTAAAAAAAAAAAAAAAAAACAATTGCACATGGACTATTGAAACAATACTATCTGCGTATTAATGAAGAACAAATAATCAATGAATACAATGGCTATTGTTTAAGTTATTAAATTCCTTAAGTTGTGAGATCACAGAGCGTTTCGATAAAGAAATTATTTTAACACAGCATCAAAGAGTAAATTAAATTAATTGAAATAATTAGTCTGGGTGGGTTTTATTAATTATGTCTTGTTTAGAGTGCCTACTGTTTGCTTTGATGTCTGTTAATAAAGTTTGGGTTTCAATTATTATAGGTATATAAATTTCGAGTTTTATTTTTTAAGCTGAAGAACTGTTTGTACTTCTATCATCATCATTTTTCCGCCAAAAGACGTCCACTGTTGGACATAGCCTTCACCAAGTGTCGCCACAATGACCGGTCCTGTGTATGTGCTGTAATTTACCAGCTACGAATCTAGGTTCTAGCAGGAACGTAGGCGCGCAGTGGGTAGCTCGCCGTCCGATCTTCCGGTAACCGTCTGAATCGAGCTCGAGTCGTCGACGGTGCGTACTGTTCCACGCGCGCCTTTAGGAGATGTCAGTAAACTGTAGGGGCCCAGCAGGGTTTAAGCCTACTGGGCCAAGAGGCTGCTTCATAAAGGAATGCTCGGCCCTGGTATGAAAGGCAATGAAGGAATAGGATTCCTTTTTTAGTTAGTAAAAGTCTGACACATCTTCTCGCTCCGCCCAAGAGCGAGGGATGTCATTGGATGATTTTCCAACCTACAAAAAAAAGGCTCTACTTCTGTAAAACCAACCCGGGTCAAATGTATGAATACTAAAAGAAACAATCCGTATAACTAAGGCTCTAGTTCAACTTTAGTTCAGAAAATACTAAAAGGATCAAAATAACTTTAATTTCGGAAGTCGGTGTTTCTCGGTATTATTTGTATCTTATTTAACACCGACTTCCGAAATTAAAGTTATTTTGATCCTTTTAGTATTTTTTTTTTTAGTGAAGTCGGTTATTCTTTTTTTGTAAAAAGTTTTTTATTTCACACTTTTTAGTTGCGATACACTTATAAACAGAGTGCCTATTTCTGATGATAATTCCAATTAACCCAAACACTGCTAGGTTACACTGTGTTATTATGAAGTTCCTGTGTCTACCTTCCACCTTCCTGCCCCATTATCAGATCATTTTGATAGTACCTTATAACCAAAGTGCATCTCATGACAATTCTAATAAGCCCAAACACGGCTAGGTTACATTGATTAATTACGAAGTTCCAGTGCCTACCTTCCGGCTCCATCATCATCATCAGATCACTTCGATGATACCATTTTCAACGTAACTATTCAGAACCATTCATTTATTTGTATTGTCATAGACGCTTAACTATCTTCATAGTGATATCTATGCGATTAAGAAGTTCCGTTGACTATTACTGGTCTTCTTCATCAGTTCCACTTCATCAAATGTTACTTTTTGACTGTAAATACTTAAGTTCTCGATAAAGAAAACAAAATCACTATATCGTTGCCTATAATATTTGAGGAGTTCCCTCGATTTCGCCAAAATTCCATCATCAGATCCCAATTTCGTGACTATGGGACTATTTGGAAAGTATACACTTTCCAACAAACAAATAATTTTTCAAATCGGTTGGCAAGCAACGAAGTTATGCGCGAACAAACATAAAACAAAAATACAAACATCCGAATTGAGAACCTCCTCCTTTTTTAGAAGTCGGTTAAAAATACTATGAAGATCATCATCACCTTAACCTTTTCCCAACTAGTTTGAGGTCAGCTTCCAGACTAACCGGATGGGGCTGAGTACCCGTGTTTTACATAGAGCTGCTGCCTATGAGACCTGCACGATCCACTTACTGGGCAACACGATACTCCTTATATAGGTCAGGTCAGGTTTTCTGGTGTCTGATCACCTGTAACGACTGCCAAAGATCTACGAATGACAACCGCTACCAACGGCTTTACAAGCTTTCCGATATACGGGGTGTTAGTAATGTCCAGATAAACTTACAAAAGTACATATGAATCAAAAAATGCACATTGGTATTTTTTTTTGTAGGTGGAAAAATCATCCAATGACTTCCGCTCTCGGGTGGAAGAGTCAGACTTTTACTGACTAAAAACCCACTCCTGTTCCTTTGTTGCCTTTTATACCGGGAACGAGTGTTCCTTTCAGAAGCAGCCTATATATACCGTTGGCCCCAGTAGGCTTCGACCCTGCTGGGCCTCTACGGTTTGCTGACATCTCCTTGAGGCATGCGTGAAATAGTTCGCGCCGTCAACGACTTGAGCTCGGTCCGGACGGTTACCGGATGGTCAGACGCCGAGCTAACCAATGCTCGCCGTCTGCAAGCCCGCGCCGTAGTTGGGGCGTGAACGTCACTTCCTCACGCGTTCACGTGCAGCCTCCTCCTTATTTTGCATTACTGCTTCGCAGAAGAAGGCAACCGCCTGCCACTCCTTCTCGCCTCGGACCATAGGTTGTACCAAAGCCCGGAGCGAGAGTTCGTTGCCGCCGATCGCTTTCACGAGGACACGGTAGTGTTCTGCCCAAGCGTATGCTCCACACCTCTACCGTATGTTCCACACCGTGTGTTCTGGGCGGTCCACACAGTGGCGGTACCCGGGCGTCACTTCCGCATGAATCTGGTGTAGGAACCTCCTTAAATGACCATGTCCGGAAAGAACCTGTGGCATATCGAAGGTGAGGACGCCATGAGGTCTTTCCAGCCACGTCTCAAAGAGGGGACTTACCGCCATAATTATGGCGTACCCAACATTGGTACTTGGTTTCAAACCCGCAACTTCGTGCATGAGAGGCGGATGCCTTAACCACTGGGCTATCATGACCAGTTAGAGAAATTAAAATGTTTATCACCTGGATGTCACGTGTATGTCACAAAATGACAAGGTGTATTCGTCCATGACAAGTGACGTGATACTTTTCAACCATAGTGAAGTTTCAATTTACTGGAAAATGTTATCAAAAGTGATAACACAGTCCGTCAAAGTCACTATTTAAAGTCCATACAATTAATGTAATGGTCTGGGGCCCTACCACAAACTTACGCGATCCATTTGACGACCTAAACTGATCTGTTAAAGGGATGCAGCTATACAACATTATTTTTAGTATATGCGAAACCTGAATATAGTTTGTGCAGTATCAGTAACTGAATCGATTCCAATATTTTTTACGCCATGTTATATTTTTTTCCCAAAAATATTTAAGCAGTGTCACAAGTTGGACACACCGACACTAAGTACAACACAGGTTACGGCAGGTCATTGCGGGTAGTCGCAGCCAGCACACAACTGGGTGCGGAAGCAAAAGAACCCCTCAATCACCCGGATGGCTCGGTAACCATGTATTTGTGTGACAACTAGGTAACATAACAAGCAAAATTGGCATTTTTCGTGATAAAGTTACAAAATTTTGTACATAGATTCTTCACTTAAAAACACTAGACACGTGTTTCGGGTTTTGAATACACTAAAATTAATTCATTAAACCCCAGGCGAACGCCGGCGTTCGCTCTCTCGGTTCGGTTTACCTAATTGTAAACCTTGTACCTAAATATATGGTCACCGGGCAATCAGGGTGATTGAGGGGTTCTTTTGCTCCCACACCCACCTGTGTGCGGGCTCGAAAGCCCGCTATGACCTGCCGAGACCTGTGTTGTACTTAGTGTCGGTGGTGTTCAACTTGTGACATTTTTTAAATATTTTTGGGTAAACGTATATAACATTTGGAGTAAAAATTATTAGAATCGATTCATTTACTGATTCTGAACAAACTGTATTCAGGTTTCGCATATACTAAAAATAATGTTGTCTAAACCACGCGCAGACACGTTCGCTGGTTGGGAAATCGTGCCTCCCAACCAAGGGCGTTGAAGGTCATGGATTACAACTGCTGTCTACACGGATTTAAACTAGCTAGGTCAACTTGGTTGGGACGTTGGTTTGCAACCATCTGGTCACTCCTTTAGGTGTTCAAATTTTTAGTTAATCTTTGAATTATTTGCTCTGACATAGGGCTCCTACTCAAAACTATGATGCGATGCGATACGACGCCTCATCGCAGATGACCTGCGATGCAAATTGCTGCGATGCGATTTCATGCGGCAAAACATCGGTACAGATGACCATAAAATGTGCGATGCAAATCAAATCGCAAGTTCTTGCGATGCGTCGTGCAAGCTCGTGGATTTTTATGATGCGACGTTGCACCGCAGTTCTGTGTTTGGGCCCATAGATTTTTTGTTATATACTCTGACCTCTTTTTAACGCGTACGTCCGTCTATATCACTTACTGTCCTTACGTCAATGTAGGTATCACTAGCTGACCCAATAAACGTCGTTTTGTCACTAGTGTTATATTATAAAAAGGAAAAAGTGTCAAAACTACGGATATCTAAATACTTAAAAGTAGATTATGGTAAAGATTGACAGCTAACCCTTATATTGACAGAAAGCTACAAAAAACAGTTACAATGTAATAAAGATGAATGTGTTCTTTACGGTTTTCCGTGCAGGTTTTCCAATTTTCTTTTCCGAAGAATCTTTCTGAGACTTCCAACAAATTGTTTGATAAAAATTTAAACGACTAGACTAAGAGCGGGTTTCTGAATTGACTATTTTGAGTTAACCACGTCTCAAACCTTAATTTAATGCCAAATATTGACAGGTTTTCAAGCTAAAGTTTGAGAAATATTCAACTACAAATGCTTGACACCCGGGGCCCTGGGACGAAGGAAAAGAAGAAACAGGAGTGGGGTTTTTAGTCAGTAAAATTCTGACATTATCTCCCGCTCCGCCCAAGAGCGAGATTTGTCATAAGATGATATTCCCACACAAAAAAAAAAAACTACAAATGCTTAATTCAGAAATTGGGGTAAGCAAAACAAGTCCAGTCATTTTCGAGTTTTTCACAACACATTTAGGGCGGTTTCTGAACTGAGTACTTTGAGATAGAACCAAATTTTGTTAGATTAAAGTAGAGCTTGAGTATTACTCAATTTCATAATGTGTTTGAAATGTGTTAATCAGAAATGGGGGATTAACCATTCATTTTAGTTTATGAAGCTTTAAGTTTTAACAGTTAGCCCTACAGAATTCTAAGATTGTATCCTATCCCCATATTGTATGAAGGAAAAACAAAAGAAAATCAAGGGTGTTAGACTACGACACCGAGAACAATAGAGCGCTCATTATAAAAGGTTTATGTGAAGGAAGGGCAACACTAGTTGGAAACTACTGCCTAAGAATTTCTTCAGCTCTGTTCATTATGTTGAAAATGTTGAAAGATGTCTCTCACTGACCAAAGCGAAAAATTAACGGGATTAAAAAGTTTAAGCTGTTGAGTTTTTTTTTAGGTGGGAAATAATCCAATAATTTCACAAGTGGGAGGGCGTGTCACACTTTCAAAGTCAGTCAAATCAAGTCAAAGTCAAAGGTTTTTTATTTCACATAGGCCTACATGGACACTTATAAAACGTCAGAAGCTAGTGCACGGTTCCAAATTGGTCGTTTCCTATGGAGAAGAACCGGCAAGAAACTCCATGATTACACTTTTGAAAAAAATTGTTGTTACAATATTTCTATATTACAGAATAAGTAGATATTATGTAAGGACAGTGTAGACTGGTTAATATTGTACTAATAAGTACAATCAAAAGTGAGTCGTAATAGGAAGTAAACTAAGAATTCGCGGAGTCTACAGTGTTCTCACATTCACATTCTAAAAAAAACTTTTACTGATTAAAACCCACTTCTATGTTTCTTGTTTGCCTTGCGTTGCAGGGCTCCGGGTTTTCCATTCTGAAGCAAACCCATCGCCCAGCAGGCTTCGACTTTACTGGTCCCCTACGGTTTTGCTGACATTTCCTCAAGGCGCGCGTGGAACACTACGCGCTGTCGACGACTTGGGCTCAGTCCAGACGGTTACCGGATGGCCGGACGGCGAGCTACCCATTACTCGCCGTCCACAAGCCCACGCCTACTGTGAAACTGTTGAGCTTGCTTTGGTGTATATTCTCTGTTAAAACACTAGTGTCTTTTAGACTTATTTACGAATTAAATATTGTTACTGATTATCGAGAAATATTCGCATCAATACCGTGCAGGAAACAAAAAAAACCGCAAAAAATCTCAAATTCAGCATTTATGTAAGTGGTGCTGAATGAAAAACCACTAAAAACGTGCCCGCTAGCTCCATCATAAACTTGAAAGGCGCAAAGGGGTCGACTGCAGTGCGTGCTGGCCACAGGTGGGGGGTGGCATCCTCCCCTTCATCTCGTTTCATCCCAGTGCCGATCTGACGGTCGTCGGTATCGCACGCGTTCGTGCGCCGCGTTCGTTGCGAAAACACGCGAGGTAAACGTCAACAATCCGCGTTCGCGAAGTGTCATTTTCAAAAAAAGAATCAGTTTAAAAAAAATAACGGTTGTGTCTGTGATTGGTTTAGTGTTGTGAAGTTTCAAATGTTTATTAAAGTGAGGTAACAGGAATGGATGGAGAGAATCGGATTATTTTGAACGTTGGCGGTATAAGGTGGGTAATTATTTAATTAATTATCATAAAATTGAATAATTATAAAAAATTATTCAATATAATCAAGAAATTACTTTATTTCTGGCATAGATAAATACATCTGATTGTGTTGGCATTTGTGTGTCAATAAACTAAGGCACAAATCAATGTGAATATTTTCATTATGATTTTTAAACACAATTTTCCGAGACTCTCTGCAAGTCCTATTTTAAAAAATTATAGACGATAGTAGGTACATGGTTTTTTATCCATGTTTGTGAAACACCTAAATAGTCCTGAAATCGTAGCCAAAGGCATTTTTTAGGAATTTCATCAGAGGCGAATACCATCAGAATTTTGTGGTCAGGTATTGGAAAATGATTTTCCATTGTATTGTTATGAATTTGATGAATTGATTGGACGAATTTTCAGATGAATTTTTCATAACATTGTTGAATGTTGATGAATGATGGCAGCAAGTCAAATTTAATATTTGGGAAAAATAAAAAATGAAATATAAGTAAAAAATAGATGACACTAGTTTCTGTCTGTGGTTTCATCCGGGTAAAGGTAGAAAACTATTCCTAGGGAACATACTCCGGGGATAGACAGGATAGGACATGGTCTACCGTGTGAGAAATTTTATTAAGCGTGAAGGAGTAACCAATATACTCATAGGTATATACAAACTTTTTTTTTTAATAATGATATAAACTAGTGCTTGACTGCAATCCCACCTGGTAGTTAGCAGTGATGCAATCGTTGATGGGCAATGACGCGCACTGAGAGCCAGAATCATTAGAATGTATACATCCATATTCTAATCATAAACTAATTAAGTATTTAGAAATATGTAACCTCTATTCTTCCGATTGAAGAACTTTGTATTCATGGTCAAGAAAAAAAAAAAGTAATTGCAAATGAGTAGACTAGTTAAAAAACAAACGGTCCGTTTTGACATTTGAGAAAGACCTTAAGTAACTTCGAACGAAACTGAAAGAAACAAATAATAATTAGGGGTCCGGTGTAGTAGTAGCTCTTTTAGTTATTTTAGTAGTAGCTATACTACACCGGATAATATACCACAGTGTCTCAAGACGAAAGTCTATGACCAGTGCGTGTTGCCAGTGATGACATATGGCTCTGAAACGTGGTCGCTTACAATGGGCCTCATTAGAAGACTTAAAGTCACCCAAAGGGCAATGGAAAAGGCTATGCTCGGAGTTTCCTCGCGTGATCGAATCCGGAATGAGGATATCCGCAGAAGAACCAAGGTCACCGACATAGCACGAAGAATCGCCAAACTTAAGTGGCAAAGGCAGGGTACATTACTCGCAGAACAGATGGCCGTTTGGGCCGAAAGGTGCTGGAATGGCAACCACGTATCGGAAGACATAGTGTTACAAGGTGGCTCGATGACCTGGTAACGGTTGCGGGAGTCCGATGGATGCGAGACGCACAGGACCGTTCATTGTGGCGACATTTGGGGGAGGCCTATGTCCAGCAGTGGACGTCTTTCAACTGAAATGATGATGATGATGATGACACTACCACGGACCAGCCGCTAGGTAATCAAAATACAAATGTCAAAACGGGCCTATTATTTTTTGGCAGCTTTAGTCCTGTCCAAAGATTGGGTAAATTTCTAAAGATAACATAACTTTAGTTACAAATATAGTTTACCTCCGTAGCATCCATTTGTTTGTTTCATTCATTAGTAAATCGCCTTCATCCCTCGACAATGACAGCGCTAATGTAGGTAATCTGCCAAATGGTCCAGCTGCCCGAATTTTCTTAATAAAGAAGAATGGGTAGTGTTACTAACAAACACCTGTTCTTAATTACACTTTAGTATTGAGACATAATATTATATAGCATAAAGTCGTAACATACTTTTTGAGTAACATTGTATTAATAATAATATAATAAGAATAATAAATCATTTATTTTCAGGCATCTTAGCCCATAGATGACGTACCTTACAGACTAACACACATATATATGTATATATATATAAGGTGTTAAAAAATTAACTTTAAGAATTTCGAGGGAACATTTTATTCCTCATTATGAACAACTTTTACTATGGGACCAAACCTGATATCGTGAAAAAAAAAATCAGCTGTTTCCTACTTTTATGTTCGCATAACTCGTCAAAATGTACGGAACAGCTGATTTTTTTTCGCGATTTCAGGTTTTGTCCCATAGTAAAAGTTGTTCATAATGAGGAGTATAATGTCCCCTCGAAATTCTTAAAGTTACTTTTTTAACACCTTATAGAGTAAATACAAATAATCGTTAGTAAATAAAACTTAGGACTACATTAATTACGCTTCACACTGCACTAAGTTCACTTCATGTTGACCTAATAATATAAATAAATAATAATACCCTAAATATATATTAATATATATTAATGCCCTTCACACCGCCAGAAACAGAAAAAGATTGAGGAATATCGTTCGAATGAAAGTGATGAAACAGTGAGGTCTCGACCCTCAGCATTGAGGAGTACGACTCAAGGAGGAGGAGGAACTTTGTATTATAAAACAAAATAAAATGTATAACATAACATAACATAATCAGCCTTATAATGTTCCCACTGTTGGGACTCAGGCCTCCTCTCTAGGAGAGGGAACGGGCCGTAATTCACCACGCGGGCCCAGTGCGGGTTGGTGGATGTCACATGTCTTCGAATTTTTGGTTCTAGGACATGCCGGTTTCCTCACGATGTTTTCCTTCACCGTTTTGAGAGCAGTGGTGATGAAATAGATTACACAAAGTAATGCGCCTGGCTGGGTTTGAACCCGCGACCTACAACTCGTAAGTCGGGGCCGTTACCACTCGGCCACCACTGCTCTCAAAATGTATATAAAAGCGAAATACCACTCACTGATTAATCACGAAATCTCAGAAACTATAACACCTACAAACTTAAAATTTGGCAGGTAGGTTTCTTATAGGGTGTGGACATCCGTTAAGAACGGATTTTCCGAAATTCACCCCCTAAAGAGATGAAACGGGGGGCCAAAGTTTGTATGGAGAAATTATGGAGTATACTTTCACGCGGGTGAAGCCGCTGGCAGAAGCCAGTAAATATTATAATTTCTTTTTTTTTCTTAAATGTTGCCATTAGGAATTACTTCAGTATGGTGGGTGCCCTCACAAACATATAAAGTCACATATACAAGACACCCGGACCAGGAACACCTATATATAAGTTACACAAATATTTGTTCCGTTCGGGGATCGAACCCAACAATCGCTCGAAAACTGCGCCAACCGTGCCATCAAATTCACATTACATCCAGCATCTGATACTGTGATCTTAAACTGTTTATTGATTACATAACGCAAAAACATTGTTTCACGAATTGCTTACAATATAAAAATTACGAAAACGAACTCTCCAGCAGGCCTAGCCAAGTTATGACCGTTTCGTTTCGATTCTCTTTCGTTGATCGCCTCGAGATGACGCGTTGAGATGACGTCATTCCCATGCATTTGAAGTTTTCTTTAAACTTTCGAATACGGTAATTAGAGACACAATAGAAAGACAAAGAGAGAGCGAACGCTCGCGTTCGCTTGGGGTTTAATGAATTAATGATTGTAGATTATCAACTTGGCTAAGTCCTCTGAAAAGATGCACTTTTTGCATAGATCAGATCTTATGCGTAGGTAGTATGGATTTATACAGGGTGTATCAGACTTTTTTCGGCTATTTTGAAGTCGGATTCCAGTTTAGACCTATGTACTTGTGTACCAGAATCGTCAAACTTAAGTGGCAGTGGGCAGGGCACATTGCTCGTAGAACGGATGGTCGATGGGGCCGAAAGGTTCTAGAGTGGCGACCGCGCACCGGAAAACGCAGCGTCCCACAAGGTGGACCGAAAACCTGATGAGAGTTGCGGGAACGCGGTTGATGCGAGACGCATAGGATCGTTTGTTGTGGCGGTACTAGGAGAGGCTTATGTCTAACAGTGGACGTCTTTCGGCTGAAATGATGATGATGATGATGACTTGTGTACCATAAACAAAAGTAAAATAAACACAAACCTTTGTTTAGCCCAAATTAAAAAGACAAATAAATAAATAAGAATATTAAAATTCGAGTTACATTTTAGGTGAACCGATGTCCTGGTGAGAGTCGCGGGAACCTAATGGATACGAGACGCACAGGACCGTTTGTTGTGGCGACACTTGGGGAGGGCTATGTCCAACAGTGGACATCTTTCGCCTGAAATGATGAATTTTAAACACATTCAGCCGTTCATTTTTATTTAGAGCTTATGTCCAACAGTGTGTCCACTGTTGGCCGAAAGAAGTCTCTTTCGTCTGAAATGATGATGACCATCATCATCGTGATTTCGTCGTCGTAAAGAAAGAAAGATAAAATATGAAGAATAAAAGTAGTCGGGGTGAATAGAAACGCAGGGTTGAATAGAAACAAAACTTTGGTTTAATTTTTCAATTTGATACCAATTGGCTTCTAACAAAGCATCGACTTTAAAAAAATACAATTAATTAATAAATTGATATAGATAAATGCTACAAAAAATATTGTAAAATCGTGAACCTTTGGAGTTTTGTTTCTATTCACCCCTCAGTTTCTATGGGGTGACCCATTTGACTGTATGAGAGGAATAATTGCAAGAAATACGAGTATGAAAGGGTACTTATACTCTCAAAAAAATCTCCAAAGACACTAGAGATAGCTAATAGATTTAAAAAAAAACTGAGTACCATTTATTGACCTGGAGCACCTGCCCATCTGATTTCTACAATCCTAAGATCCTAATATATTAACTTCCCTGAAAAATATACATTTTAAGAAATCAAAAATTCCATCCAAATTGTTTTTGAGAAAATCGCAGACATATAGTGGGTGGGCTTGCGGACAGCGAGCTACGCATTGCTCGTCGACCATCCGTCTGGACTGAGCCCAAGTCGTCGACGGCGCGTACTGTTCCACGCGCGCCTCAAGGAGATGTCAGCAAACAGTAGGGGCCCAGCAGGGTTGAAGCCTACTCAGGCCAAGGGTCTGCTTCTGAAAGGAGGACTCGGCCTTGGTACGAAAGGCAACGAAGGAACAGAAGTGGGTTTTTAATCAGTAAAAGTCTGACACTATCTCGCGCTCCGCCCAAGAGCGGGGGATGTCATTGGATGATTTTCCAACCGAAAAAAAAAAGACATGATTGAAAAACATAACCTCATTTTTTGAAGTCGGTTAAAATGATGTAGCTCTTACCTTTATGATTCTAGTAAGATGAAACTTTTAGACAAAATTCAGAGCATGTGTGGCCAGAGCTAGTTTTAGTATCATAATAACCTTGACCTAACTACCTAATAGGAACCTTTTTACCGGCCGATGGAGACTCCTCACTTGACCATTATAGCTTTAGCAATATTAGTTTAAGTTATTTAGTTTTATACGCTCTCCCGATCTATATGGCCTGTTGGTCTAGTGGTTAGTGGCCCTGACTGCTAAACTGGAGGTCGTGGGTTCGATTCCCACCCATGACAAATGTTTGTGTGATGAGCACAATCATTTGTTCTGTGTCTATAATGAGTAATTTATCTATAATATGTATGTATTTAGAAATATATAAGTATGTTTATCAGTTGTCTAGTACTCATAACACAAGCTCTGCTTAGCTTGGGACTAGACGGCGTTGTGTGATGGTTGTTGAATATTATTATTATTATATTTTAATTAAAATCAGCTTGATTTATTTATCCGTGTAAATTTCGGTTATTGCGGGAGTAAAGTCGAAGTCGAAGCCAGATAAAAAGTGTCCTCAGAAACCGGCATGTCCTAGAACCAAACATTCGAAGACATGTGACATCCACCAACCCGTACTGGGCCCGCGTGGTGGATTACGGTCCATTCCCTCTCCTAGAGAAGAGGCCTGAGTCCCAACAGTGGGAACAGCAGACAGACAGAAGCGGCTGGGGACTTTGTTTAATAATATGTAACTTGTGAGGATAGAGTTCTCGTTATGATTACTAAACCCAAACTAGATTCTCAATTAAGGTCTTATGAGTAATCAAACCCATATCTTCAGGATTATCTCGAAGCTCAAACAGAGTAGTTAGATATTATTTGTTCAGGTCATATTTCATGATTAGCAAAGCAAATAAGCGCAATCCCGTGAGGAATGGAGTTAAAACATTTGCTTTTGTAAGAGGAAGTTAAATTAATTTGCGTAATTTATTTCGGTGGTCTTTTTGGTTTGCTCTGTGCGAAAAATGTAGTCGTTTAGGAAGACGGCGGTTGTAATCTCTATTGTCGTTTTTTTTTTTTTAAAGAACCCGTTTGTAATGATTATTTATAAGCTAGAAAACTAAATGACTACACATTGAAAAGTGTAGAAGAAACAAAGAAAGAGAGAAAAAATAAATAAAGGAAAAAACCGCGAAATTGAGAGTCGGACTCGCGCACTGAAGGTTCCGTACAAACTTGTGAAAATAGTACTTTTTGAGCCTAGCTTAGAGTAATTAAAGACCATGTCAGATTGTTACTGACTAAAACACAGTGTGGCTGGGGCGCGAGGGCCGTTCCCTCGCACGTGCGGCTCCTTTACTAGGATTACTGCTTCTCAGAAGGAGACGACTGCCTACCATTCCTCCTCACTAACTACAGGGCCTATGAGTGGGAGATTTTGTATAAGGTTTCCTTTGGATAATAATATTTTAATAATAATATTTTTTAAGAGGATGATGGACCCCCTTAGACGATGAACCGGGTGTCCAAGAGGGTTCAAAGGCTCACTAGCAGAAGCTAGTAGACAGACAGACTACTAGTTATATCTGAAGCCCTTGACGTAAAATGTAGCCTACCAATTAAGGATTAGCAAATTTAAACAGCCAATTGGTATTTCCATACTAAAAGCAGTACTATATTATTTGGAAGAGAGTAACTCAAAGTTATGTAAACACTTTGGTCTCAAGACCTCAATTTGTTTCTAAATAAGGGAAGGTTGTTTATCCATCATGGGACTGAACGAAGCCATTTCTCTCGGTTTTGGTGAATATAAATTAGAAAAATATTTTTTTGGTGTATTTTGCTTACGTTTTTAAAACTTCATTTAAATAAAGAAAGAAAGTAAAAATGTTTATTCTGACCAAATAGATGCACAATAAAATACAGCAATCAGTCGGACCATGTGTAAACCGCACTTATCTGGGCTGCACAATAGTCACTAGACAAAACACAGTTGTCTGATGTCTACAGCTTAGTCTGTGGTTGTCTATTACCTATTGCACCTGGCCGTAAATATAAACAATAATATAAGAAAAACTAATACAATGTTTAAATTCAAGTTGTGCGTCGCATCTAGGCAAAAATAGGTTGTAGCTCAGCTTATACCGTGACGCTGGGCAAATCCAGCAATTTATGATGCTGATTTTCAGCAACCACCGTTTTAGTGACAATTTGGCGTTCCCTCCGTGAGTAATTACCTAACTACTTTGGCAGATAAACACTTTTCTTTCTTTCTTCACATACTACCGATCCCTGAATTAAGAATTTGGCGTTGAATAATTCTTGTAAGTTGGACACGTCAACTTATCTCCAAATATTCAATTCAGAAACCGGACCTTAGATTATGTATAGGTACTTTTTAGTTTCTGCAAAGCTTAACATCTATGCCCCGCAACCAAACATCGCGCTTTTATACTCAAAGGGTTTGGCTTTGGCAGGTGATACTTACACCTATTTTGTGAGGTATATTCTAAGTCTCATGGCGACCATATCTTCAAATCCAAACTCTATTATTGAGTTCTCATTATAAAAACCTATAAAAACTTAGCTTGCTGTGGTGGGACTAAAATTTGCAGGTGTAATGTTAAATTATGTTATGTCATAAATCTTCACCTGCACTTTCTGCCCAGTTCCTAACTCATAGAAAAAAACCATGCCTTTCTCTAAACAAATACCTTACAACGCCATCTATGTCAGAACATACGAACTAAAGTTCTGACGTCACATATTACCTACATCGTGGAATTAAAGTTCTACGCGCTATTTGGATATACAGAACTGTTCAAAAATCAAATATTGAGTGGTTGCCAGGACCAGAAAAAATATCGGTATAACTTGATTTAAAGAGATATTTTTTAAAGAAAATTTTTGAGCTACCGCAACTTACTTTATGAAATTTTTTCATTGATAGAAGGCTTCTATCACAGCCTTAAGCTACTTTTTATCCCGGAGAAGCGCATATTTCCTGGCTTATTGGCTAAAGAAGCCATGATGTGAAGAAAAGCTATCTAGCTTACCACAAACATGACGGGTTGGCATTATTGAATTTTCTCGGCCATTTTCTCATGGGAATGGATTCCTCATGGAAGAAAATGGCGTTTTATATATGTATGCCAGACTAAGTTCTAGTCTAGTACTCTAGGCACTAAGCACAAGAACCTAAGCTAGGCTTCCAAAGGTTTATGTTTGACGTAACGCACTCTTACTACGAAAGTGCCCTAACTCAAAATATCTTTAAACTTACTCTAAAACCTCGTATTATCATCTTCACATAATTTCAAACAAAAGAAGTCTGCTGTTGGTTATAGACCTCCCCCAAATGTTGCTACAAGGACCGGTCCTACGCGTCTGGTTTCCATCGGATTCCCACGATCATGATCGCAACGCTGCGTCTTCTATCGGCACATCTGCTCTTCGAGCAATGGCCCTACCCACTTTAACACACACCTTGTTTCTCCCGCGGATATCTTCATTTCTGATCTGACCACTTAAAGAAACTCCGAGCATAGCCCTCTCCATTGCGATGTCACAGGAGAATAAAACAGTAGAGATATGGTAAGGGGGTGTGATGCTTGCGTAAACTCAAGTAGTTGAACGATTCTTTGGACTATGTAGGTACTAAGTCTCCTGCGGATATCTTCATTTCCGATTCGATCATGTGAGAAAACTCCGCACATAGCACTCTCTTTCCATACTATATATATTTTTAAGAGTTTCATGCTCATTTCCCACAAAATGTATTTTTTGAGTTAGGTCACTTTCATTATAAGAGTGTGATAAGTATAGTGACATAAGTAGTGGTGAAGGGTCTTGTCTATTTGTTACAGGCTTTACGTGGTCGTTATGCCCTGAATGTCCCCACCCTTATAAATATTATGATTGGTGTAGTTCTTAGAATCCTTAGAAATTTAGGGAGAGATTTTCAGAATACCAAAATGAGCATCAATACTGATAGGCTGTTAAAGAATCACCATCTATACTAATATTATAAAGACGTTTTGGTTTTTTTAATTGTAGGAGGTAATCTCTGAAAGTACTAGTCCGATTGCTTTAACTTATTTCACTGATACAAAGCTGCTTTATTCGTGAGTGACATAGACTATATTTTATGTCCGTGAGCGTGGCCAAAATCTAGTAATAATAGAAAGGCGAAATTTTGTACGTGTGTGTTTGTTTCCTACTCCTTTACGTTCAAACGGTGCAATGGATTTGGATGAAACTATGCACACGGCTAGACCATGTCCTGGAATAGAAGATAGGGTACTTTTTATTTTGGGAGTATGTATCCTTGGAATAGATTTTTACTTTCATGCAAGCGATGCCGCCTACAGAAGTTAGTGTTTTTATAAAAGGTAACTAAAATAAAAACCAGAAAAGTACAAATGCTATAAAACATCTGACGGTAATCACTTTAATAAAGGCGAAAGTTTGAGTATGTATGTTTGTCACTACTTCACGCTCGATAGACTGTGGTCTACATGACCCCCCTATCCAAGTTATAATCGTTTCGTTAGCGCCGAACGCCTCGAATAGGCCACGCCTCCGATTCCTTTGTTCTGACGTCATGTCAACGCTCAGTCACGCGGTTAGAACAAAGGAATCGGAGGCGTGGCCTACTCGAGGTATTCGGCGCGAACGATACGATTGTTACTTGGCTAGGGGGGCAGGATATAGTATGGTCCAGGATATATCCTGGAATAGCACATAGGTAACATTTTATTTCGGGAGCGGGCAAAGTCTCTGTCAGCTGCTATTGTACTATAATCTGCTAAGTGCCTCATTTTTTGTATTTTTTCTTTACGTAAGTACCTTAATTACATAATGTATTACTAACAGACAGAGAGGTCAATTCTTTTGTTCATTTGTACAAAAGAATTAGTTCATAAATCTGGCCAGACTTTTTCTATTATGTTTTGGTCAACAGTCTGGCTGGATGTTTTTTAGGGTTCCGTACCTCAAAAGGAAAAACGGAAACCTTATAGGATCACTTTGTTGTCCGTCTGTCTGTCAAGAACCTTAATTCGGGAACACGTGGAGGTATCGAGTTGAAATTAAAACCATATACTCAAGTCTGAGGTCCCTTGAAGCTATGAAAAAAATCAAACTTCTGAGTTAACGAAAAAAGCTGTTTGTGTCGCAAAAAACGTATATTTCGGCTCTCTCAAGGGAATCAAAATTTACAGGGTACTTCCCGTTGACCTAGAATCCTGAAATTTGGCATAAAGCAAGGTCTCATAGAACAAATATAGGAAAAAATCTGAAAACTGTAAAATTGTAGTTGCGCCACAAAAAACAAAAACATTTTTTGAGTTCGGAAAAATCTTCGTAACTCAATTTGGGACTTGAATTGTTTTCATAAGCAAGTTTCTACGGAACCCTCAGTGAGCGATTCCGACTCGCACTTGACAGTTATTTTATTATTGCTGATAAGCTCGCGGTTGACTTCTATCGTACCTGATGAAAAAAGAAAAAACAAAGTGATATGGTCGACGATGGAGCACACTTGCGTAGAAGTAACAGATTCGTTCTTGACTTAAAGATTTCCAGGTTGTATGTAATAGCTATTGGGAAATACAGACTCAGGCAAAAAAATCCACTTCTTAGCTAAACGCACTATGAATGTGTTCCTAAAATGTTTTGTGCGTATGTAGCTGGGTATCAGTATTTTATATGGATTGGGTGCTGTTGTGGAGGTTCTGGAATGGCGACCACGTACCGGAAGACGTAGCATTGGAAGGCCTCCTACAAGATGGACCGATGACTTGGTAACGATTGTGGGAGTCCGATGGATGCGAGACGCACAGGACCGTTTATGTCTACGGTGCAGCACAGTGTTATGCCCCCATGGTCCGACAGATTGCTGTATTTTATTGTGCATCTATTTGGGCAGGATAAACATGTTTTCTTTCTTTTTTCTTTCTTTCTTTTATGCAGCATATGGTAGAAATTTGCCCCGCTTAGGCGGAGCACCATTGTGTCCTCGTGGACGCTATCATTGGTGGCGACCGCAGGCTGATCTCCAGTTCTTCGTCTGGCCACCTTCTTCTGCAAAACAGTAATGCGAGTTAAGGGGATGGTGGCAAACGTGAGGGAACGAAAATCTCCCTTATATTAGAACGTGCCACAACATGACACATCACAAAAATGTGGTCCAAGCATAATCAGGAGTCATCTCGTAAGGGAAATACTTTCAAAAGCCAAATCGTTATATTTCTTAAAAGACGTCGCCTTTTCAACAGATAAAAACATGAATATCATCAATCTTTATGAGAAAAACCTTTTTAACACTAAGTATAATGTCAAAGAAAGTAATGAAAATGGGACCTAAAGTTGTTGAAATTAAGCGCATTTTCAATTGTGAGAGTTGGTATGATTTGATTTTCCTAATTGCTTTACCTACTTACAGAGATTTGCTGAACCTACACTTGTTTGTAGAAGTATTTTTCATTTAGTTAAATTTATTAAGTTTTTGATCATGTTTCATTTCTGGTGGGATTCGTGCCAGCTAATTATTAAGGGGATGCAATTCGACATACATTTTCACTGTTTTTTATACAACCGCTCTTACGCGATTATGACGTTATTACACATTTTTCATTAGATATTTTTGGAAACACAGTATCTTGTGGATATTATCTAGGCTTCTATTGAAATTAATTTATAAATTTGTGTAAAACTAATCCAGTAAAGACCTCTGAAAATCTGTTGTTTGGCATGAACTTATAACATCAGCTATTTACTTGTAGAAGTCCTGTCAAAATCGGTCCAGCCGTTTAGGAAATTGGCCGGACAGACAGATAGACTGGCAGACAGACAAAAAGTAGGTACCGAATATACTTTCCAATGCATTTCGTTAAAACATGTTACCGTGATATTACAAATAGATGATTCATTTTTATTTACCTTAGATGTAGATGTATAGATTCCCTGTTTCAGCTAGCCGGCTTTCTTTCGTTAGGCTGAGACTCACAAATAGCCAGTTTTTTCTGTCCACTTCACCCTAGAATCTAGAACATGACGTGACTATTTTACTCACTAAAAATACTAGTCCTGGCTAGTTTCAGTTACGTAGTTCGAAATACTTTTATGCAAATAGAGTTAGCGCAGTTTGAAGTTGAATTTATAGTTTAAACGTTTCAACTAACGGAAACTGGTGTTAATTGATTGCGGTATAGGTAGTAGTAAGTTATTGTTAAAACGATTCTTAAGGCCGGTTTCTGAATTCGGTGTGTGTTTGAGGTTAAGAAAGTGTTTACTTATTTTGTAACATTTGAGTGTTTTCAGATTAGAGGTTTTTTTTTATTGTGTGGGAAAATCATCTTATGACAAATCCCGCTCTTGGGCGGAGCGAGAGATAGTGTCAGACTTTTTCTGACTAAAAATCTTCTCTTGTTCCTTCTTTTCCTTCGTCCTAGGGCCCCGGGTTTCACTTTCACACTACCCGTGGCCCAGTAGGCTTCGACCCTGCTATGCCCCTACGATTTGATGACATCTCCCTGAGGCGCGCGTGGAACAGTACGCGCCGTCGACGACTTGGGCTCGGTCCTGGTCGGGATCGGAATCCCGGCGACGGTTGGGGCGTGAGGACCGTTGCCTCACGCGATCGGCCTCCTCCTTTGCTAGCATTACTGCTTCGCAGAAGGAGGCGACCGCCTGGCACTCCTTCTCGCTCTGGACCATGGCATGTACCAAGGCCCGGCGCGAGAGATAACCGCCGTTCAGATTAGGAAAAGAAAGAAAAAAATCATTTTCAGTTGTCATGTATTGCTACCCACATTTTCAACTCAAATTACTACATACTCACGTTTTTAGCTCATATTGCTACCCACATTTCCAACTCAATGTGTACCCAATCAATACTACTAGAACAAGAGATAAATACCGGAACCAACCCAGAAAGGGAAAGAAAAGACATCTAAAGGTTTTCTAGTAGATATATGGCTAACAGCAATTAGACACCTATTTGATTTTAGGTAGCCATATTTTTAACAATATTGCAAAAGAGAAATGTTACAATTTCGATGTAAAATCAAATCTTGAAATAAAAAAATGAAAAATTTGCCAAAACTACTCAGTCTCATTAATTATGTAGGTACTACAGAAATTTTATGTTGTAGGTGCGCCCTAAAAATTGTGAGTAATTAATACATTACTGTTCGACAGTAGTAACAATTATAAAAAAAAAAAAATATGTACTTACTGTATACGTAACACAAAATAATGGGTATACCAATGGACAAAGTAATTTTAATGGATTAAGTTACATGAAAGGTTAATGAGGGTGGATAAAAGTAAAATAATTGATATTTATACGAATATAGAGTTTCCATTTTTGACCAATGTCTTTATCTCATTTTGCTACCGATGTTTTGAACTCATGCTGCTACCCACGTTTTATGTTTAACGAATGTATTACTCATTAAGAACAATACATAGTATACTTAGTTATAATAATGAGCGTATATTAAAAAACAAATAGTTTTCAATTAATGTGTGCTACTTTAATTTTTAACTCATATTGCTACCCGCGTTTTCAACTCAAAATGCTACGCAGGTTTTCAGCTCATGTAGTTACTCACGTTTTGAATTCATGTTGCTAGTTTCAACTCATGTTACCACCCATTTTTAACTCAGGTCGCTACTCACGTTTTCAACTCATATTGCAACTCACGCTTTTAGCTCATACTAACTACTTTTTCCACTCATATTGCTACCCATGTTTTCATATCATGTAACTTCCCAAGTTTTCAACTCATATATCCACCCATTTTCAACTTATACTTATTGCTACTCACGCTTTTAGCTCATACTACCTATGTTTTCCACTCATATTGCTACCCACGTTTTCATATCGTGTAGCTACCCAAGTTTTCAACTCATGTAGCTACCCACATTTTCAACTTATACTTATTGCTACTCACGCTTTTAGCTCCTACTATCTACGTTTTCCACTCATATTGCTACCCATGTTTTCATATCATGTAGCTACCCAAGTTTGCAACTCATCATCATCATCATTTCAGCCGAAAGACGTCCACTGTTGGACATAGGCCTCCCCCAAATGCCGCCACAATGACCGGTCCTGTGCATCTCGCATCCATCGAATTCCCGCGACCCTCACCAGGTCATCGGTCCACCTTGTGGGAGGCCTTCCAACGCTGCGTTTTCCGGTACGCGGTCGCCATTCCAGAACCTTTCGTCCCCATCGACCATCTGTTCTGCGAGCAATGTGCCCTGCCCACTGCCACTTAAGTTTGGCGATTCTTCGGGCTATGTCCGTAACCTTGGTTCTCCTGCGGATATCCTTATTTCTGACGCGATCACGCAAGGAAACTCCGAGCATAGCCCTTTCCATTGCCCTTTGAGTAACTTTAAGCCTTCTGATGAGGCCCATTGTAAGCGATCACGTTTCGGAGCCATATGTCATCACTGGCAACACACACTGGTCATAGACTTTTGTCTTGAGACACTGTGGTATATTGGACGAGAAGACACCGCACAGCTTCCCGAAAGCTGCCCAGCCGAGTCGGATTCAACGATTGACCTCTTTCTCGAAGTTAGACCTACCCAACTGGACTGTCTGTCCCAGGTAAACGTAGTCGTCCACAACTTCGAGTGTAGAGTCTCCGATCTTGATAGGAGTGGGTGGCTACATGGATGTTTACCATGACTTTGGTTTTGTCCATGTTCATTTTAAGTCCCACTCTTTCGGAAGCTCTACTGAGGTTACTGAGCATTGTACTGAGCTCCTCCGTAGTCTCAGCCATGACTACTATGTCGTCGGCAAATCGAAGGTGAGTGATGTACTCGCCATTGACATTGATGCCTAGCCCTCTCCACTCCAGAACCTTGAAGACATCCTCCATTGCGGCCGTGAAGAGTTTCGGAGAAATAACGTCTCATTGCCTCACACCTCGCTGCAGGAGGATAGGTTTCGAGGTCTGGTCCTGAAGTCGGACTGACATGGTGGCGTTTTTGTATAAACACTTCAGCACTTCGATGTACCGATAGTCAAGCTGGCACCGTTGGAGAGACTGCACTACAGCCCAAGTCTCGATCGAATCAAAGGCTTTCTCATAGTCCACAAACGCTAAGCAGAGAGGCTGATTATACTCCTCGGTCTTCTGTATAACCTGCCGCAGCGTATGTATGTGGTCTACGGTGCTAAAGCCTTTTCGAAATCCGGCTTGTTCGGGAGGCTGGAAGTCGTCGAACCTGCGCGCGAGACGGTTCGTGATGACTCTGGAAAACAGCTTGTAGACATGGCTCAGAAGTGAGATGGGCCTGTAATTCTTAAGCAGGGTATTGTCACCCTTCTTAAAGAAGAGTACCACCACACCTCTGCTCCATGCCTGTGGCGTTTTTCCCTCGAGTATGACGGAATCGAACAACTTCTGAAGGGCCTTTAGGACTGGTTTTCCAACCGCCTTCAGGAGCTCGGCCGTAATTCCGTCTTCACCCGTCGCCTTGTTGTTCCAGTTCCTCAACTCATATAGTTACCCATTTTCAACTTATACTTATTGCTACTCACGTTTTTAGCTCATACTACCTACTTTTTCCACTCATATTACTACCTAAGTTTTCATATCGTGTAGCTACCCAAGTTTTCAACTCATATAACTACCCACATTTTCAACTTATACTTATTGCTACTCACGCTTTTAGCTCATATTATTACTACCCACGTTTTCAACTCATGTTGTTACCTTAGTTTTCATCTCATATTGTTGCTACCATGAGCAGTGGTGGCCGAGTGGTAACAGCCCCGACTTACGAGTTGAAGGTTGCGTGTTCAAACCCAGCCAGGCGCATTACTTTATGTAATTTATTTCATCACCACTGCACTCAAACCGGTGAAGGTAAACATCGTGAGGAAACCGGCATGTTCTAGAATCAAAAATCCACCAATCCGCACTGGGCCCGCGTGGTGGATTACGGCCCATTCCCTCTCCTAGAGAGGAGGCCTGAGTCCCAACAGTGGGAACATTATAAGGCCGACTATGCTATGCTATGTTGTTGCTACTTAAGTTTTCAATTCATGTTGTTACCCACGCTGTCAACTTGTGTGAACTTATGTTGCTACACAAGGTTCCAACGCGAATTTTTGATTTCTAAGTTTTACTTATTGAGTGGCCAAAGATCAGTTACGTTTCATTCACAAAGTATGTGACAAGAAAAGTACGGATAACCAGCCGTGAATCGCGTGAATCGCCAAACTTAAGTGGCAGTGGGCAGGGCACATTGCTCGCAGAACAGATGGTCGATGGGGACGAAAGGTTCTGGAATGGCGACCACGTACCGGAAAACGCAGCGTTGGAAGGCCTCCCACAAGGTGGACCGATGACCTGGTGAGGGTCGCGGGAATTCGATGGATGCGAGACGCACAGGACCGGTCACTGTGGCGGCATTTGGGGGAGGCCTATGTCCAACAGTGGACGTCTTTCGGCTGAAATGATGATGATGATGATGAACCAGCCGTGGTGACGTAAACAAATCATATTAATTTGCTAGACAATAAGCGCTTACCCGTGATTTATGGTACAATATGGAAGCTTAGAAAAATGACATATTAACAGCATTAACGATCATTAATCGTGTGCTATTTGTACGACTATTGGACACGGAGTTTTATTTAATCATTGCTTTTGTAATTATCGATTCTGTCGCTTCTTCCTTTGTCACAGTCTGTTTCTAAAATTCAAAAAGTGTCGACGTGATATTGCGACAACTGTTCGACGACCACTTTATGGATTTTTTTCCATGGAAACACTACCTGTGGATTAAGTTGTATAATTAATTAGATTCTTCCAGCGGCTTATCAGCCCTAAATTATACCAAGAGAACATACTTCCAGGGTACTTCCTTTAGCATAGCATAGCATACTCAGCCTTGTAATGTTCTCACTGTTGGGACTCAAGCCTCCTCTCTAGGAGTGTTGTGAATTCAGTGCGGGTTGGTAAATGTCACATGTCTCCGAATTTTTTGGTTCTAGGACATGTCGGTTTCCTCACGATGTTTTCCTTCACCGTTTTGAGAGCAGTGGTGATGAAATAAATTACACAAATTAATGCGCCTGGCTGGGTTTTGAACCCGCGATCTACAACTCGTAAGTTGGGGCCGTTATCACTCGGCCACCACTGCTCACCACTTCCTATCTTATGTGGTATTCCAGGAAATGGTCTACCCGTCGAATGTATTTTATTCAAATCCGTTCAGCCGTTCATGTGTGAAGGAGTAACAAACATGCACACACTTACAAACTTCCGCTTATATAATACTAGCTTCTGCCAGCGGCTTCCATGAAAGTCGGTTTCTCCATAGAAACTTTGGACCCCCGTTTCATCCCTTTAGGGGGTGAATTTCGGAAAAACCGTTCTTAGCAGATGTCTACACCCTATATGGAACCTACCTGCCAAATTTTAAATTTGTAGGTGTTATAGTTTTTTCAGTGGTGGCCGAGTGGTAATGGCCCCGACTTACGAGTCGTAGGTCGTGGGTTCAAAGCCAGCCAGGCGCATTACTTTGTGTAATTTATTTCATCACCACTGCTCTCAAAACGGTGAAGGAAAACATCGTGAGGAAACCGGCATGTCCTAGAATCAAAAATTCGAAGACATGTGACATTCACCAATCCGCACTGGGCCCGCGTGGTGGATTACGGCCCATTCCCTCTCCTAGAGAGGAGGCCTGAGTCCCAACAGTGGGAACATTAAAAAGCTGACTGTGCTATGCTATAGTTTTTGAGATTTCGAGATTAATCAGTGAGTGGTATTTCGTTTTTATATATATAGTTAAAGAAGATTAATGTGATGACTTCACATCATTGTCTACAGAAATTGAATATTAAGATTTAGATAGCAATTAACCCAAGAATGTCAAAATCCCACACCCTGCCTACACAGTTAACTACAGACGTGGGTACTAAAGGTTACACAAACCAATCCTTTTTGACCTTTCTACAAATTACATTACGTATTCGTAAATGTCAAGCTTTCTTCTTCTTCGCATATCAATGGCAACTGGAAGTTATTATCTGTAAACGGGGTAAATGGGAACACAGGGGTAATAAGAAACAAAACTGAAATTGAAATTTGAAAACATTCACTTTATACTTTTGTTTTCAAATAATTTATCCCGCTCTGTATGGAGCGAGAGGGACTGGCAGATTTTACTGACTAAAACTCAGCTGTGTTCCTTCAGTTGCACTTTGCGATCTAGGCCACGGTAGCTCTTTATATATTGGTTTCACATAGATTATATGATGTAAAACAGTGTCCATGGAGTTTCTTGCACGTTCTTCTCCATAGAGATCTACGCTTTGGAACGTGCAATTTAGCTTCACTTTTTTTGAAGCTACAATCTAGGGCCTTTAAGTCAAGAGTGAATAGGTCATTTCAAGGCAAACGTGCTCTATCGTCGGCCACATTGTCATTTACCATCAGGTGAGATAGTGGACAAATGCGAGCCTATCAATTATAAAAATAGTGTTAACTAATGTATGTTTCTTTGTGACAGTAAACGATATATTATTGTTTTAAATTTATATTATTTTTAGTGGTAGATATTATACGCCTCTGTGCACTGTTTCAAGGAATAAAATCGTGATAGCTAATTCGTGGCCAGATCGTAGAATTGATCACTTCATGATATGGCCAATTAAAACTGGCCAGATCCTTTAAACGCTAACATTTGATGATATGCAATCCTCGTTTGGCCATATCATTGATGTATGATTTCAATGACATTACACACATAAGGTCTAAAGAAAGTAACCTAAACGAGGATTGAAATATCATCAAACTTTAACGTTTAAACCGATCTGGCCAGTTTTAATCTTTTTTTTTTTATTGAGTGGGAAAATCATCTTATGACATCCCCGCTCATGGGCGGAACGGGAGATAGTGTCAGACTTTTACTGACTAAAAACCCACTCCTGTTCCTTCGTTGCCTTCGTCCCAGGGCCCCGGGTTTCGCTTTCACACTACCCGTGGCCCTAGCAGGGTTCGACCCTGCTGGGCCCCTACGATTTGCTGACATCTCCTTGAGGCGGGCGTGGAACGGTACGCGCCGTCGACGACTTGGGCTCGGTCCGGACGGTTACCGGACGATCGGACGGCGAGCCACCCATTGCTCGCTGTCTGCAAGCCCGCGCCTACGGTGGCCGGAAATTAGGATCGGAATCCCGGCGGCGGTTGGAGCGTAAGGACCGTTGCCTCACGCGATCGGCCGCCTCCTTTGCTAGCATTACTGCTTCGCAGAAGGAGGCGACCGCCTGCCACTCCTCCTCGCTCCGGACCATGGCCTGAACCAAGGCCCGGCGCGAGTGATCGCCGCCGCCGATTGCCCCCACGAGGACACGGCGTTGCTCTGCCCAAGCGGGGCACACCTTCACCGTGTGCTCTACCGTGTCCTCCGGGCGGTCCACACAGTGGCGACACCCGGGCGTCGTTTCCGCACGAATCCGGTGCAGGAACCTCCCGAACTTACCGTGTCCGGTGAGAACCTGCGTCATGCAGAAGATGAGGACGCCTTGAGGTCTTTCCAACCACGCCTCAAAGTGGGGTGGGGGCTTACCGCCATAATTGTGGCGTGCCCAGCCAGTTTTACTTGGCCATTTCATGAATTGATCAATTGCTAAGATCTGGCCACGACTGCTATAAAATGTTATCAATTTAAACGACGTACATTTAAATGGAAATAATGATGGGAACAATACATTTATACGGTAGGATTATTGTGTGTGGTTAAAGCAAAATCGCCATTTCATTGCGCGAGTGCTTTACGATAATTGATGTGGCTTCGTTGTATTGTGTTCCGTGGATTTATGTGACATACTCGTATTTGGCTGAATATCTACGACCATTTCATTATATTCAGATTATACTGTGAATAATTACCGTACCTACCTGTAGAGTGACTTTGCAAGATGGGGCTTTTTGCGGTGGGAAATCATCCAATGACTTCTTGGGTCTAAGGTGAAGCAGGAAAAAGTGTCCGTTTTGTACTGATTACCTATAACACACAGAGTACCTTCAGTTATATTTTTTTTTGTGACGGCTACACAGTCACTCCTTCGAACAATTTGCAGCTTTGGCAGGCATCGGCCCTAACCAGCCCTGTCAGTTTTATTGACAACTCTTTGAGGCGCGCGTGGAATACAGTGAGCCGTCGACCTAGGCCTGACTCTTTTAGTAGCTCGCAGCCCGCAAACCCGCGCCTACGGAGCCGGTAATCGTTCCGTGATTCTCGACGCCCGAAAATTGGCTGAACCTAATTGATAACTGCACAATTCTTGGCAATCAAGTTTAAGCGTAAAATCTCAACTACATTGAGCAAGTAACTGAAAATATTTCCTTTTGTACCGTGTCTTTTTTTTTTGTTAAATATAGCCCTATTGATTTACCCATACTCCATATATAGGAAAAGTAAATGGTTTGGGTGTCTTGTATGCATCCGCTCAGAAATATGTAAACTCACATATATTTACGATACAGGCACGATAAAGGCATTTTTGACGCCTGGCTCACAAACTGGAGCGTGCCGGGGCTGCCCTCAAGCGGGTCATGCCCAGTCTACGGGGTCCAGGCGCGGGGTCCTGACGGTGGCTCTAAGCGATGATCGTGCAATCCATGGCTCTTTACGGAGCGCCGGAGTGGGCGCCGTCTCTGTGGAAGCGACTGGCAGCCAAGCTGAACGCGTTCCAGAAGGTCATGGCTATCCGGAGACCGTGTAGGGATAACACACAGTCTCCCGAGAAGCGGTGTGCCTCCTTGCCAGCCTGTCGCCATGGCATCTGGTGGCAACCAGTAAAAGATGGACAATCACTCCCGCAGCCGTGGGAAAAGTAATTGAAAGTTGTCCCATGTAAAAAAAAAAAACCCGCAGTGATTCTTTTAAACGATCCGACAGGCCTTTCCTTAATTCATTAAACCTGAAGCGAATGCCGGCGTTCACTCGCTCATTGTCTTTCTATTGTGTCTCTAATTACGCTACTCAAAACGATCTCATTATTTATCCTTAAAAAACATCCCTTCCAAACTAAAACTTCAGAATGTTACAACAGTCCACGGATGATCCATACTTCATCCAATAAGGCATGCGCATAGGTATGCACGAAAATAGAGCATTCGTATTCAGCACACGGATAACACCGCAACGCCTCGACTTCCAGAGTTTCAGCACACGTTACACCTTTTACGACAATTCAGGACAAACGTTGCAAATGGCGAAAAGTAATAGGTGTTATGTTAGTGGGTGTGGAAGGAATTATAAGTACATGACATATCCATCTAGCCTTTTCTGAATTATGATATTGATAATTGATAATACATAATTATCTGAAGGTATGAACATCTATGGGTAACTGGCAGTCGTCATACTCCTTCGTCATCACTGATACTAACAAGTAAGCCATATGATGATATGACCATCCATGGAAATGGGACTAAATTATCATAGTCGAAGGAATCTGACAATTGTGTCAGTGATGATGAAGGTCATCACTGATACAATAATTACCATTGAGTTTATTACATTAGAAATAAAAAAAATAAAGGGTAAAATCTACAACTCCGTGATAAGACCTGTCATATTGTATGGATCAGAATGTTGGGCTGTGATAAAGACGGATGAAAAAAAATTGCATGTAGCGGAGATGAGAATATTAAGATGGATGTGTGGTGTGACGAGAATGGATAAAGTGAGAAATGAATGTATTAGAAGAAGTTTGAAAGTGGCGCCAATGACTGAAAAGTTGAAGGGGAATCGTTTGTCTTGGTATGGTCATGTAAAGAGGAGAGATGAAACGCATGTTATTAAAAGAGGTATGAGTATACATGTGGATGGGTGGAGAGGGAGAGGGAGGCCAAAGATAAGATGGATGGATTGTGTGAACAGTGATATGAAAGAAAAGGAAGTTAGTGATAGTATGACGGTTGATCTCCTTTTGCGAAGCAGTAATGCTAGGAAAGGACGCGGCCGATCGCTTGAGGCAGCGGTCCTCACGCCCCAACCGGCGCCGTGATTCCGATCCCGATTTCCGGCGGCCGAAGGCGCGGCCGTCCGGACCGAGCCCAAATCGTCGACGACGCGCGCTTCAAGGAGATGTCAGCAACTGTAGGGGCCCAGCAGGGTCGAAGCCTACTGGGGCCAAGGGTCTGAGTCTGATTCTGCAAGGAAGACTCGGCCCTGGTAGGAAAAGCAACGAAGGAACAGGAGTAGGTTTTTAGTCAGTAAAATTCTGACACAACCTCCCGCTCCGCCCAAGAGCGGGGGATGTCATAACATGATTTTCCCACCGAAAAGAAAAATACGTAGGTAAACTCACGTGCAAAAGTGCATGGATAGTACAGAAAAAAAATCGCGTGAAGCGAGAAATGACGCCATCTAGCGTAAAACCAGATTGAAATGTTGTTATCGACCACATTACATTATAATGTTAATAGATGGCGTCGCTGTGCTTCAAATTATTAATTAATGTTTATTTTTGTACTTTCTTTTTGTTTCTTCAAACACTGAAATAATTTATAGTTTCTTTTAAAGAGATGAAGAAATTAAAATTGAATATCAATTTATAAATATTTGATTATCTATGTGTTAGTTTTCAAACTTGAGAGGGTAGGTTGAATATGGATTTATAAATAATAACTAGTAGGTAGTATAAATAATACTTAGACCAGAGTTATGACATAGCTCAATATTGATTGTTCGCTAAGTTAATTTCGATTATCTCGTTCCAGCGCTTTTCATTGAATTTTATTTTTAACCAGGTGTATTGTCTACTTATTTTACCAAAATGTGTAGATATGCATTGTTGGATTTAGTAAAAAGAGCTCAAATAATTGCTATGCATAATCAAGGTAAAAACTTGTCAGGAATAGCCAGAGAGACCAGTGTAAACGTAAGTAGATTTTTTTTCTTCTTTTGTATAACAGAAACCTCCTATAAATCATTATTGGGTATTATATATTCCTGTTTTATTGTTGCAGAGAAAAACAGTTGCTCTATGGGTAGGACGATTTGAAGAAGAGAGTTCTTTGAAACACCATAAAAAAGCTGGCAGATTAAAACTAATAAACATATTGCAGCGTCTAATAAACATATTTGTCACAAGCGTTGACACTGTTCGTCGTGCTCTTCATACTTAGCGAAAAGATGCATTATCGGAGGCATGTTGTGAAATCCTTGCTATATGGATCACATAAACTTTGATTAGAGTAGTGTCATCTTTACTGATGAAAAAACTTAAGTCCAGTGAACACGGACGGTTATGTTTGTGGCGTCAAGATGATAAATAATTATGATTCTGAATTAATATTATGTGCTCAGTACTTATTCTCTGTATTAACTGGAGACCTTGTTATGTGTGTTTAACTTAATACCCATATTTAAAACAACTTAAAAAAGTTATGAACACTTGATATATTGTTGTGCAATTTTATAGTTTTTAGCCTTCATTTAATCCTTTTAACATTTAGAATAAAATTATCTGGTCTCTTGTTTGTTTATTAAGGTTACATAAGCTTCAATCCTCTTTACAATTTTGGAAACGAATACTTAAGCTATGGCCTCAATAAGAAGTTAGATATAATATTATAATCTTATTCGGTGATTAATAAACGGTGATTGTTGAATTTGAATAAGAAATAAACATATTTTTTTCTTAATAGTGCTTTTTTTTTTGTTTGATGAGCCTGTTAACCTGCATTTTTTTTCATTTTGCTGAGTAACTACCCATTATATTACAAATAAATAAATATCCACTTGTTAGCTTTGATATAATATTCCTACCGATTTCTTTTGTTTGTTATTCATAACTTACAAAAAGTGTGAGTACTACGTGAGATTCGAACTCACGGCTAATTGATTTACGCATAGACTATCTGCACATGCTAAACCGCTAGGTCAACTTGACTCCAATTTGAACGATGAAATTATGAACTACAGTCAGTTGTTGATGACAATGATTACGCATATGTCTATTTTCTTCAGACTAAAAGTCAAGTTTATACTTTTTGAGATTGCCTTTGGACGCCACTTAGCTGTGAAGAAACCAACGCCATCTAGTTAAATTTTAGAAAACTTGAACTTTAACGTGCAAGGGAAAATAGGCGTTAAGGTATCCAAGCACTTTTACTGGCCTCTGTACATACCTTTCGTAGGCGTGGGGTTGCGGACGACGAGCAAAGCGTAGCTCTCTCGATAAGGACCGAACCCGTGTTGTCGTCGGCGTCACTACAACCTTTGGGGCCCAGTAAGGCAGATGCCCGCTAGTGCCACTGGAATTTTTTGAAACAGATACCGTGGCCCTGGGACGCAAAGGGCAATAAGACACAGGTGTGGTATTCGTCAGTAAAAGTCTGACATCCACCCTAGAGCAGGCTGAAGTCATTAGATGATATCGCACCAAAAAAAAAGAAAAATACTTACACTAATATCATCAAGTAAAGCATGCATATTACATAACCTTATATATTCTTCCTTTTCTAATGATAAAAAGGTCTTCAGTGCTCAAATAAGTCAGTTCGTTCGGTCTGACAGCAGGCTTTTGAAGTACCAAGCTGATTGATCACACTAAAAGTGCCACTCAGGATCTAATGGATACTGCCTGCCTTTCTGAAGAAGATATGAGTGTCTGCGGTATTGTCGAGAGAGCTTTAAGTAAATAGATTTATGTCTTTGGTAGGCTAGGTTATTATGCGAACCTATATTAACCCGACTGCGTTGGAGTTTAAAAGGAGGGTAAGGTTTTAGAAAGAAAAACTTTTTATTTGCCGGGAAAGGCGCAAACTTAAAACTAACATTTTGCAAACATTTTGCATGACAAAAACATATTCAAAACAACATATATATGCGCCACGTCCGAGCAAAACAGCCGTACGCTGAGCATAATGCCGTGTCCACACGCAAAATGCGACGATTGTGCTTTTTAGGTGTTGATAGTGTCCGACTGAACCTAATTTTCACGGCCGAATCCGAAACGGAATTTCGGATTCGGTCTCCGGTTCGACCAAAAACGAAACTAAAACTTCCATATAAGGTCATATTTTCGTGGGTGAAAAAAATCTTTATTTTTTCTATTATAGATTTACCACTACTGGCTTGCGTTTTACCACTATCTTACCGTAATAGACGATGTGGTTGACGATGGAGCACCCTTGCCTTATACTTTAAGGCAAGGGTTACCTATTTACTCTTGACTGTAAGTTAGACCCAGGTTTTAGCTATCAGGAAACTTACACAGTTGCAATAGAACAAAATGCCAATTTAAAACCGTTTCGATTCTCTTTTCTTTGATCACCTCGAGTCGGCCACGCCTCCTGATCCTTTATTTTGACCACGTGACTGAGCGTTGAGATGACGTCAGAATAGAGGGATCGAAGGCGTGGCCTACTCGAGGCGGTCGACAAAAAGAAAATTAAAATGAAACGGTTGTAACTTGGCTAGGGGGGCTGATAAGTTACGGAGGTTCAATTCAGAAAGTTCAAAACTTCCGATTGATTTGGACCGATTTCGGTTTCTATAAATTTCCTCGAACTTCCCTCCCTTCGTGTTTTTGTCGCTTACTCTTTTACTTGGTGTTTTGTTTTGTATTTGGAATGCTGTCAATTCTCTCTTCATGATGATTCTTTTTAGTATTGTTTTTTAACGCTTCGACTTCCTACTGTGGTTCCAAATTCGGTTCCGATATAATTAATTTATTTTTTAAAATTTCATGCAACACAAGGGTACAAAGGCGGACTTACGAGGGTCCTTTTTCACTCGCCTATCGTCAACATCGAGTATGGTTTAAAAGCTTGTTTCTTCATCTAACGCAATCCAACGCGATGTTTGACAAAAAGGTAACGCGGAAAAAGGGAGATAACGCCAGAAAACTCTGTTAGCATTCGGTAATTTTGCGAATTACTCGAATTTTTTACAAAACTTGTTCCAGAAAATACGTTGTTTTTTTTTAAACGCTTAAATGTTTTCGAAAAAAATTGCCGTCAATTAAAATCTTGATTACATTTGCAAGGCAATTACATTGTTATACATTTTTCACTTTTTTAATATTTGAGTGAATTATGAAGTGTCAAATTTCATGTAAAATAACAGATTTTCAGAGGTCTTTACTGGATTAGTTTTACACAAATTAATAAATTGATTTCAATAGAAGCCTAGATAATATCCACAAGATACTGTGTTTCCAAAATATCTAATGAAAAATGTGTAATAACGTCATATCGTGTAAGAGCGGTAGTATGAAAAACAGTGAAAATGTAGGTCGAGTTGCATCCCCTTAATGCCTTAGGCATTCTCTACCAGTCAACCAAGGGTGGTCAGAGCAGTGGTGGCCGAATAAGAGCAGTGGTGGCTGAGTGGTAACGGCCCCGACTTACGAGTTGTAGGTCGTGGGTTCAAACCCAGCCAGGCGCATTACTTTGTATAATTTATTTCATCACCACTGCTCTTAAAACGATGAAGGAAAACATCCTGAGGAAACCGGCATGTCCTAGAACCAAAAATTCGAAGACATGTGACATACATCAACCCGCACTGGGCCTGCGTAGTGGATTACGGCCCATTCCCTCGCCTAGAGAGGAGGCCTGCGTCCCAGCAGTGAGAACATTATAAGGCCGACTATGCAACCGGCAGGTGCAAAAAAAAATAAAAGTTTATATTTTATAACCAGTTCCGTTACACTTACATTTCTACCACGGACATGCGGTCAACTACACCTACAAACGCCTTTCGATTTCTTCTTATACTTTTAAAATAAACAAACAACAACTTGGTATTAGTTTTACGAAATCAAATTAAATATTCTAATTCTAATCGACATTTTCCGAGATTTCCCACACGTCTTACTCACGTTCCAATAAAACGATCAACGCCGTCCAAACACAGCAGTATTTTGCTATTCCTCGATGTTTATAGAACAGACCGATCAAATCAGTAGCTGTGAGTTTTAGTGTGGGCTGCGTACGAAACAATAAACTGAAATAAAATGGAGAACATTTGTTTGTGAAGGCAGAATAACATTAATATGACTTTGATTACAAATCGAAATATCCTACTATAATAATATTCCACAACTATCACACAACGCCGTCTAGTCCCAAGCTAAGCAGAGCTTGTGTTATGAGTATTAGACAACTGATAAATATACTTATATATTTCTAAATACATACATATTATAGATAAATTACACCCAGACACAGAACAAATGATTTTGCTCATCACATGAACATTTGTCCTGGGTGGGAATCGAACCCACGACCTCCGGTATAGCAGTCAGGGCCACTAACCACTAGACCAACAGGCCAGTCGCATTTATCAAAGGAGAAACTACTAGAAATTCTAATATAACTAGTAAACTAGTACTAGTAGTATAGTTTTGTTACTATTTTAGGTGTACAATAAAGTTTATTCTATTCTATTCTATATAAGTCTCTTTCTTTACCTAATTAATATAGGATCCACCTTATTGGCTGTATTAGCATAGCATAGCATAGTCGGCCTTATAATGTTCCCACTGTTGGGACTCGGGCCTCCTCTCTAACAGAGGGAAAGGGCCTTAATCCGCCACGCGGGCCCAGTGCGGGTTGGTGGATGTCACATGTTTTCGAATTTTTGGTTCTAGGACATACCGGTTTCCTCACGATGTTTTCCTTCACCATTTTGAGAGCAGTGGTGATGAAATAAATTACACAAAGTAATGCACCTGACTGGGTCTGATCCCGCGACCTACAACTCTAAAGTCGGGGCGGTTTCTATAGGGCACTACTGCTCTATATTTGTTAATTGTATCTATATTCTGTTGCAAATAAATAAAAAATGTAGTTTGCACCGAGAAATGAAACTCAAAAGACTATGTTCAATACTTTGTGGGGGAGATCGGTGGCAACGATCTCTCGCGCCGGGCCTTGGTACAGGTCATGGTCTGAAGCGTGGAAGAGTGGCAGGCGGTCGCCTCCTTCTGCGAAGCAAAATGTTAACAAAGGAGGCGGCCGCACGTGCACGTGCGAGGGCGCGGTATCGGGATCCCGGCGGCACGGGCTTGTGGACGGTGAGCAATGGGTAGCTCGCCGTCCGATACCGGACTATCGGACCTTCCGGATCGAGCCCAAGTCGTCGACGGCGCGTACTGTTTCACGCGCCCCTCAAGGAGATGTCAGCAAACCGTAGGGTCCCAGCAGGGTCAATGTCTACTGGAGCCAAGGGTCTGCTTCTGAAAGGAAGACTCGGCTCCGGTATGGAAGGCAACGAAGGAACAGGAGTGGGTTTTTAGTCAGTGAAAGTCTGATACACCCTCTCACTACGTCCAAGAGCGAGGAATGTCATTGGATGACTTTCCCACCGAAAAAAACAAAATGTTCAATACTTTACTTCATACCTCGAATACCGTTTCTCTTTATCCCGGAATCTGTATGCAATGTGAATATTTGTTCGCACGACTTAAATTGTCGAGTTCTCTTTTATCTGTGGAACGCTTTATTGCATTTTTGAGCGTAAAAACAATAGAATAGATAGATATCATAAAGCGTACTATGATAATGTTGAATTCAATATATCTGCAGTTTCTTGATAACTTTCCGGTACTTTAGACAATGGATCTTATTTCTTTGATAGCTATTATCGATATAAATTGCCATTTACACTTCTAAAATCTTCTGTTGGCAACGTCCGGGTAGCTGCGCGGTATCTTCTCGTCCAACATACCATAGTGTCTCAACACGAAAGTGCGTGTTGCCAGTGATGCCATATGGCACTCAAGCATGGTCGCTTACAATGGGCCTCATCAGAAGGCTTACAGCCATCCAAAGATCAATGGGAAGGGCTATGCTCGGAGTTTCCTTGCGTGATCGCATCAAGAACGAAGATGTCAGGACCCATGTAGTTATTGTTATTGCATTCTAGGGTTGCGGGGACTCTATCGAACCATTCACATTCCACCTAATATGCTGATCGACAGGTGGCCACAAAATGATGTGCAAAACGGGGTCGCGGTAGATCACTACAAGGTGTCTTCAAGGCTAGAGTGAATAGGCCTTTAAAAAACTCGTGCGGCTCGCCATCAACGATTGCATCACTGCTTACCATCAGGTGGGATCGCAATCAAGCACAAGTCTACGTCATTTAAAAAAATATTCTTGTCTCTTTGTAATTTATAATATAATATTCCACAACTATCACACAACGCCGTCTAGTCCCAAGCTAAGCAGAGCTTGTGTTATGTGTCCTAGACAACTGATAAACTCACTTATATGTTTCTAAATACATCATGCTAATCACACAAACATTTGTCCTGGATGGGAATTGAACCCACGATTTCCGGCGTAGCAGCCAACAGGCCAGTCAAATTTGTACAATAACTGAACTTTTTGATTTCAAAGAATTTAACGGAAATTATTCGGACCCAATGAACAATTCAATAAGTATTTCAACTACTTGAACAATTTCCTGACCATCCTGCTAGTAACGCCGAAGTCATTTGTTTTAATTTACGATTTTCGTCAAGCCAAAAATAATATTACTTTTCCTGGAATGTCTATTAATATCAATTAATTATATTTAAACGTATTCCTTTTAAATAAATTGTGGATATCAAGAGGAAATTGAAATAAATGTTTATTCTGTTTCGTTTGACGATGTTTCCTTGAGTATTTGATTGAAATGAATCTGTTTACTGAGTGACGATAAAATGTGTATTACGGGAAAATGAAAATATTTGAACCCTCGGTGACAGAAAGTTGTTAATTTTCTGTGGAAATGGAGTTCTTATTTATTCGGTTTTGAGACGAAATTATGAGTTTATTTTTTGTTATTATATCGACATAACTATAGTGGCAGTGGGCAGGGCACATTGCTTGCAGAACGCATGGTTGATGGAGACAAAAAGGTTCTTGAGTGGCGACCACGTACCGGAAGATGCAGCATTGGAAGGCCTCTCACAAGATGGACCGATGACATGGTGAGGGTCACGGGAATGCGATGGAAGCCTTCAGGCGTTTCAGGGTTTCTCTTTTGAACAAATCCCGTAATATATAGGTACACTAGCGATCCTGACAGACATAGCTTTGTCTGATAGCTGACTATTGTTCAGAAAAAAATTGAGAACCCAATGGCAGCGCCACCTACCGGGTCCAATTATATTTTGCAAATCTTCCAGGGACTCACTTAAAAATACACACAAAATTTCATCCAAATTAGTCAAGTTTTTTGGAGGAGTTAGGTAACTCTAACTAATTATATTAGCACTGAATAATTATATATATATAAAGATATTATTAGCAGAGGTCGGAATTAGGTAGAGTTAAACATGTACTTATACCGATTCAATACAGCAAAAGAATAAAGTGGATATGCCTCAAATTCCGAGATTACTTTTAAAGAGCAGATTTTTTTTTGTGACATTGTCAGAAATATAGCAGAAAAAAATTCTTCCTACATTAATGACAAGGAAGAGGAAGTGTATAAATTTTTTAACCTCACCTCAGTTGACGTAGAGAGATCTTTTTCAATGAAAAATACTAATAAAAATTGTATGTTAATTATATTTGCTTTATTTTTCTTATCTATCTGTGATGTTTTTATTATTATTTATTTGTAATATTGTTGGCTACACGGGATTTTTCATCAGAAATCCCGGGAAGATCCATATTAACATCAACATTTCGACGCAAGTAAAGATACCGGCACTGATCTTGAGCGCTGACTTCTACAGTTCTACTTGTGCAGAAGCACGCAGAAGTGAAATATCGGGTCTCTTTAGTGGTATGAAAAGAGATGCGGGGGCGGGGAGTGCAATCCTTGTACAGTGATTGGCTCGCTGATGTGTACGATGCGCAAAGGGATCCTCGCTCTTTCGCCGAGCGCTCAAGATTCCGCTATCTGTACACGAATACTACCTAATTCCGACCCCTGATTATTCCACGGGTAGTGTGAAAGCGAAACTCGGGGCCCTGGGACGAAGGCAACGAAGGAACAGGAGTGGGTTTTTAGTCAGTAAAAGTCTGACACTATCTCGCGCTCCGCCCAAGAGCGGGTTTTGTCATAAGATGATTTTCCCACCCAATAAAAAAAAACCTCAGTTTACTTAGAGAGATCTTTATCAATGAAAAATACTAATAAAAATTGTATGTTAATTATATTTGTTTTATTTGTCTTATCTATCTCTGAGGTTTTTATTATTATTTATTTGTAATATTGTTGGCCACACGCGATTATTCATCAGAAATCCCGGGAAGATCCATATTAACATCAACATTTCGATGCAAGTACATAAATAACTCTACCTAATTCCGAACCTTGATTATTACAATGACGAGAGGCTATTATTCCTCATCAACAAAAAATAAAACGACAGTAAAAAACCACCCTAAATATAACCGAGACACTACTCTCAACTACATTTAGGTCGTGAAACCAGAAATAACTCACTACCCTCAACTTTAAATCTTAACAGCGGAATCCTCTTAGTCAGTGGTTTAGGTCAAGGCAGAATTGTGTAACCTTCTAAAAGCATTCTTGATGTTTTCGCATTTAATCGCATTTCTTAGGATTGTGATGGTTAATTAATTTGATTTGAAAGCTTTGTTAGTATTTAGACTTATTTAGACGTTGTTGGGAAATAAGTCTGTTTAGTGGAGTTCTTTTTTGATGGAAAAAAATAAAACAGTAAATTTAAAATGGCCACAAACCGATCCACATTGAAAATTAAAGTTCGCGAGCATATTCGTAAGAAGTTGGCTGTAATATCATCACAGCTTCAATGTTGCCCAATTGTATTGAGTACCCATATTCGTGTATATATTAATTTATTCATTTGCGTATATAATTATGTTTAATCGTACTGTAGCTATTGTTTATTATTATACCTTTTCTTGTATTTCCTTTTTTTTACTCTTTTATTGCACGTATCACTATTTTTACTCTACATCAACCAAAGATTGATTAGTCGAAAATGCTTAAGGTTAGGGTTCTGTGCCTCAAAAGGAAAAAACGGATCCCTTATAGGATCACTTTGTTGTCCGTCTGTCTATCTGTCAAGACCGTTTATCTCGGGAACGCGTGGAGGTATCGAATTGAAATTTAAACCATATACTCAGGTGTGTGGTCCCTTGAATCAAATTTCTGAGTTAATGAAAAAAAAAGATAGAGCCGTTTATGTCGCAAAAAAAAAGTGTATTTTGACACTCTCAAGGGAATCAAAATTCATAGGGTACTTCCCGTTAATCTAGAATCCTGAAATTTGGTATGAAGCAAGGTCTCATAGCACAAGTAGATATATGAAAAAATCTAAAAACTGTAAATTTGTGGTTATGTCACGTACTTTTTTTGGGCTTCGGAAAATTTTCGTGCCTCAATTCGGGAATTGAACTGTTTTCATAAGTAAGTTGGTATAGAACCCTCAGTGCGCGAGTCCGACTCGCACTTGCCCAGTTTTTACTCTTTTGTTTCACCTATCACTATTTTTCTCTACATCACCCAAAGATTGATTAGTCGAAAAAGCCTAAGATCTTCTTTTAAGGTGTCAGAATTTTACTGACTTAACCCACTCCTATCTTCCTTCTTTGCCTTTACGTTTAAGACCCCGGGTTTCTCTTTCGGAAGTAAACCCACGGCCCTAGTAGGCTTCGGCTTTGCTGGGCCCCTATTTCTAAGGCTTCTAGAAACTTTTATAAAAAGTTATGCAAACCCCCTTACTTACATTTTCTCTCACCCTATTAGGGAAAACAAGCTTGTTATTATATACAAAGTCACGTGTACTATGTCTATATCTATTGCAACAACTGAAGCTGTACAAATAAGTCATGGGGTAAAGTTCTTCAAACTTAACCGTTATGTAAGCATTAAGTTTGACTTACAAGTTCCAAGTTACATTGAAATCTATTTCAATATGGCTCTTGATTATTTAGCTGTTTGTTCCTATACCAGGAGTTACCACTTCTCCTAAGATTTAAGTTTTATTGATAAAGGCTTCCTCAACGAGTTAACTTTGTGTTCCGCATAGCCTAGCATAGTCGGCCTTATAATGTTCTTACTGCTGGGACTCAGGCCTCCTCTCTAGGAGAGGGAATGGACCGTAATCTACCACGCGGGCCCAGTGCGGGTTAGTGGATGTCACATGTCTTCGAATTTTTGGTTCTAGGACATGCCGGTTTCCTCACGATGTTTTCCTTCACCGTTTTAAGAGCAGTGGCGATGAAATAAATTACACAAAGTAATG
The DNA here is from genome assembly GCA_949316375.1 of Mythimna vitellina. Lineage (NCBI taxonomy): Eukaryota > Metazoa > Arthropoda > Insecta > Lepidoptera > Noctuidae > Mythimna > Mythimna vitellina. Next base: position 2,764,599 of record OX438699.1, on the reverse strand, counting down.
CGCCTGGCTGGGTTTGAACCCACGACCTACAACTCGTAAGTCGGGGCCGTTACCCCTCGGCCACCACTGCTCTAGGTAGATTGATTGATTATAAAACAGTATATTACCTATTTAGCGGGTATGTTTGAAACAATGAGCAAAAACCTATTCGGAATACGAATAACTTAACTTGCCTCGTATACTAGCTGGAATATATTGTTATTAGCTTCTGCCAGCAGCTTCGCCCGCGTGAATGTCGGTTTCTCCATACAAACTTTGGTCCCCCGTTTCATCACCTTAGGAGGTGAATTTCGGAAAATCCGTTCTTAGCGGATGTTTACACCTTATAAGGAACCTACCTGCCAAATTTTAAGTTTGTAGTTGTTTTAGTTTCTGAGATTTCGTGATTAATCAGTGAGTGGTATTTCGGTTTTTTATATATCGATTTATTTAAACTTAATGTGTAGTAGTTTTTTGTAGGTATTAATATCATCCAATGACATCCCCCGCTTTTGGGCGGAGAGGGAGGGTGTGTCAGACTTTTACTGACTAATCAACCACTCCTGCTCCTTCGTTACCAGGGCCGAATGTTCCAAATGGCATTTTCTACCAGTAAAATTTTGGGTTAAAAAGATAGCACTGTGGTAGGTGTACACAATAAATAAATAAGAGATGCTTGAGCTATGAAATAAATAAGAAGTATGTATAGATAGGACATCGGACCTCTAGATGTATAAAAAAATTGCATGCATATTACCTATTAGCAGCGGTTTCATCCACCTGGTGATACCAATATATTTTACAACATTTATTTTTGTATATACCCGGAACACGTGTCTATAATAGTATTTTTATGTAAAGAATCTATGTATAATTTCATCACTGTATCATAAAAAATCATAAAGTTATAAGCTATTATGTTACCTGCTTGTCCGCAAAAATACATGGTCATCGGGACATCCAGGCGACCGAGGGAATGTTTTGCTCCCGCACCCAGCTGTAAACTGGCTCCTAATGCCTGCTATGACCTGCCGTGACCTGTGTTGTGCTTAGTCGGTAGTGTTTAAATTGTGACCTTTCTTATTTTATAAAAAATATAACATGGTGTAAAAATGATTGGAATTGAGTCAGTGACTGATTCTGAAAAAACTATATTTAGGCATATACTGAAAAACATGTTGTTTATGCAATTGAAATGCCCTTTCAAGCGAGTGAAGCCACGAGCAGAAGCGAATCCTACATAAGTAACACCAGTTGGCAGCCACATTTGACTTACCGAACCGCATCAGCTCAGTAAGCGATGATTCCAGTTCACTGGACTTATTCAACGTTGATTTGGATTTCAGGCTGAATAGAATAGTATGGAGGTAGGAACTGATGAAGATTTTTAAGTTTAAGGTACTTTTTTTAAAATATTCTTTATAGGTTCGCGCTTGACCGCTATCTCACCTGATGGAAAGCGACGATGCGGTCGACGATGGAACGCGCTTACCTAGGAGTAACCTATTCACTCTTGACTTAAAGATTCCCGGGTTGTAGCCATCAGGGAACACAGATTCCGGCAAGGAATTCCACTCCTTAGCTGTACGTACTTTAAATGAGTTTTGATGTCAAGAATTTTTAAATGAGAATGAATTTCAAATGATTTTGGAAAAATAGAAAAGGTCACAGACACATCCAAGTAACGTTGATGGTATTTACGGCAATTCCTTCAAACATAATTATAGAAGATACTGAGAGGTTTGACTGGCCAGTCGGTCTAGTGGTCAATGGCCCTGACTGCTATGCCGGAGGTCGTGGGTTCGATTTGAGGCCAGGAAAAATGTTTGTTGACATTGTTCTGCATCTGGGTGTAATTTATCTGTTATAATAATATGTATATATTTAAAAATATGTAATTATGTTATGGTTATCAGTTGTATCGTATTCATATAAGACAATCTCTGCTTAGCTTGGTACTAGATGGCGTTCTGTGATAGTTGTAGTTCTGTGATAGTTTCGAAGATATTTTTGATACTTTATGAAATCGTGTTAACAATAAACACATACATGCGATAATAGCAAACTCAGTTTTCTCATCATTTATCGAAAAGTTCCATTGTCCATCTCGGAAGTTTTTCATCAGATCTGTCAATCCAAACGAAAAAGAATCACCGAAATCAATTAACATTTGACAAAGATATCGCTTAACAGCGAGGCGACCCCTGAAAGAGAGGGCGTGACGAGTTAGACTTCTTTTTATTAAATGATAGAAACTGCTTGACTGCGATCCCACCTGATGGTAAGCAGTGATGCAATCGTTGACGGTAAAGTGCACTAGTTTATTAAGAGCCTATTCACTCTAGCCTTGAAGACAACAAAATTATAATCGGACGGGAAAATCGCAGTAGGCAAATTGTTCCAGTCCTTCAATGTACGCGGTATGAACGACGAGGCGAAACCTTTATTCCGGACCATAGATTGCATTGGCTTTAGGTAATTCCTTTGACTGGCCAGAAGTAACTAAGGATAGAGAAAGTGGACGAATAGAAGGAAGGTCTTTGTCCTACAGTGGGACACAACTGCCTCATAATAAATAATCACTGAACAAGTTACAAAAAAATATATAATACTCAGTCAAATTGAAAACTTTTCTTTTTTGAAGTCGTTTAAAGTTAACAACCGTTAAAACTTCAAATGGCTTCAGTAATTACATGAAAGAAACTGACATCTACGTTTATCAAGCCCCAACCTTGGCCCACTTCGCCTAGTGTCACTGGTGCATTTTCTTTTCTAAGGGGAGAATCCAAACGGAGCGTTCGCGTCGACGTCCATTCACTGTCGATACAAAAAACTAGGTTTTTATGTTCGAGTTTTAAATTCGAACAGACAGCTAGAAACGTCTCGTTATTTTTTAAATGAATGTTTGTTTTCAGTTTATATGACGTGGCCATATCTTAAATTCATCACTTTATGATATGACCGATCATTTTATGAAATGATGACCATTTACTACATAGAATCGGCCCGCTGGTCACATAATGAAATAGATTAGCCAAATTAATGAACACAGCGTTTAACGATATGTGCAGTTAAGCACGATTATTTCATGATATGTTCAAACATAGGTGATCATATCTTAAAATAGTTATGTTGTACAACATACCTATAAACATACATAAATATCTTGAAATTAGTATGTTAGAATCGGCTATTGAATCTTTTTTATGCTAAATAAATAATCAAGCATTCTTCTTTTCTTTTCGTGTCGATGTACTCTAAAAAAAAATTTCTGACCAGTATTTGGCAACCTCTACGGCTCTGTTATTGGCCTCGTATAGATCCTCAAAACTACAGGTGGTTGTGCAGGATGGACAGCATAGCAAATGACGCATGTCCTGTGCAGCGGCTCCACACTGGCACAGTGTTAGAGATGGTCGAGGAAGCCCCATTTGGCCAATTTTTTTTTAAATATCGTACAGCGATTCTAAATGCCTGGCGCACCCTGGACAGCTAGCACTCGGTAACGCAGAGTCTAGCTGACTAATCCTTTCACCAGGATGTCTCAAACTCAATAATCAAGCATTATTTTAGGATAAAAAATTACCAATTTTTATCAATCTTAATTGTGACTACGGACGGTAAGGAAACCTTCGTGCGCGTGTCCGTCTCGCACTTGGTCGGTTTTCGCTATTTCATAATGGACTTTGTTAATAACTCTTATCTCGCTGCTAATAGAGAAAATGTCGTCTATTGTACGAATTCATGCGTTGTGATTTTTATCTACAATGTACGACAAAGCATTTTCCTAAGATACAGTTATCAAGTTCTTCATATTAGACGGCGCATGTACCTATGCTTAGATTTTACGTATAAAAAAGTTGCCCAATACTAAGAAAAAAAAAAATGATGAGAAAAAAATGTAAGTAAATACAGAAATGTTTCTTTATTTACTTACATTTTTTTTTTGGTATTGTTTTTGGCTTGCATACTAAGTCCTTTTATCCATGTCTTTTTATAAATAGTTAACTCTAAGTTTATAATTAGAATAAATATGTTTTTGTTGTATTTGGTGGCAAATGTAAGTTAAGTTAACCTTCTCGGTACACTTCGCTGAGGTAGTCAAAACTAAAAAAAAAAACAGCTCCATTTCATCGAGATCGCGCCTGTGGCCATGGTTACACATATTATCCAGTTAAGACACTTGAAGTATAAAACTACACAAATTTTACATTACAATATCCACATATAGGAATCAATTTGTGAGTAATTAAAACAGCCAACTTGAACTTCACTTGAAGATATTTCCGCAAAAACTCTCCTACTTTTCCCATGCCATAGTACCTTAATACAACCCTTTCCTTCGGCCGCAATTTCATATAAACCATTTTCTCAACAAACGTGTTTAAATTGCGAAAAACGGCGCAATTTTCGCGAGCGAACCCATATTTAAATATATACACTCTACATTATACCTTCAACATGGGTATGTTGAAGAGTGTCCCTGTCACTTCCACAGTCCAAAAACCCTTAATCATATCAAGTTTGAGCATCCGAGGAACACGGGTGACATACGACGGGATCCTGAATACTTTAGTCAATTTATACGGTGTCATGAGACTCCCAATGGGGTCATTGTGACCCCATGCCTTCAGATGTGTCGTTTAGCTCGCATTTATTCATAAAAATGCGCCGTTTGAGTGCGGGAGGGATACGAGGGTGAATATTGATTTTGCGTGTGTTTTTATTATGTTTTATCGACATTTTGAAGTTTGATGGAGGGCGATTTTGATGAAAAAGGACTTTAAAGCATATTTTCAGCCAGTACATCTTTATCTCTGCTAAATAGTATATTAATTTTTTAGGGTTCCGTACCTCAGTTGGCAAAAACGAAACGCAAACGACAACAAAGATATCCTATGAGATTACATTGTCGATGGCCGACGATGACCGTGGCCTCGGTACAGGCCATGGTCTGGAGCGAGGAGTGGCAGGCGGTAGTTTCCTTCTGCGAAGGAGTAATGTTAGCAAAGGGGGCGGCCACACGCGCGTTTCATGGCCTTGGCGCCCTAGCCGCCGGGATCCCGATCCCGATTTCCGGCCACCGTAGGTGCGAGCTTGCGGACGGCGAGTAATGGGTATGTCATCGTCCGACCGCCCGGTAATCGTCCGGACCGAGCCCAAGCCGTCGACGGCGCGTAGTGTTCCACGCGCGCCTCAAAGACATGTCGTGAAATTTGGCATGAAGCAATAAAAAATGGCGAATCGGAAAAATCTTCGTAACTCCATTCGAGAGTCGAACTGTTTTCATAGGTAAGTTTGTACGGAAACCTCAGTGCGCGAGTCCAACTTGCACTTGCCCGGTTTATTTTATTCCCGGAGTACATTCCCTTGGGATAATTTTCTCCTTTCACGCGTACGAAACCGCTGGCACTTGTTGATTATAAATAAACAAACAAACAATTTGTAACCTGTCACCACCAAACACAATTCCATCAGCTTTTGTGCACAGAAGCCTTACCCCGAGCTATTAGCATAAGCATAATCATCCTTTTTTTAATGTTCCCACTGCTGGAACTCAGGCTTCCTCTCTCTAGGAGAGGGAATGGGCCATAATCCACCATGTGGGCCCAGTGCGGATTGGTGAATGTCACATGACTTCGAATTTTTGGTTCTAGGACATGCCGGTTTCCTCACGATGTTTTCCTTCGCCGTTTTGAAAGCAGTAGTGATGAAATAAATTACACAAAGTAATACGCATGGCTGGGTTTGAATCCGCGAACTCGTAAGTCGGGGTCGTTACCACTCGGCCACCACTGTTCAGCCTCGAGCTATTAATGCGATCCAATTGACGACCTAAACTGAAGTATTAATGGGATGAATATATACCTATATAGAGTGTATAGCTCTATTTCTCTTTCTTTCTCGCACGCTTACATTTTGACAGGTGTTATTACGACGTGTCAAAATAAAAATATGTTATTGCTGCCTAACCAGTCGCGTATTTACATTCTGTACAGATAGCGGCACGAATCTTGAGCGCTCGGCGAAAGAGCGGGGATCGCTTTACGCATCGTACACATCAGCGAGCCAATCACTGTACAACGATTGCACTCCCCGCCCTCGCGTCTCTTTTCAAACCACTAAAGAGACTCAATATTTCACTTCTGCGTGCTTCTGCGCAAGCAGAACTGTAGAAGTCAGTGCTCAAGATCCGTGCCGGTATCTATATATGGCCAGAACGCAAGGGTAATAGATTGGAAATCACTTTTTAATCAAGGTCTTTCAATTTTGTTGTATACAAGGGTAGTACACAAAAACTCGCGGGTACTTCGTAGTGACCTAACTACCTAACCGTATTCCATAACATACAGTGCCAGTACGAATATGGACCAATCGTGCGTAAATCGGAATAATCGCGCCTGGATTAAGTCAGGTTAGAATAGTGACCACTAAAACACGATGGCGAGTGAACGAAGCGATGATGTGGGTGAGGTTAGGTTGGAACAGTGTCCATTAAAGCGCGAAGGCGAGCGAGCGTGCCGCGGCAGAGGCCGCCGAGCGTCAGATCCCCTTTTAATCTTTGTGAATCATTTGGGTTAGGTTAGGTTAAAAATCATTATTATTTGTCTAACATCATTCCATTATATGAATAAATGATTTTATATCTATCTCAGATTTTCTCAGTCGTAAGTGATGTTAACTGTAGTATAGTTTGGAACCAGGAGACGCGCGTACACGTTACAAACTATATAAGACCAGTACGCAAAATTCGTGTATACATTTCAGATTTAAAAATAGCAACACAAAGTATACGTGAGCAGTTTCCCATGGCTTGCCATGTATAGAACGTAAATACGCTAACCTGTCATGTTTAGATGACGGGTTAGGCAGCGATGTCCGTACTAAATTCCGCTTTGCCACAATAAAGGCTCAAATAGTAGTACAGCCATTTTAAGCTCTTCTGAATATTTCAGTAATCTATTATTACAACTGCTCTATAGTATTTATTATTCAGATTGTTATTGAACACAAAACAGCCGCTGAAAGCCTTACCACAGACCAAAGTACCACAGACTATACACCAGTGGAAACACTCTTGTTTTTGGTAGGCCATTAAAAATTCTTTTTGTGGTGTGGCTTTATCTTTGCACTGTGAAACTGTTACACTGGTGTAAAGGGTTGGTGAAAAGGAGTGTGATGCAAAGGAACGTTTACTTGTTGATTCTGAAATATGTGTAGCCGTGTGGAGCTTCATGTGGTAGTGTATGATCGAGCAAGATTATACTGTCATAATAGTTTGACGCAGTTTAACGCAGTTTGACATTTGACGTCTGTATCGGTGTGTCGTCGATACCGACTTCAAAAAGAAGGATGTTCTATGTTTGGCTGTATGTGTTTTTTTTTGTGAATGTTCGCAGATATCTCGGTCAAATGTGGACAGATTTTGAATTTTTTTACGCTTTCAAGTTGTTTCAGTGTTTCAGTGTTGTCTGTGCACTGTCGTTACAAGTAAAATTGCTTTGTTTATACGTGTAGTCGATGACTGATTGAAAGAAAAGGGGGAGGGGATATATCGAGTTTGATATATCCCCTGGGGTGGAATTTCGTAAAATCTGCTCTTAGCGGATGTCTATAACCTTTATGGAACCTATTTGCAAAATTTAAAGTTTCTAGGTGTTATAGTTTCTGAGATTTCGTGATTAATCAGTGAGTGGTATTTCGCTTTTATATAGATAGATTATGGATTTTATCGTATAATGAGTCGTAAAGGAGATTTTGTTAAAAATCTTACCATCAGGTGGGATCGCAGGCAAGCACTGGTCTCTAATCTTAAAAAAAAAAAACCAATATGGCAAAAACATGGCAAGGAGCAAAGAAGTAATTCGAAAAGAGCACGACGAAATCAAAATATACAAACTCCCGGAAAACTTACCAAGTAAATTTACGAAATGACTAGACTAAACGTCTTTCCAAGAAATGGCGCTAAGAGAAAACATCCAATAAAAACCAATCACAAAGTCTCCAATTAAATTCATTCTCACATCTAAAAAAAGGGGAAAAAAATCCTTATTCTAAATGGGTTTTATGTGCGGAACCCTTTGGGCTTAACGGTGCCTCTTTAACGTTTTCTCCGATAATTTGTTGAACCCTGCTCCGTTTGTTCGCATCGTGATTAATTCTACTCTTTTTTTTTGGGAATAATAAAATGTTTCGTGATGATTTTTTGGGATAATGTCTGTGACCCAGATATGGAGGTTACAAATCATGCCTGTATAACTTTGGGGATGTGTTGTAAGACATCATTCTTATCATTTTTAGGGTTTCGTACCTCAAAAGGAAAAAAAACGGAACCCTTATAGGATCACTTTGTTGTACGTCCGACTCTGTCTGTCTGTCAAGACCCTTTATCTCGGGAATGCGTGAAGGTATAGAGTTAAAATTAAAACCAAATACTCAGGTTCGCGGACTCTTGAAGTTGTAAAAAAATCAAACTTGTAAGTTAATGGGAAAAAAAGATACTTCGGTTTATGTGGCAAAAAAATTTCGACACTCGAGGAAATCAAAATTCATAGGGTACTTCCCGTTGACCCAGAATCCTGAAATTTGGCATAAAGCAAGGTCTTATAGCACAAGTATAGGAATAAATCTGAATACTGTATTTTTTTATTACGTCACAATTTTTTTTTGCGATTACAGTCTTCCAAGACTTCACTCCGGAATTGAACTATTTACATAGGCAAGTTTGTACGAAACCCTCAGGGCGTGAGTCCGACTCGCACTTTCCGAGTTTTCAGGGTTGAAATCAAATTGGTCTTCCCATCGGATTAAAATTTAGGTGTCATTAAGGCTAGAGTGATTAGGCTAGTGCACTTCACCATCAACGATTGCATCACTGCTTACCATCAGCTGGGATCCCAGTCAAGCACTAGTTTATATCATTAAAAAAAGTAACTTGTCTCGCTCCGGGTGGAGTGACAGGGATTTTCAGGCGTTTGCCGACTAAAACCTATATTTCTTCCGTACCAGGACCGTGGTGACTTTTTCAAACAATTCTGCAGCTCTGGGAGTTTTATCTCGGGTTGTGAATGACATTCGTCGTGTAGGCATTGAAATTCAAAACTGTGCAAATTCTTAGCTTTCAATTTTCGGAGTGAAGTTTGCTGGAAACCGACCCCAATTTAGTCGCGCGGGCTTGCGGACGGCGAACAATGAATAGCTTGCCGTCCGTCGACCGTCCGGTAACCGTCCGGACCGAGCCCAAGTCGTCGACGGCGCGTACTGTTCCACGCGCGCCTCAAAAAGATGTCAGCAACTGTAGGGGCTCAGCACCGTCGAAACCTACTGGAGCCAAGGGTCTGATTCTGAAAGGAAGACTCGGCCCTGGTACGAAGGGCAAAGAAGGAACAGGAGTGGGTTTTTAGTCAGTAAAAGTCTGACACTATCTTCCGCTTCGCCCAAGAGCGTGATTTGTCATAAGATGATTTTCCCATCCAATAAAAAAAATCCCACAAAATCAGCAGCAGAGTTATCACAAAACTAATCCAATAAGGAAAACGAATTCTAACGGACCAACATGACTTCCGTAAATGGCTTAAGCTATAGTGAATCAATGTAAAAGGGCCTAATGATCTTAGGGGGCTAATGGCTGAATCATGTTAACAATTTTTTGTGTAGTCATGATAAGGTAGCATTCGACCATTGACTTTGAGGAAGTAACTTAACTGTTGCACGTAGGCCTCCCCAAGTGTCGCCACAATGAACGGTCCTGTGCGTCTCATATCCATCGGATTCCGGCAACCCTTACCACATCATTGGTCCACCTTGTAGGAGGCCTTCCAACGCTGCGTCTTCCGGTACGCGGTCGTCACTCCAGAACCTTTCGGCCCCAACGGCCATCTGTTCTGCAAGCAATGTGCTTTGCCCATTGCCACTTAAGTATAGCGATACTTCGAGAAAAAATATACAAATGAATCGCAGATACAATACAGCATAGGTAAATATAATATATACATAATTTTATGAACTAAATATATATACTTATATCATCTTCCTGCCCTTATCCCGTGTTATTGGGGTCGGCGCAACACGTTTTTTTCTTCCACTCTGCCCTGTTACTCGTCATGCTATCACTAACTTCCTTATATACTTAAATATATATACTTATATAAATACCCAAAAACAAAAATTTTGCTATAAATCGACAAACAGAAACATTAACGTTGTGATGAGACTACTACCAACCTCTTACGAATATGCTCGCGAACCTCAATCTTGAATTTTAATTGGTTTATAACCATACTGACCTCTAGCGGAGCGCATTCCACAGAGAAATATCCTGTACAAAGAAAGATCAGTGAAGAAAGTCAGTGCGATGTGTGGGACATATAAGAAGACGGTTATGAGATGAGCGTAGATTTTTATTGTGGTTGACGCAAACGTATTGAAAGTGAGGGGCTAAATAACTAAAGGAATTGAGAGAATTGAGAAATGAAAACAAGGTAGTGAGCGGCCTTTGCTCTCTGCGCTGACGTAAGGGCAACCAATTTAGAAGCCATCGATGTATAGAGACATGATCATATTTGCGCAGATTGAAAACAAATCTAATACTATTTTAGCCTATACTTTCCTACTGCTGGGGAAAGGCCTTCCTCTGGACTCTTCCAGGTATTCTTTCTCAAGTTGCCTTGAACCAGCCCTTGCGGTAGGCGTCTGTCATCTTGCCTCTTAACAGGCCGGCCTCAGCGGTGTCCATTCTCAGTCACGTTTTTTCCAATGAAAGAAACAAAAATTGGCAATGGGTATATTATATACCAAAGCCATTACGGTGAGTCGATTCTAATTCCAAAAATTCAGTAATTCCGATTGGTTTTGCACCTCCGATTCCGATTTCGGTTTCGATAAATTTTAATCGGAGTTTATGCCGGAGGTCCAAACAATACTTGACGTGCGGGAATCTTCCTCTCCCCTTGTCTTCTGTCGATTACTCTTTTACTTGTTGTTTTGTTTTGTATTTGGAAAGTTATCAATTCGCTGTTCATTTATATTTATACTAGTTTTTTATTAGTTTTATTAGTATTTTATTTGACGTTTCTGCCTCCGCTTCCGTTACAAGCGGTTTTGACAATTTTGCGATACTAAGATACTCAATTGATTTCATAGTACCAGCGTGGGTAAAACGCTGTGACGTGTCTTTTGGAGGGGCGCGGTTGTGGATGGCATTCTTGGAAGATCCGTAATATCACTGGTTATTTTGGATTACGATGCACCTAAGTTTGTAGTCACCTATTTATATGTACTGTGAAAGTGATTGTGAAGTGTTATTTTAATTCTACGCCTTGAACCCTCTACCAGAAAACCTTACCGATGACGGCTGTACCGTTAATTTATCGCTAATGTCTTCAAGCATTTCTGTTACATTAACATCCCTAAAAGATACAATTACTAAAATCCACAATAAATGCTTGTTTGTAGGGCTTTATAATTTCTGTTCATTATGTATACAGAACCCTTTTTATATTCTTTATTCCAGATAGGGATTCTTTTCCACCCCCACATTTCGACAGCTGTTGCGTTTTAAGTAAGAAGTATTATGCCTTTAATCGGGCCTAAATCCAGACGATGTATCGCGATATTTTTTTCATACATTTAATGTATTTTGGTGGTTTTATGCCAATAAACGAATTTTCGTCCTTTTTCTTTTTTTATGTCTGTTCTGTAGACTCATCATCATTATTATCATCTTTTCAGCCGAAAAACGTTCATTACTGCACATAGATCTTCCCCAACTGTTGCCACAATGACCAGACCTGTGCGTCTCGCATCCATCGAGTTTTTGCGACCCTCACCAGGTTGTCAGTCTCCCTTGTGGGATACCTTCTTCACATTTTTCACTTCAGAACCTTTTGGCCTTATCAGCCATCTGTTCTTCGAGAAAGGCGAGCCTTGTGTCCTGCCCACTGCCACTTGAGTTCTTCAGCACATGTCGGTAACCTTGGTTCTCCTGGAGATATCTTCGTTTCTGACACGATCACGCAAGGAAACTTCGAGCGTAGCTCTCTCCATCGCCCTTTGGTTAACATTCTGTAGATTAGCTAATAAGAAAGCACTTTGACTTCGATTCACAACCGAATGCATTACTTACTCAGTCTCATAGTCGGCCTTATAATGTTCCCACTGTTGGGACTCAGGCCTCCTCTCTAGGAGAAGGAATGGGCCGTAATCCACCACGCGGGCCCAGTGCGGGTTGGTGGATGACCCATGTCTTCGAATTGTTGGTTCTAGGACATGCCGGTTTCCTCACGATGTTTTCCTTAACAGTTTTGAGAGCAGTGGTGAGTACTAAGTATCACACTAATATTATAAAAGCGAACGTTTATATGTATATATCTGTGTGTAAGTTTGTTTTTCATCCTCAAACGACAGAATAGATATGGATGAAGTTTGCGACGTGCGTAAATTGAGTTACTTATAACTAAAAGATTTTATAAACACATCAAAAATCATTAAAATCAACTGATTTTGTTTCTATAACCTTGATCTTCTATAAGATATATTTCATCCGTTACATAAATCTCTACAATGGTACCTACGTCTGTAACTGGGAATTGAACTTGAGACGGAGCTGACGTGTATAAAACTTTTATGACTGACCTTTTTTCTCATATAAACAGTATCAGTCGTATATTTATTTGTATGTCGGCGGTATATTTAGTTTCGATATCGAAACGGCGATGTCGAAATTTGTTTGTCGAAAAGTCATAGTACTAGCTAATAAAGCTACTAGCTTTTGCCAACGACGTTGCCCTCGTGAAGGTAGTTTATTTTATTTTCAGGGTGCTGTACCTCAAAAGCACAAACCGGAACCCTTATAGAATCACTTCGTTGTCCGGCCATCTGTCTATCAGGATCCTTTATCTCGGGAACAAGTGGAGGTATCGCATTGAAATTAAAACCGTGTTCTCAAGTCTGCGGTCCCTTCTAGCTGTGAAAAAATCAGACTTCTAAATTAACGAAAAAAAAAAGATATGGCCATTATGTCATAAAAAACGTATATTTTGACTCTCTCATTCATCAAAATTCATACAAGAAGAAAGAAGACATCCAGTATATTGCCCGTGCGTTCCATCGTTTGTGAAAAAATTATATCGCGTCTGTGAATGGTCGTGCCGTGGCGTGGCAGTGGCCGGCGTACATCGAAGTTGCTCACAGATTTTATTTTACAATTTTCTAATATCCGGGTTTTCCCAATATCCGAATTATCAAATTAAATAAAATAAAAAATAAAAATATTTTAATTCAGACAAAACAGTCCATAAAAGTTGTTAGTAACAAGAAATTAACTTATAACTAATGTTAGTAATACTCCAGAAAAAAAAAAAAAATTGCCCTGTGACATAAAAATAAATAAATATCGATATTTAGGACATTCGATACTCTGTACTTCGATTGTTAGGACATTCGATACTCAATACTTTCAATATTTAGGTATTTGGATGTTAATTTTGTAGATAATTAGATTTTAGATATATTGAGCGTAGGTTATTTAACCATTTGACATCAACTTACGTTGTTTTAATTATCAGTTAAATGGTCTTTCGAAATTTAAATTTTCGACGATTTGAACGTTGACACTTTACCCGAAGGTATTTTAATGTTCGTCTTTCAAATATGTACCCGTCTCCATCAACGTATTGACGTCATTGCAAACAGGCACAGAAGTGATCTATTTCACGATCCTTCGCCACTTCTCTCTGCTGGTTGACAGCCTGGTGTACTTGTGCAAGGGACCGCCTATAGCAGACTTCGTTTGATCGGTTCATCGCCAAGGTCCTAGTCGTAAGATTTTCCTCATACTCTGTTTCTCTCTACTTGTCCCTGCACGACACTGTGTAAAAATAAAGTTTCAAATTCTTCCTTTTACCGCCATTCTTGTACTCTGACCGTTTTCCATTGATTTATTGCTAGTAACTTTGGATTTATCGAACGATAACTATGCCTTGACGTGTAGCCAATACACAAAATAAAAGTTGCTAGTGTTCTTTTGTAACTTTTCCCGTGTTTTGTTCTTCAAGAGCTTACACAGATAGCTTTTGTTTTAAGTCATAAATGGTAGAAACATCTATGGCGTCATATATGAACTAAACTAAGAAATCCTGCATCGCGCAATTAAAGTTCTCAAAGCGATTTGAACATACACAACCGCCCAAAGTCATCTCTCGGGCAGTTGCTCAAACCATTCATAACACCCGTCTGGTTGAAGGACCTCCTCCTTTTTCAACGGAATTACCTATGGGACTTTATACTCTGTTTCGCATATCTCCTGAACTGATATCAGCTTCATCATAACAGTGATATATTCCACTGTTGGCAAATAGATGTGTGATTTTCTTTTGTGATTCACAATGTTGCAAATGATTAATAATAAGTTTATACCTACTATTTTTGGGAATCCATCAACTAACTTTTTCAGTTCTGAGTGAGCAAACACAACTTGGCAAAATGGGGTTTTATAGACCCATCGAATACTCAATGTGAGTGCGGAGCTCCTGTTCAAAACATGAGCCACATGTTGGAATGCCCCAGGTGTCCGTATACCTGCACTTTGGAGGATTTGATGAGTGCTACCGATGCTGCTATTAGTGTGGCCACCTATTGGGCCCAAAAGGTTTGACGAGTTTACCATCGAATCGAAAAGAAGAAGAAGAAGTTCTGAGTGGAGTGGAAAGGACTGTCAGACTGTTTAAAACCCACAGTGTTCCTTCAGAGTTGCCCTTTGCGAGGGCCACGGTAACTCCTTCGAATAGTCTTCAGCCCTAAGCAGCATGCTCATCCCTTTTATACGGTTTGTCCTCAAGTTACCTTCGTCGGTCATTCTTGCGGTTCAGTAATCAAAATTCTGTTGGAAACCCAGTTTAACTACCGAAATAATCTGCTCCAAATTAAAATTCGTCGCGGCTCAATAGGCACAAACTTTTGGGTATTTTTAACGGATGAAATAAAAAAAAGCTTTATCAGCGTCGGCCTTTGAAGTTTTTTTATTAAAAACATTTTAAAATAATAATAAAATCTTCTTAATACAATATAATGTTGGAAATCTTTAAAATGTAATTATACACAAATTTATTCATGAACTGCGCGATTGTTTGAAAGAGTTCCCGTGACTCTGGAACGCTAAGGGCAACTGAAGGAACTTGAGTGGGATTTAGTTAGTAAAAGTCTGTAATCCTTCGTTCGAGCGTTTTACCCAGAACGAGAAAAGTTATTTGATGACATCCCAGCTAGGGATGAAACGATACCATTGAGGTAGCGATACTTTTACTCGATACAGTATCAGTCGTCAAGTATCGAAACTCGGAATCAATTGAAAAGTATCGATACTTACTCGTATCGAATCGTTTTTGGAAAATTTTGAGTAAAAAGTGTAACTAGTATTGTATTCTTTATTGATTAGTACAAACTTATAAGAATTTATGAAAAAAGTCTGTTTCTTGCTTCCCAAAAATATTTACTTGTCAAAATGTTTGCATGCTATGCGATTTCTGGAAGCAGTGACAATTTTGCCAGCTTTGGAAAACAGCCTTTAACAAGGTTCATATATACATCCATATTTTGCATACTGATATGAGTGCTTTTGACCGATACCTACTCGATACTTAATTTCAAAGTATCGATTCTAAAAGTATTTGGTATCGGAGAAAATATCGAGTATGTACCTGTATTTAATCGTGTCGTTACATCCCTAATCCCAGCTCAAAACAGGTTATTAATTTTAATAAAAGTTACGTTGAATAGGGATTTTTTTTTATTTGGTAAATGAAATCATTTTTAGCTCTAGTTTACAAAAAATTTTTTTTTTTGTTTAATGTTTTCATCAACAACGAAGTTATAAAGGTTCAAAGTTGCTAATAAGAAAGAGAAGTCCGATGTAGAATTTGACGTCATAATTCATCACGCTCGTATAAAAAAACGGCGTTTTGATGAGAGACAGATATGAACTTGTCTAAACTGACTTTTTACCAATATTGATATTGTTTTCACAGTTAGTATAAAAAACTGGTTAGATAATTATTTTTTTTCATACATATAAAACCCTACCCTACTTTTTCAGATGAGTTATTATGATTTTTACTCATTTTTGCAGGTTTGATGGTTTTATTAGACCTCCCCTGTATATAGGGAACGTGCACGACGAAGGCTCTGCCGCCTAGTGGCGCAAATCCGAAACATTTAGTCTAACAATTCTTTATACTAATCGTATTTTATATCAATTTATGTGTTAATTTAAGAGTGAATTATTATTAAAATGCATTGTTGCATTTTTGGATACTTCAATACATCAAAGAAAAATTATCATAAAACATTTGGTATAAAATTTTATTACATACCGATCAATTGTACTCATTTACCATGGTTATGTGAAAAACGACATAAATTAATAAATGTAGTAAAGAAACATACGTAAATTTAGTATCAAAACTATTCAAAAATATCTCATCAACATCATCATCATCATTTCAGCCAATAGACGTCCACTGCTGGACATAGGCCTCCCCCGATACGGTAGAGCACACGGTAGAGGTGTGCCCCGCTTGGGCAGAGCACCGTCGTGTCCTCGTGGGGGCGACTGGTTGCGGCGATCTCTAGCGCCGGGCCTTGGTACAGGACATGGTCCGAAGTGAGGAGGAGTGGCAGGCGGTCGCCTCCTTCTGTGAAGCAGTAATACTAGCAAAGGAGGCGGCCGATAGCGTGAGGCAACGGTCCTCAAGCCCCAACGGCCACCGGGATTCCGATACCGATTTCCGGCTACCGTAGGCGCGGGCTTGCGGACGGCGGGCTATGGGAGGCTCGCCGTCCGATCGTCAGGTAACCGTCCGGACCGGGCCCAAGTTGTCGACGACACGTACTGTTCCACGCGCGCCTCAAGGAGATGTCAGCAACCGTAGGGCCCAGCAGGGTCGAAGCCTACTGGGGCCATGGGTGATGCGAAAGAGATCCCTGGGGCCCTGGAAAATTGGCAAAGAAGGAACAGGAGTGGGTTTTTAGTGAGTAAAAGTCTGACACTATCCCCCGCTCCGCCCAAGAGCGGGGGATGTCATTAGATGATTTTCCAACCTGAAAAAAAAACCCTCTAGTACTTAATTTATTTTCGTTGGATTTTGGGATACACTAAGCGATATTTAAAAAAAAAACACATATGCTTTTCAATACACAGACGCACAGAATTTGACTTCCCCATCAGTCTCATCTGTAACAGATTCTTAGTTCGAAACTAAATCCTTCATGCAACACCAATCCATCATTAACTGTGTCTTGAGAACTTTAAACCGAGCGCCATTACTGAAACACTTTGAAGTGTGAACTAACACTTGATTGGTGAATACACAAACACATTTATCTTCGGCTTTTAGTACTTTAATCGTTTCGAGACTAGTAAATAAGAGTATAAACGTTGAATGGTTGAATATAACATCACAGATATATTATAGTGGAACACGATGTTAGCACTGCTAACATTTTAGCAACTTTATGGTGAAATCCCTCCATTTTATTTAAACTGCCAAACAAGAACAGGTTTTTTTTTTTATTTTTAGGTGGGAAATAATCCAATGATGCTCCCCGCTCTGGACGGAACGCAAGGGCGTGTCAGACTTTTACTGACTAAAACCACACCTGTGCTTTGCATTCTAGGACTACGGGTTTCCTTTTCAGAAAATCCCCGCGGTCCTAGCGGGCATCGGCCCTACTAGCCCCCATGGTTTGCTGACATCTCTTTGAGGAGCGCGTGGATTACTACGCGATGTCGATGACTCAGGTTTATTCCGGTCGATTACCGGGCGGTTGGACGGCGAGTTACCCATTGCTCGACGTCCGCAAGCCCGCGTCAACTGTGGCTGGTAGTCGGGGATGGAATTTCGGCGGCTGGAGCGTGAGGACGTTCGTTCCCTCACGCGTGAGATCTCCTCCTTCGGTAGCATTACTGCTTGGCAGAAGAAGGCGGCTACCTGCCATTCCTTCTGGCTCCGGACCATAGCCCCCGCCGATTGCCTCCACGAAGACCGCCCTATGTTCCATTGTGTCCTTCCCCTACACCGGGGAATTTCTCCTGCCTGAATCCGATACAGGAACCTCCCAAATTTGCCATATCCGGTGGGGACCTGCGACATGCAGAAGGTGAGGGCGCCGTGTTGCCGCTCCAACCACTCCTCAAAGAGGGGACATACCGCCCTGTTTAGGGCGTGCCCATTCCATCACGCGTGTGGCCGCCTCTGTCGCAAGCATTACTGCTTAGCAGCAGGAGGCGACCACCTGCCATTGTTCCTCGCTTCAAACCATGACATGTACCAGGGCCCAGCGCGAGAGATCATTACCACCGATCGCCCTTACGAGGACACGGCGTTGCTCTGCCCAAGCGGGGCGTACCTCCATCTTATTTCTCACCCGGAGGACAGGGTGATTATTGCAAAGGTGACACCCAGGAGTTTCTTCCGCACGAAAAACTAGTAAATATTCGAATTAGAAGTAACTACTTGAAGTAAAAACCCCGATCAAGTGCGAGTCGCACTCGCCCCCGCATAAATAGTTCGAATCTCAAATCGAGTCTCGAAGATATTTCCGAATCGCAAAAATCTAATTTACGGTTTTGAATCTCTTTCCTTATAAAAAGCATCTATAATTTTTTCTTATTTTTCCTCTCCCAAACCGTTCATTAACTTTCGTTTGGCGATACATTCTAACCCTCTAACTTACCATAAGTATTGAAGTAGGGATATGAACATTTTAAAGCAAATAATAACTTCTTCGCAACTAATTTTGTAATTCTAACAAACTCGGTGGAGTAAAATCATGTTATTTTAAGGCAGTTATTTTAGGATATTATGCTAATATATGTTATGCCTGTGCTACAAGAAACTTGTGTGTGGTTTTGGAATCGTAAATACTTTGAACGTTGAACCAATTGTGAAGAAATTGAAGCGTGTGCTTCTGTTCTGATACAGAGTTCTAGAGTTTTCATTCTAATGTTTGAGTAAAGGTAACTATGTACCTTTTGATTTGTTTTCGGTAGTTTTGGAATTTACGGATACGACGAGTGTAGGATTTTTAGCCGACTGAAACCACCCCGGTGATCACTATCAAGCCCATGGATGGGGCTTTCTTACCTCTTAAAAGACCACTTTGTAACCATTACAGCATATCCCCGAACAAAAAATACAGGCGTAATGTCGTGTCATTACTTTTTTGATTATTTATTTTTTTAGTTTCAGTATTTATAATTTTAAATGTAATATAAATTAATAAATAATTTAGTAACAGTGGTGGCCGTGTGGTAACGGCTCCGACTAACGAGTTGTAGAACGCGGGGTCAAGCCCAACCAGGCCCTTACTTTGTGTAATTTATTTCATCACCACTGCTCTCAAAACGGTGAAGGAAAACATTGTGAGGAAACCGGCATGTAGAATCGTAAATGTAGAACCAAAAATTCGAAGACATTTGACATTCAGCATCCCGCACTGGGCCCGCGTGGTGGATTACGACCCATACCTTCTCCTAGAGAGGAGGCCAGAGTCCCAGCAGTGGGAACATTGAAAGGCTGTTTATACTATATACTAATTGAGTCATTTCATTACAATAATGCCTACATATTTTATTAAAAAGACTTTATTAAACTTTAGGTTAAATATAAAACAAATCAGTTGATTATTGGTTAGTTAAAACCTTTGGTATGAAAAAACAGTTTGGGTACAATCTTGATGGAGTTGTTTTATTACAGAGCATCTTTAGCCACCTTTCGCCTTCATCATCAGATCAGCTGTGTGTTATTGCAATATTGCATCGTCATCCAGCTTAATTTTTTTTTTAAATCTGGATGTAGGTCAATTTTGCAATGTTTCATTGTAGACAGACACCGAGATATAATATAAAACTAAATAAAACAAGCTAGCAAGCAATAAAAAAAATATAGACGAGCCGAATATATTGAATGAAATGGAAACCTCTAACGAATGTAAAATATCGAAAATGGAGTAGAATGAATCTTATTTGTTTTGCCGTTATTTGAAAAAAGACATCGTTTTTCAAATAAAGTTATAAATTCACATATGGGCTGGTGCTGCAAAATGCCATCTAGCAGCTTTGGACTCAGTCGAAAGGCGTACGAAGAGGCTAATTGGGGATCCAGATTTGGTTAAGTCCAATCTACAAAGCCTCGAGCACAGGCGCATAGTAGCCAGCCTATCGGTATTTTACAGGTTACATTTTGGAGAGTGTGCGCGGGAATTGCATGACTTGATTCCGCCATCTCCTTTCTACTATCGGACAACCCGACGGACAGCGAGTATCCACCCTTACGTTGTTGAAACTTCAACGGTCCGGACTAAGCGTTTCGCTTCGTCGTTTATACCGCGTACATCGAAGGACTGGAACAATTTGCCTGCTGCGGTCTTCCCGTCCAACTATAATTTAGGTGTCTTCAAGGCTAGAGTGAATAGGCTCTTAATAAACTAGTGCGCCTGACCATCAATGGTTGCATCTCCGCTTACCATCAGGTGGGATCGCAGTCAAGCACTGGTTTATATCAATTAAAAAAAAAAAACAACGATTCAACATTTCAGTTAACGTAAAATAACTGAATATAGAATTTATATCAGTAGGCATTGAGTCGTTTGCAGAGTTCATTTGTACAATTGGTGCAGGAATCATGGATTCCACTCTAGGGAAATCAGAGATAGGTGAGAAACGATAAGTGTGAATACACATCTCACCAATAGCACTCAGGAATAATATAGAGGAAGGAATCTAGACTGGTCTTCAGGGAATGGTGTTGGATAAATATTTGAGCAACGTGTTCCGGCCTAACATCAAATTAAGGGTACCGTGGTTGGACGTTTATTTGTTGCTTGAATGATGGAACTTCATTAAATATTACCTTGTTAGTCTATTGCCCTGAGTAATCTGGTTGAAACTTTGAGATCTGATTTTAATTCTGTCAATTGCTATCTACCTCAATAAGTTTAGGAGAGCAGTCTCAGAGGTACGAACTGGTGCAAATATTCCAATAAATTGTATACATTTCAATGTTATATACTCTATCCTCTTTTTTTTCCGCCCGGAGGACACGTTGGAGCACACGGTAGAGGTGTAACCCGCTTGGGCAGAGCACCGCCGCTGTGTCCTTGTGGGGGCGATCGGCGGCAGTAATTTCTAGCGTCGGACCTTGGTACAGGCCATGGCAGGCGGAGTGGCAGGTGGTTGCCTCCTTCTGCGAAGCAGTAATGCTAGCAAAGGATGAGGCCGTGCGCGTGATGCAACGGTCCTCACGCCCCAGCTGCTGGGATTGCGGAAGGCGAGCAATGGGTAGCTCGCTGTCCGACCGTCTGGTAACCATCCGGACTGAGCCCAAGTCATCCACGCGCGCCTCAAGGGGATGTCAGAAACCGTAGGGCCCCTGCAGGGTCGAAGCCTACCGGGACGAAGGGTGTGCTTCTGAAATGAAGAATCGACGCTGGTCAACGAAGGAATGGGAGTGGATTTTTAGTAAGTAAAAGTCTGACACTATCTCCCGATCCGCCCAAGAGCGGGGATGTCATTGGATGATTTTCCTTTAGCAAAAAAAAATCCTCTTTTTTTAATGATTTATTTTTCCATTTCAGACTACTTTCTACTTTTTTTACAATTGTATATGTTTTTTTCATTTTGTATGTTTAATTTTGTGGTAATATTTTTTTTATCCCGTACCATAATTATTGTCGTACTTAATATGGTGTAAGCTGAGCATACTTATTATAGGCATGCATACCAGTGTCAAGATTAAAATTTTGTATTCCATAATAATCTTGTATTGTATGTAATGCAAATATTTATTAATTTCAAGGCTTTCTAACAATATATGTACATATGAAACTTAAACATTAACTAAGTACTTAGTGAATATGCTACCTAACTTAGTTTGGTCTTTGACATAATAAGTACATTTTGAGTTCTCTCTAGCAGCAGATGCTGAGTTAGGTGCCTTTTTGGCCTCGCACTGATAATACCTTTCTTTTTTTTAGTGTGTAATTTTAGTTTATACAATTGTGTGAGGCACGAATAAACATTTTTTCTTTTTTTCTTTCTTTCTTTCTTTTGTTATAATGATTTCATATTTATTATAGCATTGATTTGTGTCAACAATCTTAGCAAATACATTTTATTATTACAAGTACCTAATCTTTATGATACTTCATTTTATTTCAAATACCTATTATTATATATTGTGCACACCTACCACAGTATTGTCTTTTTTAGTCCCAATGGTTGACCTGATAGTGTATAAACAAGTTTAAATTGAAAAAATAAAACAATTATTCTATGAAGGTATCTTACCATGTCCATAGAAACTCGTTATATTCATCACAAACTCTTAGCAAAAACTACTTTGGACCACTCATGGGAAATCACAGTAACTACCAACCAACACTAGAGCAAGTTCAAGCACTTAGCAGATCAATTGGAATGGATTGGTTCCGCACCCCGGGAATTCACAAGTGTGTATTGCTGCTCTGGGAACGGATGGAAACTTGTTCGAGCATGTTGAATTTAGTGGGAGTTCCTCAGGGCAGTATTTTAGGCCTGAGTCTGTTTCGTGTGAATTTTGGCATGGGTGGTAAGATATTGTTTGTATTTATGAGGTCATGTTATTTTCATCATATATGTGATAATACTATTACATAATTTATAGCTTTGTGATTGAGAAAGGCAGTGGAGTGAAAGTAATAAATTTTATACCAGAGATATCACCAAAGTAAACCCTGAGTTGTCAACTTAGCTCACTAGGTAATCTTTTCATGACTAGTTTATTCCAAAAAATGAAGAAAAAATGAATGATCAGGCTCCGTAACAGTAAATGGACTCATAATAAAACTTTTCGGCTTATTAATATCCCAAATTCTTGACGTTCTGGAGTACAGTACAGGAGTTACACTTAACGCCTTATCGGTTCATGTGTGAACCGGAGTTCACACATGAACCGACAGTGAAACTGGTTTTTATTTGTTTGATCTGTTGTAATTTATTGTGCATTTATTCTGGCAGAATAATCATATTCTTTTTCTTTCGTACATATGTTTGCACAACTTGAATGACCTTGAAAAACGCTTAAGCGTCGTACTATACACACGGTTCGGCCAAAAATTTTTGTTTCCATATCTTCGTTTTTTCTAAGGTCTACCCAAAACCATATTCCTTTTAAGTTTTTTTTTTGTGATTTTAGTAAAAAACGCGCAATTACGTAATAATAATACACATAACGCCAATTCTAAGATTACATTACAGCCAAAAAGATCTCAAAAATTTATGAGCAGTTAGGGGTTCACATATATACCCATAATGATAATATGTGTACATAAAACCAATAATACCAATCTTAAACTTACTTCACAAGAATAAAGGAGAATATCCATTGTCGATTTCCATTACCGAACTACCATCTTCCGCTTTTGCATTTCTATTTATGTAAATACACTGGTTCAGGGAAGTTCTAACTGTATTTCGAAGTGCACCTCCTTTAATCGAGATAGTTTCCAGTGTTGAACTTTGGACCGGCTAAAATTGTTACTCTTTGTTAAGTGTAATTTAGATGATAAACAAGGTGTCTGGAACTTAACTTGGTCATTATTTTGAATAGAATTGGTAGTTGGCTCTTCAAATATTAAAATTTCATTGCGATATTAAATACAGTCACATTTTATGGAGACAACGTGTCATTGACAGTGTCTTTATTTATTTATGTTTACACCCTTAATAAACGAAAAGTAGAAACACAAATAGAAGAGCAGTAAGATGATGCTTATTTCAAAGAATTTTGTGTCCAGTAGACCTGCGACAGGAAAGGTGAGTGATAGATTGATATAGACAAAGTATAGAATAGAATGGAATTAACTTTATTGTACACCAAAATAGTAACAAAACTTTTACACAAACTTAAATCTATGGGTACAAAGGTGGTCTTATTGCTGACAGCGATATCTACCAGACAACCTTAGTGTGGAATGTAAGAATTTGAAATAGAAAAAGGGGGGTAGTCTGCGGTGTACTGCAAATTAATAAAGTAAATATTAGATTGTTATATAAATAGACATAGAAAAGATAAGTGTCTGTTATTTAAAGCAATAAAAGATCTATTTGCAGCTCATTTATCTAGCATATGCGGTTATTAAGTGTTAGCTTTGTTTGAACTCAATTATTTGGATCATAATTTGGTTTGTGAACATGTGATTCTTCCTGATTCTTTCCTTGATTTGATTTCTTCATTTTGAGTATTTCTGTATGTGAATATCTCCTGGAGTGTGAATATTAATGTAACGAGCCTGTTACCACTATAATTATGTTTTTGATTGAGTCTTTTATCATAAAGTTAAATTTTAGGTACTTTGCTATCTAACCCTTCAAATATTACGGATATGATTAATTTATTTATGAGGCTTGAGTAAAGTTTATTTTCATAAGAATTACATAATTCCTTATACAAATTCGATAGACACCGATGACAATTATTTTTGATGGTCAATTAGAATTATAGACCAGAGTTAGTACAAATATTTATATTGATACTTTTTTTATGTACTTAATGGAAACTTAAAAAATAAAAAAACATACGATTAGGCTACTTGAAATAGACAGAGATTGCCTGGATGGGGTACACATGGTGCAAGTGTAAAATTAAACGGAAATAAAGTGTCTAATATTTTAATCTTTTGAGAAAGATCAAATGAAAACTTATTTGGATATCTTAGCGGAAAAAGTGATGCAAATAAAATGGTCAAAACGGGTATCTGTACCAATTTGTACTATGTGTACTTTTGCTTTGATAGCACATAATTACAATAAAAAAATAATGAATAATCTAATAGCATTAACTTCTATAAGATGTTATCTTCGAATACTAAAATTGAGTGTACGGAGAGAGCGCCGGCACCGGGCCATCCAGGCGACTGAGCGGTTGTTTTACTCCCGTATCCAGTTGTGCGCTGACACTTAATGCCCGCAATGACCTGCCGTGACCTGTATTGTACTTAGTGTCCGTAGTGTCCAACATGTGACTTTTTTTTAAATATTTTTGGGAAAAAATACAACATAGTATTAAAATTATTGGAATCGTATCAGTTACCGATTATAGAGAATACTGTTGTATAGATTGTTATGTTTTAGAATGAAAGTACTTATATGAGACGACTAACTTCTGCCAGCGGCTTCGCCCGCGTCAAAATAGGTTCCTCCATAAAAAACTTTAGACCCTCGTTTCATCTCCTTAGCGGCTGAATTTTGAAAGATCCTCTCTTAGTGATCGCCTACGTCTTAAAAGGAAGCCTAGTGCAAAATTTCACGCTCCTGGTCCCGGTAGATTCAGCTGTACGTTGATATTTCAGTCAGTCAGTTTCTACTTTTATATATCTATACTAATATTATAAAGAGGTAAACTTTGTTTGTTTGTTTGTAATGAATAGGCTCAAAAACTACTGGACCGATTTTAAAAATTCTTTCACCATTGTGGATACATTATCCACGAGTAACATAAGCTATATTTTTTTTTGGGTTCCGTAAGATATTTGAGTTTTTCGGACACAAGGTGTAAAAAAGTCAACCAGAAAAGTTACTTATTTTGCGTACGCTGCCTAAACTATAAAAGATAGAATCATAAAATGTTCTAATTAATTGTAGATCTTATAAATATCTACCAAAATGTGTTAGGAGAAACCTACTTTCACGCGGGCGAAGCCGCTGGCAGAAGCTCGTATTTCATATAGATTTCAGTTCCCATGATCAGTTAACGACCGTACAGCCGACCTCAGCATAGTTAGGAAAACTACTTTCCAGATTGACATCGTAACAAGATTTATTCCAGTAAGTTACCTAATTTGCTCATTAGCCTGTAATCTACGGCGGCCCTTGTGTGTCAAGGGCGGGTCGCTAGTCACACTAACCACAATAATATTATAAAGGCGAGTGTGTATGTGTGTGTTAGAAGTACTAACTGTACTGCTAACCCACAACAGTAACAGTAGTTAACTGTACTGCGACTCACCATGATTTGACTGTACTGTGCGTTCCAAATAAGAATAGGAAAGTCGATAACCTCGATCTGTCAAATGTTGAGTGAAAAATACGGTCTGCAAAAAAAGCTTATTTACGTGTCTATAAAGGTTTTTTTTTTTATTTGTACTACTAAGTCTTAGTTAAATCTAAGTGAAGTAAAAACGTTATTGTTCAATATAAATTAGCTAAATATACTGTTCTACGTCATAATTAGTTTAAAAAAAAACGAATTTCTTTCTTTTTTCATTGTTACGAACATTTCGCCTTCTTATTCCATTTGCCACTACTCAGACACTTTACACATAAATGCAAAGATGAGCAAAATTGAAGAACTGGATACTGATTAAACATTTTCGTTTACGATTCGTAAATAAATTAAATTTATAAAATTTCTTGTTTTGCTCACCCTGCCCAATTTCTTGGGTTTGACAGTATGATGTGACGTCACAATATGGCAATCGATCCTGTTCTTATTTGGAACGCATAGTACGCTTGTGCGACACATTTAAGCTCGACATTAGTACTCTAGTGCGACATGAAGAATTGACATATTTTAGGGGGCCCCGACACGGACAGGTTAGGTTAGAACATTAAGGCGGGAGGCGCATTATATCCATTTTTCGAGCTTACGTACTACACTCGGCCTTTTCAGACTCACAAGGGACTTTTTTTTTCATTTTAAAGTTGAATTTTTTGTTTTAAGTTATTCATGACTAGTGGGCTATGCTCGGGGTTTCCTTGCGTGATCGAATCAGAAATAAAGATATCCGCAGGAGAACTAAGGTTGCCGCCATAGCACGAAGAATCGCCAAACTTAAGTGGCAAAGGCAGGGCACATTACTCGCAGAACAGATGGCCGTTGGGGCCGAAAGGTTCTTGAGTGGTGACCACGTTTCGGAAGATGCAGTGTTGCAAGGCCTCATAGAAGGTGGACCGATGATCTGGTGAAGGTTGCGGGAATCCGATGGATGCGAGACGCACAGGACTGTTCATTGTGGCGACATTTGGGGGACGCCTATGTCCAGCAGTCGACGTCTATCGGCTGAAATGATGATGATGATGACTAGTTAGCATATATTTTACTTAATTGTTGATTGTCCTATAAATTGTACAAGTCACAAATCATTTAATGTTTTTCTTTCTTTAGTTACTCCTACACGAATTCGGATAGAATATGGCAAACAGAAAGACCATGACCTATAATGAGACATTATGTTCCCTTGGGATAATTTTCCACTTTCACACGGGCAAAGTCACTCACAGAAGCTAGTTTACTATAATCTCGTTAAAAGTTAACTGTTTCCAGTTTCCTGATTGTAAGTACACAAAAACCTTAGTCATGCTCTAACGGCCCTCGTTTGGGACTGACAGTTTAACTTGTCGAGTTTATCCAATAATGGGAGCTGTTCCGGGTGAAAATGTTTTCCTGACCTTTTTTGTCTACGTGTAAAACTTCCAAGATTTTCCGGTTCCTAACAAAAAATCGATAAGTTGAGACAAACAATGATTCACTGTTCTGACTTCCTTAAATACTGTTAAAGATTTTTCAATTCGAAAATTCGCTCATAACCCAACCACTTTTAATAATAATAATAATAATTATTTTATTTTATTTTCAGGCATCAGAGGCCCATAGACAAAATACTTAAAATAAACTTAAACAATAATAAACTAATACATAATACTACTACTACTACTACTACTACTATACATATTTTAAGCACGCAATTTACTGTTTTTCGCACTAGTGCGGAGTACGGGAGGTTTCTACACCTGATTCGAGCGGAGGAATCGCCCGGGTGTCACCATTGTGTGGACCACCTTGCTAGCGTTACTGCTTCGCGGAAGGAGGCGACCGCCAATCCTCCTCGCTTCGGACCATGGCCTCTACCAAGGCCCGGCGCGAGAGGGCGTTACCGCTGTTCGCCCCCACGAAGTCGAAGTCAAAGTCAAAGATTTTTATTTCACATAGGCCTACATGGGCACTTGGAAGAAATGTCGGTGCTCTACCTAAAAGCGGGAGAAATCATGATTTCTCACCTAAAAAATGCCCCAGTCGTCGACGGCGTGTATGTTTCACGTGTGCCTCAAGGAGATGTCAGCAAAACCGTAGGGGTCCAGCAAGGCCAAACTCATGGTCCTAGAACGCAAAGATCAACTGAACATAGGTGGGTTCTGGTCAGCAAAATTCTGACACGTCCTTTTGCTCCACTTTAGAGCACGAGAAGTCATAAGATGAATTCTCACCTCCCAAAAAAATCCTATGTTTCTCCAATTGTCTTTTGTGTTCCAGGGTCGAGTCAGGGTATTATAAGTTAACAACTAAGTAATACTGCACAAGTCAATCTTGAAATTATGGTAAAACCTCATCAAAATCTATCTTATAATTTAGAAGAACTAAGCTTGTTCACAGACAGATACGACAAGCAAATTTGATCCGATGTTCATAAATATGGGAATATAAATACTAAATCCGTCTGGATTGGTTCCATTTTGGGTCAGCCTTCAATCCAACCAAATACTATTTGTATTTCCATCGGCATTTTACACGAAGTGACGGTTAAACCGATTATGTCTGTACTAGCCAACATCGATGTTCAAAGTGTTCGAAAATAGTTTTCAAAGAGTTCAGTTTGTCTATATTTTAAACAACTTCGTACACTGTTGTAGATGAAGTAAATTAAGAAAGTAAAGATGTTTATTTGGGATATAGATAAACACAATGTAGAAACAAATGTGTAGAAACTTAAATTAAAAAAGAAAAAAATTACAAGTAACACCCTTTCACATGATACCAAACACGGCGTATTTATCTCCATTTTTATTTTTAACACATTGCTTTTTGTGTGCTAGAGGGCGCCATATCGAATTTTGTGACACGTCACGTAGCCTATGTTCAGCGGACAATTAAGACGGTTCTAAGGATACCTCATAGGTCGGGTTCCGATAAGTAGATTAGTAGCTATGAGGGAATAGATGAACATACTCACATACACACATAGCCTGTCAAAATCATGACCCTCCTTTGGCTTTGCCTTAGTCGGATAAAAACAGTATTAAAACGTTATGTTCCTCAGCTTGTCCAGAAGAGGCGAATTCGCTTCGAAACATTTCGCACATTAGCGAGATACTAGACATTGTGTCGCGTCACAAGCATCGCGCGGATTTATACGGGCGTAAATTGCGTGTACTTTGCTAGACTGTCGACCGCCACTTGATTCGCGTGTACTGTGCGCGAGTCGAGATACTAGAGACTCTCGTTTTAGTTGGTAAATCATCCTTTTTTCGCGAGGTCTGGGTAGAGAGAAAGTGTATGTTAGACTACAATGAATAAAACCACGGTCGATTGCGATGCATGTACGTACATTGTGGAATGCAATAAACCTTTGAGTATTGAGTATTGAGTATTACCGGACTGCGGGACGGCGACCTACTCATTGCTCGACGTCCGCAAGCCCGCGTATACCATGGCTGGAAGTCAGAGTCGGAGTCTCGGTGGCTGGGGCGTGAGGATGTTTGTTTTCTCACGCGTGCAGCCTCCTCCTTTGCTAGCATTACTGCTTCGCAGAAGGAGTTAACCACCTGCCATTCCTCCTCACTCGGAACCATAGCTTAAATCAGAGTTTGGCGCGAGGGTTTGCTGCCACCTATTGCCATTGATTGGTAGTAAATGTACAAAATTTAAAATACATGCATAAAACGACATTGCAATTGACAGACTATGGAGATGAAGATCTATAGACTGTAAGCTCAATTTTCTTTCTTCCTCAGATACGAGACGTACAAGGCGACGCTGAAGAAGATCCCCGCCACGAGGCTGTCTCGCCTTACGGAGGCACTGGCCAACTACGACCCTGTCCTCAACGAGTACTTCTTCGATAGGCATCCTGGGGTCTTCGCGCAGATCCTCAATTATTACAGGTTTGTTAAAGTAGATTTTTTGTAAAGAGAAGTTTTCTTACTTAGTCACACTATTATAAAATTATTATATATATCGAAAGGAGATCCCATGAGTTAGGTTAACGAACTGGCATGTTATATATACTTTTAAAGATTTTGTTGTTCTAAACAGGTTTGAAAATTGAGTAGAACAAAGAAATGTCTAGTTTTTTCAGTTGGGACATAACCATTGTAGCGCATTGTGCTGATATTGAATCTTGAAGAAAAGTATAGGTATTTTTATATCATATCAAGTATTTCATTGAAGTAAAAGTCCCGGAATCAAATCAAACCGTCGCAGTGGTGGAGGCGCCGGGTACTGTATTCAATGAAATACTTGATATGACATAAAAATACTTCTACTTTTCTTCAAGATTCAATATCAGCACATCGCGAGCAGTGGTGGCCAAGTGGTAACGCCCACGACTTACGAGTTGTAGGTCGCACGTTCAAACCCAGCCAGGCGCATTACTTGGTGTAATTTATTTCATCACCACTGCTCTCAAAACGGTGAAGGAAAACATCGTGAGGAAACCGGCATATCCTAGAACCAAAAATTCGAAGACATGTGACATTCACCAACCCGCACTGGGCCCGCGTGGTGGATTACGGCCCTTTCCCTCTACTAGAGAGGAGGCCTGAGTCCCAACAGTGGGAACATTGAAAGGCTGATTATGCTACAATGGTTATGTCCGAACTGAAAAAACTAGATATTTCTTTGCTTGGGCTTGTCACCCAATGCATCAGTGATGCGACTTGCATACGCAACAGCGAATTGAAAACCGGAACACATGCGTTCCCGAAGCGCTACTGAAAAGCGACAACCCTTGCATTACCCGGACCGCGTTATTACATTGGTACGAATCCAATTTTTGCTTGATTGAGTAACAAATATAAACTTTTAAAGCAAAATAAGAAGGTAGTGCATATCAGCCCCCCTAGCCAAGTTACGATCGTTTCGTTTGCGTCGAACGCCTCGAGTAGGCCACGCCTCCGATTCCTTTGTTCTGACCACGTGACTGAGTGTTAAGAGGACGTCAGAACAAAGGAATCGAAAGCGTAGCCTACTCGAGGCATTGTACGCAAACGAAACGATCGTAACTTGGCTAGGGGGGCAGGAGAATCATTTAAGGAACTTTTAGAGAAATTGGATACAGTTAGATCTCACTTCCTTAGAAACCAAACTTTATTGAGAATTTGTAATTTTTTTTTATATTTATGCGTTTGATTTGATTTACTTCACTGTAATACTAAGTAGCCATAAAGAGGTTTCATTTAACTTTACGAATTATGTAAAAACTTCTTTACCAAACTTTGTTATCAATCATTTTTTTACTTATAGCTAAATTTAATTCATTGAATCGATCTTTATTTAACCATTCAGTTCTTCATTGTAATAAAAACTGTTCACGCTATTCACCGCGAAGATTAAAAATTCCGTATTTCAGTTTACCTCGATCAACCTACACTATGTTTATTTCATCCCGGCTTACATGAGTAGGCTTGGGTATAATGTATCGATAACTTTTCGTTGTCGATATTTTTGCGTACATTTTTTTAAAAATCAATATAACATCTACAAATTTTTTAAGTTGTTGGAATTCAGAATCAGAATCAAATCTATCAGAATTTTTTGTTTGAACAAAGCCCAGTATTGCATAATTTATTAAGCGTAACTTACAAGTACAGCTCATTGTTCGTACAGATAAGGTGTGAACTTCCCTGCTGGAGTCTCTCTTTCCTGATAACTATAACCTCGGGATCTTTAAGTTAAGAGTGAATAGGTTACTTCTAGGCAGGATGTTCCATCGTCGATCTCATTTTCGCTTTCCGTAGTCAAGCGCGAGCCTATCAACATAAATAAAACTATGCAAGTGCGAATCGGACTCGCACCCCAAGGGTTCCGTATGAACCCACCTTCAAAAACAGTTCAATTGTCATATTTCTCGAAGATTTTTCCGAATAGCAAAAAAATCTTTTTTTTTTTATATTACTTTTTTAAGATTTATTCCTGTACTTATGCTATAAGACCGTACTTTAAGCCAAATTTCTGGATTATAGGTCAACAGGAAGTCTAGAACCCTATGAATTTGAATTCCCTTGAGAGTGTCAAAATACTTATACGTTTTTTGCGACATAAACGGCCGTATCTTTTTTTTCATTAAAAATTTCAAAGGACCGTAGACTTGAGTATATGGTTTTAATTTCAACTAGATACTTCTAAGTGTTCCCGAGATAGAAGTCTTGACAGACGGACAGACAGACGGACAACAAAGTGATCCTATAACGTTACCGTTTTTTTCCTTTAAAGGTACAGAACCCCAAAAAAAGTAAATTTCCGATTTTCTCATCATGAAATAACTTCTGCCTCTTTAGGGTGGGGTGAGAAGGCGTGTCAGACTTTTACTGATTAAAACGCACCGACGCTCGTTAATTTGCCCTTTGTCTTACTATTGCCACAGTGACTCTTTTCAAACATCCTGCAACCCAAAAAATGGGTGAAATTATGATTTCTGAATAGTGCTTTAAACTTTTGACAGTTTTGGGAACACTTAAATCGGCTTAAGGCAAAAACATCGATAAATAACGGTAGTGTCCGGAAATATCGATACGCAATTAATCGATATTTTTCAACACTTGCCCATTACTAATACGTGTATTGTAAATAATCGTACGAATGCAAATAAACGGTACGTTCATACAAAACCCGTGTTTTACGCGTCGATCATACAGGAATCCTATTTACGTTTCAATATTGAAATGTCAGGTTTAGCCAGTATTCTGTTCGGATTTTTTGATAGATGTACGTTTTTTTGTTTTGTTGATGGAATTGATTTGACGTTTAGAAAATCAGAATCGAATATTAGGTAAATGGAAATACTGAAAAAATAAATATTAAATGCATTTTTTTTTAATATAAACTTTTCCCCTCACTAAGAATTACCCCTGTATCGTAGATGTTTTTACAAACATGTAAACTCACATGCATAAGATATCTAGACCTCTTAGAGTTTGCAATTGCTCTGGGGTGGAGCGGGATGGCGTGTCAGACTTCCTCCCTCCATTCCCTTCATACCGGGAATGGTATGAAGGGGATGCAGTTCTGCGGTGGAACGGGATGGCGTGTCAGACTTCTTTCCTCCATCCCCTTAATACCGGGAATGGTATGAAAGGGATGCAGTTCTGGGGTGGACAGGGATGGCGTGTCAGACTTCTTCCCTCCATCCCCTTAATACCGGGAATGGTATGAAAGGGATGCAGTTCTGCGGTGGAACGGGATGGCGTGTCAGACTTCTTCCCTCCATCCCCTTAATACCGGGAATGGTATGAAAGGGATGCAGTTCTGGGGTGGACAGGGATGGCGTGTCAGACTTTTTCCCTCCATCCCTTTAATACCGGGAATGGTATGAAAGGGATGCAGTTCTGGGGTGGAACGGGATGGCGTGTCAGACTTCTTCCCTCCATCCCCTTAATACCGGGAATGGTATGAAAGGGATGCAGTTCTGGGGTGGACAGGGATGGCGTGTCAGACTTCTTCCCTCCATCCCCTTAATACCGGGAATGGTATGAAAGGGATGCAGGTAGCATCGACCTTGATCCCTACGGTTTTGCTAACATCTCTTTGAGGCGCGCGTGGAACGCTACGCGTCGTCGTTGACTCGGGTTTGATATTTATAGGACGGATGGGAGGCGAGACCCCATAGCTCGTCGTCCACAAGCCCACGCTTACGGTGGCGGTGGACAGCGCCTTGTGATTCCCGATGCCCGGGGCGTCTTTTATCGCGGCGCAGCAGGGATTAAGGGAATGTACATCCTTATGCCCGCTGGGGCGTGGGGATGTGTTCCTTTAATCTTGCAGCCGCTTTCTTCACTAGCATTACTGGCCGGCACGCATGTGATAGCGTCCACCTTAAAGCGTCCCTTGTGGAAGCCGAATGGGCTATCCGCAAGGTCTGGCCCCACATGAACCAGAAGGAACTCGGGTGGGTTTTAATTAGTAAAAGTCTAAAACCAACTCTGGTTAGTTGATCGGTGGCAACGATCTCTTACGCCAGGCCTTGATACAGGCCATGGTCCGAAGCGAGGAGGAGTGGCAGGCTGCTTCTGCAAAGCAGTAATGTTAGCAAAGGACGAAGACGCACGTGTGCGCGTGAGGGCGCGTTTCTCACGCTTCAGCCGCCGGGATCCCGATCCCGACTTCCGGCCACAGTTAGTGCGGGCTCAATCGACGGCGAGCAATGAATAGCTCGCCGTCCGATCATCCGGTAACCGTCCGGACCGAGCCCAAGTCGTCGACGGCGCGTACTGTTCCACGCGCGCCTGATGAGAGATGTCAGAGATGTCAGCAAACCGTAAGGGCCCAGCAGGGTCAAAGTCTACTGGGGCCAAGGGTCTGCGCCCTGGTATGAGAGGCAACGAAGGAACAGGAGTAGGTTTTTTGTGTTAGTTACACTCTCCTGCTCCGATGTCATTGGATGATTTTCCCACCAACAAAAAAACAAATACTCTGGTTAGTTATTTGATGTTTGCCCACCAAAATAACAAACAAGAAGGTTTAAAAATAAAACAACAAATAGCAGCCCTGTATTGCTAATGAAAAGATAACGTCACCTCGTGTCGTGGTGTCGTTGGAAGGTTACGTAATTAAAGCACTTATGCTAATCGAAGATAGAATACACAGGGGAGTTCAAAGAAAGGTCAAAACATTCCAATAAATGCGAACCTTCATTATTGATTGAATTATGTGAATCATAAATACAACTAAAACATTTAAAAAAAAGAATGCAACGTAATTTTCGCGAGTCAAAGAATGCTACTCACAGTTAGGGTTACCAATATTTTTTTGAACAAATCAAATATACTGTATATTTGATTTTAGAAAAGGTAAATGAAGAACAAATAGAATTCCAGATGGCCGTTGGGGCCGAAACGTTCTGGAGTGGCGATCGCGAACCGGAAGACGCAGTGTTGGAAGGCGCCCCTACAAGGCGGACCGATGACCTGGTGAAGGTTGCGGGAATCCGATGGATGCGAGACGCATAGGAACATTCATTGTGGTGACATTTGTCCAGCAGTGGACGTCTATCGGCTGAAATGAATGAATGAAATGAAGAATACAGTCTTAGAAAAACCGTTTGTTTAGATTTTTTAAACTTTTGATGTTTTCAAAATACAAAACTGTACTTCTACTAAATGATTTCACGGTTTTCTTTTGCAATCAATTTGTAATTATAAACCGAACGACAAAATGTCTTTCAGAAAAATTCAAAAATGTAATGATTTCATTCGAGTCAAAATGAGTAGAAAGCTATTGCTTATCATCATCTTCCTGCCCTTGTCCCATCTTATTTGGGGTCGGCGCAACATGTTTTTTTCTTCTATTTTATCCTGTCAACCGTCATGCTATCACTAACTTCCTTCTCTTTCATATCACTGTTCACACAACAGACACAGTAAAGTATTCTATTGCATAAGTAGATTACAAAGTATAGAAAGAAAACTTTTGGTTTGTCGTTCGAGGTCTGTATTTGCCAGTAGTAGATGGATTGAAGATGATGTCTCCAATTTGTCCTAAATCGCTGCAGTTCAGTAGTGGAACGACAATGATTTTACTGGCAGTGATGGCAGCTTCAGAGTCCCGACTCTCGGGTTTTGGCGTCAAAATGGTGGTAGACGCACATCTACGATATACGACACTGCCACCATATATGTCAATGAACTTCATTGTTGAGGTACCTGGGCATCGCAGAATTCTTCGGCTTGGTCCTACGTCACAACGATCGACCACTGCACTAAGTGACCCGAAGCAATATCTACGCATTCCGTCTGATTTCTTTGTGCCTACAAGTACAATAGTCTGTATTAGAATACGGTTGACAACTGTACTTATTTTTTTTTAAATTTTATTGAAAACTTATTATTATGAAAAACAGAGAAAACAATTTTGTTCCATATTCAAACAAAGACTTAACTAGTTTACCGCGACAAACTAATGAAAAAATTCAATGCCAAAAAAATAACACACAAATCAAGCCCGCATACAGTCCGAGCGTTAGACTAAAAAAAAAAAACGTTTTATTTAACAAAAATAACGTTTTGCTCGCCATTTTATTCAGCTTTGATGAATGTTTGAACATATATCGATGACAATTCACGTACCTGAATATTGGACTCGTGATTTGTTTGCGCCTATTAATTCGCCTGACAATAGAATCAGGCTGTAATATCGCCAATATAAATGATGAGGAGTATTGATTACTACCATCGGACAACCCGACGAACGGCGAGTATCCACCCTTACGTTGTTGAAACTTCAACGGTCCGGACTAAGCGTTTCGCTTCGTCGTTTATACCGCATACATCGAAGGACTGGAACAATTTGCCTGCTTCGGTCTTCCCGTCCAACTATAATTTAGGTGTCTTCAAGGCTAGAGTGAATAGGCTCTTAATAAACTAGTGCGCCTGACCATCAATGATTGTATCTCCGCTTACCATCAGGTGGGATCGTAGAAAAGCACTGGTTTATATCAATTAAAAAAAAAAAAGATTAGGAATTTGCGTTAAAAATTTCATGTTTTTAACCGACTTCAAAAAAAAGGAGGTTCTATGTAGTGTTACAACAGAACTCTGCTTTCGCATCTTTAGAAGTTCCGCAAGCTTTTTCACTTCTATTTCTGCTTCTGTTTCCGCAAAATTTATAACAGAACTCTAAACGGGCACGTGGACGGCTGGGCACATCGTTAGAGGAGCGGGGGCGGGGGCGGTACAGAAACGAACTTTTGGTTTAATCAGCGTTTTAAAAAAAATAAATTGTGCTTTTTCTTTATTGTATAACACTTCCGCTTCCGTTTCCGCTTCCGCATCCGCAAAGATTTACTTTTGACATCTGTTTCCGTTTTCGCTTTCGTTAAGACACTTAGGTTGCATCACTAGTTCTATGTTTGGCTGTATGTATTTTTTTTAATGTATGATCACCGATT
Source organism: Mythimna vitellina (assembly GCA_949316375.1). NCBI lineage: Eukaryota > Metazoa > Arthropoda > Insecta > Lepidoptera > Noctuidae > Mythimna > Mythimna vitellina. The sequence continues at coordinate 2,727,651 of OX438699.1, read as the reverse complement.
TCTTGGTCAATTGTGGACCGATTATGAAAACCATTTTTATGATTTAAAGGTTATGCTTCCAAGTTGGTCCCATAAAAATATTGTTATGATCTGATAGTTTTCTTCTTAGCGTATCAATGGCAAAACTAGTTAAATTCCTCGCCTGGCCCAGTATTCGGCCACGGCTATGCCGTCTGATAATAAACTTTGAAGATATGGAACGGAACTCCTCATAGGATCACAGCAGAGCTGCCGTAACAAGAAAAATTGCTTTGTTTGTGTAGTCGACAACTGACTAAAAGAAAAAGGGGAGGGGATATATCGAACTGATCTGGTGATGAAACCGGAAAGTAGGCACAGGAATTTTGTAATAAATCAGTGTAACCTAACCGTGTTTGGGATTATAAGAATTTTTATGAGATGCACTCTGGCTATAAGGTACCATCGAGCTAATCTGATGATAGAGGGTAGGTACAAAAACAATGTTAATGTTAATAATATAATGGTTATGAAACATTCGTTGCTAACAGATGAAAATACTTGCAGTTATATGTTTGAGGCGGTTAGGGTTGATTCACTAGGCCCATGGGGTCCGAGCGCTCATCGAGTTGATCGGGATATCAGCAAACAACTGGTCGACTCTTCGCGTGAACAGAGGGCTGGGCTTTTTTTCGGTCGACGAATCAGCATTACTATCCAACGTGCCAAAGCTGCCAGCGTTCTGGGCACTTTTCCTATTGACATCGATGTGGATGATTTTTTGATGTCCAATGAGTTCTTTTTTTACCCGTTTGTACATATTATTATTTTCTGGTAGCTTAAAAAAACGATAATTTACCATTTTATGTTGAATTTAAACAATTGTTCAATAAACAGTTAAAATAACTTTTTTTTTTTGCTCAGAAATGCTCAAAAAAGTTCACAGATGCGTGTCTCAAGCGGATGCACTCGCGCTCGCACTGGTCCGAGCGCTCCGAGATATCGTGTCCTTGAGTGATGTCTATGTGTGCATTGCTCGAGCGCGCTTTGTATGCAGATTGACTTTTGTACATTAGTGTTCTCTGCCCAAGCTTACCCAATGAAGTGGGAAAAAGCGGACGCCTGCGTTCGCTTGGGGAACAAGAGAAAGAGATAAAAATAATTGATATAAACTAGTGCTTGACTGCGATCCCATCTGATAGTAAGCAGCGATGCAATCGTTGATGGTGAATTGCACTAGTTTATTAAGAGCCTATTCACTTTAATTATAATCGGATGGGAAGATCATTGAAGGGTGGACAGTTGGACACTCGCCGTACGTCGGGTCGATTCGATAGTAGAAAGATGATAGCCGAATCAAGTCATGTAGGTAATTCCTGCGCTTATTATCCAAAATGCATTCTGTAAAATACCGAAAGGCTGGAAGGATAATTCAGTGTGATGTACATAATTTGGACTAATGGACACAGTTATTGCTGGAGTTTTAAAACAATGCTTAGAAAAATAAACTGCGGCGGTTTTAAGTAGGTTAAGGAGTTCAAATGACGCCTATTTTAACTTAAGTATTTAACTTCTAACTTTTTTGTACACATTTATTTAATAAAGAGTAAATGAGTACCATAAATTAATGACATGAAAGCCTGAAAAATCGCCAAATTTAAGTGGCAGTGGGCAAGGCACGATGCTCGCAGAACAGATGGTCGATGAGGCCGAAAGGCTCTGGAGTGGCGACCGCGTACCAGGTGACGCAGCTTTGGAAGGCTTCCCACAAGGTGGACCGATGACCTGGTGAGTGTCACGGGAATCAGATGGATGCGAGACGCACGAAATCCGTTATTGTGGTGACATTTGGGGGAAGTCCATGTCCAGCAGTAGACGTCTTTCAGCTGAAATGATGATGATGAAGAGCTAAATTAAATATAAAAAGTATAGAAGAAAAAGAAAACAAAAATTGAAATTAATTAATTCAACTAACAAGCGAAACAAATTGACAATAAAATAATACAGAAACTACTTATCACGTAGCCTTAGATAAAGTTACAAAATATACGAACGAACGTGCAGACAACATAATTTTTGCTTATAACTGCATGCCACGTATTTAGTTAACAAGTTTGCCAAAGTTAATTACTTTCAGATAACTTGGGACACGTATTTATTATGGCCCATTTACACGATGAAAGTTTCTTTCTGCTATTGGGCGATTATCGAAAGGTGATCTTCAGGCCTAGCCAAGCTACGAAAGTTTTGATTCGATTCTCTTTCGTCGATCGCCTCAGTCTCTTATTCCTTTGTTCAGACCGACAGTGATTTTTGAAAATTGGTAGTAGTTTTTGAGTTAAATCGAATACAAACAAACAGGCGTGGTTGGAAAGACCTCACGGCGTCCTCACATTCCGCATGACGCAGGTCCTTACCGGACACGGTAAGTTCGGGAGGTTCCTGCACCGGATTCGTGCGGAAACGACGCCCGGGTGTCGCCACTGTGTGGCCCACCCGGAGGACACGGTAGAGCACACGGTGGAGGTGTGCCCAGCTTGGGCAGAGCAACGCCGTGTCCTCGTGGGGGCAATCGGCGGCGGCGATCTCTCGCGCCGGGCCTTGGTTCAGGCCATGCTCCGGAGCGAGGAGGAGTGGCAGGCGGTCGCCTCCTTCTGCGAAGCAGTAATGCTAGCTAAGGAGGCGGCCGATCGCGTGAGGCAACGGTCCTTACGCTCCAACCGCCGCCGGGATTCCGATCCCGATTTCCGGCCACCGTAGGCGCGGGCTTGCAGACGGCGAGCAATGGGTGGCTCGCCGTCTGACCGTCCGGTAACCGTCCGGACCGAGCCCAAGTCGTCGACGGCGCGTATTGTTCCACGCGCGCCTCAAGGAGATGTCAGCAAATCGTAGGGGCCCAGCAGGGTCGAAGCCTACTGGGGCCACGGGTAGTGTGAAAGCGGAACCCGGGGCCCTGGGACGAAGGCAACGAAGGAACAGGAGTGGGTTTTTAGTCAGTAAGAGTCTGACACTATCTCCCGCTCCGCCCAAGATTTCCCACCCAATAAAAAAAAAAATACAAATAAACAAAAACTCAAATCTTTCCTCTTTATAATATTATTATTAACTAGTATAGATCTAGATAATAAACTGACCTCCATACTACACTAACGAAGTTAACTATAGTTGACAATATTAATAATCTTATTTAGGTTCCTAAGATCGAAAAAGTTCAGCCCCCCTAGCCAAGTTACAATCATTTCGTTCGCGCCCAATGCTTCGAGTAGGCTATGCCTCCGATTCCTTTGTGCTGACCACGTGACTGAGCGTTGAGGTGACGTCAGAACAAAGGAATCGGAGGCGTGGCCTACTCAAGGCGTTCGGCGCGAACGATACGATTGTAACTTGGCTAGGGGGGCAGAACAATAAGTTTCGATTAACATTCCTACCAAAAGCCCCTGATCAGTATTTTCAACTTTCACACAGGCAAAGCCTCTGCCAGCAGCTAGTTGATCAGAAAATGAGTATAATTTAAGTTGTAAAACAAAATAGTGAAAATGACAGTGCAACGATTCGATTATTATCTTATTATTGTTTTCTATTTGTGATAACAAGTCTAGACTGCACTAAGTTAATTAATTTACTGACTAGACTTTATGGTTAGTTTCTTTTTCAATTTGTTAGTTGCGCATTGCTAGTAGGTAATTCTTTTATTTCTCCTAACTAAGCTTGATAAGGTTGCAGTTTTTACGAGCTTGCTCACTAAAAACAAATTAAGATATGGCGTCAGAAAACACGTCCAAATCGTCGTCGCTGTGTTTTTAGCTAGTTTTAATTTATTAGATTAGGGTGTTTTATTATTATTTTTGGGTTTTACTGTAATTATAGTTATTTAAGCTTTCGTTCCCCATCAGTTATGTTAATCGGATTTATTACCTTGAAATGTGATTTGCAATAAGATGTGGTTTGTCGAGAGAAGGGTATAGACAATCGTTACAAACCAAATCAATGTGAGCACTTTACTATAGTCTTACTTTTAGTTCTCATAAAATAATCACCACACTATAATTATTGTTACAAAATAGGCAACACAATTAAAGCACTCCACTGAAGGCGTAGCGTAGACATGTGCCTTAGACCGAGGCTTGGACCATACTGCGCCTCCGTCGTCGACTTACATCTCACTAGCACTCAGTGTTGCGTCAAAGTGTCGTGGCCAGTCACGTGACATACCTCACTTTAAACCATTAGCGCCACTCTAAACAACTAGCGCCATCTTTGGTATCTTTGGAAACTTTAAATGCAAAAGCACCGTCAAGTAAGTTTTTAATGTAAATTTTATGTACATATAGAAAATAAATATTAGGTCTTTAACTATGAAATTGCCGTTTTTTAAAACGAGTTGCTTTGAAGTGTTATATCTTTGGATTCACTTGCAATTATAAGTTCAAATAAACTTCATATTAAAGGGACGTTGCTTTTTTTCCGCAATAACGTATTTAATGGTTTCTTCATGTTTTATATTTTCTGTAATATGGCAGTACTATTAAGTATTTTTGTATGAAATATAATAAAATTCGCATTTTTTTGTAATATGAGTTCTACCGTGGAAACAATGTGTCTTAAGCGAGCATACTGATATAATAGGGGTTAAACCCCTATTATATCAGCATACTTGCTCACTGCGTGATTATTTTTTTTTTATTGACAAGCTTGCTCCTGAACAACATCTCATCGGATGTTAAACGATGATGTGATCCACGATGGAGCACGTTTACCTAGTGGGTAGTAGAAATTCACTTTGTACTTAAAGACTCCCAGATTCCAAGACTCCAAGGAACACAGACTTCGGCAGAGAATTCCATTCTATAGCTGAATGCACAATGAATGTTTGCCCAAAACATTTTGTGCGCGTTGGCGAGTTTGGCTATTATAAAACCAAACCCAATAAGTTTTCTTTTGTAGAAACAATTGCCAACAATTCTTGTCGCCATTCAATTAAGAAATAAATACCTAACCGTATGAATAATTGGGCACGCCACAATTATGGCGGTAAGTTCCCTTTTAATGGCGTGGCCGATCGCGTGAGGCAACGGTCCTTACGCTCCAACCGCCGCCGGGATTCCGATCCCGATTTCCGGCCACCGTAGGCGCGGGCTTGCAGACGGCGAGCAATGGGTGGCTTGCCGTCCGACCGTCCGGTAACCATCCAGACCGAGCCCAAGTCGTCGACGGCGCGTACTGTTCCACGCGCGCCTCAAGGAGATGTCAGCAAATCGTAGGGGCCCAGCAGGGTCGAAGCCTACTGGGGCCACGGGTAGTGTGAAAGCGAAACCCGGGGCCCTGGGACGAAGGCAACGAAGGAACAGGAGTGGGTTTTTAGTCAGTAAAAGTCTGACACTATCTCCCGTTCCGCCCAAGAGCGGGGATGTCATAAGATGATTTTCCCACCCAATAAAAAAAAAACCGTATGAATAATAATCAGCTCTTTTCTTTTAGTAAGATTATTATTATTTCTTTAAGCAAACACCAAGGTATAGATGAAAGACAAACACATTGACAAAAATTACTTACAACAGAATTCTTTGAACAACAAATATTTTTATAAGGAAAATTACTTTTTTCTGTATTGTTCTTGTCTTGAAGATGGTTTCAAGTCTATGAATTTCATTAGAACGAGAAACAGCTGACAATAGTTTTTATCCACGAAATATAGATCGACACTAGTGCCGCTATTGTCAAAACATGCGCGTTAGACAGTCACCGTTCACTCCTTGAAGCACACGGTGGATGTCCACCCTGCTTCGGCGGAGCACAGCTCTTGTAGAGGCGATCGGCAGCGGCGACCTCTCACGCCCGGCACTGGTTTAGGCCATGGTTCAGAGCAAGAGGGAATGGGATGCGGTTACCTCCTTCTGTGAAGCAGTAATGCTAGAGAAGGAGACAACCGCTAACGTGAGAAAATGGACTACAGGAAATTTCTGAAAAGGAAACCCTAAAAAACGTGGTCCTAGAATGCGAAGGGCAACTGAAGGATAGAGCTTTGGTTTTAGTCGGTAGATGCATGAAAGGCCCTTTCACTCTACCCTGAAGCGAGAGAATTCATTGCAAGATTTCATAACTCAAAAAAAAAATTAATAACTTAAATATAAGAAGAGCATTTTGCGAATGCTGTGCGTGACCATTCTAATTCAGGTTTACATGAGTGAGTATACTGTATTCTTCTTAATATTGCATGTGTATTTCAGCCTATAACCAAAAAAATAGTATATCTCCACCCTAATACCAATTAATTTGCGAATACCCATGAGAACGAGCCCAAACTACAAATGAACTACCGGTAGAATTCAGTAATATTTCGCAGAACTATAAGGAATGCTATCCATCACGGTTATTGAATTATCCTCGTGTACTGCTGGGCAGGTGGAATGCTTGATTTGATGTTGGATGACGTGTTTTGTTATTTTAGTTTCTGTATATTCTTAGGTTTTAATTTTAAATATGAAGAAGAAGACACAATTGGCACTTTTAAATATATCTAAAAAAAACTGGGCAAGTGCGAGTCGGACTCGCACCCTGAGGGTTCCGTACAAACTTTCCTACGTAAATAGTTAAATTTCCGAAGTTTTTTTAAGGAGATTTTTCCGAATCGCAATTTTTTTTTTTGTGGGTTAACTACAAATTTACTGTTTTTAGATTTATTCCTATACGTGTGCTAGAAGACTTCATGCCAAATTTCAGGATTCTGAGTCGATGGGACCCTTTGAATTTTGATTCCTTTGAGAGTGTCGAAATATACGTTTTTTGCGAAATAAACGGCCGTATCTCTTTCGTTCGTTAACTTAGAAGTTTGATTTTTTCACAGCGTCTAGGGGCTGTAATCTTGAGTATATTATGGATTTAATATAAACTCATACCTTCACGCGTTTCTGAGATAAAAGGTCTTGACAGACAAACAAACAACATAGTGATCCTATAAGGGTTCTGTACCACAAAAGGAAAAAAAAAAACGGAAAAGTTTAATATAAATAAAATTCGTAAGAATTTATGTATTCTAATGTCTGTTACTCAAAGAAAAAATAAACAAAGAAAGAAAGAAAACATGTTTACCTGGCACACAACTTAAATCAACATAAAAAATAAAAACAACAGCAACAATGTGTCGCACGTCTCACGGCTTTGCCAAATAAGTCCAGTTCAGCATAATGCCAGACAAGTCCTTCATGCCCAAACGAGTGAAACTGAACTGAACAAATCAGTTGGTTTGGATGAAAGTTTACTCCAACATACACTTTTTTTATAGGTGGGAAAATCATTCAATGACATCCCCGAGGGCTTGTCAGATTTTTACTGACTAAAAACACACTCCTGTTCCTTCTTTGCTTTCGTCCCAGGACTGAATTTTCCTTTCAGAAACAAACCCTTGGCCCCAGTAAGCTCGACCCTGCTGGGCCCCTACGGTTTGCTGACATCTCCTTGAGGCGCGCGTGGAACGGTACGTGCCGTCAACGACTTGGGCTCTGTCCGGACGGTTACCGGCCGGTCGGATGGCGAGCTACCTATTGCTCGCCGTCCGCAAGCCTTTTGTATTAGTAGCTTATATATCTTAATTTATTGTGGAGACAGTACTAAAACTATGCGAGCGAAGCCATTGGCAGAAGCTAGTACTTAATTGATACTAACTACATCCATAGCCCATAATATTCCACTCCAGGGACTCAGACCTCGTGGTCCATAATTCACTAGTCGGTCCCATTGCGGGTAGGTTGGCTGAAAAGGTATGGATAACGGTAAATTAACAGTCTCCTGAGATTTCCCTTTTTGTCTCCAAGGTTATTAACTCATTAGAAACATCCTCGGATCTTGTAGATAACCATAAGGGGCGGTGACTTCGTTCAATTACATGGACGGGGCCCATTTACCATTACGCTCACTTAATTTTTTTATTTTATTATGAGCCCGCATTTGACCATCTGGTTTTCTGGAAGGCAGTCGTTGAGGTTTATGACTCAACGAACCAGTCCAAGATATGATTGAAAAAAAAAAGAGAGAGATAAGTGGTAGAGAAAACAGATGCTGTCAAAGAGATCCATATGTGGTAATTTCGGTTTAAATATTTTTATTCCTATTAAGACATTGTCATTTACATGAGAACATTAAAAAATGTAGATAAAAAGTAGTAATATTGCCCCAGTACATTGCATGACAAATACGTTATTAACGACAATTTATTTATGGATCTTATTCATGGCTATAAGATTTCTATGCAACGTGGTAATTCCGCCAGTCTTCTGGGTACATTATTATCAGCCGACAACGATACGGTGGAGGTTTTAATTTGCGTATTTTTTTTGGCTTACTTAATTAATAGCTTTTTTTTTCGGTGTGTATATCATATTATGACATCCCCCGCTCTTGGGCGGAGCGGGAGATAGTGTCAGACTTTTACTGACTAAAAATCCACATCCCCGCTGGATGTCATTAGATGATTTTCCCACCAAAAAAAAGTATTAACAGTATCCTATGCGCTATTCTCTGGAATGGCTTACCCGTACGACAAGTTTAGCCCTTCTAGTGTGAAAAAGTAACAAACATATACACACTCACATACCTATTTAATTTTAAGTTTTTAATGTACATTTTATTATTGGTGTACAATAAAGAATATATCTATCTATTTACGCCTTTATAGTGTGATAGTTAAATATTTTGTTAGTATGTAAATTATTGAAAAACTGGCCATATGCGAGTCGGATTAACACACAAAGGGTTCCGTACTACTTTATTAAAATTGAGTAAAAATCACGTTTGAGAGCCCCATTAAAATAGTTAACCCCGACGAAAAAGAGTGCTCTTATTTTGTTTTATAGCGTCAAAAAATACATCATGTGTGAAAATTTCAACTGTCTAGCTATCACGGTTCATGAGATACAGCCTGGTAACTGATAGACGTACAGTGGAATATTAGTAACAGGGTCCCATTTTTACCTGTTAGGTACGGAACCCTAAAAACGAACCTAGGTACAGGTTTATTAGCTGGCTTTTTCCAGTCTACCCTCACTCAGTCAAGCGAAAAATAAGCAATACATGTGTCGATACAGTACATAACTATGAAGCATAAATCGCGGCCATTTTAAGTTTACGTTAGACATTTTTACGTTTTATGTTTGTCCATAACTTCGCCATTTAACGGTTTAGTAGCGTAATTAGTGTTGTATTTTGTTATTAGAGGGTTGTTATTTTACTGACAGTCTCATAAAGATGTGTTAGTATAGTGTGTTGGGGAAACGTAGGCTTGCTGAGTTACAAGTTTAGGGGCAGTTAATTTAATGAGTATGCTTCAGTAAATAGATAGGTAAATAGTTGCTGTGGTAGAGTTATTTTGCACCTTTTAATATAGATGGTTGACATTTATCTTTTAGGATAATGTTTAGATCTTCACATGGCAACATATAAGAGTTTTTACGAAAACGGCTGGCACTGTCAAAACAATTTTTTAGGGTCCCGTACCTCAAAAGGAAAAACGGAACCCTTATAGGATTACTTTGTTGTCCGTTCGTCTGTCTGTCTGTCTGTCAAGACCCTTTATCCCGGGAACGCGTGGAGGTATCAAATTGAAATTAAAACCACGGACTCTTGAAGGAGGAAAAAACGTGTAAGTTACCGAGAAAAAAAGATACTTTGTTTTATGTGGCCAAAAACGTACATTTCGACACTCGAGGAAATCAAAATTCTGGGGGAACATCCCGTCGATCCAGAATTCTAAAATTTGGCATAAAGCAAGATCTTATAGCACAAGTATAGGAATAAATCTGAAAACTGTAAATTTGTTGTTACGTCAAAAAATTTTATTTTTTGCGATTCGGAAAAATCTTCCGAGACTCCATTCCGAAATTGAACTATTTACGTAGGTAAATTTGTATGGAACCCTCAGGGTGCGAATCCGACTCGCACTTGCCCAGTTTTTTTTTAACGTAGGAACTCTTTAAACGACTTCTTCCGGTCTAGTGGGAGCGAGAGGGAGTGATACACTATCATTGATTGAAATTTACCTGTTCCTTCATTTGTCTTTTACGGTACAGAGACGCGGTAACCCCTTCGAGTAATCTTACAGCCCTAGCAGGCATTTCTTTCGTCAGAATGGACTGGGGCTTTACCGTATGGCGAATTACCTATTGCTCGCCGTCCGTAAGCCCGCGCCTACGGTGGCCGAGAATCGCCTTGCAAATCCCTACACCCGGGACGTGTCTGGCGGGAGCCGGGGCGTGAGGATTGTCCCTTGGTACTATTGGTTGATTTTTTGTTGACTTTTGCCATAGGTATATATTTTATAGCGTGTGACAGTTCTCTAGGGAAATAAGTACTCGTGAGAGTTCTCTGAAACTTATACGAACCACGTAAAAAGTCTTGGCTTAGTCAAACGCGACGAAGCCAAACCAGCATTACATATTCACCAACAAAAATTTTGATACAAAAATAACGCTATTTCCCCAACGGAGATCACTGAAATCCCAAAATATATTAAGCTTCATCATCCCCCAAAAATATTCAATTATATTGAAAACAAGAAGCTTTATATATCAAACAAATCCCAATAATATTTGCACAGTCAAAATCCAGATACATAGTTTAGGGACCAAGGTTCGGGATTGTTCGGTAATGTTCGGGAAATATTGGGTGTCCGAAGTTTACTTTGGACCCATTTCACCGGAGCTGTCAAATGACTGATAGAATACATCTGTATGTGATTATGTGGGGGATATTTTAGATCCTGGATTGAATTTTGATTATGGGATCATGGGAAATTGATTATTATTTACTTACCTCATGAATTAGTAAGAGAAAATGAATTATCTGTTATAATCATAAAACAATTTTAAAGGAACCTATATAACATTTAACACAATGTTTTTTTTTTTAATTTTAACTTATAAAAAAATAACTTAAAATACTTCTAGATAAAAATTTACCTAATTTAATAAATTCTTGATAAATCTTGATTCCGTCGCTAGCAGGTATTGATACGTTACCAGCCCGCCTAGCCAAGTTACAATCGTTTCGTGTCGAATTCTGTTCTCCAATCGGTAAAGCCTTGGTGTCAACAATTGCAGAAAATGATAAGTTGGTAGTCATGTTAACGCGCCTGAGTCGGCCGCTCGTTCTACAATGTCGTTCTGCAATAACAAAGGATGTAGCGTTGAACACTGTAGAAACAATAACAATTCATTCTATCACCTTGAACGATGTGAACTTAGCTACCAATTTTCTATTCGTTTGTTCTGGCCACGTGACTTAACTTTGAGATGATGTCATTCCCATACATTTGATTAGTTTTTAACTTTGCTAGGAGTGCAGTAATGATGCTCATATTATTTGCCTACAATTAAAAAAAACTAATTTCTTTAAAAAACATAGTTGGAACGTGGTTAGAACAACGTAGGTAGATTGATCGATTATAAAACAGTATATCACCTATTGCAGCAGTGGTGGCCGAGTGGTAACGGCTCCGACTTACGAATTATAAGTCGCGGTTTCAAATCCAGCCGGGCGCATTACTTTGTGTAAGTTATTTCTTCACCACTGCTGACAAAACAGTTGGATTTAATTTTCTTGCGACAGTCTGGTATATTTTTTTGGTTCCAGCAAAATATTAAACTTGAAGTTACTCATTTTATTTCCAGCATGGTCTAATCCAGTGGTAACGACTCCGACGACGAGTTGTAGATCGCGGATTCCAGCCAGGCGCATTATTTTGTGTAATTTATTTCATCACCACTGCTCTCAAAACGGTGAAGGAAAACATCGTGAGCAAACCAGCATGTCCTTAAACCAAAAATTCGAAGACATGCGACATTCACCAACCCGAACTGGGCCCGCGTGGTGGATTACGGTCCATTCCCTCTCCTAGAGAGGAGGCCTGAGACCCAGCAATGGAAACATTGAAAGGCTGATTATGCTTATATATATATATCACCTATTAGCGGGTATGTTTGAAACAATGAGCAACAACTTATTCAGAATACGAATAACTTAAATACTCGCAAATTCTTTTCTGTCTAGTCAAAGTGACATTCTGCGACCCTCAAAAACCCAATGATGTGGAAGGGTTTGACATAATATGGTAGCAATAAGTCATACATATTTTTGATCTAACTATGTCAATTTGCAGGATCGATTCGCATGAGCGCTTTTCCAACGAAGGTCAAAAAAACGTTTCAATATAAAATAGATTCCATTTCCATTTATATAGAACCGTTAATAATTTATTATCATTCTTACAAGGGTAGTCCAGTGGTAACGACCCCGGTTCACGAGTTGTACGTCGTGGATTCAAACCCAGGCAGGCACTTTATGTCATTTACTTCATCGCAACTACTCTCAAATCGGTGAAAGAAAACATCAATAGGAAACTTCTAGTACAGGTCAAGGGCCAACACGAAAGGGAATCGGCGGCACTCGCTTCCTTCTGCGTAGCAGTAATGCTAGCGAAGGAGGCGGTCTCACGTGTGAGGATGGATATGTGCGAGGATGTCCTCACACCCCAGCCGCTGGGACCCATGGCATATTGACGACGAGCAATGAGTAGCCCGCCGTCCGGCCTTCCGGTAACCGTCCAGACCGAGTCCGAGTCATCGACAGTGCGTAGTGTTCCACGCGCGCCTCAAAGAGATGTCAGCAAAACCGTAGGGGCTAAGCAGGGCCCAAGCCTACTGGAACCATGGGTTGACTTCTAAAAGGGAAACCCGGGGTCCTGGAAAGCAAGGGTAAAGAAGGAACAAAGGTGTGGTTTTAGTTAGTAAAAGTCTGATGCTCTCGAGCGAAGCGGGAGGAAGAAGACTTTGGATGATTTTCACCTTAAAAAAAAATTGATACAAAACCGAAATGTTCTAGAATTAAAACTACAATATTGGGTAACATGATATTATGCTCAGTATAACTACAGACAGACACAGACAGAGGTTTGACAGGAGGTTGACAGATTCTTATCTATAAACTTGTTGGCGATACTTTTTCGAGTGGAGTTAGTGGCTGTTCCAAGTGCTTGCAAATTGATGCCTAGTGAATATCGTGGATATCGATCGTCCGGTAACCGTCCGGACCGATCTCAAGCCGTTAACAGCGCGTGGTGTTCCACACGCGCCTCAAGGAAGCCTAAGATGTCAGCAACTTACCCAACAGGGTCGAAGCCTACTGGGGCCATGGGTGATGCGAAAGAGATCCCCGGGGCCCTGGAACACTGGCAAAGAAGGATCAGGAAAGGGTTTTTAGTAAATGCGGGGGGGCATGTCATTAGAAGATTTTACCACCTAAAAAAAACCTAGTGGATATTGTGATGTCAAATTGGTCTACTTTACACGTTACACCGTGTAACGTGTAAAGTAGGAAGCTTTTAAACCATGCTCGATGTTGACGATAGGCGAGTGAAAAAGGACACTTAACACTGCCCTTAACACTGGCTGAATGCACAAACCATACGAAGACAAAAAAAAAAAATAGGTGAAAACTTTTCTGTCGTTTGCGACATCGATAAGATCGCTGAAGTGTAATGTATTGTCAAAAGAGCGTAGTATGCAAATACACGGAGTATTCCACTAAACGAATACTGAGTAGGTACTCAGAACTGTCCATGATGTATGGACTGGGGTAGCCATAATTTTAAAAAATGCGTAGACTGTTTTTATTTATTTATTAGAATTGGCAACATTATAAGCACTGAGAATTTAAAGGTACATGACGCAATTCAAGTATTACAACAAAAAAGGCAATCGTAAATATTAAAAAAACATTTCATTATAAATCACACAAGTTTAATTGAATTTCATTGAATAAAAATTACAAAAACATATTATAGGTTGTAACCAATTAAACTAAAAAACTTAGTAGAATGAAATGAAATAAAGAAGATTACATCACAAAAATACATTCAGTCTAGTTTAATTATGAACACTTTTTTCTTTAAGAAATTAAAAAAAATATTGGCTCACAATAGTGAAAGACAGAGTTCTGTGGAAACGTCAGAGGTAGGGCTTTTCCGAAAAGTGGGACAAAATAGATTAGATAGGTATTTTAAATAAAGTTACCCAAGCCTTGTCAGTTTCTTTTCAACTCAAACTCTAAGCGAAAACCGGCGTTCGCGCATGATTTTACGCCATTTGGTTAAACACCAAGCGAACGCCGGCGTCCGCATAGATTATAAAATATTGAGCATTTTATTTATAGGGCATGTATCCAAGAAAGTAAATAAGAAGTTCTTCATAAAGTAGTCTGTAAATATCGAAAATAAGCAAACCAGGCAATGCCAGGTTGTCTGGCATATTGTCATTGTCATGGTAACGTGTGGAAATATTTCTAACCAGCACCTAATAATTTTTTCTAGCCCTCCTGCTCTAGAGAGGAACAAGAGGGCGTGCCAGAGAGACTTTTACTTGCTAAAACTTACCTGTGTCTTTTAGGTAGATTTTTACTGACCCACTCCTGTTCCTTCTTTGCCTTCGTCTCAGGGCCCCGGGTTTCACTTTCACACTACCCGTGGCCCCAATAGACTTCGACCCTGCTGGGCCTTCCCTTGGAATAATTGTCTTCTATCACGGGAGTGAAGCTGCTGGCGGCAGCTTAGTCAGTTACAGTTCTATTCCGTCAGTGGGTACATAACAAATACCAACAAAGACTAATCTATGAATTGATTGGGAAACTGACATAAAGAGCAAAATAAATATTTGTACGGGTAAGTGGCAACGCGAAAGCTTTTCGGCATATTGGCAAAAGGAGATAATATAGTATCACACTTATTAAATCCTTGATGTATTCGGCAGAAGTGTTAGTACCCTCACATTTTAACAGACATACTCGTATGTTGTCCCGTATTAGAAGAGATTTATGGTCATACTACTTTTGGCTAGCGGCTTTGCCCGTGAGAAAGTAATAAATTCAAATTTCTAAAATTTTTAGTATACTATATGTTATTTCAGAGGAGAAAGAAGAGTAACTGTGGCCCTCAAACGCAAAGGGTAACACATAGAACACAGATGGATTTTAGTCAATAAAAGTCTGACAAGACTTCTTGCTCCACCCTGAATGAGAAAAAATATTTGATAATTTTTAACCACAAAAAAAAGACCGTAGGGGCCCAGCAGGGTCGAAGCCTACTGGGGCCACGGGTAGTGTGAAAGCGAAACCCGGGGCCCTGGAACGAAGGCAACGAAGGAACAGGAGTGGGTTTTTAGTCAGTAAAAGTCTGACACTATCTCCCGTTCCACCTAAGAGCGGGGGAAGTCATAAGATGATTTTCCCACCCAATAAAAAATAAAAAACAAAAAAAGACAAGCCTGCATCTCAAAGACATAACAGATATGTCTTAAGGTGTAAGACTTCTCATTTTCATCCTAATTTTCACAACCGTTTAAAAGTATTTATATCTTATTAGCTCGCGTGTTAACAAGAACCATATCTCACGCAATTTTCTTTTTTTATTAATGATAATCTCGCGTTTGACCACCATCTTACCTGATGGTAAGCGATGATGTGGTCGACGATGAAGCACGCCTGCCTAGAAGCAGCCTATTCACTCTTGACTTAAAGACCCCTAAGTTGAAGCTATTAAGGAATTCCACTCCTTGGCTGTACGCACAATAAATATGTTTTCAAAATGCTTTATGCGTATTGGTGGGATGTCTACCATGTACTGGTGGCGCAACGCCGTACGTCTAGTGGTCCGAAGATGGAACGGACTTGGCGGAACTTAATTGTGCAATTCCAGTGCACACTCCTTCGATATTATATGGTGCTATCTTGCATGATTGTCATGATGTGAATCTTAAGCCAGGATGCCATATGTAATGTTCTGCTTATTAGAGTATTTTACGGCTCACCGATACCACGACACGCTTAGACGCACCACACAACCGCTTAGATCAATTACGTGATGATTAGTAACAGTCCCCCTAGCCAAGTTACAACCGTTTCATTTCGATTCTCTTTTCGTTGATCGCCTTGAGTCAGCCACGCCTCCTATTCCTTTGTTCTGACCACGTGACTGATCGTTGAGGTGATCTCAGAACAAAGAAGGTGTCAAATACACATCATATCACTAGCACTTGAGTCTACCAAAACTTCAACTAATACACCATAGAAATAACCAAAAGAAAAAAATGATTTTTTTGTTATTATGTTTAGACTTGCATTTTACCATTATCTCACCTCATTGTTAGATAAAATAGAAATACTTTTAATCGGGTCAGACACAGCACAACGGTTATATAAACACAAAGTAAAAAAAGAAAAAAAATGTACAAAGTGCGCCGAGCGTGCCCGTACCGAAAGGGTGACCACCTCAGCATTTGCTGGGCGTTAGATACCTAGCGCTGGTTCTCAGTTGAAGCACGGTTGCCTAGAAGTAATCTATTCACTCTTGACTTAAAGAAACCTAAGGTTGCAGCTATCAGGAAACACAGATTCCGGCAGGGAATTCCACTCCTTACGAACAATTTAGATTAAAATTAGCATACACGGTATTTTTTATCATTGAAGTTCAGCACAAAAGATCCAGAAGGGTCGAAGTGCTCTGGCCCAAGGCCAGCTCCACAACAAGATAAGACAAGATGATCCCTTCCCATTTCTAGTTTCACAGAGGTGAAGCCGTATGCAGAAGTTAGTTAGTAAATATTCGCATGTCCCAGTTTCTCAGAACTCATGGCTACTCTACATACGCTAACGTTAGCATTCCATTGTTAATGATTGATCACCTAATAAATCGGTGCGTCGGCTGTTATGCGAGAGTATTAATTCCGATCGTCGTTTATTTGTTTGTCTACACACTTCTTGTTTGTAGGTAAGCAGAGTTTAAAGCTTTAACGATGTTTGTTATTGGTAAATTATTATCTAAGTATCTAGGTAAGACACACTAGGAACATGGACCAAAAAACTGAAGTGCGAGTCGGACTTGCGCACTGAGGGTCGCGTACAAACTTGAAAGGTAAATTTCGGTTTACGATTAATGATTTATTAAAAAAAAAAACTACTTACTAGATCTCGTTCAAAACAATTTGTAGTGGAAGTTTGCATGATATTGTACATCATATATATTTTTTTTAATTTTAATACTCTCTTATTTTAGAAGTTACAGGGGGTGGAGGACATACATTTTACCACTTTGGAAGTGTCTCTCCCGCAAACTATTCAGTTTAAAAAAAAATGATATTAGAAACCTCAATATCATTTTTGAAGACCTATCCATAGATACCCCACACGTATGGGTTTGATGGAAAAAAGATGTTGAGTTTCAGTTCTAAGCTTGAGGAACACCAAAAAAATTTTTTTTCTGTTTTTGTGTCAAAAATCTTAATGCGGTTCACAGAATACATCTACTTACCCAGTTTCAACAGTATAGTTCTTATAGTTTCGGAAAAAAAGTGGCTGTGACATACGGACGGACAGACAGACAGACATGACGAATCCATAAGGGTTCCGTTCTTTGCCATTTGGCTACGGAACCCTAAAAAGTAACTCAGTGGATGATTGTAAAATGCTTAAAGAAAATAAGTGCCGCTGGTCAATCTCCCAAATAAACACGGTTTTTGCCATTTTTTTTTTGCTGTTCCAACAAAACAAAAACTTTCTTTGTGTATACAGGGCTTGGAACTTTCTAAGTCATTATTATTTTTCTTGAAGTTTTGACAAGTTGTGAAGTTTTTAATTTATTTGAAGTTTTTATTTATTATATTGTTGTCTGGCTAGTTTATCAAGTATTAAGTCATATTTTTAAAAAGGTCCTTTCAGATTGCGTTAAGATCAAATGACTATGATGATTGATGTATTTATTGATTGATAATAGACTTAGGTTACAAATAATTGTATTATAACTTTGTGTTATAACTTTTAAAAGGTTTTTTCTTAAAGTTTTCTGTCAGGGACCATTAAGAGTGTTCTTTTTCATTCGCCTATTGTCAACATCGAGCATGGTTTAATAGCTTGTTACTTCATCTAACGCAATCTAACGCGATGTTTGACGAAAAGGCAACGCGAAAAAAGAGAGATAATGCCTGAAAAATCTGTTAGCATTCGATAATTCAGTGTTTTTTAAAAAAAATTCGTCATTTAGAATCTTGATTAAATTTGTAAGGCTTCTATTTTTATATTTTTTTACTTTATAATTTTTGAGTAAATTCTAATGCTAATTCTATCGTTCTATTGCTGCAGCAACCGTCTGTGTGCGTGTTTAATAATAATAATAATAATATTTCACAACTATCACACAACGTCGTCTAGTCCCAAACTAAGCAGAGCTTGTGTTATGAGTACTAGACAACTGATAAAAATACTTATATATTTCTAAATACATACATACGAGTGTCTATATATATATATATAAATGAACCCCTAATTCCTCCAATTTTAATAATTCTTTTTTCTTTTGTTCACCAGCTTACAGGGAAGGTTTAAAAGCAAAGAAAAAACATAACTATGGTAGGGTAGATAGGTAGGGTAGTTAGGTAAGTAGCATAGGGTAGGGTAGAGTACGGTAGAGTATGGCAGAGTAGAGTAGAGTAGGGTAGAGTAGGGCAGAGTAGGGTAGAGTAGGGTAGGGCCACTAACCACTAGACTATTGTGAGTTTTAATAGGTTTTTTTTTTGTATTATTTTAATTTGTGATTTGACTTCGATTTATTTGTTTTTCTTGTATTTTCTTTTATTTGTTTGACATTTTTTATTATTTGACATTGTTATGTAATCATTTGGTGACTACGTATAATTTAACATTCTGTATATGACTTGTAAGAATCCCTTACCAATAAATTACTATGACTATGACTATGACCAACAGGCCAGCCGATTATAAGGCCGATTATGCTTATGCTTAATCCAAACTGTGCACCAATTACTCAATGTAGTTGTACGTTTATCCTTGAAACATGATTTACAACGTCCCTGGTAAGCAAACCTGACAAATTACGTACAGCCATTGAGATCAGCACGGATTCCTAATTCAACATCAACGGCTCACGGATCGTAAATCTAAAGTTTAAGGGGCTCGGCAGCCTCTGAGATATTGTTGAGCTTTGATTTATAAGTTTTACGAGTTTCGACCTCAATCAGTGTTTTGTGACGACAATAAAACGGCTTCTTTTGTCGCCAGTTTTATTCTTGCGCGCTATTCTTATGTTTTGTTTGATTCTATCGGATTTACTGCGTAGATTTGCATTCTTAAATTATGCTTATTTTGTAAGAGAGCTTTGAAGAACTGATAGTGTTAGTGATAAATGTCAGATCAAAATGCATGGGATTGACATGTGCTATCTAATGCTACATGCTTTTTCTCAATTCCTTATGATTTAAAATTTTGACAGTAGTTCTCGTGGCGGTATTTATTTGGCAGATTTAAAAAAAAAAAAAACATAAGAAAAAAATTCAGAGGCTGTTTTCATTATTTGCATAAGAATCAATTTGATTCTTTGTGGATATTGTTATGTAAGTCAAAAGTGAATAGGTTACTTCTAGGTAAGCGCGCTTCATCGTCGAGCGCTCGTCGCTTTCCATCAGGTGAGATAGCGGTCAAGCGCGAACCTATACATAATAATAAAAAAAAATCAAGTGTCTACTCAACTGGTCAATATGTGAAATCAATGAAACAGGCGCGATTTTATTGTAGTACTGACTACTTCAGTCAAGATATAGAGGGTAATCTTTGAAAATATATACATAATGTAGCTGTGTGTATGAGCTAGTGGGAAGTCCCGTAACCTCGGACAGCTCCTAAACCCGGACACAACTGAAAAAGCGCGCCAATTTGTTACTTGTGCCGCGTTTAGGAAGCTACACCCAAGTGAAGTGCGGGGGGGGGTCATGTATCAACCAGTGCTGACTCGTTCGTCGTGGAGCGTGATGCGAATTTTGAGATTAGTACAAAATTTGTTCGAAGTAATATTTTGGGATCTGTAAACAGTATTCAAAGTATGGGATGGTAATAATTATTGATAATTATTATTGCTATGCTACTTAACTGTCATATTTTATGAAATTTTTGGAGCTTAATAACTCACAGCGTAAGTGAGAATTTTTTTAAAGTTGGCTGTCCGATATTTATTTTTATTTATTTATTTATTTTTTTAAACTTCATGCTTCATGTCTTAGGCATTCTATACCAGTCAACCTAGGGTGGTGAAGAGACAATATGGTAGGTGCATAAAAGTGTAATTTTACACGAAAAACAAGATAAAAAAAAGTATACATATAATTAAAATGCACATACATATATATTTAATATAATATATATACATATATATTAATATAAAGTAAAGAAAGAAGTTTTGATATTAGGGGACCTTTTCCAAAATATTATTTTTACTGTGTTAGTTGTTCCTTAGTATCGAATACTTATAAAGAAATATTTGAGAAGATTATATCTATGTGATGATTACTTATATATTTAAGAGTTCAATATACCTAGATAATCAAATACTACTATAACTAGCATTTTTTTATTTTAATTATTCCTTAAGTGTCCGGTACTCGAGGTCCCCCTATATATTTTCTAAATTCACGCAGGCAAAGCCGCTGACAGAAGCTAGGTCATGTATGTAAACCATAATATGTAATATAAAGGTACCATTCTAACCTCGGCTGCAGGCTACGGATGCAAGCTACGAATGCAGGTAGCACACGCTTGACACGCAGCCGTTACCTGCATCCGCAGCCGGGAGTGATTCCGAGTCTGGCTGCTCGAGCTGCCAGTCGTAAATCTACGATTCAGTCCAATATGAGCGCTATCGGCTCCGAGTAGCGTTTATTTCGGACTTGTCTAAACAGGTTCTAGTGACGTTACTTCGTGCGCAGCGACTTGCGGCAGCACTACTGATCTGCGATCGGCTGCAGCTGCAGGTCGCGGCAGCACATGGAAGTACGTGCGGCCGCAGCCGCGTACGGTATGGTTTTCACAAAACTGCTACATAGAAAACCAGTCGTGCAGCCGCTGCATGTGCTGCCTGCATCCACAGCCTACAGTTGAGGTTCGAATAGAACCTTTAAGGTGAAAGTTTGTATGCATGCATATTATTTCTTTTCGTCCAAACGACTGTTTGGATTTGAATGAAACTTGGCACATGGGTAAACCATATCTTGGAATGTCCTTTTCCAAGATAGGACACTTTATATCTTGGGAGTATTTTATATTGGAACTAGCAAACCCGGCGGACTCCGTTTCGCCACCAGATGGCAAATTTTTTTTTTGTTTTATATTTTTTTCTTTGCTATAAACCTCACGGAGCCCGAGACCTTTCCAACGAATTCAAAACCATGGAAATCGGTTCGTGCGTTCTGGAGTTATAGCGTCAGGAAGGAAAACCTGACTTATTTTTATATAGTAGATGATTGTCGACTGTGACGCGGGTGGCAAAAACTAGTAGTCATATAAAACCTTGATTAGTACTCACAAAAATTCCCTGTAACATCTACACATTAAGTAGAATTTATATAGAACCTGGTATCCAACATTTGAGGATCATCTTCATATATAAGCACCATTTACCCAAAACAAATGATGTTCCAACGTGACCCACATATTTTAAAATTCAAGTTGAAGGGATAAAAAGCGCTACGAAAGAGCGCTGAGCTGATTCTATAAGTGCTTCAATTTTCTTATTGAGCGCTAAAGCGGCTTAAAGTTTAAATTCACTCTTTCTTCTTTTTTATACCAGTTTAGTGCGGATTTATTTTCAGTTCGCTTAATGCTTTTATAGTTTTAAACAGGAAAATGGTGAAATAGTGTTTTATGGGGTTTGAATATGGTGCCTTAGTGGTTTTGTATCCGAAGGGTGACAATGAGATCCTAATGCCTTCTTTCCATCCGTTCATTATTTATTCTTTCATCAAACAATCATTGAGAACTCATTCATTCACATAATTAATTAATTTATTAAATAATTATCATCTTTCATTGATACATTCATTCTCGCTGAATGTATCATTCTGTTTTAGTCATGTTCAAAAGATTTTCGGTAAAATGATGGTTAAATTTGGGTATCTAAATGCATACGGTCCGTACCAAGCGTTTCGCCTCGTCGTTTATACCGCGAATATCGAGGGACTGGAACATCTTGCTTGATGCGGTTTTCCCGTCCGATTATAATTTAGTTGTCTTCAAGGCTAGAGTGAATAGGCTCTTAATAAACTAGTGCGCCTCACCATCAACGATTGCATCACTGCTTACTATCAGGTGGTGTGATTACAATTAAACTTGACTTAATAACAATTAAAAAAAACTCGTATTGTTAAACATATGTCGTATTATATCGTATTGTTAGTATATGCTATACATGATGTCTCCGGGTAATAATTCGGTCATCGCAAGAATTGGTTTTTCGATAACCGATTTTATATTCCGGACAATACGAGTACTTAACTACGTACAGGTCTCCCAAAGTGATAATGCGCATAGAAATCTTCGTCACTGTTCGGCAACGGTCGTATTCCCCGAGCGTCGGAAGACGATATGTATATAGAGTGGTTAAGTGCATTTTCTTCATGCATAATTCTTCATGCTTGCGATTCAATGATTCGGGTGTTTCTGGGAATACGACAATTAGCGAAGATCTGCATGCGCATTATTAATTTGGGAATATTGTTCTAGTACGTAACTCGTAAGTCAGCAATCGTAAAATTATTTTTTACGATTACCGACTTATTTCCCGGAGATATCGATTTAGAATTAACACAAACCTCCAAAAAAAAAAGGAACTGACATCGATGCAAAAAACATTATATATGTGCAAAATAACTTTTATTTAAACTTCATGTGTGTTTTAATTTCCTAATGTAAGTTGTATTTTTGGTGTGCAATAAAGAATATCTATCTGTCTATCTATCATGAACAGTAATGGAACATAGGCGGACTTAATTCAACAAGACATTCTCTACCGGTCAACTTTTGTATTACGTATTACCATATTTTTGGATTCCGTATCACAATGATACGGAATCCAAAAAATACACCTTCTAGATCGGCGACCACGTAGTACGGACGTACATACGAAAGACGTAGCGTTGGAAGGCCGAGAGGGAATCCGATGTCTGCGAGACGCACAAGACCGGTCGTCATGACGACACTTGGGGAAAAATTTTGTCCAGAAGTAGATGTCTTTCGGCTGAAATGATCATGATGATATATAGCTAGGTAAGCAACTGCCCCAAAAATAAATGACTACATCATGCACGAGGCAATGGCCCTCGCGCCCCAGCCGCCGGGATTCCGATTCCAATTTCCGGCAATCGTAACGGCGAGCAATGGGTAGCTCGCCGTCCGACCGTCTAGTAGCCGTCCGGACTGAGCCCAAGTCATTGACGCCGCGTAGTGTATCACGCGCGCCTCTATGAGATGTCAGCAACCGTAGGGGCCCAGCAGTCGAAGCCTACTGGGGCCATGTGTGATGTGAAAGAGATCCCCAGGGCCCTGGAACAATGGTAAAAAAGAAACAGGAGTGGGTTTTCAGTCAGTAAGTCTGTCACGAAAAAAGCGAAAATGTCATTAGATGATTTTTCCACCCAAAAAAACTACACCAACCAAAAATCCAGGAAAACTTTATCTTCTTGTACTTACTGGATTGAACCGCAATTGCTCTATGGTTGTCCACCAAAAAGGTCCTAAATAAGCAACATTTTCCTCTTACCTAATGTATTTTACGCTGATTTAGTAACAAGACACCCAAATCGGTTCACTTTAAATGGCCTAACGAGGTGAGTGAAAGTGAAAATGTATAATTTATAAGGGAACGGAACCCTCTGAGGAATCCCTGCATACTTTACTCCGGCAAAACGTGGAAGTCTTTACAAAATATGTATGTATATATGTTTTTAGGATCAGAATGTTGGGCTGTGAAAAAGACGGATGAAAAAAAATGCATGTAGCGGAGATGAGAATGTTAAGATGGATGTGTCGTGTGACGAGAATGGATAAAGTGACAAATGAATATATTAGAGGAAGTTTGAAAGTGGCGCCAGTGACTGAAAAGTTGAAGGGGAATCGTTTGTCTTGGTATGGTCATGTAAAGAGGAGAGATGAAACACATGTTACTAAAAGAGCTATGAGTATACATGTGGATGGGTGGAGAGGGAGGCCAAAGAAAAGATAGATGGATTGTGTGAACAGTGATATGAAAGAAAAGGAAGTTAGTGATAGCATGACGGTTGACAGGATAGAATGGAAGAAAAAAACGTGTTGCGCTGGCCCCAAATAAGATGGGACAAGGGCAGGAAGATGATGATAGGTTTTTAGAATTCTGTAACCAAGGGTAAAACAGAACATTTTTACTAAGACTCCGCTGTATGTCCATCTATTTGTCTGACTGTCTGTCCTTCTGTCACCTGTACTTCATGAACTGTGACAGTTGAAATTTTCACAGATGATGTAATTCCGTTGCCGTTGTAATAAAAAATACTGAAAACAGAACAAAATAAATATTTAAGTGCCCCACTTAAATATTACAAACGTGATTTTTTGCCGTTTTTTTGCTACGGACGATACGGAACCCTTCGTGTGCGAGTCCGACTCGCACTTAGCCGGTATTTATTCCATGCACGCAGTACAAGATTTATTATGGCAGGTATTATTAGTAATAATGGGATTTTATTTATGGGTTGTTGCCATACCTAAATGCTTATGTAATGACATAAAAAGGACGCCTTTTATGTCATTAGATATTAATTTGATTTATTATACTTTTTTACAACTTTTTTAAAAGCAGAAAACAATTGTATCTACTAATATCATAAAGTTTTGTTTGTTTACTTGAAAGAGCTGATCTCAAGAATTCCTGGGCTGAAATATAATATTATAATAGCAGTAATTAAAGACGTAAGTGAGACCATGTTGGACAGCTAGTATTACATAAAAAAAGCCTGACCTAGGGAGCTAATTTTTTCACAGGTGTTCTAAGATCTAGACGAGGACGCATTTTTGTTTTAGTTTTTTTTTTTTTTGAAATTCGACCCTTAAAGAGATGAGGAGGTTTCATGCAAGCAAAGCCGCGAATAGAAGCAATTCGTTTATCATAAAGATCAAATAGGTTTGTGTCAAAAGAGATAAAATAATTGATTATTATCTTCTTCCTCCTGCCCTTATCCCGTATTATTTGGGGTCGGCGCAACACGTTTTTTTCTTCCACTCTGAATAATAATTGATTATTATAATCAACGCAAAAGTAGCATCAAACCAGAGTTTTATTATATTCGAAATTCTGTTCAAAAAGTGAAATTATATTCATTAAAATCCATAAAATCTCACTATTATTACAAATCCTACGTATTTTTCTGCAAGCTTTCGTTCCAATGCGGAAATTGAATCTGCAACGTTGAGGGCGAAAGCGGATACTACACTGCTCTGCATCTAGGTCGTCAGATAATCATTTATTATTCAGCAGGACACCTAGCTTAAGTAGCCTATAACTAGGCTATGATCAAAGTTACCTTGCGTAGTCGCATCAGGAATGAAGATATCCGCAGGAGAACAATGTTTTTTTTTAATGTTATAAACTAGTGCTTGACTGCGATCCCAGCTGATGGTAAGTAGTGATGCAATTGTAGATAGTGGGGTGCGCTAGTTTATTAAGAGCCTATTCATTCTAGCCTTGAAGACACCTGAATTATAATTGGACGGGAAGACCGCAGCAGGCAAGATTTTCCAGTTCCTCGCTTGTCGCGGTATAAACGACGAGACGAAACTCTTAGTCCGGACCGTAAAGGTTCCAACAATTATATGACGGATTTTGCTGGGCCTCTTATCTGGGCCTTAAAGGAACGTTGCGATGACGAGCTCACTGCAGGTTTCTGGTTGTCACATGTCTTAGAATTTTTGATTTTATGATGTGTTCTTTTAACTTTGTAAGAGCAGTTGTGAAGAAATATATTACAAAAAGAGTAGTGCCTATCAGGGTTTGAACCGTCGTTGTGGTAACGGCCCCAATATGGGCTTGAAGCTTGTCTCCGGCTGCATAATTTGCTTACCTATATTACCGCTTTGCAGAAAGAGGTGCCATTCCCTCTCACTCCTTGCCAAGGGTAAAGATTGAGAGGGAGCCATCGGGCTTGAACCAGGACCGGACGCGAGGGGTCCCCATCGTCGAATGTCTACACATGGACACGGTGGTGCTCTGCCCTAACTGGAAAGACCTCTACCATATACTCGACTGTATTCTCCAGGTGGTCTGCATAATGGTGACAACCGGGTGTTTGTTTTCACCGAATCCCATAAGGACCATTTTTGCGTAAGGCAGACAAAAATTAGGATACAATAGTGCCTCTGCAGGCACTCCTCAAAGAGGGGCCCCAGAGGGGGGACCTATGCCTGATCTTTCCTTGGAAAAAGTCAATGACAAATCAGAGTAATTGAAGACATCTCATGTTGTGGCAGATGCAACTAGTACTAGAGAGGTGTGACAAAACAAATAACGTGTTACCAACAGGCGATTGTATTTTTGTTACTTCTTCACGCTCGTACGGCTAAACGGATTTGGATAAAATTTGGCGCAAGGATAAACAATGTCCTGGAATCTTCTTCTTCTTAGCGTATCGATGGCAAAACTATGGATAAAATTTGGCGCAAGGATAAACAATGTCCTGGAATCTTCTTCTTCTTAGCGTATCGATGGCAAAACTAGTGAACTTCCTTGCTTGGCCCAGTATTCGGTCACGGCAGTGCCGTCCGCTGATGCTCTCATTAGGTCCCTACGTGGAGATTGTCTTTGCTGTGCTCAATTTGGGTGCGGAGTCTGTTTAGAGTTTTCCAGGTGGGCCATGGCAACTCTTGTCCAGGAGAGGCTCTCCGACGAGCCGTCAAAATCATCAGGAGGTTTAAACTTCTCCCGCCAGAGGTCGCATCTCTCCGAGGTGCTTTCAGATACAGATACAGATATATTGATTGTTTGTCACAGGTGGAAGTACAGCTCTTAAAATTATTGTCGTAACAAGTATCACTGTAACATACCCATGGGGTGTACAATCTTTGATATTTACAATATTACATGTTAAAAAGAAAAGAAAACCTTCATACTACACAAAATTACCAAGGCAGCATAATATAATAATTACCACTACAGAAAATAAATTAATTGTGTATAAATATTAATTTGGAATTGTCATAATTATTGCATGATTACAATATTGAATAAATTGCTGTTACCTTGAGATGGGCTCACGCTTCCCTGGAATGACACAACACAATGTCCCATTTGGACATTTTTTGAGAAAACTATATGTTATATTATAATATGATTCTACTAGCTAGTGCTAGTAGAATCTAAAAACTAAACACTAACTTTAAGTTCATTTACAGACAAAATAAAGAAAATATTCTTGCAGAATCTCTACGAAATAGAGTGTTACCCTCCGTACGATTTATATTCATCTCACGTACCTACTGCCCGAATTATTAATACTAACTTTGTGTGGTGGAATGACTCGGTTGTTTCCATAAGAAACGGCAAGATGCGGAGAATCGCGCCTATCCGGCCGAATGGTAAGGAAAAAAGTGGCTTATCCTCAACTCGACGCAGAAAGAATGTCTTTTTTATATTTAGAGGTACGGTTAAGGTTAGTAATTTTATAAGAATTATACGCAATGCAACTTTCTTGATGATATACTTATATAAACAACCAGTAACTGAAATAATACTTGTATGCACCCGAATTAGAAAATTTAAGCTACAATCATAATTCAAGCATTGAATTTTTTTTATGTGCACTAAGTGCTTGTTTACGGAGACGCGGGGCGTCAGGCAGCGCGTGCTGCGTTGCGTCTCGAGGCGCATCGGGCGTTTTTACTGTTTACAGAAACGTGGCGCGTGCAGTGGCTCGCGTCATCGAATGAATACGAGCTCGGTCGACGTTTTACCCTGAACGCAGAACACCGTGGGCGCGTGTAAAAACGCTTCTCCGTAAACACTCTCATACAATGTCCAACGCCCAACGCAGCGCGTGACGCCCCGCGTCTCCGTAAACGAGCACTTAGGTAAAGCGTCTCCGTAAACACACACCTTGATTTGATTGTAGGCAAATAGTATGGGAATCGACGCACTACATTCGCGTCTGTATTGGTATCTACTTACGCACACACATAAACGCTAGTGACGCAATTAAGATTTATCAAAATAGGTATTTGTTTATATTCTAAAATAGTTTTTGGTTATTATTACCTTACAAACATTTCCTATCAAAAAAAGCAGCCTAAAAAAATTGCAAACATTTTCAATCTAAAAAAGAAACGACAATCTCTGCCTACCGTACTGCCCAGCGCCATAATTTACTCAATAACTAAAAACAATGGTGACAAATGAACAATTCCGGCTGCCAATCCACGGACTTATTAATTCAGCTCGATATTTCAAATTCAGCTGACTTCGAATGATTCATAGGGCTGGTGGACACTGTGGTGGGCTGTCACGTGGTTAGAAGTTCTCACTATCTACGAGTAATAAGTTGGGTAGTTGTCCCATTTTTTAAAATCATTTGTATCAAAAAGTAATACAAGTGGAGAAAGTATGTCAATTCACCCGAGCCATAGGCGAGGGTGTTATGGAGCCGAGCGCTGCAGTGACTTTTCACGTATATCAAACGACGTTTTTCAATATAATTACGAAGATATATAAATAAATGAGGATCGACACGCGACTCGTGGGGGTCGCTTGGCGGCCAGTCTGATACGATAAATACAATAAATTCTAAGGCCATGCTCCGGAGCGAGGAGGAGTGGCAGGCGGTCGCCTCCTTCTGCGAAGCAGTAATGCTAGCTAAGGAGGCGGCCGATCGCGTGAGGCAACGGTCCTTACGCTCCAACCGCCGCCGGGATTCCGATCCCGATTTCCGGCCACCGTAGGCGCGGGCTTGCAGACGGCGAGCAATGGGTGGCTCGCCGTCTGACCGTCCGGTAACCGTCCGGACCGAGCCCAAGTCGTCGACGGCGCGTATAATTCCACGCGCGCCTCAAGGAGATGTCAGCAAAAACCGTAGGGGCCCAGCAGGGTCGAAGCCTACTGGGGCCACGGGTAGTGTGAAAGCGGAACCCGGGGCCCTGGGACGAAGGCAACGAAGGAACAGGAGTGGGTTTTTAGTCAGTAAGAGTCTGACACTATCTCCCGCTCCGCCCAAGAGCGGGGATGTCATTAGGATGATTTGCCCACCCAATAAAAAAAAAAAACGGAGGCGATCTCGCGCCTCCGTTTTAAGTCTGGTGGAAGTCAAAACTGTAAAGTAACAGAAAAAGATTACACAAATTGACATAATGATTTCCCCCTATTAAGTAATGCGTGTACGAAAGAGATAGTGGACCCGAGACTCTTTCTCTTAATAATATTTGAAATGTAAACTGCTGCCTTTTTTACTAAACGATTTTGATGCTGTATTTAGAAAAGATCACTAAATCAGATTTTGTTTCATTTGTATAAAAATAAACAAAAGCGATAAATACTCAATTGTGATGCAATGTCGTCGTTTTAGTATGAGACCAAAAAGAAGAGTGACAACTGAGAAGTCCACGGCTAGGAGGTACAAACAGCCTAAAAGGTCGATCTTCTGCGGGATCAGTTCTAAAGAGTTACCGTGACGTACCTGGAACGCAATTAGGGGCGCGTGTGGAACACCAGGAGGCGCACACGATTAAGGCTCCATCTGTACGGTTACCAAACGGCCGGTCCACAAGCCCGTGCCCACAGTGAATGCTAGTCAGGGTCACAGAATTTCTACAAATTTGTAGCGACATCTATCGCGTCACATAAGAACTAATCCTGAATCGCGCAATCAAAGTTCTCCGCGCGATTAGAACATATAGAACAGCCCGAAATCATCTATCGGGCAGTTGCAGCCCACCAGACATAACATCCCGTCTGGTCGGAGGATCCTCCCTTTTCAACGGAGGTTTGCGGGACTTTACACTCTGTTCCGCATACCTCCAAAAATTAATTACTAATAAACCTAAAAAGTCTCTGTTACACTTTAATGCACACTAACCCTTAATAGACGTCGGCTGTCAAACACAGTTGGCCTAAATTTTGGGTTTCGATATTCCATTAGTGTGCACAAAAGAGCCACTACGGGCTCAGATACAATCGCTTTGATTTATAACCTAGACTCCAGAAAAATATGGATGGGTTGCCTTTATTGTTAGCGGATATTGATCTAGGGTAAATGAAAAAGACAGTGTTCGTGTTCCGAAGTACTCTACAGGTAAAGGGTTTTTTATTGATTTTTAAATTGACAAAGTCAAAGTCAAGTCACAGTCAAAAGTTTTTTATTTCACATAGGCCTACATGGGCACTTATAAAACGTCAGAAGCTAGTGCACGGTTCCAAATTGGTCGTTTCCTATGGAGAAGAAGCGGCAAGAAGTGGAGTTTCTTGCCGGTTCTTCTCCATAGGTTACTCTTTAAAAAAAAAATGTTATTACAATATTTCCATATTACAGCATAAGTAGATTTTATGTAAGGACTGTGTGAACTGGTCAATATTGTACTAGAAAGTACAATCTTCTTCTTCTTCTTTTCGTGTCGATGTACTCTAACTAAATTTTTTCTGACCAGTATTTGGCAACCTCTACGGCTCTGTTATTGGCCTCGTATAGATCCTGAAAACTGCAGGTGGTTGTGCAGGATGGACAGCATAGCAAATGACGCATGTCCTGTGCAGCGGCTCCACACTGGCACTGTGTTAGAGATGGGTCGAGGAAGCCCCATTTGGCCAAATTGTTTTTACAACGGCCAACCTGGGTCCGCAGTCGGTTAAGAGATTTCCAGATTGGCCACTGCAATTCGTATCCAGGGGGGAGATGTTCTGACGGGGTGATGAAATGTGTAGGAGTTGGATGTGTAGAAAGTACAATAAAAATAATCATAATAAAAAGTCACTTAAGAATTCGCGGAGTCTACAGTGTTCTCACATTCACATTATAAAAAAAGAGGCTATATAAATAAATGCAAGTAAAATAAATAATTACAATTATTAATAAATAATACGTTAACAAAATAAATAATAATAAAAGTAAAAAAAAATATTGACAGGGAGTGTTCATCATCAATATTTCAGCCAAAAGACGTCCACTGTTTTTTTTTTTTTTTTTATTGGTTGGGAAAATCATCCTAATGACATCCCCGCTCTTGGGCGGAGCGGGAGATAGTGTCAGACTCTTACTGACTAAAAACCCACTCCTGTTCCTTCGTTGCCTTCGTCCCAGGGCCCCGGGTTCCGCTTTCACACTACCCGTGGCCCCAGTAGGCTTCGACCCTGCTGGGCCCCTACGATTTGCTGACATCTCCTTGAGGCGCGCGTGGAACAATACGCGCCGTCGACGACTTGGGCTCGGTCTGGACGGTTACCGGACGGTCAGACGGCGAGTCACCCATTGCTCGCCGTCTACAAGCCCGCGCCTACGGTGGCCGGAAATCGGGATCGGAATCCCGGCGGCGGTTGGAGCGTAAGGACCGTTGCCTCACGCGATCGGCCGCCTCCTGAGCTAGCATTACTGCTTCGCAGAAGGAGGCGACCGCCTGCCACTCCTCCTCGCTCCGGAGCATGGCCTGAACCAAGGCCCGGCGCGAGAGATCGCCGCCGCCGATTGCCCCCACGAGGACACGGCGTTGCTCTGCCCAAGCGGGGCACACCTCCACCGTGTGCTCTACCGTGTCCTCCGGGTGGGCCACACAGTGGCGACACCCGGGCGTCGTTTCCGCACGAATCCGGTGCAGGAACCTCCCGAACTTACCGTGTCCGGTGAGAACCTGCGTCATGCGGAATGTGAGGACGCCGTGAGGTCTTTCCAACCACGCCTCAAAGAGGGGACTTACCGCCATTATTGTGGCGTGCCCAGCACGGGGTCGCGACAGTCGCTGTCGCCATTTCTCCATGAGAACTCGCCGGAGCTCTGTCCGCCATGCTGCGACTTGTTGCGGCAGCGGAGTTTCGGCCCGGAGACGTCCACTGTTGGATATTGGCCTCTTCCGGGTGTCTTTGCCATAGCGACCGGCCCTGTGCATCTCGCATCAATCGAAATCACCACTCCAGAACCCTTTCTCGATCAGCTGTTACGCGTGTAATGTGCCCTGGCCATTGCCACTTACGTTTGGCGATCCTTCGAGCTATGTCGGTAACCTTGGTTCTCCTGCGGATATTTTCATTTCCGATGAGATCACGTAAGGAAACTCCGAGCCCTTTTCATTGTTCTTTGAGTTTTACTCATTGCTAAATATATTTTATAAATAACTAGCTTCTGCTAGCGGCATCGCCTGCGTGATAGTCGGTTTTTCCATACAATCCTTGTTTACCCCTTAGGGCTGGAGTTTCGTAAAATCCGTTTCTAGCGGATGTCTGCTCTCTATAAAGAACCAACCTTCCAAATTTTAAGTTTGTAGGTGTTATAGTTTCTTAGATATCGTGATTAATCAGTGAGTGGTATTTCGCTTTTGTATATATAGATTTAATTAATCGTCGTTATCATTCTATTAAAATCTAATTGCACTATACTGTTCTGATCTCTTTGTGTCGACACCGTCACCGACACACGCTGAAAATCAGCGCTGTGGAGTCGTCGCATTACGCATGTGTCCACGGCATTATGCTGAGCGTTCGACCGTTTTGCGCGGATGTGACGAGTATTTTCCCTGGAGAATATTCATAATTTGAACACTAGTATTAAAATTGTGTTAACCAGTAAATAAATTGTTTTTGCTTCTTTTTTTTTCGCTGCAGCCCTACTTCGCCCAATGCGGAGCATAGACCTTGTTATTTTTGACCCCAAATTTATTTGCTACTCTTATCGTTATTGTACTCTTCATGACAACAATGTCGTCAGCCCATCTCGCCACCGCCACTCGATTACTCCATCTATCACCTTGCCAGGTGTCCTGCCTAGTTCCATTTGATTTCCATTATTAATTTTCCAACATCAAAAACTTTTGCACGTCTTCGGATCGCGACGTCTTTGGCACTCAGTTTAATGACGTATAATTAAATAATTACTTAGGTACTAATTTTATTAAGAACTACTATTTTATTAAGACTACTTATTTTCTGTCTTATTATTCTGAGTTGACTGTAAGAGATAATACTGTATCTCTGTTCCACAACAATGTTTGATTAAAAAAACCAGCCTAGTGTGAACCGCTACTACTAACTACTAGGCTCAGGACTACTAAAGATCTCTACGACTTGACGAACATACAAAGGAAAGGATATTTGGGTATGCCGTAGAATATACTCAAATTGCCAGACATACGTCAAAATTAGGGAAAAATTCGGGCAAGGCGAGTCGGACTCGCGCACTTAGGGTTCCAAACAAAATTACCTATTAAAGTAGTTTCATTCCCGAATTGGGTTACGATGATTTTCTGAGTCGCCAAAATGTTTTTTTTTTTGTGACGTATCTACAAATTTACAGTTCTCAGAATTTTTTCCTTTACTTGTGCTATGAGACCTTGCTTCGTGCCAAATTTCAGGATTCTAGATCAGCGGGAAGTACCCTATGAATTTTGATTCCCTTGAGAGTGTTCGACACTCCCATATACGTTTTTTGCAACTTAAACGGCTGTATTTTTTTTTTCGTTAACTCAGAAGTTTGATTTTAACACAGCTTCAAGGGACCGCAGACCTAAATGAGTAATAGAGTAAATGGTTTTAATTTTAACTCGATACCTCCACGCGTTCTAGATATAAAGGGTCTTGACAGACAGACAGATGGGCAACAAAGTGATTCTATAAACGTTCCTTTTTTACCATTTGAGGTACGGAACCCTAAAAAAACAATCCGCTTAGTCCGAGTTACTAATAAAAAAGAAAAAAATATAAAATTAGGTATAGAATAGATCAAACAGATGACGATAAAGGTACCCAGTCTCATATTATTTTACTACTTATCCCAAAATAATGAGATGACGAATAGCGATCCTTCAATTCTCTCTCCCAGAGATGAGGCCTGAGTCCCAGCAGTGGGCAAATTATAAAGCTGATTATTTTATGCTATATTATTATTATTATTATTTATTATTGGCCTGTTGGTCTAGTGGTTAGTGGCCCTGACTGATATGCCGGAGGTCGTGGATTTGGTTGCCACCCAGGACAAATTTTTGTGTGACGAGCACGATCATTTGTTCTGTGTTAAGGTGTAATTTATCTATAATTTGTATGTATTTGGAAATTTATAAGTATGTTTATCAGTTATCTAGTACTCATAACACAAGTTCTGCTTAGCTTGAGGCTAGATGGCGTTGTGTGATAGTTGTGGAATATTATTATTATGCTAGATAGATCATGATGAAAGTATCCATGATCCCGCACATCGTTGCATTTTACATTTGGTTGGACTGCGGGATTGTTCAAAAGAGTTACTGAAGCGCTGAAACGCAAAGAGCAACTAAAGGAACACAGGTCAGTTTTAGTCAGTAAAATGGCGTAACCTCCTCTCGCTTCACCAAGAGCGGGAGAAGTTCTTTGATGTTATTATTATCACACGTTACAAAAAAAAACTTTTACGTCATTGTTACTACACTACTTAATACTATTTGTTATTGTTACATATTTGTGTAATTTCAACATTAACGATGTAACCATAATTTTGTAATTAATTACCGATTTAAAAAAGTATCCATCGAGTTTCATAGAGATCTACGCTTTGGAACGTGCGAATAGCTTTAACTTTTTTATGAACGACCAATTTTAATAAATCAAATATGCTTGTAAATGGTTTATCTGTGTTATAAAAGGAAGAAATTGACTGACTGACATTTCAACGCACAGCCAAAACTACTGAGACTAGGAGCGTGAAATTTTGCAGAAGGTTTCCTTTTATGACGTGGAAATTCTGTGACTCTCTATGTGAGCACACCCCCTAAAGAGATGAAACGGGGGTTCAAAGTTTCTATGGAGAAACCTTCTTTTACGCGGGTGAAACCGCTGGTAGAAGCTGCTTTGAGATAAACTCTTTGAGTTTGAGTTTGAAAAGTGCAGATAGACAATAATGAAAAATTCAAAGCATTTTATTTCATATAAACCATTTACAGGCACTTTTTAAATGTCAAGGAGGCAGTCATTGAGAAAAAAATATGCTAAATTACACATTCCAAGGCATAGATCTCTATGGAGAAGAATGTGCAAGTCACTCTATCGACAGTCTTTTCCATCATGTTATGTTATTACAAATATCTCGGTTACATGTTTCTTGTCGCTACTATCATGCGAGAACAATGTAAATAAAGTGAAAATAAAAACTAAATATAGATTTTAAAATAGTAACTGGCAGCTAAGAGATGACCAGTCTCAACTGACAGCGCCCGTTCACGGACATAACGCTAATATTAGCACCACTCAGCTCAACCGTTTTGAAGGGAACCGAATGATCCAATACACGCGCCACCATCAGTCAAACAACACAGACAAATTCTCAACTGCCCATGCTCATTCACAAGAAAAAACTCATAATCACTGTATTAAGTTTGTTTCAAAGTGAAGACCGCAATTCACGACACCTCTGGGCAGAAAAGGCTCTTTCATAGCCACGGTTGTCGTAAAATGTGACTTTAGGAGGCA
The DNA here is from genome assembly GCA_949316375.1 of Mythimna vitellina. Lineage (NCBI taxonomy): Eukaryota > Metazoa > Arthropoda > Insecta > Lepidoptera > Noctuidae > Mythimna > Mythimna vitellina. The sequence continues at coordinate 2,692,169 of OX438699.1, read as the reverse complement.
ATCCCTTAGGGCGACACTCCTATCCATTACGGATTTTCTTGTCTGTTGAAACAATAAACTGACATTATCAAAGGTGTTTATGGGGATTTTCCTTTAAGCCCTTCGGGAACCACGGCCCATTGAGGATCTCCCAATGTTCATTATGAAAAGGATGAAGAGATTTTATCAGTGGTATTGATTTACTTTATAGATTAAGGACATCTTTTATAAGAAATCAGTCAGTCTGAATATCTCAGTTAATGCCAGAGAATTGTCAGAAATATTTTCTGTGGTTTAAAGTTGGTTAGTGTAAAATATATTTCTATTATTATTATTTCCTTTATTTATTTAATAGATTTTGTAAACAAAACTCATTATAAAAAAAAAAAAAAACATTTGGAAATATAAAATATAGGTTCCTGATGCCGGTAGGCTAGAAGGGTACAACCTTCCAAGCTACTGATGGTCAGAGCTCCTGAGAGAGGAATTTCCGAACTATACGCGCCGTGTCCAGGTACTCCTACACACGGTGCTGCCTTCTGAATCAAGCCCTTGAATTAACTGCCTAACGAGAGCTTCCTCACATGTTGGTCGAGGCTCTTGGTAATTAAGCCGTTGGCCGTCACGACTATCGGCACAATGACAGGTGTCTCCACTACCCACATGTCGACGACCTTGCGAGCCAAGTCAAGATATTTAGTTTGTTTATCCTTCTCAGCATTCACAAGGTGTTGATGAGGGACCGCTCCCGATCAACAATCATTGTACGACGCTCCAGTCGATCTATCACCACTACGTCAGGTTTATTGGCAACAATAGTCCTGTCAGTGATTATTATTATTATATTTAGCCTATACCGTCTCACTGCTGCCAATTCCTAAGGAAAGCCTCTAAGTCGTCCCGCTTCTTCTTCTTGGTCTGCCGCAAAACATATTTGGTAAATGAAAAAAAAAAATAGTTCATCACAAAGATATATGTGAAACACAAAGAGGTATAAAAAAATATTATGACCATTTGATTCATTACAAAACACCTGTATACATTCGAACAATGCGATCACAGTAACAGTTGATTCATCCATAACAATATAACTATTCGGTCACAAATAGTCGACACTTTTTAAACAAAAATTGTATACTTTGTTAACATCTGTTTATCAGTAAAAAAATCGTTTTTCCGAAGGACTACCTAAAACAAAAAATATCTACAAAATGCGAAGGCATTGAGGGCGTTTCATAGACAGGAATTCCTTGTCACTTGAACGGTTAGTAAGCTGTGATGGTAGCAAGCGGGCCTAAATGTGTTGCAACCAAAAGTCGATATTCTGACACAACAAGGTAAGTAATTATCTTTCTAATTAATTTTCTTTCTAACACATTGCTTTTGCAATACTTTTTTATTATTATTATGTATTTAGTTAACGTATCATTTATTAATAATTGTAATTATTTATTTTACTTGCTTTTATTTATATAGCCTCTTTTTTTATAATGTGAATGTGAGAACACTGTAGACTCCGCGAATTCTTAGATTATTTTTTATTATGATTATTTTTATTGTACTTTTTAGTACAATATTGACCAGTCTTCACTGTCCTTACATAATATCTACCTATGCTCTAAAATGGAAATATTGTAACAACATTTTTTTTTAAAAGAGTGACTATGGAGTTTCTTGCCGGTTCTTCTCCATAGGAAACGACCAATTTGGAACCGTGCACTAGCTTCTGACGTTTTATAAGTGCCCATGTAGGCCTATGTGAAATAAAAAACTTTTGACTTTGACTTCGACTTTATTATTTACGATACGAAGCTAGTTGGCGATAGTAATAATGCCATTGTTTATAGTCCACAAAGAACTTAAGCGTAACAACCACAGTATTAAAGTTTCTCCTAACCTCCGAATGAAGTCGACAATACTAAACTTTGTCCAGTTAGTATGTCCTAAACGGCCATAAATGTACCTCATAAAAATATCTACAGCAGAAATTTCGAAAACATTATCACAAAAGTTTCACAGACAACGAACATACGACAGGAAACATTCAAAGAGGAAAACAAACATAGATGTATATCCATTTTGCTCATGGAATGGTCTCGAAAAACTGTAATTTCCTACAAACAGCTCCAGCAGCAGGCAATTGGATTTTTTAGGCCAAAATTTTCTAAAACACTGGGAGTTTATCCCTCTAATAACAATCAAGCAAAATTGGATTCTAATTCAGTGAAGTTTGAGTCCGTTTCAGTTTGAGAAGGTCTTCCTGCTGTAGCATTTAATTTAGTGAAAAATATAGAGGTTAGATTTTTGCGCAGGTAATTCTCAATTGTTTTGTTGCAAGGTGAAAAAATAATGGTAAAAAATGTTCTTGGTAAATTGGGTGGATTAATTTGGGACCTGCTTAACACGTTGGGAAAACGTGACAGGAATTTGAAATGGAAGTAAATGAAATTCGTGGGAGAATGCAAATATTTTTTCATGTGTATGTTTCCGAGTGAGTTTAGAGGAAATGAATTGAGTGGTCCTATTAACAAAGTCTAGATGATATTAGAATTAAGGCAGACATTTTATTTTATGAGTAGGTATGTACTGAATTGTTTGAAGTTGCAAGCTACATTTGTTAAGGACGTTGCAGTATCCAGGGTCGTATATAGTGTTAAAAATTGAAGAAACAGCTATAACAATGATATATTTTCTACAATCACAACTTAAAGAAATCTACAAAAATAAATCCCAACTGGAAAATACGGCAAAAATTCATTTTACTCTCAACACTTCTCAAGAGACACGAAAAAAAACAAAGGATTCTTTACTAAGTTATTCCAAATACTAGTTGGGTGTCCCAATGGACACGTTAGTCCGCCTGACGAACTGAGATAGGACAAATGGACGCTATGGACAGGCTCAATCCTGTGACGTTGTCTGATGCTACAATAGATGGTCTTAGAGACTCATTAATTATGCTGATCGGCCCTCAGGGTGACGTAGGAGTTGAGAATCTGAAATCAAGTGATTTTGGTTTTTAGGAAATTGTTCTCTTGGGTTGAATTTGGTTTGGAATTTGTTGAAAATCTTTTTTAGTAAGGATTTGAAGTGTTTTATTGCCTTTAAAACTTTTAATATTGCAATAAGATAACTAATGTACTAAAATCTAACACCAATCTTGCCAAGGGATATTGTGTTATCCTATTACTGGGTTATGGAGGTCAGATCTAGGCAGTCACTCCACGAATAATACTGCATATCCAGTTTGACTGAAAGCCGAGCCCAATATAGTTGGGAAAAGGCTATTCAATGTTATCTTGAAAGAATTAAATCTTCATATTCACGTTTATCTTGCTTTATGTTCCGTCAATGTCAATGTTAGACGGTAGCATACACACATTATCATGTGTGCATCCAGTGCGTAGTAGATAAAATCGAACAAGTGAATGTACTTGATTTTTGTTTATTTGTAGTGCCATCAGTTTCATCCAAACGCCGAAAAATAGGAGTTCTCCTAATTTTGTCAGCAACGGCAAACGAGAAGCAACAAATACCTTTGTATTTTAAATTCTTGTAATCATTTGTTACATTTCGAAGAAGACTAACAAACATGAACTGATATTTGATCTTCTTTCATAAATCTTGAAAGTGTTTCACGATCCATTTTGAACATTTAGTCATCAAGTTTTACAAGCTCAATAAGATGAATTGGCTATACAACAAGTTTATAGACGAACTAGCACGATACATAACCATTCTGACTTATGAACGTCCGCCATATGCACTGTGTTATCTGCAGAACCAACGGTCGCAGTGCTGGAGGCACACGCTGGATAAAAAATTGGTCGTGCGAATCCGTTAATTGTTTCACTGGTAAAACAATTAACGTCGAGCCTATTCGTCGTTGTTTTTATCGTGCATAATGCACTACCTTGACAGGATACACAACAACAAATTGGACCATAAATATTATGTTATAAAGGGCAGTGGTTTAAATGTGTGTACAGCTAACCTAACCTAACCTAACTCACACTTTATAGTTGTATAGTTTACCCTGGTGACATAACTTGTATTTTCTCTTTTTTTTAATTCTTGATAGGTTTACGCTTGACCGCTTTCTCACTTGATAGAAAGCGACAATGCGGTTGACGATGGAGCGCTCTTACCTACCTAGAAGTAACCTATTCACTCTTGACTTAAAGATTTATTTATTTATTTAAACTTCATGTACAATGGTGGTACATAGGCGGACTTAATGCCACAAAGCATTCTCTACCAGTCAACCATTGGGTTAAAAAGACAACACTGTGGTAGGATTCCCGGATTTAAGCTATCAGGAAACACAGATTCCGGCAAGGAATTCCAATCCTTAGCTGTACGCACAATGAATGTGTTCCCAAAACGTTTTGTGCGTATAGGTGGGATATCCACCATATACCGGTGGCGCATTGCTATACGCCTGGTGGTCCGATGACGGAACAGGCTAGGAGAAATTAGGTTATGCAATTCCTACACACACTCCCCGATATGCAAGCGGTAGAAAACTGACAGGCTAGCAACTCGGCGTCGATGCTCAAGACTTTGAAGCCTCGAACTCTCTCGCAAATTTTAATAACTAAAAATAGCCCTGACATTATTACAGCAGCGTCAAAATGTTTTACACATTAGAACCTTCCATCTAAAAATAAAAATTGATCGGCTTCATTCAATTAGGTCTAAAAGGGTATTAGAGTGGCGAGATGATCGGGTTATGCGGGCTAAAGAAAATTATACACAGATTGGTACAGGAATAGCTGAAATGGAAATAGAAATTTCATCTTGGCTGTGAGAAAATACAATATACGCTGTATGTAAAAAGAAAGCAGTCGACTATGGCAGGTTAGTTTTGCTCTATATTCTATCTATACTTATAATAAATCTGTAGAAGTGAAAATTCTGTACAAAGAAAGTATCAAAAAAATAATTGGCAGGGGGTGTTACTAGACCGACATCGAACCCAAAAATGTGATTTAAATTTTTTTTATCTGTCTATCTGTCTGTCTGTTTGTTCAGGCATCACGCAAAAACTATCGGTTCGATTACGATAAAACTTGGTATAATTATTCTTTAATATCCTGGGCACCACACTGAGTAAATTTTATTCCCGTAAAAGTATATACAATAAAAAAACAAACTTAATTTTGCAGTTCGATCCCTAGACCCGATTACTGTACCAACCGAAAATAATAATTTTGTCGTAGGCTACGTCACCTGCAGTGTAGTTCACTAAGGGGCGCTGCACACGGCTAAGATACTATAATATTTTATCTTAAGATACGATATCTAGCAAAATAAGTGGTTACAATACCAACTATTTACAGCAGCCATCATTTGTCATGCCACCAACGCAATAAAAGCCAAAATCAGTTGAACTGACAGTAAAAAGGTTTGTTCAACTGTGTAATCTTACTGCGAATGGAGTTTAGCAATGATGAAAAAAATTCGAAGATAAAACAAAAGTCGGTCCATCACAGGATCAGGTGCAAAATAAAACACAAGTTGATTGATCAAAGTTTGAGAAAAAAGTACAAAGTCGATTTCAAGGAAAAAGAATTTGTAAAAGAAGACGCAAGACAATTACCTAGATTGAAGCCGAGGCAAACGTGGAACATTAACATACACATAGATTGAAAGACATTACGGATAATTGAATTTACAGAACATTGAACATGCGGTGGGACATTGCGACATGACGAATGACGTTAATTTATTTCTTTATTCTTGGCATTTGTGAGGCGTTCTTAGTTGACGTTAATTTCCAGTTTTTTTGGGGTTCCATACCCAAAGGATAAAACAGGTCCCTATTACTATGATTCCGCTGTCCGTATGATCTGTCTGTCTGTCTGTCTGTCACCGTTTATCATGATCCGTGATAGTTAGGCAGTTGAAATGATCACAGACTAGCTTCTGCCAGCAGCGACAAAGAAGGTTTCTTCATTCCAACTTTGGACCCCCATTTCATCCCCTTAGGGGGTGAATTTTGGAAAATCCTCTCTTAGTGCTTGCCTACGTCATAAAAGGATGAAGGAAAGTACAATTACTTTGTTAAATTACTTTGTTTTTCATTACAATGCGGATAGAACACATTTGATGTTTTTGCCAGTATTTGGCAGCAAATGTATCAAGTCAGCCTTCTCGGCAAGATTTGCTGAGGTAGTTAGTTACTAGAATAAAATTCTTAGCTCTATTTAACCGACAATCTTCATGGATGTCATATATTATTGAGTTGTATAGACTTGTTAAACAAAACTTATTTTATATCACAATATATCCATTAGGAACTATATTTATATATATTATTATAACAGCTACTAAACTTTACTCGCAAAAATCCTATCAAAAACTGCTACTCGAGTTGTAGACCAAGTGGCATTTTTTACCACGTGACATTCAGTAGCGTATGTCAATCTCATTACATTTTCTTCTATTTGGCAAACGTTATAGCTTATAAAATGTAATTTTTCTGTCAGCGATAAAGCCGCCGATTTAAGTTAGTGTAAAAGTTTTGTTACTATTTTTTTGTACAATAAAGTTTATTCTATTCTATTTTGTCTTCAACCTCCTATTCCTTTAATCAATTTGTATAGTTTTAATACCATTCATAGAATACACCCTCCCACCACCATCCATCCTTCATTCCATCATCATTCCTTTCTACCATCGGACAACACAACGAATAGCGAGTATCCACCCTTACGTTCTTGAAACTTCAATGGTCCGGACTAAGCGTTTCGCTTCGTCGTTTATACCGCGTACATCGAAGGACTGGAACAATTTGCCTGCTGCGGTCTTCCCGTCCAACTATAATTTAGGTGTCTTCAAGGCTAGAGTGAATAGGCTCTTAATAAACTAGTGCGCCTGACCATCAATGATTGCATCTCCGCTTACCATCAGGTGGGATCGCAGTCAAGCACTGGTTTTTATCAAATAATAAAAAAAAACATGATTTCAATATCGCACTCTCTCACTTCACCATTGAAGAGAGCAAGTGCTATGTAATATCCGTATATGCGGTACTAAATGTAATGATTATGACATTTCATTTCATCGTGCATTGAGGTGGCAATTTGAAGTTTCATTAAACAATAATGAAACTCTATATAGTATCCATCTAGTATATAGTCGATCATTGTAATAGAAATACTCTCTTGTGGTACTCTATGGGCTTTTCGTTTTCTATAATGATGGGCTATTTTCCCATTATTCTATTAAGGTGGATGTATACGAACGTTAAAGATTAAGATATATGCTTTTATATTTTCCATGTCGAAGTCTCTCTGAGATCCGCAAATAGGGTTTATCCGTTTTGTTGGAAGGCTTCCCATGAGATGAACCAATGGCCTGGTGTTTGAAGGAGTCCAATAAATACAAGACACAAAGGACCAATCGTTATGGCGACACTTAGAGGAAGCCTATGTCCAACAGTGGACGTCTTTCGGCTGAAATCATGATATAGTTTGCTATTGTAATAAAAATATTATCTTGTGGTACCTTGTGGGCTTCTGCGTGTTCAAGGGTCATGGGCTATTTGCCCAGTGCAATGAAAGACGCACAGAACCGGTCGCTGTGGCGCCACTTGAGTGAGACCTATATCCAACAGTAGACGTCTATTAGATGAAATGATGATGATGAAATAATTAACTTCTAATCAATACAAACTTTACTCCTTACAAAACACGCTTCAATGAAAGGGCGTTGACCAAGTTTAACAACTCTCGTCATCTAAACGTTGATACGTTACATTTATTGATTACTGTTCACTATTGAAGGTACTAACGAGCAACCAAACTTCGGATACCTCGGTCCTTTCAGTAACTTGGACGTTAGACGTTCAAAGATCTTGTCACTTGATAATATCTTCGATAACATTCATGAAAATCAGGGTTTTTGTTATAGTTTCGAACATGATGAGGAGGATAGCTTTGATAATGAAATTGATAGCTTGGGTAATGTTGATAATAGTTCTAGAGGTAGAGTGAGAGATGTGGTGATGGATATAATTAATGATGTGCCAATACGTAGATAAGTTAATGAAATGGAAATGGCGATTGAGTTTTCAATGGATCTGTACACAGTGATCAATGGTTGCCACATAAGAACTAAGTTTTGCATCGCGGTATTAAAGTAAAAAAATCAATTATCTGGCAGTTGCACGGACCAGACCCAATACCCATCTGGTTGGAGGATCCTCTTTTTTCAACGGAGATTTGTGTAGTTTACACCCTGTTCCGAATAAAATATAGGTTTTGAATTTATCACGCTTAAAATAACTACAACCTTCACCTTCCTTCCTGATTTCTTTAGAAATAAGCATCACCTTTGTACTATTCTGAACATAAATTGTTAAATAAATAAATACAACCGATTTGATACTTTCTCCGTTTTTTAAAGTAGGCTTGTAAAAGTAGAAGTAAGCAGTATCTTTATATTTTTAGGGTTCCGAACCTCAAAAGGAAAAAATTAACCACTTATAGCATCACTTTGTTGTCCGTTCGTCTGACGGTCAGTCTGTCAAGACCCTTTATCTCAAGAACTCCACGCTTATGAAGTTGAAATATAAAACCATGTACTCAAATCTGCGATCCCTTGAACCTGTGAAAAAATCAAACTTCTAAGTTAACAAAAAAAAAAAAGGAACGGACGTTTATGTCGCAAAAACGTGTATTTTGAGGAAATCAAAAATCATAGGGTACTTGTCGTTGACCTAGAATCCCGAAATTTGGCATGAAGCAAGGTCTCATAGCACAAGTGTAAGAAAAAAATCTGTAGTTACGCCACAAAAAAAAAAACTTTATTAGCGATTCGGAAAAATCTTCGTAACTCAATTCGGGAAATTAACTGTTTTCATGGGTAAGTTAGTACGGAACCCTCAGTGCGCGAGTCCGACTCGCACTTGCCCGATTTTTTTTGCCTCAATACACTGGAACAGACTAATCATTTATCTTTATCGTCACGTACCAAATTCTCTTTTAGCGTAAAAATATCGTGAAACTATAATGCGAAGCATTGAATACTAATTTACGTTGGAAATTGTTAAGATACCTCTAAATCAACTATAAGTTGATCTTTGAACAATTTTTCTGGACGAAACGAAAATTGCTGGAGGGTGAATATTCGTTGTAATTTTGGATACGTGACGAATTTTGGAGTTCAAAAACCTATATTATATACTAGCTTTTGCCCGCGACTTCGTCCGCGTAAAAGTCGAAAATGGTTTTATTAGGCTTTTTGAGATACGAAAATATGAAATATTATTTATTATCTTCATCGTGTGTGATTGTCCATTGAATTGTATGGCGAGAAATATTGTATCTTAAGAAAAATATTATAGTATCTTAGCCGTGTGCAGCGCCCTTTAGTGAACTCCACTGCGGGTGACGTAACCTACGACAAACTTATTATTTGCGGTTGGTACAGTAATCGGGTCTAGGGTCGAACCGCAAAATTAAGTTTGTTTTTTTATTGTATATACTTTTCCGGAATAAAAAGTACCTAATGTGGTGTCCAGGATATTACGGAATAATTATACCAAGTTTCATCGTAATCGAACCGGTAGTTTTTGCGTGATGCCTGAACAAACAGACAGACTGACAAAAATTGTTTTAAATCACTTTTTTGGGTTCGGTGTCGGTCTAAAACACCCCTGCTATTTATTTTTTTGTAATTTTCGCTTCTACAGATTTATTATAAGTATAGATATAGATATATTTTTTTTACTTCTACTTGTGGTGACTAAAACTAACTATGCCACAATGGCTCAATCTACACATTGGTGCTGTTTTTCTTAATAAGAAGTTCCGTTCTGTGTCTTAGTATTGCAAGTCGAGTTCAGATCTTAGGTAGGTACTTACTTTACTTTTGAATTAACCTGAACCAAATAATATTTTTTTTCTACTTTGCGATAACACAACAATCGTAGTACATAGATATACGGGTAGTGTGAAAGTGAAACCCGGGGCTCTGGGACGAAGGCAAAGAAGGAACAGGAGTGGGTTTTTAGTCAGTAAAAGTCTGACGCTATCTCCCCTCCGCCCAAGAGCGTGATTTGTCATAAGATGATTTGCCCACCCAATAAAAAAAGCCCTGTCTTACTTATCGCGCGGTCGGGAATAAACAAAATTGATTTTCATTTTTTCGATTATATTTGGACAAAAAAACCCTTTTCAATTCAATACTTTCACCCCTAAAACCAATCACTAACTCAATTATTTCTGTTTAATAATAATAAAATAATATATATAATAATAAAAATAAAATAAAATGTACGTAGATATCAATAAGCCAAGCCGTCACGTTTAAACTTATCCATATCTTGAAAGTACTGAATTGATTTTGATGAAATTGACACTATTATCTATCCGAAGTTGAAGTAAAGTGGAGTACAATTAAAATGAATGGTTACAATCCGACTGATACTTTTAGACGAAAATACACGTATGAATTTGTAGGCATACTTGCTTAAAAGATTTGATAGGCTATCTTTTTTTTTTCATTTATTTATCTTTAATACAAAATAATACAGGGGGTATTGTTTAGAACCAAAACGGAATACTTGTTCTGCGATTTCGGCGGTCTCTCCAATCCAGTGCCTTTAGCTCTAGCTGGAACGCCCATACCGATCTGCTCTGACTTTCGGTAGACCGGGACGTAACACATCGGATCAACGCAGGATGGATGAAATGGAGACAGGTCACGGGAACAACTTGTGACCCACGGATGCCCCTCAAGTTGAAGGGTAAAATCTACAAGTCCGTGATAAGGCCTGTCATACTGTATGGATCAGAATGTTGGGCTGTGAAAAAGACGGATGAAAAAAGATTGCATGTAGCGGAGATGAGAATGTTAAGATGGATGTGTGGTGTGACGAGAATGGATAAAGTGAGAAATGAATATATTAGGGGAAGTTTGAAAGTGGCGCCAGTGACTGAAAAGTTGAAAGGGAATCGTTTGTCTTGGTATGGTCATGTGAAGAGGAGGGATGAAACGCATGTTACTAAAAGAGTTATGAGTTTACATGTGGATGGATAGAGAGGAAGAGGGAGACCAAAGAAAAGATGGATGGATTGTGTGAAGAGTGATATGAAAGAAAAGGAAGTTAGTGATAGCATGACGAGTAGCAGGGCAGAGTGGAAGAAAAAAACGTGTTGCGCCGACCCCAAATAACACGGCATAAGGGCAGGAAGATGATGATGATGATGACAAAATAATACAGGATTTTCTAAGTTAAATAGCAACCAAAAACCACTAAGGTTTAAACTTGTGTATAAGTCATCATCATCTTCCTGCCCTTATCCCGTGTTATTTGGGGTCGGCGCAACACGTTTTTTTCTTCCACTCTGCCCTGTTACTCGTCATGCTATCACTAACTTCCTTTTCTTTCATATCACTCTTCACACAATCCATCCATCTTTTCTTTGGTCTCCCTCTCCCTCTCCATCCATCCACATGTAAACTCATAACTCTTTTAGTAACATGCGTTTCATCCCTCCTCTTCACATGACCATACCAAGATAAACGATTCCCTTTCAACTTTTCAGTCACTGGTGCCACTTTCAAACTTCCCCTAATATATTCATTTCTCACTTTATCCATTCTCGTCACACCACACATCCATCTTAACATTCTCATCTCCGCTACATGCAATCTTTTTTCATCCGTCTTTTTCACAGCCCAACATTCTGATCCATACAGTATGACAGGCCTTATCACGGACTTGTAGATTTTACCCTTCAACTTGAGGGGCATCCGTGGGTCACAAGTTGTTCCCGTGACCTGTCTCCATTTCATCCATCCTGCGTTGATCCGATGTGTTACGTCCCGGTCTACCTCACCATCCCCTTGGATGAGTGACCCGAGGTACCGAAAGTCAGAGCAGATCGGTATGGGCGTTCCAGCTAGAGCTAAAGGCACTGGATTGGAGAGACCGCCGAAATCGCAGAGCAAGTATTCCGTTTTGGTTCTACTCAATTTCAGGCCAACACTCTCCAGTCTGTGCCACCACACCTCCAATCTGTTCTGGACTTCTAGGCCACTCTCGGCAACCAACACAATATCATCGGCAAACAACATACACCAGGGAGCCTCTTCCTGAATGTCCGACGTCAGAGCGTCCATTATCATCAGGAAGAGGTAAGGGCTGAGAGCCGACCCTTGATGTAAGCCGACTGCCACATTGAAGCTGCCAGTGGTACCCACTGTAGACCGGACTTGGGTACTGCATCGACTGTACATCGCTCGGATCAACTGCACATACTTCCCAGGCACACCTTTCTCCTTAAGGGCCCACCACAGAACCTCACGAGGTACCCGGTCGTATGCCTTTTCGAGGTCAATGAATACCATGTGCAAGTTTTTATGCGCACCTCTATATTTCTCGCACAGCTGGCGTATAGCAAAAATGGCATCCGTTGTACCCCGACCAGGCATAAAACCGAATTGGGTCTGTGAAATTTCACTCTCTTCTCTCAGCCTCCTTTCAATAACTTTCTCCCAGGCTTTCATAGTATGTGACATTAGCTTTATTCCTCTATAATTGTTGCACTCAAGCACATCACCTTTGTTTTTAAAAATCGGCACTAAAGAGCTATTGCACCACTCATCAGGTATGGCTTCTTCCAGCAACAACTTATTGAAGAACAAAGCTAACCACGTTCATCCATCCACTCGCAATAACTTCCACACTTCCACTGGTATTCCATCTGGACCAATGGCTTTACCATTCTTCATTCCATTTACTGCTATTCTGACTTCATCCATATTAACAATTCGCACTAATCCCACATTCACTGGTTTATTCTCTAACACCCCACTCCAATTATTTTCCTCATTCATCAGTCTTTCAAAATATTCTTTCCACCTCTTTTTGATTTTTTCATCATCCGATAGAACCATTCCAGTTTCATCTCTTATACATCTTACCTGACAAACATCCCTCGCCTTTCTCTCTCTTATTCTAGTAAGCCGGTATAGCTCTTTTTGGCCTGCAGGACTGTCCAGTGTGTCATATAGTTTGTCCTGGGCCTTTGATTTTGCTATTGCCACGGCTTTCTTAGCTTTCTTCTTTAGAACGTCATACTCATTCTTTTTTTCAGCTTTTAAACTAGCGTTTCCTGGCTCTACACACTGCCATTCTTTGAATTTTTTCTTCTTTTCTTTCAACACACTCTGAATTTCTGTCGACCACCACCATGTATCCCTATCTATTATACCCTTTCCTCTCGTCTCTCCCAAAATATCTTTCGCTGCATGCCTGATACACCCAGCCATCTCATTCCAGCTTTCATTTATACTTCGATCATTCATGTCTCCCATCTCTATCATTCTGTCCACCACTCGCTCCCTGAACTTCTTCGCACAATCATTCTTCTCTAACATATGCCATTTTATTTTAGGGGGAGGACGCTCTTTGTATTTGGTAGAGAGTACTTTGACCACTGATGTCATAACCAGGAGTCTGTGTTGTGAGACTAGGTCTTCTCCTGGCAGTACTTTGCAGTCTTTGACGTGCTTTAGTTGGTTGCGCCGAACTAGAAAGTAGTCTATTTGGGTCTTATGATTACCACTTTTGTACGTGATCATGTGTTCGTCTCTTTTCTGGAACCACGTATTGGCTACTGCCAGGTCAAATGCAGTAGCGGATTGCAACAGTGTCTCTCCTTCACTGTTCGGACTACCGAAACCCCATCCCCCATGTACTCTTTCATAAACACCTTTCATTCTTCCCACATGTCCATTAAAATCACCTCCAACTATTAATTCTTCATGAACAGGGATGTTCATTAACGCTCTATCAAAATCCTCCCAAAACTTCTCTTTCACCGTTTCATCACATCCTACTTGTGGTGCATACACACTAACTACATTCAACATCACATTCTCTAACATAACTTTCACAACTATAAATCTATCATTAATCCTTTGTACTTCCATCACGCTTTCTTTCAATTTACTGTCTAACACTATTGTAAACTTGTGTATAAGTAAAAAAAAAAATACATTATATGTGGCAGTTCCAATAATATTACTTAACGTATATACGTATCGAATTAATTGATAATCTTCCTTCGAAGTTGGTTTACTCGTAAAATTAGAGATTGCCTGGGGCGCGTTGATCAAAGGATTTTCAATTTTATGGAGATAATTGAATTACAATATTTATTTAATTATTATTAAACAGAAATAATTGAGTTAGTGATTGGTTTTAGGGGTGAAAGTATTGAATTGAAAAGGGTTTTTTTTTGTCCAAATATAATCGAAAAAATGAAAATCAATTTTGTTTTTTTCCCGACCGCGCGATAAGTAAGACAGGGCTTTTTTATTGGGTGGGAAAATCATCTTATGACAAATTTCGCTCTTGGGCGGAGCGCGAGATAGTGTCAGACTTTTACTGACTAAAAACCTACTCCTTTTCCTCCGTCGCCTTCGTCCCAGGGCCCCGGGTTTCGTTTTCACACTACCCATGGCCCCAGTAGGCTTCGATCCTGCTGGGCCCCTACGATTGGTGACATCTCCCTGAGGCGCGCGTGAAACAATATGCGCCGTCGACGACTTGGGCTCGGTCCGGACGGTTACCGGACGGATGGACGGCGGGCTACCCATCGCTCGTTGTCCGCAAGCCCACGCCTACGGTGGCAAGTAAGACAGGGTTGCGTTTTTCATGTTTGGGAAATTAGCTACTGTCATCAACTGGATAGATCTTAAAATCAAGTGTATGTTAATCAAAATAGCATGTAGTCGAAGATTCAGGCCTCCTCTCTCTAGGAGAGGGAATGGGCAGCAATCCACCACGCGGGCCAAGTGCGGGTTGGTGAATGTCACATGTTTTCCAATTTTTAGTTCTAGGACATGCGGTTTCCTCACGATGTTTTCCTTCACCGCTATGAGAGCAGTGGTGATGAAATAAATTACAGAAAGTAATGCGCCTGGCTGGGTTTGAACCCGCGACCTACAACTCGTAAGTCGGGGTCGTTACCACTTGGCCATCACTGCTCTCAGTCGGGGCCGTTATCACTTGGCATCACTTAGGGGCTTGAAAGTTGTTATTGATGTTACATGGATATGCTTGCATATGCCTAAAGGAAGTCGCCTAATTGCTATTTGCCTCACAGATCAACGTAGAATAGATACGAATTCCAATCTAATTTCTTGCACATTTATAGTGCAATGCGGATGCAACACATATTTCAGTTCATACAGGATTATACCGCTTCATCTGGAAAAGCTTTTAGCCCGACTAATATGCTTTTGCGTAAATAGGTTAAGATTTTAAATGCTCGACAGAATTGGAAGCTTTTGTGTAATTCCCTGCCGGGGTCTGTGTTTCCTGATAGCTACAACCGAGGGATCTTTAAGTCAAGAGTGTATAGGTTACTACCAGGTAAGCGTGCTCCATCGTCGGCCAGATCGTTGCTTTCCATCAGGTAGTGATAGAGGTGTGATAGAGGTTAGGGGCCTTTGTTTTTAGATAGGAAAATCATCTAATGACAAATCCCGCTCTTGGGCGGAGGCGGGAGATAGTGACTGACTTTTACTGACTAAAACCCCACTCCTGTTCTTTCGTTGCCTTGCCACCACACACAGGGCAGTCTTCCTTTTAGAATCAGACCCTTGACCCCAGTAGGTTTCGACCCTGCTGGGGCCCTACGGTTTGCTGACGACTCCCTGAGGCGCGCGTGGAACAGTACGCGCCGTCGACGACTTGGGATCGGTCCGGTCCGTTACCGGACGGTCGGATGGCGAGCTACCCATTGCTTGCCGTCCGCAAGCCCGCGCCTACTGTGGCCAGAAATCGGGATTGGAATCCCGGCGGCGTTGGGGCGTGAGGACCGTTGCCTATCGCGATCGGCCGCCTCCTTTGCTAGTATTACTGCTTCGCTGAAGGAGATGACCGAAAGGTTAAGTGCATGCCAATCAACAAAAAAGAAAATTGGGCAAGTGCGAGTCTGACTCGCGCATTTAGGGTTCCGTAAAAACTACAATTCCAGAACGGAAACTCGAAGTTTTTTCCAAATTGCAAAAATTTGCAAAACATCGAGCATGGTTTAAAAGCTTGTTACTTTTTGTTTGCTTTTTACTTCATCTAACACAATCCAACACGATGTTTGACGAAAAGGCAACGCGAAAAAAGAGAGATAACGTCTGCAAACTCTGGTGGCATTCGGTGATTCTGTGATGTACTTGAATATTTTACAAAATTAGTTATTGAAAAAAATTTTCACCATTTAGAATCTTGATTACATTTGCAAGGCTTTTATTGTTATACTTTTTTGACTTTTTAATTTTTGAGTAAATTATGTAAGTGTCAAAATTCATGCAAAATAGCAGATTTTCAGACGTCTTTACTGGATTAGTTTTACACAAATTTATAAATTGATTTCAACAGAAGCCTATATAATATCTACAAAATACTGTGTTTCCAAATATCTAATGAAAAATGTGTAATAACGTCATAATCGCGTAAGAGTGGTTGTATGAAAAACAGTAAAAATGTATGTCGAGTTGCATCCCCTTAAGCATCATTGTTAGTGACATCTGAAAGAACTGGTGGTTTAATCTTCATTGAAAACGTCATAGTGTTCGTCATAAAAATTCTTCCGTGATATACATTCTGAAAATGGCAGGCGACCCTGTCACGTTGTGTGATTTACAAGATCGACGTGAAAGTATTTGAAATGCTGAACATTTGTTGTAATGACCACGTTTGAATGTGGATCAAATACTGAATGTACGGTGGTTTGCTATAAAAAAACCTCAATTCTGGTTTAAACTTGAAGTTTTGCATTACCTTTCCATTTGTATTTATTTCCTTTTTTTGTTGTAAATTCTTTAATAGGTAAAGAATTAAAAAAGAAAATCAGAATCTGAGAGTCCGTGTCTGTATCGGCGAAGCATCATTTTTAAAAATTATAGTTTTGGATATACTTAGCCAGTTTCGATTTTTGTCGTTTAGGCCTCCCCCAAGCGTTGCCATAATGACCGGTTCTGTGCGTCTCACATACGTCAGAATCCTGCAACTCTCAGTAGGTCTTATAACGTTAAAATCTTTCGCCCTGATTAACCATTTGATTATTTATTAATAACGACGATACGATATTTCAATCCTCGTTTGGCATACTTTCTTTAGACTTTTAACTGTCATAGAAATCCTACATCAATGATAAGGCCAAAAGAGGATTAACATGTCATCAAATGTAAACGTTTATATGATCTGGCCAATTTTAATTAGCCATATCATGAAGTGATCGATTTCTATGATCTGGCCAATTTTAATTAGCCATATCATGAAGTGATCGATTTCTATGATCTGGCCACGACAGATATAAAGTAAAAGAAGGGGGTTTTTGAAACGAATCCGCTATTTAAAAAATTCCTATTAATGTAATGCGTCCTCTAACTTTGGATTTTTATAATGTTGTCGAAATTAGGAGACCAGGAGACTCGTAGCACAGGTTTCACCTAGTATGGGCTCCTGTCTCCCGTCTGTAAACTGCTTCTTATAAATTGTATAAATCTTATAAGTATGGGAAAAAATAAATAAATATTATTATATTATATTATTATATTTGTTTTGAAAGTAATTCCGCAACTTTGGTTTAAATGCATACTGATTGGTGGCCGTCCTGATGTCGAGAGGAAACGCATATGTTCTGCGAGCAATATGTCCTGCCCACCGTGACTTAAGTTTGCTGATTCCTGATCCTCGGGCTATGTCGGTAATCTTCCTTTTCCTGAGAATATCAAAATTGCTGATTTGATCACTCAAAGAAACTCCGAGTGGAGGAGAGGAAAATAAACTTATTACTTGGCATCACAATATATTGGAAAAATGTGTACCGGAGTTCGATAAAGTATACCACATAGATTATAGACCTCCGGAAATCATCAAATAACTGCTCCCACTCTAGGAGGGACGAGAGGGAATGTCAGACTTTTACAGGCTAAAATCCACCTGAGTTCAGTTCCTGAGTTCGCGGGCTTACGGACGGCAAGCAATGGGTAGCTCGCCGTCCGACCGTCCGGTAACCGTCCAGACCGAGCCCAAGTCGTCGACGGCGCGTACTGTTCCACGCGTGCCTCAAAGAGATGTCAGCAACCGTAGGGGCCCAGCGGGGTCGAAGCCTACTGGGCCATAGGTGATGCGAAAGATGATGGAAATAAAATGGCAGAGAAGGAACAGGAGTGGGTTTTTAGTCAGTAAAAGTCTGACACTATCCCCCGCTCCGCCCAAGAGCGGGGATGTCATTAGATGATTTTCCCACCCGAAAAAAAAAAAAAAACCTGAGTTTCTTCAGTTGCTCTTCGCGTTACAAAGCTACCGTAACTTTTTCGAACAACTGAACCTACGTCTTCAATGAGTACTTATCTTTTTACTTATTAATTAGTTTCTTGAAGATTATGTCAATAAGCAGGAATGTAGATGTCATGACATTATGATATGACCTTTGCTAACGTGAGTGGGAGTCAGAAATAGTAACATTGTGAGTAGTAGCGGACAAAGACGAATGAAAGGTCAAAAGTTCGAAATCCGTCGGTTGTGTTACCAACTCAAACTTTCTATCACAAGTGTTTATTATTGTAGCATCATTGATATGAACACGTATAAGTATAAGCTTAGCATAGCTTACCTTATGTCCACTGTTGGACTCAGACCTCTTTTCTACGTGAGCGAATGTGAGTGGAGGTCACGTGGCTACGAATGTTAGGTTCTAAGACTTTTTTTTATAGGGGAAATTCATCTAATGATAAATCTTGCTCTTGGGCGGAGCGAGAGATAGTGTCAGACTTTTGCTGACTAAAAACCTACTCCTGTTCTTTCTTTGCCTTCGTCCCAGGGCCCCGGTTTTCACTTTCATACTACCCGTGGCCCCAGTAGGCTTCGACCCTGCTGGCCCTGAGGCGCGCGCGGAACAATACTCTACGTCGACGACTTGGGCTCGGTCCGGACGGTTACCGAACGGTCGGGCGGCGGTCTACCTATTGCTTGCCATCCGCAAGCCCGCGCCTACGGTGGCCGGAAATCAGGATCGGGATCCCGGCGGCGGTTGGGGCATGAGGACTGTTGCCTCACGCGATCGGTCGCCTCTTTTGCTAGCATTACTGCTTCGCAGAAGGAGGCGACCGCCTGCCACTCCTCCTCGCTCCGGACCATGGCCTGTACCAAGGCCCGGCGCGAGAGATCGCCGTCGCAGGTTCTAGGACTTGCCAATTTCATCACAATGTTTATAATGATGAAATAAATAGTGCAAATTAAAGCACCTGAGTCTCCGATCAAGATTCTGCACTCGAAATTGTAGACGTAACGTTTACCTAGGACAGACAATCTAGTTAGGTAGATCTAACTTTGAGAAAGAGGTCAATCGTCGAATTCGACTCGGCTGGGCAGCGTTCGGGAAGCTGCGCGGTATCTTCTCGTCCCACATACCACAGTGTCTCAAGACGAAAGTCTATGACCAGTGAGTGTTGCCTGTGATGACCTAAGGCACTGATACATGGTCGCTTACAATGGGCCTCATCAGAAGGCTTACAGTCAGCCAAAGGGCAATGGAAAGGTTTATGCTCGGAGTTTCCTTGCGTAATCGCATCAGGAATGAAGATATCTGCAAGAGAACCAAGATCGCCGACAAAGCACGAAGAATCGCCAAACTTAAGTGGCAGTGGGCAGGGCACATTGCTTGTGGAACGGATGGTCGATTTTATAGATATATTTTCTTTACTTTTTTTTCATTTGTATTCAACTTCATGCAAAAAAGCAGATTTTCAGCGGTTTTTACTGGATGCGTTTTACACAGAAATCTATTTTGCCTAAATATTTAAAGAAAGATGTTTAATAACATCATTATCAGTTAAGATCGGTTGTATAGAAATGTATATCAGGATGGCCACTCTTAACTTATCTGATGTATCACGCCATAGATCTATAACCTGTAATGTGACAAGCTTCCTTCACAAAGTGCCATTCTATCGACGTTAACGTTCGTCACGATGTCCGAAATGGATGCGCTACCTCTGAACCCTCTTGTATTCTCGCCAATCGATTTTGGTTGATTCATTGCCATCTTCCTATCCGATTATAATTTAGGTGTCTTCAAGGCTGGAGGGAATAGGCTTCTCTATATATAAATAACCTGACCCCTGAGTTTGTTTCGGTGTTTCTTCTCAGGGTAGTCAGCTAGGAAACACCGGCCTCATCTAGTTTAAAATGACGAAAAAAAATTGACGTGTAAAAGTGTTTTTTTTAAACCTACTTCTCTTTTAAACAAAATAAATATTATTTATCATTTATATATTGTTTTTTTTTTTTTTGTTTTTCGTGTTATCTAATATTATGTTTGTGCCTTGTGCTGTACCAAATAAATTCTTATTTCTTTCTTTTCTTTTTTTTCTTTCATAAACTAGTACGCCTCACCATCAACGATTGCATCACTGCTTACTATCAGGTGGGATCGTTTTCAAACACTAGTATATATCACGTAAAAAAAAAAATGTCCAACTCAAACTCAAGCTTATAAGAATGGTTAGGGTTTTTGAACCATATGTACTAAAATCATCTCAGTGTTCACCATACACACATGGAAGTGGCTCCGTGGACGTTTAAAGACCGCCCCGAAAATCCCTCTGTGCAACGCCTTGAGCATGTTATCGCTGTACCATCATCTTTCCTGGGATCACTCGGATGGTGGACAGAGTCCCTATTCTGAGCATTTGCGGCCACGGAGTCCCACTTGTGTAGAACTATGTAGATGGCGTTTTAGCGGTTTTGCCCCCTATCAAGCCTTCTCCATATCAAGATCCCGCGTGGTCACTTCTTGGATCATTAACGTTCCACAGAAGGAGGCCATTTCTTTCCAGTTATCTGTCTCTGCCAGCATATTACTTAGTACTGCTAGCAGACAACGATCTTGCCCGATCTTGGCTCAGAGATCCGCCGTTCAGTTGTCCACACAGGGCACCATCGTGTACTATGCAGAATCCAGGTCACCTCTGCAATTGGGCACGCCATAATTATGGCGGTAAGTTCCCTCTTTGAGGAGTGGCTGGAAAGGCAAGTCCAAGAGCCCAAGTCGTCGACGGCGCGTATTGTTTCACACGCGCCTCAAGGAGATGTCAGCCCCTACAGTTGTAGGGGTCCAGCTGGGTCGAAACCTACTGGGACCAAGGGTCTGATTCTGAAAGGAAGACTCGGCCCCGGTACGATAGGCGACGAAGGAACAGGAGTGGGTTTTTAGCCAGTAAAAGTCTGGCACTATCTCGCGCTCCGGCCCAAGAGCGGGGGATGTTTTAAGATGATTTTCCCACCGAAAAAAAAGGTCACCTCTGCAATGATGGTAATTTGCTGTGGTCTGTTGTCTAACAATGTTCACCGAAGTAACCGCGCCAGAACCATAGGTACTAAAGATGAGAAACTGCATTGCTAGTTTTGTTTAACAAATGACAGAATATACACTAAGTGCTACACTAATATATAATTGTTGCAAGTTCATTGAAACGTAGACACAAGTACATGTACACCGACATTAATTAAACGTGACCCAATAACGTCAACGCCATCGCTAATCTGTGCGACAAGTGTAATTATCATAGGACAATAACATACCGGAAGCGTTCTTAGATTAGTTTTACCGCAATTCCTTCGTAGAGGTAGGTAGAGGTAGATGTATTCCTATACATAATTAATCAATTTATTATGTAAGGGATTCCTATCGAAAATCTATTTGATATGTATCAGCCAGCCTACCCAAGTTACGATCGTTTCGTTTGCGTCGAACGACTCGAGTAGGCCACGCCTACGATTCCTTTGTTCTGACTTCATCTCAACGCTCAGTCACGTCGTTAGAAAAAAGGAATCGGAGGCGTAGCCTACACGAGGCGTTCGATGCAAACGAAACGATCGTAACTTGGCTAGGAGGGCAGTTACTAGACCCCACTACAGACTGTAATGATAATAGTACTAAGGTTGTCTGTAAGAGATTGCCCTGTGCGATAGACCGCCCTTTGTACACTTTGTTTTTGTATATGTTTCTCCTGATCACATTGTGATGTGTTCAATAAAGTATATAATAAATAAATAAATAGTACATTTTGATACAAGTGGAAGTTTGCCATTACGAATGGGGCGGAATTCTGCGGTCGGTGTTATGGAGCCAAACTCTCCAATATGCTGTAGTGACAAACGGTTGAACGGATTTAGATGAAATTTGGCACAGAGGTAGACCATTTCCTGGAATAGTACATAGGATACTCATATAATTTAGCCGGGAAGTATGTTCCCTAAGGAAAATTTTCGACCAGCAAAGCCGGTGTAAGCAGCTATACTCAATTCACGATAGCATTAGACAAAAGAGGTTCATAAAAACAGGTGTGCACAACATTTATTTTTCGAAATAAATTTAAACAATTATGGTTTCAATATAAAACATTACCTAAGCATAAGCATAATCATCCTTTTAATGTTCCCACTGCTGGGACTCAGGCCTCCTCTCTAGGAGAGGGAATGGGCTTTATTCCACCACGCGGGCCCAGTGCGGGTTGGTGAATGTCGCATGTTTTCGAATTTTTGGTTCCAGGACATGCCGGTTTCTTCACGATGTTTAAGGGAAACACACCGTTTTGAGAGCAAAAACATTACCTACTAAGATAAATTTGATTATTGTAAGGTAAGTGCTAAACACTTATATTTAAGTAAATGAAATGGATTTTTTTTTTTAAATAAACATAACTTTATTTAAAAAAAAATTTGAATTTAAAAAAAATGGCGTGTCAACAAGTTTCCTCCTTACAAAACATATGAATAGTACACAATACAAGGCAACATGACAATTATTTAACATTAATACAAATATGAATAACTATATTATTATAATGAAATATATTCCAGGTAATGACAACCCATGCTTATTTTAGGTTTTTAAAATGGACACTATAGTATAAGTCGGAACTAAAAAATTTATATAATTAAAAACCTCATAAATTCAGAAGATGGATAGTTCAAATGAATTCATTTAAGTATAAAAATAGGTATATAAGTTTATTATAATAAGTTCAGCACCAATCTTAACTGTAATATAGCACAATATACATATTTAGTATTTTTATTACAAAGTGTATCCTAAAACAACCTTTTTTAACTTCTGTCTAATGCTATCGCGAAGAGAGTATAGCTATCCATATATTCATGCTGGTAACTGTATCATCACTCGTGTGTCTATTCGTCATGATTCGAGTGATAGCAACTGGTTCATATCTTCATCATCATCATAATCATTTCAGCCGAGAGATGTCTACTGCTAGGCATAGGCTTTGTGAGTAATAATAATAAATTTATTTCACAAAAAAAAAAACAGCATTTACATCATAAAACTATGAACATATAGGCTTATTACAAGGTCACAATTATATAGGTAGGTACTCTGACTCCTAAACTAGGTGTGGGCCTGTAACTTAGGAGTCAGTGATTCTCCATAACAAACAAAGCCATGACTGTATTAAAAAGAGGACAATTTAAACAGTAAGCATGTGGTGGCTAAGAAAACAGAAACTAATTTATTTAAGAAACAAATATAATAAGCAAACAAAACTATATGGTGAGTATGTATGGGTGTAAGTGTAGAGTGTGTGTGAGTTTGTAGCACGTGAGTAGATAAACGGAAGGAGGAGTAGTCTTGCACTCATCGAATTCTCGCGGTCCTCACCAGATCATCGGTCCATCTTGTGGGAGGACTTTCAACGCTGCAGTTTTAATATATTTCCCAATAATCATTAACTCCAGTCCCTGTAGTAACGAAGAACGTTCTAACGTCAGTCTATTAGGAACATCTGCGGACTTAATAATAGCTAGCAGTTTGAAATAACGGTGATTACTAAATCTGCCATTACTGGAATTGCTTTAAGATGTAGCTGGTTACTGGAATAATAGCGCAAATTAATATAGAGTACATTTCAGTAATCACGGTTTGGTAAATGCTGCAAGCATTTATACGCATCCTTATTAATTCAATTCTATTCATCCTTAGTAATAAAAATGCGTATAGATTCATTATTTCATTGTATTAGTATTAATTTCAGGGTGTATCTTCATCGTCATCATCATCATCATTTCAGCCGAAAGACGTCCACTGCTGGACATAGGCTTCCCCCAAGTGCCGCCACAATGAGCGGTCCTGTGCGTCTCGCATCCATCGTACTCCCGCAACCGTTACCAAGTCATCGGTCCACCTTGTAGGAGGCCTTCCAACGCTACGTACGTGGTCGCCATTCCAGAACCTTTCGGCCCCAACGGCCATCCGTTATCCCCGACTTACGAGTCGTGTGGACGACTCGTAAGTCGTCCACACGACTCGTAAGTCGTCGTGTGTTCTAACCCAGCCAGGCACATTACTTTGTGTAATTTATTTCATCACCACTGCTCTCATAACGGTAAAGGAAAACATCGTGAGGAAACCGGGATGTCCCAGAACCAAAAAATCTATTATATGTGACAACCACTAACCCACACTGAGCCCGCGTGGTAGGTTGCGGTCCATTCTCTCTCCTAGAGAGAAGGTCTGAGTCCCAGCAGTGGGCCATAAAAGGTTGATTATGCTATGATTATATCTGTTCAAATTTACTGTGATTTCTTTCTTATGGGAAAGTTACCCCCATGGGCATTTCCTTCGCTCAACTCAACGAAATTGACCTATCTCATTTATTAACCAAACCTATATATATATATTTTCTTTATAGACTTTAACCGAGGGGTTTTCTCTTGTCATAGCAACTGTGTCGATTAAAGCGAAGGAAATAGTCTTCAAAAAGATAAAATCTGTAATATTAAAATATACATTTTATTAAAAAAATATTTCTGGCAAATGAGAATTTTTGAGAGTAGGGAGAAAAGTTCAATATTAGATTAGTAAGTAATTGAATTATCGCATTAATAAAGAGGTCCATTAAGCATTGAGATCGCAGGTAGTCATTAAGAATGGTATTTTTGGGCGCAGAAATGTCTTTTCAATTTTTAGAAACCTCGTAGCTCTGCTGAATTTTGGAACGTTGACGTTAGATCGTAGCATTATTCTAACTATACATCCGCACGGGTCGATTTCCAAGGAACGATACGGTGGAGCATACGGTGGAGGTGTCCCCCGCTTGGGCGGAACACCACCGTGTCCTCGTGAAGGCAATTGTCGGCAGCGACCTTTCGGGCCCTGGTTCGGGCTATGGTCCGGAGCGAGGAAGAATGGCAGGCGGTCGCCTCCTTCTGCGAAGCAGTAATGCTAACGAAGGAGGAGGCTGCACGCGTGAAAGAACGAAGGTCCTCACGCCCTAGCCGCCGTAATTCCGACCCCGACTACCAGCCACGGTACACGCAGGCTTGCGGATGTCGAGCAATGAGTAGCTCGCCGTCTGGCTGTTCGGTAATTAACAGGACCGAGCCCAGTCGTCAACAGCGCAAAAAATACAAGGTTAAGCAACGCTTGCTTTTTTTAAGGTGGGAAATCATTCAATGTCTTATTCCGCTTTAGGGCGTGTCAGACTTTTACCGGCTGAAACCACACCTATATTCTTTCGTTGTCTTGTATTCCAGGATTAGGGTTCCCTTTCGGACTACCCATGGCTCCAGTAGATTTGGCCCTGCTAGGCCTTTACGGTTTTGCTGACATCTCTTTGAGGCGCGCGTGAAACACTACGTGCCGTTGACGATTCAAGTTCCGCCCTTACCGGAAGGCGACCTACACTTTATTCGTCGTCTGCGATCCCGAACTAGGTTCGACTTCAACTCGTAAATCCGAGCCTTTACTACTAAGCCATTATTGCTCTAAAATGAATGGAGTAGTTGCATTTACTGTAATGCATTTAGGTACATTCCTCTATTAAATTCAGTCTACACAGTAACAGCATCAGATAATTCTTACTTTTTCAACTTTCTAATCAGCAGGAAACCTTTTTATCTGTCCTTGGTACCTTTCCGCTCGATCGGTATACCTTGTATTTTTGCTCCGTTATTTTTTACCACCAAGGTCCCTTTGTAACCGGTGGGATGGACCTGTCTTTCTTGTATTTATTTTTATTATCTCGGTTTACTTTCGGTACGGATGTCGCGTGAGGTCTTCGATTCTGGTTGCGAAGGTGTGTATTGCTGTGATGAAGTGTGGTTTTATTGATTATTGAGGTTTTTGCTATATTTTTCTTTCTTACATTATTTGGTATAATGTGATTTTTTCTTTGAAATTGAATTTGTATAGTATTCGAACAGCAAACACATCTTTTGTCATTATTTCACGTTTATTCCATTTTATTTTATCGGTACCATCTCCATCAATCTTCAGTCTGTCACTCATCACTCAGTTCATACGTATTTCGGTTTGCCACTTTAATTTGACTGGCCTGTTGGTCTAGTGGTTAGTGGCCCTGACTACTATGCCTGAGGTTGTGGGTTCGATTCCCACCCAGGACAAATGTTTGTGTGATGAGCATGATCATTTGTTCTGTGTCTGATTGTAATTTATCTATATATGTATGTATTTAGAAATATACAAGTATGTTTATCAGTTGTCTAGTACTCATAACACAAGCTCTGCTTAGTTTGGGGCTAGACAGCGCTGTGTGATAGTTGTGGAATATTATTATTATGATTAATCTTAAGAGCGCCCAACCTGAGATACATTTCCATACAACCATTCTTACGTGATTATGACGTCATTATACATATTTCTCTTGACATTTTGGAAACAGATATCTTGTCGATATTATCTAGGTTTCTATCGAAATCAAAACGTTACGTGTAAACTACACAAAAAAGCAGATTTACAGAGATTACCTCAAAAAAACCTTGTGAATTTTGCGTGAACTTTGGCCTTTTAGAATATATTTATAATTTTTAATAGTAAAGAAAAGATATTTATACTTTGCTCATTTAATGAAGATTTTTGCTAAATAACACGTTTTTCGTGGAACAAGTCTTGTGAAATATTCAAGTAAGTAACGGAATTACTGAATACCACTACAGCATTCAGGTGTTATCTCTCTTTTTTCTCGTTGTCTCTTTATCAAACATTAGTTTTTTCCCGCAGCTTCATCCGAGTACATAAGATATAGCCTATGTCACTCAGGAATAAAGCAGCTTTTTCAGAGATTACTTACTACAAACAAAAAAAAAAAAAAAAACAAACTGTTTCTCTTTATAATATTAGTGTACATATTTTAAAATTTTTGTACACAATTTATATTGAAAGAAGATACAGTATTATATTAAAAAAAAAATGTTGAAAGATACTGCTTAGTTTTAAAAGAAATTTCGTCCAGTAGACCTGCGAAAGGAGAGAGGAAAAGAAATGTAGACAACAGTGTGTAGAAATAAGAAAAGAAGAGTTTGTGTATCTTTTAAAAACTAATAAATACTTATACAGGGTGTTTGGTGCATCGTGTGCCAAATTGATATGGTCGACGGGAGGCGTCATCTGCTATCCTTTCAGACCCCTAAACACTTCTCATGCCCTGTGGATATTTTTTCATCGAAATTTGGATTCTGAGGATTTTTTTTTGTGTTTTATGAAAATAAGACCCAAATTTTTTATTCAAATACAAATTTTAAAAAATATGTAAGGCGTAGACTCTGAATTTTAATTTTATTTAGACGTGTATTGTATTTGAGTACTTTTGAATTTAAAATTAGTGACATTAGCTATCTTGTTTTTTTTTTTAATTTACTCGCAAATTTTTGGACTTAAATTAAAGCTGTATATGTTGTTGTATGCTATCTACATGGCTATAAAAAAATAACCAAAAGCGACCGGAATCTTCCAACTCCTTCAAAAATTCTCTAGTTTATCCTCTTGCTAGTGATGTGCCACATGCCATAAAAATCTTTTTATAACTTTCTGAATTCGCTAGAATTGTGAATCGAGTCACATAAGACTAATATTTAAAATTATGATTTAAAAAATACTTTTCCTTAAATTATACCCGAAAAACCTATTAAAACAGCTTCTCAGAAGTGAGAACAGGCCTGGTTTCGTTGGTAACAGTGGAACGCCAAAAATAAGGATTTTACGAACATTGTTGTGGCCCACGATATTTAACATAGCCCCTGGCAATATGAGACGCCCTTTGTACCAACTATGCTATCGTAAAATAATTTTGACTTGGATTCTGGATTTGCCTTAACCTTATCTTTAACCCTTGGGATATAAAATAAATAAATAAAAATAAAAAAGCCTTATATATCCAGGTTAACAAATTAACTTAAAAATGTTGTTTTCTACCTACACTTAATTAACAAAAAAATTAAAAAATAGAGAAATTATTACATACGCAACTTAAATTGTCTTAATATATATTTCATCATCATCATCATCATTTCCTCCGATAGATGTCCACTGATGTACATAGGTCTCCCCCAAATGTCGCCACAATAAACGGTCCTGTGCGTTTCGCATCCATTGGATTCCCGCAACCTTCACCAGGTCATCGGTCCACCTTGTAGGGGGCCTTCCAACACTGCGTCTTCCGGTACGCGGCCGCCAGAACCTTTCGGCCCCAACGGCCATCTGTTCTGCGAGCAATGTGCAATATGTCATCACGGGCAACACGCACTGGTCATAGACTTTCGTCTTGAGATACTGTGGTATATCGGACGAGAAGACACCGCACAGCTTCCCGAATGCTGCTCAGCCGAGTCTGATACTACCAATATACTACTGATGGAGGGTCGTGGGAACCGATGAATGCTAGAAGCTGATGACCGGTCATTATGACGACACTTGGAGGAGGCCTATGTCTAACAATGGACGGCAGAACAGATGGTCAATGAGGCCGAAAGGTTCTCAAGTGGCGACCGCATACCAAAATACGAAATGTTTGAAGGCCCCCCACAAGGTGGACTGATGATCTGGTGAGCGTTGCAAGAATCCGATGGATACAACTTGCATAGTACCGGTCACATTTCAGTAGCCACAAAGGCTACTGAAATGATGTATTCGTATATGGTCACAGCCAGCAAGTCGCATTAGGTCGACTTTCAGTCTAACCGAATAGAGCTGCCCTCCTAGCCAAGTTCTGACCACGTGACTGAGCGTTGAGATGACGTCAGAACAAAGGAATCGAAGGCGTGGCCTACTCGAGGCGTTCGGCGCGAACGAAACGATTATAACTTGGCTAGGGGGGCTGAGCACTACTATTTTACCTTGGAGATGAAAACTAGAATTGGTGTTAACTTCTGCCAGCTGGTCCTCAAAATTTGATTTAGCGATGGCGGTAATTATCCTTAACCGAAACTCGGCTTACAAAGCTTTAGTGGAAATTGCAATCTATTGACTTTGGTTTATCTGATATGATTAATAACAATATTGGAATTAGAATTAGCTGCTTCGGTCTTGGCGAATATTTTAGCAAGTATTAGGAATCGCTTGTCTTGGTATGGCCATGTCAAGAGAAGGGATGAAACGCTTGTTACTAACATAGTTATGAGTATAAATGTGGATGAATGTAGAAGGAGAGGAAGGCTGAAGAAAAGGTGGATAGGTTGTGTGTGAAGTGATTTGAAAGAAATGGGTGTTAAATATCAAATGACAGGACAGAATGGAAGAAAAAAAACGTGTTGCGCAAAACTTAAAAAAAGAATAGTACATATTCGGAAATTTCAAGAAAAACAATACTTTCTTGTCTGTCTTGTAATCGTGACCGTGGCGTGTTAGACACATTTTGCTTTGTCATGTGCGGTCAAAAGACTGACTGCTTTTTTCGTCTCGTAGTTACAAGGGCGGCTACTAAGCGTGGGGTCCTGTGCTATTGGGTTGTTCCATTAAGGGGATGCAACTCGACATACATTTTCACTGTGTTTTCATACAACCGTTCTTACGTGATTATGACGTTATTACACACTTTTCATTCGATATTTTGGAAAAACAGTATCTTGTGGATATTATCTAGGCTTCTATTGAAATCAATTTATAAATTTGTGTAAAACTAACCCAGTAAAGACCTCTGAAAATCTGCTATTTTGCATGAACATTTCATTATTTACACAAAAAAAAAAATAATCAAAAAAGTATAACAATTGCAGGTATAAAAAGTAAAGCCTTGCAAATTTATTCAAGATTTTATATATTATTATTATTTTTTTATAACAAAAATAAAATAGTTGCTTTTTCGTCAAACATCACATTGAATTTCGTAAGATGAAGTCACAAGCTTTTAAACCATGCTCAATGTTGACGATAGGCGAGTGAAGAAGAACCCTCTTAAGTATTACTCTATAGCAGCCCAGAGTTTGAAACTTTGGAAAACGCGTAAAGCCGTTATTCTTGCACCTGACGGATTGTAATCCCACCGGATTATGAGAGTAAAGGCACAGAGAGTGCACCTGTGTTTGTGCACAGGCTTTTTTTATATATTCCACAACTATCACACAACGCCGTCTAGTCCCAAGCTAAGCAGAGCTTGTGCTATGAGTACTAGACGACTGATAAACATACTTATATATTTCTAAATATAGACATATTATAGATAAATTACACCCAGACACAGAACAAATGATCGTGCTCATCACACAAATATTTGTCCTGGGTGGGAATCGAACTCACGACCTCGGGCATAGCAGTCAGGGCCACTAACCACTAGACCCACAGATCAGTCAAAGTCTTGAGTCACTAAATATCTGTTTATATATGCATATCCTGCGTAACTGACTAATCACATCTGAGATTGACAACCATGATCCATATTAGGTCTAAGATAGATAGATATATATTTTATTGTATACCAAAAAATTATTCAATAAATAAATAAAAATTACATTAGGAACTTTTATTTTATTTTAATAAGAAATATTTATACAAACCAGTGCTTGACTGAGATCCCACCTGATGGTAAGCAGAAATGCAATCATTGATGGTGAGGCGAACTAGTTTATTAAGAGTCTATTCACTCTAGCCTTGAAGACACCTAAATTATAGTTGGACGGGAAGACCGCAGAAGGCACATTGTTCCAGTCCTTCGATGTACGCGGTACGGACAAAGCGAAACGTGAAACTTGAAATTAATAGGGGAAGAATAATTCGAAACTTAAAATTAATAGAAAAATATAATGGTCGGTCTTATCGTTAAAAGTATTTTTTTACAGACAACCTTAGACGTAGAGTATTTTAAAGTTTCTCCGTAAATGAATAGCTTTTGGAAGTAAAATAATAAAAAAAAATTACGTCTCTTTTTGTACGTTTTACTTTTTTTTATTATAATTTTACGGTATACTTCGAAATTGAGGCCATTTTACGAGTGTATATACATACATTGTACATTTAATGAGAATTTCCTGCCATGGATCTTCGACGTTATAAATGAATTATTTTACGCACAATTACCGAAATTGCCAATCTACGTATTTTGTTCCTTTTCTGTTTAAAAGCGTTTCTTGCTGTTCCTCATCATGTATAACATCTATATATTATAGCTTCAGTTTACTCTCGTTCTTTTTTTCAATATTGTTTCATGCTACCCATTCTAGTTGAAGATTTGATAATGAAGACACTGGCAGTGGTTTAATGATGAGCTGCTGTGCTATGTGCCGTGCGTTCGATTCCCGCACGGATTTTTTCCGTACTAATCCAGTGCAGGAGTTCCCGAACTTACCGTTTTCGTTGAGAATCTGCGTCATGCGGAAGGTGAGGACGCCGTGAGTTATTTCCAGTCACGCCTTAAAGACTTACCGTCATAATTATGGTGTGTCCAATTCTCGTACGGATAAAAATATTTGTATGGCCTATAGGTGGTTGTTACGGGTCTGCGTGTCTGGTGTTGTGGATATTCGAGAACGCACTTTCGGTACAGCCAAGTTACAACCGTATCGTTTTTAGTGTAATTATATTAAAACCGCACATGAAAGTCTCACGGGACAAGGGCAGGAAGATGATGATGATGATGACATGAAAGTCTCACACCAAAATCAAACATTCAATTTACTTTAGCCTAATGCTGGTAACGAATCGCTTGCGCGATCTAACTCTGCTGCATCACCACTGCTCTCGAAACGGTGAAGGAAAACATTGTGAGGAATCCGGCTTGTCCTAGAACCAAAAATTCCAAGACATGTAACATTCACCAACCCGCACTGAGCCCGTGTGGTGGACTACGGCCTATTCCCTCTCCTAGAGAGGAGTCCTGAGTCCCAGCAGTGGGAACATTAAAAAGGCTGATTATGCTAAACAGACATGAGTGGCCTTATCTTTAGATGTGTTTAGCGTTAGCATTTGATATTAATTCCAGCTCAATACTTCCACGCATTTCTGAGAAAAAGGGTTTTGAAAGACGGACAGATAGGATAACAATAGTTATATTTATCCAATTAGTGAGAAAAAAAACTTTATTTTTTTCCCTACGGTAAAATCCCTGTAATACTGTGTCTGTGTAATACGGTATGGATCAAAATGAATGAAAAAGACGGATGAAAAAAGAGCCGAGATAAGATTATTGAGATAGATGTGTGAAGTGACTAGAATGGATAAAGTGAGAAATGAGTATATTAGAGGAAGTTTAAACGTAGCGACAGTGATTGAAAAGTTGAAAGGGAAGCGTTTGTCTTGGTACAGTCATTTTTTTAGTATGAAAAAAAAAACCGGGCAAGTGTGAGTCGGACAGTGGTAAAAAGTTCAATTGAGTGATGAAGATTTTTCCGAATTGCAAGAAAGTTTTTTTGTACCATAACTACAAATTTACAGTTATCAGTTTTTTTTTCTATATTTGTGATATACCTTGCTTCACGCAAAATTTCAGGATTCTAGGTCAACTGGATCTATGAATTTTGATTCCCTTGAGAGTGCCAAAATATACGTTTTTTGCGACATAAACGGCCGAATCTTTTTTTTTAATTTACTCAGGGGTTTAATATTTTTACAGCTTCAAGGAACCGTAGACTTGTGTATATGGTATTAATTTCAACTCGATACCTCCACGCGTTCTCGAGATGAAGGATCTTGACAGACAGGCAGACGGAAACGGACAACAAAGTGATACTAGAAGGGTTCCATTTTTTCCTTTTGATGTACGGAACCCTAAAAACGGAGTCAGTGATAGCGTGACGGTTGACCGGACAAAATGTAAGAAAAGAAACAGGTTGAGCCGACCCCGATTAACATGGGACATAAGCAGGTAAATGATGATTTTGGGTACTGGTGTTGTAATTGACTGTTCTGTAATTTTGACTTGTAAGCGAGTAGAGACTACGAGAAGTTAACAACTTCTCGTAGTCTCTACATTATCCTAATTAATTATTTAGTAGGTATGGCCAACATCGTTGTTAGGGTTGAGATACGTTGTCACCAACCTAATGGTAGCGAAAACGAGAAACAAGCGACGCTCTCTCGCGCACGCGCCCTTCTCTCGCCAGGTCTCCATTTTTGACACATTGAGAAAATTTTGTAAAAAACTTTCTCAGTGTCAGTCCCTACAATTCGAAGTATTAGATTAAATTTTAAAATCCACTCGGCTTAATACCAATCTACCGCTTTTGACGTACCAATGATCGGATCGCTGGCTCGAGACGATTTTCCGCTTCGTTACCTTTCTTGTGTCAACATAGGAACGCACTGGGTGAGAAAAACGCTGTGGAGAAATACCTACTCACGAACACCTATTGCCGTGACGTGACCATTTACAACGAAGCGTGTTTGTAACAGTTTGGAAATCACACTAATCTATATAGAAAAGCGGAATTAATCATTGAGTGGTAACTCACTGATTAATCACTAAATCAAATCTCAGAAAATATAACACTTACAAACTTAGCAACGCCGTGTCCTCGTGGGGGCGATTGGCGATGGTGATCTCTCGCGCCGGGCCTTAGTACAGCCATGGTCCGGAGTGAGGAGGAGTGGCAGGCGGTCGCCTCCTTCTGCGAAGCAGTAATGCTAGCAAAGGAGGCGGCCGATCGCGCGAGGCAACGGTCCTCACGCCCCAACCGTCGCCGGGATTCCTATCCCGATTTCCGGCCACCGTAGGCGCGGGTTCGCGAGCAATGGGTGGCTCGCTTTCCGACCGTCCGGTAACCGTCCGGACCGAGCCCAAGTTGTAAACGGCGTGTACTGTTCCAAGCGCGCCTCCAACTAACGGAGGTTAGAAGTTTGTATGGAGAAACCTGCTTTTATGCGGGCGAAGCCGCTGGCGGAGTTATTATATACTGGCAAAAATTTGTAAGTACATACTCACAAACAATCGCCACAAATATTTTAGCTTGATGAAATTTTGGGTCATTAATAGCTTTATGTTTAATCGCCCAAATTTTAACAGGATTATTTTTAACAATATACATATTATACAACAAATATTGAAATAGTATTTTATGGAGTAAACTATATTTGTCGAAATGTAAATTATGGTTGATTAATTCGAACTCTAATTATGCATCTATGTTTGTTATTCAATCATGCTCAAATGGCTGAAAGGATTTGGATGAAATTGGGCACACGGATATACCATATCCCGGGAATACATGATCTCTTAGGACAATTGGGACTGGCCTTCTTAGGACTGGCCTGTTGGTCTAGTGGTCAGTGGCCCTGACTGCTATGCCGGAGGTCGTGGGTTCGATTCCCACCCAGGACAAATGTTTGTGTGATGAGCACGATTATTTGTTCTGTGTCTGGGCGTAATTTATCTATATATGTATGTATTTAGAAATATATAAGTATGTTTATCAGTAGTCTAGTACCCATAACACAAGCTCTGCTTAGCTTGGGACTAGACGACGCTGTGTGCTAGTTGTGGAATATTATATTATATTATATTATATTATATTATATAATTGACTTTTTGCCGCTCATGCGCTTCTCGCGCACACGTTACGCGCCGTACTCGAGCGGCGCAGGTAATGCGCGCGTGCCGCTCGCGATATACATACATAGTTCAAACGCGAAAGAAGCTACGTGCGCGAGCCTTCGCTGCACGCGCGCCTCACTCGAGCCTTGCCGGAGCTGCACTAGAGCGGCGCACCAAACTTAGGCTGTAACCACACGCGAGCAGCACGCGCGCAGCTCGCAAGTGGCTAACGAGTGGCTTTCGAGTGGTGCAGTCGCCAGGTGTGGACACACCATTACAATTCGAGACTTTTTTAATTTATCATACAAACCATATCCTAGCAGGAATACGCTAAAAGAGTGTTAGGTCACCATAGCGCTAATCACTACTTTTTAAAATCTAGTAAATAATAAATTTGTAGGTACAAATGCTCGTACGCGTTTTCACAACAGCCAACTGTACCCTCCTGTGAACAGTAGTTTAATAATTTACATAATAATTTCATTACGAAAAAACTTAAGGTTTCACAAATAAAAATCGTTGTTTACGAATTCGTTTTATTTGCTTATGAATTGCAATAACGAAATGGGCATACATATTCGATTTCATTTTACTAAAAAGGTGGGTAGTTCAAACAATACGTAGTACTATGTAAATTGTTCTGGCTTGTAAATTAATAGAAAACTTGTACTATTAATAAAACTCTCTTGATTTGATTATATTGTGCGAAAACTGTATTTATTTATTGTATAATAGACTGATTGTCTACATAAGTAATATTATAAAGAGGAAAACTTTGTTTGTTTGTAATGAATAGGCTCAAAAACTACTGGACCGATTTTAAAAATTCTTTCACCATTCGAAAGCTACATTATCCACGAGTAACATACGCTATATTTTATTTTGGAAAAAAATTGAGTTCCGTAAGATATTTGAGTTTTTCGGACACAAGGTGTAAAAAGTCAACAAGAAAAGTTACTTATTTTGCGTTCGCTGCCTAAACTATAAAAGATAGAAACATGAAATGTTTTAATTAATTGTAGATCTTACCGACATCCACGCGGGCGGAGCCGCGGGAGACCGCTAGTTAGTAGAGCGTTTTGAGAGCAGTGGTGATGAAATAAATCACACAAAGTAATGCGCGCCTGGCTGGGTTTGAACCCATAACTTACAACTCGTAAGTCGGGACCGTTACCACTCGGCCACCACTGCTCTCATATGATATATACACTCATCATCATCATCATCTTCCTGCCCTTGTCCCATCTTATTTGGGGTCGGCGCAACACGTTTTTTTCTTCCATTCTATCCTGTCAACAGTCATACTATCACTAACTAATCACTATCATATGATATATACACTATACCTGATATATAAACGAGTTACCATAATATTAAAGTACCTAATGTTGCAACTTGCAACCTTTTTTATTTAGATTTCGAAGGTATTAATTCGAAGGAATATTTCGTTATTTCAATAAGAGGTTTATTAATCAGGTTTTGGGCCCCCCGAGCTTGGGGGCCCAGGGGCACTGCCCACTTAGCCTTTTGGTAGCTACGCCAATGTTGAAGAGAAAGTCAAGAAACGCATGTTACTACAAGAGTTATAAATTTCAAATGACATTTGGATGGATCATCATTATCATCATTTCAGCCGAAAGACGTCAACTGTTGGAAAT
The DNA here is from genome assembly GCA_949316375.1 of Mythimna vitellina. Taxonomy (NCBI): domain Eukaryota; kingdom Metazoa; phylum Arthropoda; class Insecta; order Lepidoptera; family Noctuidae; genus Mythimna; species Mythimna vitellina. The sequence continues at coordinate 2,655,729 of OX438699.1, read as the reverse complement.
AGGCCTCGCCCAAGCGACGCCACAACGACCGATCCTGTGCGTCTCGCATCTACCGCTTACTCGCGACTCTGACCAGGTCGTCGGTCCACCTTGTGGGAGGCAATAGGAATGGACTGTGTGATGAGTGATATGAAAGAAAAGGGAGTTAGTAACAGTGTGACGGCTGACAGGATAGAATGGAAGAAAAAAACGTGTTGAGCCGATCTCAAGTAATCCATATTACTTCGGCTCAACACGTTTTTCAAGGGGCAGGAAGATAATGATGTTGTTCAAAGCGTTTTATGAAGAAAACGCCGCGTTTATCGAACCGAGTCAAACGGATCAAAGCAACAAGCGTTAATATCTTAGAAGGAAATATCCTTTGTAATATTCAGTAAATCCTGTCGCTTTAATTTCCATACATTATTATATTATAGAGATATTATTATTGAGTGTTACCATAGCAAAAATCTACGTCAGAATAACGGGGTCATGTCAATTTTCGAGACACCAAAGTTTTATGTTATTTGTTTGTTTGTTGGAGGAATATTAAACTGGTGGACTGGTGGATTCGTTTCCTAATTAATAAGATCTACACCCGTTTTAGTCATTTTGTTTTAGGTGGGAAATCATCTAATGACATCTCCCGAACATGGGCGGCGACTTTGATTGACTAAAACCCACTCCTGTTCCTTCTATGTCTTTCGTTCCCAGGCCCCGGATTCCACTTTCATACAACCCATGGCCCAAATAGGCTTCGACTCTGCTGGGCCCCTACGGTTTACTGTCATCTCCTTGAGGCGCGCGTAAAACACTACGTACTGCAACGACTTGGGCTCGGTCCGGATGGTTACCGGACGGTTGGACGGCGAGCTACTCATTGCTTGCCGTCCGCAAGCCCGCGCCTACGGTGACACCCATTTTAGTCTGGTAATCTTTTTTCCTACGTCTATGATCACCGTTTTTAGGCGTGTATCGTGGGGTTCCTAGGCTCTTCTGACATACAGATTAGATAATATGCTGCGCATATTAGCTCTTTGAAAAACTTCAAGGTGAAATTGGTGACTCAACCTCGTCTTAGTTAGGTTAAGACAGGCAGGATACACATATCGCTGAGAATCAGAGGCTAGGTTATATAAGCAAAGAAAATAACCCATTGGTTGTTTTCTTTATATATTACCACGGGAGCAAAGGTATAGGAAAACATTAGAAAAGGCACAATTTGTGCGTTTCTTTTAAAAAAAAACAAGGTACAAGTGCGAGTCGGACTCTTATGAAAATAGTTCGATTCCCGAATTGAGTTACGTATTTTTCCGAATTGTATTTTTTTTTTTGACTTCACTACAAATTTACAGTTTTCAGATTTATTAATATATAAGACCTTGCTTTATGTTAAATTTCAGGAGTCTGGGTCAACGGGAAGTACCCTATGAATTTTGATTCCTTTGAGAGTGTTGAAATGTACATTTATTGCGACATAAACGGCCGTATCTTTTTTTCCGTTAACTTAGAAGTTTAATTTTTTCACAGCTTCAAGGGACCGCAGACTTGAGTATACGATTTTAATTTCAACTCGATGCCTCCACGCGTTTCTGAAATAAAGGTTCTTGACAGACAGACAGACGGACAACAAAGTGACCTTATATCTATTTGCCAAACTGTAGGGCATTATTGCTGGGCGAAATATTTCCCAGAGTCCGTCCGGTAATTCTTTTTTTATGCCACGTCATACCAGCTCTCGCGGTACGCGTCCATGTCGTCTTGTCGCCTCTTTCTGGGCTGGCTTCAATGGTGTCGTCTGTATTCTGGCACCCACTGAGTGGAGTCCTTGATGTATTAAATTTACCCATCTGTATTAAAACGAAGCAATAAAAAACCGAAAGTTTCATATTTTATTTTATTTTATTTTATACAAGACAATCTCATTAAAAAATAAGCAAGCATTATGTTGGCTGGCTCCTGTATATACATGTCAAAACTTTTCCTCTCTTTTGACTGACTTAATGGCTTGTTAGCATGGCTGTACATACAAAGATTATATGATTATTTGGGCATTAAGTCCGCCTTTGTACTTTTGTGTTGCATGAAGTTTTAATAAATAAATAAAGATAAAGAATTTTATTATGAAAAAAAAAACGAAACCAACCAATCAATACTGTGATAATTCTACCAACTTCTTGTGAATGTGTTCAAGTGCCTCCACTTTCAAGTAGAACTCCTTTCTACCATCGGGCAACCTGATGAACAGCGAGTATCCACCCTTATGTTGTGAAACTTCAACGGTCCGGACTAAGCGTTTCGCTTCGTCGTTTATACCGCGTACATCGAAGGACTGGAACAATTTGCCTGCTGCGGTCTTCCCGTCCAACTATAATTTAGGTGTCTTCAAGGCTAGAGTGAATAGGCTCTTAATAAACTAGTGCGCCTGACCATCAATGATTGCATCTCCACTTACCATCAGGTGGAATCGCAGTCAAGCACTGGTTTATATCAAATAAAAAAAATAAAAATAAAAAACCTGTCTGGTTGCCATCTTGCCATCTTGATGTTCACAAAGAGCACATCATATGTGGCTGGTTAAATTGAAAGTTCTATATGTAGAGAAGGAATAGCATCCTTGTGAATGTGAATGCTGATGCTGCATTGTGCAGTAGAGCTTCCAAGCATCGAAATGGCTACGAAATCATTTGTGCTATTGTCGTCAGTTGGCGACCGAATGTGCTCTTACTAGTATTGTTGGACTTCTATATTAATATTATAAAGAACAAAGATTTTTAATGAAGATATTCGAAAGCTACTGATTCGATTTAAAAAATTCTTTTGCTTGTAGATACGTATTTGTGACATAACCGTCAACCATATCTGTCATAACACTTTTGCCTACTCTTTTCTTTTTCTTTTTGCCATTTTTTGTATGGGAGTCCTACTTAAATATTTATTTTATTCCGTTTTTAGTATTTGTTGCTATCATGTTTCATGAGATACAGCCTGGTGACAGACAGACTGACTAGGAAGTCGTAGCAATAGGGTCCCCGACGGCGCGTATTGTTCCACGCGCGCCTGAGGGAGATGTCAGCAAATCGTAGGTGCCCAGTAGGGTCGAAGCCTACTGTGGCCATGGGTAGTGTGAAAACGAAACCCGAGGCCCTGGGACGAAGGCAACGGAGGAACAGGAGTGAGATTTTAGTCAGTAAAAGAAATCATCTAATAACAAATCCCGCTCTTGATGATTTACCCAAAAAAAAAGCAATATTGTCCCATTTTTTCCCTTTCAGTACAGAACCCTAAAAAAGACAAACAAGACGCCTCGTATAAAGGAAGAATGAAATTCAAGTTCGTAATTTATTAGGCGGCATTTAACCAATTTCACATATTCAATATTTACATGTACAATTCCTTTCCAACACACCTCTCAACCACTTAGTCACTCAGTCTGTCAAGTACCAATGGTATCGAACGCTCGAAGCACCAACTTTCTCGTCCCGTTTGTAAATTCCCTTAGCTTGTACACGGATACGACAAGTGGCTTACTTGACGCCCCATTTATTTTATATCCTGCACTCACTTCCACGGGCGTTTGTCTTTTGTTTTATTAAACACTTTCTATACAAGCTGAATTCTTATTCTTTTTTTAACCCAATGTTTGATTGGTAGAGAATGCTTTGTGGCACTAAGAAAGAAAGAAAGAAAAATAGTTTATTTGGTACAGCACAAGGCACAACAAAAATAATATTATATAACACTAAACTCTAAAAAATAAATAAAACAAAAATGTATAAAAAAAAAACAGTAGCAAAAAGATATAGTTGCGTGCCTCACGGCTGCACCAAAATAGGTCCAGTTCAGCATAAATGCCAGGCAACTAGTGCCTGACGCTGGTTTTCAACTGAACCTGTGGTCGTGACGCAACGGACGCAAAAAAGCTTTGGATTTTTTTTGCATTAAGTCCGCCTATGTACCACCACTGTACATGAAGTCACTCTAACCCCAAGCGAACGCCGGCGTTCGCGTGTGATTTCGCGCCATTTAGGATAAACGCTAGCGTCCGCATAGATTATAAAATATTGAGTGTTTTATTTATAGGGTATTTATCTAAGTGCATAAATAAGAAGTTATTCATGAAGTAGTCTGTAAATATCGAAAATAAAAAAACTTTTCCGTTATTCCCTATATACCTATAGATTAGGCACGCCACAATTATGGCGGTAAGTCCCCTCTTTGAGGCGTGGTTGGAAAGACCTCACGGCGTCCTCACATTCCGCATGACGCAGGTTCTCACCGGACACGGTAAGTTCGGGAGGTTCCCTTACCGGATTCGTGTGGAAACGACGCCCGGGTGTCGCCACTGTGTGGCCCACCCGGAGGATACGGTAGAGCACACGGTGGAGGTGTGCCCCGTTTGGGCAGAGCAACGCCGTGTCCTCGTGGGGGCAATCGGCGGCGGCGATCTCTCGCGCCGGGCCTTGGTTCAGGCCATGCTCCGGAGCGAGGAGGAGTGGCAGGCGGTCGCCTCCTTCTGCGAAGCCGTAATGCTAGCGAAGGAGGCGGCCGATCGCGTGAGGCAACGGTCCTTACGGTCCAACCGCCGCCGCCGGGATTCCGATCCCGATTTCCGACCACCGTAGGCGCGGGCTTGCGGACGGCGAGCAATGGGTGGCTCGCCGTCCGATCGTCCGGTAATCGGACCGAGCCCAAGTCGTCGACGGCGCGTTTTGTTTCACGCGCGCCTCAAGGAGATGTCGGCAAATCGTAGGGGCCCAGCAGGGTCGAAGCCTACTGGGGCCACGGGTAGTGTGAAAGCGGAACCCGGGGCCCTGGGACGAAGGCAACGAAGGAACAGGAGTGGGTTTTTAGTCAGTAAGAGTCTGACACTATCTCCCGTTCCGCCCAAGAGCGGGGATGTCATTAGGATGATTTTCTCACCCAATAAAAAAAAAATATATATATACCTATAGATATCCATAGGTTAAATAAATAAATTTTTCCTCATTCTTTTGCTGTCGAGGAGGATATTTCTAGTTTCATAAAAATTCACTATATTTATTTAAGGCCTGATTTTTCAATAATCGGGTAATTGTTATCTAAATCTTTGTTTTTTGTTTGTAAGAGGTAATCTCTGAACGTACTGGTCCGAATGCTAAAATTGTTTTCACCTATAGAAAGCTGCTTTATTCCTGAGTGGCATAGGCTATATTTTATGTACGTGGACGCCGCTGCGGGCAAAAGCTAGTAATAAATATGGCGGTTCGACATCGTCCGACCGCCTATATAGCACGACACACCATAACACATACAAAAACACACCATAACACATGCACAACACACACCATCCACAAAAGAATTGTAACGAACTCACTCGCCGCGGGAGGAAGACCTGGAGTCCTGAAATACAGAGCTACCCTAGTTTAGGCTCCAGTCCACTCCATTTATTATACTTTCTGTACATCAATGTGGAAAAATAAATGAATTTTATTTTTTATTTATTTATTTACTTAAATTATTTCTTGTACTATTCCGCTGCACTTGCTGAAAGCCATGTAGGTATCATTTCGCATGTTATTTAGAGAGAGGTCTCAGCTGCTTATAATAGTACCAGCAGCCACAATCTGTAGACCAAGGAACATGGCATTGCTGATTGGAAATTGAATGAAGACAGTTGTAAATATATAGCTCCCTTTTTAAGGGAGGCGCCGCTTACGCGCAGACTTCACATGCTCAACCTGATAGCTAATAATAAGACGCACTTATTTTGTTGTACTGTAGGTGAATTCACAAGGAATTCATTATTTATAATTAACAAATTGTAAACATTTTTAGATTAAATTTTTAGATTGTTTACATTTATTACAGAAACTAAATATTCGCATCACCTCCACGACGGTAGCGAAACGGCAAAGTCATACATTTTTATTGATTTGTAGAATTTGTGAAGTTAGAGTCGGTAGTGTTAGGCCTGGTTAATTAATTACCTAAACAGATGGAGTATTGTTTCCTTAAAAAATATATGATCGGCGTAAGTGGCCCACGTATGCGCAATATAGGCTTAAGCAATTTTGCTTTAGGCCCAGCTTACGACTTGTGCGCTGAAATAGGTGACCAAACCAGGAAAAACTACCAAAAAAAGTTTCCGCTGTCAACTGGAAGTGTGCCTAAAAGAATGGTGTCATTGCCACGGCGTGTGATGATGCTTAATCTTACCTCGGTCAGACCAAGGTCCTTGGATCACACGATGTCTCAACTAGACCTTTGGAGAAATCTTTAAATAGCGCATGAGCACTCGGACCCAATGACCCAAGAATATTCTAACCCCAAACGGTTATCGTAGGGGCCCAGCAGCATCGTAGGGGCCCAGCAGGATCGTAGGGGCCCAGCAGGGTCGAAGCCTACTGGGGCCACGGGTAGTGTGAAAGCGGAACCCGGGGCCCTGGGACGAAGGCAACGAAGGAACAGGAGTGGGTTTTTAGTCAGTAAGAGTCTGACACTATCTCCCGCTCCGCCCAAGAGCGGGGATGTCATTAGGATGATTTTCCCACCCAATAAAAAAAAAAAAAAAACCCCAAACGTTTCGAAAATATATCTGCCGACGAGGTTATTCACAGATCCCAGGAATATGAGTCCCTTATAATTATCCCTTAAGATAATTTTCGGCTTTCAGCCGCCAGCTTAAACAAACGAAATAAAATTGTATAGTGTAATATAATATACGAGTACGTCTTTAACTACCAAATCTAAATTTTAATGAAATAGTATATCACTGATGACGGTGGACCAGCTGGAGTTATAATAAATATTTAAAATATAAATCTTCCTTTATGATATCATTGTTTATATTTTATCCGTAGTATTTATTTTAATACTTTTGATGTGAATTTATTTTAAAACGTGGTTTTATGCAACACTGTGTTTACAGTATTTTTAACTAGACTTTAAAAGTAAAGATGATCTCAATTCGGTTGTATTTTTTAAATATATTTTTTATCTCAGAACTCCGTCGGACCTACGTATAAGTTTCTATTGTATGTAGATCATTTATTGTCATGGAAATCTTACAGTAATGATATGGCCAATTATGGATTGACATTATCATTATTAATATTCCTTCATTTCAAACAAAAGACGTCCACTGTAGAACTAAGCCTCCCCCACGCGTCGTCATAACGACCGATCCTGTGCGTCTCGCATCTATCGGATTCCCGTACGACAAGGTCATCGCACCCCAGCCGACGGGATCCCGACCCCAATTTCCAGCCGCCGTAGGCGTGGGCTTCCTTTGACCGTCCAGGCCGAGCTCGAGTCATCGACAGCGCGTAGTGTTTCACGCCCGCTTCAAGGAGATGACAGCAATACCGTAGGGGCCCAGCTAGGTCGAAGCCTACTGGGGCCTTGGGTTGTGCGAAAAAGAACCCCGGGGTCCTGGAACGAAGGCAAAGTAGGAACACAGGAGTGGGTTTTAGTCAGTAAAAGTCTGATACGCCCTCGGAAAGGCGTTACGGCATCAAGAAAATTTGACTCTAACCAGCAGAATGCAAACAAAAAAGTTAAGAAAATTTGACGAGAGCTTTTATTATAAAATGAACTCATCATCTACATAGCCTTTTCCCAACTAGTTTGGGGTCGGCTTTCAGTCTATCCAGATGCGGCTGAATACTAGTGTTTTGCATGGTCTAGTGTTTTCTTTTTCTTTCTTTCTTTTCTTTTTCTTTCTTTACATGGAGCGAGTGCTTATCAGGTCTCCACAACCCAGTCATTAGGCAACAAGATACTCTTTGGATTGACTGATGGGTAGAGTTTCTAGCGTCTCTGACAACCTGTAACGACTCTCAAAGATCTATGAATGACAACCGGGACCAACGGCTTTACGTGCTTAACGAGGGACGGGATGTTAGTAATGTCCTAGATAAACAGAAAATCAAGGAAGGAGTATAAGAAAGGGATTGAAAAATTCACATTGGGTTTTGCCAGGTTTCCATGCACGAAAGGCGTCTAAACCACTGGGTCAACATTACGTTCCACATTGAAATCTATATATATACTAGCGGACCCGGCAAACGTTGTTTTGCTATGTATAAATTTTTTTAAACCGAATTTAGAAAAAAAAAAATTAGGGGTGGACATTTAGGGGATAAAAAATAGATGTTGTCCGATTCTCAGACCTACCCAATATGCACACAAAATTTCATGAGAATCGGGAAAGCCGTTTCGGAGGAGTTTAACCACAAACACCGCGACACGAGAATTTTATATATTAGATATAAAAGCGAAATACCACTCACTGATTAATCACAAAATCTTAGAAACTATAACACCTACAAACTTATAATTTGGCAGGTAGGTTCCTTATAGGGTGTAAACATCCGCTAAGAAAGGGCTTAAAGGGATGAATCAGGGGTCCAAAGTTTGTATGGAGAAACCGACTTTCACGCGGGAGAAGCTACTGGTAGAAGCTAGTGAACCATATTTATAGTTATTACCTGCTATTTAACAGTTACAAGTCGTTTTAACACTTAATTGACAAGAAAATCATAACAAGCACCTCAAGTTAAGCAGCTATTAATATTCCACTTAATCCCTCCAGCGTTGAAAATGGCTACGCCATAATAAATTAACGCGACCGGATCTGAACCCACGACCTTTCGATCCCTCGTGGAAAACCCTTGCTGGAATATCGTTCAACCCGAAGATCGCTTTTATTCCTATTGAAATAAGTGGGTAGGTAGATCTTTATGGAAAGTACTTAATGACGGTAAATCTTCAAATGTCGGTGGGTAGTCTGTCTATTTTATGCTTACGTCATTTATTTGGGTTAAAAGGATAGTGAATATATGAAATACTAGCTTCGGCTAGCGGGTTTCTGAAAAGTATAGGTACTTTAAGAGCATCCTTAGGCAGGCTCAAACACTCACAACTTTTAAAAATATGGTTAAGGATCACTATCTTTCCTCTTGAACGTCGTCATTAAGTTCATCATTTCTTTGCTTTCATAATTATATGTATATATATATATTATATTATTTGTATTATATCAATTTATTAGTTTATGTATTGTATATATGTAAATAGTACACCACGAACTACCTGCGTATCTTTTTTTCTCCTCTGTCAAATCCATCCAAAGGTTGTCTTTAAAAAGTCGCTTTTAGCGATAAGACCGCCCATTGTGACACCCTATTAATGTTGATTTCCTAATGTAAAATGTATTTTTGGTGTACAATAAAGAATATCTTTCTATCTATCCTTTCCGAGGTACACTTTCATACAACCGCTCTAACGTGATTATGACGTTATTATACATCTTTCTTTAGATATTTTAGAAACATAGATATTTTGTGAATATATCTCATCATCATCATCATTTCAGCCGATAGTAGTCCATTGTTGGACATAGGCCTCCCCAAGTGTCGCCTCAATGAACAGTCTTGTGCGTCTCGCATCCATCGGCCTTTCAACGCTGCGTCTTCCGGTACGCGGTTGCCACTCCAGAACCTTTCGGCCCCAACGGCCATCTGTTCTGCGAGCAATGTAGCAGCCCATTGCCACTTAATGTATGTATCTATTGAAATCAAATTGAAAATGTGTCTAAAACTAATCCATTAATGACCTCTTAAAATCAACTATTTTGTGTGAACTTAGGCCCTTTATAATGTGGGCATAAATTAAAAAAATAAAATAAAATATAAGGCAACTATAGGTACCTTACACATTTAATTTTTTTTCCAAAAACTATTAGGGTTTAAAAAAAAAACGTGTATGGAACAAGTTTTTTTTAAATATTCGAGTGAATGACGGAATTCCCGAATGTCAATTAAACGTTCAGGTGTTATCTCTCTTTTTCGTGTTGCCTCTTTATTAAACATTGCTTTAGATGAACCAACAAGCATTTATATCATGCTCAGGTTGACGTTAGATGATTCGGGAAGGGCCCTCTTAATGTCGAATTTTGACAGGTTTTCAGGTTAGAGTTTGAGAAATACTCAATGATGGGTAGCTCGATGTCCGATCGTCTGGTAACTGTCCGGACCGAGTCCATTTCGTCGACGGCCCGTACTGTTCCACGCGCGCCTCAAGGAGATGTCAACAAATCGTAGGGACCCAGCAGGGTTGAAGCCTACTGGGGCCAAGGGTCTGATTCTGAAAGGAAGATTCGGCCCTGGTACGAAAGGCAACGAAGAAACAGGAGTAGGTTTTTAGTCAGTACAAGTCTGACACTATCTCCCGCTCTGACCAAGAGCGGGGGATGTCATAAGATGGTATACCACTGAAAAAAAAAATGAAATGCTTAAATCAGAAATCTGGGGAAAGTAACTGACTGATACAGTAACATTCTACTTATGAAAGAATTTCTGACGATATGATAGGCGCAGTGATTGAGTGGTTGGCTGTTGCGCTGTGTGTCACAGGTTCGATTCCCGATTCCTAGTGTGGAGAAAAGTTTAGAAAAAACGAATTCATCACAGAAGCGCCACAGTATTCATAAAAAAAATCTAAACTAAAAACTAACCGACTACTCGCTAAGAGGTATAATATCCATATCTATACTAAGGCCTCCTAAATGTAGATCGCTGACCTAGTGAGGGTCGCAGGAAACTGCTGGATACGCGACGCACAGCACCGGTCCTTGTGGCGACACTGGGGGAGGCCTAGTCCAGCAGTGAAACGGTGATGATGATTATAAAGAGCAAAAATTTAGATTTTTGTTTGTAATTAATGACTTTGAAAACTAAGCCCCCCTAGCCAAGTTACGATCGTTTCGTTTGCGTTAAACGCCTCGAGTAGGCCATGCCTCCGATTCCTTTGTTCCGACGTCATCTCAACGCTCAGTCACGAGGTCAGAACCATGGAATAGGAGCCGTGGCCTACTCGAGGCGTTCGACGCAAACGAAACGTTCGTAACTTAGCTAGAGGGGCAGGATCAATTTCAAAAAATTTTTCGCCAGTAGAATGTTATTTTATCACAGAGTGACACAGGCATTATATTTGTTACTTTTACGCAGACGAAGCCGCTAACAGAAGCTATAGCCCCTTATAAAGACATACAACTATTTAGATGATCTTTCAGATTTCAGATACCATTGATCCCAGTTTCCTTAACGATGTTTTCTTCACCACTAACCAGTAGGTATAATAAAACAGTATTTTATTCCTGTTTTCAAACATGTCTACTAGAAACATTCTCCTGCCTCTGAAATCAGTAAATAAACCATATAACAGATTATAAATCACATTTTATAGTCTCCAGGGAAATTCGTTTAAACTTTAGTGATCTTTAAAACCCAAACCTTTATTGTTATTTGCGGTTAATGTTGGTAAAATGGCTAGAGGTGTCCCAAGATTGGCATTAACTTTCTAACGTTTCCTCAAGTAAACGAAAAGTACCCTTAGTGACCCAAATAAGCATTGTAGTGACAAAACGATTTATCAATTCAAAAAGCTTTTTAAATACAAATAAAAAAAAAATTACACTGAAGACGGTTGTGTATTTTTTGTAAAAAGTTTTTGAAGTGAAAACTTCTTTAGCGGCGTTGAGCACTTTTTCTGTAATGGGTATAAAATCTTAAACTCGCGTCAGGACACGTGACCTGATCGAAAAAGCGTAAGACGGACACCAGTCAAATTTTCTCATTCGATTTTGAACTTAACCTTCAACATTTTATGGTTTAAAATCATTTAAAGAAATTTTTAAATGTTTCCAATTTTTACTTTATGCTTTATCCCTAAAGCATTAGGTTCAACTTTGAACCTAATGCTTTAGGGATAAAGCCAAAGAGATTTAAAGAGATACAATAGAGCGGCTATCAGAAAAAATGTCTTAGAAAAACTGTCATCCTATGGCTCAGTGACGCCATCTGGCTTGGAATAGCAAACAAGCGAATTAAATTTGTCAAAATTTATAATGATTTAACTATCGCTCGATAGGTGGCCAGGGGCCTTACCATGATAATGTTAAAATGATAGTCGTACGAGCGAAAGAGAGTGATAGAGCTATACACCCTATATAGCTCCATCCTTTTAACAGACCGATTGAGTTCGAAAAATTTATCACGTTATAAGCTCGTGGTAGAGCCTCGGTGTGTGATAATGGAAAGGTTAAGCTTTTCAGCAATAGATGGCGTTAACACAAAATCCGAAAATGTTCTGGAACTATTTATAAAAATGATTGAATTCTAATTAAATGTTTCGTAAATACCAAAAATATTTACGAAAATAAACCGAAGTTAGGTCCAGTCATTTTATCATAGCAAGATTTACAATAGTGTAATGCGTAGTTCGGCCATATTTTCACAGAAAATGATTTTCTTTTAGTGCATAGAACGGATACAAACACGACTTGACGTTGTGGCGTCCCACATAGTTGCATTATTGTATTAATATTTATATTGTAACATAAGTACAGTACTATGTGTAGGACCCACCTTGTAATACTATTTAGTCTGTGGTATAACCAAAGATTTTCTGTCTATGGTTTTTCCTACTTTCTGACACCTCGCAAGAACTCACTTTTTGGCGGTTTCGGACGAATACAATTTGCTCAACAATACCGACTTTTATTTCAAGTTCGTTACTGAAATTAAACGGCGCGCAACGCCAAATTGGTGACCCTCGACAAAGAACGTCAGCGCAGCCTTCGTGCAGCTACTACTTCGTGACGTCATCATCACTTCCTCAAGCTTTCGAGCAGCGAGCCATACAGCCAGCACCCACGGCTATAAAGGGTATCCTGACCACCAGCATGCCTACCTGGTCATACCTGGTCATCACCCTCAGCCTCATCAGCGACCTTGGCGAAGCACACTGCACCTTCGGCCAGTCACATGAAGAGCAAAGAAGAACCTCTCCTGGTCGACGCAAGCAGTCAATCCACTACGTCGCACAGCACCGCTCCGACTCACTGGAGCCAGCAGCACTACTCCGACTCACTGGAGCCTGCAGCATCATCCCGACTCACTGGGATAGCACCACCCCGACTCACTGGGGCAACACCGCAGACAGTTCCGACTCACCGAGAACTATGCGGCATTCGGTTCCGACCCACTGGAACCAACTTACCACAGGCTCGGCACGCATCAAGAACCATCGATCTCCGATCTCCGGAGGGGAGTGATGTAGCGACATCTATCGCGTCACATAAGAAAATCCTGAATCGCGCAATCAAAGTTCTCCGCGCGATTAGAACATATAGAACAGCCCGAAATCATCTATCGGGCAGTTGCAGCCCACCAGACATAACACCCGTCTGGTCGGCGGATCCTCCCTTTTCAACGGAGGTTTGCGGGACTACTCTCTGTTCCGCCTACCTCCAAACTAGTGATGTAGCGACATCTATCGCGTCACATAAGAAAATCCTGAACCGCGCGATTAGAACATATAAAACAGCCCGAAATCTTCTATCGGGCAGTTGCAGCCCACCAGAACGTGTAGGTGTGTCATACTAGACTGATTGACTTATGACCAACGTGGAATGTGACATTCACCAATCCGCACTGGGCCCGCGTGGTGGATTACTGCCCATTCCCTCTCCTAGAGAGAGGAGGCCTGAGTCTCAGCAGTGGGAACATTAAAAGGTTGATTATGCTTATTATGCAACGTGGAACAAGTATCGGATCACGATTTTGTTCGCTATGTCCGGTCTATTGGTAGTATATATTGAATGTCTTTGGATAAAGCTGACAAATCTATTAAATAAATTGCCACCCGCCGCGCGCCGGCGCAGCGCCGCGAAACCTAGTCCTCTGGCTATCTTCATCGTCCTTAAGATTGTGATAGAACCGTGGTCTTTGGGGGATTCGCACCGTGCTAACTACGAAGGCAATTTACGTGCTATTTACAAACGTTACGTACCTGTAGGTATGTTAGTGTAGCTAAAATTCCGTATTTCCTTGCAATTTTATTGATTGACGCATAATGACAAGAGATTCTAAAATCAATAAGACAGTGTTGTCTTTGAGTTTGCAGCTTTCTAAGTATCTAGTAGCTATTAAAAGTACTTGTGAAGGCTTTTAAGATGCAAGCACAATCATGATAATAAAATAAAAAAGGAAATCGTTCAATCGCAATAAGTACCTTCCGAGTATTAAATTGCTAAACATTTTCACTAAGGCGTTTGTTGTTTGGTAAAATAAAGTTCAGTTTATTTAAATCTGCTTTAAAAATAATTTGATTACAAGTATTTACAAGTAAGTTAAAAAGCACGAGTGTTATTGGTATAGGAAACCGATAAATTCTCAGCTAATTCTGCAGAAAGATCGAATGTGACGTTCCTGCTTACGTGCTTACTAAGCGCCTGTGAAAAGATGTATCGCACACATTTTTATGTGCGACAGATTACTTCCACACTTTTAATTACAAATTCTTTAGGCAGGATTCAATGATAACATAACATCCTGTAATCCCCGAACGCTCAGGCAGGGGTGCACCGAATAGTACACCCACATTTCGCAAGTTATGTTTTAAGTCTTTTTATTCATTTATTTACTTCATTTATTTTTGTAATCACTGGGATTACAAAAATAAATTGACATTTTTACTTGAATCTGCAAGAAGTTAAGACTTTAGTTTTTAAATGAATGAATTAAACTTGCGGTATCACAACAATCCGCAGTCTAAACTTATGTGTGTAATATCGAAATTGTCATGTTTGTGTACGATAGCGCAATAAATGAATATTGTATTCTACCACATAAATGATAGTACTTTTATACTGATAAAGCAATTGGTGCAAAATTATTCACTAACCATTCCAAAATATCAAACATGCTCAACGTTAATAATCAAGTTTTCACTTCTGCCGGCACTCCCGGAGTGCAACCCGTCTTTTTTATTTATTTTACAATTTTTAGTTGCGGTGCCACAATTAAAAAGTACCCCTTAGTCAAACTTAAAGTCATCGCGTATACGTATAAAAAAAAAAAACAATTTTACTTGTTACGACAGTTCTGCAGTGATCCTATGAAGAGTTCCGTTCCATATCTACGAAGTTTATCATCAGATCAAAACAATATTTCTATAGAACCAACATGGAAGCCTTATAACCGTTCAATCAAAAAAATAATTTCCAATATCGGTCCACAATTGACCGAAAAATCGTTGAACATACAGCCGAACATAGAACCTCCTTCTTCAGAAAATCCGGGAAAACTCCAGATGGCGTGTTAATCCGTTGGATCCCAACTGTCATCAAAGTATCAACAATCTTTGACAGTTGGTACGGGTGGCCAGTGGTCAGAAAATTTCAGAATCTTACCAAGTGGTAGTATAGTAAAGTTACTACAAAATAGTTGTGCCATCCTCCTTGTTTGCAACCTCACAATATAAAATCCTCTGCAAGTCAGAACAGAATATACCAGTAGTCCTTTTTAGGGTTCTGTACCTCAGTCGTAAAAAACGGAACCCTTATACGATCACATCATTGACCGTCTGTCCGTCTGTGAAGACCCTTTTTCTTTTAATTAAATTAATAACAAATGCTCAAATTTGATAGTCAATTATACTAAAATAAAATTATCAGCTAAATTTTACCACGATCTCGTCCATTTCAACAATTCTACATATTAGATTTTTTTCGGACAACCCGACGTACGGCGGGTATCCACCCTTACGTTGCTGAAACTTCAACGGCCCGTACTAAGCGTTTCCACGTACATCGGAGGACTGAAACAATATGCCTGCTGCAGTCTTCCCGTCCAACTATAATTTAGGTGTCTTCAAGGCTAGAGTGAATAGGCTCTGAATAAACTAGTGCGCCTCACCATCAATGATTGCATCAATGCTTGCCATCAGGTGGGATCGCAGTCAAGCACTGGTTTATATATACTACTGGTTTATAAATAAAATGAAATAAAAATGGTCCATTACACCAATTTTTCATAAGATTAATTAAAAGAGTTATGGCTCTTGTTTTTAGTGTGTTTGAGTGCAACCCACGAAAAAATCACTTTGTGGAGTGATTTTTTTCCTTTGCCATTCAATTGAGTGATTGATTCAGAATAAGTATGATTATTTATTTTTTTCGAAAATACTAAATCATATGGATTTATGTAATTCGTCATGTCTAGAACTGATCGTGTCTAGTTTCCATTAGGCGTCTGCTGAAAGCAATAATTTATGACTAGAATAAAAGCTGAAAGATGAAACGGTCAATCCGTGGTAATATTTTATATTCACCTATTTCTGCACTTTCGGATATTTATTTTGTATGAATGTTACTGTAAATAAATTGAGAACATTTTAAATATCATTTTGGTCTATGTTTCCTGATAGTTACAAGCTAAGCGTGTTCTTTCGTCGATCACATCATCGCTTACTATAAGGTGAGATCGGTGGTCGGAAATCGGGATCGGGATCCTGGCGGCTGGGGCGTGAGGGTCGCTCCCTTGTGTGTGCATGTACGGCCTCCTCCTTTACTAGCATTACTGTTTCGCAGAAGGAGGCGACCGCCTGCCACTCCTCCTCGCTTCGGACCATGGCCTGTACCAAGGCCCGGCGCGAAAGGTCGTTGCCACCGATATCCTCCACGAGGACACGGCGGTGCTCAGCCCAAGCGGGGAACACCTCTACCGAGCAAACGGGTAGACTACGTCTTGGAATACTACATCGGATACTTTTTATTTATTACTAAAAATAAATTGAGTTTGTTGACATGACTTAGTGAAAGGTTCAAATTCAAACTCAAACTCAAAATAGTTTATTTCACATGTGCACTTATAAAACTTCAGAAGCTAGCGCACGGTTCCAATTGGTAATTTCAAGCGATAAAAACCGGCAAGAAACTCCACGGTTACTCTGTAAAAAAAAAAACCGGGCGAGTCGGACTTGCGTACTGAGGGTTCCGTACAAACTTGCCTATGAAAATAGTTCAATCTCGAATTGAGTTACGAAGATTTTTCCGAATCGCAAAAAAAGTTTTTTTTTGCGACGTAACTACAAATTTACAATTTTCAGATTTTTTCCTATACTCGTGCTAGATTTCAGGATTCTAGGTCAACGGGAAGTACCCTGTTATGATTCCCTTCAGAGTGACGAAATATATGTTTTCTGCGACATAAACGACCGTATATTTTCACGGGACCGCAGACCCGAGTATAATTGGTTTTAATTTCAACTCGATACCTCCACGCATAAAGCCGCCGAGATAAAGGGTCTTGACCGACAGACAACTAAGTGATCCTATAAGGGTTTTATTTTTTCCTTTTGATGTACAGAACCCTAAAAATACCCTATTCTGCACAAAGCTTAAACTGTCGGTTACGATCTTCCTGATAAGTCTTGAAGTTTTCTTTCTTTCTTCTTTCTATGTGACCAAAAATATTATAACTGTAAGTACCTTCTGCCAGTGGATTCGCAAAGAGGAATCATCTCAAGGGAAAACATTCTCAGGTTAAAAAGTACCCCATGTGTTATTTCAGAACATGGCCTACATTTGCGGTAGATCCGTTCAGCTATTTTAGCGTGAAGGAGCAACACACTTACATATAAATTTTTGCATCCAATGACTTCTCCCTCTCTAGGGTGAAGCGAGATGGCATGTCAAACTTTTACTGACTAAAAACCACTCGTTTGTTCCTTCTTTGCCTTGCGTTCCAGGGTCCCGGGGGTTCATTTTCACTTAACTCATGGCCCCAGTAGGTTTCGAGACTGCTGGGCCCCTACGATTTGCTGACATCTCCTTGAGGCGCGCGTAGAACACTACGCGCCGTGAATGTTAATGTTTGTAACCTGTGGTTCTAAAGACGTCCACTGTTGGGTGAAGGCCTCCTCTAAGGTGATACTTAGAGGAGGCCTTCTGGCCAGCTTATGCTTCTCGCATTCATCGGATTCCCGTGACCCTCTCCAGGTCATTGGGGCACCTTGTGTGAGGCTTTCCAACGCTGCGTCTTCCGGAACGTGGTCGAACCTCTAAGCTCCATCAACAATCTGTTCTGCGATCTATATCTCCATGGCCATTTAGGTATGACGATTCTTTGAGCTATGTCGGTTTTGGTTCTTCTGCGAATATCTTCTTTGGCTGAAATGATGCTTCAAAAAGTCTTTCTTACATTTTAACAACATCTGTTTATATGAAAAAGGTTTTGGCCTTCCTCTGAGACGTTTCCTGTATTTATTTTAATATAAATTAACAATATTACACTATCAATTACTATTTTTAATTTAACACAAACCTGTTTATTTTGTTTCAACGTTCAAATAGAATTTATTTTAACATCTTGACACGAAATCGTTAACTTTCTATATTTATGCGTAAATACAAGAAAACCTACTATTTCCTAAAATATATTTTACACGTAATTTCACTACAACTGTTTCATTTGCATAGACAGAAACTATCAAAACATTAAACTTCAAACCATCAACAGTTTTACCAAGCAATATTAAACTCTGTTTCCTTTCATCAAAATTTAAATTCGTTTGAAATCAATTAATCCACTAGGCAAAGTTTCTTATCAATCAATAATGAACTTTATGACTCCGATTTAAGTTTGCAAATTGAGTGAAATGTGTTATGTAGGAAGTTTCAGTGAGTTTCACGTGAAAAGTTAGTTATTTGGGGCAGTAGTTTGAGATCAAGATTTAGGCTCGGAATGGAATTTGTGATTAGATAATAATGAAACGCGTAAACTAACCAGATCATTCTAATACAGAGTTTGGAAACTACTGAGACTGCATGATGGTCTACAGACAATAATTTCTGACTACTTTTTTTTTCAGTTGGTTAATAATCCAATGATTTTTCTCGCTCTACAGTGGAATGGTATCGCGTGTCAGACTTTGACTGACTAAGTGTGAAAGCGAAACCCGGGGCCCTGGGACGAAGGCAACGAAGGAACAGGAGTGGGTTTTTAGTCAGTAAAAGTCTGACACTATCTCCCGTTCCGCCCAAGAGCGGGATTTGTCATAAGATGATTTCCCACCCAATAAAAAAAAAAGCACCTGTGTCCTTCAGCTGCCCTTTGCGTTCTAGGACCACAGGTTTCCTTTCCAGAAAATCCCCGTGGCTCAGCGGGCATCGATCGTACTGGATCCCTACAGCTTTGGAACACTACGCGTCGTCGACGGTTCAAGCTTGGTACTTACCAGGCAATTAGACTGTGAGCTACCTAATGCTCATCGTCTCCGGTCGCCGCGGCTAGGGTATGAGGATGTCAGTTTCTTCACGGTTGTGACCCCCTTTGGAACACTGCGCGCCGTCCACGGTTCAAGCTCGGTTCTTACCAGTCAATTAGACTGTGAACTACCTATTGCTCATAGTCTCCGGTCACCGCGGCTAGGGTATGAGGATATCAGTTCCTTCACGGTTGTGATCCCCTTTTCACATAAGAAAAAAAAAGTTCGTTTTCAACGTTTTTTCTACAGGCCTGTAAATTCACTGATCCTCGTACCTACCAGATAAAAACATTACATCCCCACTCTCCCGTATATTACGACTACCATACGCCATAACACTTTTATGGGGTCTCCGTTCTTTATATTTTACAGCCAGAGTTAGTATCATTTGTCACGCTCATGACGACCATCTCTATTATGTTTGACAATCAACACGTTTTTATGCTGTCGTTAATGTCAAATGCAGAAAATTACGGAAAGCAATTTGACTTCTTCGTAAAATTAAGATGGATTAGATAATAGCTCAAATCCCACCCAATATCATTTAATGACTTCTCGCACTCTAAGGTGGCGCCAGAGGACGTGTCAGATTTGTGCTGAGTTCTGACTAAAACCCACTTATGTTCTTTCGGTGGCCCTTTGCATCGGGATGGGCCCCTGCTGTTTTTCTGACATCTCTTTGAGGTCCTGGTGGAACACTAAGCGCCGTCGACGACTGGGTCTCGGTTTTTACTGGAGAGCCAAACGGCGAGCTACCTTTTGCTTGTCGTTCGCAAGCTTGCGTCTATGGTGGCCGGTAGTCGTGCTGAAACTCCCAGCGACGCCAAGGGCGTCTCCTGTCGCAGTGGCTGGGGCGTCAGGATGTCCGTTCCTTCATACGTGCGACCGTTTCTTTTTCTAGCAGTACTGCTCAGTAATGCGGTCGTGCGGTCGAAGCCGCAGAAGGAGGCGATCGCATCTCTCTTCTCCTCTCTCTTCGGACCCTGCCCTGAACCAGGACCCGGCCTGACAGGTTTCGCCGCAGATCATCTCCATGAAGACATGGCGGTACTCCGCACAAACGGAGTGTCCTTCCCCCGTGGATTGCGTAGGGGTCTGTTAGACTTTTAGTGTCTAGAAGCACATGGAGTTCTGTAGCTACCCTTGGCTGGGATGCTAGACTGCTTCTGTGGTTTATCATGCTCCTCCGGCTAGGTGTTGACTCGTTTCTGCATAATTTAGAAATTTAAGTAATAGAAAACTACAAACGTTACAAATATAATTCAATCAAACTTTCATGTGTAAAAGTAATCATCAATGGAATATCAAAATGCATCCTACATTAAAAAATACTTTTAAAAAACTTACGTGAGTGATCTTTTTATTCCACACAGTGTATATCTTTTCTAGTAAAATATACACTTTATTTTTAATCATGATTGGCTCTGGCTGCTTGCCAAGCCAAGCAATAAATAAATGGATGTGCACGTTGTATCTTTTAACCTATGCGTCAGAAAATAAAATGCAGTGCTGAACAACTAAAGGTTGACTGATAGAAAATGTCTAAAGCATTAAGTTCACCTTTATATTTTTTTATGCGTTAAAAATAAATATCTAAATAAATGAAATGATGGTTTGTTTAAAAAATTACATTAAGTTTTTACATAATCTTCTTCTCTTGTTTATTTAACATGATATCAAATTTTCTTTCAATCTCTCTTTTTAGAGATCTGCTGTAAGAAATTTGTTTTTTTTTTGTTGATAGGCCCGCTCTTGACCATTATCTCACCTGATGGAAAACGGTGATCTGGTCGACGATGGAGCACGCTTGTCTAGAAGTAACCTATTCACTCTTGACTTAAAAATCCCCAGGTTGTAGCTATGAGGCAATACAGACTCCAGCTGGGAACTCTACGCCTTAGCTGTACGCACAATGAATGTGTGAAAACGTCTGGTGTTTATCATATGGGTGTGATATCCAACATGTACTGGTAGTGTGAAAGCGAAACCCGGGGCCCTGGGACGAAGGCAACGAAGGAACAGGAGTGGGTTTTTAGTCAGTAAAAGTCTGACACTATCTCCCGCTCCGCCCAAGAGCGGGTTTTGTCATAAGATGATTTTCCCACCCAATAAAAAAAATAAAAAAACATGTACTGGTGGTGCATCGTCGTACGTCTGGTGGTTTAGAAATCAGTAGTACTTTTATACTAATACTAGCTTCTGCTAGCGGTTTCGCCCGTGTAAAAGTCGATTGCTCCATACAAACCTCCAACCCACGTTTTACCCCCTTAGGGGTGAAGTTTCGTAAAATCGAGACGCACAGGATCGGTCGTTGTGGCGACGCTTGGGTCAGGCCTATGTCCAACAGTGGACGTCTTTCGGCTGAAATAATGATGATGACTTTACTTTAAGTATCTCTCAAAAAAAATAATTTTCTATTTAATCCACAGCCACATTAAAGTAACCCTAGAACCTAGTACAATTATTAAGTACCATCGGAGTTTCCTCCATAATACAGAATCCTGTAAAAATAAGTGGAATCCCCCATCGCTTCCGAACAATATCCGTTCAATAAAATAAAAGTAAACTCCCTGCCATCTTGTAACGAAGCTAGGGATGTGACGGCGGACATTAAGTGGCAAAAGATCAGAGCTGGCTGTAACGGAGGCTACATACCTAATATAAAACCTGGCGCAAAAAAATGTAACTTAGAGATAAAAATATTAAAGTAACGTAGCCTTACACTTTTTTATAATGTGAATGTGAGAACACTGTAGACTCAACGAATTCTCAGATTACGTCCTATTACGACTCACCTTTTTTAATATGATTATTTTTATTGACTGGTCTACACTGTTCTTAAAAAATATATATATTAAATGATAAATGATATTTGTCTTGTAAGTAGGTTTAAATTAAAAACACTTTACACGTCAATGTTTTTTTTCGTCATTTTAAACTAGATGAGGCCGGTGTTTCCTAGCTGACTACCCTGAGAAAAAACACCGAAACAGACTCAGGGGTCAAAGTCTCTTTTAAAGTCCATACAGTTAATATGTAATGGTCAAATCACATGAGATTATAGAGATATGAAAATATTGTAATCAACCACTTTTTTTAAAAGACCATGGAGTTTCTTGCCGATTTCTCTCCATTTTTAGGAAACGACCAATTTGGAACCGTGCACTAGCTGCTGACATTTTATAAGTGCCCATGAAGGCCTATTTCAAATAAAAATATTTTTGATTTGATTTGATTTTGAGACGTTTATTTGTCAGTATATGCTTGATGTACAGCTTACTTACAGAACTATGAAACACTATCGACGAAGCGACAACGTCGTACTGTCGCCGTGTCCTTGCCGCTTCGGTGCCAGGCGTAAACCAAGCGTATAAAAACGTATATATGCGTGAATGCGCGTTCTATGTCGTGAGTGTGTTTGCAAACCACAAGACGCAAGACAGCCAGAGTCGGAAGAACTATCTGTAGGCCTTATAAATATTTGGTCCGTGCGGAAATCGAACCTATCTACACATATAATAAATCTGTAAAAGCAGTGTTGGCGGGTTCAAACCCAGCCAGGCGCATTACTTGGTGTAATTTATTTCATCACCACTGCTTTCAAAACGGGGAAGAAAAACATCGTGGGGAAACCGGCATGTCCTAGAACTAAAATTTCAAAGACATGTGACATCCACCAACCCGCACTGGGCCCGCATGGTGGTTTACGGCCCATTCCCTCTCCTAGAGAGGAGGCCTGAGTCCCAACAGTGGGAACATTATAAGGCCGACTATGCTATGCTAATAAATCTATAGAAGTTTTTAGTTGTGCGCACATCACACAAAACCTACGAAATCGATTTAGATTAATTTTATACATTAAAATTGTGTGTAACTTGATATATTACTCAGACTTTGTTTCATCGCAATTGGTTGACTATATCGAAAGTTTTGCTACATTTTTTGAATGTTTGGCAGTACGAAGTTCGTCGGGTCAGCTAGGTTTCTAATAAAAATCGGTTCGAAGTTTTGCAAAGTTTTGTTTTAGTCAATTGATTTTTTGCAAAGTTTCGCAGTTTTGAAGACGGAGGCAAAGTTCCGCAGTTTTGGAGACGGAGGCAAAGTTCCGCAGTTTTGGAGACGGAGGCAAAGTTCCGTTCCAACCCTAAACAAAACGCACAGTTATTTATTCACGATAACGCTTCAAGATCGAGACAGGGATGAACGTAATTCATTTTCCATTATCATTGACGTTGTTTGGACTAAATATTGTATTTCAAAATAATACGCTGCAGTAGCTTCTGACGTTTTATAATCATACCTCTTTACCAAGCGACTTACTTCGCGAGAATGTTTTGAAGAAACTGTCTTTTGAAGGTTGTTTTGAATAAAATATTTACCCAAGAATTAAGAATCCTCCATACAATCTGTAAACCTCTTAAATTGTTCTATTAAGGGTAGTTTTGACAAAATTCACCGCTTAAAAGTTGCATTTCCAAAAACTCCTTTTTAGTGCTCATTTACATCTTAAAAGGAAGGTGAGCAAAATTTTACTTTTTTTGTAGTTTCGACCAGTAGTTTTGGCTGAGTGTTGATATGTCTGTCAGACAGTTTCTCCTTTCTTAATTCCGAATCGTAAAAAGTTTTTTTTTGTGATGTAACTACAAATTTACAGTAGATTTTTTCCTATACTTGTGCTATGAGACCTTGCTTCATGCCAAATTTCAGGATTCTAGGTCAACGGGAAGTACCCTATAAATTCTGATTCCCTTAAGAGTGTCGAAATATATGTTTTCTGTGACATAAACGGCCGTATCTTTTTTTTTTCGTTAACGGAGAAGTTTGAATTAAGAATTTTTTCACAGCTTCAAGGGACCGCTGACCTGAGTACATGGTTTTTATTTCATTTAGATATCTTTATGCATTACCGAGATAAACGGTCTTGACAGACAGATGGACAACAAGTGATCCTATATAGGTTCCGTTTTTTCTTTTCGAGGTACGGAACCCTAAAAAGAAGGGCGACATGGTATTTGACGTCAAAGGCCATGACACCCGAACGGCCATCATAGAAAACGGCGTTTTGACGATAGGGACAGACATTTTTTACAACAGACATTAAAAGCATAAGCATAACCAGCCACAGAGGGAATGGGCCGTATTCCACCACGTGGGCCCAGTGCGGGTTGGTGGATGTCACATGTCTTCGAATTTTTGGTTCTAGGACACGCCGGTTTCCTTACGATGTTTTCCTTTACCGTTTTGAAAACAGTGGTGATGAAATAAATTACACAAAGTAATGCGCCCGGCTGGGTTTGAACCCGCGACTCGGCTCGTAAGTCGGGGCCGGCTTAAACAATTATATTTGTTTAAAATTATTATATCTCGTTTACTATTCTACCAATTTTGATATTGTTTTCACAATTCGTATATATTTGCATACTTATTGATAAACTGCTTAGTTTTCTTGCGTTGCGTGCCTCTTACAAGGTGGACCAATAACCTGGCGATGGTCGCGGGAATCCAATGAGTATCTATTGATACACACAGGACAGCTCGTTAGGATGACACTTGGGGGAGACCTAAGTCCAACAGTGCACGTCTGTCGGCTGAATGATGATGATGTATTTCCTATGGTAAATTGACAGACCGTGTCAATCGGCAAAAAACTTTTCTCCCAAACATCGAAACGAGACAATAAAATTGCAGAAATAGCTCACTACAATAGCCCCATAGTAACCGCAGCTAGGGCTGTCAAACGATTAATTAAAATCTCTTCAAACAATAGACGGCTGCGACTTAGACAGAGAACACAAGGCATAGCCGGCTTCCTTTAAGACCGTTTTATTCTCGAAGACTTTGAAAGTCGAAGGGTATGAAAATACCAGCTGCATTCTTAGTGAATAATATACTCGAAGCTGTGTAGAATATAGCGCTAGTGGACTCCTATCTCCTAATAGAATAAAGAGGCCGCGGCCCTGGACTGCAAAGATTCAAAGATTCACAGCATTTTATTTCAATTAAACCATTTACAGGCACTTTGAAATATCAAGAAGTCAGTCAATCGGAAAAAAAAATGTTGCTAATTGCACACTCTAAAGCGTAGATCTCTATGGAGAAGAATGTGCAAGAAACTCCATGGACACTCTTTTCAATCATGTTATGTGTTACAAATATCTCGGTTACATGTGTGTGAGAACACTGTAAATAATTTAAAAATAAAAACTGAATATAGATATTAAAATAGCGATTGAGAGATTAAGAGATGACCAGTCTCAACTGACAGCGCTCGTTCACGGACTTGACGCGAATATTAGCACCACTAAGCTCAACCATGAACTTATGGGCTTAGTCAGTAAAAATCTGACTCTCCTTCTTGCTCCACGTAGAGCGAGAGTTAGGTACTTAATTATTTCCGCCCTTAAAAAAAACTAACTTCCAATGGATGTACAAGGGAATAAGGAAACATTTTTAAGTGGAAAAATCTGTGCTAATACGAGGTTCCCCCTACTTCTACGAAATGCTTTTATCGATTTCTGTAAATAAGAATAAAAAAAAATAACTACCTATTATTATTACTGTTGATTCAGGTCGAGAATCACAAACATAAGTGTCCCCTGTTTTTTTTTGCCTATTCTAAACTGTACCTTGTATTGCTTGAGAACTTGGTGCCCGAAAACCTTCTTTAAAAAAAAAAAACATGAACAGCAACAGGTGCCTGTTATTTTGACCAGATATAATAGAATCGTGCCAGTATTACTTCCTATAGTACAGCGTAACCACATGCGTCATTTGCTATGCTGTCCATCTTGCACAACCACCTGCAGTTTTCAGAATCTATACGAGGCCAATAACAGAGCCGTAGCGGTTGCCAAATACTGGTCAGAAATTTTTTTGTAAAGAGTTCATCGACACGAAAAGAAGAAGAAGAAGAAGCGTAACCAGAGCCGTGGTCGTGGCATAATCTTAAGATGCTCGCGTACATAACGCGATAGCTTTCACGGACACAAGTGTGGCTTTAGTCAGTAAAAGTCTGACACGGCCTCCCACCTTGCCCAAGTGCTTGAAAAGTCATTGGATGATTTCCCGCCGCAGATGATTTTGTCAATTCTAGAATATTCATATTGTCTTATTTATGTCATCGCAAACATAGTTTAATCTACATTAATATATAAACATTTCAAGTTTAATAAAAGCTAGAAAAAATAGACAGACAAACAGAGTTGCTTTTGCGTTTATAATATAACAGCATGTATTCTTATGTATTATTATGTCTAGCCAATACTGCTTTACAAGGCTTCCCTTCATTCCTTCCATTGTTCCCTGCTCTGAGCCTTTCTATGCCAACTCCTAAGGAAGACATCCAAGTCGTCCTATCATGTCCTTGGTCTGGCGTAGATATGTATAATAATATTTAATTTGGTTACTTCTTTGTTCCAGAACTGGTAAACTGCACTATCCCACAAATGTGTGCGGGCCACTGTTCGAAGAGGAGCTGGAGTTCTGGGGGCTGGACTCCAACCAGGTGGAACCCTGTTGCTGGTCCACCTACAGCATACACAGGGACACACAGGTTTGTTAATATTAAGAGTCTTTGAAGAGATTAAATATGTTTTAGAAAAAAAATACTTTTATGAATTTAAAAAAGAAAAAAATATCTAAAGTCTTGACACTGCTAGCTTGTCCTTCTGAAAGAACTAATACCCAAGAATTGGTAACTATACCGGGATTAAAAATACAATATCCAAAATCATTAATTTTTTACGACACATTCTTTTACTGTTCTAAAAGTCGGTATTTATGAACGGTTTTGAAAGGTATGAATCCAACTAAACAGAACAACAAAAAATATATATTTACAGTTTCTTATTGTGTCACCGTTAACTTTTCATATACATATTATTATTTGGAAAATAAATAAATGACTGGCTCAGACAAAAAACCTAATTTACCATACAACTATAACCTACAATATCACACAAATTCGTTCGTAAAAATCAAATATCACTTTCTATATAGCACTTTCCTCGGATATCCAACAAATTGGTACAGATTTTTCAAAGGCTTTTTCACACTTTTTCGGGATTGACATGGCTTAGATTGCTCAGATTGGCAATGACAGAGACTCATTGAACCAGACGACGAAAAAACGAGAAAAACCAATAAATGAAGCCTGGCTAACTGGGCAAGTCGCCAGAATGGCCTACAAGACTTTTTACTAAGATTAATTATTGCAAACTGGTTCGAAAAGGCACTTGAATTTTTTGGTACAAATTACCTTTTCATGTAACGACCCCAGGTAACACGGGACGGGGGCAGGCAGATGATGATGATGTAGATTTAAGAATTAACAGTCTAAATAAAGTTTCATTTGGTGAAGTGGAACTGATAAAGAAGACCAGAAATTTGTCAATGATTATAGTTAAGTAACAATGACGATACAAATAAATAAATGGTTCTAAATAATTCTGATGCAAATGGTACCATCGAATCACCATCGAACTTGCTCATTCCTTAAGTTTACCTGAAGGGTATCTACAACTAAAAGGCGCAATAGGGGGGTTTATTTAGGAGGTCTCAATATATACACAACGGTGTACTTACCAAGATTTTAATTTATGAAGGGGTCAAAAGTGGCTCCAAATGATTCTTGTAATGTTGCTCGCCAGTTATTTTTTTTATTGAACTTAGCTTGACTCGCTACCTCGTGTCTAGATAAACGTCATCGTTAACTTCATACATAATTGAAGAGCAGGAAAGCCTCTCTCCGGGACACAAGTTGCCATGGCCAACTTGGAAAACTCTAAACAGACTCCGCAACCAAGTTTGGCGCAGCAAAGACAATCTCCACAGATGGGGCGAGAGGGTTCTCGGACAGTTCCGATCTGCAGTGTTTGTGCGGCGCAGATCATGTCCCACCTTCCATTCTGCATCACGTGTCCTGTTACTTGTTCACGTAGGGACCTAATGACAGTATCAGCGGCCGAATACTGGGCCAGGCAAGGAAATTAACTAGTTTTGTTACCGATACGCTAAGAAAAAGATACATAATTATATACAAAATCAAAATGCACTCAGGTGTCGAAGTACCTACTCCTCCACATCGCTGTTATTTGGAAAAGTGGCCAGAAGACTGGCAGCATTGCCACGTAGAATGGCAATGCTAAATCTCTGGGTAAAGAACGAGCTAGCCCTCAGGTCACGTCAATGATTAAATTGAACACTAAAGAAATAAAATTATAATTTGAGACTGAATTTCTTTGATCAGACAAAGAAATTCATTTGACATCATCAGTGGCCGAATACTAGTTTTGTTATCAAATCAAATGACTTTTATCTAGCATAGCATAGTCGGCCTTATAATGTTCCCACTGTTGGTACTCAGGCCTCCTCTCTAGGAGAGGGAATGAGCCGTAATCCACCACGCGGGCCCAGTGCGGGTTGGTGGATCTCACATTTCTTCGAATTTTTGGTTCTAGGACATGCCGGTTTCCTCACGATGTTTTCCTTCACCGTTTTGAGAGCAGTGGTGAAGAAATAAATTACACAAAGTAATGCGCCTGGCTGGGTTTGAACCCGCAACCTACAACTCGTAAGTCGGGGCCGTTACCACTCGCGCACCACTGCTCCCTGACTTTTATCTAGATTGTTTTAATTATTTTAACCAAAAATATCACTGCTTTAATCCTCTTTACATTAATTTGAATAACCCAAAAGATACTTCTAAAACAATGTTTCTAACTAAACCGTTGGGTTTCCGAGAATTTCAGAGATTTTATTAACCGATGAAACTCTAGTTTCAATCTATTAGTCATGACGGCAAGGTTGCCGCGGGGCCAAGGGTCTGTTTCTCAAAGGAAGACTCGAACCTGGTACGAAAGGCAACGAAGGAACAGGATTGGGTGTTTAGTCAGTAAAAGTCTGACACTATCTCCCGCTCCACCCAAGAGCGGGGAATGTCATTGAATGATTTTCCTACCTACAAAAAGAAAAGTGGTTGAGCGATTGACTGCTGCCTTACGTATCGTGGGTTCGATTCCCGCACGGAACAAATTTGTATGGCTTACAGATAGGTGTTTAAGAGTAATTCTTAGTGGGGAACAGCGTTTTTTTTTTTTTTCTTAAAGAAAGTTTCACAAATCTAAATGCTATGCTAGCCTTTTTAGACCATGGCGTGTAGTGTTCCACGTGCGCCTTAAGGAGATGTCAGCAACCGTAAGGGCACAGCAGGGTCGAAGCCTACTGGGGCCATGGGTGATGCGAAAGAGATCTCCGGGGCCCTGGAATAATGGCAAAGAAGGAAAGGGAGTGGTTTTTAGTCAATAAAAGTCTGACACTATCTCCGCTCCGTTCAAGAGCGGGGGATGTGATGTAGATGATTTTCCCAACCGAAAAAAAGCCTTTTTAGACTAAAAATCATGAATTGGTTAATTGTACTAATTTGAAATTTACTAACTAATATTTTGAAGAAGAATGTTGCTATTTTGTTGGTAGACTCGGTTAATGTACAACAAAATATCAATATTTAAATCAAATACGTGGACAAACTGAATTAATTAGAATAATATCGTACACATGATGTTGACGACTTTTTATTTATTTTATCCGGTAACTAAAAGTAAATATTTTTATTTAACTCATTGCTGATGTAAAAATTTTATTTTTATTTTATCACCACTGCTCTCAAAACGGTGAAGGAAAACATGTGACATCCACCAACCCGCACTGGGCCCGCGTGGTGGATTACGGCCCATTCCCTCTACTAGAGAGGAGGCCTGAGTCCCAGCAGTGGGAACATTACAAGGCCGGCTATGCTGTGCTATGCTATGATGGAAAAATTTTTAAGTGGAAAAGCAGCAAAAAAAAATTTCGATTCCATTTGAAAATCCTCCTCCTCATACAGGGTAAAAAATTGTGAGAATATTTTATTCCATCATTTTCCTGCAGCTTAGTTTCTATGTCATATCACTCATGACCCTCGTATTTTACCTGGATCAAAAGCCATCAAAAGTAAGTGACAGTCATGGTAAATCTTTCTGTCACGTCATATTTTATCATAGCTACAACCCGGGAATCTTTAAGTCAAGAGTGAATAGGTTATTTCTAGGTAAGCGCGTTCCATCGTCGACCTGCATCGTCGCTTTCCATCAGGTGAGATAGCGGTCAAGTGCGAACCTATCAAGAATAAAATAAAATAAAAATAATTAAACTAATAAAGCAAAAGTTTGTGATTGTATATATATTTGTTACTTCTTCACGCTTGAACGGCTGAACGGATTTCGATGAAACTTTGTACATGAGAATATTTTTCATTCCGTAAGAATGTTCTCTTGGGATCTTTTTCTATTATCTCGCGGGCAAAGCCGCTGGCATCAGCTAGTTAACATTTTAAGAAGAAAGTTTGTATGTACGTATGTCTGTGTATGTCCGTTCCTCCTTCAGTCTAAAATAACCCGTTTATTTTAATGGAATTTGGCAAAAAGATAGAACATATATTAGAATAGACATAGGATATTTTTATTCCGAGCAGGGGCGCGCGACTCCGTGGGTGCTCGGAGGCTTGAGCATCCAGTGAGCAAACAGTGGGTGATCAAGCCGATCAGTAATCGCTTTTAGGTTATGTATAAATTATAAGATAACAAAAATTAGTTACATTTCTATATAAAGCACCCATGAGGTTTCAACTTGTATGGGGGCGAAGTTGCTGGCAGAAGCCTGGATACAATTATTATAATATATTTTTTTAAATCAAATCAGTTTTTCCAGTGATTATCTCCCACAAAAAAAAAAAATTTCTTTATTAAAATTTTCATATTAATTTAATTCATTAAACCCCAAGCGAAACCAGACGTTCGCTCTCTCATTGTTTTTCTATTGTTTCTCTAATTACGGTATTCGAAAGGTTAATATAAATTAAGTTGACATCGGATGGCCGAATTATAAAGAAAAAGGGCTTCGTCATTCTACAACAATATAATTAATGATCCTCAAATGAATTAGGATCAAAGCCTCCTTTATATCAAACTACTAACAAACATTGTTGTTGTCATGGACACAATTCACTTTATCTTATAATAAACACAATCTTACTCAATAGGCGACTAGTACAGGAATTTAGAAATTAGATCTAGGCACGTACTTCATTTAACTGATGATAATCATTTAAAAACAAGTCTTTTTCAATTAAATAAATAAATATAGCCGTATGGATCGATCTCCTACGAGCAATGAGTAGCTCGTCGTTCAGTAACCGTCCGGAGCGAGCTCGAATTGTTGACGCGTAGTATTACGCGCACCTCAAAGAGATGTCAGCAAAACGCAGGGGCCCAGGAGGGCCGAAGCCTACTGGAGCTATGGGTTGACTTCCGAAAGGGAACCCAGGGGTCCTGAAACGCAAGGTAAAGAAGGAATATAGGTGTATTTAGTCAGTAAAAATCTGACACTCTCTTCTTCTCCGCCTTTGAGCGGGAGAAGTCATGGGATGATTTCCCATCTTACAAAAAAGGCATCTGCTAAATTTAATATAACTAATGACGTAACTACGTGCGCATCGACTTGCGGCCGTAGTACTACTGGTTTGCGATCGGCTGCAGCTGCAGGTCGCGGCAGCACTCGCAGCCGAAGCTCGGTAGCACAAATTATAATATTTAATTTTTTAAAAATATTATACGCATTACAAAAACACAAAATTACAATGATGTCATTAATAAAAACAATAAATTACATTTGGGCTAAGGTAACTCTTCCGAACCATGTTTTTGCTTTATCATTGATTTGTAAGTACTTATTTATCTCACAATAGCGATCTATTCATTTTGCAAATTAACTTTAGACTGTCAAAAAAATAAAGAATTGCTCATTCTAAAATGGCTATGCCTACAAAAATACTGAAAGAAAACGTACAATCTTAAAGATATCTGAAGGCGTCGTTGTGGAAAAAGATTCCCTTAAATTGATCATTTGTATATCTTTCTAAATCGTAAACCCTTTCTTATTTCTTCCAGTATCTGTCTGGACAAATAAAGACGGTATGAATGAAGTGAGGCCATCTAAAATCAACCAATAGAAACCCTGAAATATCACATTTTCAAGAGATAAGTGATCTTCCGCCGCCTTTAATAGATAGGGACTCTTTTCTCTGGGCTTTAGGGGTTTAGGACTGCAGATAAGCATCGCAGTCGAGACCCTTTTATTTCTAGACAGTTTATGTGGAAATTGCAGATATAGGTCAAAACAGAAAAAGAAAAATATACGCCTAAAAAAAGTAAAATACATTTCCAAGTCCAAATGGAGATGGCTCTAACATAAATTCATTCTTCATCGTGCAGAAACCATTTTAATCAGGACAACTGATTTACGGCGGGTACGCCGAAGAAATGTAAAAACATAATCTCGAATATGGTGGGCTTGTGGACGATGAGCAATAGGTAGCTCGCCGCTCGGTAACCTTCCGGATCGAACCCAAGTCGTTGACGGCGCGTAGGGTTCACGCGCGCCTTAAAGAGATCCGAAGAGGGCCGAAACATGTTGGGACCGGGTTGGCCTTCGGAAGGGAAACCCAGGGTATTAAACGTAAGGCAAAGAAGGAACATAAGAGTGGATTTTAGTCTGGTAAATTCTGCCCTAGAGCGGTAGACGTCATTGGTTTATTTCCCACCTAAAACAAAAAAAAAAAAAAAAATAGTCGAAAAACAAAAAAAAAAAAATCAGGATTCTAGGTCATCGGGAGTATCCTATGAATTTTGATTATTTTAAGAGTCGAAATACACGTTTTTTTGTGACATAAACGACAGTATCTTTTTTTTCTTTAACTCTTATGTTTGTTTTTTTCAAAGCTTCAAGAGACCTCAGACTTGAGTATATGCTTTTAATTTCAACTCGTTACCTCCGCGCGTACCCGAGATAAAGGGTCTTGACAGACAGACGGACGGACGGACAACAAAGTGACCCTATAAGGGCTCCGTTTTTTCCTGTTGAGGTACGAATCCCTAAAAATAAACCCCTACGGTACTCAACAAAAAGGCTCAAAGGGTTTTCAGAGCAGTACGTACACTTTCACTCCACTCTAGGTAGTGAGGACTGAAGATAGTGACTGTCAGTCATCTTGATGGATGAGCGAGTAGTCTCATGTCCCATGTGGCAAGTGGGGCTTATCAACGGTTAAGGGTTTTATGCACCCCTTTTACGGAATTGAGGACAGTTTTGTTGGCCTGTATAGAGGGAGATTTTTTCTTTTCCTTTGTCCCTCTCTCATTCTCAAACATAACTCTAACCAGAGGTCGGAATTAGGTAGAGTTATTTATGTACTTGTATTGAAATGTTGATATTAATATAGATCTCCCCGGGATTTCTAATGAAAATCCCGTGTGGCCAACAATATATAACAAATAAATAATAATAAAAACCTCAGAGATAGGTAAGACAAATAAAACAAAGATATTAACTTAAGAATAAGAATTAACTTACAATTATTATTAGTATACGTCAACTGAGGTGAGGTTAGCAAATTTGTACACTTACTCCTCCTCGTCATTAAAGCAGGAAGATTTTTTTTCTGATATATTTCTGATAGTGTCATAAAAAAAAAATCAGCTCTTTAAAATTAATGTCGGGATTTGAGGCATATCCACTTTATTCTTTGCTGTATGTAATCAGTATAAGTACTTAAATAATTCTACCTAATTCCTACCTCTACTCATAAATCTTTTATTAACATGTGTCCATCTTTCCTCTTCACGTCATATAATAATAACTAGTTGATGCTAGTGGCTTTGCCTGAGTGAAATTAGAAAATTGTCCTAAAGGAATTTGGAAGTGTGCGGAACGGGGGGTAACGTCCCGCAAATGTCCACTGAAAAGATAGGATCTTTCGATCACACGGGTATTTTGTCTGGTAAGGATATCTTATCTTATCTTGTTGTGAGGCTGGCCCTAGGCCAGAGCACTTCGACTCTTCTGGATCGTTTGTGCTATGCCCTTCCTTTCTACTCAACCCCTAACCCTCCGTGCACCTTCTTCATGAGTCCCAGTAGGGCCTTGTTGGAGCTGAGCCTGTAGTTCTCTGGTCTTGGAAATGGTTGGTCCAGATACTGAAGTCTTTTGGAGCCTAGTGCTGCACAGTCGTACAGCAAGTGTAGCATAGTCTCCTCTACATCTCCATAGCAAGTCGGGTCGCTTGCTAGTCCTATGTTGTGGAACTGTTTGCTGGTGGCATAGTGCCCCGTGAAGACTCCTGTGATTTTTCGGAGCTGTGATCTGCTGTACCTCCACAGTTTTTGGGTCAAGACCTTATTTATGTCATTGAGAAATAGCTTTGCATGCTTCTGGCCTGTTGTGTTGCGCCAGTGTATGCTGTGTATCTCTAACGCAGCCTTTTTCAATGCTTGTTTGATGAACCTCGGTGAGAGTCCTATGAAGGGGTTTTGATCAGTATAGGGTGTCTCGGATCCTTTCCTTGCCAGCTGGTAAGGATAACTGCCCGATAGTTTAATTTTGGCTGATATTGATATATTTCTAATACCGCGATTCAGGATTTCGAATTTTAATTTTTATGTGGCGTTATAGCTAGATGTCGCCACAGGAACATACGTCTGAGGTATTTATTTATATAGGTAATTTTATAGACATTCGATTCTGTGCAAATATTTCAATTAAAGGTAAAATTAAAAATTGTATAAGCTGTGGACACACAGCTTATACAATTTGATAACACATATAAATTATTATTTTATAAATTTTTTTTTGTTTAATGAAAGGTATTTATTAAAAGAATCAGTTTGTTCCTAAATAATTTACAATAACATTATTAAATAATTCGTTGATATAACTCAATAATTTTATCAATGTTTCAAAAAGTCACACGTCAATATACAACCCGCCCCTGATCGTTCCCGGTGCAAAAGTGCCCATAATACTGGCCGCATTACCTCGCTGGATAGCGATGGCCATCCTTTGGACCAAGAACGACCCGGACCGGGAGTCATCCGTTGCCTCCCAGAGCCTACGGCCTAATCCCCTAATCCTAAATTTTATAAATTAAATTAATATTGAATATAAATTATAAATGATTCGATGATAAGATTCTGGAAATTCATGAACATTATTTGACAAGTATAAAATATATGGTTCAAAATATTTAAATTATTAAATTAAATTGTATTGTATTCATGTGAGCGATAAATTAGAATTAAAACATGAAATAAATAAAAAATTAAATGATGGCTAGTTTCAATATGACTAATTGGGAGCTGACCACAAATCAATCACAAATATAGATCCTTGTGCCAAATTTCATCCAAATCCGTGCAGCCTTTTGAGCGTGAAGATACAACAAACATACAAATATTCACCTTTATAATATTAGTCCGATTATTCGTAGCGTATAGAAAGAAGAAAGGCAAGTGAAATGAGGCAATCTTAAAACTAGCTAAGAAACATAATCAATTGGTAGGGAAGATATGCGTCACATCCGCGCAAAACGGCCGAACGCTCTGCATAAAGCACACATACACACACACACACACATATACATCACACCACACACATCACATCTTACACACGCACACACACCCCACACACATCACACATCTTTCACGTCTTTATTTTAACGTAACATTACTAGAACACAAAATTCGAGCAAATAAAACGTTACCTCCCGCTATATTGCCTGTAGTAATTTAATAAATACAGAGAACAGGTAAACAACAATAACACCGATATAATTAATGGGCGTCGAATGCTACGTTAACCCATACAATTGGGTTACACGTGGATTGAGTTCGGTACTGTTCGAGTACAGTAATTTCATTTTGATACGATAATCTGTTGATAATAAGCCTGTAATTTGTTTAAGTATTACTACTATTTTGTCATCATACTCGGTTACAAAGACAAAGCATTTTATTTCAAATAAAACATTTACAGGCACTTTTGAAATATCAAGAAGTCAGTCAGTAAGAAAAAATGATGCTAATTGCACATTCCAAAGCATAGAACTCTATGGAGAAGAATGTGCAAGAAACTCTATGGATACTCTTTTCAATCATGTTTTAAAGTAATTACAAATATATCTGTTACATGTTTCTTGTCGCTATCATGTGAGAACAATGTCAATAAAGTAAAAATAAAAACGGAATATAGATATTAAAATAGCAACTGGCAGCTAAGAGATGACCAATCTCAACTGATAGCGCCCGTTCACGGACATGACCGCACACCACTTAGCTCAACCATTTTGAAGGGTTTGCTCTGGGACTGGGAGCGATGTTCATTTTTTTTTTAAATAATGGTAGTTTCGCGATTGACCAACATCTGACCTGATGGTTAGCGATGATGTGTTCGACGATGAAACTTGACTTAAAGACTTCCTCGTTGTAACTGTCAAGAAACACAGATAACTGGGGTTTATGTGTTTAGTTAGTAAGAGTTTGACACCTCTCACGCACGCCATTCAGAGCGAGAGGAATTCATGATTATCATCACCATGATGATCGAATCGCCAAACTTATTTGGCAGTGGGCAGGATAAATTGCCCCTCATCTATCGGACTCCCGCAACCAAGTCTTCGGTCCACCTTGTAGGAGGCCTTCCAAGTTCCAACGCAACATCTTCCAGTACGTGGTCGCCATTCCAGAACCTTTCAGCCCCAACGGCCATCCGTTCTGCGAGCAATGTGCCCTGCCCATGACTACACTTGGGGGAAGCCTATGTCCAACAGTGGACATCTTTCGACTGAAATGTTGATGATGATAATGATGGGAGGAATTGTTCAATGATTATTTAGTCACGAGCTTAACGCTATAGCGTCAAGAAAGGCATATATGCCTTTCTTCCTTTT
The DNA here is from genome assembly GCA_949316375.1 of Mythimna vitellina. Classification (NCBI taxonomy): domain Eukaryota; kingdom Metazoa; phylum Arthropoda; class Insecta; order Lepidoptera; family Noctuidae; genus Mythimna; species Mythimna vitellina. The sequence goes on along the minus strand of OX438699.1, from coordinate 2,618,840 downwards.
ATCAGAAATAGCAACAGTTTGTGGCATAAACTGTTTCCTACGAATGTTTAGTGTAACATTTCTAAAATTATTTGTTTGTCGTCATTTATTTTACGTAAACCTTTGGCACAGCAGTTATATTTCATGGGTATCGCTGCCTCGTCATGCCGTTTGCTGCGGGGCTAGGAGAGGAGCGGGTGTAAAATGATGTTCTTTGCGTTGAGTATTCGATGTCAATTCTAGGCTAGTGGCTGAAATCCTTATCATTTTCTTGTCGGTGCTTACATCAACCTCTTGAACGCCTCTTGTACATACGTCTGTACAACTTGAATGACCTTGAAAAGGGCTTAATTATCTTACTATACACATGTTTTCTCTTTACCTTGCTGAAAATATTGGTTTCTATATCTTTGTTTTTCTAGATAAATCCTAAAAAAAGGTTTTTTTTTGGTGATTTTACGTAAAAACGCGCAATTGCGTAATTATATCATAAAATGAAGCACCTCACCCCATATATTTGTCAGCATTTAATTCATAACTGCAGAACAGTTTGTTTTCTCCAATACACAAAGAGTAATTCAATCTACAAAGCCTGTAGCATAGGCGAAGGGCAGCCAGCCTTTCGGTATTTTATTTTACGGAATGCTTTTTGGAGGGTATGCGCAGGAATTACATGACTCGATTCCGCCATTATCTTTCTACCAAGCACAACCCAATGTACAGCTAGTGTTCATCCTTACATTGTTGACACCTTCACGATCCGGACTAAGCACTTTGCCTCGTCGTTTATACCGCGTACATCGAAGGACTGGAATAATTTACCTGCTGCAGTCTTCCTGTCCTATTATAATTTAAGTCTTCAAGGCTAGAATGAATAGGCTCTTAAGAAACTAGTGCGATTCACCATCAACGATTGCATCATTGCTTACCATCAGATGGGATTGCAGTCAAGCACTAGTTACACACATTAGAACATAGCTGAGAAATTCAAAGATTTGTCACAAAATCTATGCAGAACTGGGGCATGTCGCTAGTATAATTATAACACTAATGTTTTTTCAAAGAGCTAAATTTCACATAGAGAAAGAGTATCACTTTGTTTGTTCACTGTTCATGTTATTTCAGACCATTACGGTTTTCAGAACCTGAAAACTAACTTTCTTCGCTTTCAAACAGCTTTTCAAATTTATAAACTCTGAAAATCACTGCAGTTGAGAAGAAAGTAAATATATTAACCTGTCACGCTGATTCTCTGTGTTGGTGTCGGATAAAAGTTGCTTTTTATTTATTCTTGATAGGTTCGCGCTTGACCGTTATCTCACCTGATGGAAAGCGACGATGCGGTCGACGATGGAGCGCGCTTACCTAGAAGTAACCTATTCACTCTTGACTTAAATATTCCCGGGTTGCAGGAAATACAGATTCTGGCAATGAGTTCCACTACTTAGCTGTAGGCACAATGAATGTGTTCCCAAAAGCGTTTTGTGCGTATAGGTGAGATGTCCACCATGTAGTGGTTGCGCATTGCCGCACGCCATCACCTAATTGGTTAACCATCAACGGTCCAATCGTTCTTCTTCCTTCTTTTAAACTTAACTTATGATGCCTAATTTTATGGTGAACTCTAGACTAGTGGCAACGGCTTAGAGTTACAAGTTATAGGCCGCGGGTTCAAACTCAAACAGGTGCATTATTTTTTGTAATTTATTTCATCTTCACTGCTCTCAAAACGGTGAAGGAAAACATCGTGAGGAAACGGGTATGTCAGCGAACCAAGAATTCTAAGACGTGTGACATGCGCCAACCCGCACTGGGCCCGCGTGGTGGATTACGGCCTATTACCTCTCCTAGAGAAGAGGCCCAAGTCCCAGCAGTGGAAATATTATAAGGCTGATTATTCCTATGCTTGTTATTATTAAATTAAAAAAGTATATAATTCGTTTTTTTATTTTATTCTTGATAGGTTCGCGCTTGACCGCTATCTCACCTGATGGAAAGCGACGATGCGGTCGACGATGGAGCGCGCTTACCTAGAAGTAACCTATTCACTCTTGACTTAAAGATTCCCGGGTTGTAGCCATCAGGAAACACAGATTCCGGCAAGGAATTCCACTCCTTAGCTGTACGCACAATTAATGTGTTCCCAAAACATTTTGTGCGTATAGGTGGGATGTCCACCATTATTAGCATAGCATATCATAGTCGGCCTTATAATGTTCCCACTGCTGGGACTCAGGCCTCCTCTCTAGGAAAGGGGCCCTTTCCACCATTATTATTACATAGTATTTTTCATAGTGTCCCCTGCTCACTTCCTAGCCCCGCTCCGCTCAGCTGTGAAGTCGACGTAAAACGACAGACAATTGCTTGAGCGCTAACACCGCTCATATCGCTTGCGGATGAGCTGTCGTATCTCTTTGTTACGTTCGCTCCTCTGTACCGCCGTAAGCACCAGTTTCTGTAAGCATTTCGCTTTGTATTTTCAGTTGGTACATTTCTGAACCGTTTTATTGGGCATACAGTATTGCTTCAGTCTTTCCAAAGTTTTCTTTATCGATAAACATCTTATTGAGATACGTTTTTTAATCAGCATTTGAATCTACTTATAATTGCTTAAATGTAAGATTTACTAATAAAAAGATTCATATTTATTTTTGGATATAACTTAATGTTTGTAGATACACGTTCATTGTGCGTACAGCTAAGGAGTGGAATTCCTTGTTGGAATCTGTGTTTCCTGATGGCTACAACCCGGGAATCTTTAAGTCAAGAGTGAATAGGTTACTTCTAGGTAAGCGCGCTCCATCGTCGACCACATCGTCGCTATCTATCAGGTTAGATAGCGGTCAACCGCGAACCTATCAAGAATAAAAAAAAGAAAGGTACTTAGCATGGAGTTCAATGAAAATCCAATGGATGCGAGACGCACAAGACCGGACGTTATGGCGACACTTCTGGGAGGCTTATTTTCAACATTGGATGTTTTTCGGCTAAAATGATGATGACAAATAACAAAATATATTATTATGTACATAAAAGACGTAAATATTAACTTACTACGAATATTTATAATCCAACCTATACATTTAGGTATCAAAATACTCACCCATATTGCTGTCATCTGGGCACGACGGTAATATGCCCAGAAGACTGGCGAAACCGCTATGTTAAATAGCAAGATTGGCTCATTCTTTGCCCAAAGCATTAGTGCTTAGGGCAAAGAACGATCCGGCCCTCTGGTCACGCAATGTGTCGATCAGCCAATTTGAAATTTCTTTGGAAAAATGAGACGCACTTGGCTCCACGATCCAAGCATTTTGCTTTCGCACCCCAAACAGCTTAAATTAAGTATAGATCTATCTACATATCTACATCATATATCAACTAAAAATAATACTTTTACGTTAGCAATTAACTTATTAAAACTATAAAACACACTTTTCACTCGCAATAACTTTACTTTATTATAAAACAAATAAACATCAAGCTAACCTAACAAAAGAAGAAAACTTTATGGTGATGGAAACATCTTAAATCAAATAATAAAAGTTCCCGTAAATAAATTGTTACAGCTTAACTTATGAGCTAGAGCATAAAAATGCATCCATTTGGATTCTATCCAGTTCACATAATATCTAGAAAGCAAGGACTGGGAGTAGGAATATATATGGAGTGCTCACATTGTATGTGAACGAACGGGTGGTAGCATATTCCCAAGCAACGCTTAGTTTGCTGCTCCGTATTGTCAACCGGTGATGGTTGGATCTGTTGGCGGTAAGGCCTCTATTTAAGGAGTGGTTAAAGAGGTTTCCCTCTCCTAAAGAGGAGGCCTGGGTCTCAGCAGTGGAAACATTATAAGGCCGACTATGCTATGCTATAGAAGCGCCACGGCGTCCTCATTTTCTGCCTGATACAGGTCCTCACAGGACACGGTTGTTTCGGGAGGTTCCTGTGTCGAGTTTGGCGAAACGAAATACCCGGGTGTCACCATTGTGCGAATCGCCCGGAGGATTCCGTGGACCTTACGATAGAGGTGTTTTTGTGCTTGATCTCTCGCTGCTCGAGTCGGATTTTATTGTTCGTTGAGGTACATTAGAACTTACTCCTATAGCGTAGGTTCGTTCACAAACACGTAATATCACATACAAAAGATGCTTAGACTCAAAACAACTATCTGTAGGTCAAAGTTGTATTTGTTACAACCCGCGATACACAGGGTGGCAGCTAATCGCTAAACCAGTTCACCAACCATGCCGGATTGCCGTCCCAAGGGATTATGAGACTTATGAAACAGAGAGTGCACCTGTGTTTTCACTCACGCTCAAGCACTAAAATGTTTCCTGCATATTTATTTAAAACTTCATGCAACACAAAGGTACAAAGGCAATCTTAATGCCTTAGGCATTCTCTAAGTACCAGTCTACCAAGGGTGGGGAAGAGATAACATGTATACTCGAGAGGTGAGATCGGCCCTTAAGATCGAAATTCGATTGCCAGGAGGATTATTTTCTGAAATTAAATGTTTTACTTAACACTCCACTTTCATTACTTTATCCTTGCGATCATCAAACATACACTGTATCCAAAACCTTTTCCGTTGATTTACAAATAAATTGACAGGAAATTTTATTACCTGGGAATTGGAGAGTTCGAGGAGTATATTTATGATCGGTAGATAATAATTTAAGTATTTATTTTCTCTGTGTATTTTGTTGCTGTAAAATATTTCAACTTGGTTGTCTGCAATAAACTTATTGTCCATGTATCTGTTGGATTTAACTGGAAATGTAATTCTGCCCTACGTATTCTTTTTATTAATGTAAACTAGTGCTTGACTAAGATCTCACCTGATGGTAAGCAGTGATGCAATCAATGATGGTGAGGCACACTAGTTTATTAAAAGCCTGTTCACTCTAGCCTTGAAGACACCTATTATAATATTATTGGGCGGGAAGACTGCAGCAGGCAAATTGTTCCAGTCCTTCGATATTATATATTTTATTGCACAACTTAATTTATCACAAGACAAATATTTATAAAAATAGTGTCATAGCGGTCTTATCGCATAGGGAAATTTCTTACATACAACCTTTGGATGGACTTTACGAAAGGAAAAGATTTAGATAATAAATTTTGTTACTTTTTATTCGATGTACGCGGTATAATATAAATGACGAGGGGAAACGCTTAATCCATTTATTATTACTTTATTTTATATAGTTTATTGTTCATCTGTCTGTTGTATTTTACTGAAAACGTAATTCTCAATAAACCTTTTCGAATTCTCAATTTTCATGAATTTATATTATTTTGTAGATTGCTCTATTTTGATAGTTTTCATTTTTGTTTCTGGGTAATGGCGTAAAAGGTGTGAACATTGTGCTTTGTATTTCGTACCAACAAGCTTAGGGAAGTTTGAACTTGTCGTCAGAGGATTATAAGGTAGGCAGAAAGGTTGGTATCCAATATTGGCTACCTGTTGATGAAGAATTATGTTCCCTAAGGTGCCATAAGCTATTATAGAATAAACTTTGTACACCAAAATAGTAATATAATTCACAAAAAAAAACAACTTCGGGTACAATGGCAATGTATTATCACTGACAGTGATATTTACCAGACACCTGTAGGATGGACTATAAGAAATTAACCTAAACAGGCTATTAATTCTGTTAGTCTCGTCATCATCATCATCATCATTTCGGCCGAAAGACGTCCACTGTTGGACATAGGCTAAGTGCCGCCACAATGAATGGTCCTATGCGTCTCGCATCCATCGGACTCCTGCAATCGTTACCAGGTCATCGGTCCACCTTGTAGGAGGCCTTGAAACGCTACGTCTTCCGGTATGTGGTCGCCATTCCAGAACTTTTCAGCCCCAACGGCCATCCGTTCTGCGAGCAATGTGCCCTGCTCATTGCCACTTAAGTTTGCCGATTCTTCGTGCTATGTCGGTGACCTTGGCCTTGTCTGTTGGTGTACCATGAGATTAATATCTAACAGTAAGGTTCAAGATTACGTTATGATGATCTATGCCAGATGTTTTATTGTTGGAGTAGGTCATTAAGTAACTTCTCCCACTCTCGGTGGACCTATAGTGAGTGTTAAACTTTTACTTACGAAAACTCACCTGTATTCTTTCAGTTACCCTTTACGTTTTAGGACTGCAATGACTTTTTTGAACAAGCCTATAGGTTTGTTCAAAAAGGAGTACTCTGGAGATCTCAAAAAAGAGTACCAATACGTACTCTGGTAGGTATTGGTACGAGACAATCTCTTGTGGATAAAATAAAACAAAAAAAAATACATTTTGATAGGTACTCGTATATTTTATTTCTTACAAAATGAGCAATATACATTGAAGGTTACGAAAACGTCACCCGGTTTACGAAAAAGGCAGTTTTATAAGAGCCAGGGGAACATTATGTCTAAGATAAAAAGTAAATTTTAATGTGGTTTGTACAGTTAAAAAACGTTATTAGTTCAACGTCAAGATTTTTCTTTATATGTCTCTATATAATTGGAAAGAAAAAATCTTTTTTTACTTTACCCGACTTCTACTTTTTTGAAACCGTATTTTATGAATCAATTTGAAAAATTTAAAGGATACACTTGCAGATTGGTTTTATTTTTATCAAAATCCAGCTCTGTGCACTAATCTATGAGGGATTGAGGAAACTCTGAAAATATTACAAGAACATAAAGCAATTTTGGTATTTTCATCAACAGGTCAAGCATTTGCATTCAGAAAGTACCACTTGATAAAGTGGAAGACCATATATGGCTAACGAAACTACACAAACACACAGATATCTCGATTAAGTTAGTTAAGCATCTATGAAGACAAAAAAAAAAATTGTTTTGATGAAAATGGTACCGTCGAACTTATCTGATGATGAAGCCGGTAAACGGGCACTGTAACATCGTGATAAAACAATGTATCCAAGCCGTGTTTTGACCTTAGAATTGCCATGAGTTGCACTCTGTTATAAATAGTTTTATTGGTTATATTCTTCAGGTACCTTACTATAGAATTTAGATGTGGATTATATCTGTGTTTCCTGATGGCTACAACCCGGGAATCCTTAAGTCAAGAGTGAATAGGTTACTTTTACACATCGTCGCTTTCCACCACGTGAGTTAGTGGTCAAGCGCGAGCCAATCAGAAATAAAAAAAAAGTTCCTGTCTGATTGCCCACAGGGGCAAAATTATGGGAAAAATAATATAACCGACTTCTATACAAATATTATAAAGAAGAAAGATCCAGTGAATGTGTTCCTAAAGCGGTTTTGTGCGTATAGGTTGGAAGTCTGCCATGTAGCGATAGTGCATCGCCGTACGCCTGGTGGTCCGATGATGGAACGGGCTAGGCGGAATTAGGCTATGCATTTCCGACGCACACTCACCAAAATGCAACCGCTAGAAATCTGACAGGCTAGTAACTCAGCATCGATGTTCAAGACTTTGAAACCTCGACTTGACAAACCTTGAATTTTACGTAATTAAAGGTAGGTTTTAACACCGGAATACCTGACAGTATACTACGAGTATGTACCAGTGAAAAATTCCCGTAACCCAATAAAAAGCTTTTTCTTTTCATGCCAATACAAAAATAGGTATATAGGTAATAGTATTATACTCCCTACCTCCCCTCTCTTTTCTATTTTGGCGGTATTAGGAACCGGAAGTCGCCTCGTGAGCCCCAGACTTCCGGTCCGACTTACGTTCTGAATAGCGATTGAGAAGCGAGACTTGGTGTATTATGTCGGAATTGTTCCGTTGGTTTATTGTCGTGGACCGACTTTTAGTAGATCGCTTCAGTTGAAGTGATTTTAATGTAATTGGTCTTTTCTGAGTTATGAACTGAAAAGATTTGGGAAGTTTTAACCATACATTTTGAGAGTTCCGTACACAAAGGGTTTTTTTTAAGGTGGGAAAATGATCTAATGACAAATCCCACTCTTGGGCGGAGCCGGAGATAGTGTCAGACTTATACTGACAAAAAACCCACTCCTGTTCCTTCTTTGCGTTCGTCCCAGGGCTCCGGGTTTCGCTTTCACACTACCCGTGGCCCCAGTAGGCTTCGACCCTGCTGAGCTCCTACGATTTGCTGACATCTCCCTGAGGCGCGCGTGGAACAATACGCGCCGCGACGACTTGGGCTCGGTCCGGACGGTTACCGGACGGTCGGACAGCGAGCCACCCATTGCCCAAGAGCGGAGAATGTCATTAGATGATTTTCTCAACAAAAAAAAAAGCTAACATTATAAACCTAACTAAGTGGGTACAGTACAAGTAAACATTCTTGACTACACAATCCTTGTAATATCACGTCTTCAACTAAAATATGGCCATATTAAAAGCGTATTTGCTTCGGAAAGCTGCTCCAATCCGCTGTACATTATTAAATAGGCAGAAATTAATTGTAAACAAAGGTTGTTAATACATAAAGGTAAATTCAGAAGGCTCACTATATACTCTGAAAAATTATTTGGGTAAAGAAAAAACGCTGGGAAACAGTTTCCGCAAAGTGGGTACCTGAGGATGAACGATACCACCGCGGCTAGTGAAAAAATTGAAAGTGAAACGGCTGGATTTGTCATAAGATGATTTTCCCACCGAAAAAAAAAACCGCGGCTAACCTAGTAAGAGGTAACGAGACGAAGACCTGGGTGCTTACCGCAAGGGCTGGTTCAAAGAGCTCGAAAAGAAATTTCTAAGTACCTGGAAGATTTGGGGGAGGCCTTTATGCAGCTGTGGAAAAGTATAGGTTAAATAAAAATAAAAACCGGCCAAGTGCGGGTCGGTGCACGCGCGCACGAGAGGTTCCGTATCGACCGAAGCAAATACAGCAAAAAAACACGTTTGTTGTAGGGGAGCCCCCTTAAATATTTATTTCATTCTGTTTTTAGGGTTTCGTACCTCATAAGGTAAAAAATGGAACCCTTATAGGATCACTTTGTTGTCCGTCCGTCTGTTTGTTTGTTAAGACCCTTTATTTCGGGAACACGTGGAGGTATCGAGTTAAAATTAAACTCAGATACTTAGGTCGCCGGTTCCTTAAAGCTGTAAAAAAAAATCAAACTTCTGAGGTAACGGAAAAAAATCCTAATTTATTAATTTAACTCCTTTTAGTTTAAGTACAATATTCAATATTCCCATCATATAGTAAGTAATCTTGAAACATTGTCTTTCTCGAAATTCACATAGAAAGGATGAAAATCAAATGTTCTGGCAATATCTAGAATTTTTTTTTTTTTAACGACTTTCAAACGGTAATCAGAAACTAATAATTTGGTAATAATTTGGTATAAATTCTATTTGTGCGTCTATTTAAAAAATAGTTCAAAAGTTGTTTAACTTTTTGAAAAGTAAAAACAAAGCATAATGCAGCTATACTAAGTGACTCGAGTGAGCGCATTGAAGTTAAAATCACTTTTTATTAAATTCAACTTCTGAATATTCTGTTCTACTGCATCTTAAATGTTTCAAATCTTATTAGGAAGGTGTATTGTTTTGAGTTTTATGTAAAATCTTAGGAAATATTATGCATAGCTTTGTGGCCGGAGTTCTCGCTTCGTTTAAATGTTTGACGCCCAAATATTAAATTTTAATGGTAGGAGACGATCGATGTTCTTAAAATACTTTTTGTTAGTCACACGGAATCATCATCATCATCATTTGAGCTGAGGGACGTCCACTGTTGGATATAGGCCTCCCCCAAGTGTTTCAACAACCATCGCATTCCCGTGATTTTCACCAGGTCATCGGTCCACCTTGTGGGAGGTTTTCCAACGCTGCATCTTCGGGTGCGCGGTCGGCGACAGGCCTTGCCCCGGGTATCTATGCCCTGCCCATTGCCACTTAAGTTGGTCGCACGGAATGTACTATTAGATTTACTAATTATTTATTATAATTTTATTGAATTTAATGACTTTTGTTCTTGTTAACCGACTTCAAAAAAGGAGGAGGTTTCCATCAGATTTTTTTTTAATTGTGTATATCCCGATTATAATCAAAGACGACATTACCACATCGTCGCTTTCCTTCAGGTGAGATAGAGGTGGTTGACCTCTATCTCAACTGCGAGACAATAAAAATAAAACAGTTATTTTTTCGTAACTAACGTTTTCTCCACGCAAGAAATCAAACAAATAAAACCTTTAAAATAGCTTCCATGGGAAACCCGCCATCTACCACAATATATGCCATCTTCGACTCTCAAATCTCAATACCAGCCAATGTTTGCAATACCCCATATCTACGTCTTGACGAAAATTCACTGAAGAAACACAGGAAATATTTTTTTCCTAAGTACAATATAAAACTCATTGACCAAGCGATATTCAACCTTATTGTTGGGTCATAAAGTTCAGACGGAGGAAATTAATTTCCTGATAGACTATTTACATAGTAAAAGGGGTTATTTGTGCCACAAAGTTGATGAATACATGAGAGACTGACGGCAGATTGGTTTTAAAGGTGGTTAGCATATAATGAGGTGCAAATATTATGAATATGATATCAGCTTGTCATTTGAAGTCTTTTGATCTGAGGTTTACTTGAGGGAAGACTTTTTCAGGGCAAAGAAAATATGCATAGATTGTTTGAGGAGTGATATGAAAGATAAACATACTTTATGGTTGTGATACACTTATAACCAGAGTACCTATTTTTTAAATTATTTTTTCGATGGTAAAATCATACAATGACGTCCCCTGCTCTTGGGCGGTACGGGAGGGTGTGTCAAACTATTACTGACTAAAAGTAAGTAGGCTTCGACCCTGCTAGGCCCCTATGGTTTGTTGACATCTCCTTGAGGCGCGCATGTAACAGTACGCGCCGTCTTACGGCGAGCTACCCATTGCTCGTCGTCCGCAAGCCCGCGCCTACGTTGGTCGGAATTCGGAAGCAGGATCCCGGCGGTTGGGGCGTGAGGGCCGTTCCCACGCGCGTGCTCGTGCGGCGTCCTCCTTTGCTAAAATTACTGCTTCGCAGAAGGAGGCGAGAAATTTAAGACATATTTTCTAATAACAACCTGTTACAGATTCCAACAAATTAAGATATGTTTTCTAATAACCTGTTCGCAGTCCAACATTCACTAGAGCATAGCACACATAATCAGCCTTATAGTATTCTCACTGCTGCGACTCCGACCTCTTCTCTAGGAGAGAGTACAAGCCCTGGTCATTCACACGGGCACAATGCTTGTTGATGGATATCATCGGTCAGGTCTTCGAATTTTGAATTCTAAGACATGCCGGCTTCCTCACAGTGTATTCCTTCACCGTTTTGAGAGCAGTGATCATGAAATAAATTACATAAAGTAATGCGCCTGGCTGGGTTTTAACCCGTAACCTGGAACTCGTAAGTCCGGGCCATTACTACTGGGCCAAAACTTAAAAAAAAAAATTCCTACATAAAGATATATTTGCTACCTAGCTGATATGGCGAATTTTGTATTGAACCTAACAGTCATTGCGTGTGGTGTGATATTTTAATTCTTGAACACTTTAAATTTATAATATCTTTCGGTATAATCAACTGATTTCGATGAAACAATGTCTAAGAAATATATCAAGATACAAAAAAAATAAAATGTATAAAAGATTTTGTACATTTTACGTGATGCGTGCACAACTAAAAACTTCTACAGATTTATAATACAATAAATCTGACATATCAATCTGTATAGATAACACGTTCACACTCCAACAATTCACTAGTTACATATATCACTTATATATTGCATATATATTTAGAAATATGTAAGTAGGTATGTTTAGTAGTTGTTTAGTACTCATAACACAAGCTCTGCTTAGCTTGGGACTAGACGGCGTTGTGTGATAGTTGTGGAATATTATATTATTATTTTCGTTTATTCATTAATTTAAACATATAAATTATATTATTAAATATAATTTCAATAAAAAAAAAAAACATTTAAAGTTATAAAAAATAGTGTGCCACCGGTATCGGGAACAGGGTCCAAGCTACCGGCGGTCAGGGCTCAAGAGAAAGAAACCTCCTAAAAATACGAGCCGTGTCCAGGAGTACCGCTTTCTGGATCAAGCCCTTGATCCAGCCGCCTAACGCGAGCCTCCTAAGGTGTTGGTCAAGGCTCTTGGCAATTAAGCCATTGGTTGACACGACTATCGGTACAATGATCGCCGAATCTACATCCCACATGTCGACAACCTCGCGAGCCAAATCTATATATTACTAGCTGACCCGGCAAACGTTGTTTTGCTATGTATATAATTTTTTTTTATCTAAAATTGAAAAAAAAAAAAAATTGTGGATTACCCTTAACATTTAGGGGGATAAAAAATAGATGTTGTCACGAGAATTTTATATATTAGATTATTATCAATGTAATTCAAGATGTCCACATGGATGAATAATCTAATACATATAATTAACTGAACATGCGCTATCGATAGAGGACAAATTCGTGGATTACGGAGCTCTAATCACCATAAACGTAATTAAGCATCTATTTATTGTCTATCTAGGTACTTAGGCGTGTTCCTAATTGCTGTAAGTGGGTTTAAACGACGGTAATGTATCTCAATTTAGTGCCTCTTAGTTAAGAAACAGGATCAAAGAGGTACTAACGAAGATACGTTTGCAAAAAGACACGCATTAAAACTTATTCGATTTAGTTGATTCGTTTTTAAAGTTATTTATTCGAACGAAGACAAAAATATCTCTTATTATGCAAGCTAGCGATGGAGGCGGCGGCACGCATGAGGAAACGGACTTCATCACGCCCCAGCCGCCGGGATCCCGACCCCTATTTCGAACCACCGTAGGCTTGCGTGCGATGAGCCATGAGTAACTCGCCGTCCGGTAACCGTCCGGGTCAAGCGCGAATCGTCGACGGCGCTTAGTGTTCCACGCGTGCCTCAAAGAAAAGTCAGCAAAACCGTAGGAGCCCAGCAGGTCTGAAGCCTACTGGAGCCATAGGATCGCTTCAGAAAGGAAAACCCGATCCTGAAACGCAAGAAAGAACATAGAAGTGGACTTTCAGTCAGTAAAAAACTGACATGCCTTGAAAAGAGCTCCAAAAAAAAACATCATGCATTAATTCTCCGAAGGGTTTATCAGTATACTTCCTTCTTATTTTTGCTTCGGATGGTTTATGCATTTAGCCAATGACAAAAAGTAGTATAAAAAACCTGATGAAAATTGAGCATAATGGTCGATGATCCAATATCAATGGTCAATGTCATAGACAAATGAGGGAACGCGCGGGCGCAAGTAGAAAGTTATGGTCGGTTGTCAAAATGAAAATTGTTAAATCAGTATAATAAGCATAAGCATTTAATCAACCTTGTAATCTTCCCACTGCTGGGACTCAGACCTCCTCTCTAGAAGAGGGAAAGGGGCGTAATCCACCACGTAGGCTAAGTGCGGGTTGGTGATGTCGCTCGTCTGAATTTTTGGTTTTAGGACATGCCGGTTTTCCTCTCGAGATTTTCCTTCACCGTTTTGAGAGCAGTGGTGATGAAATAAATTACACAAAGTAATGTGCCTGGCTAGGTTTGAACCATCGACTTACAACTTGTAAGTTAGGGCAGTTACTATTAGCCCACCACCACTCTCGGTAAATCCAAATACAAGGTTCAGAGACCTATAAACCTTTTATAAATATAACCTTTAGAATAATAACATGATTTATTACTGTGGATATCAGACATTCTCCATTTCTGATTTTTACACTCCAAACTCAGGAAAAACTTTTCCCAAGAAAAAGTTTCCAGGCATATTATCGTATGCATAAAAAATTGTTATTCCTTTCCAATGACTTCTGGTACACGATATAAAGTTTTTGTTTCGTCATAAATCTTCAAACACAACCCTCAGGCTGCTAGCTCAGCAGGCCTTTACAAACATTCGGAGTAGCTCGGCCTAATTTGCCTAAACAAATCACATTTTATTCAGCTCTGAATGGGTATCAGGGAAAACGTCGGATGAGGTTCAAACGACGCATAAGTGCGTGCCTAGGTAACTTTGTTAGGATGCGACGATAGTGCAAGGGGATAGCGTGCGCGCCTGTGATCCTTCGGGCAGCGGTATTTTTCGAAAATAGTTATTGCGGCTTTGGAACGCAAATGACAAATGAAGTAATCCGGGTGAGATTTTGTTAGGAAAAATCCAACACTTCCTCTCGCTTTACCTAGAGAGGCAGGAGTTATTTAATGACTTTCCTCCAAAAAATGGTATGGAAGGTGCGAATTTCGTCCGTGTCGCGTTAGTATTCTCACCAAGCATAGTTTCTTACCAGCGCTGCGGTATTTATTGTTTTAAATATCGCAGCATATGCTGAGTTAGGCGCCTTTTTGGCCTTGCACAGATCATACAGTTATTTTTTATACTTAATTCTAGTATATTTTAATTCCAATGTATGCTACTGTATTTTTAATTTTACTTTAAGTGTGAGGTACGAATAAACGTTTTTTCTTTCTTTCTGTTATTTTTTAGTTTTTAAATTACAAAATAATACGTTGAACAATTTGTTTGCTAAATGTTTATAAATTGCCTTTCAATCAACTCGTAACGTCCTATATTAGTTCTCTGCTGGACGTAGGCCTCTTCCATGTATTTACAAACAACGTTATTCTAACTGTATCTATTTATTTTTAGAGGTAGGCTAAACAGGATGTAAAGTACCGGAAAATTCCGTTAAAAAGACTATATAACTATCTTACGACGAATTGGCTGTTGAGTCTGGTCTGGGCAACTGCCCGATAGGTCGTTAATTTTGGACAGTTTTATATGTTCTAATCATGCGCAGAATTCTGGAACCACGATGAATATAACGTGACCACTTTATTTCTATAATTTTATTTCAGTTTTTTTTTAAATTAAGTATAGCAAAAAGTATAATCAGCCTTTTAATGTCCCCACTGCTGGGACTTAGGCCTTCTCTCTCTAGGAGAGACCACGCGGAACCAGTGTGGGTTGGTGACATGTCTTCGAATTTTTTGGTTCTAGGACATGCCGGTTTCCTCACGAGGTTTTTATCCACCGTTTTGAGAGCAGTTTGTTAATTATATTTACCGTTATATAAGGAGGGGGGCTTTACGCTACAATTTGACGTTTATGGTACAAATGTTTCATTGAAATAAAAATTATTCGATCATGTGATCGCGCTCTCTATCGTAACCGCTCCCGCTTTCATAACAACCAAGGGCTATCCGAAAGGGTGGCCATTTTTATGTAAATCAACAAAGATGTAGGCTCGCCGTCGAAAATATTTGTCGGGACGAGTTGACACCTGATCGCGTTTGCAGGGTTAAGGGTACTCGTTGTTCTTTATGAGACGAGTATTTCATGTTGATGAGTTATCAGCTGGTCCGTATTGGCGTGAAAATTTGCTGAAAAAACCCGATTTTTTCGTCAATTTTACTTTCATTTAAAATGATGATATATTATTCAATATTAAAGAAAAATGAGGGCGATATCTAATGCTTACTTTGCTCCCAAATAAAGGTCAACTAATATTTATATTATTTTAATCTGTGGAAATACCGGTTCGACTACAAAATGTTTTTTTTGAGTACTTTTTTTACTCAGAAATATGCATAGTTACAGTACTATAAACCACGAGAGCGAAGCCACGAAACTAGTTAATGCTCAATAAAATTATTTAGCCATTGCTGGACGAAGTCCTTCTCCTAATTCTTTCAGAAATTCTCTTCTCGAGACAACTCCAACCAGTCCTAGCGGTACGCGCCAGGTCTGTCCCGTCACTATCACTATACACGTCGGCCTCAACGACGTGACGCCGTCTATTTTCAACGACCTACTTTGTAGTGTCTTTTGCCCAATGATCAATGTGCATGCGGCTGACGTGACTCGCAATGTTAAGGTCTAATTTAAATCAACCAGAAACAAGCTTGACGCCAACACAATTTTAAACGACATAACATTATCTCATCACAAGAGAATTGACCGCAAACTATAACAAGTGTAGTAAAACGGTCACATAATGGCAAATAACAGGCATTAGGGGTCTCAAATCCGGAACAAAGCCGCGGAAATGGGGTCGCTCGGTACCCCAGCGATTAGTTTGAACGTCCTCCTGCTAGGCCGCATGACAGCCCCTGATAAATAGACAGACAATTGAAATTTCCGCACACGTACATCGAAAATGTATGGGATGGCTGCAGTTGCGATTTTTATTCGGTAGGTCTATGAAATATGACCTGGAGAAGGTCACGGGAATACGATAGATGAGAGACGCAAAGGACCAGTCGTTGTGGAGGCGCTTGGGAAGGCCTATATCCAACAGTGGATGTCTTTCGGCTAAATAAATGATGATGATGTGAAATATTGCTGGCTCAGCTTTAAAAAGCATTTTTCGGAGAATTGATAGTAGATGAATTTTATCACTATTGGCTGGTTTTTGTCAGCCAATCAATAAATCAATCCGCTTAGCCTTTTTCTATTTCGGAGTCAGAAAATAATAATTACAATAATTGTGCCTTTCTACCGAAAGTGCGATATAGATTTCAAGGAAAGGTCTTCTATTAATAAGGAATATATATATATATAGGTCAAATATCTAATTCAGACTGCCTACAGGCTTGTAAAACCTATATCAACGACTGAATTGGCTACAGAAGTATTCCCCTACAGCTTATCTCTTGACTGGATCGCGCAAAGCTGCCATATGCAGTGAATCCTTCTAACCACACAGAACAAAAGACAGTCTAGACGTTTTTCATAGGTGGCGACGGCTTGTGTCTAGCTCTGGTTCAGACCCTGGTCCGAAGTGAGAAGAAATGGGAAGCGATCAACTCCATCTGCGAAGTAGCAATGCAAGCGAAGGAAATGGCCACAACTCTGAGGGAACAGCCCCCCTAGCCAGTACAACTATCAATCGTTAACGCTAGTAGAAAACTTCATGATGTTCACTTCATTTATGGGAATGACATCGACGTTAGGTCTCGTGTTCAGAACCAAAGAATCAGAGGCGTTACCGACTGTAGAAAGACATTCGAAATGATCGTAGCTTGGCTTGACCTGCAGGCACCCTCACGCACCAAGTCCGCAAGTGGCCAGAAATCGTTCTGCGGCTCCCAACACCCAGGGTGCCTCCAGCGGTGGCCAGAGCATGAGGTCTCCGCCTCACAGTGTCGGTCGCCTCATTCGCTCGCATTGCTAATTTGAGGAAAGAGGTGACCGCCTCTCATCCCTTCTTAAACTATAACCTAAACAAGGGCCAGACGCGAGAGGCCATAAAACCCTTCAAATAGGTACTTAAACTAAGTATCCAAATAAACGCCATATATGTCTCGGGACATTACTGCCTACAAAACTTCAGCCAACAAGGATTAAGTAGTTAAAAAGTATTTAAGTCCCTCAACTATTGAAGTTAGCTTTCAAGGTCAAGGTCAAATAGTTTTGGAGTGCTTTGGGCTAAATTCTGCTAACATAGGTTAACTTTTGACTTATTGTAGACAAAGGGTTGGTTACAAAATTACTTACCTTCTCTCACAGTACGTGTATTTATCTAAAACCAGTTCAAAACCAGGGTCAGGTAACTACTACGTAATTTTTTGGCATTTTTAACCGACTTCAAAACAGGAGGTTATTAGTTGTATTTTTCATTTTTCGTGTTTTTGTCGTTTATAGACCGATTTGCAATTTTTTTTTCCCTTAAAGGATATGCTTTCAAATTGATTTGATTTTTTTTTTAATCCAGTTCTGATGATGGAATCCATGAGGAATCGAGGGAACTCTTCAAATATTATAGGCAACCCTATAGTGATTTTGGTATTTTCATCGAGAACTTAAGCATTTTCAGTTAAATAGTAACATTTGATGAAGTGGAACTGATGAAGAAGACCAGAAATATCCAACGGAACTTCTTACTAACACAGATATCACAACGAAGATAGTTAAGCAATTATGACAATACAAATAAATAAATGGTTCTGAATAGTTATCTTGAAAATAGTATCATCGAAGTGAACTGATGATGAAGATGGAGCCAGAAGGCAGGCACTGGAACTCCGTAATTAATCAATGTAACCTGGCCGTGTTTGGGCTTATTAGAATTATCTTCAAATGTACTTTGCCTATAAGGTACTATCGAACTGATCTGATGATGGAACCGGAAGGTAGGCTCAGGAACTCCGGGATTAATCAATGTATCCTAGTCTTGTTTGGGCTTATTAGAAGTGTCATGAAATGCACTTTGGCTATAAGGTACTATCGAGCTGATCTGACGATGGACCTGGAAGGTGAGAGGTAGACACGTGAACTTTATAATAAAAAATGTATCCTAGCAGTGTTTGGATTAATTGGAATTGTCATAAGAAATAGAGACTCTGGTTATAAGTTTATCGCAACTAAAAAGTGTAAAATAAAAAAGATTTAATAAAAAAAGAACTGACTTCACTAAAAAAACAATAAAAGTATCAAAATAACTTTATTTTCGGAGTTTTTTTTTTCTTGAACTAAACCTATTTAGTGCAGCCGTGAGACACAGAGTATTTTTTTTTAATCTTAAGTTTCTACGTACCTATTTGTTTCCCCACAGTGTGTATCTGTGTGAGCCAAATAAATATGTTTTCTTTCTGTCTTTCTTTAAATTGGAAATCTTTTGCATATATATGCTAATAGCTTATACCAGCGGTTGTGCCCACGTGGAAACACCAAGGGAACATAATCCCAAGATAAAAATTTAATTAACTATCTTGTCCTAGTGTGGGCTCCCAGAGAGTGTTAGACTTTAGCTGAATAAAACCAACCAGTGTTTCTTCAGTTGCTTTTTGCGTTCTAAAGCCGTGGAATTTCTTTCGAATATACCCATAGTCCAGCCTTGCCTGGCTTATAATGTCCCTGCGTATCACTCAATTGAGTGCGAAAATTGGCTTGCTCATGTATAAAGGACCAGCTTTAAAAAAAAAAAAAAAAATAATTTAAAAAAAAATCGTGCTCATTACACAAATATTTGTCTTGGGTGGGAATCGAACTCACGAACTCTGGTATAGCAGTTAGGGCCACTCACTAGACCAACATGCCATACTTTTCCACGCGCGCCTCAAGAGATGTCAGCAAACCGTAGCGGCCCAGCAGGGTCGAAGCCTACTGGGGCCAAGGGTCTGATTCTGAAAGGAAGACTCGGCCCTGGTACGAAAGGCAACCAAGGAACAGGAGTGGGTTTTTAGTCAGTAAAAGTCTGACACTATCTCCCGCCCCGCCCAAGAACGGGGGATATCATAAGATGATATTCCTACAGGAAAAAAAAACCAGGCCAACACGCTAGTCAAACAAACTGTAAACCAAGAAAATGAAAGAGATTGATCTGCTTTTACGGCTTCCATTATCAAATTGATTTCAAAATAATATTATCCCTTGTTGCAATATCCCAAATCCAATTCGTAATACATTTACGATTTATCCACGATAATAAAATGCCAATAAATGCTTAACCTCTTCAAATAAAACTAATATTGACTTATCTATGGCCTTCGAGAGCTATACGCTACATGTATTTCCTACGGATGTATTCATTATTTTAGTTTTCCAATATATTGCCTCCGGTCAAAAACGAAAAGGTTATTGGTAGTGGGTTTGTCAAAACATAAAATTGTACATTTTGATACAAGTGGTGATGGTCGGGGGTATCCGATTGATGCGAGACGCATAGGACCGGTCGTTATGGCGATATTTCGGAGAGGACTACGTCCAACAGTGGACGTCTTTCAGCTGAAATGATGATAATGATGATACAAATGGAGAAAGGTTGTCATTGCGATCGAGGTTAAATCAGCTCGAGTCGCAGGTGAGGGTGCTACGGAATCGAGTCCTGCAGTGACAAATTTTCACGTGTATCAAACGATATTTTTCAATGCATCCAAGAATAGTAAATTTTGATACAAGTGGAGAAAGTTTGTTATTGTGAGGGAGGCAGCATTCATAGGCGAGGGTATTAAGGAACTCACGTACTTTGTCACACTAGTGCGGAAAACAGTAAATTGCGTAAAAGCTATAGGAACAGGAGCGAGTTTTCGAGCAAGTCTATTGAAAAGGTACTTTACAGGTTATATCAATTTCGTCGATGATGTCACAGTCGGAGATCAAAATAACACACTAATGATATGAAGCAGTGTTGGACCACTGGTAAGGGCCCCGACTTACGAGTTGCAAGTCAGGTTTAAAGCCCAGCCAGACGCATTACTTTGTGTAATTGAATTCATCCAAAACGGTGAAGGAAAACATGGTGAGGAAACCGGCATATCCTGGAACCAAATTCGAAGACATGTGAAATTTGCTAAACCGCATTGGTTTCGTGTTGTGGATTATGGCCAATTCTCTCTCATAGAGAGGAGATCCGAAACCCAGTAGTGGGAAAATAGGCCAATTATGCTATGCTTATATATTACGAGTATGTATTCATTATTTTATTTTTCGATAATATATGTTGCTTCAAGTAAAAATGAAAAGTTCTGTTGTTGGTTTGAAACAAACATAAAAAAAACAGGCAAGTGCGAGTCGGACTCGCGAACTGAGGGTTCCATACAAACTTATCTATGAAAAGAGCTCAATTCCCGAATTGAGTCACGAAGATTTTTTCACATCGCATTTTTTTTTTGTGATGTAACTACAAATTTACTGTTTTCAGGTTTTTTCCTATAATTGTGCTATGAGACCTTGCTTCTTGCTAAATTTCAGGATTCTAGGTCAACGGGATGTACTCTATGAATTTTGATTCGCTCGAGGTAGCGAGGTAGGGAATCCAAAAAAGGTACTTACTACTACAGGTTAGAAATAGTCTTAGGGGAGCATGCTCCCGGGATGAAGGGTATCTTATACGCTAAACCGGGACATGGTCTAGCCGCGTGCCACGTTCGCGTGAAGGGGTATCAAGCATACACACTCATTCTTGTTTAAAAATTTCTCCGCCTTTTTAATACTTAGTGTGATTGAAATTGTGAAATGAATTGTATTGTATTGACAACGGATATCGAAATAAATCACAGGAATCTTTCCAACAATTTCAATGCGAATGGATACAAATCCGCATCTTAGACTAGCCAATATTTATTTATAAACATGAAACAAAACTTTTGCCAAACCAAACATCAACTAATATAATCAAACGATGGAAAATCAAGATTAAACCAATCATTCATACTAGTATGAAGGAATTCGTTTTCACGGTATTAGTAAAAGCTATCTCTTGAGATCAAACGATTCCGACGCCTCTGTTTACAGTGGTAGAAATAACCGCAACATCAGATCAAAGTGGTTTTTCACTATTATAATTGGATTTTCGATTGGTTCGTTTAATTTTTGTGTTAAAGAAAAAGTATATCTATTTGATTAAATTATGATATGATGAATTATGAGATTATGTAATTTTATAAATCTATATTATTAATCTTGACTTGGATGACTATTTTAATTTTGGATGACTATTTGATTAAATTCTGTAATTTTATTAATTCATATTATTAATGTAACGGACGAATAATTTCTCGCATGTTCTTTTGTTATGATCTTCTTGTGTGTGTTTTTTGTTTTTCTTTCTTGTAGTGGACATTATTAAATTGATTATATTAATGTATTTGTATAAAATTGATAGACAATTTTGTTAACTTTGATGAACCTGACTTTAATATTTGTATGTCAACAATGACAAAGCATATGATTAATGTATATATGTTCTTCACCTATGTTTTACAAATAAATAATTCTGATTTTGATTCTGATTCTGATTCTAATATAAACAGTTTTTTGAAAATTTATGATGCTAATGCATTTGTAAAGTAAATATCTTTGATGCAATTTCATTTTATTGCTAATCATTTTGTCGGCAGTAGATACTTAACTAGTTTCACGTTTTTTTTTATTTATTTATCTATTAACCTTCATGCAACATAACATGAAAAGTTGAAGGGGAATCGTTTGTCTTGGTATGGTCATGTAAAGAGGTGAGATGAAACACATGTTACTAAAAGAGTTATGAGTATACATGTGGATGGGTGGAGAGGGAGAGGGAAGCCAAAGAAGAGATGGATGGATTGTGTGAACAGTGATATGAAAGAAAAGGAAGTTAGTGATAGTATGACGGTTGACAGGATAGAATGGAAGAAAAAAAGGTGTTGCGCCGACCCCAAATAAGATGGGACAAAGGCAGGAAGATGATGGAATCTTCATGCAACATAAAGTACAAAGGCAGACTTAATTAATGCCTTAGGCATTCTCTACCAGTCAACCTAGGGTGGTGAAGAGACAATATGGTAGGTGCATAAAAAGAAAATTTTATACGAAAAACAAGAGTAAAAAAATAGTATACATATAATTAAAATGCACATACATATATATAATTTAATATAATATGTAAAATATATACATATGTATTAATATAAAGTAACGAAAGAAGTATTGAGACGATTCTGCTATTGGTATCTTTTTTTTTTAAATCCATTGCATTAGGAATTACTTGTGTACCATGGGTGTGTTCACAAATATGTAAACTCATATACATAAGGCATCCAGACCCGAAAAAAACTATCTGCAGGGCTTACAAATCGAACCCGCGACACAGCACAAGATTCAATCGCTCAACCACTACACCAAATGGTGCCGCGTTTTCTGAGGAGTTCGATAGCAAACATGTGACACGACATTTTTATATTATTCTATGTAGATATGGCTCATGAAGCTGGGATTCTTTAGAGAGTTAAAGAAAATATTGCTAGAAAAAGTAATATAGAAAAAATCAATGCATAATGTAGGGCATAGGCCTCCGCTACGTGCGTAATGAGGATCAATCACATAATAGCAAATCCGATTTTTACTAAGTACATCGTATGTGAAATAATTACTGAGCATTCAATTTTTTAAATCATTAAAATACGTCAAGAAATGGTGGATTTATTAAAGTTTTTCTGAACGGATATTTGGAAACGCGCGCTCTCACTGGACTGTTTATGATGACGTCATTTGTCATGACAAACGGCTTGATTATATTCATACGCCGGTGGATACCGATCATGACAGA
This sequence comes from Mythimna vitellina, assembly GCA_949316375.1. Classification (NCBI taxonomy): domain Eukaryota; kingdom Metazoa; phylum Arthropoda; class Insecta; order Lepidoptera; family Noctuidae; genus Mythimna; species Mythimna vitellina. Next base: position 2,595,834 of record OX438699.1, on the reverse strand, counting down.
TGACGTGACATCGAGTCGCTTCATTCTCTGGCACGTTTCTAGAACTAATACACAAAAATTGCTGTATCTTCGTAATTTTTGGTCCGATTTAACTAAATTCTTCACAGTATTTACTGTTTTTTTTTATGCTATAAGTTTGCATACTCCACAAAAATCATGAATGATCCTCATTGACAAGGCCCGCCAGATCCGATACCTACCAGGGCTGTGGATTTGTTCGAAAGAGGAACTGCGGCAAAGGAACACAAAGGGCTACGGAAAGAACACAGGTGGGTTTTAGTCAGTAAAAGTTTGACACAGTCTTCATCTCGCGCAAAGTGGAAGAAGTCACATGATAAACAAAACCCTAATTAACAACGAGCTTTGCAGTAGTCGGTCACTTATCATAGTATAGATCATACTTACGAATATGACCTTACTTTCTTTTCTTTGAGGGAGACATTAGCCACCTTCACGAACTTAAACCTAACTAAAGGAATGTCACCAACGACGTGACCCTTCAAACTTAAAGTCAAAATTATTTATTTCACATAGGCCTACATGGACACTTAACCTTTTCGAGTAGTGTAATTAGAGATACAATAGCAAGACAATGACTGAGCAAACACCGGCGTTCGCTCGGGTTTTAATCAACTAAAAAACGTCTTTATGGAGAAAAACTTCAATTATGATACCCCACTTACACACGAAAAGTCCATTCAGCTATTATCTACTTGTCAGTGTCAAAATGATAGTTCTACTCCCAAATCAAGTTTTGTACATTTTAGGAGCTATATAGTGACGATTTTATGTGGGATTTACTTATCCCAGGGGAAGGGGTGGGTTTTATCCTGCTAGGGATGATCCCAATGGAATAGTTACGTGTTTGAACGGAAAAAAGAGGATTGACATAACATCAAAGTTTAACATTTAAAACGATCTGGCCCGTTTAACTTTGCCATAGCATGAATTGATCAATTTCTAATTGAATTGATCTGGCCACGACATACTACACTTTTCTTTTCTTGTGATGTATTTAATCTAAATAATAATTTATTTAGTGTGACAAAAATTGTTTTTGCAATGTTTTTTATATTATTAAAACCTTGACTTCATTAGTAATTTATTATTGCATACATCTCATTTATTAATAGGTATGTTTTATTGTGTAGCCTTTTTTATAATGTAAACGTGATTATACTGTAGACTCCGCGGATTTATAGATTATTATTGTTAATTTGTTTTTGCGTACAAAGTTGACCGGCCTTTGTCCTTCCATATCTATTAATATTGTGACATGGAATTTTTGTAGAATCAATAATTTAAAAAAAAGTACTTAAGCATGTAGTTTTTCTGGCCGGTTCTTCTCCATAGGAAACGACCATTGGAACTGTGTGCTAGCTTGTGACGTTTTATAAGTGCCTATGTAGGCCTATGTGTAATAAATAATTTTGAGATCGATGACCCCTCCTCCCCTAAAAGACGCCTCTCTGTGATTGGTGGTACTACGTATACCACCACGTTACTACGTATTTGAACTACGTGGGCTCAATGCTGCTTGGATTGATGACACATATCTTCGAATTTTCAGTTCTAGGACAAGTTGGTTTCCATACATTGTTATTTTTTCACAATTTCAAGTGTGTGTGTAACTGAGTAAAAACCGAATATTGTTAACAATATAACACAGAATGAACACATCTAAAACGCTGCGAAACCTTTTTTAATAAACTTACTCGCAAACTCGCTCTTATCCACCGTTTTTAGGCACGCAATTGACTGCTTTTCGCACTAGTGTGGAAAAGTGAGCTTGCTCGCCCCCGGCCAAATTTTATTACTCGTATCAGGCTGAGCGCGCGTCGACCCCTTCGAGTCGTGCGACAATCACCACGAGTGGCCCGTCAACTCCCGTTTATGTATGCCTTCGTAAGTGTATTGAAAAAGTTTTTTGATACACGCAATGCCAAACTTTCTTCACTTGTATCAAAATTTACTATTTCTATTCAGCTGTTTATCTTTTCAGCCACCCTTTCTGCCTTTAGAGAAAATATCTGATTCACATATTCATTACCAAACATGCCAAACAAGTTTTCATAGAAAACTCGTAAACGAAATCTATCCAACCCAAGTAATGTTCTCATATTTTGTTTACAAATGATTGTAAACGGGAGGGAATATGTAAATTCTGCGGCTTGTATCCCGGTAAATAGGGTCGGGATATTTTACCAATGTTTGGGTATTGGTCCAAGAAATGTGATGTTTTTAGGACAGCCTGTATTACCTCGGGATAGTATTTGCCCTAAGTTATATTTTTTGGCTTGTGAGCAATAGATTTTGGATGTATAGAAAAAGTTAAGTTAACAAGATTTTGGCTGGTAATTCCAGAATGCCTTCTCGAAAAAGATCCATAAGGATATTTTTGATTCGTTTTTTTTTGGGCGTTTTAAAACAAAATCAAAATTTACGAAATTATTTTATGCTTGCAAATTACCCAATATGCTAATACTGATGCTCGAATTCTTTTCCGAATTATTTCTCTTAATTTAATTTTTAATTAGTAAATATACTTAAAGGTCTTGTTTATTTAAGTGAAATCTCAATAAATAACTACTCCTAAACAGCAAAGTTATTAGCATTTTTTTTAATCCCAAAATGTCACTTAATTTATGGAAATATCTTACAGGCTGTTGATTATTATAAATGAATGAATGGCGATCCAAATGATTGATGATGGGCAATCGTTATGAACGATTGATTCAATTATAAATTTACTAATTATAACAATTTTTCGTGGACTATTTTGGGATTTCGTTTTTTTTTACTATATAAATATGATCTCTAAAAGGTCACTCAATGGGACAGAGTACCATTTTATTGTATTCATTAAAAAAATAGTGGTTTATAAGACCATTAAGAAGGTCCTTTTCACTCGCGTGTCGTCAACATCAAGCATAGTTTAAAAGCTTGTTACTTCATCTAACGCAATCCAACGTGATGTTTGACGAAAAGGCAACGCGAAAAAAGAGAGAGAACGCCTGAAATCTCTGTTAGCATTCGGTAATTCTATGATTTACTCGATAATTGAATATTGTACAAAATTTGTTCTAGGAAATACGTGATTTTTTAAACCCTTAAAAGTTTTTGAAAAAAATTGTCGTCAATCAGAATCTTAATTAAATTTGCTAGGCTTTTATTATTATACTTTTTCGACTTTTTAAATTTTTGAGTTAATTATGAAGTGTCAAATTTCATGCAAAATAGCAGATTCTCGGAGGTGTTTACTGGATTAGTTTAACACAAATTTATAAATTGATCATAGAAGCCTAGATAATATCCACAAAACATTGTATTCCAAAAAAAAAAAATCGAGTTATATGAAAAAAAGTGAAACAGTGAAAATGTATGTCGAGTTGGATGCCCTTAAGGGCCCCTTCTTCCGAAAGTTTAGGCATTTTACGCACCGAGACGGCTTGCGTCCGCGTTGCACAGGAGCCGTCGCGATATGAACTCCGGTGACCTATGGCGGTGAGCGAGCACGCCACAGTATAGATAAATAAATCAGTACTTCAAATATTGTTGGTTGGTAATAATAGCTTGTTTGCAACAAAAACGTATAGCTTGATGTGCTGTCCACTGCACTATTGACTGTAAACACTAATACACTTAGGTATATCGTTATAAATGTATGACTTTTTTTTATTGCTTGGTAAAATCATCAAATGAGTCCTGCCGCTCTGGGTGGAGCGGAAGGGACTGTCAGAGTTGTACTGACTAAAATCCACCCAGTTCCTTCGGTTGCCCTTTGCGTTCCAGGGCCACGGTATTCTGATAAGACAGTCTCGTGAATGACAAGGCAGGCAATGATCATTCTGTACAACTTAAAGAATGGTTGTAGAAGATTTGGTGAGTTATATAATTAAAGACAAATATGATTAATTATAATATAATAAAATAAAATATATAGGTACCAGCATAAAAATTCATAAAAATGTAGTGGTCGTGTGTCAGGTCCAGGTTCATTTTCATCGACCGATATATTCCTCAATGCTGGGCGCAAGTATCTTCTAAGAGGGTCAAAGCCACAGTCCTCATGGCACTCCCCTCCGAGTTGGGAACTAGGACCTGATAGCAAATCAAGATTGTTTTGCGTTAGAGATTCCTCATTTTCCTTATTTTCAGATGATTTGTTCTCTCTCTTCAAGTGTCAGATTTCTTATGCCCATACCACGCGTATGTCTGGGGTTCACGATTTCAGGAAGTAGGCATTTATGGTAAAACCGTATTAATTTGGACCCCATTTTCGATTTCCAAAATACGTCATCTTTTTCAATTATTTCGATGTGGACTGGCTCTTTTTCTCCGGCCCAAATTCCATGTAGACATTGCCGTCGTCTTGCCACATGCAACTGTCCCTTTATTTGGTAAAACCAATTACTATTTTTATTAATTGTTGTAGTGCGCGTTTTTTTATTAAATTTTAATATTTCTATTTTATTTTCTTCAATAGCTTTTTTCATGCCAATTTTTGATGCTGAAAAAGGACATTTGACTTCTACCAGAATGTCATTTCCAATGAGCCCATCTAGGCGTAGCACCAATGAATAGGAAATCTTTATCTAAAAAAACTTTTTACAAAAAAAAGATAACCGACTTCACTAAAAAAAAACACTAAAAGGATCAAAATAACTTTAATTTCGGAAGTCGGTATTTCTCGGTATTATTTGTATCTTATTTAACACCGACTTCCGAAATTAAAGTTATTTTGATCCTTTTAGTGTTGTTTTTAGTGAAGTCGGTTATCTTTTTTTTGTAAAAAGTTTTTTATTTCACACTTTTTAGTTGCGATTCACTTATAAACAGAGTGCCTATTTCTCATGACAATTCCAATTAATCCAAACACTACTAGGTTACATTGTTTTATTATAAAGTTCCTGTGTCTACCTTCCACCTTCCGGCTCCATCATTAGATCAGTTTAATAGTACCTTATAGCCAAAGTGCATTTCATGACAATTCTAATAAGCCCAAACATGACTAGGTTACATTGATTAATGATGGAGTTCCAGTGCCTACTTTCTGGCTCCATCATCATCATCAGATCAATTTGATGATACCATTTTCAACGGAACTATTCAGAACCATTAATTTATTTGTATTATCATAGTCGCTTAACTATCTTCATTGTGATATCTATGCGAGTATGAAGTTCCGTTGACCATTTCTGATCTTCTTCATCAATTCCACTTCATCATGTTACTTTTTGCCTGTAAATGCTTAAGTTCTCGATGAAAATACCAAAATCACTATACAGTTGCCTATAATATTTGAGGAGTTCCCTCGATTTTGCCAAGATTCCATCATCAGATCCTGACTTGGTGACTATGGGACCATTTGGGAAGTATACCCTTTCTAACAAAAAAATAATTTTTCAAATCGGTTGGCAAGCGACGAAGTTATGCGCGAACAAACATAAAAAAAAATACAAACATCCGAATTGAGAACCTCCTCCTTTTTTAGAAGTCGGTTAATAAACAGACCACAGGGCTCAAAAAATACGTTTTCTTGTTGTTGTATCTTGTGCAAAGCTTGCTACTCATTTTCAATACCGTAAGCAATGGATGTAAAAAATATATTTTATAAAAAAAAATTAGGCCGTGTTGCCTAATTTTTTTTATAAAATATATTTTTTACTAATGGTGCGGTATCTTTTGATACTTGCCTTTTGCAAATAGGACCGAAATTAGAGGCAGTAATAAGATTTTTGCGAATTTCTAGCCATTCGCTATTAATATATATCGGCGCAAATACTTCTAACAATACGCAGAGCGCACGTGCAACGAAACGTCACCCATGCTGCGCGCCCCACCAGACAAAAGTGAAAGGCAAAGAGCTTATAAAAGGCCTGCGAACTGTGTGAGCAGTCATTCGTTCGGCGACATGCGAGTTGGTCGGACGTTATTGTAGTGAATTTTATTATTATATTATTTTGAAATTGATTTGATAACGTTTATGTTATATCATTGTTAAGTTTAATTATACAAAAGTGATTTATAAATAAAACATAATGGATCATAATGATGCTTTTATTCGTGAAGACACTCCTCCTCTTATATCAGAAGAGGTGACGAATCGACGCCAACAATCTGCTCTTGCAAACACAGCAACCTTGGCACTCCTGGCTAATACATTAAAGGATACAATGTGTGAAATAATGATGAAAATGTCTCAAGAAAATCATGCTGCACTTGCATCAATGTTGAAAATGATAAGACCCAATCGGTTCGTAAAACACGTATTGCGCCGACCCCAAGTAATATGGGATGGGATAAGGGCAGGAAGAAGAAGACCATTAAAGACGCAGATAACGCACCAGGACACATATCAATAGGATAAAAAAAAAAAAAAAAAAGATGCTGTTGAATTTGCGATTGGTACAAGAAACCTGCACAGAACTCTTAAACCTCATAGAAAAACGTAACGAAAGATTTGATCCAGCGTCAAATTAATAATATTGGTCGATGCAGAAAGGTTTGCCATGAACATTTAAGAAGAGCTTTGCACTTTGGAGTTCAAAGTAACGTGGCCGTATCGGCAATGATCAGAGTCATAAAAGAAACCGAGACATCTGATGAGAACAGTAGTACATAAGTCAAGTTAACGTTGTAAGTACAGAATTATAATCACGTGAAGTATGAGACACGAACGGATGTGAAACGATGAGTTGAGGTAAGACTAAAATGAGCTGTGAGGCTATGAGGTTCTATAACGTGTGACCAAAATTAGCGCTGAGGCTATGAGGTTCTATAACGTGTGACCAAAATTAGCGCTGAGGCTATGAGGTTCTATAACGTGTGACCAAAATTAGCGCTGAGGCTATGAGGTTCTATAACGTGTGACCAAAATTAGCGCTGAGGCTATGAGGTCGATGTTCAAAATGATTCGCGAATCAATCCAAAATTAGCGCTGAGGCTATGAGGATGATTGGCAATCAACGAGACTTGTATTTAAAAAATAATGTAGTTATTTTTGTAGATTGCTGCGAGATGTCGGTGCAGGGACGCACCCATCATCAGAATGGCCGTATCGGCGCAAATACTTCTAACAATACGCAGAGCGCACGTGCAACGAAACGTCACCCATGCTGCGCGCCCCACCAGACAAAAGTGAAAGGCAAAGAGCTTATAAAAGGCCTGCGAACTGTGTGAGCAGTCATTCGTTCGGCGACATGCGAGTTGGTCGGACGTTATTGTAGTGAATTTTATTATTATATTATTTTGAAATTGATTTGATAACGTTTATGTTATATCATTGTTAAGTTTAATTATACAAAAGTGATTTATAAATAAAACATAATGGATCATAATGATGCTTTTATTCGTGAAGACACTCCTCCTCTTATATATATATATTCGCTTTGTAATATTGTATTACGCTTAATCGCGTCCTTGTCAGCAGTAAGAATTTCTAAATTTTTTAGTTTTTTTTTTTAAGAATTTTTAATGATTTTAGAAATTTTTCTTTAGCTACTTCTAGTTCAGACAGGGACATATCCGGGTCTAAACTAGAACTACTACTAAAGGTATAAAAATGTTTCCATTATAGATTTAAAATTCTAGTCATACTGACTTCGCTGGTCTGTGTAGAGGAATAAGTACTTATGCAATACACTTTCGGATTTTCTTCACTTCAAATACCCTTTTTTTCTTAATATTGTTTTTTCTATTCGCCATTTCATTACTTATAATACAAAACGTTTATTTACACGCGCGGCAACGATAATTTGTGGTCGCGAGCAAAAGTTGCATAGGTCCTCCCTCGATGACGTCCGGCAGGACACTGGCGCGGTGCGCGTGTGCCATTTTCACGTATTTATTTTATATTAAAAAAAATAAATGCCATATCATAAATTTATCCAAAAATATCCCTGTCAAACTCGATTAGTAAATTAAATGTAAAATTTTCATAAAAGTTGCGTTCCCCCAAGTCTCATAAAACTTAAAATACTTTCAAAATCGACTTTACTTCAGATTTTTTTTTTATCGAGTGAAATGTTAAATAATGTGTTTTTAACCAAAAAAGTCACTAGATCAAAGATGTATCTGTACTATATATTTTTTTACGGATTTAAATATGATGATTTCTCTGAAAACAACTCGATCTAGAAACGTAAATTTCGAAGAAGGGGCCCTTAAGTATTTAATTTTATAAATTACAACGTACAGAAATCTACTGGGGCCATGGGTAGTGTGAAAACGAAACCCGGGGCCCTGGGACGAAGGCAACGAAGGAACAGGAGTGGGTTTTTAGTCAGTAAAAGTCTGACACTATCTCCCGCTCCGCCCAAGAGCGGGTTTTGTCATAAGGTGATTTTCCCACCCAATAAAAAAAAAAAAAAAAAAACGTACAGAAATAGCTCTCAAGAACTTTGCTAAAAGATTAGCATATTTCTCAACTCTTTATGTTCTAGATATTTTAATTGGCGTATCAGATTATAAGCTCATTAGGAACACATGAATACGCTAATTATGTAATTAAGCACACTCAAGCTTCAATGTTAATTAACAGTGTAGAGACTGATGCTAGTATCTAATTATAGTCTTCAATGAATTTAAATTAATTAACTAGGTATTACAGATCTAACTGAAATGTAATAATGGGTTCTGATTACACTTAAATCTATTTACACAACCAAGTTAATATAAACGATATGATTAGCTTTTTAACAGTCTCAACGTCGCAAAGCGTCAGGTTCTGGGATAGATTCTTGTGTCGTGAAAAGTGTTTTTTTTTTAGGTGGGAACATCCCACTCTTGGGCAGAGCGGGTGACAGTGTCAGTTTTACTGACTAAAAACCCACTCCTTTTCTTTCTTTGCCTTCATTACAGGGCCCCGGGTTTCACTTGCACACTACCCGTGGCCCCAGTAGGCTTCGACTCTGCTGGGCCCGTACGATTTGTTGACATCTCTCTGAGGCGCGCGTGGAACAATACTCGCCGTCGACGATTTGGGCTCGGTCCGGACGGTTATCAGACAGTCGGATGGCGGGCTACCCAGTGCTTGCCTTCCGCATGTCTGCGCCTACGGTGGCTGGAGAGAAAGTGTTAATAAATAAGTGTTATTAAGCATTTTGCCATTAACACATTGTCTCAGTAGCAGCCCGGAATTTGGAAGTCAGTGACGTGATACGCCCGTGATTTGAATAACGTGTTTAGCCGTTGGTTCTGCGTCTGATCTCTCTCCGGTCGTGTCGGGTTGCCGTCCTATCGGACTACGAGATTGAAGGAGTAGAGAGTGCACCTGATCTCCAACATACTTGACTGGTCTCTTGTGTGGCCATCCATCGACCACATGTGGATGGATGGAGAGGATGGCCAAAGAAAAGATGGATCGATTGTGTGAGTCAGTGTTAACGCGACTGCAGACAGGATAGAATGGCATGTTAGTTTTATGTTTGCGTCTTTTCCGGCAAATAAAAAGTTTTTCTTTATTTTCTTTTTTTCTAATGGAAGAAAAAACCGTGTTCAACATTTTTTGGGTAGGATAGTATTCCTGCCGATGATTCTATTGCTGGGAAAACGCTTCGTCACGTTAGAGTAGTTTCCTTCAGGCCAGCAACTGCTAAAAAAGTTGCTTGTCATTAATTTTGAAAGCGTTTTCTACGATTCCACCTATCAATTAACACAATTAAACGCTAACTTAAGAGGGTCCTTTTACTATGGTCAACGTCGAGCATGCTTTAAAAGCTTGTTGCTTCATTTAACGCAATCCAACGCTATGTTTGATGAAGAAGCAATGCAAAAAAAGAGAGATAACGCCTCTAAACTCTGTTGGCATTCGGTAATTTCGTGATTTACTCGAATATTTCACAAAACTTTTTCCAGGAACTACGTTTTTTTTAACCCTTAAAAGTTTTTCATCATTCAGAATCTCGATTAAATGTAAAAGGCTTCTATTGATGTACTTTTTAAAATTGTTAATTATGACTTTATTATGGAGGGCCAAAGTTCACGTCAAATAGTAGATTTTCAGAGGTCTTTACTAGATTAGTTTTACACAACTTTATGTTTTGAATTCTATAGAAGCCTAGATAATATCCATAAGATATCTGTGTATAAAGAGATAGATATGTAAAATCACGTAAGAGCGGTTGTATAAAAATGTACCTCAAAAAGGACGCTTTTAAATAAAAAATCTTCAACGTAGTCAGTGAAAAATCTGAGAGGTACAACCTATAAGTCTGTGAGTCAAGAGTGAATAGGTTACATCTAGGGAAGCGTACTCCACCGTCGCACGCTTACCTAGAAGTAACTAATAGTAAAAAAAACCTTTAGGTATTTTTCATGATATTCTTTTAAATGAAAAATCATTCAGAATTTTTATACTAATCTAGATGAGATTATTCAAAGATTTATAGATAGATTTATGAGCACTATCTTTTCGTTAGAAATGATCATTACTTGACCGAAAAATATATCTTTTAACGGTTTTATAGCTTGATATATGATTTATTTTATGGGGTCTAGAAAGTGGGGTGTCGGTAAATAAAACTGTTTGTGGAAGTTCCAAGTACCTATACCTAGGTCACTGAAGGTACTTTGTCTGGAATAAATTGTTGATCGAAGGTCTAGAAGAATGAATTTTCATTTATGACTTCAAATAAAGATATAATAATAAATGAATAAACGGAATAATAATAATAAAAAATAAATATAAAGTATAATAATAATAAAGAAATATGAATAGTAATGTGTTTTCTTATATAGTAGTTTATAATATTTACTATGATATGGGCTGACTAACACAACGTGGAAGCCAATCAAATCATATAATGTGAGATTTGCCAAAAGATTAAATTGAGTAAGCTTTCAGAATTCAAGTGAACCTCGTCCAAAATAAACACTTTTCTCAGTTTACTTGAATTTATAGATCAACAAGTTTCTGTAACCGACTTTACCCGCAAATCCGTTCAACCGTCTGTGAGTGAAGGAGTAATACACACACACATACACATATCTACACACAGATATACACGTACAAACATTCGCCTTTATAATATTAGTGTTATAAATAATCCATCTATCTTCTATTCCTTTTCAAAACATCATCATAAATCTGATTCCAGACCACGTCAAAACTAAATCGTAAAGAAATAAAAGATTTGAGAACGAGACAGTCGTGAACTTATTTTATTGTAGTACTAAAAAGGTCTGTTATGGTCTACGCCAGAGGAGCAGAGCACGTGTGCAGCATGAGCCGAGCTCAAATTCATGTAGTGTCGCTCGTGCTCGGCTCCGTCAGGCTAAAGTGGCCAGCGATTCGCGATGCGACTGGAAGAGCGAAACGAGTTAAATATGGTGTGGCTACATTGCACATATATGCTTTACAACGAATTAGATGAGCAATTCATGCGGCTACGGTCATTATAGCGGCAAGATACTCAACTTAATGTTAAACTGAGATGGTTATCTTGAACTAATAAAATCACCCACCTAATATCACCCCGCCTGGGCAGAGCACTGCCGTGTCCTCGTGGGGGCGATCAGCGGCAGCGATCTCTCGCGCCAGGCCTTGGTACAGGCCATGGTTTGGAGCGAGGAGGAGTGGCAGGCGGTCGACTCCTTTGAGAAGCAGTAATTCTAGCACAGGAGGCGGCCACCCGCCCGAGGCAATGAATGGCTCTCGCATCCCAGCCTTATTCCGATTCCGATTTCACCTTGACCTTGGATGCCACCGTAGGCGTGGGCTTGCGGATGGCGAGCAATGGGTAGCTCGCCGTCTGACCGTCCGGTAATCGTCCGGACTGAACCCAAGTCACCGACGGCGCGTAGTGTTCCACGTGCGCCTCAAGGAGATGTCAGCAACCGTAAAGGCCCAGGAGGGTCGAAGCCTACTGGGGCCATGGGTCATGCGAAAGAGATCCCCAGAGCCCTGGAAAAATGTCAAAGAAGGAACAGGAGTGGGTTTTTAGTCAGTAAAAGTCTGACACGCCCTCCCGTTCCGCCCAAGAGCGGGGGATGTCATTAGGTGATTTTCCCACCCAAAAAATAAACCCATCTAATATCACTATAATGGTTCACAGAAATTAAACCTGATTCTCTATTCACAATAGACCTAAGTGGCCGTTGCATAATAGAACGAACAGCCAATCGTATTGATTATTTTAAATTAGGAACATTTCGAGCAGCCAACCAGCACTTTGCTTTTAAATAAATAACGATGACAGTTTAGAACACGGTATGTCGAGATTTATTTAAAGTACTGGGAAGTGGGATCATTCCAAAAATGGAATTGTGGTCGTCTAGACTAGCGACCAGAGACGCCGTAACTAATACCGCCATAGATTTATATCGTAAAAATCACACAGTATATCTACCATACAAGATACACGTCATTTTTATTATCTCAAGGTCACGGTAACTCCTTAAGGTAGCCGTTCACCCTAGAGCGAGAGGACATTGTCTGATTTCCCACCTTTAAAAAAGGCATGTAGCCACTTCATCATCATCATCATCATTTCAGGCGATAGACGTCCACTGCTGGACATAAGCTTCCCCTAAATGCCGCCACAATGAACGGTCCTGTGCGTCTTGCATCTATCGGATTCCCGCAACCTTCACCAGGTCATCGGTCCACCTTGTAGGGGGCCTTCCAACACTGCACGTCTTCTGGTACGCGGTCGCTACTCCAGAACCTTTCGGCCCACTTAAGTTTGGCGATTCTTCGTGCTATCTCGGCAACCTTCGTTCTCCTGCGGATATCTTCATTCATATCTTCACTTAGAAAAAAAAAACTATTATGAGTGGGTAGTATAGTCAGTTTCGACGGCATCGTCTATATCGGCCGCCTTGGCAGATAGGCAGATAGTTGTTCTGTTAGTGAATAGAATTTGCTAGGCCAAGTGGATAAATATTTTATTTTTAACATAGGCCAACTGAGAAATGGATTACTGTTGGATTAGATCATAGCATAGCATAGCATAGTCGGCCTTATAATGTTCCCACTGTTGGGACTCAGACCTCCTCTCTAGGTGAGGGAAAGAGCCGTAATCCACAACGCGGGCCCAGTGCATGTTGGTGGATATCACATGTCTTCGAATTTTTGGTTCTAGGACATGCCGGTTTCCTCACGATGTTTTCCTTCACCGTTTTGAGAGCAGTGGTGATGAAATAAATTACACAAAGTAATGCGCCTGGCTGGGTTTGAATCCGCGATCTACAACTCGTCGTAGGGGTCGTTACCACCGGATTAGACCACGCTGGAAATAAAATGAGTAACTTCAAGTTATATTAATATTTTGCTGGAACTAAAAAATATTTCAAACTGTTGCAAGAAAATTGAATCCAACTGAGCTATTAGGCACTGGACGAAACTCGGAAATGACGAGAAGAATATAAAGATATCGCGGCTGTTTTTTTGTATACCTGTGCCATATTTTATGAGCAATGGTGGCTCAGCACTAATGGCCCTGGCTTAGGAGTTGCATTTCGTGGGTTTAAACCCAAGCAGGATCTTTACTTTGCGTACATAATTTATTGCATCACTACTACTCTCAAATCGGTGAAAGAAAATATCATGAGGAAACTGTCAGGTCTTCAAAACTGCAAATGATAAATAATCTACGCTAATATTATAAAGAGGTAAAGTTAGTTTTTTGTTTGTAGGAGGCAATCTCTGGAAGTACTGGTCCGATTGCTAAAATTTTTTTCACCGATGGAAAGCTGCTTTATTCCTGAGTGGCTTAGGCTATATTTTATATACGCGGGCGAAGCTGCGGCCAAAAGCTAGTAGAAAATAATTATTGACAGAAAGAAAATTATTATGAAGAAGTCAAGATTTGACAGTCAATTATATAATGTTACATCTGTTACTGGACTATTGCAAACTTCCTAAAATTTTAATAAATTTCTTCTTCTTTTAATCTGTAAAAAGGTAGAAAGTTTTTTTTTGTTTTTTTTTTCGTTTGTTGGAGGTAATCTCTGAAAGTACTGGTCCGACTGCAAAAATTATTTCACCGACAGAAAGCTGCTTTATTCCTGAGTGACATAGGCTATATTTTATGTACGCGTGTAAAGCCGCGGGCAAAAGCTAGTAAATGATATTTATTTTGCAAGAAAGTTTTTTTTAAAAAAATGAAGAGAAATATAAAGAGGTTTCGCGTTTTTATTTTTTTTGACGTGTTTTCTTTCTAGTCTTTCCATGTTTTAATGAGCAATGGTTGCCCAACGCTAATGGCCTCTCAAATCGGTGAAAGAAAATATCGTGAGATAACCGCCATGTCCTAGAATCAAAACTTCTATATATAAATGATATTTATTTTGCAAGAAGGTTTTAAAACATTTTTACCCGTTAATTTAAATTAGGCGAGGCCGGCTCTATACAGGCCCGCGTGGTAAATTACGGCCTATTCCCTATACCAAAAACGATGCTCAAAACTCAGCAATAGAAATATTTAAAAGTCTGATCCATCATCATCATTTCAGAGGAAAAGCGTCTCCTATTGGACACAAGCCTCCCCTAAGTGTCGCCATAACGACCCGTCCTGTGCATCTCGCATTTACTGGATGCCCCCGACCTCTACTTGGTCAGCGGTCTACCTTGTGAGAGGCCTTCTGACACTTCACATCGCATCGCATTCGCATCTTCCGGTACGTGGTCGTACCCGAAAATGCAGCGTCACTCCAGGACCTTTCGTCTCCATCGACCATCTGTAAGGCAGATTAAGCTATGTCATATTTTAGAAAAAAGTGGACATTTATCCTTATTACGGAGCTTCACTCAATTTAAAAAAGGCTATGCTCGGAGTTTCCTTGCGTGATCGCGTCAGGAATGAGGATATCCGCACGAGAACCAAGTTTACGGACATCGCCCGTAGAATCGCCAAACTTAAGAGTCAGTGGGCAGGGTACATTACTCGCAGAACAGATGGTCGATGGAGACGAAAGGTTCTGGAATGGCGACCACGTACCGGAAGACGCAGCGTTGGAGGGCCTCCCACAAGGTGGACCGATGACCTGGTGAGGGTCGCGGGAATCCGATGGATGCGAGACGCACAGGACCGGTCATTGTGGCGACATTTGGGGGAGGCCTATGTCCAGCAGTGGACGTCTATCGGCTGAAATGATGATGATGATGATTCAATTTAAAGACTATGAGGAGCTTTGTGTAATTAATCTTAAGCAAAATTAAGAATTGGTGAAATTGTTTTTTATTGTTTGGTTGTTTGTCGGCTATAATCTAATATGATAAAGGAATTTCTTTCTGGAAGTTTCTTCTTAAGTACAAAAATTCTTTCAATGACTGAAAGATACAATAATGTTGAGTGCTATTACGGTTAGAGCTTTGGTAATAAGCTGAGTAAGAATTCTTTGTAAGCGTAGCTAGGTATATTTTCAACTAGCTGTTGCCCGCGGATTCGACCACGTAAGAGTAAAAAATTGTCTCAACGGAATATGTTTCCGTGATAAATAGTATTCTATGGGCTACTCAAGACATGCTCGACCTATGTACCAAGTTTCGCCCAAATCTGTTCAGCTCTTCAAGCTTGAAGAAGTAACAAACAAACACACTCAAGTATTTGTTTTTCTATTACTACTAATAATATCTAATAATAGCTGTATATTTGTGTAATCTCTTGCAGTCACACTACTGTGACTGCAAGAGATTACACAAATATACAGCCCTATTTTTTTATTAGTAAAAAAAAAATGGGGCTCTATCCGTATCCGTTACTGATCATATTTTTGTAGTCAGAAGTCATCATCATCTTCCTGCCCTTGTCCCATCTTATTTGGGGTCGGCGCAACACGTTTTGTAGTCAGAAGTAAAAAAACGAAATCCCAAAATTCTCCACGGAGTTTTGTCATAATTGGTAAATTCATAACATAATCAATTATTCATAACAACTGCTACTAGAAAATACTACGCGCAGTGTTTTTCCACTTTGATCGTCAGTTATTCATTCATAATCAATAGCCTGTACAATATTTCCATAAATTGAGTGACGTTTTGGAATATAAACAAACACTTATAACTTTTCTGTTTATGAATATTATTTATTGTGACTTTACTTAAATAATGACAAGACCTTTTCAATGAGTGCGCGAAAAATGTACCGTTCTTCACTTAACGAATAAAAAAAATAATAATTAAATTATTAAAAAAAATACAAATAACTAGCTTTTGCCCGCAGCTTCACCCGCATACATAAAATATAGCCTATGTCACTCAAGAATAAATTAGCTTTCTATCGGAGAAAAAATATTAGCAATGGGACCTGCAGTACTTTCAGAGATTACTTCCTACAAACCAAAAAACATAAAACAAACTTTACCTCTTCATAATATTAGTGTAGATAGTGTTGATGATTCACACAACGTTACTTTAACCAAACAAGCAACCTACCCTTGATAACCATCACACAAAATATATAATATATAACTAATAAACTCTCTGTTTACGAATATATATTACTATGGCAGATTTATTAATATGTATTCTTATCTATATATAAATATATTATCTTCATAATATTAGTGTAGGAAATCATCTAATGACCTGTAATCTCACGCACTAGGGTAGAACAAGAGAGCACGTCAGACTTTTACTGAAAAAATCTACTTGTATCTTTCAGTTGCTCTTTAATTTCAGGACTACGGTATCTCTTTCGAAAATTACTGTGACCTTAATGGGCATTGGACCTCCTGGGCGCATCACATCTTTAGAGGCGCGCGTGGAACCCTGCGCACTGTCACCGAGTAACAATAGACTATGTTTTAACTATCGAAGCAAACACCTTAAATCTGGGAAAAGCAACTCCAAGAATTTTACAACGAAACCTTACTCATGCAGTATTTTACAATCACTAACGGAAATGTACTGTACGAAATAGATGAACAAACAAATAAATAATATGATTTAAACTTGTATAGATAATAAAAATCGGTGCAACCTATAAAACTGTGTACCGTTGAGAAACAAATCTTTAGAACGACCCGAACCCGTGGGTTTTCTTTTATTTTCGCTTGTAAATGTTCTATCGTAGTTTATTGCATGTTTTTCATTATTGTGATTTATTTGGTAGTGTAAAATTTTCCGGAGTGACGTCATTAGTTATCTCAGATGAAGTCTTTTTAGGATTCTGTACCTCAAAAGGAAAAATCGGAACCCTTATAGCCTCAATTTGTTGTCCGTCCGTCTGTCAGTCTGTCTGTCTGTTTGTCAGGACCCTTTATCTCAGAAACGCGTGGAGTTATCGAGTTGAAATTTAAAGCATATGCTCAAGTCTGTGGTCCCTTGATTCTGTGAAAAAATCAAACTTCTGCCCCAAACCCATTGCTCGCTGTCCGCAAGCCCGCGCCTACGGTGGCCGTTAATCGGGGTCGGAATCCCGGCGGCTGGGCCGCGAGGACCATTGAATCGCGCGTGCGGCCGCCTTTTTTAGTAATGCTAGCACATTACTGCTTCGCAGAAGGAAGAGACCGCCTGCCAATCCTCCTCGCTCCAGACAATGGCCTGTATCAAGGCCCAGCGCGAGGGATCGCCCCCAACGAGTGCTCCCACGAAGACACGGCGGTGCTCTGCCTAGGTGGGGCATACCTCTACCGTATGCTTCACCCAGGCGTTTTTTCTGCACGAACCCGGTGCAGGAAACTCCCGTACTGACCATGTCCGGTGAGGACCTGCATCATGCGGAAGGTTAGGACGCCGTGCGTGTCCCTCAAAGGAGGGACTTACCGTCGTAATTGTGGCGTGCCCAGAGCCTACATCCTATGTAGCTCCATCCCTTTAACAGTTTAGTTTAGGTCGTGAAATGGATTACTTTGAGAGCTTCGTGGTAGGGTTTCAAGGCACATTACCAGTCGATAGCGATGCAGAGGAAATTTTCGATACCATTTTAGGAGTTTTCGGAACAGAGTGTAAAATCCTGCAGGCCTCCGTTGAAAAGGGAGGATCATCCGACCGAGACTGGTGTTGTGTCTGGTCTGTGCAAAAAAAAAACACCTAAAAAGGACGTATATAATGTACAGGTAATCTTGTAACATTATCAAAAGAATAAAGAATTACCATTCAAACAATTTAAACCATCTCATCACCACCTTTATCTTAAAATTAACAACATGAATAAATTACTAGTCTCTGTTTATTATCCACAGCTAACAAGCTAACGTGTATAATATTGCACCAGTAATATTGGATGCAGTACGTAGAAGCCAAGGTGGTTTGAGGGATTAATTAGGTTTTATTAGAAGCAACACTGTTAATGAGTTTGTTGAAGCAATATTGACTGCGTTGTTTAAGTTTTACCAATTTGAGATATATAAAGTATATTTATGTCGTGGCGAGATCTTAGAATTGATCACTTCATGATATCGCCACCATACATCTTCGTTTGGCCATATCATTGATGTAGGGTTTCTATAATAATAAAAGGTCTAAAGAAAGTAGGCCAAACGAGGATTGACATATCATCAAATTTTAAGGTTTAAAACGATCTGACCAGTTTTACTTGGCCATGTCATGAAGTGATCAATTTGTAAGATCTAGCCACGACAATTATATATCAAATCGGTATCTCATGGCCCTAGCATGCCTAGTAGGCAGGCATGTGATATATCACATACTTTTGTTGTGTTTTATTTTATGTTCGTTTTCCATATTTCCGAATAAAATATTTTTCTTTCTTTCTTTAGAATAAAAGTTTTTCTGTTTCGAACATCATCATTATTTTCCTAGCCTTTCCATAAATAACTTTGCTTCGGCAGTCTTACCGGATGCGGCTGAAGACCTGTGTTTTACATGGAGCGACTGCCTATCAGACCTCCACAACCCAGATACTGGGCAACACGATACTCCTTGGATAGACTGATGGTCAGACTATCTGGCACCTGACTACCTGTAACAACTGTCTGTCAAAGACCTACAAAAGACCACCAGGACGCAGGAGCTTTACGTACTTTCCGAGGCACGATGTGCCAGTAGGTAATTCTCCTAGAAACTTAGAAAAGTACATATGAATTGAAAAATTCATATATACGTATGTAAGTCAAGAGTAAATAGGTTACTTCTAGGAAAGCGCGCTCCATCGTCGACCGCATCGTCGCTTTCCATCAGGTGAGATAGCGGTCAAGCGCGAACCTTTCAAGAATAATAAAAAAAAACACATAGGTATATGTCCGGTTTCGAACCCGCAACCGACTGCCAACAGCTTAAGAGGCAGGTACCGTACTTACCTCGTCGGCTGTTATATTTTTGAGCCGTTTGGGGTTGAAACTCTTGGGCAGTGGGGTCCGAGTGCTCATACGCTTTTTAAAGAATTATCCAAAGGCTTAGTTGACACTTCGCGTGACCTAAGGGCTGGTTTTTATCTCGGTCAGAGATTAAGCATTGCCATACAACGTGGCAATGCCGCCAGCCTTTTGGGAACATTTTCAGTCGACAGCGATGCGGAGAAGTTTTATGACGCTATATTTTAGCTCGTAGTTTTTGCCTTTACTATAGGAATATATAGTTTTAATTAGTTAAGTAGTGTAGCATAGTCGACCTTATAATTTTCCTACTGTTGGGACTCAGGCCTCCTCTCTAGGAGTGGGAATGGGCCGTAATCCACCACGCGGGCCCATTGCGGGTTGGTGTTAAGTGTTTTTATTGAATTAAATAAAACTGTCTAAAATAAAATATACAATATAAATCATCATCATCATCATTTCAGCCGATAGACGTCCACTGCTGCCGAAAGAAGCACCGTTCTTTGTGGCGATATTTGGGGGAGGCCTATGTCCAGCAGTGGACGTCTTTCGCCTGACATGATGATGATAATGATGATGATGAAGTGTCGCCATAACGATCGATCCTGTGCATCTCGCAACCATCGGATTCTCGCGATCTTGTGAGTTTCGGTACAATATATTTCCCAGAACTGAATCATAATCTCAACATAATCATCAGAATAAATTAATATTGAACCGACGGACGCTCACATCGGTTAATATTATGTAAATATACGCGGTGCATTCCCGGAAACTGTTTCATTTTAATGTGTTTCCATTCGTATCGATGTATATTTAGATTGGTTGGAAGGTTATCGATATTGGTGCAGAAGATTATGATCATTTGTGTATCTTTCCGTCGGATTGCTGTTTTGCAAATTTGTTTGACTGAGGAGTGAATTACCCTGACAGAGTCTGTGTTTCTTATTAGCTACTACCTGGAGTTTTTTAAGTCAAGAGTGAATTGGTTAGCTCTAGGCATGTGTGCCGAAGATATGACAACATGGGGAAATATAGTCCACAATAAAGTTATTCGTCCAGCATTGAGGATAAATGGTGCAAGGAAACAACCACGTAATTTACCGATGGTCTGAACGGCTTCTATTAGTGACATTGTCGCTCGTACACAACATCTTGTTCTTGCTTCCAACACAACAAAATATTACACTTCACAGTTAAACACAGTAACATTTTGGATACACCCGAGTCACTTTTAAAATAGACATACTTACACAGGTAGGTTACCTGGAAGAGATCGCGAAATGCGATAAGGCCGCCCATTGTATGTACGTATGTGTTTTAGTTTAGTGTCCTTTTATATATATATATATTGGTGTACAATAAAGAATATAATAAATAAATAAATAATACTTAATAATTATATGTATTTAGGTACCTACATACCTTTTGTTTTGTTTTTATCTTCTTTTGACAATCGATTCACCGTACGCTCAAATCTCTACTTTCAAATGATATATGTTGGAGCGGCAGGCGTCGGTCGAAGGTTTATTATTTATTCTTGTGTGCACTATTTTTAAATACAGGGTGTTTGGTGCATCGTGTGCCAAATTGAAATGGTCGACGGGAGGGTTCTGGACCCTGCTATCCTTTCAGGCCCAGCAGGGTCGAAGCCTACTTGGGCCAAGGGTCTGATTCTGAAAGGAAGACTCGGCCCCGGTACGAAAGGCAACGAGGGAACAGGAGTGGGTTTTTAGTCAGTAAAAGTCTGACACTATCTCCCGTCCCGCCAAAGAGAGGGGGATGTCATAAGATGATTTTCCCACCTGAAAAAAAGACCCCTAAACACTTTTCATTTGTGGATTTATTTCATCAACTTTTTATTGTTTTATGAAAATAAGATCCAAATTTTTCATTCAAATACAAATTCCAAAAAATATGTAAGGCGTAGACAGCTAATGTCACTAATTTTAAATTCAAAAGTACTCTAATACAATACTCGTCTAAATAAAATTAAAATTCAGAGTCTACACCTTATTTTTATTTAATTTTTACCTCCTACAAACAAAAAAACTTAAAAACAAACTTTATCACTTTATAATATTAGTGTAGACAGTTATAGATGATCCACACAACGTAACTTTAACCAAACAAGCAACTTAACCTGGATAAACATCTCACAATACACAAAACATATAATAATTTTAGAACTAATAAACTCTCTGTTTACGAATATATATTACTATGAAAGATCCATTAATATGTATGATGTTGTACCTACTAAGAATCGAATTAAGTTACACTAATGTAGATACCTAGTCTAGGTCTAATGTGCGTTTAGATTGAGTGTTCCTTTTTAAGGCCCAAGCGCGCGAGCAATGCCATAAAACAGTGACTTTCCGAAGCCTACTACTCGGTAATGGCCAGGTAAATGGGTTTGAAAAACATACATTGTGACGCGCTCATCCCTACTCTAACACACGTAAGGCCCGCAAGGGTAGGAACTTATAACGTTCCGTGCCAGAAGAAAACGTTTAACGTTTCACAGTTTATTCGTTCAAAATACAGCCAAAATACAGCCCCCCTAGCCAAGTTACGATCGTTTAGTTTGCGTCGAACGCCTCGAGTAGGCCACGCCTCCGATTTCTTTGTTCTGACGTCGTCTCAACGCTGAGTCCCGTGGTTAGAACAAAAGAATCGGAGGCGTGGCCTACTCGAGGCGTTCGACGCAAACGAAACGATCGTAACTTGGCTAGGGGGGTAGGGCACGTAAGTATAACCAAGACATAACAATTTGGTGATTTAGAAACGAAATCGAAGGGTCGCGAAGACGCAAGCGGCACATGATTGTGCATGCGTACTATCCTAAAGCGCCTAACACCACTCGATATTCATACAGTCTTAGTCTATGTAGCGTCACACAAGAAAAAAAAGTATGGATGGTGGTATTATTTCACCAATTATGTATGAAAATAATTAAATCATTTTGGGATTATCAATTTTTCAAATCGGCCCATTTGTTTTTTAATTGTTGTTAAAAAATACAAATTTTTCCTCATCATAATTATACATAGAAATATCAGATATATTTATCAAAAATATTTTAAATTTTTTGTAAAGTACCTACACGTTATGTTATCAAATAATCAAAAACAGTTTTTTAATGACTTGGTTTTATTTATCGTTCTTTTTCTATACCTACTTATGTAAAAACGATTTAGAAAATGATAAAGTTTAAAATTTAAATGAAACATTATAGGTATCTATTTAAACCAAAATTAGCCATGCATCCGCTAGAGAACTTCTAGAGTCGTAGACAAAAAACCACTGAACAAGGCACGCCTCTCTGCGTCCCGTCCCTGCATAATCTTTGAGCGGTAGCGCGCTTGGTACGGACAACTCGGTATGGGGGCGTCGGGCGTATGTGTGATTTTAAATCCGCCCGATGCTCAAGGTCGTTGTCGCGCACTATACACCTTTAAGGTCATAGATCATTAGAGCCACCAGGCACCTGACCAGGACCACCTCGCCTTGAGCGGTTTGTATTTTTTGTATAGAGTACTATGGATATTCACTCACTACATCAACTCCGGAGTGCCTCGCCCGCGGTATTACTACGCGTGGACGGCGAGTGGACCACTCGGTGGTCACCCGTTGCTCGCACACTTGCCTTGCGTTGCCCACGCGCTGGTCTAGAATGGATCGTGTGCTGTCTGTGAGCGCGAAAACGATGCATTGGCGACACACCGCCCCTTTTCTCGTTATTCCTTGATATCTACTCATTTATTCGCAGACAACGCAATGTCTACTCATTGACTACGTGACGTTTACTGCTTAACAAGATGGTGTCAATTCGTGGACCACATGATGTTTACTGATAGACCTAATATGGCATCCAACCGTGAACCATCTGTCGACAACGAGTGGACAGTAAGCGATGAGGTGGTGCTGGTCGGGTGCCGAGTGGCTCTAATGAGCTATGGACCATAAAAGTGAATTATATTTTTACAAAATCGAGTAAGGAAAAAAAATAAATATTAATAGTGAAATCTATGCGGTGAAAGTCGTGGTCAAATAAAGGAACACTATCTGCTAATCTGAGAAAATACTGTAAATCGTGTCTCAAAATATACTAGTTTTCAAGATGATGAGTCATACAACATTTGAAGGTATGCGGAACAGAGAGTAAAGTCCCGCAAACCTCCGTTGAAAAAGGAGGATTCTCCGACCAGACTGGTGTTATATCTGGTGGGCAACTGCCCCATAGATGATTTCGGACTATTATATGTTCTAATTGCGCGAAGAACTTTAATAGCTCGATGCAGGATTAGTTCTTATGTGACGCCATAGGCCGCTTGTACACGTTAAGAAAAGTCGTCGGGATAGGCCCGGCGAATTTTCTTAACGTGTACAAGAAGTTTGCAAGAATTAATGTCGTTTCTACACAAGAACTGTGTACACTGCTTTGGCGCTGACCAAGAATAACATCTTGCCTGTGCTAGACACGACGCGTGAAGTTGCTATGGTGCGGCAGGGGGGCGGGGGAGGTGAGGGGGAGCCACGATCAATTTTCATGGCTAGATCCGACAAGATTCTTATCGTGTGCATGAGAAATTAGTTCTATCTGCCGCAGATACGGTGAAATTTCTTAGCGTGTGCAAGCGCCCATAGATGTCGCTACAAACACATTAACATGATCAAATAAACAAGTCTAGAATCGTCACAACATAACACATAAATTGCTCCAATACATTGTATTTCAGTTTCCCAACATAGTTGATAGTTACAGCCATGTAAGCATAGCTGTAAAACAATATAGTAGCACTAGGATGCGTTATGTCTCTCCTGAATAATTCAGTTTTATTCAGAGGTGTCTCTAGATAGTAAATTATTCAACACTGTCGTCATATCTACACTGTCTACACTAATATTATAAAGATGTAAAGTTTGTTTTTTTTGTTTGTAGGAGGTAATCTCTGTAAGTACTGGTACGATTGCTGTAATTTTTTCACCGATAGAAAGCTGTTTGTGCTGTGTTTCCTTCGTGACATAGTTGGGTCATAAATATCAAACTATTGGAAGTTTTCCAAGTATTGTAAAAATTATTTTGGGGTAAGCTGGTTTATTAACTAACAGGTACTGGGCCAGCGTGAATTACGGCTCATTCATACTCATGGAAAGGAGGCCTAAGTCCCAGCAGTGGAAACATTGTACTAGCGAGAGTTGACTTGGAGGGATATGAATATGACACCTCTGGATTACGTCACTTTCCTTTATCTGTCTCTGTGTTCCATGAGTGTGTCCGTGGCATCACCAGGCCTTAACAGAATACCAGCGTTGCTTTATTTTACTTTTTGTTTGGATATCAAGGTTCCACTCCTCAAAAGGAAAAAACGGAACTCTTATAGGATCACTTTGCTGTCCGTCCGTCGGTCTGTCTGTTTGTCTGTATGTCTGTCTGTCAAGACCCTTTATCTCGGGAACGCGCGGTGGTATGGAATTGAAATTAAAACGATGTACTCAAATCTGCGGTCCTTTGAAACTATGAAAACATCAAATTTCAAAATTAACGACAAAAAATGGTCCGGCTGTTTATGTCGCAAAAGTTCTGGAGCAACCGCGTACCGGAAGACGCAGCGTTTGTAGGCCTTTTACAAGGTGGACCGATGACCTAATAAAGGTTGCGGGAATCCGATGGATGCGAGACGCACAGGACCGTTCTTTGTGGCGACACTTCGGGGAGGTCTAGGTCCAACAGTGGACGTCTATCGGCTGAAATGATGATTGATGATGATGGTGTCGCAAAAAATTTATGTTTCGACCAGGGACCATTTTGGTTACCCATTGAAAGGGTTTTTGATAGGGTTTTGACAAAGTGTTGTTTTAAAACCCATTTCATATTTGTTACAC
Source organism: Mythimna vitellina (assembly GCA_949316375.1). NCBI lineage: Eukaryota > Metazoa > Arthropoda > Insecta > Lepidoptera > Noctuidae > Mythimna > Mythimna vitellina. The sequence continues at coordinate 2,570,724 of OX438699.1, read as the reverse complement.
TTATTTACGAAAACCCTCATCAATGGATAACCTCTTCCAAACCCTTTCGATTTGTTTACCTGTATATTCAAAAACCCATTCTTGGTGGTTTATACTTTTTAGCGGTAAGACGTTTTGAACGGGTTACTCCTTCAACGACTGTAACACAGTTACCCATTTGGACTACAAATATTGTAACTTTATTTTACGCGTCAAGTCGCAACACGTAATCTAGGACTTAGCGACTCCACAGTCCATACACATACGATTATTTTATGGTTATTATTGCAGTGATTTTAAAGTTAAATGTATTTTTTTTTTCTGGAATAGTCGGGATTGTTTCATGTATAATCTTATCTTTTTTACGGAATCATAAATGTCATTGGATCGTCTCACTCATCATTTAGTGTCCGAAGGGAAGGTCAAAATCTATTCTTCCACGCCAACGTAATTTAAAATGATTTTATTTAAAACCCTTTAATTACCCCGACAAACCCTTTCAAAGGGTTATCTGCTTCAATTGGAACCGGTAACATCTTGAACTAGTTAACTTATTGATAGGGTTACCCTAACGTTAGTGTTATGAAAGGGCTAACACTACGAAGAGGTTTTTTTTTTTTTTTTTTTGTTTGGTGGGAAAATCATCCTAATGACATCCCCGCTCTTGGGCGGAGCGGGAGATAGTGTCAGACTCTTACTGACTAAAAACCCACTCCTGTTCCTTCGTTGCCTTCGTCCCAGGGCCCCGGTTTCCGCTTTCACATTACCCGTGGCCCCAGTAGGCTTCGACCCTGCTGGGCCCCTACGATTTGCTGACATCTCCTTGAGGCGCGCGTGGAACAAAACGCGCCGTCGACGACTTGGGCTCGGTCCGGACCGTTACCGGACGGTCAGACGGCGAGCCACCCATTGCTCGCCGTCTGCAAGCCCGCGCCTACGGTGGCCGGAAATCGGGATCGGAATCCCGGCGGCGGTTGGAGCGTAAGGACCGTTGCCTCACGCGATCGGCCGCCTCCTTAGCTAGCATTACTGCTTCGCAGAAGGAGGCGACCGCCTGCCACTCCTCCTCGCTCCGGAGCATGGCCTGAACCAAGGCCCGGCGCGAGAGATCACCGCCGCCGATTGCCCTCACGAGGTCACGGCGTTGCTCTGCCCAAGCGGGGCACACCTCCACCGTGTGCTCCACCGTGTCCTCCGGGTGGGCCACACAGTGGCGACACCCGGGCGTCGTTTCCGCACGAATCCGGTGCAGGAACCTCCCGAACTTACCGTGTCCGGTGAGGACCTGCGTCATGCGGAATGTGAGGACGCCGTGAGGTCTTTCCAACCACGCCTCAAAGAGGGGACTTACCGCCATAATTGTGGCGTGCCCAGCACGGGGTCGCGACAGTCGCTGTCGCCATTTCTCCATGAGAACTCGCCGGAACTCTGTCCGCCATGCCGCGACTTGTTGCGGCAGCGGAGTTTCGCCCCGGCGTTGCATCTCCATGCGCCGTTCGTGCATGAGTGCAAGGACTGTTGCCTCCAGTTCCCATGGTCGCTGGCAAGCAAGAAGGCTCGCCGCTTCGCGGGAAATCGTCCGGTATCCTCGCACCATCCGTATGGCCATGACCCTCTGGCACGCGTTCAGCCGGGCTGCCGGCTGCTTCCGCAGCCCCGGCGCCCACACCGGCGCGCCATAAAGGGCCATGGACCGAACGATCCCCGCGTAGAGCCTCCGGCAGGAGGCGTCTGGACCCCCAAGGTTGGGCAGGAGCCGCGAGAGAGCAGCCCCAGTCCGATTTAGTTTGGGAGCCAGACGTCGGAAATGCTCGTCGAAATCCCATCGGCTGTCGAGAACGAGTCCCAGGTACTTCATCGTTGACCCGACGCCGATGTGGACTCCCACCGTTAGCCGGGAACCCGGTGGTGGCGCGTTCCGAGGGCCGTGAAAGCACATGGCCTCGGACTTGTGCAATGCCACCTCGAGTCCCAGCTCCTGGATCCTGCCAACGACCGTCGCGACCCCGCGTGTCGCTAGTTCGACCGCCGCCTGGTACGACTCTCCCTGCGCCAGGACCAGCGTGTCGTCTGCGTAGCAGACCACGCTGACCCCGTCAGGGAGGTCGCCGCGCAGCACGTAATCGTATCCGATGTTCCACAAGGGCGGCCCTAGTACCGATCCCTGCGGAACACCGCACGACATCTCTCGACGTTCCCACACCCCCTGGTGACCGGGGTAGGTTATGTACCTGTCTGACAGGTACGCCTCGACCACACGACAGAGGTAGTCGGGCATCCGGTGATACCGGAGTGCCCTCCTAATGCTACTCCAAGGCAGGGAGTTGAAGGCGTTGGCGATGTCCAGAGACACCGCCACGACACACCTGCCCTGGGCCACTGCATCCCCTGTCGTGAGAGCTCGCACGCACATGATGGCGTCCACCGTGGAGCGCCTCCTGCGAAAGCCGAACTGGCCGTCCGCCAGATCCGGCCCCACCCGTGTTAGGTGTGCGACGAGGCGGTCTGCAATTACTCTTTCAAAGAGCTTGCCCACCTCGTCGAGCAGCACAATGGGCCGGTACGCGGACGGAGAGTCCGCGGGGCGCCCCGGCTTCGCGATGAGACACTACGAAGAGGTAACATTTTCCGTTACTGTAGGCATACAATCTGTAACCCTTTTGAAAGAATTAACTTATATTCGGGGTTGTACGGTCCCTGGTTTCGACACTCTCAAGGGAATCAAAATTCATAGGCTACTTCGTGTAGACCTAGAATCCTGAAATTTGAAAAAATCTGAAAACTGTAAATTTGTAGTTACGTCACAAAAAAAAAAACCTTTTTTAAGATTCGGAAAAATGTTAACTTAATTCGGGAATTCGCGCTCTGAGGGTTAACAACAAATTTACAGTTTTTAGACAGACAGACGGACAAAAAAGTGATTTTCCTTTTGAAGTACGGAACCCTAAAAAAGTACAAATAAAGTAAAACATGTCCGAGGTTGAGATTTTTATCTTTTGGTTGGCAATTTTTCAGCAAACCTCTTGACTATACAGGTGTCTAAAGAATGTTGTAAACACTTTATATCTGATGGGCAAGCAGCTTGTTTGTCAGCTTCAATACTGTACCAAAGCGCTTTGGAGGGAATAAGAACGTTTTTCGGAGGCTGCGAGATTTTTCGAAAGAGTTACTGCGGCCTTCGAACGTAAAGGCAACAGAGTGAACACGGTTTTAAACAATAAAAGTCTGGAGATTCCCTCTCTCTTTTACCAGGTAGGGAAAAGTTATTTGATGGTTTTCCACCTCAAAAAAAAAACTATAAGCACCGTCCAACTACAATTTAGGTGTCTTTAAGGCTAGAGTGAATAGGCTCTTAATAAACTGGTGCGCCTGACCATCAATGATTGCATCTCCGCTTACCATCAGGTGGGATCGCAGTCAAGCACTGGTTTAAATCAATAAAAAAAAACAAAAAAAAAACAAGGTCAGTCATCAAATCACCAAGACTGGTAAACGAATTAGCGATGTTGATAGTAATAGGTTCGACCCGATTCCTCATCATCGTCATTTACTTTTTTTCATACTGTTGGATATGACCTCCCCCAAGTGTCGCCATAACGAACAGTCCTATGCGTTTCGTATGCATTGGATTCCCGCGACTCTCATCAGGTCATAGATTCATCTTGTGGGAGGCCTTCTAACGCTACGGTTTTCCTTCACCTTTTTGAGAGTAGTGGTGATGACATAAAACTCTTGTATCGTATTACTGATGATGCGTGTTGTAACCATAAATCTATACCATTATTTATTTATTTATTAAAAGTTTATGCACTAGTAAGAAACACTGTACAAATGCGGATTTAATGCCTTAGGCATTTTTTACCAGTCGACCTTAGGGTGGTGCAGAAATATAACATGGTAGGTGCAACGTAATGGTAATTTAGATTAGAAATACAATAATAAACATATACTTAGATACATACATACAAATTAACAATGTTATTATGAAAAAAGAATCTAACAAAACAACGATGATTACTCCAACTTTCTGAGAAGGTATTCACTGCCTTCACCTTAAAAGTGAACCGACTGGAAGCCGTCCTGATGTTCAGAGGCGCATTCCTAAGTGAGATCGCTTGGACAAAGAAGGAGGACTGGATAAACCCAGAGCGATGTGTGGGACATCGTAGTAGGCGATTCTTGGTAGATCGGATATTTTTGTTATGATCAGAGTAAAGAAATTGAATTTAAAAAGTCAAATAGGAAGGAGAAGAAGGTTTATCCAGAAAAGGAAACAGCGTAGTCGAGTATCTTAGCGCTCTACGCTGACAGATGGGTAAACATTTTAAAAGTGGTCGTTGCTCAGATACATGATCATACTTACGAAGCTTGAAAACAAATCGAATTCAGAAGGCGGTCTAGTTTATTGAGGAGATCTGCATTCATAGAGCATTACCATAGTCGTAAAAAGGAAAGATTATTTCTATTTTGTTTTAAATGAATAAGCTTCAACTACAACACCATTAAAAAAAAAAATATATTTTACCTATAGTGAGCTATAATACTTTATTATTGCGCGACATAGGCTATATCCTAGTTTCATACAAAAGCCACTGCTAACAAAACTAGTAACAAAATATAAAAAGAAATGTTCCGAAAATCGTTGAGCAAATAAGGTGTGCACCTTTACCATAAAAGTCCCATAGGGAGAAACAGCTCACTCACAACAGTACTTACTGCTCATAAATACTTCTTTATACGGGGCCGTATCGTTTTCACTTCGCCGATACGGGACCCTAATAAAATGGTTTTTTTACCCTAATGAGGTAGCAAAGTGGCTTTTTGTGTAAAGGTGAAATAAGTTTCATGTAGAATAGGTAACTATATTTGCTGAAAGATCTGAATGATTGACGCTAGATTATTTGATTTTTTTTAGATGTATTTTAGATTGAGTGTGATTTTTACAAGCTGTAATTTTTTTTTCAAATATTTTGCTATCAGAATTGAATAGCATTTTTCTTTTTCGTGTTTTAGGTACTTAAAAATGTGCGATTTTTGTATAGTCATAGCATAGTCGGCCTTATAATGTTCCCGCTGTTGGGACTCAGGCCTCTCTCTAGAAGAGGGAATGGGCCGTAACCCACCACGCGGGGACAGTGCGGGTTAGTGGATGTCACATGTCTTCGAATTTTTGGTTCTAGGACATGCCGGTTTCCTCACGATGTTTTCCTTCACCGTTTTAAGAGCAGTGGTGATGTAATAAATTACACAAAGTAATGCGCCTGGTTGGGTTTGAACCCGCGGTCTACAACTCGTAAGTCGGGGTCATTACCAGTCGGCCACCACTGCTCGATTTGACTACTTGATTTATGTATGGTTGAAGGAAATTTAAAGTTTTTTTTTGAGATACCTTCCAATGATTTCAGGTGAATTTAGGTGCAGATTAAATATTGGATTTAGAAGATTGGCTAAAATAACATTTTCCCCGTTTACAAAATATTTCAGATTGAATAGGTATAGTCAAATTCTTTCACAAAAAATCTGTTGCAGTTTTAACTAACATAAAATTCTAATATGATTTAAAAAATCTGCAGGCTTAGCCAAGTTGATTATCTACATTCGTGAACTCTAGTAGAAAACTAATCAAATACATGGAAATTACATCATCTCAACGTTAAATCAAGTGGTTAGAAAAAACGAATAGAAAATTCGTAGCCAAGTTCACATCGTTCGAAATGACAGAATGAAAGGTAATATTTTCTAAAATGTTCATCGCTAAATCCTGTAGTTTTATGGTATACATGGTAGCCAAGTTACAATTTTCGTAGAACGAGCTATCGACTCAGGCGCATGGCAACCAACTTATCGTTTTCTAAAATCGCTTAGGCCCGGCGCACATTATCGGCATCGGCAAGGAAAAGGATCCTTCGGCATCCCTTAAAAGATCCTTCGGCATCCCTACATGCATGCCTAAGTATAGTTTCTGACAGTATTCGCTTGTATGTAGGGATGCCGAAGGATCTTTTAAGGGATGCCGAAGGATCCTTTTCCTTGCCGATGCCGATAATGTGCGCCGGGCCTTACGCACCGAGGGGTTACTGTTTGTAGAAAGAGATTCAGGACGAAACAGTCGTAACTTGGCTAGGCCTGCTGTTCAGAGAAAATAAACGATTGTTTGAAAGTAATTTCGCTTTTAAACTTTTTGTTTAAGTTCACTCTTAACAATCCGACATTAATATATACAATAGCAATATTTTAAACTTCAAATAAGTCGCCAAAAGAACAGCTGAAGCGGAATTCATTAACAATAACTTCGACTTGAAATAAAATTACAAAAACTTCTCCAGTTTAGACTACCATTATACAAATTATTTCAAGGTTCCGCGTGGCTCAGTACCGTCTAGATAACTTAAGTTTTTATCAAAATACTTAAAATAATGAAGTTATAATTTGTGAAAGTGTTTTTTATGTATGTACGATAAAAAGGACAATGACCATCCATGTTAAGAAGGTTCTTTTTACTCGCCTACCATCAACATCGAGCATGATTTAAAAGCTTCTTATCTATACATATAATAAAACAGTAAAATTCTTTTGTGATGGTATTAATTGGCGCAAAAACTACTGAACCGATCCTGTTCAAATTTTGCATACACAATCCTTATAGGTCAGGGCAACTGATAGGCTATAAACTATCACGCTATTTGCTATGTGGGGTGAGCAATAATCCAAAATGTAGGTATTGAACGACATTTGCCGCGAGTTCAATTCCCAGCTACAGTTAAAAATTTTGACATTATTTTGTCTTATTTTTTTGTATTAAAATAACTTTTACCATTTTTTCAAAATAAAATTGATATTTCTATTCGATATCTTCTAAATATTTTGTAAAAACTAATCAAAACACATAATAAAATCAAAGCGACGAGTAAAATCACGTACTATAATGTTACATTATTCCATTTAGCTGCAAATTTAACTTCCAAAACGAAAATCATCACGCTATCATCGTTAGGGAGCCATCCAGTCAATTATAACGTTTATATAAGAACGTCTATTTTATAGTTTATTCATCGAAGACCGCAGCACAGTGGTTTCGTAACTAGACTTTCATGTAAAGTGAAGGTGGTTCAAATCCCATACGGCTCTCTTAGGAGAAATTTTTATTCTATTTTGTCATCGTGAATAAGATTTTTTAATATATTTTTGCATGCTTACAATTTTTTTTTTTTATAAATCTACGTGTGTAATATATCTGTAGAAATTTTTAGTGAAGTGCGTATTATTAATTTTAGAAATCGATGTAGATAACTTTTATACATTTAAATTGTGTGGAACTTGATAATTATTTTACTTAGGTTTTGTTTCATCGCAATGAAACAAAGCATATGAAAGACAAACGGTATGAAATCAAAGTTTTCGAGAAGTAAAATATGACACCATAAGCAATTCAGATACTCGCAACGCCATCTAAAGACTCAAAGTAGAAATAATGATGACAATGATGGTTGAACTTCATATTAAATTTGATAGATGGCATTGCGTATTTTACGTAATTTTCCGAGTGGCAGAAGAATGGCCATCGCCCACGTTTACAGTTATGGTTAAACTGGTGTAAGACGGAGGCATTTTTAACAATCCTACTGCTTATTTTTATTATTTTTTTCCCATTATTGTAGCAAGCTAATTGACCGTGAATATTCAAGGGATACCATCCAAAGACGATAAAAGTAAATACCTATATGTATTTAATTATTCACTTTAAAATAACACGACCACATTTTCGGAAGGGGTTACAGGGTACATTGCGTTGGATGGTCCCCAGGTGGACCGATGACCTGGTGAGGGTCGCGGGAATCCGATGGATGAGAGACTCACAGGACCGGTCATTATAGCGACACTTGGGGAGGTTTATGTCCAGCAGTGGACGTCTTTCGGCTGAAATAATAATGATGATGATGGCACCTTTTTCCTTTTTTTAAGGGTGGAAATCATCCAATGACTTCTCCCGCTCTGGTTGGAGCGGGAGGACGTGTCAATCTTTTACTGACTAAAACTACACCTGTGTCTATCACTACGCGCAGTTGAGGATTGGGCTCGATCCGGTCAACTACAGGACGGCTAGCTACCCATTGCTCGACGTCCGGAAGCCCGCGTCTACCGTGATTGGTAGTCGGGGTCGGAATATCGGCTCGGCGTGAGGCCGTTCGTTCCCTAACGCGTGCGGCCTCCGCCTTCGCTAGCATTAAGGCTTTGCAGAAGGAGGCGACCGCCTGCCATTACTCCTCGCTCTGGATCAGAGCCCGGCGCGAGAGGTCACTGACGCCGATTACCTCCACGAGGACACGGCGGTGCTCCGCCCTTGCAGGGCACATCTCCACTGTGTCCTCCGGCATGATGGCACCTTGCGGATTAATAATGGTGTGTTTTATTATTTACAGTCACTGCTTCATATAAAACGAGATCGAATGTGTTTTTCTGATCACAGTTCGACAACGTATAATGTATCTCAGATTCCTTGCAGCCTTACGTCGATATCTGGACGTTACCTCTTTGCAATGAGTGGTGACCAACACTGGAACAACCCTCTAAAGGAGGCCAGTCTCAGGGATAACACTTATCGGCTGCTACATTTGTTAACCGTATTTTCATTGTTTTATGGATAAGCTCAGGACTGTTGTGGGTGTTTCGAACGGTTTCTGTTCTGGGTTCGGTTGAAAGTACCCTGATATTACCATTTTGTGAATCGCCTGGAGGACTCGGTGTAGCATGCGGTGGAGGTCTATCCATCTTGAGTGAACTGCCGTGTCCTCATAGAGGCAATCGGTGTCAGTAATTTCTCGGTTTGGCCATCAATATGCGAGTTCGATTGAACGGGGATACACGCGCACAAGGATTCGCCGTAGTTCATTCATAAGTTGGAGACTCTTCATAAGGTAGTTCCAACTATGGAAAAAACATTTGTCTTATATACGGGGATATCAATTAAATACACACCAAAATATTCTAGGTAAATAAACAAGTAATTCTAACGCTTAAAATGATCAAACTGCAATAATCAATGCAAGCATGCTCTCGCAAATTCTTCATAAGTACTGGTATGGAAGAAGATAGTTGATGATTTATTTATTTAATCCTTTATGCACAAATGTACAGCGGCGGACTTAATGCCTGCCGGATGATGATGATAGTTTTGGGATTCACTTAAGGCTTTTCACTATCAGTGCACGTTATCCAGCTGAAGGTCGGTGTCCCGATTATGCTCCTTCGTTTACCTCTATCAAAGCTGTCTAACTGCTTAAACTCTTCAGTGAAAAGTTATTGAGACGAAAATTGTTATGGGAGATAACTCTTTCGATCAATCTTGCAGCCCTAGCAGACATCGGCCCTAGAGGGCCCTATCCATTTGCTGAAATCTCTTTGAGTCACGCGTAGAATACTACGCGCCGTCGATTCAGGACTGCTTTGACCAGACGGCCGGACAACACCACCGCAATCTTGTGTTTGCAATGGCTGGGAATTGCCTTGCGGCTTTCAACACCCGGAGCTTCCCTTGCAGCGACCGCTGAGGAGACAGGATGTCCTATCCCTCATAGTTTCAGCCACCTTCTTTGATCATAGTGCTTCACTGAAGGAGGCTACTGGTTGTCATTTTCTCCACCAATCGCCCCCATAAGGACAAGGCGGCGCCGGCTCTCCGACCAAGCGGGACTGACTTCCACCGTATGCTCCATCGCATTCTCCGGGCGATTCGCACAATGGTGAGACCCGAGTGTTTCTTCCCGCTGAATTCGACACAGATACCTTCCGAAACACCCACAACCGGTGAGTCCTGCACAAAAAGAGGATGCCGTGACACCTCTGTAGACACTTCTCAAAGACAGGCATTACCGCTGCGATTTGATTGTGGCGTGCTCACTGTGGTGAGGGGTTAAAATCATACAATGTTGTTTTACCAGAACATAAACCAGAAACATACATATGCCCATGCATACATATGCCTTTTCCCTTGGGGTAGGCAGAAATGACAACTGCTACGACCCAGACATGCTCTTTCTATTCAGTGACGGTCATACATCTGGATCTGGACGAGTACATAACATGTTTTCTGAAGGTAATTTGCGTTTTTAACCGACTTCTAAAAAAGGAGGAGGTTCTCAATTCGGATATTTTTACCTTTAACCGTTTTATGTTAAAGTACAATAAATTATTGCGATGCTTTCGGAATTAATTGCAAGCACAGAGTGAATGTACAGTTTTACGAATTTAACGCGGACGAAGTCGCGGGCAACAGCTAGTTTCATCTAAAGTAATCCAACGCGATGTTTGAAAAAAAAACAACGCAAAAAAGAGAGATAACATCAGAAAACTCTGTTGGCATTCGGTAATACCGTGATTTACTAGAATATTTCACAAAATACGAAATACGTGTTTTTTTTATACTTAAAAGTTTTTGAAAAAAATTGTCGCCATTCAGAATCTTGATCATATTTGCAAGGCTTTTAGGATATTCTTTTTTGACTTTTAAATTTTTGAGTATATTATGAAGTGTCAAAGTTCATGCAAAACAGCAGATTTTCGAAGATCTTTACTAAATTAGTTTTATACAAATTTATAAATTGATTTCAATAGAAGCCTAGATAATATGCACAAGACACTATGTTTTCAAAATATGTAATGAAAAATGTGTAATAACGTCATAATCGCGTAAGAGCGGTTGTATGAAAAATCCCATTGCTGCCCAGAATGAACACAATGAACACAGAGCATTGTTGAATTTAAGCTAGTATTAGTCCGTTAACCAAAACTCACCAACAATGCTATGTCCTATTTCATCTTTTATTTTTAAAACCAATTCTAAAGTAAAACAATATTTTTTGATGAAGTATGTTTCGCCAGCCCACTTCAGCCTGAAGAATTGTTATACTTTAATAGCAGTTAATTTAGCAGTATTGATAGGTTAATTTTTATTTTGTATAACCTCTTTTTATAATGTGAATGTGAGAACACTGTAGACTCCGCGGATTTATACAGTACTATTTTTATTGTTTTTTTGGGTACAAAGTTGACCGGTCTGCATAGTCCTCTCATATCTATTAATATTGTAATAATATGGAAATATTGTAGAAACAACCTTTTAAAAAAAAAATAGTTACCATGGAGTTTCTTTCCGGTTCTTCTCCATAGGAAACGCATAATTGGAACCGTACACTAACTTCTGACGTTTTATAAGTGCCCATGTAAGCCTATATGACATTTTTTTTTTTAAATTTGAGTTGATGGTCGATAGGGCCGAAAGGTTTTGGAGTGGTGACCAAGTACCGGAACATGTAGCGTTAGAAAGCCTCCTAGTGGATCAATGGCCTGATGAAAGACTCGCATTCAGCACATTCATCGACCGGATTCCCGTTGGTGAACGCTTGGACTAAGCCTATATTTAGGATTGGACGTTTTTCGGCTGTAACGACGATGGTGCACTTCTTGTACAAGTTTTTGTATAGAGCATACCACGACATGGTTTGTGAGGGAACATTTTGGTGCGTATCTCGCGCGATGGAAACCAGTTGACGAACGATTTGGAAGGCAAGTGACTCCGGGTCCTCCGAAAATGTCAGCCGTGTAGGAGGGAGGAGTCGACTTGATTTTATTATGTACTAGTCAGTCTTTTTCTCTCTCCTGTATGGTTGACATGTAACCTTCGGTATCTTCACCATTCTACGCCTGAGATGACCGTTTATCAGCACCCAATATGGCTATCAAGTATAAAAAACATCAGAGATTATGAAAATGGGAGAAGACTTTTTAAATATCGTGATGTTGAATATGGAAAACAGAGAACAAGTTCTTATTTCTCAATTTTCTTCATGACAGCCGAAAGAAGTCTACTGCAGAAATTATGATTCCCCTACAAACTTTACAGCGGTCCTTTGGTTCTTGCATCCAGTGGATTCCTACAGTCTTGACCAGTGTCATAGGTTCCCTTTGTCATAAGCTTTTTAATACTTCACTTTCGGTGCTTCCGGAGCGCGGTCGCCACTCCAGACTCCTTGGCCCAATCCATAGGCCATTCGTTGTCCACCGTCAGTTTCTTATCTTAAGTTTAAAAAAATATAGACTGAATCACACGTGAATTTGAAAAAAAAAACAACCCAAACTTGATCTTGAACATCTAATTCTTTTAACAAAAACCCAATAACGACATTCAATTTCATAACACCCTAAGGAAAAATCTTTTATCTTTTACTTTTCTAAAACATTTATTTCACCAAAGTTTAGGAGGCGTCTCCTATCATTTTTATTTCGTTTATTTTGGACATAATATTTGCCGATATGGGAAAGCTATATTTTTATTGAGAAAATTGTCTTTATTGCCTATCTGCTAGATAAATTGTTTATTTTGGGGGAGAAAGGGTGTTGGGTAAATAAGTTTTGTGTGAGTATGATGAATCATACACTTAATGTTAATAAAGGAAAGTCCTAATCTCTCTCTTTGCCTTGCCTTAGCCCATTTCCATTGGGGTCAGCTCTCCTCGTTATTTTTCGCCAGACATTTCGGTTCTGGGTCGTCGAGTCATTCACTTGGGCTTTCTTTAGGTCATTGCTAATCACAGACGTCCAAGTCAGAAGGGATCTACCACGCTTTTTTGGACCTGTATTCATGTGTAGGACTTGCCTAGTCATATGTTCTTCAGATCTTCTCATTACATGACCCTACCATCTGAGTCGCGTCTCACTAAGTTTTTCTCCAATTGGGCGGATCTTAAAACTTCCACGGATATGTTCGTTCCTGACCCTATCATTGAGAGTGACACCTCCTGCCCATCTCAGCATCTTCATCTCATTCGTGTGCTTTTTTGTGGCATGGGTTTTTATTTCAGGGAAAGGAAAGTCTTAATATATAATAATAATATAAATTGCTTTACTTCGGACAGCATAGGAACCATTTTTGTTAGAATACACCTTTTATGCTAAAACATATTATACAAAAGGATCAGTAACAAACTATAACCATATTTTAGCAGACAATATATTATATTAGTGATTCTTATTTATAGTTATGTATTGTGATTAATATATATAGAGACTGATCAATTTGTTAGCAGTACACCGCAGACTACCCCCTGTATTATTTTAAGTTCTTACGATCCATCCTAAGGTTGTCTGGAAGATATCGCTGTTAGCGATAAGACCGCCATTGTACTTGTAGATTTAAGTTTATGTATAAGTTGTGTTACTTTTATGGTGTACAATTAAGTTTATTCTCTTCTATTCTACTTGTGTGTTTACGAGGCATTTAAGACGGACAATGATTCCGCATGAGATACTTCAGCACAGAAGTTCTTGGATCTTCAGCTACGACAACACAAAAAAGAAAAAATATCCAACAAAAAATATATCTACCTATACATATAATAAATCAATAGTTTTTAGTTGTGTGCTGATGCGTGAATGACGTGTCAAATGTACGAAATCGATGTAAATAACTTTTATACATTAAAAATTGTTATAACATTATATATTACTATATTGAAATGTTATAATAAAATACCTCCACAAATATTAGAACTCAATGAAACGAAATTTAAATCTTGTATTAAACGTACACTATGCAGGCAAACATATTATAAGTTGAAGGTTTATATTCAAGATAAAAATGATTGGCTCAATGCTGGTCCAGCTCCACTACCACCGGGGTGTACAACTTAATAAGTTTTTGAAATTATTATTATATATATATATATATTTAATGTCTTTTTTTTAAATTGTAAAATATTATTGCAGATAATATTGTATAATGTGGAAGCATTTTTTCAAAGTTTGTAAATGTGAGTACCATGGAGCAATTTTTTTTGGTTTTTACGTTACCATTAGAATTGTTTGACATAAATGAGCATGACAGTTGAGAGTTTGTCATGCTTACTCAAATGTCTCACTGATGGTGGCGCGTGTATTGGATCATTCGGATGTTTTTTTTTTTTAAATTGATATAAACCAGTGCTTGACTGTGTTGAGCTAAGTGGTGCTAATATTCGCGTCATGTCCGTGAACGGGCGCTGTCAGTTGAGACTGGTCATCTTTCAGCTGCCAGTTGCTATTTTATTATCTATATTTAGTTTTTACTTTATTTACATTGTTCTCACATAATAGCGACAAGAAACCTGTAACAGATATATTTGTAATTACAAAACATGATTGAAAAGAGTGTCCTTGGAGTTTCTTGCACATTCTTCTCCATAGAGATCTAAGCTTTGGAATGTGCAATTAGCATCATTTTTTCTGACTGACTTCTTGACATTTCAAAAGTGCCTGTAAATAGTTTATTTGAAATAAAATGTTTTGACTTTGACTTACTTAGGCTTTTTTTTCATCGCAATCGGTTGAATTAATCGAAATATTTACTACATTCACTGAATATTAGGCGGTACGAAGTTTGTTGGGTCAGCTAGTGCTATCTTTAGCTTAGCTTTAGCTTTCTTTGAGTGCATGAAGAGTCTGTATATCTGTCTGTCAAGAACCTTTACCTCGAGAACACGTGAAGGTATCGAGTTGAAATTAAAACCAAGTCTGCGGTCCCTTAAAGCTGTAAGAAAATTTAACTTCTATTAACGAAAAAAAAAGATACGGCCTTATGTCGCAAAATCGTAAATTTGACACTCTTAGGAATTCAAAATTCATAGGGTACTTCCCGTTGACCTAGAACCCTGAAATTTGGCGTAGAACAAGGTCTTACAGCACAAGTATAGGAATAAATCTGGAAACTGAAAATTTGTAGTTACGTAAAGAAAAATAAAAATACCTTTTTCTAATCGGAAAAATCTAAGAGACTCGATTCGGGAATTGAACTATGTATTTACTTAAGTTAGTTTGTATGGAACCCTCAGTGTGCGAATCCGACTCGCACTTGTTTTTACATTTGACAGGTCGCATATTTGACAGTATAATCATACAACGAGTCTGTTGGGACAGCTAGTCTACAATATATACCTACAAGTATACCACATTCATGTCATTAAATCTCGAGCCCACGGAAGCTATTAGACCATAACACACAGGCTAATTGCATGTATTCATCATAATTATACCTTTTCTTGTTACCTGGTAAAAGGGACAGATTCGCCAATATAACTTGGCACTTCCAAGTCGCGCTGGTGGAGAATAAAAGAGGGTAAAATATGTCAGAATAAGCATATTTTGAAATAGTTCTTCAGTGCGCCGTATATCAAGATAAAGTGGTCTGTTTGTTGGAATCCTAAAAACTAGGCAAATGCGGGTTCCGTACAAACTTGAAAGTTAAATTGCGGTTAACGATTTATGACGAATAAAAAAAAACTACTTACTAGATCTCGTTCAAACCAATTTTCGGTGGAAGTTTGCATGGTAATGAACATATATTTTTTTAGTTTTATCATTCTCTTATTTTAGAAGTTACAGGGGGGACACATTTTAACACTTTGGAAGTGTCTCTCTCGCAAACTATTCAGTTTAGAAAAAAATGATATTAGAAATCTCAATATCATTTCTAAAGACCTATCCAATGGGTGGCTCGCCGTCCGACCGTCCGGTAACCGTCCGGACCGAGCCCAAGTAGTCGACGGCGCGTACTATTCCACGCGCGCCTCAAGGAGATGTCAGCAAACGTAGAGGCCCAGCAGGGTCGAAGCCTACTCGGCCCCGGTACGAAAGGCAACGAAGGAACAGGAGTGGGTTTTTAGTCAGTAAAAGTCTGACGCTATCTCCCGCCCCGCCCAAGAGCGGGGGATGTCATAAGATGATTTTCCCACCGGAAAAAAAAAGATACTCTACACACGTATGGGCTTGATGAAAAAAAAAATTGAGTTTCAGTTCTAAGTATGGGGAACCCCTAAAATTTATTTTTATTTTTGTGCAGGTTGGCGAATATTACATTCAGTCAAAAAAGTATCGGGAATGGATGATTTGTTTATGGTTCCAAATTCAAATTTTTGTTTTTTTGTAGTTGGTAGATTGGCACAACTGTTTTCTATTTTGGCGCGGAGTTTGAGTTGCATCTGTTATTTATATTAAATACAGTGCTGGTTTTAGTAATATCATATATAGTCTGTATTGCGAATTTCATAATGGACAAAAATATCGAACAAAGAGTTTGTCTTAAATTTTGTATCGCCAATGGAATTTCGTGTTCGGAGTCACTGAAAATGTTACAGAAGGCTTAAGGTGAATCTACTTTATCAAAAACTCGTGCTTATGAGTGGTTCAAAGCGTTCAAAAGCGGTCGAGATGTGATGGAAGATTTGCCTCGCTCTGGTAGGCCGTCAACGTCTGCAACTGAAGTTAACATCGCAAAAGTGAAGAAAATACTGAAAATTCCCATTCAACTCTGAGAGAGATAGCCGCCGAACTTTCTATGTCTCACGAGTCGATCCATACCATTTTAACTAATCATTTGGGTATGAAACATGTTGCTGCTCGGCTAGTCCCAAAAGATCTGAATTTTCTCCAAAAACTCAATCGCATGAAAGTCGCTGAGGACATGCTAGAACGAGTCAGTTCGGACCCAACATTCATGAAACGCATTGTTACTGGTGACGAGACGTGGGTTTACGAGTTTGACATGCAAACTAGTCAACAAGCTTCGGAGTGGCGCCTTCCAACTGAACCGAAACCGAAAAAACCACGCCAAAGTCGATCAAAAGTCAAAATTATGTTGACTGTTTTCTTTGACTATCGCGGTGTTGTGCACTCTAAATTCTTACCGGTAGGTCTAACGGTAAATAAAGAATATTATTTGAGCGTTATGGGCGTTTAAGAGAGCGAATTCGACGAAAAAGGCCAGATTTGTGGAAAGAAAATTCTTGGATTTTGCACCACGACAATGCGCCTTCGCACAAGGCTAACATTGTGAACGAATTTTTGACCAAACACTCAACAAATACCATCCAGCAACCACCATATTCACCAGATATGGCTCCTGCTGACTTTTTTCTTTTTCCTAAACTCAAATTACCACTTCGTGGCACCCGTTTTCAATCGATAGAAGACATAAAGGAGAATTCGCGGCGAGAACTGAACTCAATTCCGGAAGCAGCGTTTAAAAAATGTTTTGATGAATGGATTATTCGTTGGCGCAAGTGTATCGTTTCTAAAGGAGCATACTTTGTAGGTGATAAAATAAATTTGGATGAATAACAGACATTTTGAGTATTATTGATCTTTTCCCGGTACTTTCTTGACAGAGTAGTACATGTCTTCGAACTTTTGTTTTCATGATAACTGGTTTAGCTATCCTCACGATGTTTTCCTTTACTGCTTTTGAGAGCAGTGGTGATGAAATAAATTAATTAATAAATCCACACGTATACTAATAACTTTTTTTGTAATACATAGTAGATACTATTATGTTCCTTTACAAGGGACTAGAGAGGTGGGCGACAGTTGGCAATTATGTTTTCGATACATACAACTTTCGACCAATATATCCGAACGCATCCGTACTCGTTGCCCTTTCCATCATTCCCATGTATACTCATATTTTGTTTATTAACCCGGTACTATTATGTTCCTTTATAAGGGACTATACTGTATTCATCTGGGCTTGAGACAAAATGTAAACAAACAAAACAATGTAGGTACCTACGGCCAAGTTTCTTTGACGGTTTTTTTAAGTACATAAACGTCAATGTAACAAAAACAAAACAATCAAACAGTAACTTTAAACTTAACAAAACAAGAAACTTAATGAAAACAACAAAAGTAACAACAAAATATCAAGAAATAAACGAAAATATCTCTCGTATTTATAGTGAAAAAGATGGCGTATTACAAACGTCACATTTTAATGTAAAATGTGACGTTTATAATGGGTTGTTTACCTTTTGTCTCACAGCTCCCTGAATAGGGTAAAGAGAGGCGGGCGATAACTGACAATTATGTTTTTGACAGGTACCTACATATACTTAGCCAACGAATGTATCCGAATGCATCTGTATTCGTTGACAGTCTGTTGGTTTACGTCAAACTTTATGGCGCCAAAATAATATTTTTCTGGTTAGATAGATATACAGAAATAATCTACGTTCATTAAACCATTTCTGTCAACCGTAATAAACAATTCGATTTTACACATTATTATTTTAACAGTCCCTGAAAAACTAACTTAGTAGTCAACATACACAGCCTGAAACGATATCATTATGACCTATTTCACAAATAAACTACGTCAATAAAGGCCCGTGAATCTAGGACACATATTTTATCTAACATATTTTTCTTCCAGCTCATAATATAATATAAAATTCAAGCAGCCGTTTCCAGCATATTGCCTTGCATACATAAATCACATAAGCACAATAAAGAATACTTTTTTCTAGCGATAGTTTATGTGAACGTATGAATATGACGAGAAAAAGTACATTTGTCAAGTAAAAAGCTGTATGTGAAGGCGAAAATATTTTCGGTACTAAACTAAAGGCTTGGCCATATGTGGTATCGATAACCTTTAAACAGTTGCTGATTTAGTACACAGTACTTTTTGACTAGACCCGAATTTTCTGATGAAAGTTGAAGTGCACACCAAAATAGCTATTACATGTTTATTGCATAGACTGTAATAATAACCTGTGAGTTTGACGGTGTGTTTCCTTGGTATAGTCAGCTAGAAAACATTGCCCTCATTTAGTTTAAATTGGCAAGAAAAAAATTACTTGTAAAAATGTAATATACCCAATTTGTAAAAATAAATAAATATCATTAATATAAAGCGGTCACCCAAAGGGCAATGAAAAGGGCTATGCTCGAAATTTCCTTGCGTGATCGAATCAGGAATGAAGATATCTGCAGGAGAACCAAGTTTACCGACATAGCACGAAGAAAAGCCAAACATAAGTGAAAATTGGCAGGGCACGTTGCACGCAGAAAGAAAAGGGGCCGAAAGGTTCTGGAATGGCGACTACGTACCGGAAGACGTAGCGTTGGAAGGCCTCCTACAAGGTGGACTCATGACCTGGTAAGAGTTGCGGGAATCCAATGGATCCGAGACGCAACGGACAGTTCATTGTGACGACACTTAGGGGAGGCCTTACTCCAACAGTGAACGTCTTTTGGCTGAATCGATGGTGATGAATCTTAAGCGCTCCAAAAATCAAGTCGTTGAAGTCACACAGAAGGCTGCCCAGCTTAAATGGGACTAGGCTGGTCAGGTCTGCCGCATACCGGTCGAGTGGTGGGGCTTTTTAAACACAAAATTGATATTCTGAAATCGTACGACGGGGTCACGGCAGATCAAAATGTTTTTTTTTATTAAGCAATGATGTAGCCGACTATGGAGCACGCTTGCCTAGAAGTAACCTATTCACTCTTGACTTAAATACCCCTAGATTGTAGCTATCAGGAAACACAGACTCCGGCAGAGTATTAGATTCTTTAGCTGTACATGAAATGAATGTGTTCCCAAAATGCGTTGTACGTAGGTGGGATGTCCACCATGTACCGAAGGCGCAACGCCGTACGTCTAGTGGTTCGATGGTGGAACGGATTTGATAAATGTAATCGATATAAAACCGAAAGACCAGCCACTCGGCGTCGATGCTCAAGGCTTTGGAGTTTTGACTCGACAAGTGCAACATCATGGGATTTTGACTCAACAGACGAGTGGGACATAAATCGTCCCACCATAACTGTACTGTGTACGAATATGTTCTCAAAACGTTTTGTACAATAAAAAAGAACCCTTAGTCAAAGTTGGAAAACCTGGTACAATCTTGGCAGTATTCCAAGATAGGCCCCTGTTAGTTCAATTTATCAAAATCTCGATATGTCACATAAGTTTTTATGGTTCGAAGGATTTCTTTGTAATCATGTATCATGAAGCAGGATATACGAAACGGGATAGGGTAATAAAATTACTGTCACTTAAACGTCAACTTAGATAAGCTTGGAGTCGTAAAAACTGTAACATGAGCATAAAATGTAGGGACAAATATTCTTACTGTAGAAAGAAGAAAGTAGATCTAGTTGGGAAATCGGACGCAAAAATCAATTTTATCTTGGTTTTGTATGAACTGACTGTGGTGGGACCTAGAAGTCTTATTATACTTTATTATATAGTACATTTAAAAAAAAAGAAAAGAAAAAGAGAGAGAGAGAAAGAGAGAGAGAGATAAGAGTTTATTTTTATTTTTACTTGAATGGGAAAGATTTACGTAATCCAGTATAGGTAATATTGGATTCAAAAAAAGTTTTTTTTTTTAAATAATAATGACTAGTGCTTGACTGCGACCCCACCTGATGGTAAGCAGTGATGCAATCGTTGACGGTTAGGCGTGCTAGTTTATTAAAAGCCTGTTCTTTTTTTTCTATTCACTCTAGTCTTGAAGACACCTAAATTATAATCGGATAAGAAGACGGCAGCAGGCAAATTGTTCGAGTCCTTCGATTTACACGGTACAAACGACGAGGCGAAACGCTTAGTCCTTAGTTATTACAATTCATTTTATGTTTCTGTGTTTTTGCAACATGGATAAAAAAAAAAAAAACTAAAAAGTTTATCAATAAGTATGCTAAAATACAGGATTATTTATAAAATACAATAATAACCTTGCAGGACTGTATTACTAACATCATAAACAACAACTTTTGTTCTATGACTTTTTACAAAACATAATTCATTTACTAAAAACAAACCTTCAAAATTTTGTTGTTCTATCTAACACATTTCAACTCTGTATCTTGTTATATCTACCTACGTCTGTATGACGTGACGCAAGCGCAACAAGTACCCCCGCCGCCCGAACCCCGCTTCCCTCCACTATTGTACTATCGCTTGCTTCGCATAGACTTTGTAACATTTAGAACGTTCAATTTAAATATTTTTATTTTTGTATGAACATCTGATCAACTAAAATATGATAATTTAAAAAAAATCATAGAACAAAAGTTATTGTTTATGATGTTAGTGTGCAGTGGTGGCCGAGTGGTAACGGCCCCGACTTAGAAGTTGTAAGTTGTGGGTTCAAACTCAGCCAGGCGCGCATTACTTTGTGTAATTTATTTCATCACCACTGCTCTCAAAACGGTGAAGGAAAACATCATGGGGAAACCAGCATGTCCTAGAACCAAAAATTCGAAGACATGTGACATCCACCAACCTGCACTGGGCCCGAGTGATGGATTACGGCCCATTCCCTCTCCTAAAGAGGAGGCCTGAGTCCCAACAGTGGGAGCATTATAAGGTGGAGTATGTATGTATGAGTATGTTATGATGTTAGTAACATATTCCTGAGAGGTTGCCAGTGTATTACAATTAACCCTGTATAATACTGGCTGTGAAAACTATATCAAAGTTGCTTGAAAAGACAACGAGGTAAGTATAAAAAAATTAACAAATTGATTCGTCTTTCTTGCATAGAAGCCGTTTTCAATGGCAGCCACATAAGCGTGATGAACTATGACGCCAAAGTCCATATCAGACTTTTCTTTTTAATTATCGATTTATAAGCGTTCTGGGCACTTTTCCCATTGACATCGATGTGGACGAATTTTTTGATGCCCTATGAGTTCTTTTTCTACCCGTTTGTACATATTACTATTTTCAGTTTGTTTAAATATTTATTAAGTTATAATATTTAGTAGTTAAGATGTATATAAAGGTATATTACATTTAGAAGCTATATAAACCTGTAATTAAAAAAGTATTTTTAAAATTCTTTTATTTAGTGGTGTAGTAGAAATATTTAACTTATAACTTTAAAAAATTCATTGACGTTTCCTATTCTTTTTATATGTCTTTAGTGTACCTCACTAAATTTTAGTAGTAAAGATTTTTCCGTTAAGTACAAAAACAGAATTAAAAACAATTCATACTTAATTTGAAGACCATAAAGGAATCAGTTAGATCCAAAAGAGTGTAAACCAACACATTTGTAGATAGCAAAACTACTCAGAAATAGATATAATTTAGGTGTCTTCAAGGCTAGAGTGAATAGGCTCTTAATAAACTGGTGCGCCTGACCATCAATGATTGCATCTCCGCTTACCATCAGGTGGGATCGCAGTCAAGCACTGGTTTATATCAATTAAAAAAAAAAAAAAAAAGATTAAGCTATCTGTAAACACGTTAAATGCGGAACGAGGTCTATCATGCCTCGTACGTGTCTTCCTTGTGGTGCAACTAAAAAAAACAGTCTTCTCTACCGTGCGGAAGTCATAACTTCAATTTTGTTTAGTTTAGAAAATAAATCAATGTTCACCTTGTTTCATTGCAATCGGTTGATATTATATCGAAAGATATGCTACATTCATTGACTGTTAGGCGGTACGAAGTTCCCGGGTCAGCTAGTTTGAAATAAATGAAATAAAAAAAGAATTGCTTTGATTTTTAATTCTTTTTGAATTACTTTCACCTCAAAGGGTAATTTTGACCTCTTACCGCACTTAGCCAAAAACAGCTTGTAGTTTATTAATCATTACGAGGTCTAATAAGCCCCGTATCATAGGAATGGAAATAATATAAAAATGAGTGCTGCTATCAACGTGTTAACCTTCACATCTCGTGTCGTAATTCATATTTCTATTTCAAAATAAATATGAACCTCACTATCATAAACTCTTATAAAATCCTAGTCTTCGTTAGAGTCAGTAGAGATCCAGGTCACTGGATATAATGAACGGTTAATACTTTTATCTACGTGGCTGTAATTCAGAGCTAACGTACCGGTAACTTGGTACTAAGCATCTTTAGAATTTATGTTCTGTTTACACTGGCACAATTTACTTGGGAAAGTTTTATTAATTGTACCTACGCATTATGTGGGGAATATTATAAACTGGTGATTAATTTTTTAAGCAATATTAAGAAAAGTATTGATCCCTTCACGCTTACAGGGTCGAATTATCCCTTACCACTTACCACCTACCATGGGTCTCACAGACACCGGCAACGTTTTTTGGTGAATAATTAAAGGCATGCGCATAATAATATTTTGCCTTCCTTTTTCGTTACTTACCGATTTATAGAGTATGCACTTAATTTTGGTGAACTAAAAATTATCTTCACCGGTTCGGAAGACCCCTGTTAGGTAGCTAAATGATTATTTTCCTTATTTTTTGTTTTACTGTTTCTAGAAACCAGCGTTTAGTTAAATAATTATCGCATGCTTGTTAGGGATAGAATTTTTACAAAACAACAAGGTCTACCAAATGGAAACAGTGGCGTTGTAGAACATTATTCAAAATATGATTTTGATTGGTTACGTACAAGAATATGTTTACGAATTTGATCAAGTGGAAGGTTTCTAATGTTGAAAAACCTACATAAATAAGTTAAACATTTGACTAATATTTCAAAAGAAAAGTTGTTATTAATGAGTTTTTGTCCTACATTTCATTTTATAAATTTGTTTGTATCTTTATATTTCAATACTTTCAGTATAAATAAGAAAACTATAAAAGCCAGATTTGGATAAAATTTACCTTCTTCTATGAAAATTGTTTTTTCTACAGAAATATTTTACCGGGGTCTTTTTTTTTATTGGGTGGGAAAATCATCTTATGACATCCCCGCTCTTGGGCGGAACGGATGATAGTGTCAGACTTTTACTGACTAAAAACCCACTCCTGTTCCTTCGTTGCCTTTGTCCCAGGGCCCCGGGTTTCGCTTTCACACTACCCGTGGCCCCAGTAGGCTTCGACCCTGCTGGGCCCCGAGGTCTCACAGACGTATATTTGGTGGTTTCGTAATTGTACTAGGTGGCTGGTAGTTTAGGGTTAAATTAACTAGCTAATGGCCGCAGCTATGAATACTAATATAAACGCAGCGAAATACAAAGTGTTTATTTATTATACTCTAGCTTTTGCCCGCGACTTCGTCCGCGTAGAAGTCGGAAATGGTTTTATTAGGTTTTTTGAGATACGAAAATATGAAATATTATTTATTATCTACGTCGTGTGTGATAGTCCATTGAATTGTTTGGCGAGCGATATTGTATCTTAAGATAAAATATTATAGTATCTTAGCTGTGTGCAGCGCCCCTTAATGAACTCCACTGCGGGTGACGTAACCTACGACAAACTTATTATTTGCGGTTGGTACAGTAATCGGGTCTAGGGATCGAATCGCAAAATTAAGTTGTTTTTTATTGTATATACTTTTCCAGGATAAAAAGTACCCAGTGTGTGCCCAAGATATTAAAGAATAATTATACCAAGTTTCATCGTAATCGAACCGGTAGTTTTTGCGTGATGCCTAAACAAACAGACTGACAGACAGACAGACAAAAATTTTTAATCAAATTTTTGGGTTCGGTGGTGGTCTAGTAACACCTCCTGACATTTATTTTTTTGATATTCTCAATTTACAGAATTTTCACTTCTACAGATTTATTATAAGTAAAGATATTAACGTAAGGATAGAATATTAATATGATTTTTTGTTATTCTCTATCCGAGCATCGAGTTTCATTCAGTCAAACCGGGGAATTTAAAATAAATGATTAGGTCATCATCATCATCATCATCATTTCAGCCGAAAGACGTCCACTGCTGGACATAGGCCTCCCCCAAGTGCCGCCACAATGAATGCTCCTGTGCGTCTCGCATCTATCGTACTCCCGCAACCGTTACCAGGCCATCGGTCCACCTTGTAGGAGGCCTTCCAACGCTACGTCTTCCGGTACGTGGTCGCCATTCCAGAACCTTTCGGCCCCAACGGCTATCCGTTCTGCGAGCAATGTGCCCTGCCCATTGCCACTTAAGTTTGGCGATTCTTCGTGCTATGTCGGCAACCTTGGTTCTCCTGCGGATATCCTGATTCTTGACTCGATCACGCAAGGAAACTCCGAGCATAGCCCTTTCCAAATGATTAGGTAATAAAAATAAAATTGTTTTTATTTTTGCACCTACAGTGCAGTCTTTGTAAGAAACTTTTAAACAACAAAGCTAATCTACTTACAGCAACAGATGGTCATACACGTAACTACTCCATTGGGGCCATCCTTAGAAGGAAAAATCCCATATCTTCTCCCGGAGTTGACTAATACTCACATAAAACTTTCACTAGCTCCTAAAATGTACGAAACTTGATTTGGGAGTGGAACTGCCATTTTTACACTTTAACAAGTAAATACTAGAATTATGGATTTTTTTTTTTGAAGGTGAGAAAATATCAAGTAACTTTTCGTAATATGGTGGAGCGAGATGGTGTGTCAGGCTTTTATTGACCAAAACCCACCTGTCTCCGTTCAGTTGCTCTTTGCGATACAAGGCCTTAATAAGATAAGATAAGATAAGATATTCTTTATTTGTGTAAACATTGTATACATACAATAGCATGCAAGATTGAAATTTATTATTTGAGTCCAGTCATGTTTAGCCGTAAGTATCGGCGTACAAATATTTATAACATTGAAAATTAGCCTGGCTTTACAAACAAATTTATTCAGCATGTTGTATGCAATTAAAGATTGTGTAAAATTACAAGATTAACCTGAAACAACTATACCGTAGGCGTGAGTTTGCGGATGGCGAGCAATGGGTAGAACGCCGTCCGGACTGAGCCCAAGTCATCGACGGCGCGTAGTGTTCCTCGCATGCCTGAAGAAGATGTTAGCAAAATCGTAGCCCAGCAGGGCCGAAGCCTACAGGGGCCATGGGTTCGCCTCTGAAAAGAAAACTAGGTCTCCTGGAACGCAAAGAAATAACATAGGAGTGGGCTTTTATCAGTAAAAGTCTGGCACCTGCCCTCCCACTCTGCCCTAGAGCAAAAGTCGTTTGATGATTTTTCACCTAAAAAAAGAATCTGAAACAACTGAGTATTATTAATAGAATCTATTATAGAAAACCGGGCAAGTGTGAGTCGAACTCGCGCACTGAGGGTTCCGTATAAACTTACCTATTAAAAAAAAACATTTATTTTAGGTAAAGACACAAAACAGAGATCATCCATATAAAATAATTAGCTTAATATCAATAAATAATAATTCCAAAAAATACAATAAAAATCCAAAAAAAAATTCAGTAAATTAAAATACAATAAATTAAAATTCAATAAACTAAAATGATATAGATTAAATTAAATGATCCCATGAATACAGTTCAATTTCCGAAATGAGTTACGAAGATTTTTCCGAATCACAAAAAAGTTTACACATACACAACAACAGTTTGTATACACAAGAAAACTTTCTTTTTATACTTATGCTATGAGACCTTACTTCATACCCAATAGAATTCTAGGTCAACGTGAAATACACTATGAATTTTGATTCCCTTGAGAGCGTTGAAATACACGTTTTATGCGATATAAACTGCCGTTACTTTTTTTTGTTAAATCAGTAGGTTTATTTTTTCACAGCTTCAAGGGACTGCAAACTTGAGTCTATGGTTTCAATTTCAACTCGATACTTCCACGCGTCTTCGAGATAAAGGGTCTAGACAGACAGACAGATACAACAAAGTGATCCGATAAGGGTTCCGTTTTTCCTTTTGTGGTACGAAAGCCTAAAAAAGTACAAATAAAGTAAAACATGTCCTAGGTTGAGATCTTTATCTTTTGGTTGGCAATGTTTCAGCAAACCTCTTGACTATACAGGTGTCTAAAGAATGTTGTAAACACTTTATATCTGATGGGCAAGCAGCTTGTTTGTCAGCTTCAATACTGTACCAAAGCGCTTTGGAGGGAATAAGAAGGTTTTTTGATGGCTGCGAGATTTTTCGAAATACAATCAGGAGAAAAAAAAAATTATTATTCCATTTATTAAATTATTTACACATATTAATTACATTTTTAAATATTTCTTAAAAAAAAAAAAACATTAAAAAAACATTGAAAAATATAAAAAATAGTAGCCCACCGGCATCGGGAACAGGGTCCAAGCTACCGGTGGTCAGGGCTCCTGAGAGAGGAATCTCCGAACAATACGCGCCGTGTCCAGGAGTACTGCCTTCTGAATCAAGCCCTTGATCCAACTGCCTAACGAGAGCCTCTTCAGATGTTGGTCGAGACTCTTGGCAATTAAGCCATTGGCCGTCACGACTATCGGCACAATGATTGCTCTATCCACTTCCCACATGTCGACAACCTCGCGAGCTAAGTCAAGATACTTAGTTTGCTTATCTTTCTCAGCTTTCACGAGGTTCTCGTCATGAAGGACCGCTATATCAACAATCATTGTGCGACGCTCTAGTCGATCTACCACCACTATATCAGGTTTATTGGCAACAATAGTCCTGTCAGTGATGATAGATCGATCCCAATATAACGTGATATTGCCATTGTCGAGAACTGGGTCGGGCACATACCTATAGTACGGTACTTCTGATTCCACAAGATTGTATTTAAGAGCAAGTTGCTGGTGGATAATCTTGGCTACGAGGTTGTGTCTATGCAAATATTCTCCGTTAGCTAAATGAGAACACCCAGAAATAATGTGTCGGATTGTTTCCCCGGGTCGGTGGCATGCCCGACAGATGTCAACCGTACCGTCCTTCACAATGTATTTCCGGTAGTTGTTCGTCATCATAACTTCGTCCATAATCGCAAAGACAAAACCTTCGGTTTCCCCGAAGAGGTCACCGAAACGCAGCCAAGATACGGACGCTAACAGGTCTACATCAGGCCCATGTAAGGCCCGGCAAAAGCGTCCGTGAAGCTCCTTGCTCTGCCATACTTCTATGCGGTCATTAGTATCCAGTACTATAGGTTTGCGCCAGTTCTCGTTTGCCAAGGAGAGCGGAGTGAGGCCCTTGTCCACCACTGCCACATCTCGGTGCATACCCACGTCGGTTTTTTGGAAGTATTCCCTGAGACTGCATACCTCGCGGTTGTGCAGGGTCTTAGCATTTAAGAAGCTACGACCCCCGCACTTCCGTGGGATATACAGTCTCATCACCGATGACCGTGGGTGATGCATCCGATTTGCGGTAAGTAGTGTGCGGACCCTCCTATCCAGGGCGTCGAGTTCTGTCTGAGTCCATTTGAGTATGCCGAAAGAATACATCAATACCGGCATGACCCAACCGTTGAAAGCGCGCACCTTGTTTCCGCCTGACAAAAGACTATTCAGCACTTTATTCAGGCGGTCAAAGAAGCGCTCTTTCAACGATCGTTTTACGTCATCAGTATTGATGCCTAATGCTTCCGACATACCCAAATACTTGTAAGTTTCGGTTGAGCAGAGGGATCTAAGGTGTATGGAATCCGTGAGTTGAATTCCCACGGATTCCATAATCTCACCTCTCTTTACATGTACGACTGCACATTTGTCCACACCAAATTCCATCCTGATGGCACTACTGAAGGTTTCAGTTACCTTCAGTAGCTCCACCAGTTGCAAGTTGTTGGGGGCAAAGAGTTTCAGATCGTCCATGTAAAGAAGGTGAGATATGACCTGACCGCCTCTTTTCAACCGGTAACCTAAGCCAGAACCCTCCAGCAGTGTGCTGAGAGGGTTCAAGGCTAGACAAAACCACAGTGGACTCAGACTGTCACCCTGGAATATGCCACGCTCAATCCTTATCGGTTCGCTGTTCTCCTGAATCTGTCGACATCCCGGATAGTGAAGGACTGTTCTCCACTGCCCCATACATGACATCAGGAAGGTGCGCAGAGTTACATCAACTTTATACAATTCTAGCACCCTCATGAGCCATGTATGAGGAACAGAGTCATAGGCCTTCTTATAATCTATCCAACATGCCGACAGATTCTTTCGAGACCGTCGAACCTGTTGGCTAATGGCCATATCGATGAGGAGCAGCTCCTAAGTACCGCGGGACCCGTTCCTACATCCTTTCTGAGAGGCAGACATGATAGAATTTGTCTCAATATGATTGTTGATTTTAGCTCTCAGAATGGATGTAAGAACTTTATAGACCGTTGGCAAACACGTGATTGGTCTATAATTTTTGGGTTCCGTAGTACTACCTGATTTATGGAGCAGGTGGGTTATTCCTGTGGTTAGAAACTGGGGCAGCGAACCAGACTCTAAGGCAGACTGAAATTGAGATGCCAAGCGAGCGTGCGACCCTTGAAACCATTTAATCCAGAAATTGTGCAGCCCGTCCGGCCCAGGAGATTTCCAATTATTATTATTATTATAACCTATATTTGTGTTAAATTTTGTCTATCAGTCTTATTTATCTTATAATTAACTTTATTCACTAAATAAATGTGACAGGCCTACCGTCCTAACTTACTAGTAAAAGTAATTCTCACTTTTTTACCTCCTGTTTCATTGAAGCATCAAAAGAAGGGGTCTATAGAAGGGTCTGGACAAGGGTTGTCGTGTTCCTTCGATGAACGGATTTCTATTAGAAACACAAACGTATGATACTTCACTTATCTATTTTACTTGCTTTTGGCCGCGGCTATGTTCGCGCGTAAATTGAAAATTAAATGATGAACCTGAGATATAATCTCTTGACCAACATTGGTTGACTGGTAGAGAATGTCTAAGGCCGTCTTAGCACCTTAGTGCATGAAGTCTAATCAAATAAATAAATTATCTCATGGGAACGTAATTTTAGTATAATAAGTCTATCATTTACTTTATCATTACCGAAAGAGGTCCATTGTTGAACATATTTAAGCGTTTCACAAGTACCGGCAAAAGTGGGCCTGTGCGTCACGCATCCATGTGACTTCTACAACCCCTACCAGGTCATTGATAGTGTAGCGTCAGTTTATTATCAGACCAGAGATCCATATTTTTAGTTACATACTACCTAAACAAAACAAAAATACATACAATACAATACATTACAATACAATACAATAAAATACAATACAATAAAATGCAATGCAATACAATAAAACAAGCTTACTTTACATACCTGAAAGACGGTTTGTGTACCGCCATCCAGTGAGACACCATAAGGCCATCCACCCTGCCGGCTACAGTGGCCACGAGGCTATTGGGGTTGTCGCGCATCCGATGCATCAGTGATGCGATTCGCAGCCACAGTAGCAAGCCGAAATCTAGAACACGCGCGTCCGTGAACATCTCCGACGCGCTACAGAAACGCGGCAACCCCAGCATCACCCGAAACGCGTTATTATATTGGACTCGTAGAGCATTGTACGAACCCTGTGTATCTATGATACCAAATGTAACAAAAAATCGAAATCCTGCATCGCGATATTAGAATTATCTGCGCGATTAGAACATTATATTATACAACTGCCCAAAAACAACTATCGGGTAGTTGCCCAAACATAACATCCCTCTGATCAGAGGATCTTCACTTTTCAACGGAGGTACATATGTGGGGCTTTACACCCACTTCCGTATACCTCCAAGATTATAGTTTTTTTTTTTTATGGTAACTGAGCCGGTGTCGACTATTCTGCAAGATTATAGATTATCCGTGCCTCGGAAAGCCAGGTAAGCCGTTGGTCCCGGCTGTCACTTGACACCTTTGAGAGCAGTCGTTCAAAATCTGACCGCATTGGAGGTATCGTGGTACCAAATGACTGGGTTAAGGAGTCTTTCCCTGTAAAATATTGATACCTATTTAGCTGTATCCGGTTAGACTAGAAGATGACCCCAAAATAGTTGGGAAAAAACCAAGCAGACAGACAATCTTTCTTAGATATTACTTTCGTATATAGTACTTGTAGTGTAGTCGGATAGGATTGTAGTCACGTCTTATCTATTCAATACTATTGGGAGGTCACTGGGGCTAGTACTAATGTATGTCTTTATTGAAGAAAGTACTGTAGAGATTTCTTTGAATATGTGTCGAAAAAGGGTCTGTAGGGGTGGTTAGGTCTAAATATAAAGTGTACGAGCTGAAAGTAGGTTTCGCATCTGATTTTTTATTATTATTATGCATAAGCTCGTGTTTGACCTCTGATGGTAAGCGATGATGTGGCCGACGATGAAGCACGCTTACCTAGAAGTAACCTATTCACTCATGACTTAAAGACCCCTAGGTTATAGTTATCAGGAAACACAGACTCCGGCAGGGATGTAATGATCGAAAAATTTCTTCAATCAATGAATAGTAATTGCTTGAAATATCCAATTTTGTGTAGGCGAAAATGTTTAGATGAAAATGGAAATTGCCAATAAAAACATGAAACATAATGAGTTCAGGGTAATAATAAAGGTAAAAGAGTTTTAAAAAATATACTTACAGGAAGAGGGTGATTTCCACGAACCTAAATTGAAGGAAAAATTAAAAGCTTTTTATTTCAAAAAAAATTTTTCGTAAACGAAATAAAACAAAATTATAATATTTCTTTTGCAAGCGAATGGTAAAAAAAACTGTAGCTCTATTTGTAGGAAAATAAGTGCTCACTAAAAACTTTTCACTTTTGCAGAAAAAACATATGAAAAGGCAAAAATAGTAATTTTTTTTAGTTGTCGAACCATCTGTTGCGTTGAAAGCTTAGGGTTTGGTGCAAGTGAAAAGCTGAATGTGTATAAGTGATTTTTTTTCTTGTTTATGTTTCTTTATTTGTTAAATGTAGTAAGTTATATTTAGCTCAGCAACCAGATACGTATTTAGCAATGTTATCTCCGATGTGGGCAATTAGTTTTCTAGGCTATATAAGTAATGAGGATCAATCACATAATAGCAAATCCGATTTTTACATTACAATTTTTTAAATTATTAAAATCTATCAAAGTTTTTCTGAACGGCTACTTGGAAACGCGGGCTCTCACTGCTGGACTGTAAACGAAGAAGTCATCTGTCATGATCATGTGACGAACGGCTTGATCGTATTCATTTACCGGTGGAGACCGATCATGACAGATGACGTCACAGCTAATCGCTTTATTCTCGGGCGCGTTTCTGGAACTAATATACTAATTGCTGTATCTTCGTAATTTTTGGTGCGATTTAAATAATTTATTCACAGTATTTACAGTTTTTTCTGACGCTATAAGTTTGCTCTTCATTAGGTTAGATTAGCCATATGCCATACCTCTATAGGGTGGACAAATTCAGATGAGGCAAAGTTGTCACCCAGTAGCTGACCAAAAACGTAGATGAGAAGCCGGCCATTCTGTGCCGGAAAAAGGAAAATAATGTGATCTTTGAAATACTATAGAGGAGGCAGTTGCCCAGATTTCGGACAATATGAATTAAAATGGGCGTTAAAAAAAAATTGCTTTCTTCTCGCTGAATAAGAGCATGCTTGACCGAATCGCTTATTTTAACAATTCACAAATAGAAAGAACCCTTTGAATTAATGACAGTATATAGACGAAAGATGCAGAGTTGGTAGGCCTCCCACAAGGTGACCAATTACCTGGTGGAAGTCACGGGAACACAACAGATACGAGATGCACAAGATCGGTCGTTGTTGTGACTCTGGAACCCTGCTTCCAACAGTGGACGTCTTTTAAATGAAATGATGCGTTGGTTGGTATGGTTGATAGTTGTGGCACGATATATGTTCTTGGAATTTGGTCCAAAAGCAATATAAAATCTTAACACTATCAAGCAGCTTAATACAACATAGGATTTCCTGACAAAAAACAAATTGTTGATGAAAAAAAATAGTCTTTTTTAATCGCTCTCCGTCAATAACTTGCAACAATAAAATAATTGAACCCTACCAATGAAACTGATCCTTGCTAATTGAGCGATTTACGACGGTTCGTAGCGCCCCCGTCCGTCACAGTGATGCCGTTGACGGCTCGGCTCTGACTTTACGCCTTGCATTAAATGTTAACTGTTCTAACTTTGTGAAAATACATTTAAGTTAGACGGTTTGTTTACTGTCACATTTGTGCGTTGACGTGAGGTTTTGAGTTTATGTTAACTAGGGGAATTAAATAAATCAAGTCGCAAGGAAACTGATCAAGAAAAGCCTGCCCAGGCGGAGTTTTACGCATGCCTACACCTTTTTTATGTGGGAAATCATCAAAAGAAAGAATAATAAGAATGTCCGATTTTTCTGGTTAAAGATATTTATTGCTAATAAACAAATTTACATTTCACTTAAATGGTAACAAAGGGGAGTGAAACTTTTGCCATACTTAGCTGGCATATTTTTTTTTTCTTTTCACCAATAGTGAAACCTAGACCATATCTTAAAGGACTACATGTGAAATCAATATCAAAAAGAATTATATCTATCAACAGTAACCGAACGAAGTAAGAGACTATTTAGTAGATCGCTGTTGTTTTTTATCATACGCATGATAAAAAACAATAGCATTTTTTTCTTTAATAAAAATACTCCGTGTCTGATATCTCAAGTTTCCCATCGTTAAATATTCTACACGATTTCTCTAGTGATTTATTCTGCGTCCTTTGCTTCCGCATTTAACGCCGGCTGTGATAGCGAGGCGTCTAGTGTTGCAAAGAACTCGAGTCCTCAAGTCATCTTAATTATAATATAAAAAAAATAGGTAACGCCTGACAAAAAAGTACAAGCAATGCTTCTGTGGGTAACTTCGTTCGGTTTACGGTTTAAAGACCTGGTTCTTTTTGCTATTCACTCCTCGTATTGTACTCTAACTTATGACCTAGGTTTCATATCTGGAGAAAAGAAAAAAGTTAAACATGAAAATATTTTGCATTGGCTTTTAAAACTAAGGTAAACTAATCATACTTCAACAATCGGACTTACAAATTATTGTAAGTCTGTGTTCCTACTAAGTAATATACAGAAATAGCAATTTATTAAATGATACACAGTATTCAAATTTATTTGGTTTGTGGGTAGTCTGGAGTTGATGTAATCGATTTAAGCCGTCCAATTTAGATGGCAGTCTCAGTCCAAGGTACTTCTCTTGCTGTTTGAGTTCTAATAATAGTTTGTCAATCGTAAGCGGAGGATTTTCACTGACTGAAACCCACTATACTCTTTCAGGGCCGTGTTACCCTCAATATGTCTTCACAATTTTTTTTGAGGTGGGATATAATCGATTGACATGACCAATTAATCGGTGAGCTGATGACATTATAAGGATGCAGGAAAAGACTGGATGAGCAAAAGCCAACATAAAGAAAAATAGGAACAGCTGGAGGAGACTTTCACTCAAAATGAGATTCATACCAGTTATGTATAATTAACTCTACTAATAAAAACTAGTTTAAGTGAATCTACTAATACTACTAACAACTTTTAAAATTTAAATGTAATCAGACTAGTTGTTGCACGCGGCTTCACCCGCGTACATAATATAATAGCGTATGACACTCAAGAATAAAGCAGCTTTCTATTGGTGAAAAAAAATTTAGCATTCGGACCAGTACTTTCAGAAATGACCTCTTACAAACAAAAAAAAACATAAAAGCAGACTTTACCTCTTTATAATATTAGTGTCTCCCGCTCTGAATGGAGCGAGAGGTCGTATTAGAATTTTACTAACACCCCTGTGTCTTTCATTTGTCCTTTGTGCCCCAGCGTTACATTTACTCTTGCTAGACTGTAAATTTTGTGCTGATCTGAAACAATGCATTATTTAATTGTCATGTCCTGCGTGCTCTGATCCGAGCTGATTAATTCGCAACTGACGCTACTATTAATTAATTCCGAACTCAATTTTACTGTAAGAAAATTCTCAGTACCCCTCTAAGAAAAACTTAAGCTCACCTGCTCAAACTCGAGGCCCGCAACGTGTGGCTGGGTACTCTGAATGGTGACCCATGGGGACGCCCATACAAGGTGGTGCGGGACAAACTCCGCCCCTGGGCTCCCCCGCTGACGCAGAGTCTCCGGCCCCAGCTCGTACAGGGTGTGGTGAGCACTCTGTTCCCTACGCGAGGGGAACACTCTCCCCCGCCCATGGCTCCGCCACCAGCGGTGTCTGACGCGGTCCACGATGGCGACGACGACGACAAAGCTCCCGAGGTGACCGAGGTAGAGATGAGAGTGGCGGTACGAAGGCTGAGTGCCAAAAATACCGCCCCAGGACCCGACGGCTTGCCTGGGAAGGCCTGGGTTCTGGCCATGGAGGCTCTCGGGCCTCGACTAAGAGGGCTCTTCAGCGCATGCATGGAGACGGGCCAGTTCCCACTTCGCTGGAAGACGAGGAAACTGGTCCTCATCGCGAAGTCGGGGCGCCCTGTGGACTCTCCGTCCGCGTACCGGCTCATAGTGCTGCTCGACAAGGTGGGCAAGCTCTTTGAAAGAGTAATTGCAGACCGCCTCGTCGCGCACCTAACACGGGTGGGGCCGGATCTGACGGACGGCCAGTTCGGCTTTCGCAGGAGGCGCTCCACGGTGGACGCCATCATGCGCGTGCGAGCTCTCACGACGGGGGATGCAGTGGCCCAAGGCAGGTGTGTCATGGCGGTGTCTCTGGACATCGCCAACACCTTCAACTCCCTACCTTGGAGTAGCATTGGAAGGGCACTCCGGTATCACCGGACGCCCAACTACCTCTGTCGTGTGGAGTGTGAGGATACCGGACGATTTCTCGCGAAGCGGCGAGCCTCCTTGCTGGCCAGCCACCATGGGAGCTGGAGGCAACAGTCCTTGCACTCATGCACGATCTGCGCATGGAGATGCAACGCCGGGGCGAAACTCCGCTGCCGCGACAAGTCGCAGCATGGCGGACAGAGCTCCGGCGAGTTCTCATGGAGAAATGGCGATAGCGTCTGTCGCGACCCAGTGCTGGGCACGCCACAATTATGGCGGTAAGTCCCCTCTTTGAGGCGTGGTTGGAAAGACCTCACGGCGTCCTCACCTTCCGCATGACGCAGGTTCTCACCGGACACGGTAAGTTCGGGAGGTTCCTGCACCGGATTCGTGCGGAAACGACGCCCGGGTGTCGCCACTGTGTGGACCGCCCGGAGGACACGGTAGGCACACGGTGGAGGTGTGCCCCGCTTGGGCAGAGCAACGCCGTGCCCTCGTGGGGGCAATCGGCGGCGGCGATCACTCGCGCCGGGCCTTGGTTCAGGCCATGGTCCGGAGCGAGGAGGAGTGGCAGGCGGTCGCCTCCTTCTGCGAAGCAGTAATGCTAGCAAAGGAGGCAGCCGATCGCGTGAGGCAACGGTCCTTACGCCCTGTCCGCCGCCGGGATTCCGATCCCGATTTCCGGCCACCGTAGGCGCGGGCTTGCGGACGGCGAGCAATGGGTAGCCCGCCGTCCGACCGTCCGGTAGCCGTCCGGACCGAGCCCGAGTCGTCGACGGCGCGTGTTGTTCCGCGCGCGCCTCAGGGAGATGTCAGCAAATCGTAGGGGCCCAGCAGGGTCGAAGCCTGGGGCCATGGGTAGTGTGAAAACGATACCCGGGACCCTGGGACGAAGGCAACGAAGGAACAGGAGTGGGTTTTTAGTCAGTAAAAGTCTGACACTATCTCTCGCTCCGCCCAAGAGCGGGTTTTGTCATAAGATGATTTTCCCACCCAATAAAAAAAAAAAGCTCACCTGCTATTTCATCAGCAACACAACACGAAAGACGTCGATTATTAGACATAAACCTCTTTCAAGTGTCCGAGGTCCTGTGCGTCTCACATCGATAGAATTCTCGCGACTCTCACCAGATCATCAGTCAACCTTATGGAAGGCATACCAACGCTAGGTTTCCAGTTCGTAGACCCCACTCCAGAACCTTTCGACCTCATCGACCACCTTTAAGTTCTGCGACCATTTACCACCTGGTATTTAATAAGATTTAATACCATTTTCACAAAGTTCCTTTTCAGTTGTTGATATTAATTTAATCCTAGTTTATCGAGCTTTTGGATCATGCAAATGAGAGAAACCATTGCGAGGAATAAGTAATTTAGAAATTGTAAACAATGTAAGTCTGTTTTAATTTTATCTTTTGTTGAAACTTTTCTTCCAAATATGTTTTTCAGAAGTTATGTTCTTTAAACGGGAGTTACTTAAACTATACTACGAGTAACGAGTATCTAAATGTATTTTATAAAGGTTTGCGTATGTCTAACTTTAGATCCTTTTGGTTAATAGGTTGGTGTTTAGAAACAAGATTACAGATATAGCACGAAGAATCGCTAAACTTAAGTGGCAATGGGCAGGGCATATTGCTCGCAGAACGGATGGCCGTTGGGGTCAAAAGGTTCTGGAATGGCGACCACGTACCGGAAGACGTAGCGTTGGAAAGCCTCCTACAAGGTGGACCGATGACCTGATAAGGGTTGCGAGAATCCGATGGATGCGAGACGCACAGGGCGGTTCATTGTGGCGACACTTGGGGGAGGTCTTTCGGCTGAAATGATGGTGGTAGTTGGTGTTTCAAACTACAATAGAATAAAGAAGTGTATATTAGTAGCGAGGCATTTTGTAACCTTGGCAATGTATCAAATACAAAAATCTGTCAAACCAGATTTTCCTGCAATTTAGCCACGTAGAAATCTCCCTTTTTCGTAGGTACATTTTTAAAAACAGTACAAAACAATACGTAATCACTTGACGAGACCTTGGCGTCCCTCTCCAAGATGTTTAAGTTACATACCTTCACAAGTTACCCTTACAAAGCAATATTCTCACTACACAATTCTTGGCTGTCAAACATGAAAGCGATATGACATCGGTCACTGTAGTCACCCGGTCCAATCCGGTCCGGTTTTGATGTCAGCGATATAATACGTGTCGCGTCCGAGGGTAATAATGTATCCGGTATTATTGACCCGCGTTGATTGCTAGTGGGTTATAGGTAGAGAAGGGTTGATGGGTTGACTTTCTATACAG
The DNA here is from genome assembly GCA_949316375.1 of Mythimna vitellina. Taxonomy (NCBI): domain Eukaryota; kingdom Metazoa; phylum Arthropoda; class Insecta; order Lepidoptera; family Noctuidae; genus Mythimna; species Mythimna vitellina. The sequence continues at coordinate 2,533,168 of OX438699.1, read as the reverse complement.
AAACCCGTGGTCCTGGAATAAAAGGCAAAGAAGGACCATAGTTGTGGTTTTAGTCAGTAAAAGTCTGACAAAATCATTGGATGATTTTTCACCTTAAAAAAATGGTAGAGAAGGGGTGGATTTTAATGTCGTTGGTCATAGAAATATATTTTTGAATGTATCATTAAAGTAAATGCACTCAGGGTAGCCCGCAATTTTGTTTTTTTTTAGTCTTGATAGATTCGCGCTTGATCGCTATCTCACCTGATGGAAAGCGACGATGCGGTCGACGATGGAGCACGCTTACCTAGAAGTAATCTATACACTATTGACTTACAAGATCCACGGGTTGTAGCCATCAGGAAACACAGATTCCGGCAAGGAATTCCACTCCTTAGCTGTACGCACAATGAATGTGTTCCTAAAACGTTTGTGCGTATAGATAGGATGTCCACCATGTAAAAAAAAACTAAGCGTACGACAATACGCCACCGCGTATTGTCGTACGCCTAGTTTTTTTTTTATATTTTTCGCTGAATATCGGATAGTATGGTAATAAATAAATGGAATAATAATAGTAACATTCCACAATTTTCGCACAACGTCATCTAGTCCCAAACTAAGTACAGCTTGTGTTATGAGTACTAGACAACTGATAAACATACTTATATATTTCTAAATACATACATATTATAGATAAATTACACCCAGACACAGAATAAATGATCATGCACATCACACAAACATTTGTCCTGGGAGGGAATCGAACCCACGACCTCCGGCATAGCAGTCAGGGTCACTGACCACTAGACCAACAGGCCTGTCAATAATCATTATATTTGCGGTAGCGACACGTATGTATTTACACAACTATACTCATTATAACCATCATAATAACTCTTTAACTTAGATATAAGGTAAAATGACAAGTTTCCATTAAAATGGCACATTTTAGCTCTTCAGTAGGTGAGACAGTTATGTTAATGGTTTTGACGAGTATAATTTTGTAAATACATGTCATAACTATAATTGTATATTTTTTTACGTTACTATTCGATACTGATATATTCTGCATATAGCAAAAAACAAAAATTTGTATTTCACGGGCTACCAGCTATTTACGTGTTTGTGAAAGTACCTGACATACAGGAGTTATTTTTTTTTAAATTGATATAAACCAGTGCTTGACTGCGATCCCACCTGATGGTAAGCGGAGATGCAATCATTGATGGTCAGGCGCACTAGTTTATTAAGAGCCTATTCACTCTAGCCTTGAAGACACCTAAATTATAGTTGGACGGGAAGACCGCAGCAGGCAAATTGTTCCAGTCCTTCGATGTACGCGGTATAGACGAAGAAACGAAACGCTTAGTCCAGACCGTTGAAGTTTCAATAACGTAAGGGTGGATATTCGCCGTTCGTCGGGTTGTCCGATGGTAGAAAGGAGATGGCGGAATCAAGTCATGCAATTCCCGCGCACACTCTCCAAAAAGTAACCTGTAAAATCTGAGCAAAGTCTTGGTTTTCCTGCAGATCTTCATTTCTGATTCGCTCACGCAAGGAAACTCCGAGCATAACCCTCACCATTGCCCTTTGGGTGACTTTTAGCTTTCTAATGAGGCCTATTTGTAATTGATCGTATGTGATATAAAAATAGCTTACCTACGCACAAAATAGTAGCTCATGGCTGAAAATTTATTTACGTTTTAATGTCAGTTTAGTTCAAATACTCATTCTTTTTAATCATTTCAAAACGTTTCGTTTCCTATTTCCATGAAAACATCACACACTGGCGTGTCTGATCAAAACAGTACATGAACAAATCGCGTCTATTTTATGTTTGACTACCCACAGACTGATTTGAAACGGCATTCGAAATACAAACAAATTGTATTCATGAAGCTTCGTTTACGCGAGGATAGTTACTCGTCTTTGAAGCAGCAAAAATGCTCTTGACAAAATCGACAAGTGCAATCACAATATACAAGTTTTTTTTTTAAAGTAAGGCCAAGAAACTATCTACAAGTCCAAAGTTATGAATGGTGCTTAACAGCTGAAAAGAAGAAGTCACAAAACAAAATTCATACCTATCTTTGGCTTACTCGAACTGTTGAATGTATAATATTTGCCGTCGCTGTTATTTGTCGATATTCTCGCACACAAGGCAATCTATTTTAAAATCATAAAGCAGAATAGTTTTTTTTCGTGAGATTTTTACACAAGTGTGATGCTGGGGCGGGTCGCTAGTTATATACTGTATATATTCAGCCATTCTTTTCGATCTAGTAGAACTAGGCCAATGACTTAGATCGATAACTTTTAATTACGCACGGCCTAAATATTTGACAAAGGCAGTGGCAAGTCGTAAAATTAATATTGATTTACGTTTACTCACCATCTGCTGACGGTGGTTGTAAGTAAGAGTAGTTGACGAAACCGGGGCTCCTATTTCTGTCGGCACAGATTTAAAAGAACCTATTATGAAGGAGATGTCGGGGACTTCGCCACTTTCGAAATCTAAACTGTCTGTGTGGGTTTCCTAAGTATTTTTTCGTCACATGGCCACCTTATTCTATGAATTGCTTACGTTCTAGCTAGCCAGTTCACTGAATATTGTAATAGACGTGTTAGCTGAATATTATTTAGGAAGCTAATTTTACGGTGCTGTTTAAGTTGAGACATACTTAAACACTACAGTAGCATTAATTCTTTTTACGTTTATACGACATTGATAGGTCAGTTTTTAAATTATTTTTACCAACTAGGTACTTGCCCATTATATTTTCCAAGATAAGTTTTGTATAAATATAACAGAGAGCTAAATCACCTGTTCTAAATGGTCGTTCTCGCCTGTCGGCAGTCGAGTAATTGTCTTTGTATGAACGAGGCATGAATTTCGGGATAGAAACAAAACAGGATCGCCTGTTGTTAATTGAAAGCTGACAATCGTGTTTTGTGTACCATTTCTAGTTTATTTCAATGGAACTCAAAGTGAAAAGTATTTTAGATGAAGTATTGTTAGTTTTGAAATTGAAAACTAAAAAAAAATTACAGTCACCCAAAGGGCAATTTTTTTTTAGTATGGACATCATCTAATGACTTCTCCCGCTCTGGGCGGAGCAGGAGGGCCTGTCAGACTTTTACTGACTAAATGTAGTTTTAGTGTCTGTCCTGTGTCCTTCAGTTGCCCTTTGCGTTCTAGGACTACGGGTTTTCTTCTCAGAAATTCCCCGTGGTCCTAGGTAGCGGGCATTGGTCCTGCTGGGCCCCTACGGTTTGCTGACATCTCTTTGGGGAGTACGTGGATCATTACGCGCTGTTGATGACTGGGCTCGGTCCGGTATATTACCGGACGGCTGGACGGCAAGCTACCCATTGCTCGACGTCCGCAAGCCAGCGTATTAGACATAAACCTCCTTCAAGTGTCCTGGGCCCTGTGCATGTCACATCGATAGGATTCCCGCGACTCTGACCAGATCATCGGTCTACCTTACGGGAGGCCTACCAATGCTAGGTTTCCAGTTTGCCACTGCAGAACCTTTCGACCTCATCGACCACCTGTAAGTTCTGCGACCATTTGTCACATTTTTTTGGGGTGGGGGGTGGGTGGCGGTTTAATGACATTCCCCACTCTTGGGCGGAGCGAGAGGGCGTGTTAGACTTTTACTGACAAAAAACTCACTCCTGGAAACCCAAGCTAGGGTGCGAGGGCCATTGCCTTGCGCGTTCGGCCGCCTCGTTTTCTAGCATTACTGCTTTGCAGAAGGAGGCCACCGCCTGCCATTCCTCCTCACTTCGGACTATAGCCCGTACCAGGGACCGACGCGAGAGGTACCGCCGATAGCCGTCACGAAGACACGACGGTGCTCCACCCAAGCGAGGCACGCCTCCACCATATGCTCCACCGTATCCTCCGGGCGGTCCACAAAATGGTGACACCTGGGCGTTTCTTCCACCTGATTCACAACCGAATTGATAACCTCCTCCTTTTTTTAAATTCGCGACATTCAGTTAACTTTTTATTTGACACGTTTTTGTTTGACACGTTAATATCTTGATATTCATTTACTCATTTTCGTGGAATCAGAATATTTATACTATTTACATTGAATTTCATTTTCCCGCTTCCATTACGTGGAAGTTAGAATTACTAGAAGAGGAGAGGAAAAACGCTAAGTAAAATAATTCAGACGTTCTAATATTGTAGGTGGTAACGTACTGTAAACATAGGAAAATAATAATTTGATGCTGTTTGTTGATAAGGTTTTTTTTTTATTGGGTGTGAAAATCATCTTATGACAAATCCCGCTCTTGGGCGGAGCGAGAGATAGTGTCGGACTTTTACTGACTAAAATCCCACCTTTGTTCCTTCGTTGCATTCGTCCTAGGGCCCCGGGTTTCGCTTTCACACTACCAGTGGTCCCAGTAGGCTTCGACCCTGCTGGGCCCCTACGATTTGCTGACGTCTCCTTGAGGCGCGCGTGGAACAGTACGCGCCGTCGACGACTTGGGCTCGGTCCGGACGGTTACCGGATGGTCGGACGGCGAGCCACCCATTGCTCGCCGTCCGCAAGCCCGCGTTGTTGATAAGGTTTGGAGGGTATCACTTGAGAGTGGTAAGATCGATTAATTAAGTAACTTTTTTACTAGATGAGCATACATCAAGCAAACCTAGTCATCGGTGTAGTCATTCATATGACTCCTGTCCACCAACTGTCACCAATTTTTATATTAATTTCAAAAGAATAAAACTTTCAGTTTTTTAGATTTTCCGTTGCGAGAAATTGCTAAAATATTTATTTTTACGACTCATCATTATCATCTTCCTGTCCTTGTCCCATCTTATTTGGGGTCGGCGCAACGCGTTTTTTTCTACCATTCTATCCTGTCAACCGTCATACTATCATTAAATTCCTTTTCTTTCATATCACTGTTCCCACAATCCATCCATCTTTTCTTTGGCCTCCCTCTCCCTCTCCACCCATCCACATGTATACTCATAACTCTTTTAGTAACATGCGTTCCATCTCTCCTCTTCACATGACCATACCAAGACAAACGTTTCCCCTTCAACTTTTCAGTCACTGGCGCACACAGTTATTTTTTTTTTACGACTAATTATAATAATACTATATAGACGTAAGATTGTAAACGTGTTTAATGTTTCTTCACGCTCGATCGGCTGAATGAATTTGGATGAAATTTTATCATGTCCTAAAATAAACCTCAAAGCTGAACACTGTCTCTTAAGATACAGGTTATCCTAGTTTGAGAGGCATGGCTCACAATATACAAACTTCAGCAGCGTAGTTAGCATTTTGTTATTCAATGTATACAAATGTATGTATGTTTCTTTGTGACAATAAACTTTATTATTATTATTATAGAGAGCAGGTAGTGGCCGAGTGATAACGGCCCCGACTTACGAATTGTAGGTCGCGGGTTCAAACCCAGCCAGGCTACTTTGTGTAATTTATTTCATCACCACTGCTCTTAAAACGGTGAAGGAAAACATCGTGAGGAAACCGGCATTTCCTAAAACCAAAAATTCGAAGACGTGACATCCACCAACCCGCACTGAGCCCGAGGGAATGGGATTACGGCCCATTCCCTCTTCTAGAGAGGAGGCCTGAGTCCCAACAGTGGGAACATTATAAGGCCGACTATGCTATGCTATGCTATTATTATTATTTAATGGCACATAGGTTTTATCCCGCGTATTATGTTCCCATGAGATATGTTTTTTTTCACGCAGGCGAAGCCGTTGGCAGAAGCAAGTGATGTAATAATATTATTTCGCTTAAAGAATATTTTGTTTCTATAATGTTTCATAGAATTTAAGCAAATAAACGACTAGACTCGAGCCAGCCGTTTGCAGGTCATACAAATATTATGCCAATCCGCTGTCAAATTCCAAATGGTAGATATCTCAAATGGACTCTTGATTATTTTTTATCTAATTCTGTATTTTATTTTATAAATATTTGTTACATATTCGGCCTATTTTTAAAGAAATATTGGGATGATTCCGCCATGATATCGAGTTTTTCCTTAAAGAAAATTTTAAGCTAAAATTTTTTTTTTTTTATGTTTAAAGGGATTTTTCCATTCTTTTATAAACAGTATTTACGATATTATATAATAGGAACTATTTTAATATATCAGTAGTTACGTGAATAAGAAGTCATACTTGTTTTAGAAATGTATTACAAAATACCTTTTAATTAAGAAAGACAATAAAACTAAAATTCCTAGCAAGAAAAGTTAATTATCCTTACGATATTCTCCCTAAAAGGGATACATATTCCCAAACAATGCAACTCCTGTAAACTGTTGGATAAATGGTTCGAGTGTCTTACTTAGATTGCTAAGAAATTAACAGGGAAAAGAACTGTTTCTCCCTAGCCAAGTTACGACCGTTTCGTTTCGATGCTCTTGCTTCGAACGCCTCGAGTAGGCCACGCCTCCGATTCCTTTATTCTGACATCATCTCAACACTCAGTCACATGATCAGAACAAATGAATCGGAGGTGTGGTCCACTCGAGGCGTTCGACGTATGAGAATCGAAAGGAAAAGGTCGTAATTTGGCTAGGGAGGCAGTTTTGGTCTCTATTTTTCCTGGAAAAAAACCAGAAAAAGTTTTTTTATATTTTTTTTTAAAGAATATACTAAAAATGCACAATTCCGTAATAATAAATACCCCTCCGCGCGCGATTGGGTTTCATATTATAAGCCTATTGTTATTGCTACCTCACTTGGACACATCACAATCGCGGTGATAGATCTTCCCTTTGAAGCGTGATTAGAGAGGTGTCACTACGTTCTTACTTTACGTCTGATGCAGGTGAGGATGAAATAACCGTATCTAGTAAGGACCAGACATGAGTATTTCGGTAGGTTCCTATTTTAAAATCGTCAAAAAGAAACGCCTGGGTTTTATCATATGTGTGAATCGCTAAGAGGATATGGTGGAGCATACAGTGGAGGTCACCATCGTGACTAACTCTAGTCCAGGCCACGGTATACATAGAGCATAGGAAGCAGTCACTCCCTTCTGTGAGGCAGTAATTCGGGCAAATGATTTGACAGAAAACTGGAAAGAGAAGTAATCCTCACACCCCAGCTGCCACAGGAGACGTAGGCACGGGCTTAAGGGTTGAGCAGACGGTTGCAAACTAGCGTTCCAACCAAGTTGACCTTGGTTTATGTGTTTGGTTTGTGTTGCGGCTACATGGATGTAAACCACGCGCTAACACGTTCAGTGGTTGGGAAAACGCGCCTCCCAGCCAAGGGCGTTGAAGGTCATGGTTTACTACTGCTGCCTACACGGATTGAAACTGGCAAGGTCACCTTGGTTGAGACGTTGGTTTGCAACCATCTGGTCACCCCTTTACGGACGACGAGCAAAAACGTGGTAGCTTCGAGCTACCAAGCTAGAAGTGATAACGCTAATTGTTCAACATATTTTAGCCTTTACAATTTACAAGCAGAAAATCTTTGATATCCAACCGCTACCGAGTCGCAATCCCACAAACAGTAAAGACTAAATATGCATAGGTGCAACATAAATGTCCTTTGGTGGAAGCTGTGTGACCACCGCAAAGCAAAGCGCCTCTGCTCGTCATTGTGTGGCTGCGTGGGCCAAAGCTAATCAGACACACGGCCACTGTGGCTTGTCTAATACTATTTTAGTATAGCTGTGTTTGCACTAGATTGCTTTGTAATAGAGTTTGGTAAAATCTATTTTTGGTTTGTGTAAGAATGACTTTTAACTGTCATTTTATTTAATCGTCTCGATTTGTTTGGTGATAACAAACCTAGACAAAAATATAGAATTATTCCAAAGTGATATTTTTGCTGACATAGTGATATTACAACTCTACTAATAGGTAGTGTTAAAACTAATAATAGTTAAAATTAAACAATCATAGGTCCTCTTTTTGTACTATTTTCGTATACAGACATGTGAATTCACAGCTTGACGACCAATGGGTACGCCATGACCATGACGGTCAGTCCCCTTTTTGAGGAGTGAGCAAGTCCTCACCGGACGTGGTCAGTTCGGGAAGTTCCTACATCGGAAGCAGGAGGTCACCACTGTGTGGGCCTCCTGGGAGACACGGTGGACCATGCGGTGGAGGTGTGTCCCACTTGGGCGAAGCACCGCCTTGTCTTCGTAAAGCATAATAGGTGGCAGCGACCTCTCGCGCTGGGTCCTGGTACAGGTCATGGTCCGGTGCGAAGAGAAATGGCAGGGGATCGCCTCCTTCTGCGAAGTAGTAACGCTAGCGAAGGAGGAGGCCGCACGAGTGAGGACACGAACATCTTTACGACCCAGTCGCCTAGACACCAACTCCGACTACCAATATGTCAATAGCGACGTCGAGTAATGGGAGCCGTGCCGTTGCCGTCTACCAGTCCGGTAATCGCCGGAACTGAGCTCAGTCTCGAGCTCCTGAAAGAGATGTCAGCAAACCTTAGGGGCTCAGTAAGGCCGATGTGGTTTAAGGCAGTAAAACGCCGTCTGACACGCCCTCCTGCTCCGCCCAGACCGGGACACATCATTGGATGAATTTCCATCTTGACTAAAATCTTGACAACCAATGATGATAACTTTTTTTAATTCTAAAGCATAAACTGCGACTGTCTCGTCCCGCTCTTGTAAACAAGATATAAAATTATGTTGGGACGCCCATATACTGAAGCTCCATGATAAAATGAAGTAGCTAAGAACTGGTCATGAAGGGGTTTTCAACCTCGCCCGCCACTGTGGAGGAAACAGTAGTTTTATTTCTAAACTCACGAGACCGGAGTTTTGTGTGGTTACACAGCTGTCGCGGTTGCGGTTATCGCTCGCAAACTTGGCCGATGACAATCGCAAGACGAGCTGTTAATTATCAGTTGAGCTCTAGACCGCCGTGGAAATGAGCTATTGCATTATACTTACTTCACAGAAGAATTAAAAAAAGAAGGCCTATAAAGTTCTGGATGCATCAATCGATTTTCGGATTTCGCATGGGATTTCTCTATCCCCTGAAGGCCACTGCGGATGTTAACCAACCTCAGAGAGTGCGGGCGCAACCCGCCGAGGCTGCGAGTGACCGTGGCCCGCACAATTCTATTAATTGCCCTCCGGTGCAGCGGGGAGCGTGATACATATATCTCTAACATTCTACAGAAGCTGCGGGTCCACAACCGCAGCGGACGCGGTAAAAATGGTTTAGTGAGTTCTTAGTTTAAAGTAAAAGTCAGAGTGTAACAAAACATGGTAATATTTTTTATTATATTAATCTTCAATTCATATTAGACTCTACTTTAAACAAATACTGTCGTATCTTGGTCCTGCTTTCTTTAAAGGTTGTATTATTAAAAGAACCGGTATAAAAAATCGAATATGGAGACATCACTTTTATCAAAAAGCAGGCAACATATTTCTGGAATTTGACATTTGCACTTGTATAATTCGCATTTCAGTAGTCAGTTGACAGGAGCGAAGCAACGAGCAAAAGCTAGTATATTATATAGATAAATAAGATACAAAATAATTGTTTAAAATGAGATTTATTTCGTAAATGACATTAAATTTCATCAAGGGAACATATTCCTGGGACGGAATGTCTATCCGAGCGCCAAACATACAAATCCGCTAAGATGTGAAAACAAACAAACAAACAAGCAGACAGATACAGCTATATTATTTTCAAATAATAAAGGATGGCCGAAGTTTGAAGGACCAGCAGTGGACGTCTTTCACTGAAATGACGATGCCAATAAGTAATTTTGTCAGATGGTAAGCTTTGCTCCGTAAGGCTTTTCCACAGATGTTAAAATAGTAATCCTTTGACGCAGGTAAAGGCCACAATAAATTGCCTTCTTTGACAAGGACGAAGTGGCATTTACAATATATTATGGTATTGCTGAAAACCTATTCGAAGTCATTTTAAAATGCTTAAGAAAGAAAAAGAACTGGTACATAACTTAAATTAAACATTTAAAAAAACTGGGCAAGTGTGAGTCGGACTTGCGCATTGACGGTTCGGGTGAGGGACAAACGTATCTATAAAGTCTCGAAAAATTTTCCGAATCGCAGAAAATTTTTTCCTAACCACCAAACTATTTTCACATTTATTCCTGTACCTATGCAATAAGACCTTGCTTCATGCCCAATTTCAGGATTCTAGGTCAACGGGAAGTAGCCTATGAATTTTGATTCCCTTGATAGTGTCGAAATATATGTTCTTAGCGACATAAAAGGACGTATCTTTTTTTTTCGTTGATTTTTTCACAGCTATAAGGGATCGCGGACCTGAGTATGGTTTTAATTTAAAATTGATACCTCAGATAAACAGACAGACAGACGGACAACAAAGTGATCCTATAAGGGTTCCGGAACCCTAAAAATAAAATATAAACAACTACACACAACAACACAACAATGTGTCTCACAGCTGTGCTAAATAGGTCAAGATGATGAGACCTATGAAAACAGTTCAATTCCTGAAGTGAGTTACGAATATTTTTTTCTGTGCTGTAAGACCTTTTTTTAATGCCAAATTTCAGGATTCTAGGTCAATGGGAAGTACCCTGAATTTTAATTCCCTGAAAAGGGTCGAAATACATGTTTGCGACATAAACGGTCGTATCTTTTTTTTCGTTAACTCAGAAGTTTGGTTTTTTAATAACTTCAAGGGGCCGCAGGCCTGAATATATGATTTTAATTTCAACTCGATACCTCCATGCGTTCCCAAGATGTCGGGTCTCGACAGACAGATGACAACAAAGTGATCCTATAAGGATTCCGTTTTTCCTTTTGAGGTACGAAACCCTAAAAAAATCGTCTTTTGCGTACCAGCGCCGCAGGCTATTCAGTCTTTTTTTCTTTGTGTGTGCCTATTGCTAAGATAACTGTTAGCAAAAGCCACACAGAAAATAAAAAAAATAAATACCAAAACATTACCGTCTACTTTTACCTCAGAACAAAGCAGAATGTTCAATCATATCGCGAAATCGCGGTCGGCAGCCTGACCGGGTGAAAACCGCCCGTAATCCCCGATAATGGAATGGTGATCTTTTGTTTATGTACCCGTTGTACCTGGAACGATACCCGGCACGGTATGTGGTACCCGGCTGTTTGTTTCAATCGTGAAATGGACGTGTATTCGCCGAAATTTTTATTTTTATTTTTTATTATTGCAGTGTGTCAGTATAATACTGGAATGACCTGTTGTAGTAGAAAGATTTGTATGTTATTGTAGTCGGTTTTAAACTTTAAATTTCGGGAAGTGTGCGTCGGAATTGCATAATTTATTTCCGCCAAGTCTGGTGCATCATTGGACCATACGTACATAAACTTTTGGGAACACATTTGTTGTGCGTACAGCTAAGGAATGGAATTTTTTGGTGGAGTCTGTTTCGTGATAGCTACACTTAAGTGAATTGGTTACTTAAGGGTAATTCGACGTCTGCTCTTACGCGATTATGACGTTATTACACATTTTTTTAGATATATTGGAAACACAGTATCTTGTGGATATTAACTATTCTTCGCCTCGCTTCTATTTAAATCAGTTTGTAAATTTGTGTAAAAGTAATCCAGAAAAGACCTCAGAAAATCTGTTATTTAGCATGAACTTTGACACTTCATAATATACTGAAATTAAAAAAAAAAACTCTAAAAAGTATAACAATAGAAGCCTTGCAAATTTAATCAAAATTCACAAAACACGTATTTCCTGGAACAAGTTTTGTAAAATATTCGAATAAATCATGAAAGTACCGAATACTAACAGTGTTTTCAGGCGTTATCTCTCTTTTTTTCGCGTTAATTTTTTGTCAAATATCGCGTTGGATTGCGTTAGATGAAGTAACAAGCTTTGAAACCATGCTTGATGTTGACGATAGGCGAGTGAAAAAGGAGCCTCTTAAGAACTAAACTGGTAAAGGTCTGTAATTTAAAATGGATATAATTCTCCAATAGGTAAAATAATATTAGATGTTGGGAAGCGTTTGGAGTACGGCTCGAAGTAAGTTCGGGAGGTCCCTGTTTCGAATTCAGGCATAAGAAACGCTCAGGAGTCATTACTGCGCGGACCACCCGAAGGATAAGGTAGAGCATATGATAGAGGTGTACCCCGCTTGGACTAGCACCGCTCTGTCCTCAAGGAGGAGATCGGCGGCCGCAACCTCTCGCGCCAGGCCCTAGTTCAGGCCATGATCCAAAGAAAAAGGGAATGGGTTGCGGTCGCAGCTTTCTGTGAAGCAGTAATGCTAGTGAAGGAGACGGCTGTAAGAGTCAGAAAACGTACATCCTCACGCCCCAGCTGCTGCGACAGAAGACGAACGGGCATCGAGAATCGCAGAGTGATCTCCTCCATAGATGCGGGCTTGCGGATGACAAGCAATGCACTCGAACAGGGTTGATGCCTGTCCATGGGCCATGAGAAAAGTTCTGAAAAGGATACTTGCGGTCTTAGAACGCAAAAGGAGAACTGAAGGAACACAGGTAAGGTTTTAGTCAGTTAAAATCTGACACTCCTTTGCGCTCCATCCCAAAACGTGAAAAGCCATTAGATGATTTCCCACCTCAAAAGAAAAATGGACAAATTTAAGTTACGTTTATTATTATTATTATTATTTATTTATTTATTTATCTTTATTCCAAAAAGGTAAGTAACTTATAAGATAAGCCCCACAAAACCGTTGCAATGGTTTGACTGTGGGGTCGGTGAGTCTCTAGACATACTTAAATGTAGGTACTTAAAACATTTCTAAATAATCTAATTTTAATAACCGTGAATCTTGCATAGTTTTGAAAATGTCAATCGAATAGTCATATTTTTTAACATATTTAAGTCTGCTTAAATACTCCAACTTCCTTTCTTATTCTGCAGCTAGCTAAAAGGGCGACAATGTAAAATTAAAGCCGGCAAAAAAAAAACCACCTGGCTTACTCGCCGTAATGAAAATCATATTTACTACACCTTCATCAATCTTCATTAGGTTCCTAAAAGCGAGGTCAAATATCGCTCCTTCTTTTATGAAATAAAACTTAGAGTAAAAACGTTAAGGTAGACACGAGTTTTTTAAACAGTTTTTTGTTACGGGTTATTGAACTTTTTGCACTCATCAATCAGTGTATTGAAGTATTGTCGGGCAATTTTAGAGACTCAAGAACTCCAAAAATGCTAATTACTTGTCAAATGTGTATTGCCTTGATTCAGACAAAGATGAAGGGAAGTGACATACATAAATTGGACCTTACTCCTTTTTTTATTGGATTTAAGTTAGTGTAAAAGTTTTGTTTCTATTTTGGTGTACAATCAAGTTTATTCTATTCTATTCTATTCTATTCTATTCTATTCTATTCTATTCTATTCTATTCTATTCTATTCTATTCTATTCTATTCTATTCTATTCTATTCTATTCTATTCTATTCTATTCTATTCTATTCTATTCTATTCTATTCTCTTCAATCCTATTCTATTCTTACTACTAATTGACTGACCTTATTAGACATTGTGCCGTTGACCTGCTTAATAAAAACGAGCAGGCGTTTGGTGATGATTCGAAGCCTAGCTCGAACAAGTATATTGGTCAATAGATTTATTAATCGACTCTTGCGAAATCTAATCACATTTTTTTAAATAAATGATTCTGAAATTATGTTCGATACCCACTACGAAAATGTAATTTTTATTTTAGATAAATAATTAGGGTTCTGCGCAAAAAATATTCCCACTCTTATTTCAGTCAGCCATCGACAACACGTTTAAACAAAGCAATTTTACTTGTTATGACAGTTCTGCTGTAATCCTATGAGGAGTTATGTTCCATATCTTCGAAGTTCATGATCAGATCATAACAATATTTCTATGGGACCAATTTGGAAGATTAACCTTTAAATAAAAAAATAAAAAAACCTCCTTATTTTTGGTGTCGGTTAAAAATAGTTTGTATCTCTTTTTTTACTGGTAATAGGGCTCACGCTTGACCACTATTACACCTGATGGAAAGCGACTATGTGGTCGTCGATAAAGCACCCTTGCCTAGAAATAATCTATTCATTCTTGAGTTAAAGAACCCGAAGTTGTAGCTGCTCTGTCAGAAAGCAAAGATACCGGCTAGGAATACCACTCTTTAGCTGTAAGCACAATGAGTGCTTGTTTTTCGATCAAATTTAATTAAGTTTGCTCAGTTAGCATTTTATTCTTGTATATTTGTTTATAAGTTGATTAGATTCATAACCATAATCTGTCAAAATCGCTGTTTACAAAAATCTTCATCCTTGGTTGGTCAATACCTGAATTCTGTGACCATCCAAAGATACGATATACCTATTGTAATAAGTTACTAACTATCTACACTGACGAAAATTGTCAATTATCATCTCCTTAGAAAATCATTAGTATATAATATATATATATATAAAAGCGAAATACCACTCACTGATTAATCACGAAATCTCAAAAACTATAACACCTACAATCTTAAAATTTGGCGGGTAGGTTCCTTATAGGGTGTAGACATCCGCTAAGAACGGATTTTACGAAACTCCAACCGTAAGAAAATGAAAGGGGGGTCCAAACTTTGTATGGAGAAACCGACTTCCACGCGGGTGAAGCCGCTGGCAGAAGCTAGTTATTCATATTTGGAAAATCGAGCTGATTCTAAGTCAAAAGCATTTTAGAACTGCCAATCACAACAGTTCTTGGCATCCTTTCAAAAACCTATAAATAAAATACATATAGGGTGACTGGTAATTAATAACAAAATAACATTCCACAACTATCACACAACGCTGTCTAGTCTCAAGCTAAGCAGAGCTTGTATTATGAGTACTAGACAACTGATAAACATACTTATATATTTCTAAATACATACATATTATAGACTAGCTGTTGCCCGCGACTTCGTCCGCGTTAACTTCGTAAAACTGTACAATCACTCTGTGCTTGCAATAATTTATTATACTTTAACATAAAACGGTTAAAGGTAAAAATATCCGAATTGAGAACCTCCTCCTTTTTTAGAAGTCGGTTAAAAACGCAAATCACCTTCAGGAAACATGTTATGTACTCGTCCAGATCCAGATGTATGACCGTCACTGAACAGAAAGAGCATGTATGGGTCGTAGCAGTTGTCATTTCTGCCTACCCCAAGGGAAAAGGCATATGTATGCATGGGCATATGTATGTTACTGGTTTATGTTCTGGTAAAACAACATTGTATGATTTTAACCCCTCGCCACAGTGAGCACGCCACAATCAAATCGCAGCGGTAATGCCTGTCTTAGAGAAGTGTCTACAGAGGCGTCACGGCATCCTCTTTTTGTGCAGGACTCACCGGTTGTGGATGTTTCGGAAGGTATCTGTGTCGAATTCAGCGGGAAGAAACACTCGGGTCTCACCATTGTGCGAATCGCCCGGAGAATACGATGGAGCATACGGTGGAAGTCAGTCCCGCTTGGTCGGAGAGCCGGCGCCGCCTTGTCCTTATGGGGGCGATTGGTGGAGAAAATGACAACCAGTAGCCTCCTTCAGTGAAGCACTACGATCAAAGAAGGTGGCTGAAACTATGAGGGATAGGACATCCTGACTCCTCAGCGGTCGCTGCAAGGGACGCTCCGGGTGTTGAAAGTCGCAAGGCAATTCCCAGCCATTGCAAACACGGGATTGCGGTGGTGCTGTCCGGCCGTCTGGTCAAAGCAGTCCTGAATCGACGGCGCGTAGTATTCTACGCGCGACTCAAAGAGATTTAAGCAAATGGATAGGGCCCTCTAGGGCCGATGTCTGCTAGGGCTGCAAGATTGATCGAAAGAGTTATCTCCCATAACAATTTTCGCCTCAATAACTTTTCACTGAAGAGTTTAAGCAGTTAGACAGCTTTGATAGAGGTAAACGAAGGAGCATAATCGGGACACCGACCTTTAGCTGGATAACGTGCACTGATAGTGAAAAGCCTTAAGTGAATCCCAAAACTACCATCATCATCCGGCAGGCAAAAAGTCCGCCGCTGTACATTTGTGCATAAAGGATTAAATAAATAAATAAATCATCAACTATCTTCTTCCACAACAGTACTTATGAAGAATTTGCGAGAGCATGCTTGCATTGATTATTGCAGTTTGATCATTTTAAGCGTTAGAATTACATGTTCATTTACCTAGGATATTTTGGTGTGTATTTAATTGATATCCCCGTATATAAGACAAATGTTTTTTCCATAGTGGGAATTACCTTATGAAGAGTCTCTAACTTATGAATGAACTACGGCGAAACTTTGTGCGCGTGTATCCCCGTTCAATCGAACTCGCATATTGATGGCCAAACCGAGAAATTACTGACACCGATTGCCTCTATGAGGACACGGCAGTTCACTCAAGATGGATAGACCTCCACCGCATGCTACACCGAGTCCTCCAGGCGATTCACAAAATGGTAATATCAGGGTACTTTCAACCGAACCCAGAACAGAAACCGTTCGAAACACCCACAACAGTCCTGAGCTTATCCATAAAACAATGAAATTACGGTTAACAAATGTAGCAGCCGATAAGTGTTATCCCTGAGACTGGCCTCCCTTAGAGGGTTGTTCCAGTGTTGGTCACCACTTATTGCAAAGAGGTAACGTCCAGATATCGACGTAAGGCTGCAAGGAATCTGAGATACATTATACGTTATCGAACTGTGATCAAAAAAACACATTCGTTCCCGTTTTATATGAAGCAGTGACTGTAAATAATAATACACACCATTATTAATCCGCAAGGTGCCATCATGCCGGAGGACACAGTGGAGATGTGCCCTGCAAGGGCGGAGCACCGCCGTGTCCTCGTGGAGGTAATCGGCGTCAGTGACCTCTCGCGCCGGGCTCTGATCCAGAGCGAGGAGTAATGGCAGGCGTTTGCCTCCTTCTGCAAAGCCTTAATGCTAGCGAAGGCGGAGGCCGCACGCGTTAGGGAACGAACGGACTCACGCCGAGCCGAGATTCCGACCCCGACTACCAATCACGGTAGACGCGGGCTTCCGGACGTCGAGCAATGGGTAGCTAGCCGTTCTGTAGTTGACCGGATCGAGCCCAATCCTCAACAGCGCGTAGTGATAGACACAGGTGTAGTTTTAGTCAGTAAAAGATTGACACGTCCTCCCGCTCCAACCAGAGCGGGAGAAGTCATTGGATGATTTCCACCCTTAAAAAAAGAAAAAAGGTGCCATCATCATCATTATTATTTCAGCCGAAAGACGTCCACTGCTGGACATAAACCTCCCCAAGTGTCGCTATAATGACCGGTCCTGTGAGTCTCTCTTCCATCGGATTCCTGCGACCCTCACCAGGTCATCGGTCCACCTGGGGACCATCCAACGCAAGGTACCCTGTAACCCCTTCCGAAAATGTGGCCGTGTTATTTTAAAGTGAATAATTAAATACATATAGGTATTTACTTTTATCGTCTTTGGATGGTATCCCTAGAATAATCACGGTCAATTAGCCTGCTACAATAATGGGAAAAAAATAATAAAAATAAGCAGTAGGATTGTTAAAAATGCCTCCGTCTTTCACCAGTTTAACCATAACTGTAAACGTGGGCGATGGCCATTCTTCTGCCACTCAGAAAATTACGTAAAATACGCAATGCCATCTATCAAATTTAATATGAAGTTCAACCGTCATTGTCATCATTATTTCTACTTTGAGTCTTTAGATGGCGTTGCGAGTATCTGAATTGCTTATGGTGTCATATTTTACTTCTCGAAAACTTTGATTTCATACCGTTTGTCTTTCATATGCTTTGTTTAATTGCGATGAAACAAAGCCTAAGTAAGATAATTATCAAGTTCCACACAATTTAAATGTATAAAAGTTATCTACATCGATTTCTAAAATTAATAATACGCACTTCACTAAAAATTTCTACAGATATATTATATACGTAGATTTATAAAAAAAAAATTGTAAGCATGCAAAAATATATAAAAAAATCTTATTCACGATAACAAAATGGAACAAAAATTTCTCCTAAGAGAGCCGTATGGGATTTGAACCACCTTCACATTACATGAAAGTCTAGTTACGAAACCACTGTGCTGCGGTCTTCGATGAATAAACTATAAAATAGACGTTCTTATATAAACGTCATAATTGACTGGTTGGCTCCCTAACGATGATAGCGTGATGATTTTCGTTTTAGAAGTTAAGTTTGCAGCTAAATGGAATAATGTAACATTATAGTACGTGATTTTACTCGTCGCTTTGATTTTATTATGTGTTTTGATTAGTTTTTACAAAATATTTAGAAGATATCGAATAGAAAGGTCAATTTTATTTTGAAAAAATGGTAAAAGTTATTTTAATACAAAAAAATAAGACAAAATAATGTCCAAATTTTTAACTGTAGCTGGGAATTGAACTCGCGGCAAATGTCGTTCAATACCTACATTTTGGATTATTGCTCACCCCACATAGCAAATAGCGTGATAGTTTATAGCCTATCAGTTGCCCTGACCTATAAGGATTATGTATGCAAAATTTGAACAGGATCGGTTCAGTAGTTTTTGCGCCAATTAATACCATCACAAAATAATTTTACTGTTTTATTATATGTATAGATAAATTACCCTCAGACACAAAACAAATGATCGTGCTCATCACACAAACATTTGTCTTGGGTGGGAATCGAACCCACTACCTCCAGCATAGCAGTCAGGGCCACTAACCACTAGACCAACAGGCCAGTCAAGTCAGTCAATTTATGTTTAAAATACAGAATAAGAACTCAGTTCGAGTTATAGGCGACGGAAATGTAAAACTGTACCCCTACGTGTATGCTATGTTGCAATGTTTGACGTTCGATTTAGATTTAGATTTTGTTTACAACGCAATCTTTATAAAATACTGTACCATCTGTTTTTTGTTAGGACCAGCCATGGGAATGACACGTCACAGTAGGGGGTCTGTGACGTGTCATTATACCATAATGAGCCCGCCGTGTAAAAATCTTTTTATAAATTTCGGATATCTGTGTCTCTGGTTTTGATTCTTTGTTATTTAGTACCGACTTTTTTATAGTTACGAATATTACTATCTCGCGAAGATGTGGTCGACGATGGAGCACGTTTATATTAAAAAAAAAGCGCTAATAGGATCAAAATAACTTTAATTTCGGAAGTCGGTGTTAAATAAGAAACAAACAATACCGAGAAACACCGACTTGCGAAATTGAAGTTATTTTGATCCTTTCAGTGTTATTTTTTAAGTTTTTTATTTCGCATTTTTTAGTTGCGATACACTTATATATAACTAGAAACATTTTCTCATGATTTCTCATGACAATTCCAATTAACTCAAACACTGCTAGTTTACACTGTTTTATTATGAAGTTCCTGTGTCTACCTTCCACCTTCCGGTCTTCCTTATGTTAATTTCCTAATGTAAATTGTATTTTTGGTGTACAATAAAGAATATCTATCTACCAAAAAAATAAGTGTCATGTGTCAGTAATTTGTACCAGCAAGACGGAACTCAGCTAATATTTCTGAGCGGTAAAAATAAACCTATGTGTTTCTGTGTTCCGTTTTCATTTCCGGCACTCTGAAAATACAACATTTTTATTAATTTGGTTTCTGTTTACACAGCCAAAGGTAAACTAATGTGTAGGAAACATTCATAGCAAACTAAAGGTAATATTAATATATAAAAAGGGGAATTTATTATCCTAGCTGAACCGGAGCTATTTTTCTGGGCGTCAAATGCTTATGGCGTAAAAATATTATTTACAATCGAATTTAGCAAGAAGAAGAATAATTAATTGAATTAATGTATTCAAAAATAATGTAGCTTTCTACAAATAAACTTGGTTCAGTAGCTCCAGAGATTACTTGTTACAAACAAACTTAAAAAAATTACCTACTTATTTATAATGTTTGTTGACGTCGTCCTCACCTTTCGCATGATGCAGGTCCTCAATGGACATGGTAAGTTCAGGAGGTTCTTGCACCGGATTTGTATGGAAGGTACGTCCTGGTGTCAACTTGACCGCCCGGAGGACACAATGGAGTGTGAATGGCAGGCGGATGCGTCCTTCTGCGAAGTAGAAATGCTAGCGAAGAATGCGGCCGCACGTGTGAGGAAACGGACTTCCTCACGTCCCAACCGTCAGAATCCCGACCCCGATTTCCAGCCACCGTAGGCGTGGGCTTGCGGACGGCGAGCAATGGGTAGCTCGCCGTCTAGCCGTACAGTAACCGTACGAGTCGTCGACGACGCGTAGTATTCCATGCACGCCTCAAGGAGATGCCCTGCAGGGTCAGGCCCTATTGGAGCCAAGAGTTCGCGTCTGAAAAGCAAACCCGGAATCATAGAATGCAAAGCAAAAAATATGTAGCCTTTTTGATTTATGTAATAGCTCAGAAAAAAGGGTCTTCTATTTCAAAAAGTGTCTGTATCAAAATAATCCGTACAAATGAGATCCTGTAAAAGATTGATTCATCCGATTTAAGATCACACACAGGGTGATCCGAAAAGAAATATCGTCGACGCTTGGCAATGCGGTCAAAGCTCGTGCTTGAATAATAAACGACCCTGTATATACAGACGGAATAATAATGAGAACGATATATTCATAGTTTATAGTTACGGGAAAATTTTAAAACAGTTCTTTTTAGGAAACTAGTGACCTGCCCTGGTTTTCCTCGTGTGCAATTTATATATGTCATGGTCAGATCATAGATATTGATCACTTCATGATATGGCCAACTAAAACTGGCCTAATAGTTTAAACGTTAACATTTGATGATAATTCGCTGGCCCCGGGCAATATAGCGGTAAACGCCGGTTACGCCCTTTTTAATGTTATTTGATTTTTGGCTTCTCTGAGCATCAGTCTATCACTCTTATTTTTTTCAATTTTTTTAAAATTAATATTTCTTTAAAATAAATGACAATAACAGCTTTATTGCATGAAAAATTATCTTACGACTAAAAATGTTTTATTGCATTACTCTATGAACCATAACACAAAAAACCGGTGAACATCTTTACACTACATTTCTAAACAAAGAGTAACAGTAATAAATTTAACCGATGATACAGCTAAGCTTTGGCTATAAAATTTCCCTGAAGAAGGTGGTAATCGGCTGGTACGCTCGAGATCTAAAGCGGAAAATACGTCGTATTATATTCTTATAGTCCTGAATCTCAGTGGTTGATGTATTTATAAAGTCATTAAAGATGTTGCAATTGAAACAATAGCGTCTATAATTTGTATTATACATTTTTTCAATTATTTCATTAAATATTTATACCATTACAATTATTTTTAAAAGGTTAAATAGGTAAAAAAAATAGCTTTCATTTGACGTTTTGCACGCCTGTTTTGGATCACTGTACGCTGCACTATAAACAAATTAGCTTCTTTTATTTCTCCTGTAAAAACTGATTTTTGATATTACCGCTTTATTGCCCGGGGCCAGCGATATGTCAATCCTCAATGTCATTGATGTTTTTTTTTTGTTGGTAAAATCATCTTATAACAAATCGCGCTCTTGGGCGGAGCGGGAGATAATGTCAGACTTTTACTGACTAAAAACCCACTCCTGTTCCTTCGTCCCAGAGCCCCGGGTTTCGTTTTTGCACTACCCATGAATGTCATTGAATTAGGATTTCTATGATAATAAAAGGTCTAAAGTAGGCCAAATGAGGATTGAAATATCATCAACTTTAACGTTTAAAAAGATCTGGCCAGTCTTACTTGACCATATCATGAAGTGATCAATTTCTATGATCTGGCCACGACATATACCTTCCTCGTTCATTAGGTTTCTGTAACCGAAGGGTGCCAACGGAACCCTATTATTAAGCCTCCGCTATCTGCCCAGCTGTCCGCCCGTCAGTCTGTTAGCGGTCTGTATCTCACAATCTGTAAGAAGTAGCACAGCATAGACGGCCTTATAATGTTCCCACTGTTGGGACTCAGGCCTCCTCTAGGAGAGGGAACGGGCCGTAATCCACCACGCGGGCCCAGTGCGGGTTGGTGGATGTCACATGTCTTCGAATTTTTGGTTCTAGGACATGCCGGTTTTTCCTCACGATGTTTTCCTTCACCGTTTTGAGAGCAGTGGTGATGAAATAAATTACACAAAGTAATGCGCCTGGCTGGGTTTGAACCCGCGACCTACAACTCGTAAGTCGGGGCCGTTACCACTCGGCCACCACTGCTCTGTAAGAAGTAGACAGCTGAAATTTTAATAGAATATGTATTTCTTTCGCTTAAAAAATAAAGTTTAAAATTAAAGGTTATTCCTATATTTAACTGTATTAGATAGATAGATAGATATTCTTCATTGTACACCAAAAATACAATTTACATATACTTATTTTTTATACTTGATATAAAATATTGTAAGTACGGACTCCTTCGTATGCGGACGGTGAGTCATAGGTAGCTCGCTGTCCGGCCGTCCGGTAAGAACAAAGCCTGACTTGACGGCGCGTTGTTCCTTGCGCTTCAAAGAGATGTCAGCAAAATTGTAGGGACCAGTTAAGACAGACGACTGCCCGTGCTGCGGATTGTTCGATAGAATTACCGCAATAAATGGGAATTAAAAAATACTGTGGGTTTTAGTCAGAAAAGTCTCACTCTCTCCTGCTCAGCTTAGACCGGGAGAAGTTATTTGATCATTTCCCACGTGACAAAAAAATATAGAGGAGTCTACATATTGAAAAAGACTTAATAAAATAACCATACGGCTAATAGGAGCGAAGCAATAATCAAAAACGCGGGTAAACTGCGGGCAACAGCTATAGTAAATCTATATATATAAGAGCGAAATACCACTCACTGATTAATCATGAAATCTCAGAAACTATAACACTTTGGAGGTGTGCGGAATAGAGAGTAAAGTCCCGCAAACCTCCTTTGAAAAGGGAGGATCCTCCGACCAGACGGGTGTTATGTCTGGTGGGCTGCAACTGCCCAATAGATGATTTCGGGTTGTTCTATATGTTCTAATCGCGCGGAGAACTTTGATTGCGCGATTCAGGATTTTCTTATGTGACGCGATAGATGTCGCTACATCACTCCCCTCCGGAGATCGGAGATCGATGGTTCTTGATGCTTCTTGATGCGTGCCAGGCCATTGGTAGGTTGGAATCCATCCATCTATAAACTTAAAATTTGGCGGGTAGGTTCTTTATATCGTGTAAACATCCGCTAAGAACGGATTTTACGAAACTGCACCCGTAAGGGGGTGAAACGGGGGTTGGAAGTTTGTATGAAGAAACTAAAACACGCAAACTAGTAAAATATAAATGATACTGAAATTGTATCTACTTTGAGATGGCTGTGACGACGACATTAAGAACTTAAGAGAGCCCTTCCCAATTCATCTACGGTCAATGTGAACATAGTTGATAAGCTCACTGGAATATTTCACAAAACTTTTTACAGGAAATAAAATATATTGCCTTTAAACTTTAAAACCCGCCCGAAGCCCGAAGAATCGCTAAACTAAAGTGGCAGTGGGCAGGGCACATTGCTCGTAGAACGGATGGCCGATGGGGCCGAAAGGTTCTAAGGTTCTGGAAGGCCTCCCACAAGGGGGACCGACGACCTGGTGAGAGTCGCGGGAGTGCGGTGGATGCGAGACGCACAGGATCGGTCGTTGTGGCGTCGCTTGGGGGAGGCCTATGTCCAACAGTGGATATCATTCGGCTGAAATGATGATGATGATGATGAAACTTTAAAACTTATTGGAAAAGAAATGTGATTCTGAATTGCGATGAAATATGCAAGGTTTCTTTAAATATATTTTCTTTACAATGACTAGCCTGTTGGTGTAGTGGTTAGTGGTCCTGACTGCTATGATGTGATAAGCACGATCATTCCTGTGTCTGGGTGTAATTTATCTTAAATATTTATTCATTTAGAAGTAATATAAGTATGTCTATCAGTTGTCGAGTACTCATAACACAAGCTCTGCTTAGCTTGGGGCTAGATGGTGTTGTGTGATAGTTGTGGAATAAATTTATTATTTAAAAATATTATTATTTACTAATTGATAAGTAAATAATACATACAATACAAGTACATAATGAAAGACCAAAGTTCACGCAAAACAGCAGATTTACAAAGATTTTTATTGGTTTAGTTTTAGACAAATGTATCTTTAATAAGAATAATAATATGTCACAATAGTTTTTCACCAACTGGTGGTTGTCCTTGGATGTACCAGCATTGCGCGTACAGGGATAATCGTCTCTTGGTATCACGCTTCATTGAAATTATCTAGTCCTGAGATATATAAATGTATAAATAATAATAATATTCACACAACTATCACACAACGCCGTCTAGTCCCAAGCTAAACAGAGCAGAGCTTATGAGTACTAGACAACTGATAAACATACTTATATATTTCTACATACGAGTATATACATATCTATATATATAAAAGGAGAAACTCACTGGCTGATATATCAACGCACAGCCGAAATTACTAAGACTAGGAGTGTGAAATTTTGCACACGGTAAGCATTAAGAGCGGATTTTCCAAAATTCACCTCCTAAATGGATACTCAATACTCAATTCTTTATTGCATGAAGCGGGGGCCCAAAGTTTGTACCATAGAAACCTAATTTCACTCGGGCGAAACCACAGACAGAAGCTAGTTATAGATAAATTACACCCTAACACAGAACAAATGATTGTGCTCATCACACAAAAAATTGTCCTAGGTGGGAATTGGACCCGACCTCCAGCATATCAGTCAAGGTCACTAACCACTACACCAACAGGCCAGTCATGTTTTAATTTCAATAGAAACCTAGATAATAACCACAAGACATCAGTGTTTCCAAAATACCTAAAAAAGATGTGTACAATCACGTAAGAGTGGTTGTAAGGAAATGTATCTCGGGTTGGCCGCTCTTAAGATCTTAAGACGAAGAAAAAGACTCCCAATCTCATTTAATCGCATTTCACCCAATCAGCTAAATTGCTTCCCCGTTATTTATTTTAATTACCTCAGTGATTGCCGATCTTGGATTAAAAAGAGAAATAAAGCGAATACCAGCTGTTTTAAGATTCAGTTCGTGTCTGAAGAATCGATTAGGGGTAATGGGCTAACAAGTTTTCAGCATTGCGACACTTGGTGTTATCTGAAGCACCTAACGTGAGTTTCTCTACAGATTGTTGAGAATTTAGGTTTGGTGTTTTAGTGGTTATGTCGACATTTTCCTTTTGATGTTATCAGAATATTCCACTCCTTAGCTATACGAACAATCACGCGTGAGGGAACGGACTTTCTCACACCCCAGCCGCTGGGCACGCCACAATTATGGCGGTAAGTCCCCTCTTTGAGGCGGGGTTAGAAAGACCTCAAGGTGTCCTCACCTTCCGCATGACGCAGGTTCTCACCGAATACGGTAAGTTCGGGAAGTTCCTGCACCGGATTCGTGCGGAAGCGATGCCCGGGTGTCGCCACTGGTAGTGTGAAAGGGAAACCCGGGGCCCCGGGATGAAGGCAAAGAAGGAACAGGATTGGGTTTTTAGTCAGTAAAATCCTGACACTATCTTCTGCTCCGTCCAAAAGTGGGATTTGTCATAAGATGATATGCCTACCTAAAAAAAAAACACCCAGCCGCCCGGATCCGGACGACGGACGACGAGCAATGCGTAACTCGCCGTCCGGCCGCCCGGTAACCGTCCGGGCCGAGTTAGAGTCGTCGACGGCGTGTAGTGTTCCACGCGCACCTCAAAGAAATGTCAGAAAAGCTGTAGGGTTCATCAGGGCCGAAGCCTACTGAGGCCATGGGTTGGTTGAAAGGGAACCTTAGGGTACTGAAACGCAAGACAAGGAAGGAACATAGGTGTGGGATTTAGTCAGTAAAAGTCTGACACGCCCTTTCGCCCTATCCTAGAGCGAGAGAAGTCATTGGATGAGTTGCCACCTGAAAAAAAGTTATACGAACAATGAATGTGTTTCCAAAATGTTTTGTGCATATGGGTGAGATGTCCACCATGTACCGGAGACGTATCGCCGAATGAGTTTAGCGGCATTAGGTTATAAAATTCCGTTGCACACTTCCCGAAATGCAACCGTTAAAACACCGACAGGCAACTAGCAACTTCGGCTTCGATGCCCAAGACTTTGAAGCTTTAAATCGACGATCGCAGTTTGCTTCTCAGATGACTCAAGCGCTGCATTCTGGTATCTGGCAGATCCATCCCAAGTATGAGAGCAGACGCCCTACCATAAGTTCTTAACGCCATTGATCATTTGACGTCCTAAACTGAACTGTTAAAAGGGACGGAGCTATTAATATAGGGTGTGTAGCTCCATCACTCTTTCTCGCTCGTACGAACTCGTCAAAGAAAGGCACCTGTACTCCATACACGATCAAACTTGCGCTTGTCAAAGTTTGAGCAGCTGTTCCGGTGTGATGTACTATTTATACTGATGATCATAGTCGAGGGTCACTAGTTTAGAGGTAAGCGGAACAGAGTGTAAAATCTCGCAAACCTCCATTGAAAATGGACGATCCTCCAACCAGACGGGTGGTATGTCTGATACGGGCAACTGTCCAATAGATGTTGTATAATGTTGATTTTGATATTTTTTAGTTTTTATGTGGTGCCATAGATATCGCTACATTAGGATTACTAACTTTTTTCTGCATTTGCCTCGATGATGACCCAAAACTGGGCTTATTTAAATAAATATGATATTTTTCACCGAAAATATTCATCAGATTCTAGTACGATCTGATCCTACAAACTGGCTCCACGTGAATGAATCTTGTACGTTTCTTGATCTTACGTACTTAAAAATTTACAAGGTACGAGTACTTTCATCGTTGTGCGAGGCATAAGTACATTTATTTTCTCTTTTTCCGTTTTGTGTTACGAGATGGTGGTCTCAATGAATAGACGCACGTACCATCTCTCGCAGAATTGTGACGACTTTATGCGTACAGCATTTTCGTATCAAAGGGACTTGTAGTAGGTATATTGTTTAATCTAAGAAAGTAGCTAGAAGGTCCGTACCTACTAATGTGAGCCGCAAACGAACCTTCGTTGCTGAAATGACAGAGTGCCTACTCTGTCTGCGGGAGATGGCATTAGATGACTTCCAAATAACAAAAAAAAAACTGATGGTAAGCAAAGATGTAGTCTAAGATGGAGCACGGTTGCCTAGAAGTAACCTGTTCACTCTTGACCTAAAGACTCCTAAATTATAACTATCAGGAAATTCAAACTCCGGCAGGAAATTCCACTCCTTAGCTGTACGCATAGTAAATGTGTTCCCAAAACTTTTTGTACGTATGAGTACTTGATGAAATAAAATTGTGCAATTCCAATGCATATTCCTCTAAAAGTAAACGATAAAAAAGCGACAGGCTAACAACTCAGCGTTGATGCTTTTTTTTTTTAGGTGGGGAAATCCTTCTTCTTGGATCAATCTCTTGGGTGAGGCGGGAGAGAGTGTCAGACTTTTACTGACTAAAAACCCACTCCAGTTCCTTCGTTGCATTCGTCCCAGGGCCCCGGGTTCCGCTTTCACACTACCCGTGGCCCCAGTAGGCTTCGACTCTGCTGGGCCCCTACGATTTGCTGATATAAAACACCGCACCGTCTGTAAATGGCTTATAGAAAGATTGTTTTATAAAGACTTATAAATCCTAAAGAAATAATAAATTTCCCTCATTGGGTGTCATAAGAAGTTCTACCAACGAAGATTCATAGGCGAAAACATGCGGGAGACTATTCTATATTCATATTTACGATCTATGAGCGACAAACTTGGCTGAAGATCATAACATTGTACTAGGACAAAATAGGTAGGTACAGAAGTCAATCTACATACAAAGCGCGTTCGAGCAACGCACACCTAGACACCGCTCACGGACACGATATCTCGGCTCTATTCAGCTCAATGCGAGCTCGAGTGCTATCCGTTTGAGACACGCGTCTGTGAACTTTTTTGTGGAAAAATGGACCAACACAAAAACCTTATTCTAACTGTTCAGTGGACGGTTGTTTAAATTCAGAATTAAACAGTGAATGGACGTTTTTTTAGGCTAACAGTTGTTTCAGAGGTAAGTAGATATTTGCTTATATTTTGATGGTTTGTTTTAAAGTGATACAGAACAGGCCCGGCGCCGGGAAAGAGAAGATGATTTTGTGTCCATGTAATATTTTTACAATTCAGATTAGCTAGGCATTTATAACCGCGCCCCGGTCGCACTCGGACAGTTCGGTGCCACGCGCTGACCCAAGCGCGTTCGCCGAGCGTAGGTATGAAAAGTGAAGTACATACATGAGATTGACTTCTGTACCTATTTATTTTGTGGTACTAGTTTGGTTAAACAAAAACTCAGACCCATTTACATATTAATGTTTTGAATGTGGGGCTCAACGAATGAGTTTAAAGGACTCGATAGGTTGTTGACTTCATAGTTTGGTAGATATCCGTTTTTATATTTTTTATCGACTCACGTTGGACTACTGAACACAAATATAGCAAAAAGTCTGAAAACTTTAAATTTTTAGTTACGTTACAAAAAAAAAAAGTTTTTTGCGATTCTGAAAAATCTTCGCAACTCAATTCGGGAATTAAACTGTTTTCATTGGTAAGTTTGTATGGAACGCTCAGTGCGCGAGTCTGACTCGCACTCGCCCAGTTTTTATTAATTTACCAATCGTGCCCCGCAACAATGATACTATGGTAGATGCAAGATCAATTTACATTGACTTTTTCCTTATATGCTACTGAAAATTTGTGAGCAGTGGTGGCCGAGTGGTAACGGCCCTAACTTACGAGTTGTAGGTCGCGGGTTCAAACCCAGCCAGGCACATTACTTTGTGTAATTTATTTCATCACCACTGCTCTCAAAACGGTGAAGGAAACCATCGTGAGGAAACCGGCATGTCCTAGAACCAAAAATTCAAAGACATTGACATAACATCAATCCACACTGGGCCCGCGTGGTAGATTACGGCCCATACCTGCTCCTAGAGAATAGGCCTGAGTCCCAGCAGTGGGAACATTACAAAGCTGATTATGTTCACGTTATAAAACCAAACTTTGACTTAACACTTTGTTCTTATTTAAGTTAAAATACAAGTTTACTACTGTTTTGGATGTTTGTAACTAAATTTCAGTTTTGTGACCGAATTTAAGTTATGTTTTCTTTAATAATTCAATCCTGTTCAGTGGATTTGAAAGGCTTGAGATTAAGTTCGGCTCTCATTGGTTTTGTGGGGTTTTGAATTTGAGATAGAAAATTATTTCAGTATAGATAGGCGGTCTTCAAATAATCAGTTCAGTAAGAAATTAGAAATAAGACAACTCTTTTTTAATCTGGCTAAATCTACAGAAATATTGTAAAGAGGTAAAGTTTTTTTTTTATGTTTGTAGGAGGTAATCTCTGAAAGTACAGGTCCGATATAGCTAAAATTTTTTCACTGATAGAAAGCTGCCATAATCTTGAGTGACTTATGCTATGTTTTATGTACGCCAGCGAAGCCGCGGGCAAAAGCTGGTTTTAGTATAAGTTATTATTATTATGCGACATTTTGCGAAAGAGACTCATTTTTTTGACTAAGTTATAAGAAATAAAAATAAAAAATAAAAAAAAGTGTTTATTAATCTCCACAAATTACACTTCAAACATCCAACATGTTATTTGGAAGAAAAAACATAAAAAAACTTAAATAGATGAATAAAATTTGTAGTTTGTGGGAGATCTGGAGTCTAAACTAAGCCTAAGCCTGTACCTTAGAACTCCAGGCCCCCCCATCCTCAAAAACTTAAATATTCGACCATGAAATGACCAAGCTCAGCGCTGGAAGGTCTCCCACAAGGTGGACCAAAGACCTGGTGAGGGCCGCGGGAATCCGATGGATATGAGAAACACAGGACCGGTCGTTGTGGCGACAATTGGGAGAGTCCTATGTCCAACTGTGGACGTCTTTCATCTGAAACGATGATGACGATGATGGTGATGACGATTATAGGAGATCACCAGGAGTGGAGGAGAGCTGATCCGATTACAACAAATCTTACACTGATAAAAGCGAAAAAAGACGAAAAAAATATCCTTTGTGCTATTCCAAGACATAAGCTACCCGTGTTCAAACAATTTTATCCGAATCCGTTCAACATGAACACACACACACATTATACATACAAACTTTCTGCATATTAATGTGACCAAGAACATGAACGGACTGGTCAGGACCAGTCGTGGTGGCAAAACTTGGGAAGCTCTATGTCCAACAATGGGCATCTTTTGCTTGAAATTATGAGAACACCGACAAAGTCGCGAACATAAGTTAACAAGTTCATAATACACTCCAAAAACTTCACAAACATTTAGGAAGAGTTTCGGAATTTCACTCGCAGAGTTTCCAACAAAGTTTCTACATACTTTATCATCATAATTATATCTTTTATCAAATATAATCAAGTCATATATCTTTTAAAATGAGCCTTAATAACCTTTATTAGTTCTAGTTTGAACAATGTTTGTTTAATTTATGACTAATTAGAGACTTGTTAATTTAACTTTGTTAATAAATTTTAATACGTTTTGAAAGGGAACGTGGTATTAGTCAGTTTTTAGGGTTTCATACCCTAAGGGTAAAAACGGGACCCTATTGCTATCACTCCGCTGTCCGACTCTCTGTCACCAGGCTGTATCTCATGAACATATATCTCACTTAATGGAAAGTGACGATGCGGTCGGCGATGGAGCACGCTTACCTAGAAGTAACCTATTCACTCTTACTTAAAAATTCCCGGGTTGTAGCCATCAGGAAACAGAGATTCCGGCAAGGAATTCCACACCTCAGCTGTACACACAATAAATGTGTTCCCAAAACGTTTTGTGCGTATAGGTGGGATGTCCACCATGTACCAGTGGCAGTGGTGCATCGCCGTACGCCTGGTGTTTCGATGATGGGCGGGTTAGAGTCAGGACTAAAAACAGAATCAAATAAATATTTAAGTTGGGCTCCCATACCATAGACTAGAATTTTTTTGCCGACTCGCACTTGAACGGTTTTTTTTTTGTTAAGCTCTTGGTGGGGTGAGAGGGAGAGTCGTTTATAGGTTAAAACCCATCTGTGTTCCTTCAGTTGCCCTTTGCGTTCCAGTAAAACGTGCCATCATCTCCCAAGCATTTTCACAACTAGCTTGGGGTCGACTTCTAGCCTAACCGGATGCGACTGAAGACCCATGTTGTATATGGGGCGACTTCCTATGACCTCTACAGTCCAGTTACTGGGCAACGCAATATTTTTTCGATAGACTGTTGAGTCCAACTTTCTGGCGTCTGCCTATAAGTAATGACTGACATAAATCCACAAATGACAACTGAGATCTTTTTTTTTAAATTCATACACACCAGTGCTTGACTCTAATCCCACCTGATGGTAAGCAGTGATGCAATCATTGATCAACACCTTTGCGTGCTTCCCGCGGCATGGAGTGCCAGTAAAGTCGTAGATTTTTTTTTTCAACTGTCACAACGCCGTCTAGTTCCGAGCTAAGCGGAGTTTGTGTTACAAACTCCGCTTAGCTCGGTGTGTGACAACTGATAAACATACTTAAATATTTCTAAAGATAAATTACACCCAGACACAGAACAAATGATTGTGCTAATCACACAAACATTTGTCCTGGGTGGGAATCGAACCCACGACCTCCGGCATCGCAGTCCAACAGGCAGGTCGATAAACTTACACAAGTATATTATATGAATTGGAAAATTCACATTGATAGGTACTTACCCGGTTTGGAACGCAACCTCATGCATGAGAGACGAGTGCCTTAACTACCGAGCCAGTGCCATCGTGTTTTTATTTTCGTTTTGATTTGTGTTGCATAGCATAGCATAGTCGGTCTTATAATGTTCCCACTGTTGGAACTCAGGCCTCCTCTAGGAGAGGGAACGGGCCTTAATCCACCACGAGGGCCCAGTGCGGGTTGGTAGATGTCACATGTCTTCGAATTTTTGGTTCTAGGACATATCGGTTTCCTCACGATGTTTTCCTTCACCGTTTTGAGAGCAAGGGTGATGACATAAATTGCACAAAGTAATGCGCCTGGCTGGGTTTGAACCCGCGCCCTACAACTGCTCTCTACATTTGTGTTGTTGATTTGTGTTAAGTTAATTATTTTATTATACTTATTTTGGGCTGATTAAATTCATTTGAGCTCCTACTTACTATAACATAAGTAAATAAAGAAAGTAACTAGAAAAAGCGACCTTTTCATTTGTAGTTAAAAGTTATTTTAGATATCCTATGTATTCTTTTAGCGAGTAATAATTTACTTTGATGGTTTTTATCGTTTTTTGTCCCGCTTTGTTAAAAAGTTCCGGACAAGAACGTCTGATAACATTTTCAGTTTATAAAAATAATAAAATTTGTACACTGGCGGACACTGACAATAGACTCAGTTGGTTTGTTTATTTTTATTCATAGTTTGTTAGTTGATTTGACGAATTTTATGCTAGTTTTAGAAAATAAGGCACTCAATTTTTTTTTGTGTTTTGTGTGAATCGGTCGAGGCTCTTTTGACAATCATAAATGTGTGCATAAAGAAACTTACACCTTTATTTATTTACTAGTTGACCCGGTGAACTTAGTACCGCCTACTCAATGAATTTTGATGTTTTAGCTAAACTGTCAAATGAAAACGCCGTTTGTGTAGTATTCTTTTTTCGCAAATTTTTCCTTATTTTCTTACCCTTTAAACCTTCCCTGGACTATCACAAATATTTCAAGATTCCAAAATTAGCCAAAACGGTCCAGCTGTTCTCGAGTTGTAGTGAGACTAACGAAGAGCTATTCATTTATATTTAAATATATATATATATATATTTATTTTATTTTTTATTTTTTTTTATTTTTATCGGGTGGGAAAATCATCCTAATGACATCCCCGCTCTTGGGCGGAGCGGAAGATAGTGTCAGACTCTTACTGACTAAAAACCCACTCCTGTTCCTTCGTTGCCTTCGTCCCAGGGCCCCGGGTTCCGCTTTCACACTACTCGTGGCCCCAGTAGGCTTCGACTCTGCTGGGCCCCTACGATTTGCTGACATCTCCTTGAGGCGCGCGTGGAACAATACGCGCCGTCGACGACTTGGGCTTGGTCCGGACGGTTACCGGACGGTCAGACGGCGAGCCATCCATTGCTCGCCGTCTGCAAGCCCGCGCCTACGGTGGCCGGAAATCGGGATCGGAATCCCGGCGGCGGTTGGAGCGTAAGGACCGTTGCCTCACGCGATCGGCCGCCTCCTTAGCTAGCATTACTGCTTCGCAGAAGGAGGCGACCGCCTGCCACTCCTCCTCGCTCCGGAGCATGGCCTATATATATATATATATTGAATATGTATGTACATACATATTATATGTTACACAATTTCAAAGAAAGAAATAGAAAAAAAATACAAAAAGGTGAAAGAACTAGATTGGGCAGAAGCAGAATTAATTACAGTGAAAGAAAATGGTCTTTGACTAGACTTTTAAAAGAAACTAGTGTCTGATGAGCCTAAAAGCTTTTATTTCTTACATTAAACCGCCTAACTTTTAAAACCTCAAGGAAAAACTAATTTGTAAAGTAAAAAGTAAAATAGAAGTTGAGACGTAATTATTATCTCCGTCTGCGTTCACTTGGCGTAGCAATTAGCGCTTACTAAGTGAAAATTGCACTACCGGGTGCCCTCTTGTTACTAGAGAAAAATCTAAATTAAATGTTTTAATGCAAGTCCTTTCTGTCTATAGCTAGCATTTAGCATCTTAGCTACAGTTATTATAGAGGATTACTTTCAGAAGCTGCAAGTTGAATAATCTCATCATCATTATTTCAGCCCATAGACGTCCACTGGTGGACATAGGCCTCCCCCAAATGGCGTCACAAAGAACGGTCCTGTGCGTCTCGCAGCCATCAGATTCCCGCAACCTTCACCAGGTCATCGGTCCACCTTGTAGGGGGCCTTCCAACACTGCGTCTACCGGTACGCGGTCGCCAGTCCAGAACCTTTCGGCCCCAACGGCCATCTGTTCTGCGATCAATGTGCCCTGCCCATTGCCACTTAAGTTGGGCGATTCTTCGTGCTATGTCGGCAACCTTGGTCCTCCTGTGCTGAATAAGCTATATACATAAAAAAAGAAACTGACAGAATAACGTATCAATGCACAGCCGAAACTACTGGGACTAGGAGTGTGAAATTTTGCACAATGTTTCTTTTCATGACGTATACGAGCACTAGGAGAGGATTTTCTAAAATCCACCCTCTAAGGGGCCCGGGGCGAAACTCCGCTGCTGCGCTAAATCGCAGCACGGTGGACTGAGTTCCGGCGGAATCTCATGGTGGAATGCCACGCTAGTTACGCCACAATAATGGAGGTCCCCTCTTTGAGGAGTGGCTGGAAAGATAATATGGCGTCCCTCCTCTTCACCGGACATGTTAAGTTTGGGAGGTTTCTGCATCGGATTCAGCCACAAAGTGTCACCATTATATGTACCATCCGAAGGACACGATGGAGTATACGGTGGAGGTGTGCCCTGTTTGGGCGGAGCACCGCGGTGTCCTTGTGGAAGCAAACGGCGGCAGCCACCTTTTGCGTCGGGCCCTGGTTTGGGCTATTGTCCGGAGCGAGGAGGGATGGCAAGCGATCGCCTCCATCTGCGAAGCAGTAATGCTAACTAAGGAGGAGGTGGCACGCGTGAGGGAACTAAGGTCCTCACCCACCCACCCCGCACCCAGAGCGCGAGAAGTCATTGGAATATTTCCACGCTTAAAAAAAAACCTACTTTTATTTTAGAAGTACTAGGAACTTCCATAGTCTGTGAAGGAAATTTTATCCCGTATTTATCTTTTTTAGGTGGGATATCGTTAAATAACTTCTCCAACTCTAGGTGGAACGAGAGAGAGTGTCTGATTTTTAATGGCTTACCCCACCTGTGTTCCTTAAGTTGCACTTTAGTTCCTAGGCCACAGTAACTCTTTTGAACCATCTTGCAACCAGGCATTGGGTCTGGCAGGCCCTGTTAATTTTGCTGACAGATATTTGGAGTATCCTTTATACACCTGCACCCCTAGCCAAATTACAACCGTTTCGTTTCGATTCTCTTTTCGTTGATCGCCTCGAGTCGGCCACGCCTCCTTTTCCTTTGTTCTGACCGCGTGACTGAGCGTAAACGGATGAAAAAAGATTGCATGTAGCGGAGATGAGAATGTTGAGATGGATGTGTGGTGTGACGAGAATGGATAAAGTGAGAAATGAATATATTAGAGGAAGTTTGAAAGTGGCGCCAGTGACTGAAAAGTTGAAGGGGAATCGTTTGTCTTGGTATGGTCATGTAAAGAGGAGAGATGAAACACATGTTACTAAAAGAGTTATGAGTATACATGTGCATGGGTGGAGTGGGAGAGGGAGGCCAAAGAAAAGATGGATGGATTGTGTGAACAGTGATATGAAAGAAAAGGAAGTTAGTGATAGTATGACGGTTGACAGGATAGAATGGAAGAAAAAAACGTATTGCGCCGACCCCAAATAAGATGGGACAAGGGCAGGAAGATGATGATGACTCAGTGATAAAGTGACAAACTTCTAAATTAATGAAAAAAAAGATACGGCCGTTTATGTCGTAAAACGTATATTTCGATACTCAAGGAAATCAAAATTCATAGGGTACAGAGCCCGTTAACCTAGAACCCTGAAATTTGGCACGAAGCAAGGTCTTATAGCACAAATGTAGGAATAAATCTGAAAACTGGAAATTTGTAGTACATCTCAAAAAAAAAGTTTTTTCTATTCTGAAAAATCTTCGAAACTCGGTGTGCGAATCCGACTCGCACTTACCCAGTTTTTGTTCTCAACTTGTCCGAAAGTGTACGTTTATAAAGTATCAATCCACTTAAAGAAAAGAGCCTATTTTTTCCCCCTCCCCCTGAACCCCAGAGCCTTTTCTCATCACAAGTATAAGGACGACGCAAAATTGGGTTTTCTACCTCATGATTGGAAAAACGAAACCTTTTTAACGAAGCGATATTTCTGACTCCGATTTGGGGCTTCGTTGATTGACAATGTTCTGAAACATGAAATACGAGTAGTTAGTCACTATTTTGGTAATGTTGATGTAGTAGGCGCAGTGGTTAGCCACCCGCGCCTCTCTTAGACGTATAGGAGAGCCACTCTCCAATACGTAAGGGACGTCGTCGGGAACATTAATCTGGGGCAGCTGAAGTCACACTACAGCCGCAGCTTTCGACGCTATGGGCACATCGTAATCATAGAGATTTCATGGCGTCCCTTCCGCAGGAAGCAGGTCCTCAACAATGGTAAGTTCGGGAGGTTCCTGCACCTGATTCGTGCTTAAGAAACGCCCAGGTATCACCATTGTGTAGACCGCCCAGAGGACACGGTGGAGCATACGGTGGTGACCCGCTTGGGCAGAGCATGTGCCGTGTCTTTGTAGGGGCGATCAGCGGTAGCGACCTCTTGCGCCGAGTGTTAGTTCAGGCCATGGTCCGGAGCGATCGGGAGAAGTAATTAGATGATGTCCCACCGTAAACAAAGTGGTTGGCTGCTGCGTTTCGATTCCCACAAGGAACTAAATGTTTGTGTGGCCTATATATAGTTATTTTGGATATAGATGTCTTATGTATGTTGATTTGTTTGTGGCCTAGTGTGGGCCAAAGTTTAACATTTTGACTGCCACATCAAAAAAGCAAAAGCCTGCTCTCGACAAAAATGGGGCAATTTCATCCTATAACAACACAAATAAGAAAAAAAAGGAAAGCTTTCTGATAAGTTCTAATAGCGTTTAACATGTACATAGTTGTGACCGTGCTTTGTCAAAATACATCTCGATGCTCGTGAAATTTTTTATAAAAGGATATATTAACTATACATTCCCCTATTTTAATAAATTCATTTTAGTAACCTTGGATTTTTTGTAATTTTTTCTCAATAACTTTTGAAGCGTAACTAGTTTTTTCAGTTATGGTTGACATTTACGAAAAATAATAACTTTGTCGAGAATCATAAAAAAAAACTTCAATACCAGCGCTTTTTTATTTTTATAAGTTTTTTAAATTAATCGTTTTCCCTTGTCACCAGAATACCCTGGCTATCCTCGACAAACTGGACATTGACAGTGAGAAGCCCTCGGAGGAGGAAATCGCGAGGCTGTTCGGTTATGAAGAAGCATATCTATCAGGAGATGTGGGCATCTGGCAGAGAATCAAACCTAAGGTCTGGGCATTATTCGATGAGCCGTCCAGTTCACCGGCTGCCAAGGTAAGAATAAAAAGTTTTGATAGTTTTAGAGTAACTGTAGCTCTGCTAAGCCATGCCTTCGTGGAGTCATCATCATCATCATCATTTCAGCCAAAAGACGTCCACTGTTGGACATAGGCCTCCCCCAAGCATCTTCCCAACGACCGATCCTGTGCGTCTCGCATCCACTGCATTCCCGCGACTCTCACCGCTGCGTTTTTCGGTGCCACTCTAGAACCTTTCGGCCCCATCGACCATCCGTTCTACGAATGTTCCTTCCCACAACAACGAGCAACCTTTACAGAAAATACAACTTTGTGCGCTAAAATCCTGATTCTATTCGCGTACAATTAGTTCATCTACGCCATATTATCGAATACATATTCAGGGATGCACTAATTGAAGAGTGGCATTTAAAAAAAATATATAAACTAGTGCTTGACTGCAATCCCACCTAATGGTAAGCAGTGATGCAATCGTTGATGGTGAGGCGCAGTTTATTAACAGCCTATTTACTCTAGCCTTGAAGACACCTAAGTTATAATATTTTTTCTGTATGATATTTTTTTCCAATAACAAGAAAAATAGGAAAACTTATAGTATATTAACATTTTAAATATGTATCTTGATAGGTTGATAAATATTTTCTCCTTTAAAAAACCTCATTATTACGACTTATTTTCATTAAAAAAATAAGACATTTTGCCATAAACTATACTAGTAGAACGTTTTGTTTTGGCCCTCTTTAGAAATAGCCTCTTTATTTCGGCACTCATAGAAATGTAATCATTTTGTCAGCCAATAGATACCTTCATTAACTCCGAATTATTGAGATCAGTGAGAAAAACTGATAAACTAGACCACGACAAATCAATATTCGTGGAACAAAAACTATTATTGACGTTGACAATATTCAGCTGACAGGATCCTGACATTACCGGTGATAGAGAAAGAATATTCTATCATCGGACACTTCACATAATAGGACGAGGGTATATACCGAACCCATTGGCATAAAAAAACTGGGCAAGTGCGAACTGGACTCGCATACTGAAGGTTCCGTACAAACTTATCTATGTATAGTTCAATTCCCGAATGGAGTCTCGAAGATTTTTCCGAATCGCAAAAATAACTTTTTTTTTTTACATACAACCAATTTACTGTTTTCAAATTTATTCCTATACTTGTGCTATAAGACCTGCTTTATGCCAAATTTCAGGTTTCTTGGTCAACGGGAAGTACGCTATGAATTTTGATTCCCATGAGAGTGCTTGAGTGTAGTGTTGTGTGTGCGTATTATGATTTCTCTCTATCACTCAGTGGTTTGCTTGAAGAAAACTCAACTTTGAGTTAAGCTCGTCTATGTACATGAACTCTGTCATCCACTTATATTATAAGCTATTACAGTGTACAATAAAAAATTAAAGAGTGTAGAAATTTACTTTATTTGCTTTATGTCGCAAATAATATATATACTAATATATATATAATAAATTAACCGTATCTCTTTTTTTCAAAATTTTATAAGTTTGATTTTTTCACATTTCCAAGGGACCACAGACTTGAGTATATGGTTTTAATTTCAACTCAACAGACACACAACAAAGTGATCCTATAAGGGTTCCGATTTTTCCTTTTGAGGTACCGGAACCCTAAAAACTAGAAACCCAAAATGAGGAGTGGCTTTTCAAAACGGTTTGTTTTGATAAGTTAGTCCTCAATTAATGTTTAATTAGTGTTAATGAGCTTAAACAACTGAGCTTGTTTGGCATTAATCCTTTTCGTTAGATCCATGATGTTCTAGAAACGTTATATCTAAATCTGTGTTCCTAATTACAAGTGCTTAAAATTCTTAATTACCTACCACTGCTGTTCCAAAACATAAACTTACCTGTTTTCTCATAAACTTACTATAAATGTAACAACAATATTTAAATTATGCCTTATCCCAGTACATCCTAAAATAAGATTTAAAAAGAAATAAGTACCTAAGTAAGTTCCACGGGATTTGTGAACGCGTAGCCCGGGGACCCGGGATGAAGGCAAAGAAGGAACAGGAGTGGGTTTTTAGTCAGTAAAAGTCTGACACTATTTTCCGCTCCGCCCAACAGCGGGATTTGTCATTAGCTGATTTTACCACCTAAAAAAAATATCTCAGTAACAAGTTTTTTTTTTCATATTCCACAACTATCACACAACGCTGTCTAGTCTCAAGCTAAGCAGAGCTTGTGTTATGAGTACTAGACAACTGATAAACATACTTATGTATTTCTAAATACATACATATTATAGATAAATTACACCCAGACACAGAACAAATGATCGTGCTCATCACATAAACATTTGTCCTAGGTGGGAATCTAACCCACGACCTCCGGCCTAGCAGTCAGGGCCACTAACCGCTAGACCAACAGACCAGTCAAAGTTTCTAAACCCTTTTATACTATATACGTGTCCATATTCCGAAATTTGACGTTAGATTTATTCGTAGACATATGTTTATTGATTTAACTCAATATATAATACATTATTT
The DNA here is from genome assembly GCA_949316375.1 of Mythimna vitellina. Lineage (NCBI taxonomy): Eukaryota > Metazoa > Arthropoda > Insecta > Lepidoptera > Noctuidae > Mythimna > Mythimna vitellina. The sequence continues at coordinate 2,493,361 of OX438699.1, read as the reverse complement.
AATTTAAATTTTATAAATTGTTTTGCTTAAATGTGACAGTTCTATTTTAATATTATTTTAAAATGATGTAATATTCAACACAATGTTTATTGTTATGAATAAAAATAAATAAAATAAAATAATAATATACTTACATATAATACTACATTATATTTTATATTCTATACTATAACTGATAACTACTACTGGTACTGTGTTGGAAGGCCCCCTACAAGGTTGACCGATGACCTGGTGAAGGTTGCCGGAATCCGATGGATGCGAGACGCACAGGACCGTTCTTTGTGGCAACATTTGGGGGAGGCCTATGTCCAGCAGTGGACGTCTATCGGCTGAAATGATGATGATGATGACTATAACTGATTATTGTTCTGAGGTGCGATGAAACGCATGTTACTTAAAGAGTTATGAGTATACATGTGGATGGGTGGAGAAGGAGACGGAGGCCAAAGAAAAGATGGATGGATTGTGTGAACAGTGATATGAAAGAAAAGGAAGTTAGTGATAGCATGACGGTTGACAGGATAGAATGGAAGAAAAAAATGTGTTGCGCCGTCCTCTAATGTACTAATACTAGAGGTTCAGAAAGACGCTTACCGGCCCGAAAGCTGACTTTTAAACACAAAAAAAATTGCCAAGCACGATTGCAACGCCACCTACCGGGTTAAATCATACTTTTAAACTATCCAGGAACCTATTCAAATATACTCCCAAAATTTCATTCAAATTGGTCAAGCCATTTAGGAGGAGTTAGGTGACAAACACACGTATAGAAGAATTATATATGTAAAAATTATGAAGAGGTTAAGTGAATAAGTTTGTATGTAGCGTGTAATCTCTAAAACTCCTGAACCGATCCTAAAATAATATTTCACTTCATCAAATGTAAATGCTTAAGTTCTCGATGAAAAGACCAAAATCACTATATAGTTGCCTAGAATATTTGAGGAGTTTCCTCGATAACTCATGAATCATTAAAACTGGATTTTGGAAAAAATAGGACCAATATGGAAGCATATCCATTCAGGGGAAAAAAAAATGTAAATTGGTCCATAAACGACTGAGTTCCGAGGTAACAAACATCAAAAAAACTATGATGACAAAAAAAATACAACCGAATTCAGAACCTCCTCCTTTTTTGAAGTCGGTTAAAAACGCAAATCAATATTCTTAATTAAAAACTCAAAACCTTCCCTTTCATCTAAAACTAACTCGAATTGTATTCATAACAAAACTATCTAACTATTAACTAGTTCCGAGAACAAGTTTCTAAATCCTTTTCCACAAACAGTTTGTAATATCTGTTACAAACGGTAGAATGAAAATCGCGAGCGGAATAAAATTGTTAAATTAAAGTTATTTCAAAGTACAGAAAAAGTTAACTTACACGAACCGTTGAATTTTAATTCCGTTTACAATTTCAATTAGGATTAAATAGAAAACTGTTGGTGGTTTCATTTCGTGAAACAGATTTTATTCGGAAAGCACTAGAACAACATTCCTGCCTTCAAATAGTGTTATCATGTTCGAATGAGTACTAGTGGTGTGATACAAAAAATAAAAGTCTCCTTTTCAAAACCGATTTCAATGATTTTTTAGGGTTTCGTACCTTAAAAGTAAAAACTCAACCCTTATAGGAAAAGTTTGTTGTCTGTATCTTTGTCTGTCAAGACCATTTATCTTAGAAACATGTGAATGTATCGAGTTGAAATTAAAACCATATACTCAAGTCTGTAGTCCCTTAAAGCTGTGAAAAAAAAAATCAAACTTCTGAGTTAATGAATAAAAAAAATACGGCTGTTTATGTACGCAAAAAAGTATATTTCGACACCCTGAAGGGAATCAAATAGATTTGTTTTTTACGCACACGAGGCGGCCATAAACGCGTATATTTTTTGAATGTTTTTAAGAGTTCTTATTGGCACGCGCGTCGATCAATGGGGAGCCGTACGCGCGAGTTTGTCTCCGTCAGTGGTGGCGGTAAATTTGAATTAGGGAGGGGAAACATTTTGGATAGGGAAATAAATTGGGATTGGTACAGTAGGTATACAACGGCATCCAGCTAGACCGGATGAATGGGAAAATGTGAATGTGTGTGTGTGTGTGTGATGTGATGTGTGTGTGTGATGTGTGTGTGTGTGTGTTTGTGTGTGATGTGTGTGTGTGTGATGTGAATGTGAACGATAATGGCTTTTCTCATAACAGCCCCTTGAAAAACATACTCATCACATATTATCATCATCCAAACATAATAGTGCTCAGCTGTTAGTAGGTACTCAAAGTACCTTCCTGTTAAACATGAATACCCAAACATCGCCTCGCTTCGCGAAACCATTTGGAATTGTTAAAGGAAATCGAATGTGGTAGCATCATGATGTTTTATGTATTTTACGATACTCACAAGAAGTGGCTGAAAATCTGTTGTAGTATTTACTAGTAAAACAGTTAAAACTTATGAATCTAAGGCTTATCATTGACAGTTTACATTTTTGTTTAAAGACAACATGAGTCCAATAATATAATATAGTATAATATTTCACAACTATCACATAACGTCGTCTAGGCTCAAGCTAAGCAGAGCTTGTGTTATGAGTACTAGACAACTGATAAACATACTTATATATTTCTAAATAAATACATATTATAGATAAATTACACCCAGATACAGAACAAATGTTCGTGCTCTTCACACAAACATTTGCACCCATGGTTAGTAAACACTTTTAACTCTTTAGTTGATAAGTAATTAACATTTAAAGAAAAAGAAAGAAAAAACATGTTTATTTTGCCTAAATAGACGCACAATAAAATACAGCAATCTGTCGGACCATGTGTAAAACGGGCATAGCTGTGCTGCACCATAGACACTAGACAAAACACACTTGTCCGATGTCCACAGGTCTATCAGACTCTTACTGACTAAAAACCACCCGAGTGTTCCCTCCCACACTTTGGACCGGGGATCGTGGGAGCTGTTACGCCATCCATGATCCCCGGCTAGTGCCGGTCCGCCTACGCGGGCCACCTCAGGCCCGCGGGGATGTGTCCTCCCCCACGACGTCCAATAGGGGCACGCGTGGAACACTACGCGCTGTCGCCTCGGGTCTTGCCTGGATGGTGGACGGCGGTTGACCCTGAGTCCACCGTCTATCCGGACCTCTTTATGGGGGATGGAAAAGGGCCTTATCTGCCCTCGGCCGACGTCCGGTTTACCTGCTGCGGCACGGGAGCGTGGCCACGGCCTCCCTCTCCCTCTCCGCAGCCTCCTTCTGTGAAATTACGGCTTCTCAGAAGGAGATTACCGCATCCCACGACTCGGCGCCCCCGACTATAGAACGAGCGACGGCCGGCAGCGACAGGTCTGAGTGGGCCCGCCACTTCGGATACGAGGGCACGGCGCTGCTCCTCCCATGCGGCACACTCTGCCAGTGTGTGCTGCGTGTTCTCGCGACAGTCAGTGCAGTGATGGCACCGAACGTCCGGCTCCCTGTTTATGCGACACAAGTACTTCCCGGAGCAGCCATGCCCCGAGAACACCTGCGTCGCCCTAAACGACAGGGACCCGTGCTTCCTCCCGAGTCATTCGTTGAGCACTGGTCGGATCGCATCGACGGTGGCAAGCCGGTAGGGTGCAGAAGCCTCTCCCGCCATTCCGCCACCATGACCTCGCGGAGCTGAGACCAACGCAGCTCGATCTCGCGCTGCATCGGTTCACCACCTCGCTTAACCGTCCGGACCTTGCCCAAGTAGATTTGATTCTGATTCTGAAAGGCTTGAGACTCGGCACTGGTATGAAAGGCAACGAAGGAACAAGGGTGGGTTTTTAGTCAGTAAAAGTCGGACACTTGAGGATGGGCCGAAGCCTACTGGGGCCAAGGGTCTGCTTCTGGAAGGAAGACTCGGCCCTGGTATGAAAGGCAACGAAGGAACAGGAGTGGATTTTTAATCAGAAAAAATCTGACACACCCTCCCGCTCGGCCCAAGAACGGGGGATGTTATCCGGTGATTTTCCCACCGAAAAAAAATGTACCCATATCGTAAAATTGTATTATCGTTGTGATTATAATGCATCTTGAATTTAAAAGTGTGTATAGGAATTTCCCTTCTGATTTTCATACCACAGTTTATTGTAATCAAGAACTCAAATCAAACGCTATCTCTTGGAAACTTAAAGCTATAACGAAACTTATTAAAAAAAACTGTAACCTTTTTTTCAATAGACAGGAAAGCTTTTTTTATCGAAAACACAATTTAATTTTTCTCATAGCCGGACACCTTTATCAGATTCTAAAAGTTGAAAAGTAACTTGAGCACGGAAGTATCAAGCCCCATTCACCGTTACAATAATTCGATGAGTTTTAAAACTTTGACTCTGTTAGCGAAAAGTGTGAAATTTTTAAATTGACAGCCAGGTATTTTGAGAATGTTGAGTTATCATTTTTTTCATTTTTATTTGATTTTACATAGAGTGTTTTTTAAACAGCCACGAACCGGAAGACGCACCGTTGGAAGGCCTTCCACTAAGTAGACCGATGTCTTGGTGAGGGTCGCTGGAATGCGTTGGATGCGAAATGCACAGGACCGGTCATTGATCACAATTTTTGATTGAAAGGTTATACTTTCGAGTTAATCTCATAGAAATACTATTATGATCTGATAATGAACTTCGAAAATATGGAACGGAACTCTTCATAGGATCACAGTAGAATTGTCGTCACGAGTAAAATTGCTTTGTTTGTACGTGCAGTCGATGACTGACTGAAAGAAGAGGGGGAGGCGATGTATCGAACTGATCTAATGATGAAGCCGGAAGGTGGGCATCGGAACTCTGTAATAAATTGGAATTGTCATGCAATATTTTAATGAAATTCTATAGGTCCATTACTATGCAATTATTTTTAGTTTGGTACCGGAAAAAAAGTGTAAAATAAAATACTTTTTACAAAACAAAAAAATACAACCGACTTCAATGTAAAAAAAACCCTAAAAAGAGCGAAATAACTTTAATTTCGGAAGTCGGTGTTAAATAACGAAGAGACAAAACTATTATCATCATCATCATTTCAGCCGAAAGACGTCTGCGAAGACGAACTGCTGGATATAGGCCTCCCCCAAGTGCCGCCACAATGAACGATCCTGTGCGTCTATTATAAAAACACCGAATTGCGAAATTAAACTTTTTGAACTTTTTAGAGTTTTTTTAAATTGTTACATTGAGCGTTTTTTAAACATAGCCACGTACCTGAAGACGCACCGTTGGAAGGCCTCCCACAAAGTGGACCGACGTCTTTATAAGGGTAGCTGGAATGCGATGGATGCGAGATGCACAGGACCGGTCATTGTGGCGACACTTGGGAAAGGCCTATATCTAGCAGTGGAAATCTTTCGGCTGAAATGATTATGATGATTTGTTTAGCATGGGTGTTAACGCAGCGATGTTGCAGCGTACACGCGTAGCCGTGATGGTACAAGAAAACGTCACGTCGATGCTGCGTTTGAGCAGCGTCTACGTTGCGTATAAAGAAGTCTGCCTACCACATGTATTAACATTTTGAGGAAGATAATGACTCGTAAAAATCACAGTTAAGCAATTTTTTCCGAACAAATGACGTTTATTTTTTCCTGAAGCTTAAACGAAGCGAGAAAAATCAAACGACCTCATAAATAAGCTTCTATTATTATAATAATCGAAAACCAATAAATATATTTTATAGGAATATTGCTCAACAAAGACTTGCGAACTTATAACAAAGGGATAATTAATATTCCAATTTTCATTTAGTAGGTACTCGTATTTTGGTTTCTATTAAAGCTTTCACTGGACTGGAGAGGGAGAGGGAGGCCAAAGAAAATATGGATGGTTTGTGTGAGGAGTGATGTGAAAGAAAAGGAGGTTAGTGATAGCGTGGTTTTTTTTCGGTGGGAAAATCATCTTATGACATATCGCGCTCTTGGGTGGAGCGCGAGATAGTGTCAGACTTTTGCTAACTAAAAACGCACTCCTGTTCCTTCGTTGCCTTTCGTACCAAGGCCGAGTCTTCCTTTCAGAATCAGACCCTTGGCCCTAGTAGGCTTCGACCGTGCTTGTTCCCTACAGTTGCTGACATCTCTTTGAGGCGCGCGTGGAACAGTACGTGCCGTCGATGACTTGGGCTCGGTCCGTACGGTTAGCGGACGGTCGGGTGGCGAGCTATCCATTGCTCGCCATACGCAAGCCCGCGCCTTCGGTAGCCGGAAATCGGGATTAGAATCCCGGTGGCGGTTGGGGCGTGAGGACCGTTGCCTCACGCGATCGGCCGCCTCCTTTGCTAGCATTACTGCTTCGCAGAAGGAGGCGATCGCCTGCCACTACTCCTTGCTCCAGACCAGTGTCTGTACCAAGGCCCGGCGCGAGATATCGCCTTCGCCGAAGTGGTAGGGATAGGATACGTTGGCCCACTGCTCACTGTTTGCTCCGGACAGACTAGTGGTATCGCGCTTGTGCCATATGGTGTCTGTTAATATAATAAATTATAAAATAAATACAATAAATTGTGTCGGGGGCGAGCTCGAGCACTTTTTTTTTAATTATTGATAGGTTCGCGCTTGAGCACCTATCTCACCAGATGGAAAGCGACGATGCGGTTGACGACGGAACGCGCTTACCTAGAAGTAACCTATTCACTCTTGATTTAAAGAATTCCACTCCACTTTTCCGCACTTGCGCAGAAAACAGTAAATTGCGTGCCTAAAAGCAGTATTAAAAAAAAAATGAATACTTATTAATATACTAGTACTTTCCAGTGGCTTTGGTCTCATGAAAGTCGATCATGGTTTCACGATCACATATTAGGTAGAGGAGGTCGAGGAGGAGGTCTGAGGTTCATCAGAGGTAGGTGCCTTAGTAGGCACCTACTTCTGATCAGTTCTAGTTCTAACCATGATCTTCCTGTATATCAATTTTCAATAATTCTTTTAGTTAATTTGGTCTAAGAAGATGTTTATGTGGCGCTGTGGTTGCGTCATTGGCCGCTGCGCAGCGCGTCGCGAATTCAGTTCCCGCACGGATAAAAATATTACGAGTAGTATTGGATTGATAGTTGTTTCGGGTTTGCGTGTTATCTGCAGGTATGACAGTTTACATATTTGTGAATACACCCAATTCCATAAAGGGTTTTTTTTTTTTTATTGGGTGGGAAAATCATCCTAATGACATCCCCGCTCTTGGGTGGAGCGCGAGATAGTGTCAGACTCTTACTGACTAAAAACCCACTCCTGTTCCTTCGTTGCCTTCGTCCCAGGGCCCCGGGTTCCGCTTTCACACTACCCGTGGCCCCAGTAGGCTTCGACTCTGCTGGGCCCCTACGATTTGCTGACATCTCCTTGAGGCGCGCGTGGAACAATACGCGCCGTCGACGACTTGGGCTCAGTCCGGACGGTTACCGGACGGTCAGACGGCGAGCCACCCATTGCTCGCCGTCTGCAAGCCCGCGCCTACGGTGGCCGGAAATCGGGATCGGAATCCCGGCGGCGGTTGGAGCGTAAGGACCGTTGCCTCACGCGATCGGCCGCCTCCTTAGCTAGCATTACTGCTTCGCAGAAGGAGGCGACCGCCTGCCACTCCTCCTCGCTCCGGAGCATGGCCTGAACCAAGGCCCGGCGCGAGAGATCGCCGCCGCCGATTGCCCCCACGAGGACACAGCGTTGCTCTGCCCAAGCTGGGCACACCTCCACCGTGTGCTCTACCGTGTCCTCCGGGTGGGCCACACAGTGGCGACACCCGGGCGTCGTTTCCGCACGAATCCGGTGCAGGAACCTCCCGAACTTACCGTGTCCGGTGAGGACCTGCGTCATGCGGAATGTGAGGACGCCGTGAGGTCTTTCCAACCACGCCTCAAAGAGGGGACTTACCGCCATAATTGTGGCGTGCCCAATTCCATAAAGGGTTCGTTTTTTTAATTAATTTTCACATTTATAATACGTTATGGTATAGGTTTTTTTGCGAGAATTTCCGTTCCCTCAGGTGTGAAACCGTCTCCTTTGCTAGCATTACTGCTTTGCAGAAGTAGGCGATCGCCACCCATTTCCACCGATCTCGGGGACACAGCGGTGCTAAGTCCAAGCGGGGCACATCACCACCATACGCTCCACTGTGTCCTCCGGGTGGTCTACACAATGGTGACACTCGGGCATTTCCTCCCGAATCTTGTGCAGGAACCTCCCGCACTTACCATGTCCGGTGAGAAAATACAACACGCAGAAGGTGAAGAAGCCGTGATGCCTTTACAGACACTCCTCAAAAACCCCTCTTTGAGGAGTGGCTGGAGAGGCGTCATGCCTTCGTTTGTAAGTCCCCACTTACCGTCATAATTCTGGCGAGCCCAATCTACTTTATATGTGTAAGTTTGAATTTATATTTTTCAATAATTTTTCCCCTACATTAAGTATACATATTGATTTTGAATAACTTTACTTGTAGGCGAGGAGCCACCAATCCTAAAAGCTCCGTGATCACGGATTCTAATATTTTTAATAAAAAATAAAAGTTAATGTTTAGACGAACAAGATTTGCTTGGTCGGCGTGGATTTGATTAGCCGGAAATATTTTAATTAATTTATTTATTATTAAATTTTCCATATTTTTTTCCCTCATCACGGATTTTGATCAAACTTATATAGAATTGTGTGAAATATTATGTTTAACAAGAAAAAATCCGGCCGACCAATGATTTTTAGCCGGAAAGGTCACGCATACCTATTTGAATGGTGTGATAAGGGGTAAAATTTATCCATTATCACGGAAACCTTTTTCTTTTTTTTTAATTTACGCGTTTTAATGTCACAATTACAATTATCTTGGTATGCGTGCTTACAAACTGCCGAAAGCATCGCGCATACCAAATTTTATTGTGTGAGTGAGGATCATACTGTTATAGATTTTACTTACTTGATGACATTTCTTTTAGAGTCTTTCTTCTACCTCGATCTTTTCCTTAAGTTTTTAACTATTTATTATACTAATTAATATGGAAAAAAGGAAATACAGGAAAATTTTCATTTGGGTTGATTATACAATAAATGAAGGTTGATAGAAAAAATACGTTCAATTTAAGTTTATTAATCAATAATCATCTACATCATTATCATCAAAATTATCATTTCTCTCTTCTTCTGATTCTTCGCTTGCTTCCTCATTCTGTTGGCAACTTAATATTTCCTCAACCTTTAACGGTGCCAATGGGCCAATGTACCACAATGGTTCGAGTTTACTGGATTCATTTACTTGCCATCCACATTCTGTTGGATCATATAATGTACAAATAGGTTCAGTAGCATTTTGCCACATTGCGTTTACAAAAATGGTGCGTAATATTTTTTGCGTTAAAGTTTTCCAGCATGGTGGAATATTATTTGAATTGAAATTTATCATACCTTTGTAAAATGTTTCTTTGTCGGTTGTACTTGCAAAAAATTTTAAAAATAATTCAAATCTTGCTACATTAACATCATTATTTTTTACGTTATACATTTCATTTGTAAATCTTTGGACTAAATCTGTCTTTTCTTTATCATTTATGTCTTCCGGATTTGTCAAATGCTCGAACATGTTCTGATATTCTTCATATTCTAACAGGAGGTTGTAGGCTTTAATTTTTCCTTTACGAACAAAAGCTGCTGTATAATCACAACCTGTAAAAGCATGGAAGTCCGGTAGAGCTCGACAGACTGATGAACCTAGCTTTTCTGCGAGTTGTGTACAATTTACGTAATTTATTTCGTTATTGGTTTTGGTTGTGATCCATACTTCTTGCTCTTTGAATTTATGTATGTTTCCGAAACAAATAATTAACACGTCACTTTGAGGCAGGTAAATGTTAAATTCGTAAAGAATAGAAAGAGACGAAGTCATGCAAGGTTTCAACTTGAACCAAAAATCTGCCTCACTCACTCTTTACAGAAATATAGAAACCGTTAAAAAGCAAAGAGTTAAAATTTGGTATGCGCGATACTTTCGGCAGTTTGTAAGCACGCATACCAAGATAATTATAATTGTGACATTAAAACGCGTAAATTAAAAAAAAAAGGTTTCCGTGATAATGGATAAATTTTACCCCTTATCACACCATTCAAATAGGTATGCGTGACCTTTCCGGCTAAAAATCATTGGTCGGCCGGATTTTTTCTTGTTAAACATAATATTTCACACAATTCTATATAAGTTTGATCAAAATCCGTGATGACGGAAAAAAATTATGGAAAATTTAATAATAAATAAATTAATTAAAATATTTCCGGCTAATCAAATCCACGCAGACCAAGCAAATCTTGTTCGTCTAAACATTAACTTTTATTTTTTATTAAAAATATTAGAATCCGTGATCACGGAGCTTTCAGGATTGGTGGCTCCTGGACTATTGTGTGTGTTTTTTTGTAATCAATTTACAGTGTCTATTTCAAAACAAGTCATCAACTAGATTCGAGATTAACTAGCTTTTGATCTGAAACTGATCCATGTTCAGTTAATTGCTGATATTCTCTAACCCTATCAAAGTTTACTTAATTTATTTCCATTCAGAGCAAGAGCTCTTTGCTTGATTTAGGGTTGGCTACCTCAGGAAATGTTAAAAATCTGTGATTGAAAAAGGGCATAATGTCATATATTGTACAACACATGAAATTGCTAATGTGCATATGTATTTTTATTATGATATGTAATTAATATTTTTTATGTATTTTTGTACACTGGCCCCCCAAATCTATCTTCTTTCATTCAATTCATCCTGGTTTTCTGTAAGAAGTTGCCTAGACCGCTCGTTGTACACTTAGTTTTTGTAAATGTTTATCCTATCCACATTATGAGGTGTATAATAAAGTATATAATAGTTAATAAACATATGATATAATAAACGCCCAACCTGAAAGTGTTGTGTTTAAAATCGACTATTGAGTTGACTTCAGCTATTTTTAAAATAGGTATTTTTTTATTTTATAATAAATATGTATCTACCAATACTGATGCGCTACCAATGTAGCGATTCGATGCTCATATTATTAGCCTGCAACTAATTTATTTAAGAAAAAGGTTTTACAAAAAAAAACCGTGCTTCCGAAATTGAAGTTATTTTGATCCTCTTTTTTTTTTTAGTGAAGTCTGTAATTTTTTTGCAAATCGATCCATAAATGACGGAGTTCTGTAGTAATAAAAAAAAAAATTAGAACCGATTTGATAACCTTCTCCTTTTTTCGAAGTCGGTTAAAAAATACTGCAAACACTGCCCATTCAAGTAAAATATCAGTACTTAAATTATGATTGTATTTTAATTTTCTAATTGTTCTGTTTATTTGTGTCCACTATTCCACTATTTTGTATTATATATAGTCTTGCCATGGGTTGATACAACGAGTAACATTTTTACCATTCGTTTACATTTAAACGGAATATTTTATGTGTTTTATTTGTATTCCGAAAAATTATGTTTTAAATTGGATTGGCAATGTTTTGCTTCAATTTTGATACCTGGAAACTTACCTATTTTTATACATTGTGAGAATTCTTGGTTTTGTACGTTTTTCCTGGTGTTTTCCCAGAGTTGTGTGCGAATTTTAGTTTTAGCCTACTTTAAATTGAATATTTCTAACAATCACTACGCTGGTTGAAGACGAACTCTAAGCTAATATAAAGAAAAAGAAAGAAAAAGAGTTTATTTCAGACAAACATGACACATAATTAAAAAAAAATATATACTTATATATAATATCAAAAAAATCATTTGGGAACGAACAAAACCAACCTTTTCAACGAACAAAGAATTTTTCAAATCGGTTGGCAAGCGACGAAGTTATGAGCGAACAAACATAAAAAAAAAATACAAACATCCGAATTGAGAACCTCCTCTTTTTTTAGAAGTCGGTTAAAAATACTTTGTCTATCACGGGATGCCGGGTAGGTTATGAAACATCTATAGTGTTAGTGTAAAGCGCGCACACAAAAAAGGAAGACAAAAGTGATGACGTAGTGGGGGTATCACGGCATGACAACATCATGCCGTTTACCGTCACGACATTCGAGTCAGGTTTGCTGACAAGACTCGCCAATAGATGTTTAACATAAAAAAAAACAAAAAATTCTCTTAATTAGTGTGTTCTCTTAGCTATTTCTTTTATAATTTTGAACGTCTTTGCTTGTTTCACGCTGCGCTGCGGATTTTAGATGGACAAGAGAATCAAGGTGCTTACTATTTCCATTAGCTATGTAGATTGCTTAGATAACTTACAGTTAAAAGTGCACTTTTCTTGCTTGCCTTTTTAAAAAAGTCTAATGTTTGTAACGAAAAACACACTGTAGTTTTTTTTTTAGTAGAAACTAGAAATAGCAAGCACTTTTAAGACGACTGTTTCAATTAGAAAGTGTTCACAGAAATGACAGGCGAGTTTGTGAAAGGTAGTGTTTTTCACTTGGAAAAAGAATTGTTTATGTTGTTTCATTTGAGTTGAGTGACAACCCTATTTTCAACTTCACTTTATTTTACGAAAATTGCTTTAAAATATAATTTATCGGTTTCAATAAATTCCAAGTGACTTTGTTCGTTGTAAACATATATAAAAGTGAAAATGTTATAGTGTGGACTGAGTTTTGGCTATTACCCTCAGTTTCACCAGCTTAGTAGGTTTTATTTTTGCTATAAAATTGCATGTTTGTGTACTGTGCCCACAGCCCGAAAATGCTTTTTAGCTTTGAGGCGGGATTTTTATTCATCATCATCATCATTTCAGCCGAAAGACGTCCACTGTTGGATATAGGTCTCCCTAAGTGTCGCCACAATGACCGGTCCTGTGCGTCTCGCATCCATCGGATTCCCGCGATTCTCATCAAGTCATCGGTCCATCTTGTTCGAGGCCTTCCAACGCTGCGTCTTCCAGTATGTGGTCGCCATTCCAGAACCTTTCGTCCCCATTGACCATCTGTTCTGCGAGCAATGTGCCCTGCCTACTGCCACTTAAGTTTGCCGATTCTTTGGGCTATGTCTGTACCTTGAGATTGTTATTACAAGGAGAGATCAGCACGATGTCACTCAGAAATAAAGCAGCTTTCTATCAGTGAAAAAATTTTAGCAATCGGACCAGCCCCCCTAGCCAAGTTACAACCGTTTCGTGTCGAATTCTGTTTTCCAATCGGTAATGCCTCGGTGTCAGCAATTGTAGAAAACGATAAGTTGGTAGCCATGTTGACGCGCCTGAGTCAGCCGCTCGTTCTACAATAACAAAGGATGTAACGTTGAACATTGTAGAAACGCTATCAATTCATTCTATCATTTTGAACGATGTGAACTTGGCTACGAATTTTCTATTCGTTTGTTCTGACCACGTGACTTAACGTTGAGATGATGTCATTCCCATACATTTGATTAGTTTTCGACTAGCGTTAACGACTGCAGATTATCAACTTGGCTAGGGGTGCAGTACTTTCAGAGATCACCTCCTAGAAAAAAAAAAACTTTATAATATTAGTGTAGATAAATCTGACAATTCTCGATGGAGAGAAGCTATTTGATGTATTCCTAATAACAAAGTAGAAATGACTCGACTGTGCAAAGCCTAATGTCCTTAATTAACCAAGGAATCCGTTAAATAAAATTAACTTTTGCTAAATAATCTCAAGGGAATAGACTGCCACCGAAGGCGCAGGCTCGCGGACAGCAAGCAATGGGTGGTTTGCCGTCCGACCTTCCGGTAACCGTCCGGTAACTGTTCGGACTGAGCCGAAGTCGTCGTCGGCGCGTAATGTTGCTGTACGCGCTCCTCAGGGAGATGTCAGCAAATGGTAGGGGCCCAGCAAGGTCGAAGCTTACTGGGGCCACGGGTAGTGTGAAAGTGAAACCCGGGGCCCTGGGACGAAGGCAAAGAAGGAATAGGACTGAGTTTTTAGTCAGTAAAAGTCTGACACTATCTCCCGCTCCGCCCAAGAGCGCGATTTGTCGTAAGATGATTTTTTCACCTGAAAAAAAGGGAAAATACTACTGTGGGATAAAATGTGCCATATTGCGTTCAAATCCATTCAGCTATTTAAGCGTGCAGGAGTAACAAACATACACACATGTATACAAACTTTTGCCTTTATTAGTGTAATATTCCAAAATAAATAATCATAACTTCTAATGGAAGTGTTATTTCTAAATTATTTGAAACACTATTTAGCTTTCAACTCAGAGAGTCTAGTAATTAATTAGTCGCCATTCCATTTTGTACCGAACTGAGAGCTCGCAGTAATAAATAATATTATCAAAGGTCGTTCACAATTAGTTTTCATTTATAAAGTTCATTTGAAGGTACTCTTCTTGTTTATATGACAGTTCGTTTTTTAAATCTTTAATAATATTTATTTATATTACATTTTTTGACACAAATAATTTAAATATTCGTTTATTTGAAAGAATCTGTTTGTGATTGTTTTAAATTATGGTTAAAGTTAAAATTAATTAAAATTGCAAAAAATTTAAGATTTTATTAAATCCGATTATTTAGAAATATTTTCATGTTAGCATGTTGAGCAGTGGTGGCCGAGTGGTAACGGCCCCGACTTCCGAGTTTTAGGTTGCGGGTTCAAACCCAGCCAGGCGCATTACTTTGTGTAATTTATTTCATCACCACTGCTCTCAAAACGGTGAAGGAAAACATCGTGAGGAAACCGGCATGTCCAGAACCAAAAATTCGAAGACATGTGATATCCACCAACCCGCACTGGGCCCGCGTGGTGGATTACGGCCCATTCCCTCTCTTAGAGAGGAGGCCTGAGTCCCAGCAGTGGGAACATTATAAGGCCGACTATGCATGCTATTTTCATGTTAACATTTGCTTCTATTTATTTGTATTCTTTAGAGATAAATTAAATTTCTAAATTAACCTCATTTTTTCTTTATATGTACTTGTACCTTGACCGGGCGTAAAGTCCTGCAAACCTCCGTTGAAAAAAAATAAGATCTTCTGACCAGAATGGTCTGGGCAACTGTTCGAGTTGATTTCAGTCTATAATACATTTTTTAATCACTCGAAGAACTCTAATACTACGACACAGGATTTTGTAGTTTTAGTTCCAATGTAGCGACTTACTTTATTTAAAGAAGATGATATATATCGATAGATAGGTAGCCATTGTACCCATAGATTTATGTTTATTTATAAGTTGTGTTACTTTTTTTGTGTACAGTAACGTTTATTCTATTATATTGCTTAGCCATATCAATCATGATATGGCTCCATGTGAAGCTTGAAAAATAAGACACAAATTAGGGCCCTCGCTCTGCGACTTTTCGTAGCGATGCTGTCGCGCGTTCGCATCGATAAAGTCGCGATGCTGAAGCGCGTTGGCATTTTTTCTATAGCGCTTGCAAATGCGACTAATGCGCGTTAGTAGCGATGCTGTCGCACTTATGACAGTATCGCTACAAAAAGTCGCCGTGGGCGTAGGCCCTTAGGCTGTTAAAATATATGTCTGTTTGGTCGTTGCTTATTTCATCTACCTACTGCAAATAACTCAATCAAATGAATCCCTACTTAGCACAGACACAAAAGAAACTGCTCCCAAATGTTCTGGTTCAAACAAAAACATGCTGAAACCAAAATGACGTAGCATCGCAAGCAATGTAGATGTCTGCTAAAGCACCGTCAATTAATCATTAGCTCTTGTTTCTGTCGAGAGGAACTGAAACCAAGCTCTAAGGTTCCTATTTATAAAATGCTCTCAACTCTGAGATCAATCTTGGGATTTATCTGAAAAAGCTGGTTTTGAACCTCTCCTCGCAATATTTTTTTTTGTTTTTTTTTATTATTTATGTATGAGCTCACACTTGGCCACGTTCTTGAGAAATCTATCTGGAAAAGGAAGAGGGAGTCCTCACCCAGCAGTAGAACACAATAGTTTATCTACACAAATATTATAAAGAAGTAAAGTTTTTTGTTTTTTTGTTTGTAGGAGGTAATTTCTGGAAGTATTGGTCCGATTGCTAAAATTTTTTCGCCGATAGAAAGCTGCTTTATTCTTGAGTGCATAGCATAGCATAGTCGGCCTTATAATGTTCCCACTGTTGGGACTCAGGCCTCCTCTCTAGGAGAGGGAATGGGCCGTAATCCACCACGCGGGCTCAGTGCGGGTTGGTGGATGTCACATGTCTTCGAATTTTTTAGTTCTAGGACATGCCGGTTTCCTCACGATGTTTTCCTTCACCGTTTTGAGAGCAGTGGTGATGAAATAAATTACACAAAGTAATGCGCATGGCTGGGTTTGAACCCGCGACCTACAACTCGTAAGTCGGGGCCGATACCACTTGGCCACCACTGCTCTCAACTTGAGTGACATGGGCTATTTTATGTACGCGGGCGAAGCCACAGGCAAAAACTAGTTTATAATGATTATAATATAACTATTTTTTTTCATTATTTTAAGGCTCGCGTTTGACCACTATCTAACCTGATGGCAAGCGACGATGTCGATGGAGCACGTTGGCCTAAAAGTAAACACACGCTTGTATAGTATTCACTCTTGACTTAAAGACCCTCAGGTTGTAGTTCTCAGGAAATGCAAACTTCGGCAGAGGAAGAAATAATTCGCACTTAGGAATCTTGCAATGTAAAGTCAGGGAAATCAATTCTCCAGATTGTTCGAAAGAGTAACCGTGGCCCACGCAAGGGGAGACTGAAGGAACAACGAGGATTTACCTACGAGACTAATTACTTCCCGTTGATCCAGAATGCCGAGATTTGGCAAAAAGCAAGGTCTCATAGCACAAATATAGGAATAAATCTTTGAGACTCCATTCGGGAATTGAACTATTTACATAGGTAATTTTAAACGGAACCTCTGTGCGCGAGTCCGACTCGCACTTGCCCAGTTTTTCTTTTTATGTAACACAATTATTGAGTGGTGCTATGACGCCTACTACCCTAATTTAGGCACAATTTCGGTAATTGCAATTTCCTTTGTTTTAAATGGACAAATACAAACAGAAATAATTGTAATTATAACGGGAATTCAACCCACAAGCTGTGGTGCAATGGTCAATTATTCACTCCATTGCCTGGATAATTGGCGCAGAAGCCAATTCATCCGAAATGATTTGTTTGAGAAGTTTATGCGCGACAAAACCAGCCTTGCTGACCAAGTGCAGGGCGAAGGTTGTCTCATAGTCACACCTACATAACACATTTAAGGTTTGAGCACTGACTAAAACGATAACTAAAGACAATTTGGCAATTTATTATAATTTCTACGAGGCCTAGACAATGTTTCGGGAGGTAAACGCCTAAGGTACCATTGTGTGAATCATCAGGAAGACACGATGGAGTATACGCTAGAAGTCTGCCCCCCTTGGGACGAGCACCGTGCCCTAGTGGAGGCCATCAGCGATGGTGACCTCTCGCGTTCAACCCTGGTTAAGACCATGGTCTGGATCGAGAGAGAATGGGAAGTAGTCACCTTTTTCTGTAAAGCGAGCAAATGAGCCTCTTTTTTCACTATTTTCCTCTTTGAAAATAAAGGTCTCTGAAACTGTTATTTTATAAGGACCCTAAGAAGAAACACTGAAACCAACTCAGAGGTCAAACTCTCTGTTAAAGTCCATATAATAAATATTTAATCATAAATCGTTTAAGATTCAAGCAGTTTAATGTCTAGAATGGTATTTTCCGGAAAGAAGCTCTCAGATATTGTTAGACCTGTCTAGTCAGTCAGGGATAGAATAGGATTGAAGCCGAGTAATCAAGCATCTTCTACGCTCATTTATTCCATCATAGACCTTATAAACCAGTAGCTATAATAATCTCAGATCAAGGCCAAGAGTAGGCTCTTTGTCAAATTAGAAAAATCTTTCCTACTGCGCTACACCACTTCAATCAAAATCAAAAAATCAAAATAGCATTTATTCCAAATAAACCATTTACAGGCACTTTTGAAATGTCAAGAAGTCAGTTAGTCAGAAAAATAAAAATAAATGATGCTAATTGCACATTCCAAAGCGTAGATCTCTATGGAGAAGAATGTGCAAGAAACTCCATGGACACTCTTTTCAATCATATTTTGTAGTTACAAATATCTCTGTTACATGTTTCTTGTCGCTATCATGTGAGAACAATGTAAATAAAAATAAAAACTATATATAGATATTAAAAAAGCAACTGGCAGCTAAGAGATGACCAGCCTCAACTGACAGCGCCCGTTCACGGACATGACGCTAATATTAGCACCACTCAGCTCAACCATTTTGAAGGGAACCGAATGATCCAACACCCGCGCCACCATCAGTGAGACATTTGAGTGAGCATGACAAACTCTCAACTGCCATGCTCATTTATGTCAAATAAGTCCAGTAGCAACATAAAAACTATAAAAAGCTCCATGGTACTCACATTTACAAACTGTGGAAAAAATGCTTCTATACATATAATACAATACTTATATTTTACAATTTCAGGAAAAAAAAACATTAAAAAATAATTTCCATACTAATTAATCAATTTGTACACCCCGGTTGTAGTGGAGCTGGACCAGCATTGAGCCAAGCATTTTTATCCTGAATATAATCCTCCAACTTATAATATGCTTGCCTGCATAGTGTGCGTTTAATACAAGATTTAAATTTCGTTTCATTGAGTTCTAATATTTGTGAAGGTATTTTATTATAACATTTCAAACAGTACCCCATAAAAGAAGAGGCCACTTTTGCTAGTCTGAAACTTGGTTGAACTAATTGGTCCCTATTTCTTGTAACATAATTATGTCTATCGCCTCTTTTGCTAAAAAGATTAAGATTTTTTCTAACATACATTATGTTTGCATAAATATATTGACAAGGCACCGTCATTATGTTAATTTCCTTAAACAGTTCCATTAGTGAATCGCAGCGGCGAAGATTGTATATAGCTCTGATCGCTCTTTTCTGTAATATAAAAATTGAGTCGATTTCTGCAGCCCGTCC
The DNA here is from genome assembly GCA_949316375.1 of Mythimna vitellina. NCBI lineage: Eukaryota > Metazoa > Arthropoda > Insecta > Lepidoptera > Noctuidae > Mythimna > Mythimna vitellina. The sequence continues at coordinate 2,474,417 of OX438699.1, read as the reverse complement.
CCATAGTAAGATACCGTAAGACATGATGCTATGAAAATAACTAAAATAGACTAGTCTAGCGGTATCAACATCCGTAAATTGGCGGATTTTTCTGACAGCATATGCAGCTGAGCTAAGCCGTCCTGCAAGAGATGTTAAATGAGGACCCCATTGTAGCCTTGAGTCAAGCGTAATCCCCAAGAAAACTGTTTTATCGACAAATTCTAGTTTTTCATCGTTTAATACTACATCACAATCGCTACCTTTAACATTTGGTAAGGAAAATTTTATGCATTTAGTTTTTTTCCCGTTTAAAACTAGATTATTAGCAGTGAACCAGTTTTGGACCTGCAGTAGGGCGTTATTTTCGTCGTCAAGATTATTAGTCCTTCTATTTATCTTAAAAATCAAAGAAGTGTCGTCGGCAAACAACACCATATTAAGTTTATTTTGCAACAAATAGGGTAAAATCATTAATATAAACTAAAAATAAAAAAGGACCTAAAATTGAACCTTGGGGTACCCCCATTTTCACATTTAATCCCGACGAATTGACACCGTTAATTTGAACTAGTTGCTGTCTGTCAATCAAATAAGATTTTAATAAGCTTAAAGCTGTTTTGCCTAGTCCGTAATGCTCAAGTTTCAGGAGTAATGTTTCATGAACCACACAATCAAACGCCTTAGACAGGTCACAGAAGATGCCTATAGCATCCTGTGCCTCTTCCCACGCATTAAAAATGTGTTTTAGTAAGGAGACACCAGCGTCAGTAGTACAACGTCCTTTGGTGAAACCATACTGTTTATCGTGTAAAATGTTATTTGTGTTAAAATGATTAAGCATTTGATTTAACATCACCTTCTCAAATATCTTGCTAAAAACCGGCAACACGGACACCGGCCTATAATTATTAGTGTCTTTACTGTCCCCGGATTTAATCAAGAAGAAAACCGTTTATGTGCGGTGTCTCTCAGCAGCACCTTCCATCTTGCGTCACGTACTCTGTTACCTCTTCACGTGGAGATCTAAGGACAGCGTCAGCGGACGGCATTGGCGTGATCAAATACTGAGTCAGCCAAGAAATTTATTTTGGAAAAAAGAAAACTCTTTTTACCCTCAACACGCTAAGAAAAAAAAGTGAACAAAAAAATTACTATTTTTGTGGTTTTTCGGCTCTGCTGCGCTGTTAGTTGCAGATTTTTGGTTCAACACTTGATTGCAAGCTTCCAAAAACTAGAGGCTGTATTCTGTAAACTTAATTAATGTTTGTATGTGACGTAATCTAATTATTTTGTACGTTTTTAGCTAACGAGCAACTTGATTGATCATCTTCGTCCCACAAATTCAATAATACTAACTTAACTAACATTGTTAGCTTTTAGCCAAATTTTCGGTTACGACGAAATCGTGCTTCGTAAAGTCAAGGTTGGATTTTATAATCTAGTACCTTCGTTTTTGTTTGTTTGGTAAGTTGATTTTACAGCAAAACTCTGTCATTGTTTTTTGGTCTGGCAACAAAAACAAAGGGTTGCAGAACAGATGGTCGATGGGGTCGAAAGTTTCTGGAGTGGCGACCGCATACCGAAAGACACAGCGCTGGAAAGCCTCCCACAAGGTGGATCGTTAATCTGATGAGTGTTGTAGTTATCCGATGGATGGGAGACGCACAGGACCAGTCGTTGTGGCGACACTTGGGAGAGGTCTATGTCCAATAATGGATGTCTTTCGTCTCAAATGATGATGAGACAAATGGTAGGGTATGTAAGTTGTGTACGTTCAGTACTGTATTTGTGAAGAGTAAGAAGAGTTTTAGATTGATTAAAGTAGTTGTTTATTTATCTATCTTATATCTAAACATTAGACTCGAATAAGTACCTATTTATTGTGTCATAAAAAATATTTGTAACATTAAGGATCAATTTATCCGATTCCTTTTTAAAAAAACTACTTCCCCCCACTCAGTCGCAATGACAATGGCAAAAAAACCTCCATAAATATAATTTCTTATCCTTATCTTTGCATACTATAAAAACTTATCAGTCGTTGCATCTGTTTGTCTGGTCCTGATAAATTCAGAAATTACAAAACGGATTTCCTTGCGCTTTCTACTAGTATATAGAGTGATTCTTGAGGAGGGTCCACCCACACCTCAAATTTTTATTAGTAGGGCTTATTAGAAAAGGTCTTGTTATTAATTAATTTAAGTCTCAATAAATCAGCAACGTTCTTAGCGTTTGTTTGTATTCCAAAATGTCATTCAATTTATGGAAATATTGTACAGACTATGAATGAATAAATGACGATCAAAATGGAAAAACACTGCGCGTAGTATTTTTTAGTAACAATTGTTATGAATGATTGATTCAATGATGATAAAACTTCGTGGTCAATTTTGGCACTTCAAAAATATCATCAGTGACATTGGGTACGGGTAGACCCTCATTTTTTGTACTAATTAAAAAATAGTGGTGTATATGCATGTCATAGTATATCATAAGTTGAACATTTCAAAGATTTCTAACTCTCCTGTGAAGTTATCACTAATCGTTAGTCATAATTATCTTCCTACTATTGTCTCATATTAGTAGTCTCAGAGTAGTCATATTAGTCGGTTGGATGGTTTAATTGCGGTCAGCGCAACGTTTTTTTCTCCCATATTATCCTGTTGTAGCGGCTTAGTAGCCTAGATTCTGCTAAGTTGCAAATGGGGTCGAAATATAGAAATGTGAGCGGACGCCTCGCTAGTCGTCTACATTACACTGCCTTGCCATGACACGTACCGTAGTATGTAGTTAGTAATAACGAACTATTGTGAAACCAGAAATATAGGATATATCGTTGAATTTACGTTCCCATCACCAGCAGTTACTCCTTTTTATAGTTCCGTACCTCAAAAGGAAAAAAAACTGAACCTTAATAGGATCACTTTGTTGTCCGTCTGTCTGTCTGTCAAGATTCTTTATCTCGAGAACGCGTAAAGGTATCGAGTTAAAATTAAAAGCATATACTCAGGTCTGCGGTCCCGAAAAGTTGTGAAAAAATCATACTTCTAAGTTAATGAATAAAAAAGATACTGCCGACATACCTGCGACATATAGTCGCAAAAAACGTATATTTCGATACTCTCAAAGGAATCAAAATTCATAGAATACTTCTCGTTGACCTAGAATCCTGAAATTTGGCAAAAAGCAAGGTATCTTAGCACAAGTATGGCAAAAAAATCTAAAAACTGTAATTCTGTAGTAAAGCCATAAAAAAAAACTTTTTTTACGATTCGGTAAAATCTTCGTAAGTAACTCATTCGAGAATTAAACTGTTTTCATAGGTAATTTTGTACGGAACCCTCAGTGCGCGAGCCCGATTCGCACTTGCCCGGTTTTTAATTGGTTATGGTAATAAAAAAAAACAATATGTACAGGGTGATAAATATATAGTTACAGGTCAATTTCTAAAATTAGGTATATAGTATGTTAATGTTATTTTTTGGTTAAATAGTTAATGTATAGTATATTTTTTGTTATTTATTTGTATGTATAACTGGTAATAGCATCGCATTGGCGTTAATAGCTGTTATGGTGTTATTTAGATAATTTTAAATGAACACATAAATAATCCTTGGATAAAATCCGCATCATCGCTTTTCATCAGGTGAGATAGAGGTCAAGATTGAACCTCTTGCAGACGGCGAGCAATGGGTGGCTCGCCGTCTGACCGTCCGGTAACCGTCCGGACCGAGGCCAAGTCGTCGACGGCGTGTTTTGTTCCACGCGCGCCTCAAGGAGATGTCAGCAAATCGTAGGGGCCCAGCAGGGTCGAAGCCTACTGGGGCCACGGGTAGTGTGAAAGCGGAACCCGGGGCCCTGGGACGAAGGCAAAGAAGGAACAGGAGTGGGTTTTTAGTCAGTAAGAGTCTGACACTATCTCCCGCTCCGCCCAAGAGCGGGGATGTCATTAGGATGATTTTCCCACCCAATAAAAAAAAAAAAAAAACCTATCAAGAATAAAAAAATAAATAATAAAAAGGTCCTATGTGCCATTCCAGGACTTGGTCTAGTCCTGTGCCAAATTTCATCCAAATCTATTCAACCATTCAAGCGTGAAGAAGTTACATACCAATCTTATGCTTTTATAGTGTTAGTGCGATAAGTCGAATGGAGAAAACAACTTAGAATTAGGGGTTTTTCGTTGGGAAAATCATCTAATGACATCCCCCGCCTTAGGCGGAGCGGGAGATAGTGTCAGACTTTTGCTGACTAAAAACCCACTCCTGTTCCTTTATTGCCTTTTGTACCAGGGCCGAGTCTTCCTTTCAGAAGCAGACCCTTGGCCCCAGTAGGCTTCGACCCTGCTGGGCCCCTACGGTTTGCTGACAACTCCTTTACGCGCGCTTGGAACAGTACGTGCCGTCGACGACTTGGGCTCGGTCCGGGAGGTTACCGGACGGTCGGTAGCGAGCTTCCCATTGCTCGCCGTCCGCAAACCCACTTAGAATTAGGGGTCAGTATTTAGGTATGCAACAGTGAAAGAACTGAATTCCTATCATGAGTTCTTAACGTGATCCATTTGACGATCTAAACTGAACTTTTAAAGGGTCCTTTTTTCTCGCTCGCATGCTTGATATGTCAACATGTCATGGCCCCTGATTCTAGATACCTTTTTACACAAAAAAAAAACAGCCAATCATTTAATCCTTGCCCCCGGAGATCCGTAATTCTACCCTCATTGCAAAGAGCTGAGCCGTAATACATCAGTCTTGGCATTAAACCCGTTGCAAAGGACGGCCATTACGAACCTTTTTCATTAAAAAACGTATCATAACGCTTGTTCGTAAGTAAGTGGCCTTAAAGAGCTTTAATTTGGAACGAAGTTATGGATATGCCTATGTGGTTGTAAAAGAAATTATGTTAGAAACACTAGAAGCTAATAAGACAGTGTTGAATACGGTAAGGATTGCGAAACATCTATATTCTTTCTTTAAGCTTTAACATCTATAGCCTTGCGTACTTGGACCCCGGGCACCAGTACGCTTCGGCCTTGCTGGGCCTCTACAGCTGTGCTGACATATTTATTTATTTATTTATTAAAACTTCATGCAACACAATAGTACAAAGGCGGACTTAATGCCTTAGGCATTCTCTACCAGTCAACCTAGGGTGGTAAAGAGAAAATGTGGCAGGTGCATAAAAATACAAAAGAATATTAAGAAAATTAGAGTTTAAAAGTATATATATGTAAAAAAATAAACATACATATATAATTTAATATAATATATACATACATATTTATATAAAGTAAAAGAAAGGGGTACATATCTTTGAGGCGTGCGTGGATCACTATACGCCGTTGACGACTTGGGCTCCGTCCAGACGGTTATGTGAAGGCCCGATGGCGAGTTATCCATTGCTCGAAGTCTACTGCTTGGGTCATGGGGTCCGAGTGCGAGTCTCCTGGAAATTTCACGCCGTCTGATTGACGTGAACAGAGGGCTGATTCGTTCTTCGCCCAAAGAATTAGCATTGCCATTCAACGTGGCAATTCTGCCAGCCTTCTGGGCACATTTCCGGATCACAGCGATGTGTAGGAGTACTTCGACGCCTGAGTGTATTTGTATTATATGTACATAATTAGGTTTAGTATAATAGTAATAGCATAGCATAATCAGCCTTTTAATGTTCCCACTGCTTGGAATCAGGCCTCCTCTCTCTAGGAGCGGGAATGGGCCGTAATACACCACGCGGGCCCTGTGCGGAATGATGAATGTCACATGTCTTCGAATTTTTGGTTTTAGGACATGCCGGTTTCCCCACGATGTTTTCCTTCAACGTTTTGAGAGCAATAGTGATGAAATAAATTACACAAAGTAATGCGCCTGGTTGGGTTTGAACCCGCGATCTACAACCCGTAAGTCGGGGCCATTACCACTCGGCCGCCACTGCTCTCTCAGTATAATAGTGTTTATAGTTAATATTTAATTTCCTACTATGACTATACAAAATTATTGAATGAATAAAAACACATAGGATACTTTATCTCCCAGGAGTATGTTCCTCTGGGATAATTATTTACTTTCACGCGGTCAAAGCCGCTGGTAAAAGCTAAAAAATGGAAACTAAAGATTTTTGTACTTCAAAAATGGAGACAAGATTTTTGTAACGATGGAATGGTCATACTTAATTGTGTTTACTCAAAAATGTGTATAAGAGTACAATAGTAATTTATATTTAACACTACAAGAATACACACATTTTTTAATTATTTCTACGTAACATTGATTTGATAAGACATGGTTTCAGAACGAATAAAGTCTGTAAGCAAACGAGACGCCATGTTCGATAAAATATGGCAATAATTGAAAAACTATATTTTTTGTATACAACAAATCAGGCTCAAATTCATCAGAGAATTTTTTTCCCCAATTAGTTGTATTTTTCCTCTTTTTCGATAAATGGACATCTGATGGCCGAAAATGAAACATCTCCTTTAATATTATAAATAATCTCATAAACTACTACGTCTAAGAAAACACAATCACCACCTCCCCCAGATACCAAAATAAACATTACAAGCCTCCAGGTACAGTATCTGTGCTACCATGTCTGTTTGCACAGATAGAACAGATCTTGGAGATCTATTAGTGCCTCTGTTTGATTTGTCCGTACCTTGTGTTTGTTTTAATCCAGATTGAGAAGTCACTCTGCGATTTGTTACTCTAGGTTATAGATTTATTGAAAATTCGTGAAGCAATCGTAAAGTTTGCAGTTCTATGTTTCTTATGAGTAAATGTTAGTTAGCGGCGTTTCTCCGCAGACCATGTCCCACATTCGATCCCGCATCACGTGTCCTGTTACCTGTTCACGTAGGGACCTAATGACAGCATCAGTGGACAAGCAAGAAATTTAACTAGTTTTGCCATCCATACGCTAAGAATAAGAATGTTAGTGTGACTTCTCTAGTTGCAAATTATCTAGATGCTAAGTAGTTATGGTTCCGAAGCGAGGAGGATTGGCAGGTGGTCGCCTCCTTCTGCGAAGCAGTAATGTTAGCAATGGAGGAGGTCGCACGAGCACGCGCGAGGGAGTGGCCCTCACGCCCCAGCCGCCGAAATCTGGATCCTAGCTCGCGGTTCGATCATCTAGTATCCATCCGGACCGAGCCCAAGTCGTCGACGGCGCGTACTGTTCCACGCGCGCCTCAAGAAGATGTCAGCAAACCGTAGGGGCCCAGCAGGGTCGAAGCCTACTGGGGCCAAGGGTCTGCTTCTGAAACGAAGACTCGGCCCTGGTATGAAAGGCAACGAAGGAACGGGAGTAGGTTTTTAGTCAGTAAAAGACTGACACACCCTCTCGCTACTCCCAAGAGCGGGGGATGTCATTGGATGATTTTCCCACCAACAAGAAAAAAAGTAGTTATGGTGTGTTCATCATCGACCTTTCCATAGGGAATCTGTGGGTGCCTTGTGGAACCAACCTGAACAAGAAAGAGTATGAATCAGCAATACAGATTACTTTGTTGTAGCTTATGTAGAACAACATGGAACTAGAATAAATCACACCATTATTCATCCCTATTTGAAAAGTAAATCACACTTAGGTAGTGTTTTTTTTTAAGAATTTTATTATCCTAATAGTAGGTCGATAGCAATACCGATGTACTACATTAGTGTGTTACATTAGTTACGCATCGGTATTGGTACAGTTCAAAATATGTATTTTTTTATCCTAAAATAATTCTTACTTATTACCTTAGGATTATTATATATCTATATTAAAAAATTGGGAATCGATTCAGTAGACGCTTCTGAATATATTACTTTGCGTTAAAGATGTTATGTTTTAATAAAACTCTGAATTATAATAAATTTTGTATTGGAAATTTGGTGTTAAGCTTAAGAAAATCGGTGATATGTTATAGTTAAGATAAGTTGAAAGCTATTAAGAAACACCAAAAAGCAACTAAGATAGGTTGGTTTTTTTAACTTAACTAGCGAAGCCGTGGGCAAAACCGCGGCTTCGCTTCCGGCAACTGACTACTATATTCTACTCTACCTCACTCTACCCCACTCTACCCCACTCTTCCCTACTCTAACCTACTCTACCCTACTCTTCCCTACTCTACCCTATTCTACCTTATTCTGCCCTACTCTACCCAACTCTACCCTACTCTACCCAACTCTACCCAACTCTACTGTGTATTAATTGAATATACCATTAAACACATCAACTGGTCAACGTTAAAATTTCAAATTGTCAAATCTTCAACCATACTTTTCCATAGACAAAATTACATTTAGCTGTCAGTTGCTTTTTGTTATTCCATGTCAGTTGCGTTTTGATTTACCTACTACGTTTTGTATCACGTTCCACGGGAACGGGATAAAAAGTATATATATCCTATGTCCGTTTCCTGGTTCTAAGCTGCCTCCCCACCAATTTTCAACCCAATGTTCAGCCGTTCTTTAGTTATAAATAGTGTAACTAACACGACTTTCTTGTATAAACAACGTGTAGCGCTAAATGCATATTAGTTATTATTATTATTAATGCGCAACTGAGGTTTTGCGCCACTCACCCCAAATTATTTTTAATTCAAATGATTTGATTCTGATAGAAAAAAAAAAACATTAATAAAAAAATTACAGGTTTCAGATTTACTGGCAATTCTAATCATTTTTTGCGTCTGTGACGACGCTCTGTCGAGGGAAGAGTCGGTAGGTATGTATATCACAGGGCCGCAAGATTCGTATCTGCCTTGAAATAAGAACTATTATCATCCCGCGAATGAGAAAATTTAAATTGGACGACAACCATTTGTGCTTGTTTACCTATTTCGGCGGGTTTGCGCACGTGATGGCTTAACCTATTAATAAATAGACAGGGCAACATTTTATAGGATTTTTTTTCGAGAAAACCTGTATTAAAAAGCGGTTCAATTGATTCTGTTCGTTATTCTGATCAATCTATTTTTTTTGTTGTTACACGTTGTATATATAGACTAACACTAGCAGCAACAATAATTTAAATAATAAATTATCTACTAATTAATATTTATGAAAATTACGTCCACATATTATTTTGATGAGTTTATCCGCGAATAAGCTATGGTTATGAATGGATATACAATGATGGTCGTGTGATTCTCACAAAATAAATATGATTATGCGTCAACATTCTGCGACATATTGTATGAAATCGTTGGATCAAGTCATAAGTGCAAGCGGGCAACAAAAAAAAAAGTCATAAACGTCATGAGAGGATCAACAAAACTAATAATAATAATAACTACTCGTATATCACCTGAGAGCAGTGGTGGCCGAGTGGTAACGGCCCCGACTTACGAGTTGTAGGTCGCGGGTTCAAACCCAGCCAGGCGCATTACTTTGTGTAATTTATTTCATCACCACTCCTCTCATAACGGTGAAGGAAAATATCGTGAGTAAACCGGCATGTCCTAGAACCAAAAATTCGAAGACATGGGCCCGCGTGATAGATTACGTCCCGTTCCCTCTCCTAGAGAGGAGGCCTGAGTCCCAACAGTGGGAACATTAAAAGGTCGACTATGCTATGCTATGTATCTTACCTGATGGAAAGCGAATTTTGTTTTTTTTTGCTGTAGTTTGCAGTAATAATCATATTACTTTCGTGTTTTTACCACCGCCATGTCGTGCAAATGGATTTCAGCACTTAGATGATTATGCTTCACCAAAAATCATTACTGCAATGAGATAATTAAATTATAATCATAATTTAATCACTGAAACTTTTTAAACAAAATTAAATGCATTTAAGTAATGTTTCATTTAAGAAATTAGTTATCCTAATTATAGGTAATAATAAGGGCATACACGCACTACATTGGCTGCGCATTGGTATTGGTGTCAACACACGAATACACAAACACGCTAGTGATACAATCAAGATTTATCAAGACTTTACCAAAATAGGTACCTACTTAAATCTATCGTAAATAAATCTTGATTACGTAAACGCAATGTTGTCTATGGTTAAGTATGGTTGAAAATTTGTCAATTTTAAATTTTGAAGTTGACCAGTTGATGTGTTTAATGGAATATTAAATTAATATACAGTAGAGTAGGATAGAGTAGGATAGAGTAGGGTAGAGTTGGGTAGAGAAACATATAGTAGTCAGTTGATGGGAGCGAAGCCGTGGACAAAAGCTAGTTAAGAAATATAAGATGGTTTTTGGTGTTTGTTAAAAGAGTTTTCAACTCAATATCACAGACTTTCTTAGGCTTAACACCAAATATCCAATACAAAATTTATTCTAATTCAGAATTCAAATAAATCTTGATTACTTTAGGAGAAAAATACCTATTTTAAAAATATCTGTTTTCAATATTCATAGTCGAATTTAAGCATACTTCTTTCAGAATGTGAGTTTATTACCTACTTGGTATTTCTTAGTTATTTTTTTAACTGATTTAAATCTAGTGCTTGACTGCGATCCCACCTGATGTTAAACAGTGAAGCAAACATTGATGGTGAGGCGTACTGGTTTGTGAGGAGCCTATTCACTCTAGCTTTGAAGACACCTAAATTACAATCAGAGAGGAAGACCTCAGCAGGCACGTTAATCTAATTTTCTTATGACTTGGACACAATGATTGCGTGATGTCGACCACAGAATACACCATGATTGACGATGTAACACAGCTCTACGTGTTGGCTGTGGTTTTAAAAGCGAGCCACAACAGTGTTAATATCCTTTATTATACGAAACGATAATGTGTTAGTAATTGTTATTTTATCTCTTTTTTACTATGTGGATCATACTGTTACATGTATATAATGTATGTTAGAAAAAATCTTCATCTTTTTAGCAAAAGAGGCGATAGAAATAATTATGTTACAAAAAATAGGGACTAATTAGCTCAGACGAGGTTTCAGACTGGCTAAAGTGGCCTCTTCTTTGATGGAGTACTGTTTGAAATGTCATTATAAAATACCTCACCAAATATTAGAACTCAATGAATTGAATTTTAAATCTTGTATTAAACGCACACTATGCAGGCAAGCATATTATAAGTTGGAGGATTATATTCAAGATAAAAATGCGTGGCTCAATGCTGGTCTAGCTCCATTACCACCGGAATGTACACATTGATTAGTTTGGAAATTATTACTAATATTTTATTACGCATTTTTGTTATATTTTTGTAAAATATTCTACAATTTCCGGTAAAGATATATTTTGCAATAACCATTAATAAAGCGCGGGGTCAAACTTTCAACGTTGCAGGCTTAGATTTGGGCGTTGAATATTTTTCACATGGCCAATTGTATGTCGCTCTTTCAAGAGTAACACCTAAAGAAAACATGTATGTATTGAAAAAAAAAAGCTGTGAACGTTGTATATAAAGACATTCTGTAGTATATTTAGTATCAGCATTACACCCGTGCGAAGCCGGGCCGGGTCGCTAGTATGCTATAAAGAATAATAATATTATCTTTTTAAACACTCGCTGGTCCAGTAGTTACACGCCAAGCTAAGCATGAGGCCACCCGCAATTCCTGTGTTGCGTGAAGTATTATTAGGGATCAATCTATAATATTTTTTTAGCGGCACGTATTACCTTATTTTTTACTCTATTTCCTTTTATATTTTGTGCCCACTTTTACTTTTACTAGACTTAAATATAACCAGTGTTGGGAGGATTCACCGTAGGTATCTTGACCATTGTTAGACGTTTTGCGAAATATATTAGACCCTTTGGTTTCGTCTGCATTCTCATCTCAGGAGTAAGTTCCATTAGCATTAGCATTCAAGGACATGGCCTACCTGTGTGCAAAGTTCTATCCAAATCCGTTAAGATGTTTGAGCGTGAATAAGTAGTAACATACACACATAAACAAACTTAAAAAAAAATTAAGTGTGCCATTCACCAAATTTAGGTGCTAATGGGCAGGGTCTATCGATATTATGCAGGTTGCATATTGGAGAGTGTGCGCGGGAATTGCATGGCTTGATTCCATCATCTCTTTTTTACCATCAGACCACCTGACGTACGGCGAGTATCCACCCTTAAGTTGTTGAAACTTCAACGGTCCGGGCTAAGCGTTTCGCTTTGTTGTTTATACCGCGTACATCGAATGATTAGAACAATTTGCCTGCTGCGGTCTTCCCGTCCGATCATTCAAAGCTAGAGTGAATAGGCTCTTAATAAACTAGTGCGCTACACCATCAATGATTGCATCACTGCTTACCATCAGGTGGGATCACAGACAAGCAAAGGTTTATTTAAAAAAAAAAAAAAACAAATTGTTTAATCAAGCCGAAAGCTTGTGAAATAGCGACTATGTACCGGAAAATGCAGCGATGGAAGGACACTCACAAGGTGGACCGACAACTTGGCGGAGGGTCGGGGGAATCCGATAGAAGCGAGATACACGGGACTGGTCATTGTAACGACACCAAGGGGAGATTTGTGTCTAGCAGTGGACGTCATTCGGCTGAAATGTTGATCCATGTAATTTTATAGTAACTTCCAAAAAACATTCTAAAATAATCATGACACACAACAACTACACACAATTTACACAGCAACAACAATCAACTCCAATCAACAATCATTTACTACAATTTTGCATGCCTAATTTGGTAAAACACAATTAACTAGAGCATTCAAATGACATCCAGAAATGTATAACTTATTGTATTGTGTTCTGCAATAAAAATTTGACTTTGACTTTGACACAGATTTTACAGCACCTTATTTTAAAACTCCTTCTCTCTCTTCCACAGGTGATATCAGCATTATCCGTCTTCTTCATCTGCATATCAGTGCTTTCCTTCTGCCTGAAGACGCACCCTGACCTTCGAGTCTTCAGCCACGGTACGGTGGTGAGGGAGAACGGGTCAGGGGCTTTGGAGATGCTATGGCATGGCAATGGAAAGCCTCATGCAGCCTTTTTTTATATTGAGCTGGTGTGTAACGTGTGGTTCACTATTGAACTCGTCGTGAGATTCTTGGTGAGTGATAATCTTAAGTTTTTTTTTTATCGTGAATCTTAATATCTTCCTTTTTTTTGTTTTCGGGGAGAACCGTTCAAATGGCGCCCAGACTTTAGGTAATAGTCCGAGGAGTGCGGAATATTTAACTCATTAAAATACCCCAGTGATCACCATCTGCATATAGAAGGGGCCCCGTTACTTTATGAAAGCCTACACCGGAACCTCCTCCATGTAACGCCTGTTAGGGCACATCCCAGAGGAGACTTTACTATAATCTCACTGGAACCTCGCTAAGTGAACAATTTTCCTAGATTTTTTCATTAAATATCAAGAAACCTAATGATGATGAGTGTTTTTGATCCATTCATACAGGCCGTAGGACAGTGCTATCAAACTAAATGCTATATTCATTGACCCGCGTGGCACTCTAGTTACGCCAAACTATGATGGTTTTTGAAAAACGTAAAGGACTTAGAAAAAAAACAACAATTACTTAAAAAACCAAAGAACCAACAAAAGGAATTATTATTTCTTGCAATTACTCCTACACCATGCAGGTACACCATGACAAGTTATTACGTAACACATATTCACAATATTCTGCATTAATAATGCTGTTACGTAGGTAAACAGGTTTTGCAAACAAAAGTGTTTGTCAGCTATGAGTGACAAATACAGCTCGCTGTGTCTGTTGTTGCCAATAATAGTTGCTGAAAACATAATGAACATTACTACTATGACGTGCACGTGGGCCACTCGATTCTGAATAATATGACCAATGGTAAGGTATTAGTATGTTTTAAAGGAGTGCGGAATAGGTGTAAAATCCCACTTAAGAACTTCCATTGAAAAGAGATGTCCTCCAACCAGATGGGCATTGTGTCTGAGCCATGCCAGAAAAATGTCCAATAATTGATTTTGGGGTGTTGTACGAGTATATATTTTTCAATGTTTTTTGGTGGGAAAATCATCCAAAGACAAATCTCGCTCTTGGGCGGAGCGGGAGATAGTGACAGAATTTTACTGACTAAAAACCCACCCGTATTCTTTCTTTGCCTTCGTCCTAGGGCCCCGGGTTTTACTTTCACACTACTCGTGGATTCGTATATGTTTTAATTGCGCGGATAACTCTTATATTTTGATTAGGATTTTGAATTTTTAATTCTAATATGACATCATAGATTTTGCTACAGGCTTATGGTTGAAATGATACACTCCTTAGATGGTGTATTGTACTGCTTATTTAAGTATTTTGCGGCTCACCAACACAGCGATACGTGAATATTCACAATAGCCTCAACCGCACGATGGCTACTGACAGTTGTCAAATACAACATACAATATAATTGAGGACATTTATTTTTAACCCAGCATTACTTAGTGTATTTTTTTTTAACACCACTGCTCTCAAACGGTGAAGGAAAACAACGTGAGGGAAATCTCTCCACGTTCAAACGGCTGAATGGAAACTTTTCACATGTGTAGACCATGTCCTAGAATAGCACACAGGATAACTTTCATCCCGGGATTAGGTTCCCTTGGGATATTTTTTTTACTATCACGCAGGCGAAGTCCCTTGTAGCAGCTAGTATATACTCGTACATTATAAAATAAAAGGAGAAACTGACTGACTAATATATGTCAACGCAAAGTTGCAACTACCGGGTTTAGAAACATGTCTTTAGTGTCGTAGACGAATACTGAGAAAGGGTTTTTGAAAATACTACTTGTAATTAGGTAAAAAGGAGGAGGCTTCGTTTGTATGCAAAATCTTGTTCCATGAGCCAATATGAATAAAAATTAGCACGATTTCGTAGACCTGAGTACCTAAATAATTAATTATTATTTACTTAGGTTTTAAAAAAACGGCGTTCTTTATTTTCGAAAGAAAAAAGGAGCCATTTTATGTTTGCCACTTGTAAAAAATTTGCATTCTGTAATTGGCATTTTATTTGCTGAAAAACCGAGCGCGTCTGCCGTATCCCGATGACGTTTCCACACAATTTAGCGACGGTTGCGCTCACAGAATATGCCCGTACATTTACAGGCACTCTAGCTTCGCAGTGTAGTACACGTAACTCTATTAAATTTTGTATGCGCAAAGTGCGTTGGGTTTTAGTATCTCATACGTATATTTTACTTGAATGCTTAGATAGAAATGTTGTTAATTATATTGAGAAAAGGGCCTTTGTGCGCTAGATATAGATGTTACGGGGAGTGTCCGATCTAAGACTATGGGCTGGCTTCCTTAAGAGGGTCCTTTTTCACTCGCCTATCGTCAACATCGAGTATGGTTTCTTGTTACTTTATTTAACGCAATCCAACGCGATGTTTGACGAAGAGGCAATGCAAAAAAAGAGAGATAACGCCTGAAAACTCTGTCGGCATTAGGTAATTCCGTGATTTACTCGAATATTTCATAAAACTTGTTCCAGGAAAAACGTGTTTTTTTTAAAAACACTTAAAAGTTTAAAAATAAATGTTGTGATTCAGAATCTTGATTAAAGCAAGGCTTCTATTGTTATACTTTTTTGACTTTTTTAATTTTTTAATATATTATGAAGTGTCAAAGTTCATGCGAAATTGCAGATTTTCAGAGGTCTTTACTGGATTAGTTTTTAACAAATTTATAAATTGATTTCAATAGAAGCCTAGATAATATCCACAAGATACTGTGTTACCAAAATATCAAACGCAAAATGTGTAATAACGTCATAATCGCGTAAGAGCGGTTGTATGAAAAACAGTGAAAATGTATGTCGAATTAAATGTCCTTAAGGCTAAGGCTCCCGAACAGTGGCATAAAACAGTAAATGATAAATTATATTTATTTTGTAAAGTTTTAAAAAAACACTTTTACACGTCAATTTTTTTCGTCATTTTAAACTAGATGAGGCCGGTGTTTCCTAGCTGGCTACCCTGAAAAGAAACATCGAAACATACTCAGGGGTCAAAGTCTCTTTTAAAGTCCAGTGGTGCAAATCAATCAATATTTCGCAAAGAAAATGGTTTTAAGGGCCAGTGGAGCTTGTGTGCATTGAACTCCAGCAAGAAATTCAAGGGACTATATAATACACCTTAAGGAAAACCCGGAATTCTGGAGCGCAAGGCAAAGAAGGATCGAGGCGAATTCACACCCTCAAAAAGGTGCGCCCTTTAAGACAATCTTAATTTTTTCACTTAATTATAATTTATATCATAATTAGCATCAACTTAAATAGGTTTATTCATTACAATAGATATATAATACTATATTCTGATTTCTTTTGTCGCATGAAGAAAAAAAAAATGTGATTGAAACCTTCTGAACTTTTTTGGATGCAGGCCAACAAATAATTCGACCAAACGATAATTATTTCTTCCAGAAATTTTCTTCTAAATAGTATTTTCTTAAGGAAATGGACGTTTCCAGTTATGTGTACTGCTTTGAAGAGTTCTATAGCAGACTAGCTTTTGCCCGCGGCTTCGCTCGCGTGAATGTAGGTTTCTCCATACAAACTTTGGACCCCCGCTTTATCCCCTTAGGGAGTGAATTTTGGAAAATCCTCTCTTAGTGCTCACCTACGTCATAAAAGGAAACCTTGTGCAAAATTTCACGTTCCTAATCCCAGTAGTTTCGGCTGTGCTTTGATATGTCAGTCAGTCAGTGTCCCCTTTTATAAATATAGATTTGTAACCAAGACTTTCAAAGTATGAGTATCAAAAGTTGGTATTAGTCGGTGTATGTCGTAGTTGTAAACCGATTAGCATTATACAAGCTTCTGGTGATATCTCTGGATTTCTTAGTACTAAATTTCAACTCCGCTCTTCTTACCACAAAATTTTATGACTTTTTTAATTTTTGAGTTAAGTAAATCGCGCGAGTCGGACTCGTGCACTGACGGTTCCGTACAAACTTACCTATGAAAACGGTACGATTACCAAATTAGGTTACGAAGATTTTTCCAGGCCATGTTCTGAAGCGAGGAGGAGTGGCAGGCGGTCGCCTCCTTCTGCGAAGCAGTAATGTTAGCAAAGGAGGAGGCCGCACGTGCATGCGCGAATGAGCGGCCCTCAGGCGGATCGACGGATCTCAATTCACCACCGTAGGCGCGGGCTTACGGACGGCGAGCAATGGGTAGCTCGCCGTCCGACCGTCCGGTAACTGTTCAGATCGAGCCCAAGTCGTCGACGGTGCGTACCGCGCCTTAAGGAAATGTCAGCAAACCGTAGGGACCCAGCAGGGTCGAAGTTTATTGGGGCCAAGAGTGTGTTTCTGAATGGAAGACTCGGCCTTGATATGAAAAGCAACGAAGGAACAAGAGTGGATGATTTTCACACCGAAAGAAAAAAAAAAGTCCATACAAATATTTTTTCCATGCAGGATTCGAAACGTGTGCAGGAGTCAATTGCTCAACCACCTGCGCCAACCGTGTCTTCAAAATTGAGGTTGAGGATTGTCTTAAAGCGTGAATAATAAGATGAAAACGTATAATAATTCAGAAAAGAACAAATCCTTCTACCTGAACATCATCTTATCTTCCATGACAATAAATATTAAATCAGACAAAGAAGTCCCTTTAAGCCCAGTTTTAATTACAGTTCTACTTTAAAGTTTTTAATTTATCTGGCAGTGTGCCCAATCTGTTAATGCAGCAACTTTTGCCGCTGACGGTACGTACTTAGAATGAATTTATTGTGCATTTCAAGTGGCTGTGTTGTAAAGTTTTGTACAAATGAATAGGAAGTACAGGAGTTATGCTTCTTCGAAGGAAAAGCGTCATTGCTAGTTTCCGTTTGTGGAAAAGAGACGTGATTTTTAGCTGTCCAAGTAATGGCGAGCATGCTGTCGTCTAAGTTTGTATAAAATACGCTATTAGCTTGTTATCCCCACTTGTAGTTTGTAAACCCCCCGCGAAACTCCCCCCGGTAAGGGCGAGTATCCAGTTTGAGGGAGGTCGATATCTAGAATTGATCATCTTTCAGTTGTAATTATGCCGATGATAATGTCATTATCAAGCCTAAATAGACTATTAGGTACTCAACCTTATTATTTCAGCCGAAGACGTCCACTGTTGGACATAGACCTACCCCTAATGTCGCCACAAAGACCAATCCTGTGCGTATTGCATCCACCGGACTCAACTTTGTTTTTTGTAGGTGAGAAAATCATCCCATGACATCCCTCGCTCTTGGGCGGAGCGAAAGGGTGTGTCTTTTACTGTATAAAAACCTACTCCTGTTTCTTCGTTACCTTTCATACCAGGGCCGAGTCCTCCTTTCAGAAGTAGATTCTTGGCCGCAGTAGGCTTCGACCCTGCTGGGCCTTTACGGTTTGCTGACATCTCCTTGAGGTGCGCGTGGACCGGATTCAACTTGGAAAAACAGAACAGAATTAGATGAACCCTTAAAGCACAATCTGCTTCCAAGTAAAATTTCCGAGTACAAATCAAAATACCGCAAAAAACATCCATACTGTACCAAAACCAACAATGCCTTCAGAATTGAACACAGGGTGCAATTAAAAATTAATTATTTCCAAAGTGGGTTGTAATTGTAGCCGGTTCGCGCCACAAAGGCAGGAGCCAGCCTTTTTGTATCTACCCGCAATTTGTTAAGAGCTTTCTGCTAGAAATTAATGATTCAGGTCCAAAAGTTTCCGTTTTATATGGAGCTATTGGTTGGAATTCTGTGTCAGGATTGACGCTGAATAATGTTGCGTTATGTTAAGAAATGAAGGCGTTTGTTGTACTTTTGCAAAGGTTAAAATACCGGGTGGTGTTTTTTTTACCCTTTTTTTTAGGTGGGAAAATTATCTAATGATATCTCCTGCCCTTGGGTGGATCGGGAGGGCGTATCAGACTTTTACTGACTAAAAAAGGCAATCCTGTTTCTTCTTTGTCTTCATTGTCTTTTTTGTCTTTCACAACACCTATGGCCCCAGTAGGCATCGACCCTGCTGATCCCTACGGTTTGCTGACATCTCCTTGAGGCGCGCGTGGAACAGTATCTACGCGCCGTCCCACCGGCCGGGCCGAGCCCAAGTCGTCCATGGCGCGTACTGTTCCACGCGCGCCTCAAGGAGTAGTCAGCAACTGTAGGGGCCCAGCGGGGTCGAAGCCTACTGGGAACAAGGGTCTGATTCTGAAAGGAAGACTCGTCCCTAGTACGAAAGGCAACGAAGGAACAGGAGTGGGTTTTTAGTCAGTAAAAGTCTAACACTATTTCTCGCTCCGCCCAAGAGCAGAGGATGTCATTGGATAATTTTCCCACATACAAAAAAAAAAAAATGCGGTCGTGCTAGAGTAATGTCGAGTTTTAATGTACGTCCTTTCGAAATATGGTGTGTCGTAGTAGTTTGTCTCACAAGCGTTAATCTCTCATATATTTGTTGAGCTCACATACTACACTTAAAGTTAGAGGGGGGTGCTGTAAGGCCTAATGTATACGGACATTAAACTTTTAAGTCTACGCAATTAAAAGATAAGGACGTTTATGCTTCATTTATGCTGCATATTTTGACACGTTCAAGAAAGTTAAAACCATACACACACATACATACATACACACACATACATACACATATGTATATGTGTATGTGAATGGTACATATTAGGTACCGTCGACAAAAACATGGAATGTTTGTTGTGTGTGCATATTTCCGTTTTGGGAGATCTAAACAATAAAAAATTGTAGACTTTGAATTTTTAAACTTTAATTTCAATAATGGTTTCATGTTTCCATCTAGCCTTTAGATAAATAATTATGACAAGTTTTAAATATTAATCAAATGATTAATATGGTCTGTCAGTAACACAATTTTCCCTTCGAAGTCTATGAAGTTTCTAGCCTATTGACGTCATTGTGTCGCAAACTAAAGTAATCAATTTTGGTTAAGCTGTCAATTACAGGATTTGACCCAACGATCAGATATTTTCCTATTTCATAGTTACTATTGTAACTATGAAAGTTAAGTTTATTAACTATTTGGAATGAAGAATGACAAAGCAACGCCATTTGGAGTTTTTAAAAGCATTCATGTAGATAATGATAGAAGAATACCAAAAAAAAATGGAAAGAATTTGTGAAAAACTATTAATTATTAATTTATTTATGTACACACAAGCACTTAAAAACGAAAAGAATAAATTCAAATAGAAGATACCTTTCTATGTCAATTTCAGACAACAACGCTAAAAATAAAATGTAATAGAAGAAAAAGACATGATGCACCAATGTCTCACTGATGGTGGCGCGTGTGTTGGATCATTTGATTCTCTTCAAAATGGTTTAGCTGAGTGGTGATGAAGAGCGTCCATGGAGTTTCTTGCACATTATTCTCCATAGAGATCTACGCTTTAGAATGTGCAATTAGCATATTTTTTTTATGACTGACTGACTTCTTGACATTTCAAAAGTGTCTGTAAATGGTTTATTTGAAATATTAAAAAAAAAACAAATGTCTTTGTCAAATATCTATAAAAAACAGTGCAAAACACATGTTTTTCCAACGCCCGAAATTATAGCTTGCAATCTCTGGTAGCGGAAAGATTCAATGCTGAGTTCATTGTAGGGTGAATGCGTTTGTACACGGTGCAGTATACGGTGGAGGTTTTCTCCGCTTGGACAGAGCACCACCGTGTCGTCATAAAGGTGATCGGTGGTGGTGATCTGTCGCTTCTGACCATAGTACGGAGCGAAAGGGCATATAAAGCAGCTGCCTCCTTCTACGAAGCAGTAATGCGAGTTGAGAAAGCGGTGAAAAGCGTAAGAGAGCGGCAATCCTGACGCCCCAGCCCGTCGCAGAAGGCGCTTTGGGCATCATGAGTCACAGAGTGATTCCTGGCCACCGAATAGGACTGCAGATGGCAAGCAATGGTCCGATAAGAACCACGTCCGAATCGACAACGCGTTGTGTCCCACTCGCAACTCAAAAAGAGATGTTAGCATAGGTGACGAGTATCTTTAGAGCCGATAATTCGCCCCTGAAACGCAAAATGAAACTAAAGACCCACAGAGCGGGAAGCTCACTCCATCTAGAGCGGTGATTTGTCGCAAGCATTTGGCCTGTCCTGTCTTTACTTTTGAAATCTATAGTCAACCTAAAGTAAATTAAGATAAAGACTGGCTTCAACTAACTTATTTACATACTACATTAAAACCCTTTCAGAAGCACATCAACGATTTGTCGACAGATTGAAATATCTAAGTTGAAGATAGTTTGTAACTTGAACTTTGTACAAGGGTATCTTGACAACTGTCTCAGAACTAAAACTTAGTTGCGAATTTTCTGTTATCTGTACAAGTGTGGTTGGAGGAAAAACGGTGTGTTTGATAGTTTTAATAGTCGTAAGAAAGATGGTAAGAAGTTCAACTCTTTTTGTTTTTTTTTTTAATGTATGGTCTCTTTTATGTAGGGTCTTTTATCAGAATATAAACATATATGTAAGTCAGACACTAACCATTTATTAAGAATAAAAACCGTAATTAAGTGGTACAATTTTTTTTTGATTTCTCAATTCTCCCAATTCCCCCAGTTATTTAGCCCCTCACCGCAACCACAAAAAAAATCTACGCTCATCTCATAACCGTCTTCTACTATGACGTTCTCATCGCACTGACTTTCTTCACTGTTCTTTCTTTGTTCAGGCTATTTCTCTGTGGAATGCGCTCCCCCAAGAGGTCAGGATGGTTACAAACCGATTAAGATTTAAGATTGATGTTCGCGAGCATATTCGTAAGAAGTTGGCAGTAGTATCATCACGTGTTTTTTTTTATTATATCTATTCAGTTCATTAAAATATGTATATATTATATTTACCTACATTGTATTGTATCTGTGATTCGTTTGTATATCATATTTATATTAACCTTTTTTTTTCTCTCACTTTTATTGCACCTACCACTATTCTTCTCTGCATCACCCAAAGGTTGACTGGTAGAAAATGCCTAAGGCATTAAGTCCACCTCTGTACCTATATGTGCATGAATTATGTAATAAATAAATAAATGGTGCAGTTAAAATCTGCCTATATCTAGTCGATTTCATTTAAATTCGCTTATAAATAGCTCTCGTTTATCTCTGTTTCGGTTAAGGATTTTTGTATTGAGTAAATCTGTATGTATCTTTTAGAGAGGAGGCTTAATATCCCAGCCGAGGACTTCTTTAAGGTGGGAAATCATCAAATTATTGATTACGTTCTTGGTGGAGCGAGAGTTCATGGCAGACTTTTACTGACTTAAATCTTTTCTTCTTCGAATTATAACAAGATATGCCTTGTTGCATTAAGTCCGCCTATTTACCACTACTGTACATGAAGTTTAAATAAATAAATAAATAAACAAGAGAAAACTTTCACCTCGTTAGTGTCATCATTAAAAGAGCAACTAATATTATCCTGTAATTGGTAGGTTCATCTGAATATGTACACGCTGCACGAGAACACTTTCGCAAGAAGTTGGTAGATTCATCACACTCTTGATTTGTTGTATTCGTTTTTCTCTCAATACTATTCTTTATTTGTATGTATGTATCTAAGTATATATTTATTATTGTTCTTATTTGCTCTCTGTCAGTCTTCTTTTAAGCTGCACCTGCTTGTTATATCTCTGCACCACCCTAAGGTCGACTGGTAGAAAATGCCTAAAGCATTAAGTCCGCCTTTTTACAATGTTTCATTAGTGCATAAAGTTTTAATTCGATGACGTCACCCGCGAACGCCGGCGTTCGCTCGGGGATCGGGAGGTTAAAAAAATATGTCGTGAGAATCGTGCCAGAATTTTTTTAATTTTGGCCAAGACTTTGATATTTACCTCTATGACAAAAGAATTACGATTTACATTATATGAGATTTATTTGTTAAATATTGGCTTTTCATTCAAAATTAAATTCAAACCTTGTCCCGATTGTATTTCTTTTCATATCCCCGCTTTCTGTTTGATGCTTGCCCTAACCTCGCGAATGTTTGCCAATTGTTTGCTGAGATCTCGGCAACCTCTCTAGGGATCAGCTTGCCTTTAATTCAGTAAAGAGGTCGACTAGCCGAGGAAACTGTACGATTGTTTGTTTGGTGAGATTGGGGGAGAGAAGGCATTGCGTGTGGAAAGAATCTTATTTATTCTTTACTAATTGGTGCTACTTTCACGTGAACGAAGTCACTTTTCGTTCACGTGAAAGTAGACAACTGATACATAAGAACATACATCTTATGTGCTATTCCAGGACATGGTCTACCTGTGTACCAAGTTTCATAGATATCCGTTCAGCCGTTTGAGTGTGAAGAAGTAACAGGCGTATTAGTGTGATAGTAATCAAAACTTAAAAAAAAACTGGTCAATTGCGAGTCGCACTCGCGCACTGAGGGTCCCGACAAAGTGTTTTTGTGACGTAACTAAAAAATTTACAGTTTTTAGATTTTTTCCTATACTTGTGCTATGAGACCTTGTATCATGCCAAATTTCAGGATTCTAGGACAACGGGAAGTACCCTATGAATTTTGATTTCCTTGAGAGTGTCAAAATATAATTCTTTTTTGCGGCCGTATCTTTTTTTTCGTTAATTTAGAAGTTAGATTTTTTGTCAGCTTCAAGGGACCGCAAACTTGAGTATATGGTTTTTAATTTCAACTCGATACCTTCATGCGTTCCTAAGATAAAGGGTCTTGATAGACTGACAGGTTCTTCGTGCTATATCAGCAGCCTTGGTTCCATTTCTTTATATTTTTACCATATTCGGAATTATTGAGTCAAACAGGGCTAACAATTATAACAATGGTGATTCTACTTGAGTTCCTTTTATCAACAAGTATAACGAATTTGTATATGTCTGTACACACATAAATAAAAACTTTTGCCTATACAAAATTTGTGTGAAATATAATAATATCTCTCACCCGGAAATAGGACATTTTCTCATAAGAATACTTAATAGACTTACCTAATAATTGTTTGTGCGGCCTCATAATAGAATCGACGTCAATTTGTTTGTTTATGTTGTGCGTTTTATTGCGTTTCTATGTTAATGGTAGACGAAAACAGTTTGGAGAATTTATTGTTTTGTGCGAATTTCTTCTTGGGGGAGATTTTCTCGTTGTGTTGTCATTGTTTTTATTTATATTTGTGAAATAAGGGTGAAGTCGACTGACAGTACTTGTATTTACGAGTTCGCAGTTTGTACTTTCAGATTTCTTAGTATATATATTTTTTTCTGGGCACTGAAGGTTCCGTACAAACTTATCTATGTGAATAGTTCAATTCCCGAATGGACTCTCGAAGATTTTTTCGAATCCCAAAAAAAATCATTGTTTTTTTTTGTGATGTATCAACAATTTTTTTGTTTTCAGTTTAATTCCTATATCTATACTATAAGACCCTGCTTTATGCCAAATTTCAGGATTCTGGGTCAACGGGAAGTGCCCTATGAATTTTGATTCCTTTGAGAATGTCGAAATTAAATTTTTATGCGACAGAAACGGCCGTATATTTTTTTTCGTTTACTTAGAAGTTTTATTTTTTCACAGCTTCTAGAAATCGCAGATTTAAGTATATGGTTTTAATTTCAACTCGATACCTCCGAGCATTTCAGAGATCAAGGGCCTTGACAGACAGACGGACGGACGGACAACAAAGTGATCCTATAAGGGTTCCGTTTTTTCTTTTTAAGATACGGAACCCTAAAAAGTAGGCACCTAGACACGGACAGGTTAGGTTAGATGGGAATAGCGAGAGGGGATCTCCTTCGTGGTTATTTATAGTTATTAACTAGTTACATCCAGTGATATGAAAGAAAAGGAAGTTAGTGATAGTATGACGGTTGACAGGATAGAATGGAAGAAAAAAACGTGTTGCGTAGACCCCAAATAAGATGAGAAAGGGCAGGAAGATGATGATGATGAACTAGTTACATCCACCCCCTTCTTCTTACCTTATATCTCACTTCCAATATCTATGTTCTTCAGTTACAATCTGCGTTTCTCTAACAATGTCCTGCTGCAGCTTTATGTGAAAACTTTGGGTAGAAAATCAGATAGATATACTCTTTGTTACAGTCCATAAAAATATACAAATTGTTCGTTATCGATCAAAGCGATTTTCTTATAGAAATCCTTTGGACAGTCCAATCAGCCCCCCTAGCCAAGTTACAACCGTTTCGTTTCGATTCTCTTTTCGTCGACCGCCTCGAGTCAGCCACGTCTCCGACTCCTTTGTTCTGACGTCATCTCAATGCTCAGTCACGTGGTCAGAACAAAAGAAGAGGCGTGACCGACCGACGAGAATGGAAACGAAACAGTTGTAATTTGGCTAGGCAGGCAGTACTTCTATATCCGGCTAAAATCATTTTCATTACACTAGTTCTCCTGTCAACCTGTTTGCAGTCCTACGATAAATCTCAAAAACGACGCACTTAATAATTTTAAGCTACATTACCTCTTCAAACATAATTTCGTCATGTAAGTTTCAAGAGAATCTGACTAGCTTGAAGTAACTTACTTGGGAACTTAACATGTCACTGGAACTGCTCATAACTTAGTAAACTTAGTATCAAGTCAAACATTGGTAGCTTCAGTATTCACTTAGGACTGATTAAGAAGTTGTCTTTATCAATTTATTTAACTTTAACTAACTTCAAAAATTTGTAAGATTACATAACAATGTGCGGCACTTAAAAGGGTTCCTCCCGAGCTTTCTATTGTAAAATATCCGGAAAAAAAAAATATTATTCAGAATACAAATATTATGAAAACTACGCGCCGTTGACGACTCGGGCTCGGTTTGGACGGTGACCGGACAGCCAGACGGTGAGCTACCCATAGCTCGTCGTCCGCAAGCCCTAACCCGTGGGCAGAGTTGTGACTTATTTGAAATACTTGTATTTAAAATGCAAATACGAAATACGTATTTCATATTTGGTACCTAAATACCTTTTTTTAAAAGTGTTTTGTATTTTATTTGAAAATACTTTTCGAGGTGTATTTTATATTTTTAAAATAGGTGGGTATAAAATCCTTTTTTACGGCTAAGTTTTAAAACCATTACAAATCAAATTTTCAACTTAATGAGTCAGCGATTCGGCAAATGGCCACTAGAGGCGCTTCAACTTTGAAACTCTATGTGCAAAGTGAGAGTAATAAAATAAAATGGACGTTATTATCTGTTAAACATGACGCTACCCTATGAGGTGAAAAAGATGTTTTTGTCTGTGTCAATTTGAGAAACTAAAGCCGCCATCATGAAAACGTATGTGTCATTCTCACGTTTAACATCCTTCAATCGTACTTCTGATTAACTTGCGGACAACGGGTAATAGAGTTGGCGATCTACGACTCGTAAGTCCGGGCCATTACCATTAGGCACCACTGCTCTCGACAGACAAGCAGCGAGGATGACACTAGACATTAATTAAAAACAATAAAAACTTACCATTAACACATTCTAATGACGCAATTTAATCACAAATAGCCACGCCGCAGAAACATCCCCTACTGCAATAGGTATACATCTATGTTCAAACACTGTCCTAATAATTTCCTCAAGCCGTAATCTTAGAAGTTCGTGACCAGAATGAAATCAGGTTTAATGATACCACCTGTCCCAAAAAAGAGAGGAGAAATGCTATTTCTTAGCTTGTCTTGTTTTTTACTGTAATGTTGGTACAAAATTTTGGTAAATGTTTTTAAGATTGTTGTTAATGTGTCTTGGTAGACATTTAGAGGTAGGCGGAACAGAGTGTAAAGTCCCACAAACCTCCGTTGAAAAGGGAGGATCCTCCGGCCAGACGGGTGTTATGTCCGGTGGGCAGCTACCCGATAGATGATTTCGGGCTGTTCTATATGTTCTAATCGCGCGGAGAACTGTGATTGCGCGATGCAGGATTAGTTCTTATGTGACGCCATAGATTTCGCTACAGGCACAATTTTTTTTTGTGGGTGTCGAACCCACGACCTCCCGCATGACAGTCAGTGTCACTAACCACTAGACTAACAGGCCAGTCAAAAGTAAAGTAGGTACTATGAATTGAAAAATTCACATTGGTACTTGTCCGCTTGTGACCTTGCAATCTGATGCGTGAGAGAAAGCAACAACTTAGTCAGTGTCTTAATCACTGAGCCATCACTGATTTCTCCAGCAGTAACTTTTACCCAGATAAATCTCAGAATTAACAGATAATCTCAGACTTCAGCTAGACTATTAGTACTAACCAAAAACTTAGCTAGACTATCACAAGTTAGAAGATCTGTTCGGTATCTTCGACAGTTAATCAAGGTTTTACAGTTTTCGATATAACTATTAATTTTGTATAGCATAGCATAGTCGGCCTTATAATGTTCCCACTGTTGGGACTCAAGCCTCCTAGGAGAGGGAATGGGCCGTAATCCACCACGCGGGCCCGGTGCGGGTTGGGGGATGTCACATGTCTTCGAATTTTTGGTTCTAGGACATACCGGTTTCCCCACGATGTTTTCCTTCACCGTTTTGAGAGCAGCAGTAATTTTGCATATGTCATTAAAATTCTATTATTCTAGGTAGAACATATTTCTTTATTTGTTACATACCGCTCTCAAAAATAATGAATGAAATAATTCACTAGTCCGAGAAATATAGCACCTAAGCTCAGGGGGCTTAGACAAAGTAACAATTTAAAAACGATAACGAAGTTAGATAAGACTAAAATGTATGGGATTGACATAAGCCGCGTTAAGTCACGTGGTCAATCGACATCGTTATCGTAATTTGGTAGACAATGTCATATTTCATAACGAAATCATAAAGTAACGAATCGTTATCGTGTTTATCCCATACAAATGCGTAGACAAGCAGACCTTTCAGTGTTCGCCTTCGCCTCGATCGTGATCGCCAAAAAAGATAACGAAACGAATGCTAAAACGTTATTTATTATTTATATTCTTTATTGTACACCAATATATATATAAATTCAAATTCATTTATTAATTTTGTGAACAAAGGGTACAATGATCTTATGTATATATTATTATAATGTTTGGTCCATCCTATGTTCCGCCGAAAGGCATACAAAATAGTGATGCAATATAATATGTTTACCAGCAAAATGAAATTAATCGTAAAAATGTACAAAATCTCATAAAAACAATGTCCGCAAATGATAATTGTCAAAAAAACATGCAAAAAAGATAAAATAATGTCAGCAATATTACAGTTGTCAAAAATTAAATCAATCAAAAAAAAAAAAAACAATATAAAAGGACGGTAAACTAAAACACATACGTACATACAATGGGCGGCCTTATCGCATAACGTAACGCATATTGTAACGTTGTAGTTATTGAAACAATAAGGCTGAATTTCATTCGGCAACAGATTTTTGACATTGATTGATGACATACTCTTAGTATTTATTCTGTGTTCGAGGCAATACTACAGATCAAATACATTATAAAATGCATTCTCTACGTTTATTGTGGGCTGCACACAATGAGAACGCCTGGGAGAGGCGCCAAAAACGATTAAGACAGCGACGGCAATTGGAAACAATTGAAGAAATGCCTGAATTGTTGTTCATCCAACATTTCAGGCTTAATAAAAGAGCGAAATAAGGGCTCTAAGGTCAAGAGATCAGTCTATTGGGCAGAGCCAGCTCACGAAACTGAAGACCGACGATGGCAGTCAAATCCGCCAAATCGGAGCTTCTGGGAGCGATCGAGGCTTTTTATGGACAGTTGTACACGTCAATCACAGAACCCACTGCGAATCTAGCAAACGACCCAAGAGCTAGATTGACCCGACACTATACCGAAGATATCCCGGACGTCAGCCTGTACTAGATTAGGATGGCTCTGAAGCAGCTTAATAACAAGGCACCATGTGATGACGGAATTACGGCCGAACTCTTGAAGGCGGGTGGGAAACCGATCTTTAAGGCCCTTCAGAAGCTGTTTGATTCCGTCATATTCGAGGGAAAAACGCCACAGGCGCGGAGCAGAGGTGTGGTGGTACTCTTCTTTAAGAAGGGCGACAAGGCCCTGCTCAAGTATTATAGGCCCATCTCACTTCTGAGCCACGTCTACAAGCTGTTTTCCAGAGTCATCACGAACCGTCTCGCGCGCAGGTTCGACGACTTCCAGCCTCCCGAACAAGCCGGATTCCGAAAAGGCTTCAGCACCATAGACCACATACATACGCTACGGCAGGTTATACAGAAGACCGAGGAGTATAATCTGCCTCTCTGCCTAGCGTTTGTGGACTATGAGAAAGCCTTTGATTCGATCGAGACTTGGGCTGTGCTGCAGTTTCTCCAACGGTGCCAGGTTGACTATCGGTACATCGAGGTGCTGAAGTGTTTGTACAAAAACGCTACTATGTCAGTCAGACTGCAGGACCAGACCTCGAAACCTGTCCTCCTGCAGCGGGGTGTGAGGCAGGGAGACGTCATTTCTCCGAAACTGTTCACGGCCGCAATGGAGGATGTCTTCAGGGTTCTTGACTGGAGTGGATTAGGCATTAATGGCAATAGCGAGTACATCACTTATCTTCGGTTTGCCGACGACATAGTAGTCATGGCTGAGACTGCGGAAGAGCTCAGCACAATGCTAAATGACCTCAGTAGCTTCCGAAAGAGTGGGTATCAAAATGAACATGGACAAAACTAAAGTCATGATAAACATCCACGTAGCACCCACTCCGATCAAGATCGGAGACTCTGCACTCGAAGTTGTAGACGATTACGTTTACCTGGGACAGACAATCCAGTTGGATAGATCTAATTTCGAGAAAGAGGTCAACCGTCGAATCCAACTCGGCTGGGCAGCGTTCGGGAAGCTGCGCGGTATCTTCTCATCCAATATACCACAGTGTCTCAAGACGAAAGTCTATGACCAGTGCGTGTTGCCAGTGATGACATATGGTTTCGAAACGTGGTCGCTCACAGTGGGCCTCATCAGAAGGCTCAAAGTCACCCAAAGGGCAATGGAAAGGGCTATGCTCGGAGTTTGCGTTATCGCATCAGGAATGAAGATTTCCGCAGGAGAACCAAGGTCGCCGACATAGCCCGAAGAATCGCCAAACTTAAGTGACAGTGGGACATTGCTCGTAGAATAGATTTTCAATGGGGCCGAAAGGTTCTAGAGTGGCGACCGCGCACCGGAAAACGCAGCGTTGGGAGGCTTTCCACAAGGTTGACCGACGACCTGGTGAGAGTCGCGGGAGTGAGGTGGATGTGAGACGCACAGGATCGGTCGTTGTGGCGACGCTTGGGGGAGGCCTATGTCCAACAGTGGACGTCTTTCAGCTGAAATGATGATGGTTTGGGTGATAGAGCTCCTCTTTTATAAAACTTAGATTTGGCTGAAGCACTTAATTTTCTTTATCTATTTTATTGCATTGAAGTACCATCAATGCAGATTGTGCTTCGCCATGTTCCTGTGGTGGGC
The DNA here is from genome assembly GCA_949316375.1 of Mythimna vitellina. NCBI lineage: Eukaryota > Metazoa > Arthropoda > Insecta > Lepidoptera > Noctuidae > Mythimna > Mythimna vitellina. Next base: position 2,444,084 of record OX438699.1, on the reverse strand, counting down.
TATCTTGATACGATGATGTTTAATTATTTGAATTGACAGATGATAAGTTGATAGATATGTATGCCGCTGGCGTCGGTACTGAACTGTAAGTGAAAAAGTTGTGGCGATTTTTTTGCTAACAATGTGACTGGGGTTAATCATGCATTTTATGTTTTTGGGTGACTCGGGTATCTCATCTGTATAAACTATATACGAAACGTTTGCTCATTATATGTTGTTCATATTATTATCATCTGAAATGTCAGAATCTGTATCTGAGTCTTTTTGTGGTATTATAGCATCCATAATATGCTAAAACAAAATGTAAATTATTAAAAAAAAACTTAATATTATATGTATCTACGTTTATTTTACGGTAAAAACGCAAAAAAAGAATCTATGCAAATCTAGTAAGTGACCCACAGGCTCAGACCAACAAAAAAAGAAAGACGGAGCGCCACGAACTTCAAAAGTGAAGCAACATTTTTATCTATGTGTGATTCGAAGGGTTACCATTTGTTAAATTTTTTCCCTAAAATTTTGGTAACAATATTGTGTAGATAGAATAATATTTACAAGAGTTAAGACATTGTTAAGTATGGTATTGAATACATTATGGTGTGGTATAGTATCGTACAATTGAAAAGTAAACTATAAATTAAAAAGCGTTATATAGATAAAAAAAAATATTTTTATTTCACATAGGCCTACATGTAAACTTATAAAACTTCAGAAGCTAGTGCACGGATTCAATAAGTTGTTTCCTATGAAAAAGAACCAGTAAGAAACTCCATGGCTACTTTAAAATAAAAATGTTTTCATAAAACAAGTAAAATTTGTATGTATTCTAATAAAATCTTTAAAAAACAGAGACAGAGAATGCACGTGGTAATGCACTATCGTCAATGGTTACATTAGACCAGTCTGGTACGCCTTTAAAAAAAAATACGAGTAATTGCAGCTTTTGAAGCTGTAATTACTCGTATTTTTTTTAAACCCTTTTAGGAAGATTAGAGTGAAGAATTAATACATACGAACAATCGTAGAGGTTAAACTTTGTGAACATAGGAAAGAAAGAAAGATAATTTATTTGTTAGGACATTGGAAGACGGAAATAACATCTAAAACATAAAAATAAAATCTTGGACAGTAGTATTATAATTAGCTAGTCTAAGCTGAGAAACTAACTCTAATCAGAAAAAAATACCTGTTATTGTTTTGATAAAGTTTCTTTCTTTTTAATTATACGTAAGTACCTTTTTAGACGCAGTGTTGGAAGGCCCCCCTACAAGGTGGACCGATGACCTGGTGAGGGTTGCGGGAATCCGATGGATGCGAGACGCGCAGGACCGTTCTTTGTGGCGACATTTGGGGGAGGCCTATGTCCAGCAGTGGACGTCTTTCGGCTGAAATGATGATGATGATGATGAACTGCTCTCAAAACGGTGAAGGAAAACATCGTGAGGAAACCGGCACGTCCTAGGACCAAAAATTCAAAGACATGTGATATCCACCAACCCGCACTGGGCCCGCGTGGTGGATTACGGCCCATTCCCTCTCTTAGAGAGGAAGCCTGAGTCCCAACAGTGGGAACATTATAAGGCCGTTTATGCTATGCTACTTTTTTAGGATATCCGCTTTTGATCACATGTATGTGTGTCACACAATGTAGAACTCGTTATTATCAAAATGTTCGGAACAAACCAAATCAAAACGTCAATCAATCAAAACGTTTATTTGCCAGAAATACATTGTTTACAACGAAAGATCTTATAACCTAAAAGTCACTGTATTCTGCCTGCAAGCAAGCGTGCAAATTATTTATTTGTATGTCATTCTTCATGTAATTAAATTATTATTATCATATATAGTTTCTTCTCATTCATTATTATACATAAGGTGTTAAAAAATTAACTGCACAAATTTCGTCCACTTACTCGACATCGAAAAACGAACACGTTTAAAAAAAAAATTTTTTTTTGAGCATTTTTATATTTTTACACAAATAAAACAATTTACTAAACAATTTTCGCCGACCCCAAATAACACGGGATAAGGGCAGGAAGATGATGATGAAAGTTTAGTTGCAGCACGTAACCGTTACCGTGAACTGTATGGTGACCAACGACGAGTGCCTGCTGTCCAAACAATACTAGGAGTCTTATTGGACTATGGCCAGTTTCGTCCTCATCAAGCAGATGCTACGGCCACGGCTCCCCGGTGATATTGAAGATCGAGTGTTGGACTACTTCAACGACAATCCACATGCGAGTACACGTGACGCAGGTCGGGACCTAGGAATAAGTCATGTTACTGCGTGGAATGTGCTGCATGAAGAAGGTCAACATCCATAAGTTTTATAAGCAAATAAACTCAGCTAGAGACATATCCCTACTACAAGAGGATCTAAACTCGGTACACAATTGGTGCATACAGAACGGAATGACTCTTAATGCTGAAAAGTGTTACCACATGACCTTCACTAGGAAACAGAATACTTTCCCATCCTCGTATTCTCTGAATGGTCTAACTCTTCAGAAGGTTGACAGGATTCGCGATCTGGGTGTGTACCTTGATAGTCAGCTCACTTTTATTCCACACGTAGACAATATCGTTAAGAAGGCTACCAAAATGTTGGGGTTTCTGAAGCGTATCTGCCACGACTTTAAGTCCGTCCGTACTCTTAAATTACTTTACGTCACCCTCGTAAGGAGTGTGCTGGACTACACATCGCAGGTGTGGAATCCTAACTATAGAGTTCACATTAATAGAATCGAACGCGTCCAAAGGGGTTTTACTAGGTATCTGCGGTACAAGTCAAGCAGCTGTCCTAATACAGCTACTTATCCTGAAAGGTTAAGCCACTTCAAATTGACAACCCTAGAAGAACGCAGAAAAACTATGGACCAAATTATGCTATATAAAGATGTCAATGGTCTGATCCATGTACCAAAACTTCTGGATGACATAAACATATCAGTCCCCCGAAGTTGTCATCCCAGGTCTGATCGTGAATTGGATTTGTTTTTGCCGTTTGCGGCTCGAACAAACCTTGGACGATCCGTGCCGTTGAACCGCATGATGAGAACATACAACGAAAGTCACTCTCGCACCAATGGCATTGACATCTTCGACAACACTTTGGCTCAGTTTAAAAAAAATCTTTGCACCAACTCGTAAATTTATTATGTTACCCACCTATTTATTTTGATTTAACTAAATTTAATTTAACTTATTTTGACATTATTTAATTTAATTAACTGATTTTTTCTATTTGCAATTGATTATTAATAATTCCTTATTCTGTATTATTTTTATAAATTTTTATTGCCTTGTATTTATTTTTATCTGTACCTTTTTATTATTTATTGCATGAACATATAATGTAGAACAATTAATTTAAAATGTAATTATTATTATTAATTTACCAAACTTTGTAAGTGCTGTGCACACCTTTAAGTGAAGAATTCGCTGGGTTAATTGCATATTAATAAGACTTTTTTATTGTAAATGTATCGGCGAACTATTCGTTGGAGTGCCGTAATAAATAAATAAATAAATAAATACCACTTTTTAAGAGTACAGGAACTAATCACCGCAGATTACGAGCCAAGGTAGGTCTGTAGGTTGTTGGTGGAAGAACCTCGTAACATTCTATGGACAGATGAGTCGACTTTTAGTAGAGTGGGGTTATTTAATATCCATAATGCTCACTGGTGGTCGTACGAAAACCCGCGAGCTTTGGTCCCTGACCATTTTCAACATCGATTCTCAGTAAACGTATGGGCTGGAATCGTAGGGCAGACGGTACTCGGACCCGTTTTTCTGGAACGCCTTAACGGCGAAACATACCTGCACCTGCTCGAATCTGTGCACGAGATGCTGGAAGAAGTTTCTCTTGCCGAAACAAGAGACCACTTCTTCCAGCATGATGGAGCGCCTGCACACTACCACCAAGGAACCCGCGCGTATTTAGATGCTACCTATCCTAACCACTGGATAGGCCGTGCTGGGCCTATTGCATGGCCTCCTCGATCACTCGACCTAACGCCTTTAGATTTTTATCTTTGGGGTCGAGTAAAAGATTTAGTGTATGGACATAGTGGCAACAACATTCAAAATGTGGACCAATTAAAAACTCGTATAATTAGTGCGTTTGATTTAATTAAAAGTGACAGAGACACTAATCGCAGTGCAAGAAAATGTGATACGTCGTGCTAACTTGTGCATTAGACAAAACGGTGAACACTTCCAGCAACCTTTTGTAAAAAAGGTAAATTAAGACTTCTTTTAAATGGTTTTTTAAATTATTGTAAATAGGTTGATTCAAATTTTTTAAACATATCAACTTATCGAGCTAACTTAATTTAAACAGTCATTTATGTTTATTAAAATATGCTATTTGTAAATAGTTCGATAATTTGCCAGTCCAAAGTTTGTGAAATGTGATGGGAAAATTAGAATCAGCTGTTTACGAATTTGCGGCGTCGCGAGTCGTGTCGCAGGGGTGAACGACCACGCGTGCGGCGGCGCGGGGCGGCCGCGGTGTCCTAGGCCGCCGGCGCCGGCGCGCGTGAGGTGTACAGTGCGCATATTCAATAATTTTGCGCGAAGTGAAAATATTGCATATCTCTGAAACGGGTTGTTATTTTGAAATATTTTTTTCGCCAATATTTTTTATTTGTGATTCTAAACAAGCTCTTAAATTTCATGCAGTTAATTTTTTAACACCTTATATATATACAGGGCAGTGGAAGAATTTTATGTTTTTGAAATAAAGGTTTACAACTATCTAAGAACCATGCTCTGTTTATAACTCGGATACAACGTTTTTGAAGTTTGAATACTCGGTCGGCATCGGTCGAATTGCCCCACATTATTACTCCATAGCTTAGTACAGATGACACATAGCCATGGTAAGCCGAAAGAGCCGCTTCTACAGAAACATTTTGTCTTAACTTTTTTAATGCAAACACAAACCTGTTAAGTTTCTGACAAATGTGTTCTACATGACTTTCCAATTTAGATGATTGTCTACAATACGTCTTAAAAATTTTAATTCATCTACTTGTTGTATTTTATTGTCTTTGTAAATAATGTCTGTAGCGCCTACCTACAAACCTAAACCTATTACCAAAAAAATGCCTATTAATCAAATGCTTCTACGAAGTTGCTGTGATCAATGCATTGCTAACCCTTACATAGCATTTTATTTACGATATTCACACACATTCATAGAATTGAAAAATCAGTCATTTGAAGAATCGGTCATTTATAGAATCGGTCTTTTATAGAATCAGTCATTTGTAGAATCAGTCATTTAAAGAATTGTACATTTCAAGAATTGGTCAATTATAGACCATGTAGTCATTTCGCGAATTAGTCATTCCTAGACTAAACCCTATTTTTTTAGAATTATAGGAGTTAAATTGTACTAATTTGGTTTTACTAATGTTTATATTTAAATTATTGTTTTTTTCATCCAACTTATTATGTCTGATAACGTCTTTTCGGTAACTAATTTGCAATCGTTTTTATCTTGACATTTTATAATAATTGTAGTATCATCTGCGAAAAGGATACATTTCTGCATAGTAGCCTCCGGAAGATCATTAACATAAAATTTGGGCAGCTTCTGAATATTTGAGGGTCTCTTCTTAATGTAGGTATGTGACAAAACATCGATATCTTCATCCAGTGGTAAAGATTCGAAAGAGTTTTCTGTAGATATATTTGCCTGAAACTTGTCATAATTGCTTGTGTGTTCTACAATTACTGGGGTGGCCGGTATTTGAGAAGTATTGTCATTCAAAACAAAATTTTGCTTGGAAATATCCTGTCGTTGGGGCGAAGCAGGTTTACTTAAAGAGTGTTGTTTTTTCCTTAATGTGATATTAGAAGTAGCTACATCAGTATTTGTGTCCGTCCTGTTTTTAATGCTTATTTTGCACTTCCACTTTTCCTAGCTTCGGCGTCCTTTAGGCGATAAGTAGATTCTGGGTAACCCTCACAATCGAACTCATATCTCTTTTTGCAAATTGAACATAGAGCAGTGTTTTTTATGTTGACAAATTTCTTGCAGATATTGCAAGTGACTTGTGTTGACGTCTTGCGGTTACTGCTGACTCCTTTATTTAAACAGGATGACATTTTGAAACTTTTTCAATTCTCAAAAAGAATTCTGATTCGCTTGGGTTCGAATTTGCGACACTCGCCACGACGCTCAGCCGACGTTTATACCACTCGACCAAATCGACTGTACGAACTGTGTTGAAATTGATTATCTCAAAATACGTGTATTCAACGATCGATACGACCGACACGACGTTATAATTGACTTTGAAGTTTTACTCCAACCCACAAAACACATATAATAAGTTGTTTTCAATGTTTTTAATTACACTTTTTATCGATATATTTAATAGTATTCACTAATTTTTAAGCTTTGTTTGCACTAAATACTGTGTTTACTAAGGGAAACATTGTTTGTCGTCGAAATATTAAAGTTTTTCACTGTAGAAACTTTTGTACACTGTTAGTGGTTTATTGTTATATTTTACTTATATTCTATTTAACACTGAGATAACGCTCATACTTGTTCATTGGGATATTATATGAACAGTTTTCGGTTATTTGTGAAATAACAAGCGAGTTTTATATTTTTAAACTGTTATCACACACGGAACTGATGTTGACGAGATGACAGCTGTCAATCCTCCTTCGACGACGCTGGACTTTGATGCCGACCAGTCTGGATCATTCCAACTATATAACGAAGTCACTTCTTTCGCCTGTAGGGTTCACATTATGCATCTTGAACAGCCTTAGGAATTCTGCATCTCAGACTCATGCTAGTATCCCACTTGCAAAAGTCTAAGATGCAGAATGCCTAAGGCTAAGACATACATACAAAAAAACCTTTGATTACTATAGCAATAGGGACAAGACAACTGCTAACTACTCAGTCTTCAGCGGTTCTGTGTTGTCCCTACTGCGATAATAGTCAAGCCAAGCTTGAGCGATGTTCACTAAAGAGCTAAAAACTTGGTTCCGTTCGTGCTCAACCTCCAACGCTTGCATGTCTCGCTCGAGTTGTAGCCTAGTCCGGGCTTCCTCCAGCTCCAGGCGTCGTAATTCCACGGCCGTAAACTCGCTTGCCGCTCTCTCGAAGGGGGTCGGTGCCTGTCTACGGCGGGCGCGCAAACGAGGGCGGTCAGAAGAGGCAGCAGACTGCGGTGTCGCTAGCGACCTCAACCGCGGACGACTCCTGGTAGATGGAGAAATAGCAGACGTGCGGGGGGCAGGTGGCCGCCTTCGCCTCGGAGTAGTGGGCGCTGCAGGGGTTGGCGGGGATGGCGCTGCCGGGGCTCGTGTGGCTGGCGGGGCTGGTGTAGCTGGCGGGGCTGGTGTGGCTGGCGGGGCTGGTGTGGCTGGCGGGGCTGGTGTGGCTGGCGGGGCTGGTGTGGCTGGCGGGGCTGGCGCAACAGGCTGCCGTCCTTGAGCCGAAGTCTGAGTGAGCACGAGCGGTGAGGAAGGCGGAAGCCAATTATGTGAAGTTGAAGGTTGAGGAGACAAAGTCAGTTGTGGAGTTTCTGCAAAAGAAAATTAGTGTTATTTTGGACAGTTTACGGATCTTTTGTTTGTTCAAAATGTTTTCTTAAATCAGATAGTGCTATTATTTTGTAAAATGTGAAGGTTTGGATGTTTGTTAGTTCCTTACTCAATCATGCAAAAACGGCTGAACGGATTTCGATTAAAATTGACATACAGATATAAAATATAAATAGCAAAACTGAGGTTCTTTAGGAATTTTAGAATAATTTTATATTTTACATATACATAACAAATAAATATTATGATACTAGCTGTTGCCAGCGGTTTCACCCATAATTGGGATAAAAACTATCCTATGTGTTAATCTGGGTTATAAACTATGTGTGTACTAAATTTTATCCAAATCCGTTCAGTAGTTTTTGTGTGAAAGAGTAACAAACATCCATCCATCCAAACAAACTTCCATGTTTATAAATAATTAGTAAGAAGTAAGATTTTAAGTCTTTAGACTGACCATCTAAAATTTCCAAAAATACTGAATTATCTTGGGTGACAGGATCATCTACGACAGCAGGATTTTCTTGTGCATTTAGGGGTCTCTGAAAAAAATTGGCAGTGGTAGATTTAATAAAAATAAGTGGTAGATTTAATGAAATTATAGCAACGTTTTTTCAGTTATATAATAATATTTATTTTATAGATACTAATTAATAACCTGTTTAACCAAATTAAAAATAATTTATCGAAAATGAAATGTCTTTCATGTTAACTAAGTAACTATTATTGCCATTAACTAACATGTCAACCAATTTTAATAGGAATATTTTAAAAAACATCTGTCTACTAGAGAAAATTTGCTCATTATTGAGCAGGAGCCTTGACGGTATTACATTACTTACATTAAATCCTAGCTCTTCTACAGAGACTTGCCCTGCCACTGCTAAAGCACCCATTATAGCCAGCACTCTGTTATCGCTAGCTGACAAGGTTTGCCCGCTTGCTGGCCCACCTCCAGTCCCTCTTGCATGGTGCCTTATGGTCAATGCCTTTTTGTTTTGGACTTCCAATCTGCCCACACCTTTATTGAATAAAAATCAGTCATGTTATGAGTGTAAATGAGATTAAATGGCCAATTTGGTAAGAACTTTTGAAATAAATTGAAAAATAACAATAACATACGGGGCATCTTCTCACATGGCCATCGGACACCAAAGCATAGCTTGTACTATACTATACTTGTATCCAAGACCAGAGGACTACAGGCTCAGCCCCATCAAACCCATACTGGGACTCATGAAGAAGGTGCACGGAGGGCTAGGGGTTGAGTAGACAGGAGGGAACAGCACAAAAGATCAAGAAGGGTCGAAGTGATCTGGCCCAGTGCCAGCCCAATACAAGATAAGATACTATACTTGTACTTGTTTGACTTTTTTTAGTAAGAAGGTTAATGTTTAGTTGTAAGTTTTCTTTTAAATATTTGTTTTTCATTGTTTATGTTGTGTGTACTTATGATATGTGCCAATAAACGTTTTTTCTTTCTTACTATGGGTGTCAGAGATTGATCATCATCATCATCATCATAATTATCAAAAGTCCCCAGTCTAGTAATAACAGAGAATGATCACAAACCAACCTTCACAACCGCAAGGTGTCCTCTTATCCAAAACCCTTGAGAAAATAGCTTACTAGCCACTTTACCATCACACCAGTCTTTCAAAAAATGTTCATTAGATCCTTACTTTTTTCCACTTCTCTGTAGTCTTGCTGACACCACTACCAACAGCATTCAATCTGTTGGTCAGTTCAGTCCACAGTCGGTCTGACCGTACCCGACCTTGTGATCCAGCAAGAGGCCTCCCTCGTCAGGTCACAATGACTATAACATAAACAAACAAAGATTGGCTAAACTGTACTATACTGGACAACTAGTTTTACGCTCATAATTTTTTATTGAAAAGGTTTATGTCTAAAATGTAATTATACAAAGTCTCAATGTTAGGAAAAATATAGTTTTTGAGAAAAAAAATGATGAAAATCGATAATTTTTCGTAATATTTGACGCCATTATGACAGTTTTCCTTGACTTTTTACCTTGTTTGTAGTATTATGACAAAGGTATTATTTCATACAGCCATAATGAATATTTAACAAAATGCAAGTTTAGTTACATTTACATTAAAAATGACAAATAGTGTAGCCAAATGACATATTATACATAATTAATTGAATTTAGCTATTGGACAAACTAAAATAATAATATCTGAAAAACATGAAAGTATACAATTGCTACTGTGGGAGGTTAGGTTAGGGTTATTTTTTTTAAACCACCCAGAAACTGTATTTTAGTGCACAAATATTTTTATACATTGGTAGAGCGGTCTCCGATACAACAAAATTAATATTTTTCATTTTTAAATACATGACAGTATACAATTGCTACTGTGGGTGGTTAGGTTAGGGTTATTTTTTTTTAAACCACTCAGAAAAATATATTTCAGTCCACAAATACACTTCTGGACACATCTATTGGCCCACCTTGTATTTTCAGTTTCGTTTGGTCCTAGCTAAAATTTTATATTAGGTCGAGCAAAAAGTTTTTATGCAGTTTTGAACCTGGCACATTCACAATTTCATTCAATAGTCTTTTTTTGAATTTCGAACACAGAATTTAAAGAAACAAAAGACAATTTGGAGCCTGTTTGTTGATATCAAACAATCGAATACTAAGAAAACTTGGTTTTATTGGTTTACTTGGATTTAATTCTTGAAAAAGTGATTGATATCTTTGGTTTTGCAACAAACATTACTTATTCTTAACATTAAGGTGAGGTTCTATCAATAATCTATGGATACTTCACCTGAAGTCGCCGCCCAAGCTGTGGCACTTATTCAGGCCGGACACAGCCAAAGAAACGTGAGTGCTCAACTTAATTTAAGTCGATCTGCGGTCCGAAATGTTTATCGGAGGTACCTAGAGACTGGCGGCTTTGTTCGTCGCCAAGGAAGGCCACGATCTCGGGTCACAACTGAAAGGCAGGATCGATTCATCGTGACGACCAGCTTGAGAAATCGTCACCTTACCTCCATTGAGATACAAAACCAACTTCGCGACTTCCACGGAGTATCTGTGAGCGCTCGAACTGTTCGGAGAAGGTTAAAAGAACGCGATATGGTAACACACAAGCCAGCTAATGGGCCCAAACTAACGCGAGCCCACCGAACAGCGCGTCTTCATTTCGCACGCAGTCATTTAAATTGGACACAGCAAGATTGGAGCCGTGTATCTTTTCTGATGAGTCTAAAATTGTGTTACATGGCAATGATGGAAGGAAGAAGGTCTACCGACGTAAGGGAGAGCGTTTCGCACAATGCTGCTTTGAAGAGAGGGTTGCTTATGGCGGTGGCTCATGGACTGTCTGGGGCGGTATATCCGCGAGCGGCAAAACTCAACTTGAGGTTGTTACAGGACCACGGCTGCCAACATTAAATGCTGAAAGGTACATTCGTGAGTGCTTAGAACCTCACGTGATACCATACGCGGACTATGTGGGCCCAAATTTTCTTTTTATGCATGATAATGCAAGAGCCCATGCGGCCGGCATCATCAGGGAATATCTTCGGGATGTGAACATCACAGTTATGGACTGGCCAGCCAGAAGCTCAGACATGAACCCCATTCATTGAGCACATGTGGGACGAGCTAAAAAGACGTGTTAGGGCTCGTCAGCCAGTTGCCCAGACGATGCAGGAGTTGAAAACTGCCATAGAAGAGGAATGGGAGATGATCCCTCAAAATTTCGTAGAGCGGTTGATAAACTCTATGCCTAATCGTATGAGAGCTGTAGTAGATGCCCATGAAAGCAACACGCGTTATTAAATTAAAACTTTATTTGATAAAACATGTTTTTTATTCAAAAATCAATTGCCTTTAACAAGGCGCATATCCGACTTGTTAGGCGTAGCTCCATGTCGTATGGTATTCTGAATTCAAATTTAAAACAATACGATTGAAAAAGATGGTAAAATGTATCAGGTTTAAAACTGCATCAACAGTTTTTGTTCAATCTAGCAATCATATTTCGGTAGGGGCCATCGAAACCTAAACTCTAAGGTGGGCCAATAGATGTGTCCAGAAGTGTATTTTTATACAATGGTAGAGTGCTCTCCGACACAACAAAATTTATATTTTCATTTTTAAATACATGAAAGTATACAATTGCTACTGTGGGTGGTTAAGTTAGGGTTATTTTTTTTTTACCACCCAGAAAACTATATTTCAGTGCACAAATATTTTTATACAATAGTAGAGCGCTCCCTGATACAAAAAAAAAATATATTTTTCATTTTTAAATACATGAAAGTATACAATTGCTACTGTGGGGGGTTAGGTTAGGGTTATTTTTTTTTAAATCACCCAGAAAACTATTTCAGTGCACAAATATTTTTATACAATGGCAGAGCGCTCTCCGACAACAAAATTATTTTTTTCATTTTTAAATACATGAAAGTATACAATTGCTACTTTGGGGGGATGGTACAAGGGGAGGGGTTGACTCTCCCCCCTAAAACCCCCAAATCTCCCCCAAAAATGCATAAAAAGTACAATACTTTGATTCCTAACCTCAAAATTTCAATCTTTAATATCTCCAAGTGTGCGTTTCCTAGATTCGGGAGGGGATTCAGGGGGGATAGAACACCCCCCTCTCCCCCCCAAGCCCAAAAATATCATTATTTCGTTGTCCAGTATAGTACAGTTTTACCCAAAGATTCAATATAAGTACTTCATTGTTAAGATCGCGTCATTGTTTTCATTACATTCTCATGAATAAAAGTTGGATTTACTTACGCTTCCATATACTCAAGCAGCGTTGACAATTGTTCAGGACTTGCTCGCACTCTTGATTCCACTAAAAAATAAAATAGATTACTCCATCATCGTTTGAACACCAGTCACTTATAAAAATGAGTCTATTTTGATTATCATTAAGTTTTGGAGACGATCTAAAAGTAATAACACTCTATTCACTTACCACTGTAAAAATATCGTTTTTATTATAACTTAAAAACAAACGCAACACTCACTGTCTTAATATTCTTAATAATAAAATTTGAAAACATTAATAACTCGCGAATTTGATCCGATTTGAACTTCTTGACTGACACTGACAGCTAAATTTTCGATACCATAACCAATATTTTTTTTTTTAGCGAATAAACAATTCGACACAACGATCACGACCTGTTAGATTGGCTAGGAAATGTTTGTCGTTATCTCAGAGACGATGACGAATTTAGATATCGTTTCGGTACGAAGTGATGTTACTTTGTCTAAGCTGATCCAGCTCCACTACAACCGGGGTGTACAAATTGATTAATTAGTATGGAAATTATTTTTTAATGTTTTTTTTCCTGTAATTGTAAAATATAAGTATTGTATTATATGTATAGAAGCATTTTTTCCACAGTTTGTAAATGTGAGTACCATGGAGCTTTTTATAGTTTTTATGTTGCTACTGGACTTATTTGACATAAATGAGCATGGCAGTTGAGAGTTGGTCATGCTCACTCAAATGTCTCACTGATGGTGGCGCGGGTGTTGGATCATTCGGTTCCCTTCAAAATGGTTGAGCTGAGTGGTGCTAATATTAGCGTCATGTCCGTGAACGGGCGCTGTCAGTTGAGGCTGGTCATCTCTTAGCTGCCAGTTGCTTTTTTAATATCTATATTTAGTTTTTATTTTTATTTACATTGTTCTCACATGATAGCGACAAGAAACATGTAACAGAGATATTTGTAACTACAAAATATGATTGAAAAGAGTGTCCATGGAGTTTCTTGCACATTCTTCTCCATAGAGATCTACGCTTTGGAATGTGCAATTAGCATCATTTATTTTTATTTTTCTGACTAACTGACTTCTTGACATTTCAAAAGTGCCTGTAAATGGTTTATTTGGAATAAATGCTATTTTGATTTTGATTTTGATTGATTGATAAGGGCCCAGGAGTCACTATTTCACTTATTTGTAACCCAGTGTTATGACAATAGATAATTAATTACTTTTAGGTACAAACAGTTCAACATCATCATCATTTCAGCCGATATACGTCCACTGCTGGACACAGGCCTTCCCCAAATGTCGCCACAAAGAACGGTCCTATACGTCTTGCATCCATCGGATTCCCGCAACTTTCACCAGGTTATCGGTCACCTTGGCCTTCCAACACTGCGTCTTCCGGTACGCGGTCGCCACTCCAGAAACTTTCGGCCCCAACGGCCAAACAGTTGGGTAGATTTAATTTTGAGAAAGAGGTCAATCGTCAAATCCGACGGACGGATCTCGGCTGGGCAGCGTTCGGGAAGCTGCGCGGTATCTTCTCGTCCAACAAACCACAATGTCTCAAGACGAAAGTCTATGACCAGTGCGTGTTGCCAGTGATGACATATGGTTCCGAGACGTGGTCGCTCATAATGGGCCTCATCAGAAGGCTTAAAGTCACCCAAAAGGCAATGGAAAGGGCTATTCTCGGAGTTTCCTTGCGTGATGAAATCAGAAATGGAGATATCCGCAGGAGAACCAAGGATTCTGACATAGCACGAAGAATAGCCAAACTTAAGTGATGGCAATGGGCAGGGTACATTGCTCGCAGAACAGATGGCCGTTGGGGTCAAAAAGTTGTAGAGTGGCTACCGCGTACCGGAAGATGCAGCGTTGGAAGGCCTCTTTCAAGGTGGACGGATGACCTGATAAAGGTTGCAGGAATCCGATGAATGCGAGACGCATAGGACCGTTCTTTGTGGCGACCCTTGGGGTAGGCCTATGTCCAATAGTAAACGTCTATCGGCTGAAATGATGACGATGAGGTACAAACAGGACACATAGAGCTTCTTGTTAAATACCTTAGTAGAACGGAGAGCATCAGCTCTTTGTTGGAAATCAGGCAGGTAACAACCATGCTATCTGCCCGATTTCCAGAAGTCTGGCAATGCGTCACCGGTACATGGTACGTGTACCCTTACGCATAAATCGTATTGAGAACATGTTCGAATTCACAGCGTGAGTCTGTGTTTCCTAAAAGCTACAATACTAGGAATAGATTACTTCTAGGCAAGTGTACTCCATCGTCGACCACATTATCGCTTACATCAGGTGTGGTAGCGATTAAGCGCGAGCCTATATACAATATTATTTTTAGCAAATGCGAAGCCTGAAACACGTGTAATTTTTAATAAAGAATCAGTGTACACAATTTCATAAATGTACGATGAACAATCACGTAGTTATTAGCTTGTTATATTACCTGGTTGTCCGCACAAATATATGGTCACCAGGCCTCCCGGGCGACTGAGGGGTTGTTTTCCGCATCCAGCTTTGCGCTAGTGTCTAATGTCCGCTATAACCTGCTGTGACCTGTGTTGTACTTAGTGTCAGTGGTGTATAACTTGTGACCTTTTTAAGATATTTTTAGAAAAAATATAACATGGTGTAAACATTATTGCCATCGATTCAGTTATTGATTCTGAACAAACCATATTTAGGTTTCGCATATACTAAAAATGTTGTTGTTTTATAATAATAAAAAATCCACTGCCATTCTTACGTGGGGTGTTTGAGAAATTGCAAGTTGAAGTTTCAACTTTTCCTCTCAAACCTCAAAGTAAAAGAAAACTTTGCTTTTGCACGTTCTTCACAACTTATAAGTATTGCGTAGCGTTTACCAATTCAAAAAACGAAACAAAAAAGTTTTTCTCCTTTACAAAGATAACCGGTCAAGTGCGAGTTGAACTTGAGTGCCAAGGGCTCCGTACAAACTTGTGTAGTTCAATTCTCGAATCGAGTCCTGAAAATTTATCATTTTTACAAACGTACAGTTTTCAGACTTTTACCTGTACTTGTACTATAAAACCTTACTTCTTCCCAAGTTTCAGAATTCTAGGTCAACGAGAAATACCCCATTTTTTTTGGGATCGGTAATCATCTAATGTAGACTTTTACTGACTAGAACCATATCTAGATTTCAATTTCTTTGTGAGTGTCAAAACATGCGTCGGCCTACGTGGCCCACGTGGGTCCAATGTAGTTTTAACTTAAAAGTTCGGTTTTTGCCAACTGAGATAGGGAACCATAAAAACCGGGTAAGTGCGGAGAGAGAGGGATTCGCGCTCTGAGGGTTCCGTATAATCCTTACTTATGAAAACAATTCAATTCCCGAATTGGCTGACGAAGATTTTTCCGAATCGAAAAAAAAGTGTTAATTTGTGACATCATTACAAATTTACAGTTTTCAGATTTTTACCATACTTGTGCTATGAGACCCTGCGTCATGCCAAATTTTAGGATTCTAGGTCAACGGGAAGTACCCTATGAATTTTGATTCCCTTGAGTGTGTCGAAATATACGTTTTTTGCTACATACACGGACGTATTTTTGTTTTTCGTTACTTTAGAAGTTAGGTTTTTTCACAGCTTTAAGGGACTGCAAATTTGAGTATATGGTTTTAATTTCAACTCGATACCTCCACGCATTCCCAAGACAAAGAGTCTTGACAGATACACAGAAGGACGGACAACAAAGTGATCCTATTACGGTTCCGTTTTTTCCTTTTGAGGAACGGAACCCTAAAAAAGAAACAAAATACCTCAAAAGACATTATTTACCACTCAAATATGCTCCAAAACATGTATATCCGTTCAATCTCCAAAACTTACGATCATTACTGCCAGCAGAAGTAACTTCAAAAGAGCCAGATTCTTTGACTGTAGAGCTTTGTAACAAATATTATTTGTCAGAGCTCTTCTCTGAGAATATATGTGGAAATAACGAGGTATTGTGATGTATATCTGTGTGTGTATGTTGTGTGTGAATGTTTTATTGTTCAGAAGTCGTCTTGAAAGTTTAAAAGGCTGTGAAACGTTGATAAGTTGTGTGCGTGTAAGTGGTTGTTTGAATTTTGTGCTGAAAATGTGAATGTTTTGATAAGTAGCTTTTGTAAACTCATGGAAAATAACAACTTATGAAAACAATTAGGTATTGTTATCTTGAGAACAACCATAGTAACTGAATCATAAGTTAGATTTATTTGCTACTGTTACGTCGTGCCTTCGTGGAGTGTTTTCGAATGAAGATATTTAATGAACTTTTTTAAAATTATATTAACCAGTGCTTGAGTGCGATCCCACCTTATGGTGAGCATTGATGCAATTGTTAATGTTGAGAGCTTACTTACTCTAGCCTTGAAGTCACCTAAATTATAATTGGACGGGAAGACCACAACAGGCAAATTGTGCCAATCCTTCGATGTACGCAGTATAAACGACGAGGCGAATCGCTTAGTCTGGACCGAAGAGGTGTTAACAACGTAAGATTGCTTAACGCTGGTGTTTGTTTGATTCAATTAAAATAATAATTTGAAGTTATTAAAAGTGTGACTCATAAGAATGACGTAATAAAACACAGTCAAGCTCTGGTTTATATCAATTAAAAAAAAAAAAAAAATTACAGGCGTTCAAGTGCAAACTTGAGTATCTTAAGGTTCGGGCGTTTGTGGTCCTGGCCTTCTGGAAGTGAAGAATTGCATTTCTCACGTTAAGCGAATTCATTTAATGTGTCATTCGGGTTGATTACTACACAACTCATAAAAATCGGTCTAGCCGTTTCGGAGGAATTCTTTAATAACCACTGTGACACGAGATTTTTATATATTAGTCTAGCTTTTAGCAGTGGCTTCACCCGCGTGAAAGTACGGTTCTTTATAAAAAATTTGAACCCTCGTATCATGAGCACACGGTGGAGGTCTGCCTCGCTTGGGCAGAGCATGGTCCGGAGCGAGGAGGAGTGGCAGGCGGTCGCCTCCTTCTGTGAAGCTGTAATGTTAGCAAAAGAGGCGGCCGATCGCGTGAGGCAACGGTCCTCACGCCCCAACCTCCGCCGGGATTCCGATCCCGATTTCCGGCCACCATAGGCACGGGCTTGTGGACGGCGAGCAATGGGTGGCTCGCCGTCCGACCATCCGGTAACCGTCCAGACCGCGCCCAAGTCGTCGACGGCGTGTACTGTTCCACAAGCGCCTCAAGGAGATGTCAGCAACTGTAGGGGCCCAGCAGGGTCGAAGCCTACTAGGGTCTAGGATCTGATACTGAAAGGAAGACTCGGCTCTGGTACGAAAGGCAACGAAGGAACAGGAGTAGGTTTTTGGTCAGTAAAAAGTCAGACTCTATCTCCTGCTTCGCCCAAAAGCGGTATTTGTCATCAGATGATTTTCCCACCGAAAAAAAAACCGTATAGGTAGTGAATATTGGAAAATCCTCTCTTAATGCTTGCCTGTCTATGAGCTACCTACGCCATAAAAGGGAATTTTGTACAATATTTCACGATTCTAGTCCCAGTCGTTTCGGCTGTGCGATGATATGTCAGTCAGTCAGTTTCTACTTTTATATTATAGATATAACCCAGATACAAAACTAATGTTACTATGTACCTACATTAAAAAAAAATCTTATTTAGATGTCATTAAAATCTGTTCAGTAGAAAACATCGCACTACAATTTCTCATAGATACTCCAGTATCAACAGTCTAACGCACTTAGTTTAAGACCAACTTAAGAACGGGATGAGAGTCCGAAGTGCTCTCAAAGGGTCTCAAAGGGCAAATCTTGCGCCAAAGCCAAAGGGGCAGCAATTAATAAGAACAAATTAACTCCAAGTTACTTCGACTTGTTCATTTTGTTAGGAGTTTTTCTTTTTTTGTTTTTGAATAATTTGTGGCACTTTGATGATAGAGAGTGGGTGTTTGCAAAAGAGAAAGTGAGTGTTCGTGGTTTGTTTTGTTCTTTTTTTGAACTGTGTTTTTAAAGTGACGAAAGGATTTATTTAAGACTTAATCAAGTTTTGCTGACATACCTTTGAAACACGCGTGAATAAATCGGTGTTTTTAGGGTTCCGTACTTCAAAAGGAAAAAACGGGAACCTTATAGGATCATTTTGCTGTCTGTCAGCCTGTCTGTCTGTTAAGACCGTTTATCTCGGGAACTCGTGGAGGTATCGAGTTTAAATTAAAACCATATACTCAAGTCACCACAAACTTGCTTTTAAGCCAGAGCTTTTAAGCTGTGAAAAAAAACCTTCTAAGATAACGAATAAAAAAGATACGGCTGTTTATATCGCAAAAAATGTATTTTTCGATACTCTTAAAGGAATCAAAATTCATACCGTTGACCCAAAATCCTATAGGAATAAATCTGAAAACAGTAAATTTGTAGTTACCTACGACACAAAAAAAAACATTTTTGCAATAAGGGAAAATCTTCGAGACTCCATTCGGTAATTGTAGTTTGTACGGAACCCTCAGTGCATGAGTCCGACTCGTACTTGCCCAGATTTTTTTTTTCGAATACTTATATTTCACCAGAGATACAGTAAAAAACAAAAGCTAAAAAAGTCAAGAAAAGATAAAAGATATACCATTTCCTAAATGGAACTATTAAAAGCTGCCTTTGCAACTCTCAAAGTCAGACAATGTACAGTCGCGAACACAACGGGAAGCAATTAATGATCGTACAAATTGACTCCGACTTCCATTCGTCTTGTTCATTTGTCGGAAATATATTTTTTTTTTGCTTGTTGTTTTAAAAGAGTTTTCGTGCGTTTTTTCGGAAATGTTTATTGATGTTAAAATTTTATGTTTAATTTTGTACGATATTTTGCACTAAACAATAATTAGTACTGTTATGGTCTAGACTTGGACTTAAATAAAATCAGTGGACTGTAAAACTGACAAACGTACAGGCTTAGGCTTCGACCCTGCCGGGCCCCTACGGTTGTTAAGATCTCCATAAGGTACGCGTGGAACACTACGCGCCATCGACGACTTGGGCTCGGTCCGGACGGTTACCGGACGTTCTGATGGCGAGCTACCCATTGCTCGCCGTCCGCGAGCCCGCGCCTACGGTGCCCAGAAATCGGGATCCGAGTCCTGGCAGCTGGGGCGTAAAGGGCATTGCCTCGCGCGTGCACGTGCGGCCTCCTTTGCTAGCATTACTGCTTCGCAGAACGAGGCGATCGCCGATTTCAAGGACTGTGATTGGCCAATTCTTTCCTTCCTTTCTTTTAAAAAAAGTGCTCCACACTAGGAATTACTTCTATATCGAGGGAGCGTTCATAAACATGTGAAGTCTCATTCAAAAGACACCAAAATCCGAAACATCTGTCTATAGGAGTTTCTATAGAGTTTCTTGACGGTTCTTCTCTTTAAGAAACGACCAATTGGAACTGTGCACTAGCTTCTGACGTTTTATAAGTGCCTATGTAGGCCTATGTGAAATAAATGATTTTGAGTTTGATTAGGCCATACAAAGATTTGTTGCGAGTGGGAATCGCATCCGCGACCCGCAACGGACCAGTCAATCGCTCAACTACTGCCAACCCTGGCATCCGGTCCACTCCTCTTCATTCAGCCCAGCAGGCCTAACCAAGTTAAGACCGTTTCGATTAGAATCTCTTTCTACTGTCGGTCACGCCTTATTTATTTTTTTAGTTGGGAAATTATCTAATGACATCTCCCCCCTTGGATGGGGTGGGAGGGCGTGTCAGTCTATTACTGCCTAAAACCCACTCCTGTTCCTTCTTTGCCTTTGTTCCAAAGCCCCGGGGTTCTCTTTCGCATCTCCCATGGCCCCAGTACGCTTCGACCCTGCTGGGTCCCTACGGTTTTGCTGATATCTCCTTGAGGTAAGCGTGGAACACTGGGCGCCGGTAACGCCTCCGATTCCTCTGTTCTGACCACCAAGCGTTAACGATTGTAGATTATCAACTTGGCTAAGCCCTTAGATCTGCGATCCCATCCGCGCGCAAAAGAAATGCTATTACAAGTTATGCAAATATATTTTTATGCAAATATACTTTTATTTTTTAATTTTGTTTTTATTGGTTTGACAACAAATACATTACGAGATAGGACATAAATTTTTGGAGAAAAGAGATTTCCGACATTGTACTAAAGTAATTATTTTCCAATTATTAGTCTGATCGTTCTTAAGGTGAAATTGCCAACATCAATCAGCCTGCTCGATATTGAAGGATCTACTCGTATTTAATTAAATTCGATGTTTCCGTAATGTTATTACTTTAGGATTAGGTAGGGACGTTCTGAAGCACAAGAGCTCGGAATTAATCGGCTGTAATTCCGAGCATGATGTGTTGTATCGGCTGTGTCCTACCAATGAGTTACCATCATCATCATATCAGCCACTGTTGGACATAGGCCTCCCCAAGTATCGCCAAGTGCATTCAAGACGAAAGTTTATTACCAGTGCGTGTTGCCAGAGATGACACATGGCTCCGAAACGTGGTCGCTCACAACAGGCCTCATCAGAAGGCTTAAAGTCACCCAAAGGGCAATGGAAAGGGCTATGCTCGAAGTTTCCTTTCGTGATCGAATCAGGAATGAAGATATCCGCAGGAGAACCAAGGTAGGCGACATAGCCCGAAGAATCGCCAAACTTAAGTCTTGTAATAATAATAATATCTTTATTTCATCTTTTACACAAAGTAGGTACTTGTAACAGCTACAAGTAAATCTTAAACAAATATTTATGTTAGTGCCCAAGGAATAACAATATTAACATATCAGTATTTAAGAACTAAAGGAAAATTGACTTTATTAACCTAGAATTATGTATAATTAGCGACTTGCCCGAGCTAGGTGTATAAAACCTGTGTTTCGGGTCATCACTTACAAGATTATTACTACGGGTGCATGTACACTTACAAACTAAACCAAAAATCATACTAAAACTTCCAATAGTTTCTCTGTGTCTGTGTAGTTATGATTCAGTAAGTGACAATGGGCAGGGCATGATGATGACATTGCTTGCAGAACTTACAGATGGCCGTTGGAGCCAAAAGCTTCTGGAGTGACGACCACGTACCGGAAGACATAGTGTTTGAGGGCCTCCTACAAGGTGGACCGATGACCTGGTAAGGGTTGCGGGTATCCGATGGATACCAATGAATAACATTGATTAATAGATTAAATTAATAACATGTTAAACTTTTAACTAGTTTGATTCATCATTTAATATCTTCACAGCAAAAGACGTCCACTGCCGGACATAGGCCTGGCCCAAGTGCTACCATAGTGAAAGGTCCTGTGCGTCTCATATCCATCGGATTCCCGGGACCCTTATCAGGTCATCGGTCTATTTTGTGGGAGACTGTCCAATACGGTTACTACTTCAGACCCTTTACACTGTACACTGCCCACAGCGAATAAGTTTAACGAATCTTCAAATTACACGGATAACCTTGGTTTTCCTGCGGACATCTTCATTTCTGTTTCGATTACGCTAAGAAACATCCAACATTTGTTTGATTGGGATTACCAAACGATTAACTTTGTATTGAAATTCAAAACTTAAGAGGACCAGAGCCATCATTTGCGTAGCCTTGGTCCCTTTATGTTAGAGTTGAGTTTCACTCTAATCCTATTATTTATTTTGGATCTTAACAAAACTTGAGTCATTACTTCAAATTTTTCTTATACCTCCTTAAATAAGATTTAAAAAGAAATAAGTACCTAAGTAAGTTGTTCTTTTCATTTAGACTGGCCTGTTGGTCTAGTGGCTAGTGGCCCTGACTGCTATGCCGGAGGTCGTGGGTTCGATTCCCACCCAGGACAAATGTTTGGGTGATGAACACGATCATTTGTTCTGTGTCTGGGTGTAATTTATCTATATGTGTATGTATTTAGAAATATATAAGTATGTTTATCAGTTGTCTAGTACTCATAACACAAGCTCTGCTTAGCTTGGGACTAGACTGCGTTGTGTGATAGTTGTGGAATATTATTATTATTTTTGAGTGTTTGTGTATTTTAAGAATTTTCCAAGGAAGATAATTAAATAAAAACGTAATTTAAATAATTGTATGAATCTCGATTGTAGATATCAAATCAAATCTCTTCAGTCGTTACTTTATTAAATAAACTCAAATCATATAAACGCATAAACGACAAATCAAATTACCTTGGAAATTTTTTATCTGTCAAAGAAAATTCTTACCTACTGATTTTTCATACAATTAGATTTTCTTCAATTGAATGTTAGGTAAAAGGAATCTAATTTTGGAGTTCCACAGTGTATTTTACAATACACCTACTCGAAAAACCGCTCCTACGCCTACCGCTCTTAGGCTGGCAATTTACTGAAGCCGCACTAGTGCGCAAAAGTGCACCAGATCGACCCCGCAACAATTCATTGCATTTATCGCATCAGGTTGGATACTAAGCAACCCCCAAGAGTCGTGAGAATATCTCGTTATATCTTTTGAACACATGTACTCTAATATGGTTTTTTTTTTCGGTCTGCAAAATCATCTAATGACATCCGCCGCTCTTGGGCGGAGCGGGGGATAGTGTAATAATAAACACCCACTCCTGTTCCTTCTTTGCCATTTTTCCAGGGCCCCGGGAATATCTTTCGCATCACCTATGGCTCCAGTAGGCTTCGGCCCTGCTGGACCCCTACGGTTGCTGACGGTTGTTGCTGCTGTTGGCTAGTACCAACTCCCGGCGCGAGAGATCGCTGCCATCGATCGCCCCCACGAGGACACGGCGGTGCTCTGCCTAGGCGGGGCACACCTCTACCGTATGCTCCACCGTGTCCTCCGGGCGGTCCACACAATGGTGGCAATCGGACGTTTCTTCCGTACGAATCCGATGCAGGAACCTCTTGAAATTACCATACTCTAATAGTGATGACATCACATTTCAGTATGTGCATCCAAAAACTACACAACTGATAGTTTCCTCTTCCAACTGATTTGTAAAGTTTTTATCTTGATTAATATTGAACGAATTGAATAGGCCAATGCAAACTATTGGCATGTTATATTTTTTTCTTTTCGCCAGAAATTAAACCTAGTTTATATGTCAGAGGCCAATACGAGGAATCAATTGCAAAAAGAACCAGGTCTTATAACCGTAACCGAATGAAGATACGTATAGAAGCATTGCTAGTATATTTTTGTCTGGCGTTACCTATTTTCGTTATATTAAAATGAAATGGAAAAATGATACGTAATATTTTGAGGTTTCCATTCATAAAATAGATTAAATTGGTTATTAATGATATATTTTTTTCACACTCACAGTTTTTCATCACTAAAACAAGTAAAAAAAAATAAGTGATAAACGAATAGAAAAGATACGCTTTAGTGTTGTAATAGTGATTGAAACTATTTAATGCGTACTCACCACAAAAACCGAAACCGAAACTATATTTACCAATGGTAAAATTAAGATATCAGACTTACAGTATTTTTATTTAAGAAAAATAACGCCTGATAACAAACTATAGCAATATAGTAAATAGTCTCTAACTTCGTTTGGTTACGGCTGGTAAATATAATTCTTTTTGCTATTGATTTATAATACAGTTCTTTAATATATGGCTTTATGGTATGGATAGATTTCGCTTTTGGCAAAAAAAAAAAAAACAAATATGCCAGCAATGTATGGGAAAAGTTTAATTCCCCTTTCTTTCTATTCACGATTTGGATACAGTTACTTTTTGATGCGAACAATAAAAAAATATTGAGTCATGTACCTCATTTTATTAGCTTACCTTAATTAAATTTTAAATATGGAATATCTCACTTCTTCAACGAACATAACGAAGCATCTAAAGCTATCTAGTCAGGATACAATTTACTAAATTATAAGCGCTTCTTAACGAGAAGTTTCGCGGTGTGGGTGCATATTTGAAATGCCGTCTTAGGAGTTTACTAAATAACTTATGAAAAGTGAAGTTTTCCGCTTGTAGTGGAGTTTCTTATGGAGGATGGTGTAAATTGGAAGCTTAATGCGATTTGATGTTAAGGGGATGCAACTCGACATACATTTTCACTGTTTTTCATACAACCGCTCTTACGCGATTATGACGTTATTACACATTTTTTAACATTTTTTAAATCAATTTATAAATTTGTATACAACTTATCCAGTAAAGACCTCTGAAAATCTGCTATTTTGCATGACATTTGACACTACATAATTTACTCAAAAATCAAAAATGTCAAAAAGTATACCAATAGAAGTCTTGCAAATTTAATCAAGATTCTAAACGACCACAATTATATTCAAAAACTTTTAAGGGTTTAAAAAAAAAAAACAAGTTTAGTAAAATATTCGAGTAAATCACGGAATTGCCGAATGTTAATAGAGTTTTCAGGCGTTACCACTCTTTATTTCGCATTGCCTTTCCGTCAAAAATCGCGTTGGATTGCATTAGATGAGGTAACAAGCTTTTAAACCATGCTCGATGTTGACGATAGCGAGTGAAAAAGGAATCTCTTAAGTTTGTGAGGGGAGGATGAAATTTCTATATAATTTATTGTGTGACGAGTATATGACGGTTCTTTTAAGGTAGAAAATTATCCAATGACTTCACGTGGTCTAGGTGGAGAGGAGGGCGTGTCACACTTTTACTGAGCAAAACCACAACTTTATTCTTCAAATGCGCTTTGCGTTCAAAGAACACGAGTTTTCTTTTCAAAAAATGCCCTTACGGAATAATATATTTATTTGTGAACATAGGGTATGATTAAAGATGTTATACAAAAAATATAATGTCCCAACAATGTCCCGCCAGAAGGCATACAAATATTATCAATATTGTAATGATTCTAATTTGTAATATTTATAAATTGCAATATAATAATTAAAATACAATAATCATTAAAAATAAAATGTCAACAATTAAAATAAAGTCTAACTAGTCACAGTTTAGTTCACAACTAATTGCATGTCACATTCAAATAATATAAAGTAATAATCAGTCAAAACAGTAAATAATGTCAATATATAAAATTATAGATTTAAATCAGTCAAATGTTTTTAAAATTTATCATTAAGAAATTCATTAACGGAATAATATACCTTGTCATTTAATAGTTTAAAAAGATTTCTTTTGAACTCATTTACATTTTTACTGCTTATCACTTGCTCAGGTAACTTATTGTATAACTTAGGAGCCATTGCAAATATGCTTTTGTGATAAAATTTTGTTTTAGTCTGAAGTAGGTGCAATTTATGTGAACGTCGTTGACTCTTTACAGGCTTAAATAAATACATATTATTTTTGACAAAAATACAAGCTTCATAAACATAGAGTGATGGTACAGTTAATATATTTAATTTTTGAAAATGTGATTTACACGAATCCGTTCGCTTTATTTTACATATTGCTCTAATGCATTTTTTCTGTGCTATTAATACCTCTTGTACTTTTGTCGCATTGCCCCAGAATAGAATACCATATCTTAAAGTCGATCCGACATAACCATGATAAGCTGCTAGGAGTGCGGTTTTATTCGCAATTTTACCTAGCATATAGAGAGCATAAGAAAACTTACTGAGCTTAGCACACACATTTTCAATTTGAGTCCTCCATGACATATCGTTGTCAATGTGTAGTCCAAGAAACTTCGTTGTACTTGTTTCAACTATTAGGTCTCCTTTATAGTTTATGTTCAAGTTTGAAAGTATATTTTGTCTTATTTTAAAATTCATCACTTTAGTTTTGGCAAGGTTAATTTGAAGGTTATTAGCTTGTAGCCAGTCAATAATTGTGATAAGACTAGTATTTATGTCATCTACTATATCTTTATTACTACCACTGTTATATATAACTGTGCTGTCGTCGGCAAATAAGGACATTTGGTGGCTGATTATATTAGGGAACTCATTTATATAACAAATAAAAAGCAAGGGTCCTAACACGGATCCCTGCGGAACACCGTAATGTAGCACTCTTGAGCTAGATGAGTATATTACCTCAGTTTTGGACCTTATGTCTACTTGACTTATCTGAGTAATTTGTTGTCTGTCCTCTAAATAAGATTTAATTAGGTTAAGTACGTTACCTCTTATACCATATCTGTACAGCTTAGTTAATAGAACTTTATGGTCGACATAATCGAAAGCTCTTGTCATATCCATATACATCGCCATTACTGGTTTTCGATTGTCCATGTTATGATATATTTTTTCTAGAAAATTATAAATAGCCATATTGATCGTTCTATTTTTTCTAAAACCCATCTGTTCCTTACAAAAAATCTTTTGTTTTTCAAGAAAATTATATATACTATTATAGATTACTTTTTCAAATATTTTGGAGAATATTGGTATTAGTGCTACAGGTCTATAATTATTGACTTTGGTTTTATCTTCTTTTTTGTACAGGGGTTTGATAATAGATACTTTTAACTTTTGGGGAAAAGTACCATTTACAACACATTTATTTATAATATCACTTAATATAGGTGCTATAAAAGGAGCCACTGATTTAACTACCTTTGTGTCAATTTCATCATAGCCGGTACTGTTTGTATTTTTAAGATTGCTTATTATGTTAAAAATATCTTTTGGTATGGTTGGTTCCATAAACAAAGAGTTAAGCGATCCTAATGTTTGAGGGCTTTGATTTATTTTATAATTATCAGGATTAGGTTGAACTGAGTCTATGAAATAGTTATTAAATTGCTCTGCTATCATTTGAGGATTACTTATATACTTGTTATTTACATTAATTAGATTTATATTTGCTTTAGGTATGTTAGGTTTCATTCTATTTATTACCTTCCAGGTTGCTTTCGACTTGTTTGTACTTGTTCCAATAAAATAGCTATTTTGAGCTTTTTGTGTCAATTTGATCACTTTTTGATATCTTTTTGAGAACGTTCTAAAAGCAGTTTTTGTCTCACTATTTCGAGTTAGTCTATATTGCCACAATAAAGTCCGTCTCTTTTTACTACACTGCTTTATTCCCTTTGTGATCCATTGTGGTTTAGCTACTGTAGAAATTTTACGTTTAACAATCGGGAAGCAAAGATCGTAGAATAGCTTAAATAATTCATAAAAGGAATCAAAGCTTTTATTTCCATTCTCTGTTTTGTAGATATCAGAAAAACTAAGGCTACTAATACATTTCTTAAAGAGATTAATATTTTCCTTGCTGTAATCGCGTTTTTTTACATAGTAATATTTTAAAACACATGTTCGTTGCACTGGGAACTTCATAAATTGTGCTGTGTGATCTGACACACCAAGCTCCAATATCTCACTTTTACACCCTCGTATATTATGAAGAAAATTATCTAAACACGTACCACTAGTAGGACGCGTCGGCTCATTTATTTCTATTTTGAGATTAAACTCTTTTAGTAAATTTTTAAATAAAATAGAATTTTTAGTTTTCTTCAAAAGGTCAATATTAAAATCCCCGCAAATAATTACTTTCTGATTATTTTTATAGCAAAACTGTTGTAGTAAAATTGTCAAATTATTAAAAAAAATATTCATCTTATTTTGATTTGGAATTCTGTATATACACAGGATTATAACTTTATGGTCTGTCAACTCTACCGCGCAACATTCAAAGACGTTCGGAATGTTGACACTCTTTACTGATTCTATTTCTGAGAAACTAATGTGATTGTTTACTAGTATACAAGAGCCACCATTTCGATTTTGTCTAGTAAAGTATGTTGTTTATCTTAAGCTATAGGTAATATTTTATTATATCGATTGCTACTTATAATACACAGTTTGTTGTTCCCTTCTTGAGTCAACTTCTGTTTAGTAGACAGTTTGCTGTTCTCCTCTTGAGTTATCATCTGTTTAGTAGAACCTACCAAATTGTTCTGTGTGGGGGTGAAAAGTTCCGGAGTTGCATATCTTGAGCTATCTCCTTGGTATGATTTATGTGAAGTTTTTCGTAAAGGTGTAGATAACTTTGCTTTTTTATTAGGTGTTCTTATTTCGTTCGACAATTTCTTCGTAACCTTTTCTACGAGTTTATGTTTGTTATGCATAATTTCCATCGCTCTCTTTAGTTCTGAGTTTTCTATAGACAAGTTATTTATCTCTTCGTGTGCCGTCTGCAGCTGTGACGTAAGTTCATTGATTTGACGTTTGAGTTCTTGCATTTCTTCATTCTCGTCATCTATAATGTTAGGCGCGCTGTTATTTGTGGCGCCCTCTATTGACGAATTGCTTGAACTACATTCATCTAATGTTTCTTTTTCTGACTCGGATCGGCGGCGACTTCGAAGTGTAATGTTTTCAAAGAAATTCATTTTGAAGATTACAAACAATAAATAGAAAAAAAGTCAGGGTCAAATGTCGTAGGGTTCGAACTCGAGACCAACCGTTTCGTAGCTCCAGGTGAGTGCCTTAACCGCTACGCCACGCGGGCATTACGAGTAACAGTGAAATTTGGTGACTGGTTAACGCTTGATCTTATGAACTGATATCGATGTTCAAGTCAGATGGCGGGGAAGTCCAAAGTCCGATTCTTTGTTTAAAGAACGTTCGTACTTAACTGTTGTAATTTGAATCGTTAATTTATTTTTCGTCACTATTTTTCTAGGCTTCTGTTAGAAATCATGCACTAATTGTTCATTATAGTTTATATTAACACATTATGCACAGTTTCGAGTCATTAATAGTCTGTTATCTTTTAAAAGTCTTGACACTTTTACCGGTTTTTTTGAGGTTGATAACTTCTCTATTTGATAATGTTTTTTTCTGATAACACTGTCACATATGGTCGTTTGTGTCCTTTCACTGTTTAACTTATTATTTTCACTATAATACTGTTTGTTTATTTATTGAAGATTTTAAATAACAAAGCAAATGTTTACGTGACGTTACGTCTACCGTCAACCCAATTAAGAGTAATTATTTGCTGAGGAGCGCGCGGAACACTACACGCTGTCGACGACGTGGGCTCAATTCGGACGGCCGGACGGCGAGCTACCCAATGCTTTTCGTCCGCAAGGCCGCACCTACCGTAACTGGGACGTGAGGATGACCGTTCCCTCGCTCGTGTGATCAACTCCTTCCCAAGCATTACTGCTTTACAGAAGGTGGTGGATGAAGGAGATGATTGCCAAGACTTGAACCAGCGCTGTCCCTGCCACCTGATAGCCTGTAACAAATCTCCACGTATCGCATTATGCGTGAGGCCGCAGCTTTATGCTGAGCGTTCGGCCGTTTTGCGCGGATGTGACGCACATCTTCCCTATCAATTGATTATGTTTGTTATCTAGGTTTAAGATTGCGTCATTTCACGTGAATAAACTGTTTTTTTTTCTTTCTTTCTTACGTAGATCTAATTATATTCCTTGAAATAAGTTACATATTCTTTGCATAAATTCTATCTTCTTATTACTTGTACTATACCCTAAAGCAGCTGGCGTAAAGCCCTAGAGAGGACTTAATTAAATTATGATGTTAGGCCATTTTGCTGCGGTGACACAGTAATTTCAATTTAAACGACATTAGTATTTCCATATAGTGGTTTGCGGAATTGTTCAAAAGACTTTGTTCTTCGCAAAGAATCACGGGCGGGTTTAAGTAAGTAAAAGTCTGGCGCTTTCTCTCGTTCAACCTAGAGCGTTAGAAGTCATTTGACAATTTCCCACGTAAAAAGATGTGTTTCTTAATGGTACCTAGTATTTGTCGGACATTAGCAAAAAGATTAGCTTTGTATTTAATTAAAACTATTATTGGTCAATGTCAACGCGATGTTCAAGTAGGAACTTCATCTAAATCAATCTTTAAAAGTATAGCGTACGTACACTGATCTATATTAATATACCTAATAAATGAAAAATTAACTCAAAACTTTTCTAAAGTGCAAAAGTAAGAGCAGTGGTGTTATCGTGGTAACAGCCGGGTAAGCCCTGAGTTGTAAGGTGGTGGGTTAAAACCTAGCTAGACGCATTATTTTGTGTAATTTATTTTATCACCACTGCTCTTTTAACATTGAGAGAAGACCAGCATGTTTTAGAACCGAAAAGTCGAAGACATTATGATAGATAGATAGATATATTAACCAATATATACCACAAATAATCACCAAACCACCAATCCACCAATACTATCAATACCACTAATACCAACAATATAATCAATACCACCTATACCACCTATACCACCTATACCACCCATACCACCAATCCTACCAATACGACCAATAAATCACCAATATCCACCCATTGGCAGTTGGCCCGCGTGGTAGATTACGGCCCATTCCCTCTGCTAGACAGAAAGCCTGAGTCCCAGTAATCGATACATTGTAAGGCTGATTATGCTATGTTATTAAAAATAACTCGTTCTGCCTGACTTCAGTACTTCTTCACGTTTTAACGACTGAACGGATTTTAATGAAACTTGGCACACAGATAGACCAGGTTCTGAATTAGTGCTCAAAATTCTATACTATGCGTTCCAAATAAGAATAGGAAAGTCAATAACCTCGATCTCTCAAATGTTGAGTGAAAAGTACGGTTTACAAAGAAAGCTGCTTTGCGTATCAATAAAGGGTTTTTTTGCTTTGTATTACTAAGTCTTAGTTAAAGGTGAATTAAAAACTTTATTGTTTAATATAAATTAGCTATATGTATTGTTTCAAGTCATAATAACTTTTAAAAAAATTCTTTCTTATTTTCATTGTTAGGAACCATTCATCTTCTTTTTCCATTTGCCATTACTCAGAAACTTCACACAGTGACGCAGAGATGAGCAAAATTGAAGAACTGGATTTCTTTTTTCCGTTCAAGATTCGTAAATAAATTAAATTTAAAAAAAAAATTGTTTCGCTCACCCTACCAAATTTCTTCGATTTGACAGTATGACGTGACGTCACAACATGGCAATCGATCCTATTCGTATTTGGAACGCATAGTACAAGGTAATATTTTCATCCCTTTGGATAGTTTTTGGTTTTAATGCCGGTAAAACCACTTCTAGAAGGCAGTTCTAAATAAAATAATAGTTTTTCATTAGGGAGGCTATTTAAATTCCTGGTAACCCACACAAATCTAATAAAGTTTGCACAGGTAACTTGGGTAGTGAGGTTACTCAACGGCGTCTCTCTGTGATTAAATGTGTTTTCTGGTTTACTGGTGGAATTCCAGAAGAAATCTTCTCGGTGTGTTGTCCTCAGCGTAACTTATTCCTAAAATAATTTTACTTACATTATAAATGGACACGTTAGTCCTAAATAAAAGAAAAATTGAATTGAATTATTACTTGTGGTGGTTCTCAGTGGTGTTACTGAGAATTGTTTAGCTTTTGGACAATTTAGACAATAATAATTTGTCTGCGATCGGTTTGTGAGTTGCGTCTTCGAGTGCGGCCTTACTCAGAGGTCGGAATAAGGTAGAGTTTTTTATGTAAATACACTGATTTCATACAGCGAAATAATATAGTGGATATGCCTGAAATCCCGAGATTAATTTTAAAAAGCAGAAAAAAAATTATGAATCTATCAGAAATATAGCAGAAAAAATTTCTTCCCGCATTGATGACGAAGAGGAGGAAGTGTATAAAGTTGTTAACTTTACCTCAGTTGACGTAGAGAGATCTTTTTCAATGAAAAATACTAATAAAAATTTATTATTTATTGGTAATATTGTTGGCCACAAGGGATTTTTCATTAGAAATCTCGGGGAGATCCATATTAATATCAACATTTTGATGCAAGTACATAAATAACTCTTCCTAATTCCGACCTCTGCTTATAATTGATGCTTTTGATTATTTGCGATTTCTAAAACGAAGTAGCTGCTTTTCGCTTCAAGGGGAACAACACACACGGGAAAATTCTGAAAGGGAATCCACGCATACGGCAACTGACGGATCCAGCTGTGGTTTTAGTCAGTAAAAGTCTGACATGCCCTCTAGGCTCCAATGTAGAGCAATAGAAGTCATTGGGTTATTTCTCACTTCAAAAAAAAAGGAGAAACAATACTAATGTCTGCAGGTATTATCTCGTTAAATAAAGGGTGTTTGACATCGACGCACAAACGAATATCACGTATCCAGTACATGATTCTGGACCCCCAGTGGTGGAATGTTTCGTCTATTTTTTTTAATGTTTACGTTTTTAAGATTAAACTGTTTATAATCGTTATTCTAACATTTTTAGTGAAAATTTTTTTTTATTATTTTTAAAGTTAAAAATGTCATCGGGGTTGATTAGAATAATGATTATATCTACCCCGATGGCTTTTTAAGTAACAAATTTTTAATTCCAAAGTATTATTTTGTTTTTTTTACTAAAAATGCCATCGGGGTTAGAATAACAATTTTACACATTTAAAGAAGTACAGCTTTTTGTTTTTAATTAGCACAACCCGACGAAAAATTCCACCATTGGGGGTCCAGAATCATGTACTGGATCTGTGGTATTCGTTTGTACGTCGATGTCAAATACACCGTGTATACTTAAGAATCGGTAAGTACCTATTCTATTTCCCGAAGACGGTTTGGTCTTTGATGTTTGTGTAGATTGTACTTGTAAAATTGCGCGCTGAGCTTAGCATAGCATAGCATAGTCGGCCTTATAATGTTCCCACTGTTGGGACTCAGGCCTCCTCTCTAGGAGAGGGAATGGGCCATAATCCACCACGCGGGCCCAGTGCGGGTTGGTGGAGGTCACATGTCTTCGATTTTCTGGTTCTAGAACATGCCGGTTTCCTCACGATGTTTTCCTTCACCGTTTTGAGAGCAGTGTCCAGTGGTGATGAAATAAATTACACAAAGTAATGCGCTTCGTTGGGTTTGAACCCGCGACCTACAACTCGTAAGTCGGGGCTGTTACCACTCGGCCACCACTGCTCTTAACTGCTCGCTGAGCTTACACAGGCCGAAACGATAGTGTACCTATATGAACCTACACACACGCCTCTAAGATCAATTCACCTTCGTGAGGTATAACAACAATAGGTACTCTTTACAAACGTACATACCTACATAATATTTCATTTCATAAAGTCGGAGGTCTGGCCGTGTCTGCCACATATTGACCCGGGGCAGTGAAGCGCTCACCTTTGCTTGTACTGCGGTTCGGACTAATAGAATGGTCTGCAAAAAAATGGTATAATGCTTGATTATTGCATTTTTTTTGAGTCAGGTTTAGACAGGGATTTGGTAAAAAGGGTTGGTTATACTACGATATTAGAAAAATAAATTTAAAAAAATCTATTTTGAGGAAGGTTAGATGTCTAGTGCCTCGCGGACTTGTTGACGACAAGAAATGAGCAGCTCGCCGTCCGTCGTGCTCCACACGAGACTCAAAAAGATGTTAGCCATGAGTCGACTTCTGGAACGGGGTCCCCCCCGTGGTCTTAGAACGTAAAGGGCAACTGAAGGTTTCAGTTAGCAAAAATCTGTCACAGTGTTTGTTATCGAACTCGTCCGAAACGGTTTGACCGATTTTTATGATTTTTTTTTGTGTAGGTCTGAGAATAGTTCGTAGACTATTTTTCTCCCTCCTACCCTTAGCCCCCATTTTTTCTTTTATAATTTAAATGACAGAACAATGTTTGCCGGGTCAGCTAGTAATAATATACTTAGTATAATTTAGAATGCATGAAGATAATTACATGTAAATAATTAACAATGATAGGTATTTAATAACAGTGTTTTAACCCACTAAAGTAATTTCCCTTTGGTTATTCTATTTGGATTATGAAAAAAATAGAGGTCGTCTTAAAAATAATGTCATAAAAAAAAGAAAAACAAAGTATTATCAATAAACGTACAGGTATAATTTCCGGCCACCGTAGGCGCGGGTTTGCGGACGGCGAGCTATGGGTAGCCCGCCGTCCGACCATCCGGTCACCGTCCGGACCAAGCCCAAGTCGTCGACGGCGCGTACTGTTCCACGCGCGCCTCAGGGAGATGTCAGCGAATCGTAGGGGCCCAGCAGGGTCGAAGCCTACTGGGGCTATGGGTAGTGTGAAAACGAAACCCGGGAACGAAACGGGCCCTGGGACGAAGGCATCGAAGGAACAGGATTGGGTTTTTAGTCAGTAAAATTCTGACAATATCTTCCTCTCCACCCAAGGATTTGTCATTAGATGATTTTTCCACCTAAAAACAAACAGGTATACGAGTAAGTAACACATTAACACTTACAACCACTCTTACCCTTCTCACATACACTCACACACCCACACCTAGGATACTACACTCACTACACCTACCGCACTACACTTGCCACACTACATTCACTACACCACACTCTACCCAAACTACTGAAATATCATTAAACATATAGTTTAGTTACCTAAAACTGTTGTCTTTGTTATTGAAAGAGACTGGACCCCACAGTACAGGAAATCCTAGTGTGGGGTTCAGGACTTCATCTACGTTTGTAAAAAATTAATGAGACAATATTTTTTTTTTGCTAGAAATAATAGTTCACGAAATGCCCTGATGTTCTGTAACATATTGTGTTGCCGACGGTACAATCTAAATAAGTAACATACAATGGGTACCGTCCAGTCGTTTAATCCTTCGTCAGTTTTCAAATTATTTCCTATTGTATCAAGTCATAAAATAATGGTTAGGTACCCTTTAACGCTACAGTATTAGGAAAATTATGTGAAAAACTATTAAATCTTTTTAAAACAGAGGTACTATAATCTTTCAGCAATGTCTTGTGATCCTCAAACAAACATTTCAACGGCCTAGCCACTATATATAATTCCCGGAGGACACAGTAGAGCATGTGGTGGAGGTGGGCCCCGCTTGGGCGGAGCACCGCCGTGTCCTCGTGGAGGCAATCGGTGGCAGCGACCTTTCGCGTCGGGCCCTATTTCGGTGTATGATCCGGAGCAAGGAGGAGTGGCAGGCGGTCACCTTCTTCTGCGAAGCAGTAATGCTAGCGAAGGAGGAGGCTGTACGCGTGAGGGAACGAAGGTCCTCACGCCCCAGCTGCCGTAATTCCGACCTCGGTTACCAGCCATAGTAGACACGGGCTTGCGGACGTTGAGCAATGGGTAGCTCGCTGTCCGGCCGTTCGTTAATTAACCGGACCGAGCCAAGTCCTCAACAGCGCGAAATGATCCACACGCTCCTCAAAGAGATGTCAACAAACCTTAGGGGCCCAGCAGGGCCGATGCCCGCTAGCTAGGACCGCGGGGAATTGCTGAAAAGGAAACACGTAGTCCTTGAACGCAAAGGGCAACTAAAGGACACAGGTGTGGTTTAAGTCAGTAAAAGTCTGACATGCCCTCTCGCTCCAACCAGAGCGCAAGAAGTCATAGGATGATTTCTACCTTAAAAAAAACTTCTAAGAGTTACAAATCACCGCCAGTAACAACGGCTTAACGTGATATTTGAAGCTAGCAGAAGACCTGATGTACTATGGATTTTTCTTTTCATTGCGAATTCATCATATGGCTTCTTCCACTTTGAGTGGAGTGAGAGGTAGTCAGATTTGTACCCTCTAAAACCCATCCATGTTCCTTCAACTACCATTTCCGTTTCAAAGTCGCCCTAGCAGGCCCCATCAATTATACTGACGGCTCTTTAAGCATAATCAGTCATATAATGTTCCCACGTTTGGGACTCAAGCCACCTCTCTAGGAGAGCGAATGAGCCGTAAGCAACTACACTGGTCTATTGCGGGTTAGTGGATGTCACATGTCTTCGAATAGTTGATTATGGGACATGCCAGATTTTTCACCATTTTTATTGAGAGCAGTGGTAATGGAATCTATAACACAAAATAAAATGTTTGCCTGGGTTTGAACTTAAGACGTACATCTCGAAAGTACGAACCCTTTACCACTGGCTCACTACGGCGCTATGCGCAGGACTCAATCTGGGTCTGGTCCGTACTTTTGTATCCAAGAGCTCCTATTCCTACTCATTTTCATAGCTCATTTTCAGATTTCCTACAGTAATTTTAAATCAAAATAAATTACTGCTTTGTATTGCAAATGAACTTCAATCTGTTTCGCTTGTGGCATAAACAGAGAGAGAAAGTAATGCATATTCATAACGCAAGAAAAGTTACCGACTACTGGTTGTATATTTTTGTGTTGATTTTGCATAAAAACTATGTTCTGTTTCAGTTATTAATTGCTGAATAAATGAGATAAATGGCTGTTGTTTTTTGTAGTGTATTTTATTTTCAGAAAGGTACTCTATCATTTGAATTGAAATATAAAATGATATTAAGGCTTAAGAGCTCAGTTAGAAGGCTAGTTTATGAATATTTTATGAGCCTTGTTGTTTTTTGTGTTGTTTTTATAGATAATGATTATTTAATCTTATTTTTCGAATTAAAATAAAACAAAAAAAATATTTCACATATGCCTACATGGGCAGTTATAAAACGTCAGAAGCTAGTGCACGGTTCCAAATTGGTCGTTTCTTATGGAGAAGAACCGGCAAGAAAGTCCATGGTTGCTATTTTAAAAAAAGTGCTTAATTTTACAATATTTCCATATTACAGTATGGAAATATTGTAAAATATTTACATATATATTTTATTTATAATATATATTTTACATATTCCGGGTCGTTCTTGGTGCAAAGGATGGCCATCGCTATCCAGCGAGGTAATGCGGCCAGTATTATGGGCACTTTTGCACCGGGAACGATCAGGGGCGGGTTGTATATTGACGTGTGACTTTTTGAAACATTGATAAAATTATTGAGTTATATCAACGAATTATTTAATAATATTATTGTAAATTATTATAAGTGTTAATTATAATTATTGTGATTAAAATTAAAGTAATATATTACAGTATTAATAAATATTATGTAAGAACAGTTTAGATCAGTTAATATTGTACACAAAAGCACAATAAAAATAATGATATTAATAAAAAAGTGAGTCGTAATAGGAAGTAATCTAAGAATTTGTAAAAAAGAGCTAAAATTATGACTTTACAATATGTTTGTGTAAATGTCTCTGGCAGAACATTTATAATATATACGAAAATCGCGGTATCGGAGTTATCTGAACCTATATAAAAGACCGAAATCAACTAACGGGCAGTCGTCCGGACCAGGCAAAAAATTTGTCTGGTCCGAAGAGCCACTCTATCCAATAGATGTTTTTGCATCCTGCTCCACATATCTCTCAAAAAAATGACATCTTTTTTACCTTTACCTACATAGTATTTTAATTTTTTTTGCGGTTTTTTCTTATAGAAAGAGCGAATAAACGAGGAATGTGGGAAACGGTAATGTAGGTTCATATCAAGTCGTGTATATAATTTGAACCAGTATACAGCGAAGGCGTGGTGATTCTTTCAAAATAATCACGCAACCCGACTGTTCTTGCCTAAAGCGTCTATTATTCCCACTAATTCCATAATAGGTTTCCCGACTGTTCTTGCTTCTGATTATTCACACGATAATACATCGCTAGGGTTACAATCTCCCACAATTAACAATACATGAATAATTCAAATCCAACTGAAACGGGTTTCATCCTTCTTGGAAGCGGGTAGTCATTTCATTTTCACATTACCTACATGTACGAGTAAAACGACCTTTTTGGATATTTTGCATATTTTTTTTTTTTTGGTAAAAGGTATTCTCATTTAACCCTTTCAAGCGAAATAAATGAGAAATTGAACAAAAAGCTGCTCGTGTAAGTTTGTTTGTTTCGGTGTGTTTTACTTAACCAACCATTTTCTTTTATATTTCTTACTTTAGAGAATTGTTTTGGAACTCTTTTATTTACTAGTTCTAGTCTGCTAACTTAAGAATGAAATTACTGTTTTATTTCCATGCGTTGAAAGCTGGCATATTTTTTAGCGTATAGTAATGAAAAATATACAAAAATAGATTAAACAATTTCGTCTAGACGTGAATAAAATCCACATATCTAAGATATTTCAGTTTAAATTTTAGTGAGCTGACGTAGTTATATAAGTGTCGCAAATGGGCCATATGCCACATCCACAAACGCCGCCACGAGAAGCTAGAAGCAGTCACAAAGGAAGCTGAAGCGCGCGACGGCCACTTTACTACTTTTTTTAACCCATACGTGAAGTATCATAATGGACTCCGACGAAGAAGGTTTAAATGCGCGAGTGGCGTATGACGGCGTTTTGTGGCCAGTGCGGGCCACAAGAAGCGAGCAGCGGTGATTTGTAGCATGTGGCGGCCACCGGCGTTAACCGTGTGGAAGAGATTTCTCTAGAAATAAGCATCACCTTTGTACTATTCTTCTGTTTCCTTCTTCTTTTCTTTTATTATTGTGTGTACATAAATTGTTAAATAAATAAATTTTAAAGCAGTTACAAAGTATGAACTAATGTGGGTCTACCTTTTATGACAGAACTTCTTTTGAGAATAGAGAGAGAATTTCATTTTGCATAACAGCGGATAACTAAACTTCATTTTATATAAAATCATTTCGCATACACTTATTTTTCATACATTTAAAACTCATAATTTTGTTATTACCATCATATCGCAGAAAATTCAGTCAGAAACGTATTTTGGCATACATTTTATATCGATAGACATTCGTTGCGGTGGTAATTAGTAATCATTACGGTAAAATAAATACTAATTACTGGTCGACTCTTCGCGTGACCAGATGGCTGGGCTTTTCTTCGGACACCGAATCAGCATTGCTATCCAACGTGGCAATGCTACCAGCGTTCTGGGCACTTTTCTTATTGATATCGATGTGGTTGAATTTTTTGATGCCCAATAATTTATTTTTCTACCCGCTTGTAAATATTATTTATTTATTTATTTAAACTTCATGTACAGTGGTGGTACATAGGCGGACTTAATGCCACAAAGCATTCTCTACCAGTCAACCATTGGGTTAAAAAGACAACACTGTGGTAGGTGTGCACAATAAATAAATAACAGATATTTTTGAAATAGAATGTAGTATCATTAAATTAAGTGGCTTATAATAATAAAATACGTATATATGCTAATATAATAAACTAATAAATACTGTGATACATAAGAAATCATTCATTATTATTTTCAGTTTGTATATATTCCTATTACGTTATTAATATTTATTAGTTTTTATGTTTCTTATAATCAGAGTAGAATATAGGCAATTGTAATAAATACATTACTGAGGAATCTAAATACAGATATGAAGATATCTGCTTCAAAAGCGACCAATTGAGCTGAAATTTTGTAAGACGTTTAGTTTCGATGATAATGCATGGTTAGCTGTATGGCATCATTTTTATGACCAAGTGTTTGTCTTACTCTACTTTGTTACTTTACTGAAAAAAATTTACTTATATTCAACAAAAGCTTTAAATAAATCTCCAACTTAAAATGGCGTTGTTTTGTAAATCTTTAAATAAAAAATAGACATTTTACAACAGAGATTTTAGAGCGCAGGTGAAAAACCCTGAATACATAAAAATAAAACTGCTCATAAAACGAAACAATCTAAAAAAGTGTTAAAAGTAATAAAAGTAAAGTAATGAGTTTTTACCCAAAATCTGAAAATGAAAATGAAAAAAATGAAATAAAATGAATGAATGAAATGTCTCGCAATTCACGGGTCATATTGACAGTCTATGGCATAGGATCACTGAATCATCGAAAAAAGGGTTATATTTAATAAAATTTAAGGTGTGGTTCCACTCGTGCGATTTATGATCACGTGTTAGGAGTTTAAAATAATTTTGAAGGACGAGTTATCGAGTTTTCCGTTTGTGTGTAATGTTTTTCGAGTAAATCTGGGTCAAAAAGATGCTTGCAAAAAGTTTTAAGGTGTAATAGAAAATCGTTTAAAAATTGGGACTTCCCTACATTATAAAACAAACCCAACCGGTCTGTCTATTTGTTCGCGATAAACTTAATAACTACTGAACGGATTTTCATGCGGTTATCACCAATAGATAGAGTGACTCATGAAGAAGGAATAAATAATTAAATAAATTATAAGAAAGGATAAATGCATATTATAGTAGAGAAAAATCGAGAAATTCAAAGATTTTGAAATTTTCTCTTTAGGACTGTGGCGTTCAGAACTAGTAGAGACTTTTTTTTTTCTTTGATCTAAATTAAAGTTGATTATGCCAAAAACCGAATTAAATTTGTTTCAAACGCGTATAAAACTGTCTCACATCACAATTATTTCAAAATCTAACTCAAAGAAATAAATGAGAAATATGAAAACTCAGCAACGTGCAGCGAGCTACTAACCGACGGCCACATAATCTGTTTATTTCATGGTCGACTGCAGTTTAAACTGCAGTTTATTGTGTGCGATGTACTCGTGCAAGGGACGTGAAAGGAACTATATTTTGTCTAGCTTGTAACATACTTATGTAATTTATAAGAATATATGTAAAAGTTGGAGATTGCACGTCTTATTGTATGGCCTTGGTTCAGGCCATGGTCCGGAGCGAGGAGGAGTGACAGGCGGACGCCTCCTTCTGCGATGCAGTAATGCTAGCAAAAAAGGCGGCCGATCGCGTGAGGCAACGGTCCTTACGCTCTAACCGTCGCCGGGATTCCGATCCCGATTTCCAGCCACCGTAGGCGCGGGCTTGCGGACGGCGAGCACTGGGTGGCTCGCCGTCCGACCCTCCGGTAACCGTCCGAACCGAGCCCAAGTCGTCGACGGTGCGTACTGTTCCACGCGCGCCTCAAGGAGATATCAAATGCAAATCGTAGGGGCCCAGCAGGGTCGAAGCCTACTGGAGCCACGGGTAGTGTGAAAGAGAAACCCGGGGCCCTGGGACGAAGGCAACGAAGGAGCAGGAGTGGGTTTTTAGTCCGTAAAAGTCTGACACTATCTCCCGTTCCGCCCAAAAGCGGGATTTGTCATAAGATGATT
Organism: Mythimna vitellina; assembly: GCA_949316375.1. Taxonomy (NCBI): domain Eukaryota; kingdom Metazoa; phylum Arthropoda; class Insecta; order Lepidoptera; family Noctuidae; genus Mythimna; species Mythimna vitellina. The sequence goes on along the minus strand of OX438699.1, from coordinate 2,402,891 downwards.
TTCCCACCCAATATAAAAAAACCTCTTATTGCATCAGTTGCATGATTTAGAGGAACAAAATAATCAAAGCATTTATTTCTTAATAAACATTTGAATAATCTTTTGAAATTTTTGATTGTCAAGAAGTCAGTCAATGAGTCAGAAAAATTATAAATAATTGCACAATACAAGTCATCATCATCTTCCTGCCCTTGTCCCATCTTATTTGGGGTCGGCGCAATACGTTTTTTTCTTCCATTCTATCCTGTCAACCGTCATACTATCACTAACTTCCTTTTCTTTCATATCATATTTCTATTTCATGTCATATTTCTTTCTTTCATATTTTTATTATTTTATAATTTAATTTATTTATTTTTATAATTTTACTTTGACATAATAAAATGAATTGAATTTTAATGTACGAGTAATTTAGCATAATTGTGTAATGTGTATTTTGAGTAAATTATAAATTTTAGTGTCTTAATATGGGAATATTTCCTGATAAGTAATTAAATGATTATTGTTATTAATATAGATAGATAGAAATATTCTTTATTGTACACCAAAAATACAAATTATATTAGGCCACCACTAACTCCCAACTGCCATGCTCATTTATGTCAAACAAGTTGAATAGTAACCTTAAACTATAAATTCCTCCATGTAATCAGATTTACAAATTTTGAAAATAAAAAATGCTTCTACATTATAAAATACTATATCTAGTATAAAAAAGGGACCTAGGTAATATACACAAGATATCTATTTTTCTAAAATATCTAGAGAAAGATGTGTAACAACGTCATAATCTCATAAGAGCAGGTATCTCGGTTTGGGCGTTCTTAATTGACGGTGGGTTACCTGACTGACAAATCATCCTCGAAGCACACGAGTATTTAAGTGTGGATTAGTGTCGTACGTAATTGTCAAACGTCACGTTTGGTCCTTGTGAGAACAGTGACTAATTACATTGAGGTTCTGAATATAGCTGCATCTAATCAAACTGTTTTGTAGTGTGCGATAAAAGCTCGTTGCTCTTCAATAGACGATGCAATATGAAATTAAATCAATTTGCTAAATTCTGCAAACATGTTGGGTCTAGAAGATATTTAATAACGATTAAAAAAAATGGAGCTTTTTTTTTTTTTTTTTTTATTGGGTGGGAAAATCATCCTAATGCCCGCTCTTGGGCGGAGCGAGAGATAGTGTCAGACTCTTACTGACTAAAAACCCACTCCTGTTCCTTCGTTGCCTTCGTCCCAGGGCCCCGGGTTCCGCTTTCACACTACCCGTGGCCCCAGTAGGCTTCGACCCTGCTGGGCCCCTACGATTTGCTGACATCTCCTTGCATAATTTCAATGCCAGTGGTGATGAAATTCTTAAATTGGGGCCGTTAATCACTGATCTCAAAACGGTAAAGGAAACAATCGTGAGGAAACCGTATGACCTAGGATCAAAAATTTTAAGACATGTGATATCTAGCAATCTGCACAGGACTCGCGTGGTGGATTACGGTCTATTCCCTCTTCTAGAGAGAAGGCCTGAGACCTAGTAGTGGAAACAAATTAAGGCTCTGATTGTTTTGTGCTATCAGTCTACCAGCAATAGTTAACCCCAAAAGCACCGTTGAGGACTACCCAAAAAGAAGTGGCGAGAAAAATTTAGATGCGTACCACAAAGACTAGTTCGAAATCGAACGGGTAAAGCATGGAAAGACTTGGGGTAGACCTTTACAGTGAGATAATAAGGCTGGAAAATAAAAAATTAAATCAGCCTAATCATTGCACCCATTTTCTCTTTCCATGGGTATCAGAATTCATTACCTATACAAAAACTACCAACACCGTTTTTATTCTCAAATATGTCTTTGTTTTTTGAATTGTTAGTAAGTGTTTGCTTGTATAAGATGTTTTATTCCAACCTACAGCGAGTATCGACCCTTATGTTGTTGAAACGTCTACTGTCCGGACTAAGCGTTTCATCGTGTCGTTTATAACGCGTATATCATAGAACTGAATATACGTACTTCCCGTCTGATTATAATTTAGGTGTCTTCAAGGCTAGAATGAATAGGCCCTTAATAAAATAGTGCACTATACCATCAACGATTACACCACTGCTTACCATAATATTAACGACATAATTATGTCCATGATACATTTTATAATATTATAAAGAACTTCAATGTTTCCATTGAGACTGTACGTACGTAAATAAATACTATGAAGATTGTACTGAGTCGTAAGTCGTCCGTAAAATAAAATCGCATTACTAAAACCACACCTTAAAAGTCCTAAACCCTTTCAATTACTTAGTGCTTAGTACGCATATTTCTTATTCGAAATCGTCTCATTACCTTCAGCACTGGGGGCCCCACAGGCGTGATAAGGGCCCCGTTAATTGGGCCCCGTGTTTATTTGGGCTACTTTAGCCTTTAGTGAACATTTTCGGTTTCTTTTCAATGTGTACAGTGTAAGTAATGTGCGTAATGTGCACATTTGGACCGTTTTTTATTGAAATGGTTGAGTACAGCCGTAAACGGTTGTGTAGGTAATTAAAGCGATTATTTTTATGCTGATTTATGTGTTTTATTGGCTGTAATGTATTTTTATTGGTAGTAGTATGGAGTGTTCGATTATAGCTATACTAGGAGCAGTGGTGGCCGATTGGTAACGGCCCCGACTTACGAGTTGTAGGTCGCGGGTTCAAACCCAGCCAGGCGCATTTTGTGTGATTTATTTAATTACCACTGCTCTTAAAACGGTGAAGGGGAACATCGTGAGGAAACCAACATGTCTTAGAACAAAAAATTCGAAGACATGTGACATCCACCAACCCGCACGGGGCCCGCGTGGTGGATTATGGCCCGTTCCCTCTCCTAGAGAGGAGGCCTGAATCCCAACAGTGGGAACATTAAAAGGCTGATTATGCTTATGTTTATACTAGGTGGTACCCAAAGTTTTTCTTCTGATGACTGTGCGTTTTTCAGAAAGAACTTATGGTGGGCACCAGATAATTTACCATAAAATAAATTGGCCTTTTCACGTTGATTGCCATTCTTAATTAAAAAAAAAAACATGCAAGTGCGAGTTGGACTCGCGCACTGAGAATTTCATACAAACTTATCTATGAAAACAGTTAAATTCCCGGATCGCAAAATATGTTTTTTTTATGACGTAACTACAAATTTACAGTTTTCAGATTTTTTTTCTACGCTTGTGCTATGAGACCTTACTTCATATCAAATTTAAGGATTCTAGGTCAACGGGAAGTACCCTATGAATTTTGATTTCCTTGAGAGTGTCAAAATATACGTTTTTTTTCGTTATCTTAGAAATTAGATTTTTTACAGCTTCAAGGGGCCGCTGACCTGAGTTTACGGTTTTAATTTCAACTCGATACCTTCACGCGTTTCAGAAATAAAGGGTCTTGACAGACAGACAGACGGACAACAAAGTGATCCTACAAGGGTTCCGTTTTTTTCTTTTGAGGTAAAGAACCCTGAAAAGTAAAGAAAATATAGGTATTTATAGAAACCTTGCAAATTAAATCGAGATTCTGAGTGATGAAAAAAAGCATCTATTTCCTAGAACAATCTGTGGAATATTCGAATGAGCGACGAAAGTTACCGAATGCCAACCGAGCGTTCAGGCACTATCTCTCTTTTTTTCGCGTTGCCTCTTTAACATACATTGTGATAGATGAAACAACAGCCCCCCTAGCCAAGTTACAACCGTTTCATTTCGATTCTCTTTTTGTTGATCGCCTCGAGTAGGCCACGCCTCCGATTCCTTTACTCTGACGTCACCTCAACGCTCAATCGCGTCGTCAGAACAAAGAAATTGGAGGCGTGGCCGACTCGAGGCGATCAACGAAAAGAGAATAGAAACGAAACGGTTGTAACTTGGCTAGGGGGGCTGGCTTTTCAACCATGCTCACATTGACGACAGACGGACCGAGAAGCACCCTTAAATCCAAATTACCCATAGATATCCCACAAAATCAGCCATGCAATGTACGCCACTTACTTTTATTATCTTCCGACCATTCCTATTGTGTTCACATCGACATTACAGACTGTTTCCACTTCAATATTGTTACGACCAACAGTGAATAGGTTTATCGAGGTTCTTTAGTTATGAGAACAATGGCTGTTGATATATTTCCGTGATTAATTTGATTGTGTTAGGGTTGATTGATAATGGATTATGTGGTAGGATTTCCCGAAGATTCTCTTCGATTGATTTTTGGAGATATTTAGCGTAAGCTTCTTAATACATTGAGTTCAATAAATTATTGATTTAGGCATTCTTCGTCAGCCAATCTATTGAGTTGACTGATTAAATATTATTACAATCGTGAGTAATAAAATTTTGGCTTACAAGATTTTCCACTCTATTTTATATGACGGAAGGTACAAATTCCTATAATGACTAATAACAATAAAATAGCTTGGTCGCACTTTAGTCAAATTTTCTAGAACTTGACTGCTCTTCTTTTCGGTCCAATATAAAACTCTTACCTTGATTTAGCCCTATCGTGAAGGGCTTTGGGTGGTGGTTTCTGCGCCTTTTTAGCGCTCTCAGCGATGCTGATCTCTGAATTGATCTTCAGTGGAGCCTTGCGGCCCATCACCGTAAGCAATTCCCTTTAAAAGTCTTACAACGTATCTAGTAATTACAATACTACAGTAAAGACTTGATTTGCATAATATTTGATAATTCACTTTTGTTTTTATGATTAGCTGTCCGCCACAGCTTCGCACGGGTGTTAAGCCTCTGAAATTCTCGGGTTTTATCTACTAAATCATTTTAACCGACTTCAAAAAGGAGAAGGTTATATGTTCCGCTGTATGTATTTTTCCTTTAAAATAGAATCTACAGCATATGAACTGATTCATTCAGCAAATTTATAATTTTCATTATTTCATCATCATCATTTCAGCTAAAAGACACACTGTTTTGGACATAGGCCTCCTCCAAAGATCTCCACAATGAACGGTCTTGTGCGTCTCACATCTATAGGATTTACGCGACCCTCACCATTGGACCACAGTATGCGATTGCACCTCCAGAAACTTTCAGCCCAATCGACCATATGTTCTGTGAACAATATGCATTGCCCACTGCCACTTAAGTTTATGGTAAAACAAAATCCTAAACTAGGAGATTAGGATTTTTTTACAGGCCAAAACCGTTGCACAAACTAGTGAGCATATGAAACTGATTTCTATGTATTTTTTTCCTTATTTTCGTACACATATAAACCATCCTGTTAATTTGATAATGCCCAGGAGTAATCCATAACCTCGCAATTGGAACCACTTGAGCAGAAAATTGAAGAGCTGTGTCCCATGAAAAAAAGTTCCTTATCCTATCAGAAACCTTTGCACACCAAAGGTTTCTGATAAAATGATGTATAGAAATATCTCCTTATGGGTTGCGTACATAAAGCTAGCATGGCGTGTAATTATCACATAATTCAACGCCAATAGGGAGATTCGGATTTCGTAATTTTTACGGTTCCTTACTCAATCGCTTTGTTGTCCTTCTGTCCATCTATTCATCATAGCACAGCATAGCAAAGCCGGCCTTATAATGTTTCCACTGCTGGGACTCAGGCCTAATGTCTAGGAGAGGGAATGGGCCGTAATCCACCACGCGGGCCTAGTGTGGGTTGGTGGATATCAGTATTCGGATTTTTGGTTCTAGGACATGCCGGTTTCCTCACGATATTTTGCTTCACCGTTTTGAGAGCAGTGGTGATGAAACAAATTACATAAAGCAATGTGCCTGGCTGGGTTTAAACCCACGATCTTCAACTTGTAAGTCGGGGCCGTTACTACTCGACCACCACTGCTCTTCATCTATCAAAACTCTATTACTCAGGAATGCGTGGAGGTATTAAGCACAAATTAGTATCCAGCAACACAGGTCTTCTAATCTGTGGAGTAATTAAAAAAATTAAACTTTTAAGTCAACACAAAGATAAGGAAGTTTATGCTTCGTTTAGGTGCATATAAAGAAATCATCCAACTCGACATACATTTTCACTGTGTTTTCAAACAACCGCTTTTACGCGATTATGACGTTATTACACATTTTTCATTAGATATTTTGAAATCAATTTATAAATTTATGTAAAACTAATCCAGTAAAGACCTCTGGAAACCTGCTATTTTACATAATTTTTGATACTTCATAATTTCAACTCAAAAATTAAAAAAGTAAAAAAAGTGTAGTAATAGTAGCCTTGTAAATTTAATCAAGATTCTGAATGACGACAACTGTTTTCAAAACTTTCAAGGATTTAAAAAAAAACATGTATTTGGAACAAGTTTTGTAAAATATTCGAGTAAATCACGGAATTACCGAATACTAACAGAGTTTTCAGTCATTATCTCTCTTTTTTCGCGTTGCCTTTTCGTCAACCATCGCGTTGGATTGCGTTAGATAAAGTAACAAGCTTTACACCATACTCCATGTTGATGACAGGCGAGTGAAAAAGGACCCTCTTAAGGGGACCGTTCTGTTGATTTAGAATCGTGAAAGGAATATTTGTGTCACAAATAATGGAAAAAGTCTGAAAATTGTAATGTGTATCAGCCTTTATTGACTAAAACCTACCCGTGTTCCTTCAGTTGCCCTTTGCGTTCAAGAGATGTGGTGACTCTTACGAGCAATCTTTATTATAACCTTGCACTGTCACACGGAAATGTTCTAGGAACACTCTTGCCAAAAAAATAAACTCGTTTTGTGAATATGAAATCAAGTTACCTTCGATACACTTTTTTTTTCCAGTCTCCATGGTCGCTACTAGTTGTCCATTGCATTGCATTGTTCTAAGGCTATGGCCACTCCCACACAGCCTTAAAACCTAAAGAATCAATTTAGGTAATTAGACCTAAGTTTAAAATAAAAACAAACATTTGAATCTGAAGTTTACTTAGGAAAGTCGTAAGATCGCATCTCATCTGTAAAACCATTAGAACATGTGCTTAACACGTTAAAATAGCTTTATTAATATAGCCTCTAGTAATCCTTAGTTAACAGTTAATTATCATTCACGAACATCTATGAGTACGGTTGTTAACCACCTTTAAGAACCTTTCAAAAGTGACTTAAAATGGTCTTGTTGAAAGAACCTTAACTAATCTTGATTTTTTTAAATTTCATTTAAAATTTCAGGATTCTGAGACAACAGGAAGTATGAATTTTGATCCCCTTGAGAGTGTCGAAATATATATTATTTGCGACATAAACGGCCGTATCTTTTTTTGTTAACTCAGAAGTTTGATTTTTTCCCAATTGTGAAAAAATGTCCCAAGGGAATGTTCCCTTGGGACATTTTTCTATTTTTGCGCGGTTATTTTATTCAAAATAATAAACTTCTAGTACAGAAAACTCTCTCTCCCTTTTAGAAGCCACATAATAAACACCTTAGTTCACGAACTAGCTCGAAGTTTAGTATATTAATAACTCTGCGAGTTCTCAATTAGAGCGCTGTTGGTACCGCTATGGAACTAGCAAATGGTTTAGTAGTACATAATGCATGCACTGAAGACTTTGAGGTTTAATAATAGAACGGAAAGCTAAAAGCAATGAGAACACGTAGTTATAAGACATTGTTTAGCGCACATAGCATGTGCAGAGAGCTGTAATTATATAGCAAAATATTAATCATGCTACGACACAACAAAGTCTTATCGAAATCAGCCTCCCTAGCCAAGTTACAACCGTTTCGTTTCGTTGCTCGCCTCGAGTCGGCCACGCTACCTTTTTATGTTCTGACCACGTGACGTTTACTAAGTACCAGTTTCGGCCTATCTATATCTACGGCCGCAGGTCGAAACAAAGAAATAAATTTCTCACATTCGCGAACGCGAATGCGAATATTTGAATTCAATATTCGCGAATGCGAATACGAATGTTGACTTTCTAGCAAAGTGCGCGCAAAATGTCATACAGGTTTGATATTTTGTGTCAGCCAAGTTTAAATCGAGCATAACAGAGCCGTTACAGACTGATTGAATGAAGCTTATCACACGAAAAGATTTGTTATGATTTGAGGTAAACAAGTTGTTTCACAATTTGAAATTGAAATTGTATAGAAAAATATTAAAGTAAATATAAAATTGTAAAATCATATCAGTTGTATTTTTATTCTATATTCGTTCAATCAATATATTATTTCCTTTTTGTTTATCAGAAACATTCGCCAAACATTTGCCTGTATCTTGCGAATACGAATGCGAATGTCAAAAAATGTGCGAATGTTCAGGAACAGAAACCTGCTTTATTCCTGAGTGACAAAGGCGCAAAAATGTATGCGGGTGAAGCCACAGGCAAACGCTAGGGTGATATAAAATAATTCTTCAATATAATCACTCGAAAACCCGCTCTTACCCGTACCGCTATTAGGCACACAATTTACTATTTTCCGCACTAGTGCGGAATTTATCGTACCAGGCTGGGCGCGCGTTGACCCCATGAAGCGCGCGTCAACCCCCGTTCGTTTGATTGAAACGTCGTTTGATACATGTAGAAATTTTTACTGCAGCCCCCGGCTTCATAAAACCCTCCCCTGCGGCTCGGGTTAATACCGCCTCAGTTGCAGGAAAAAACTTTCTCCACTTGTATCAAAATGTACAGTTTGTTTTGTTTGAGTTTAAAATGATTGTGAATTTGAATTTTGAGTTTATTGTTATTTGACTAAAATAATTTTCTCTTTTGTTACAGGTTGCGCCAAACCTAATAGAATTCGTGAAGTCACCAGTGAACATCATAGATTTTATAGCTACCCTCAGTTTCTACATGGATGTAGTGGTCGAGCTGACCGTTGTCCGACAGTACGTGGACAAAGCCGACATCTTGGAGTTCATCTCCATCATCAAAATCCTCAGGCTGTTCAAGCTGACGAGGCACAGCCCAGGGTTGAAAATCCTGGTGCATACCTTCAAGGCTTCGGCGAAGGAGCTGACCTTGCTGGTCTTCTTTTTGGTGCTTGGCATCGTGATATTTGCCAGCCTTGTGTATTATGCTGAGAAGTCTCAGGTGAGTTTTTCTTTATTTATTTTTTTCTTAGGGTATCTTTTTTTTTTTAGGTGGGTAAATCATCATGACTAAAAACCCACTCCTGTTCCTTCCTTGCCTTCATCCCGGGGCCCCGGGCTTTGTTTTCACACTACCCGTGGCTCCAGTAGGCTTACTAGGCCCTTACAGTTGCTGACATCTCCTTGAGGCGCGCGTGGAACAGTACACGCCGTCGACGACTTCGGCTCGGTCCGGATGGTTATCGGACGGGTATCTGTGTTTGATTTGGCTAAAACTGAACCCTTATCTGACCCACCGTCTGTCAGTCAGTCCGTCAGTTTGTCTGTCTTCCAATTACTTTCATCTCAAAAACTGGTAAAAGTAATAAGATCATATTAATACCCTATACTGAATACTTTTATGTGTATTTTTTTAGTATTACAATTTCTTTATTTCATAGAATAAGAAAAACTATACTATAATATATACTAAGGTTTGCTACTCTTTTGAGCAGTCAGTCAACACAATCTAAGATAATAATATCCATCAAAAGGTTGTCTGTAAAAAATCGCTTTTAACGACCGCCCATTATGACATCCTATTCATTTTAAGTTCCTAATATAATTTGTATTTTTGGTGTACAATAAAGAATATTTCTATCTATCTATATTAATAACAATAATCATTTAATTATCAGGAAATATTCCCATATTAAGACACTAAAATTTATAATTTACTCAAAATACACATTCCACAATTATGCTAAATTACTCGTAGATTAAAATTCAATTCATTTTATTATGTCAAAGTAAAATTATAAAAATAAATAAATTAAATTATAAAATAATAAAAATATGAAAGAAAGAAATATGACATGAAATAGAAATATGATATGAAAGAAAAGGAAGTTAGTGATAGTATGACGGTTGACAGGATAGAATGGAAGAAAAAAACGTGTTGCGCCGACCCCAAATAAGATGGGACAAGGGCAGGAAGATGATGATGACATAATAAAAATACTTACTTTGTCACTACAAAGAAGGTTATGCACATATTTTAGCATTCGCAGGAAAATAGAAAGTTAAAAGGTACTTTTCGTTGACCTAGAATCCTGAAATTCGGCAAAAAGTAAGGTCTGACATCACGAGACAAGGAAAAAGGTCCGAAAACAGTGAATTTGTGGTTACATTACAAAATAATGACATAGTTGCGATTTCGAAAAATCTATGAGACTCGATTCTGGAATCGAACTATTTTCATAGGTACAAATGTACAGAATTCGCGGTACACGAGTCCGATTTGCACTTGACAACATACATTAATATGTCATAAAAATAAAACGGTATTACATACATATTTGTTTGCTTTGGGCCTACTGTTCACGGACGCGTAGCTTTATAGACGCGTATTCGTCATTATACGGTTAGTGTATGCCTATGTTTTTTTTTTATTATTATTCTTGATAGGTTCACGCTTGACCGCTTTCTCACCTGATGGAAAGCGACGATGCGGTCGACGATGGAGCGCGCTTACCTAGAAGTAACCTATTCACTCTTGACTTAAAGATTCCCGGATTGCAGCCATCGGGAAACACAGATTCCGGCAAGGAATTCCACTCCTTAGCTGTACGCACAATGCATGTGTTCCCAAAACGTTATTACGTGAAACTTACATACGAAACCTAAGCGTTCGTGGAAAGAAGGCCTTACCTGTGAAGGTTATAGTAAAATAACCTTCACAGTACTACCTCTCGAATAACCCAATACAAATAAACAAAGTCGCACATACGTGAAAACGATCCCCCTGATCTATTCGCTCACACTGCGCAAATAACGAACAGTTCAATCACAATGCATCACCCTGTCGATGTTGAATGGAAACGAACTTCCCTTTTGTTGCGTCTGTCAGTAATTCCGATGAAATATGTAGCAAGATGAATTAACGGCGAAAAGTCAATATGATTTGGAATCAACAAAAGGTTTGACAAAGAAATGTTATCGACCTTTATTGCCGAATTTATTAAATCATAGTTCTAAGGTTACTATTTTTATTGCCGAATTGATTAAATCATAGTTCTAAGGTTACTATTTTTATTGCCGAATTGATTAAAACATAGTTCTAAGGTTTACTATTTTTATTTCCGAATTGTTTAAATCCTAGTGCTACTGGTTACTATTTTACTACCGAATTGATTAGATCCTGGTGCTACTGGTTACTATTTTTATTGCCAAATTGATTAAATCCTAGTGCTACTGGTTACTACTTTTATTGCCGAATTGATAAAATCCTAGTGCTACTGGTTATTACTTTTATTGCCGAATTGATTAAATCCTAGTGCTACTGGTTACTTTTTTTTACCGAATTGATTAAATCCTAGTGCTACTGGTTATTACTTTTATTGCCGAATTGATTAAATCCTAGTGCTACTGGTTACTTTTTTTAACTGGCCTTCATCATCTCGCTAGTCTTTTCCCAACTAGTTTGGGGTCGGCTTCCAGTCTAACCAGATGCAGCTGGATAACAGAGTTTTATAAGGAGCAACTGCCTATCAGACCTCTTCAACCCAGTTACTGGGCAGCACGATGCTCCTTGGGTAGACTGAGAGTCAGACTTTCTCGTTCTTCTCTCTCATGTAGGCAAGACTATCAAGAGTCTATCAATGACAATCAGGACTGACAAGCTTTAAGTGCTTTCTGGGGCACGGGGTGTCAATAATGTTCTAGATAAGCTTAGAAAAGTACATATGAGTTGAAAATTTCACATTGATACTTGCCCGTTTTCGGACTCACAATCTCATGTATGAGACGCGGGTGTCCTAACCACTGGGCCATCACGACACAATCTTATGTAAACAAAAATATGCGTCCTACTCAGTTCTGTAACTAGCCTTTTATAAGGCCGGTGTGAATTTCAATAATCACCCACCATTAACACCCACTATTTATTTCGTGTTCTCAACTTCAATAATCACCCACCACTAACACCCACAATTCATTATTGCTGGAACCCTTAGCCCACAGAATCAGGACTCCTGGTAGGGTGCGCCTACAACCATATTAGGTACACGATATACATAGTACATTTTGATACAAGTGGAGAAAATTTGTCATTGCGACCGAGGCGGAATTCACCGAAGCTTTAAATACGGGTTTTATGGTGCCGAGTGCTGCAGTGACAAGTTTCCACGTGTATCAAACGACATTTTTCATATATTTATGAAGAAATAAGTAAATGAGGGTTGACGAGTACCTCATAGGGGTCGCTTTGCGCCCAGTCTGATACAATAAATACAATAAATTGTGGCGAGCTCGCGCACTTTTCTACACCAGTGCGAAAAACAGTTAATTGCGCGCCTAAAAGCGATAGGGATAAGATCGAGTTTTCGAGTAAGTGTATTAAAAATAATAGGTATTGCATGTACATATTAACTACGAAGCATAATCCAACACTTGGCCCTGGTTTGATGATTTCTGAGTCCCTTTCTGCACACTGTCCCTGCGCACCGCTGTGATTCTATGTGATTACGGCACTGGTCCTGCCTACTCCAATCATACCTACTCCATTATAGTAAAGACTACACCTAATTCTTGTAACTATTGTGTGGTAGGCCTCTCATGTACCTAGAAGGTATGTAGGTACATAAATCGATGTGAACCTCAGGCTTGAACAGACTTGTGTACTGTTCGGTAGGCCTTGTGTACTCAAATGTATTTGTATTATATTATAGAAACACAGCCATGCGTGTAAGGATCGGAACCCTTTTGAGTAGTTCTAAGATTTGAGGAAAATGTCATATAATAGTTTGTTTAGGAAATCTCGACACTAGGATCTGTATGACAAGTTGAACACTTTTAGAAAATATATTGAGTTGTTTTTGTAAATACACCATGGTAATTTTTGTTTGTTGGTTATTTGTTTGAGAAAAAAAATTATGACTAAACCACTTTTGTTGCAAGATCAGCTCTGAAATATAAAAAAAAATCTGTACTATGTATGTATCTATGTCTCTGTCGTAGTCAACTAGTTTACTTTGTTATTTAGTTAATAGGCTTTTTTTAATTGGTATTAACCAGTGCTTGACTGCGTTCCCACCTGATGGTAAGCAGAGATGCAATCGTTGATGGTGAGGTGCACTAGTTTATTAAGAGCCTATTCACTCTAGCCTTGAAGACAACTACCTTAATAACTAAACGTACTAGTGGCCTGAACAATATTCAGCCGATGTGTCTTTCTCTCTCTTTACGGTGGAGCGAGAGGGTGTATCAAACTTTAGCTGATTGTTATCCATCTATATTCCTTAACTCCCTTTTCCGTTCTAGGGTATGGTAACTATCGCGAACAATTCTGCAGCCCAGTATTCTTAAAACTAAAGAATTCTGCAATTATGACTGGGACACTTAATATTCATTTTGGTCTCAAAAACATCTTATCCCTTTATTTTATTTTTTTACAAAATTTTGTTATGATTTTTTTTTGTCATCGAAATCTTTTTTGAAGTTCCTTGCATCTCGAATCCCATGACATATGTCAGGGTTGGCTTCCAGTCGAATCAAGGGTGGCAGCTGAATTCCAATATTTAAATATTACATCGATACTGTAGGGATCGGAGAGATTAAAAAGACTTATTGGCGTTAATACCCTAATAAGAATTTATGCCGACGAAATTACTCTCCTACATTAGGGTTGTATTTCACAGAGACGTCATGGCATGGCCATGGGCTTTATCATGACATATAAACGAGAAAGAGAGATGGAGCTATTGTGATATCGAAAGAGATGGCATGAGTTATTTTTCTTGTTAGTTAGCGGACTGGCTAGATAAATATACTTTTAAGTTTTTTGCATTTTTAGAATAGGTTTGAAATACATAGAAAAAAAGAATTGTCGGTTGTTTTCAGTAGTGAAGTGACTTTTGATTGAAACGTGATTTTTTTGGAGCTGATAGACATATAAATTATTATTTTTGCGACGCCAAGAGTTTGTTTTCTTCAATACACATCCCGGACCGAAACCCTATCAGATCTAGGCTTCCACACCATACATCGGATATAACTCGAACCCTTTTACAGTTCAGTTTAGGTCGCCAAATAGATCGCTTTAAATGCATGCGGTACAGCCTCAGGTCGTGACGACAAAAAAATATATGGTCGACTGCATAACCTACAATATCCTTATATTTTTTTTTTATATTTCTCTTATTTCTTTATTATTTTTCTTCTCATTACTCTGTCGTATATTTTAATATTTGTTTTATTATTTGGTAATGTGCCTATTTATATATATTTTTTATCTTTTATTTTTTTGTACATTATTTATGTTGTTGTACACTGACAGCCCCAAATCTTTTCCTTTCATTTCAGTCCATCCAAAGGTTGTCTGCTAGAAATTGCCCTGTGCAATAAGACCGCCTATTGTACACTTATTTTTTATAAATGTCTGTCCTGTAATAAGATAAGGTGTGCAATAAAGAAATAAAGTAACAAAAATAATAAAGTTTGTGTGACATATTGTACACATCCTGAGACAGCAAAGCCACTCATATTTTTACTGTTTTATGATTTCATAGAAGTAATTGTATGACGAGCGTTTCTCGCCATCAAACTATAAAGTTTGGCGAGCTAAAAATATGTTAAACGATTGTTAAAAATGTATGAGATAAATAAATAAAAAAACTTAAAACAAAATTGAAGAAGTTGTATTTGAACGCGAAAATCTCAGGAACTAGGGGTTTGAATTGGAAAATTTTCATAACGTTGGATAACCTGTTTATTGAGAAAAACAATAAGTTATATAGCATCACTCTACCACCCACGGGAGCGGTGTAGTAACAAAAGGCGCGGGCGACAGCTGGTGTAAAACCTAAAAACACTGAAAATTAATTGTTGAAACTTCAACGGTCCGGACTAAGCGTTTCGCTTCGTCGTTTATACCGCGTACATCGAAGGACTGGAACAATTTGCCTGCTGCGGTCTTCCCGTCCAACTATAATTTAGGTGTCTTCAAGGCAAGTGAATTGGCTCTTAATAAACTAGTGCGCCTGACCATCAATGATTGCATCTCCGCTTACCATCAGGTGGGATCGCAGTCAAGCACTGGTTTATATGAATTTAAAAAAAAAAAAACATTGAATACAGGAACAGAAAATGCCATGGAATACAATTCAATCACAGAGTGTCACAATACCAAACGTAAGTTTTTTGGTTGGTTGCCAATAATTCCGGGCCCCGGATTTAGTGTTCCCTTACACAAAGACAAGCCTATGGAGGGTTATATCTGTTTATATACTGGATTTCTGTTTTTTTTTTTTTTTGATGTGGCAATTCATTCAAAGACTGCTTCCGATCTAGAGTGGACTTTTTTTGAAGGGTGGAAAACCTCCAATGACTTCCCTCGCTCTGGGTAGAGCGAGAGGGCGAGTCAGACTTTTAATGACTAAAACCATACCTGGATCACATAAGAATTTCCAATTTTCCGCGTTCCTAGCTAGCGGGCATCGGCCCTGCTGAGCCCCAACGGTTTGCTGACATCTGTTTGAGGAGCGCGTGGATCACTTCACGCTGTTGATGACTAGGCTTGGTCCGGTTAATCACCGAACGGCCGGACGGCGAGCTACCTATTGCTCGACTTCCGCAGGCCCGCGTCTACCGTGGCTGGTAGTCAGGTCGGTATCTCGACGGCTGGGGTGTGAGGACGTTCGTTTCCTCACGCGTGCGGCCTCCTCCTTCGCTAGCACTACTGCTTCGCAGAAGGAGGCGACCGGTTGATGATTTTCCCACCCAATAAAAAAAAAACCCGAACCGGGCATTTCAGACTTTTACTGACTGAAACCCACACCTGCTACTTCAGATGCCGTTGCGTTTCACGGCTGCGGTGACACTTTCTAACAATATTGCAGACCTAAGACAACCTTCAGTAATGAAGAGTTTTTGGACCACCGATGTATGATTTCAAATAACTTAATTATATTGACATGAAAAAGTATAAAGAAAGAACTACACTGCGCACACGTGAGCCACGTAGGTACGCCGATGTGGGTGCGTCGGTCTCGATACATTTTATAAGGCAACTAGACTTGCAGAGCTACATTAGATCCACGCCACGCAACGCGCCGTTACGTACAAATCGGGCGTGGTTCACGTGTGCGTGGGTCTAGTGTAGTTCTCGCTTAAACTGTGTCCTCACTTAACTTATAAGATGATATCCCACCCAAAAAAAGTGTATCAAAAACCTTACTTGTTTTCAAATCTCAAAAAAACTAAACATTTTATACAACTTTACTTTTAAAAAGTTCTTTATGACAAAATTAATTTTCACCGCACACTTTCTCCTGTATGACTACTTAAATAACCACTCACATAGTGACGTCACTATATGAGTATGACGCACGGAAACGTCACAAAATATATGCAAAGATATTAAAATAACGCCACATTATGCACGGGACTTCTATTAAATACGCGTGATATTTTAAAGTCCTGCCTCCACACGTGTGGAGATAATTTTGTCCTTTATATATATGGTGTAAGTATCTGGAAAACGGTCCACTTATGGGGTGGGTTATTTATGCACTGCGGTGTACGTCATGTAGATAATAAACATTCAATATCACCGTCACATGGCGTCATCAAGATGAAGGTTTTAACTCACGTCGAATTTGTTTATAGTTTTTTTTTAATGTTATGTGGGAAGTCGACAAAAAACTTCTCCAGCTCAAGGTGGGTGAGAGGGAGTGTCAGATTTTACTGACTAAAATCCACCTGTGTTCAAACAGTGAAAAACTTTTGATATGCAGATCAGTTGTTACTTATTTCCACAGTTACAAAGACGTTTACAAAGAAAGACAGAAAAACAGTTAATTTACGCGAAATGACGCAATCACGAAAGGAAAAACGTATTAATTGACATCTGCAAAGGTGGACCGACGACCTGGTGAGAGTCGCGGGAATGTGGTGGATGCGAGACACATAGGATCGATCTTTGTGGAGACGGCTGGGGGAGGCCTATGTCCAACATTGGACGTCTTTTGGCTGAAATGATGATCATGATGATAAGATGATGAAAACTGCGTAGTTTTAGTATTGACATTATTTTTGAGGATTTCTAGAATTTACTAGCTCCTGCAAGCGGCTTAACTCACGTGAAAATAATAAATTCTTCCAAGAAAACATAAAAGTTAGTTGAGAGTTTACTATAAAAGTCAATGATAAATTAATCATTGGTTTCTTTTTTAGGGTTCCATACCTCAAAAGGAAAAATCGGACCCCTCATATCACTTTGTTGTCCGTCCGTCTATCTGTCAGTCAAAACCGTTTATCTAGTAAACGCGTGGCGGTATCGAGTTGAAATTAAAACCATATGCTAAAGTTCGCGGTTCCTTGAAGCTTTGAAAAGATCTCTCTAAGTTAACGAAAAAAAAAAGATTTTCCTAAGATAGGCCGTTTATGTCGCAAAAAAAACGCCCGTTGATCTAGAATTCTGAAATTTGGCATAAAGCAGGGTCTTATAGCACAAATAAAGGAATAAATCTGAAAACAGAAAATTTGTTGTGACGTCACAAAAAAAAAATTGCGATTCGAAAAATCTTCGAGATTTCGGAGTTAAACTATTCAGATATGTAGGTAAGTTTGTACGGAACCCTCAGTGCGCAAGTCCGACTCAATCTTCAAATCAAATGCGGCCCGCCTTTGATTTAAAAAAAATCTACTTTATAACGAAATTTAAAAATCTGGCTTCAATTATAAGAAAACAAGCGCAGGGTACACGCGGTCGTTTTTTCAAAACACTTTGAATTTAACCCCAAGTAACAAGAAAGATACAGTACAATCATGTTGAATTGGGTACTTAACTCTATTCTTTTTATTGTTTATATCAAAAAGTTACTTTTTCCGAAATCAAAAATAGAAAGTTTTGAAATTCGTTAAATATTAATCAAGTTAGATCTTTCAAATCTGGTGGAAGGGGAAACTGTCAAATAACAGTATGTATAAGGATGCTTATATTGAAATATGACGTCACCACCAATAGGTTACGTGCGATCAAAAGACATAGTGAGATATTCCTACCAGGCCCCCACTCTTTGTCAAACAAATGTTTGGAAT
The DNA here is from genome assembly GCA_949316375.1 of Mythimna vitellina. Taxonomy (NCBI): domain Eukaryota; kingdom Metazoa; phylum Arthropoda; class Insecta; order Lepidoptera; family Noctuidae; genus Mythimna; species Mythimna vitellina. The sequence goes on along the minus strand of OX438699.1, from coordinate 2,384,779 downwards.
AATTTAATATACATTTTTGATGCTGTTTTCAAAAAAATATTTCTTTTTAGTGTTATTTATTGGTTAGTATAAAATCATCATCTTACTGCCCTTGGGACAAATCTTATTTGGGGTCAGCGCAACACGTTTTTTTCTGCTATTCTATCCTGTCAACCGTCATACTATCACTAACTTCCTTTTCTTTCATATCACTCTTCACACAATCCATCCATCTTTTCTTTGGCCTCCCTCTCCCTCTCCACCCATCCACATGTATACTCATAACTCTTTTAGTAACATACGTTTCGTCTCTCCTCTTTACGTGACCATACCAAGACAAACGATTCTCCTTCAACTTTTCAGTCACTGGCGCCACTTTCAAACTTCCTCTAATATATTCATTTCTCACTTTATCCATTCTCGTCACACCACACATCCATCTCAACATTCTCATCTCCGCTACATGCAATCTTTTTTCATCCGTCTTTTTCACAGCCCAATATTCTGATCCATACAGTATGACAGGTCTTATCACGGACTTGTAGATTTTACCCTTTAACTTGGGGGGCATCCGTGGATCACAAACTGTTCCAGTGACCTGTCGCCATTTCATCCATCCTGTATTGATCCGATGTGATACGTATTGGTTAGTATAAAATAATGTACAAAAATAAGTACATGCAAATACCCAATTATTAAACATTTATGATTTATAATTATATCTACATTAACAAACATTGACCCATAAATGTCACATTGAAATTACGTACGATCTGAAACCCGAATCTAATTATTTTTCTCATTTCATCCCCTTTTAATACACCGTTATGATTTCATGAAAATTGCATCATATCAACGTTCTCACGAAAACAAAGTGATTATGTCCACAAAATGGCCACTTCGTTGGAACACTGAATAAATTGCTGAAAATTTTATTGCATACATAATTTCCATTTTCATTAAGCTCTTGGATATTATGTCTGGATTTATAATGATGAGGTTATTTTCAGAAGGTCTTTTAAAGGCGGCTTATGTTGTTTGATTTTCATTCCATATCAAAATCATTAAAAAAAAAATTAAAATATTTTTACACAACTATTTTTTTTTTTGTTCGGTACAGTTTTAAATGGTCGTTTTCTATGGAAAAGAGCCAGCAAGAAACTCCATGGTTACTCTTATAAAAAATGGTTGTTTTGACAATACTACCATATTACAATATATTACAATAGGTATATGGGGACAGTGTAGACCGGCCATTACTGTACGCAAAAATACAATGGAAAGTGGGTCAAAATAGTAAGTAATCTATGAATCCGTGGAGTATACAGTGTTCTCACATTCACTCTATAAAAAAGAGGTTACATAAGAATAAAATAAACCTGTCACTAATGAAGTTAGGGAGGTTGAATAAAAGTCTAATATAATATTAAAAAAATTGCAAAAGCAATGATTACATTACTACTTACCCGATTTCGAACCCACAACCTCATGCATGAAAGGCGGGTGCCTTAACCACTGAGCCATCGCGACACTCATTCACCTCATTTGGCAAGAACAGTAATTTTCTCAAGAGCAGAAACAAAAAACCAAATTGCCCAATCCTATACACATTGTTAAGAAATCACAAAAAGCCCCATGAAGTAAAAAACACTAAAATTTAATATCCACTCTAATACAACTTTGAAATCTCCATTACCCGTAATTGAAATATCATGAAAACAAACGATCCATTTCAAAGTGAAATCGTTGCAAAAAACAGTGTAAAATACTCCTGAAAATCATTTTTGAAGTGTACAGGTATGTAAGTGGGTGAAAAACGACTGAATTTCACCCATCAACCGGAACTGAGTGGCCCACTGAAAGTTAATTGACTGTCAATTCGTTCGACTGAAAAAAAGTTGGAAACACAGGTGATTGAAAGGGTAGATTTGCAGAATTGGAGCTTTCAATGTCAACAGCTGCAGGTCAGGATTGTCAAGTTTTTGATGTGTGAAATCATGCAATACGAAGTTGTCTGGCATTTTTGCTGAACTGGACCTATTTGGCGCAGACGCGAGACACAATGTTAGTTATTTTATTTTCTTATTTTTTTTATCTTGAGTGTTTACATGTTGTTTCTGTATCTGTATACGTGTGCCAAATAAAATATTTTTCTTTCTTCTTTCTTTCAATAACTTCTCCCGCATTAAGGTGAAGCAAGAGAGTTGTATCAGATTTTTGCTGACTAAAATCAACCTATGTTTCTTTATTTGCCCTTCGCATTCTAGGGCCATAGTAACTCAATCAAACGTTCCCCCTAGCAGGCATCGATCGTACTGGGCCATCAGTTTTGCTGATGCCCGGGGCGTCTCCTCAGTGGTGGCTGGGGCGTGAGGATGCCCGCTCCTTCCCGGTTTCGGCCATTTTTTCGCAGAGAAGAGGTGTTCATTTCCCATTCCGTCTTGCTCCTGACTATAGCCTGAACCAGAGCCGGAGGTGAGGCGTCGCCACCGCCGTTCACCTTCACGAGGATACGGTGGTGTTCCGCTCAACTGGGGTAGACTCCCACCGTATCCCAATGTATAGAAACATATTTCTTATTAATGCTTTGACTGGTGGAGAATGCCTAAGGGATTAAGTTCGCCTTTGTATATTTGTGTTGAATAATTATGTGGTCCATCGTCAACCACAATCATTGCTTACTATCAAGTGAGTTTAGTAATGAAACAGAAACCATTCAATAATAATAATAAAAAAACCGGGCAAGTTCGAGTCGGACTCGCGCACTAAGGGTTTCGTACAAGCTTACCTATGAAAATAGTTTAATTACCGGATTGAGTTACGAAATTTTTTTTTATTTGATTGATCTAAAAAAATTTTTTTATTTGCAACGTAACAACAAATTTTCAGTTTTCAGATTTTTTTTCTGTACTTATACTATGAAACCTTGCTTCTTGCCAAATTTCAGGATCAACGGAAAGTACCCTATGAATTTTAAATTCTTGAGAGTGTCAAAATAAACGTTTTTTGCGACATAAACGGCCGTACCTTTTTTTTTATTAACTTAGAAATTAGGTTTTTTTACAGTTTCAAGGAACTGCAGACTTGAGTATATGGTTTTAATTTCAACTCGATTCCTCCACGCGTTCCCGAGATAAAAGTTCTTTACGGACAAATAGTCAGATAGACGGACGGACGACAAAGTGATCCTTTATGGGGTTCCGTTTTTTCCTTTTGAGATACGGAATCCTAAAAAACAAACATCAAATTCTATTTTGGGATACTCAAGCAACACATAATTGCCTGCTCTACCTTGCTGCTATGATCGAGGTTCGGACGTATTCATGATTATTCATAAAGGGAAATTCAGTTTATGATCGAAAACATATCAATTAAGTCACAGAGATTAAATGGCCGTAAGTTATATTATTATTGAAAGCAAGCCAACCGTTTTAATATGCATGTTTTTCCAGCCAAAAAGGATCATGGCAGTCCCAAACGAAATTTTGCTGGCATATTTTTTTTTGCGTGTAGTGATGAAAAATTTGGTTGTATGGTTTAAAGGTATTTTTGAATGACATTGCCTGCCTGAATGTCGAAAAAAAAAACTACAAAACCCGATCTACTACATATATAGTATCCTATTTTCTAATCTTGTGTTGTGGCAAATAAAATAATTTTCTTTCTTTCTTAATCTAGTTCCTGTTCTTCCATTTTTGTCTCATATAGCAATTATAGCCTGATTAGAAAGAAAGTAAGAAAGAAAGAAATAAAGAAGGAAAGAAAGAAGGAAAGAAGCAAAGAAGCAAAGAAAGAAAGAGAATATGTTTATTTGACGGTGACAGTGAGGATGTCCGTTCCCTCATGCGTGCAGCCGTCGCATTACTGCTTCACAGAAGAAGGCGACCGTCACTTATTATATTATCAGTATTCAGTTGAGGGTCAGGTTAGACTAGAAGCTTCCGCCCTAGAGCAGAAGAAGTCATCAAATGATTTCCCATTTAAAAAAAAACCAAAATAATTTATTCATTTCATTATTTATAATCATACAATAAAAGACAAAAAGAAGGAAAAAGAAAAATAGGTACAAAGGTCGTTCTTATTTCTATAGAAAATCTTTTCCAGCATACCTACGAAAGTAGAGTTGGAAAAAAACGAAACATAGATACTTTGTGTAGTAGAGTAATAGGAAAAAAATAATGAAGGAAAGGCAATGTAATAATGTAAATAATAAGATTGTTACTCTACAACAATTTCCATACAAAATGCGTCAATGCCACAATAACGGTGACTACACAATTTTAGTAAAAGTATTAGTGTTTAGTACTCCAGTTACTGACAAAATGATTAATTGAACTTTAGCTAACAATGTTAAGTATAAAGGAATTCCTATTGTAGAAAATTTTTAAGGAACAATAACCCTGAACTATGTTGGAAAATTTAATGGTAATATCTTCATTGTATTTTTTTCCCGTTGGAACAAAAATAAATTATAGAAAATTAACTACTGTTATTGGCAGTCAAAAGACTGACAATTTTTTTTCTTTTTTCGTTTGTTTAGTTTAGAAAAAAAAAATAGTTTTTAAAATTACTTTGAGTACTTAACTTTGATTTTTTTTATCAGAAGGCGAATTTTAGTATTCGGCAGCAAAGTTATCGAGACAGCCTTCTCTGCAAACTTAGTTGTGGTTGTTAATTTATCATAAAATAATAAAAAATAATAATTTTAAACTTGTTTTTGTGTGTTGGTATTTTTGTTTGTAGTGAATAAATTCAAAAGGAAAAGGTAGGAAAAGGGTGTCTGTAAAAAATCGCTTTTAGCGATAAGACCGCCCATTGTGACACCCTATTAATTTTAATTTCCTAATGTAAGTTGTATTTTTGGTGTACAATAAAGAATATCTATCTATATATCTAACTACTGGGCCACTTGAAATTGTACTTTATTATACTGAGTGACATAAGCTAAAAATGTTTTCTATTTCCACACAGGAGAAGCTGCTGGCTGAAGCCAGTATTGCAATTCTAGCTCTATTTTACCGAGATTGTGCCAGTTTCAATGATTGCACATTCTTATTTTTCAGCTGTATTACAGATACTTGAGACCCAAAATTACACCAATTTTATATCATAAAATCCATTAAGAATCAATTGGTGAACAATTAACACTCTCAGCGCCATGTGGTTCACCGGCCACCTACATGAATTATTTTATTGCAAGTCAATATGATTTTTTATAACTTGTCTCCGCAGGCTATGTAGGCGGATGGCTTTTTAATATGAATTTGTGGGATCATAGCGGTACCAGCGCCAGCAGCGCCCAGCAGGCCGTGTGCCCGCTAGGTGGCTGGCGGGATACATCATGATCCGTGATCACAAATTCATATTAAAAAGCCGGCCGCCTCAACGCGTATCCCGCCAGCAGCCAACATGGCTTGGTACAAAAGTTTGTTCAATTGAACTGTGGTCAGCTGCATAAAAATATATGGGACTCGCGCGCCGCCCACATGGCCTGCTTCTCTAGAAAATGTTTATATATAGTGTTAAAACAGCCACTGAAATTCACTCGAAAAATCCCACCAAAAAACTTCTGACATATATAGATATACCTAGGCAAAAGTAGACACAAGTAATGGGGTGGTCAGACTTTGCCGTATTGTTTTGTCCATCAACTCTATAATAAACCCCAAACTCTGTCCATGTCACCCACGCCACACCAGATAATTAGGCCGTGTCCACATATAACCGGAACTTTTTGTTGGTGTTCGACCCCTACTGGGTGATGTTTATGGCAAAACTTCCGACCCCCACAAACATAAAAATTGCGAAGTCAAACAAAAACTCGGTAACACTGTGTCGCGGTGGCGTTTGCTTTGACACTCTACGTAATACACTGGGTGACATTATAAAAATATAGGGATGTGCTGTTGTGAGGTGAAAATGTATCGATAGATAAATAATAATTTTTTACTACTATCACACAACGCCATCCAGTCCAAACTAAGCAGAGCTTGTGCTATAAGTACTAGACAACTGATAAACATACATATAGTATATTTCTTAATACATATATTTATAGATAAAATAAACGCAGACACATAACAAATGATCGTGCTCATCACACAAATATTTATCTTGGGTACGAATCGAACCCGCGAACAATTGTCAATAATTCACGAACTAAGTAGGTCAACCAATTTCTGACGAAGTAACAGATATTCTTTCAAATGCTTATACAACAAATTTTCTGATTCTGAACACTTGAATTTGGTGATTTCCTTGTAAACGTGAAGTCATTTTTTTTAGTTAATTTAATTTAAATTAACTATGGGTATTCCAAGCCTGAAATAAACGAAATGATTTTATTATTATTATTATACAAATTTTTAGATAGAAAATCTTATTTATAAGTAAGTGATGCTAAATAAGAGAGAGCAGTGGTGGCCGAGTGGTAACGGCCCCGACTTACAAGTTGTAGGTCGCGGGTTCAAGCCCTGCCAGGCGCATTACTTTGTGTAATTTATTTCATCACCACTGCTCTCAAAACGGTGAAGGAAAACATCGTGAGGAAACTGGCATGTCCTAGAACCAAAAATTCGAAGACATGTGACATCCACCAACCCACACTGGGCCCGCGTAGTAGATTACGGCCTTACGGAGGCCTGAGTTCCAACAATGGGAACATTATAAGGCCGACTATGCTAAGCTATGCTAAATAAAGTTGTGTATCGATAAACTCATATCCATTTTTCCCAGCCTTACGCTAGCCGAACGCGCAGCTGTTTTATTCCAGCCAAAGAATGCGTTGGAAACTTTACCAATATGCCGCCAGTATTGAAATTTTCCTCGACAATGTATTTTTTTCAATGCGCGCGCTTTTATTATCAACCTTGAGGTACACGTATTACATAAGTTATACATATGTATGAGGGTAATCTTCTTTTTCTTTCTTATATATAGTCTTTGAATAATATAAGAAAATTGGTACTGTTTTATTTGTCAAGTTGCTACTGAAAGTAGCTTCGCTCACGCGAAAGTACAAAACTGTATCAAGGGAACTTACTGCTGATATAAAAAGTACTTCAAGTGCTATTCCAGGACCATGGTCTACAAGTATGCCAAATTTAATCCGAATCCATTTAGCCGTTCAAGCGTGAAGAATAAACAAACATACATACACACAACACACACTCACAAACATGCGCTTTTGTATTAGTGTGATGTAATTTATTCGTTTTGTGGCTTTCCATATGACCATCGTCAAATGATTTATGTTATTATCAGAAAGGTTTCTGCATAAAAAAACGAGGTGATAAAGCGACAGTCTGCAATTTTTTTTTATAAAATTGTTCTAAGCATCCTTAAGAAAAAATCTATGGGAAGGTAATGGCGCACTGTAGTGCTTCTAGAGGAGCTATTATAAAAAAAAAAATATTTTCAGAAACTAAAGCCTATAGACAAAATAATTGAAAAAGAAAAAAAATTGCCGACAGAGCTTCATACTCACAAAGATATCACAATGAAGATAGTTAAGCGACTATGAAAATACTAATAAATAAATGGTTCGGAATACTTATGTTGAAAAAGGTATCATCAAAGTAAACTGATGATGATGACGGAGAAGGTAGGCACTGGAACTCCGTAATTAATCAATGTAACCTAGCCGTATTTGGGCTTATAGAATTTGTATGAGATGTACTTTTTGGCTATAAGGCCCTATCGGTCTGATCTGATGATGGAGCCGGAAAGTAGGCACAGGAACTCCGTAATTAATCAATGTGCCCTAGCCGTGTTTGGGCTTATTAGAATTATCATGAGATGCACTTTGGCTACAAGGTACTATCGAACTGATCTGGCGATGGAGCCGACAGGTGGAAAGTAGATACAGGAACTTCATAATAAAACAGTGTAACCTAGCAGTGTTTAAGTTAATAGGAATTGTCATGAGAAATAGGCACTCTGGTTATAAGTGTATCGCAACTAAAAAGTCTGAAATAAAAAAAAATTGGAAGTCAGTGTTCCTCGGTATTGTTTGTATTTTATTTAATACTGACTTCCGAAATTAAAGTTATTTTGATCATTTTTTTTTGTGAATTCGGTTACTTTTTTTTTTGTAAAAACTTTTCTTCTCCACATTTGAGAAACCATCCTCATCGCAACAACTAATGGCTACCAATCCAACGTGCTTTCATCACATAGTAGGTTCTACAGCATAGAATATTCCTCCTAATAACTAAGCTCCTATTTCCAAAGAAAAATAAGTGACCACATTTAGCGAACGAATTGCAATTTGTTGTAATTAGCTAACAGGAAAACCATGTAGGCCATTCATGCACATAATAGGTATTGATAATTCCCTTAGGACACTCATGAGCAGGAAAGACAAATCCTCGAGTTGGGGTATGGATACATCGACTATTGAGGACGAGTCCTAGATACCTACTTTATCGTTGACACTTATGTCAACTCCTCTTACTGTTATTTGGGAACCCGGTGGCGGCTCCTTCCGAGGACCTTGAAAACACATGGCATTTTCCAACTGTTGGATCTAGCTAGTTTGGCCACCGCTTGGTGTTACTCCTTTTGCACCAGGACCTGCGTGTGGTTGATATGTATCTATTGCCATTTAAATAAAGTTAAATTATAATACTTAAAAAAAAAAAATTACCTGGTAAAAATTTTACAACTGCCAGGAATGCAAACCAAAAATAGGGCAAAGTAGTGTACTCTTCTATTTTTTTAAATATTCAGCATCAACATATACCATGTACCTATTTAAAGAGCACAAGCTTTCAAAAGATGTGTTTTAAGACCATGATTTTACATGAATATTATTAGCGGCTTCGAGCTAAGTATTTATGTACAGATATCGTGCAGCCAACCAATAACACTGTTCGAAGTGTTACATTGTATTATAAACAAAAAATGAAAAAAGTAATTGCGTTAATTTAATGAAACTAAAACTTTATTATGCAAAAAAAAAAAAACAAACGAAACGTAGAAATAAAACTAACATAAAAAGTTAAAATCAAATCTAGTTTCCTTTAACTAAACTTAATTTATTTTATCCCAAATTAAATTCTGATTAGTTTAACGTAAACGTACAATTTTACAAACTGTTTGATTCTAAAATTGTTTACCAAATAATCTCTAAATGCTATGTGAATTTAATTGCAAAACGCAAACAGCGAGAGTAAAGCCGCAAATAACTGCTAGTGCACACAACAAACAAGTTGAAAATGCAATCAAGTAACATACATATATATCTATGTACATTTTGTCTCGACTCAAGTGGCTCACCAAACAAGTGTGAAATAATTAATTATTTTAAACGATGTTGTAATTAAGGTTTTATACTTTTCACTTCTTTGTGTTTTTGGGAGATTTTGTGGTAGACCCGAAGACCTAAATATTATTAATATCAGTAAGAATATTTCACAACTTTCACACATTGCCATCTAGTCCCAAACTAAGCAGAGCTTGTGCTGTGAGTACTAGACGACTGAAAAACATACTTATATATTTCTAGATACATACATATTATAAATAAGTTACAAGTAGATATAGAACAAATGATCGTGCTTATCACACAAACATTTGTCCTGAGTGGGAATCGAAACACGACCTCCGGCATAGCAGTCGAAGCTACTTTCCACTAGACCAACAGGCTTGTCATATTATGTAGGTAGCATAGACCTGGCGGTTGATGTAAGTCTAGGTCCAGGAACGATGGATTAGGGGTTATCTGTCGCCCCATCAATCTGATCTTCCAGCCACGGTAAGCGAGGGCTTGCGGACGCGTGAGCAATGGGTAGGTCACCATCAGGCCATACGGTAAGGACCGAGCTCATGTTTTCACCATGCGCCCTTTTTTTTTTTTATTGGTTGGGAAAATCATCCTAATGACATCCCCGCTCTTGGGCGGAGCGGGAGATAGTGTCAGACTCTTACTGACTAAAAACCCACTCCTGTTCCTTCGTTGCCTTCGTCCCAGGGCCCCGGGTTCCGCTTTCACACTACCCGTGGCCCCAGTAGGCTTCGACCCTGCTGGGCCCCTACGATTTGCTGACATCTCCTTGAGGCGCGCGTGGAACAAAACGCGCCGTCGACGACTTGGGCTCGGTCCGGACGGTTACCGGACGGTCAGACGGCGAGCCACCCATTGCTCGCCGTCTGCAAGCCCGCGCCTACGGTGGCCGGAAATCGGGATCGGAATCCCGGCGGCGGTTGGAGCGTAAGGACCGTTGCCTCACGCGATCGGCCGCCTCCTTAGCTAGCATTACTGCTTCGCAGAAGGAGGCGACCGCCTGCCACTCCTCCTCGCTCCGGAGCATGGCCTGAACCAAGGCCCGGCGCGAGAGATCACCGCCGCCGATTGCCCCCACGTGGTCACGGCGTTGCTCTGCCCAAGCGGGGCACACCTCCACCGTGTGCTCCACCGTGTCCTCCGGGTGGGCCACACAGTGGCGACACCCGGGCGTGGTGGGCCACACAGTGGCGACACCCGGGCGTACCATGCGCCCTTCAAATAAATGTGTGCAAACCGTAGAAGTCCAGCAGGGCCGTTAACCGCTATAACCTCGAGGAATTTCTGGAACGGAAACTGTAGTCTTAGAACGCAAAGGGCAACTGAAGGACACAGGTGTAGTTTTAGTCGTTAAAAATCTGATACACCCTGTTGATCCACCTTAGAGCGTGAGAAGTCATTGGATGATTTTCCAACACAAAAAAGGTACCTATGTAAATCCATTAGTAATCAATATTTGGTGGGGATGTGGAATCATCGTTCTTATCCAATTCTAGCTACGATTTTGGCTTCAGTTTCTTTGTATAAAAATAGGCACTGGGATCGGTTACGAGACCAAAAAGTCAGGAGGATATTGACAAATAAAAAGGGATGGAACGCATATAACTGAAATGGTAATATCGGCAACACACTTGTGGTGTGTCGAGGAATAATCTTATTGTGTACCTTAAAAATATATATTTTTATTTACAAGAATAATCATACATCGATTCATATAAATAAAATTCCAGTGTATGTTTTGTAATATCAAAATAAGAAAAAGTTTCTTCGATACCACAACTATTTTCCGGTTCATCTCCGAATTTTGACGGAATTTTTACTGATGGATAGTTGATTTTATAACGAGTAACTAAGTTTTTATTTAGAAAAAGGAATGGGTTCCGGAAAAAAAAAATTGTTTTTGTAATGTGCTGTTTTACAACTTTGAGGCGGACAAAGTCGTTGGCTCTAACTAGTTGATTATATTAAAGAATATTTCTTTATGTTATTTATTGTTCTCTAGTCAGTCTATCATCCTCTCCGTCGTCAATTAGATTGATTGATAGTAACTTAATTGAATAGTCGGAAATACCAATCATAGCTCACCGTCCAGCCAAACCATCGGATCCTGGGGTGGTATTTTTGGCGTTCAGCCTTCGCACCGCCACTCTCATCTCTACCTCGGTTATCTCCAGAATATTATCGTCGTCGCCGTCGTGTTCCGCGTCGGCGTTCCGGACATTGAGCTATGGGTAGCTCACCGTCCGGCCGTTCGGTAATTAACCGGACCGAGCCCAGTCGTCAACAGCGCGTACTGATCTACGCGCTCCTCAGGGAGATATCAGCAAACCGTAGGGGCTCAGCAGGGCCGATGCCTGCTATCTAGGACCGCGGAGAATTTCTGAAAGAGAAACCCGTAGTCCTAGAATGCAAAAGGTAATTAAAGGACACAGGTGTGGTTTTAGTCAGTAAAAGTCTGACACGCCTTCTCGCCCCACCCAGAGCGCGAGAAGTCATAGGATGATTTCCCACAAGCCCGGATCGAAGCGCGGCTCAAAAAAATGTCAGCAAGATTTAAGGGACCAATTACGACTGATGTGCATTGTACCAAGGAGTGCTCGTTGCAATAGAACAACCGAAAGAACACAATGAGTTTTAGTCGGTAAAAGTCTGATACTGTCTCCCGCTCCACTCAGAAAAAAAAGGATAAACCAGTCAATGAAGGAGATTTTTTCTTACTTTTTTATGCATAGTTCAGTGGCTACTTCATGAATATACACCACAAATATTTAATTAGTACAAATATTTAAAGAGCTTATTAGAAAAGGTCTTATGATTATTTAAGTAAAGTCTCAATAAATAATATTCATAAACAGCAAAGTTATTCGCGTTTGTCTATATCCTAAAATGTTACTCAATTCATCGAAATATTGTACAGACTTGTTGATTATGAATGAATGAATGGCGTTAAAAATGGAAAAAACACTGCTCGTAGTATTTTCTAGTAGCATTTGTTATATGTGGAGAAGTTAATAGACACTTTTATACAATATTATGAGTTACCAGGGGGCCACATGTGCAGAAACAGTCACTGTCAAACAAGCGTGTCTTCGACATAGTTTTTAACCTTGTTGTAATATGCGTTTTTGGTTAGGACACGCTTAATATGGGTTTTGAACTTTGACTAGCTAAGTTCAGTAACCTCCTTAGGCAGCTTGTTAAAAAACATATGCTGTTTACTAAAGATGACTTGCTAGTCTTAGTTAATCTCCATTTGGGTAATACGATTTCGTGTTTACTACACGTATTTATGTTATAAAAATCGCTTCTAATTTCGAAGAATCCTAAGTTTTTACGAAAATACTAGATACTTTCTAAGATAAATCAGAGTCAGTATATCGATTTCTTTGAATTTATTTCTGATTCAATTATGAATTTACCAGTTATGAAAAATTTTCGTGGTCAATTTTGGGATTTCGTTTTTTTACTTTTTACTACACAAATAAGATTTTTAGCGGGTACGGATAGAGCCCCATTATTTTGTACTAGTTAAAAAATAGAGGTATATTTGTTCCATAGATATTATAGAGGGCTACCTATATTTACTGCATGAAACGGGTCAGTGGGCAAGAATAAAATTAATCGTTTAACGATATACCCAACACTTCACGATTAAAACAAGGTTGTATTATCGACTTAACGAAGAGTTTTTAATTACTGGGATTAATTAATTTCGAATTGGCAGAGTGATTCTTGTAACACAATTATCTCTGTGGTATTTCTTGTTTTAATTTATGTGGCTTTCTTCAGACTCGATTTTGGTAGAAAATTAACTTGTTTTTAATCCGTTTATTTAGTTAACAATAGGTTTGTAATTAATTTTTCTTCCGCAAGGCCTCTTTTGTTTTTGATGAAAACTCGTAGTGAAAAATATCTTTTTTCCGCGACTTCGTTCACTAAAAGTCGATTTTTTTTTCTATTAGGTTTTTGATTGTTTTTTTTTTATTATAATTAATAGCTCTTGTCCGCGACTTCGTCCTGGACCAGTCAAAACTATGGTACTGATCACGTTATTGTGAAAAAAATTAACTCCGAGTCTGATTCCTCTAGTTTTTGGAGTAAAATTATTGGTGTAAACATTTTAATGGAAAGGTCACTAGGAGTTAGTGAAATCAGGAATTCTTGAGGGTAATGTGCCGGATCTTCTTGATCATTATCAATAGAAAAATTCAGTGGAATAGATACTTATCTATGTCCTCGCTACTATTTCTAGCCGTGAATCACATTTACTGGTAGTCTTTATTTTCTATTTAGACTACATCTGTATAGACTTTGGAGATTAGATCTTCAATGCTGTTATGCTGGTAATTTTTTCTCCTAAATCACGATCAATTTCGATTTTGTTTTCGTTTTCACAATAAGGTACATCTCCATTGCTTATGTTATTTTCACAATCACACCAATATTATAAACGCAAGGTTTATGTATGTATGTGAATGTGCTCCTTTACGCTGATACGCCTGAACTGATGTGGATGAAATTTGGCGCACGAGGAAATCATATCTTGGAGTAGTGCATAGAACTTTTTATTCCTTAAGTAGGTATGTGCCCTGAGAAAAATAGCGTGGACAAAGCCGCTGGTAGAAACTGGTTACCTATTGCTTACCTAACAATTGTTACAATTATTTCAATCAAATCATATTATAATACTGTTGACACCCCATTTTACTGATATAAATACTAATGTATTGCCATAGCAGATTGCTAATAACGTTGTCTAACTATAAAACGCAAATATATTTGTCATCATCATCATTTCACCCGAAAAACGTCCACTGCAGTGTCACCACAATGATCCATCAGATTCCCGTGATCCTTACCATGGTATCGGTGTACCTTATAGCAAGCCTTCTAACACTGCAAATTACGGTCAACACTACAAAACTCTTCGGCCTCATTGACCATCCTATTTTGAGAGCAATATAGGCCTGCCTACGGCCTTTCAAATTTGGCGATTCTTCAGAATATATTTAAAGCCACCTATTAATCTAAATCCATTTCTTTTGTCCACAGGATAACCCTGATAATCAATTCAAGTCCATCCCCCTAGGGCTGTGGTGGGCCATCGTCACGATGACCACGGTGGGCTATGGGGACATGGCCCCGAAGACGTACCTGGGTATGTTTGTGGGGGCCCTCTGTGCATTGGCGGGTGTACTGACCATCGCGCTACCTGTTCCAGTCATCGTGTCAAACTTTTCAATGTTCTATTCACACACCCAGGTGAGTGTAGATTTTAGTTTGCGAAGATTTTGTTTTAATTCAAGTGTTTGATATAAGAAGTGTGTGATGACTTGATGAGTCATGAAAGTCCTACAGTTTCTACAAAATGTTTGTTTCTTTGTCATATGAAGCAAATAACTAAGTTAGTTTTTTATGCGAAGACTTTTTTCAAGCTTAAATTTTTTTCCAGTTATGATTTATATTCTTGGGTTTTTTTTTATTAGGCCCACCAACATTTGTTAACACTTAAAATTATTACAAAATTTCACGGAAATCTATAGCCTGGTGTCATAATTTTTGAGAGGTAAGCACTACATATGCTAAAATGCACAAAATGAATATGTGCCCAACTCGACGGCAGTTTTCTCATGTCAATATATTTTCTTTTGTTTGTTTAGTCTAATCAAAATAATACAATATCTTAGAGCTACTCAGGCAATTAAACGCGTACGCAATTACGAAGCAAAGCGGTGCACTAAGAAAAATTATTTATAAGTCTAATACAGTGCTTTTCGTGACCAAACGCACCAGGATTGCGGTGCGGCGACGAGCAAAGTGAAGCGGAAGAAGAATGAAGAAGCGAAGTTAGATTAATATTTTCGCATTCGCGTTGGATTGCCCACACCCCGTTCGACTATCTAAAGTACTTATGGAAAAGCATTTTATACAAAATATCAGAAAAACATGTATGTTAGTGTTATCATCTGGAAAAAGCAATTACGATACCCATTGATTACTATCTTATTTATTTTCCTTAACTAAAATACGTGACTGTGTACGACGTAATTATGGCAACCATTTAATGCTGACCAATATTGACCACGTCACGTTTCTGGTCGAGATTTGATTAGCTGTGACGTCATATCGGATTCGAACGGAAACATTTATAGAGCTGTTTATTATTTAAGAGCTTATTTCATATTTTTCTGTAGGAAATGTATCATCAACAACTAATCTGTCTGCTCCCTATTTGGGATTAAAATTTACTTAAACTATTTCCTTCATATTTTTATTTTTATTTTTTAGGAATTTCTTATATTTTAAAAACTTATCTTTTGGTCAAACACCTTTATTTATTTGAGCTGTAGGAATTAACGCTTTCTTATTATTATTATCTTAACCTGTTTTAGCTGGAGCTATTACTATACTCTTAACGGACCGAAATCTTAATACAACTTTTTTGATCCTGCTGGAGGCGGAGATCCAATTTTATATCCACATTTTTTTTTTGTATTTTTTGGGCATCCAGAAGAACTTCCGGATGCCCAAAAATTTAAAAGAGTCCTGGTAAAATTAAAATATAAACATATTTTAATTTTACCAGGATTTGGAATAATTTCTCATATCACTTCACAAAAAAAGAGTATATTATGTTATACACGAGTATTCGAATTCACCATAATTACTTAAACAACAATATCAGCGACAGTAACCAAATGTATGTAATATGTATGTGGAAACTTAAAAAAATATTTATTATTTGATTCTTATATAAAACTAGCTTTTTCCCACGGTTTCGCTCGCGTACATAAAATTTAGCCTGTCATTCAAGAATAAAACAGCTATCTATCGGTGAAAAAATTTTAGCAATCGGACTAGTGCTTCCAGAGAATACTTCCTACAAACAAAAAAACAAACTTTACCTCTTAATACTATTAGTTTAGAAGATTACAGAGGCGGACTGCATGC
Source organism: Mythimna vitellina (assembly GCA_949316375.1). Lineage (NCBI taxonomy): Eukaryota > Metazoa > Arthropoda > Insecta > Lepidoptera > Noctuidae > Mythimna > Mythimna vitellina. Next base: position 2,368,563 of record OX438699.1, on the reverse strand, counting down.
TAGGTTTTAAGTATTTTCTTCCTTTGGATGATGCTGAAACTCTCTGTGGTAGGTGCAATATTATATTAATCATTTTATTTAAACAGACAGATAAATACGTTTATAAATAATAATTACAATATACCACTTATTTAATATTTATAATACTCAAATTCAGAAAGACGAATCAAAAGACTTAAAGTCACCCAAAGGGCAATGGAAAGGACTATGCTCGGAGTTTCCTTGCGTGATCGAATCAGGAATGAGGATATCCGCAGTAGAACCAAGGTCACCGACATAGCACGAATACTCGCCAAACTTAAGTGGCAATGGTCAGGGCATATTGCTCCCAGAACGGATGGCCGTTGGGGCCGAAAGGTTCTGGAATGGCGACCACGTGCAGGAAGACGTGACGTTGGAAGGCCTCCTTAAAGGTGGAGCGATGACTTGGTAACGGTTGCGGGAGTTCGATGGATGCAAGAGGCACAGGACCGTTCATTGTGGCGACGCTTGGGGAGGCCTATGTCCAGCGGTGGACGTCTTTCGGCTGAAATGATGATGATGATGATGAATACTCAAATGAATAAACGATACGATGTGTATTTCAAGGTGCAAACTTGCATACCTAAATTAATCTGTATAACTAAATAACAAAAAAATTAAAGCTTTAAGTAGCAAAAGTAGAAACTTAGACGTAAAAAGTTTAAGCAACTCAAGTTGTAAGCGAAGTTCCGTGAAAAATAACAAGTAGTTTGTAGTACAGAAGTGTAGTACAGAAGAATTGCTCTCGACAGGTGGGATGTAAACTTTAATAAAAATAGAGGGTGTGAATTTAAATTCAAAGTGGTGTTCACCAAAGCTTGGGTTTTTATTTCTTGAAAAACTTCGTTTCGTTTTCTTTCTTATTGTATGTTTATGAAAATGAATCTTGTTAGCACAGAATGATATTATGCGCCGATTGTATGTAAGTCTGTACATCTTGAATGACCTTGAAAAACGCTTAATTGTCGTTTTGTACACACGGGTGAACGAAATATATTCGGCTGAAAATTTTGGTCTATATATTCGTTTATCCTTGAAAAATCCAGAAAAAGTTTTTTTTAAATTTCTTGTTTATTTTATTTTTTGGTGATTATACGTAAAAAATGCTCAATTACGTAATAATTATACCCCTAACCGCGAGGTTTAACCCTGAGGGTTACTTTCGCGTTGCCTTTTCGTCAAACATGGCGTTAGATGAAGTAACAAGCTTTTAAACCATGTTCAATGTTGACGACAGGTGAGTGAAAAAGGAAACTCTTAAATAGCAATCTGTTTACTGTATGGACTTTAAAAGAGACTTTGACCTCTGAGTTTATTTCGGTGTTTCGTCTAAGGGTTGTCAGTTAGGAAATACCGGCCGTAAAAATGTTATTTATAACTTATATCATTTAGTGTCATCATTGACGACTTCGAAGCAATTGAACCCAACCCGGCGAACGGCGAGTATCCACCCTTACGTTGTTGAAACTTCGACGGTCCGGACTAAGCGTTTCGCTTCGTCGTTTATACCGCGTACATCGAAGGACTGGAACAATTTGCCTGCTGCGGTCTTCCCATCCAACTATAATTTAGGTGTCCTCAAGGTTAGAGTGAATAGGCTCTTAATAAACTAGTGCGCCTGACCATCAATGATTGCATCTCCGCTTACCATCAGGTGGGATCGCAGTCAAGCACTGGTCTATATAATTAAAAAAAAAAAGAAATTTTTTTGAAAACAAAACTTTCAAAATAAATATATCATTTAAATGTAGATAGTTCCTTGTATTATTCCGTATCCACTTTTCTAAAGCTTCAAAAGAACTTTCGTAAAATAATTAAATCCATTTACTAGAATTGATCGTTTTACAAACACATCGCCGATTTCCGTTTGACCTTTACAAGAAATAGCAGTTAATTTGGTCCTTTGTCACTTCCTGCGTAAAAAATCGATGTGGGCGCGCTATTATTAGTTAACTACGTTCCTACGTCAACAATCACTGGAAGTGTCTTTCGGTTAACATTTAAATCATTAATTATTAAATTAATAAAGTTACCTTTGTCGCTAGTAGGTAACAGGTATTTTAAAAGTACTTTAAGATCCATATATATATATATATTTTTTTGGGTGGGTAAATCATCTAATGACAAATCCCGCTCTTGGGTGGAACGCGAGATAGTGTAAGACTTTTACTGACTAAAAACCCACTCCTGGTCTTTCGTTGCCTTCGTCCCAGGGCCCCGGGTTTCGTTTTCGGGATATTGATGGATGTCGCATGTTTTCGAGTATTTGGCTCTAGAGTATGACGGTTTCCTCCTGCTGTTCGGAACAGTGATGGTGGACCTGTAGTTACGACCCTTACTTCCAAATCAGTTGCCGGTTCAAACCCAGCCGCCTGTATTGTTTGTGATTTATTTCATCATCACTGCTATCAAAATGATTGAAGAAAACATCATTTATCTAATGACAAGATTCGATCTTTTTCACGTCTTGTAACATACAAGTAAATAGGTTTCTTTTAGATAGGCACCCTCCATTGTCGACCACATCATCGCTTACCATCAGGTGAGAACCAAGTCAAGCGTGAGGCTATCAATTAAAAAAAAATCTAATAATTGTTCTTCTTTCTTTTTAAAATGAACGTTGCACCACGCTAAGAAATATTACAGTATCGTCGGAGTGTTCTTAAACATGTTACATATACAAGAAACCTAGAACACTTTTATGTCAGTTCAATCACAATAAGAGATTAGACAGTTAATTCGACTGTCAAAAATACTGCTAACAAAGCGTTTTATACAAAACCTCAGATTAACACTTTCTTTTTTTGTAGGTGGGAAAATCGTTCAATGACATCCTCCGGTGGTGGTTAAGCGGAGCGTGAGAGAGTGTCAGACTTTTACTAACTAAAAACCCTTCGTTGCCTATTATGCCAGGGCCGAGTCTTCCTTTTAGAAGCAGACCCTTGGCCCCTACGGTTTGCTGAAATCTTCTTGAGGCGCGCGTCGACGACTTGGGCTCGGTCCGGACGGTTACCGGACGGTCGGACGGCGAGCTACCCATTGCTTGTCGTTCGCAAACCGCACCTACGGTCAGATTAACACATACGTTATATTGTCTGAAGATGCAATTACCTAGAACGCGTATCTGAAGGTCATACAAACATTTGTTCCGTCTGGGTATGGATCCTGTGACAAACAGCGTAGCAGCTAATCGCGCAGCCACTGCACCAAACGTGTCTTTGTTATAATGGTTTTCGTATGAAACAAACATGTATCGAAATATACTTTTGATGAGAAAATCGACGCGATATTTCTCTTTAGAAAAATCCATTTTCCTAAATCTGCCGATCATCATGACATTAGGAATTTTGTGAAACACGTCAGGTGGGGTTTAATATCGTTATGCTAGCAAATGTAGCGTGAGCAGAGATGTCGGTCCAGTGCACACCCCATCCCTGTCTCAAGGTTATTTTTGTGAGGTACTGTTGGAAAACGTGATATTTTAAGACTAGATTTTTTTATACTTTTATGCTTGGAAGGTTTAAAATAGTATATTATTAGCTTCGCCCAGTAGCTTTGCCCGCGTGATTATAGAAAATTATCCCAAGAAATGAGAGCAGTGGTGGCCGAGTGGTAACGGCCCCGACTTACGAGTTGTAGGTCGTGGGTTCAAACCCAGCCAGGCGCATTACTTTGTGTAATTTATTTTCATCACCACTGCTCTTAAAACGATGAAGGTAAACATCGTGAGGAAACCGGTATGTCCTAGAACCAAAAATTCGAAGACATGTGACATCCACCAACCCGCACTGGGCCCGCGTGGTGAATTACGGCCCATTCCCTCTCCTAGAGAGGAGGCCTGCGTCCCAGCAGTGGGAACATTATAAGGCCGACTATGCTATCCCAAGAAATATACTCCTTAAAGGTCAAGCGGGCTGTTGACCAAATTACAACCTATAAAATTATGGTTACACTAATGCGTCTGACATACATGCCGAGTTGTGTCAATTATTTGTTCCGAATAATTACAATCGCTCTAGAAAGCACAAATTATTTAATGTCCCATTTTGTCGCACTCTAGCTCGATCCACTTTCTCTCACGTATGGTAACGATCGTCAACGCATACGTGGAGATCAACCCTGGATTGAGTTTGTTTGCTGATGATTGGAAGACGATAATATAGAAAGTTTGAGGTTCTGTTAAAAGATAGAGTGAAAATAAAAATTAGAACCAGCAAAAAGTGTTTGTTTTCGTGGAAAAGACCATGTGTTTTAATTTAAGCTTTAATATACACTTAAATTAAAAATCTAAAAGCTAAAATATCGCGTCAAAAAACTCCTCCGCATCGCTGTCGACTGGAAGTGTGCCCAAAAGGTTGGCGGCATTGCCACGTTGTATGGCAATGCTTAATCTCTGACCGAGGTAAAAGCCAGCACTTGGGTCACGCGAAGTGTCTACTAAGCGTTTGGATAGTTCTTGAAATGAGAAAGAAGAAATAAAGAAATTATCCTTAAAACAAAAGAAAAAAAGTAACACTATAAAGAAACGTTGCCATTATTTCAACCAGAATATGTCCACAGTTTATCATGAGCCTTTAATACACCTAGTGGTGATAAAACTGCTCCCTAAATGTTTTAGACTGGCCGGCTAAACAACTAACACGTTTCGCCACTCCCAAAGCGAAAACTTACTAAATAATTCTGTTCAGGTAATTTTGACACCATGTGTAGATCACAATTTTGATTATTTAAATTTTTTCTTGAAGTAAAAAGTTTTTTGATTACTTTCTGTTTTTTTTTCTGAAGCTTAATAATAAAAAGCAGTCCATCTTCATGTACCATATACTCAAAAATAGACGTTTCTATTCTATTAACCTGGACTAGGCCTGCGTCGAGGAATACGACCCTTTCCTTATACTAGAGATCACTCAAATGTCTCGCTGATGGTGGCACGTGTTATTGAGTCATTCAGTTCCCTCCAAAATAGTTGAGCTAAGTGGAGCTGATGCTCGCGTCATGCTCGTGAACGTGCACCGACAGTTGAGATTTGTCATGTCTTAGCTGCTAGTGGCTTAATAATTCAATTTCTAATTTTTGATTCGTTTTTTTTTAATTACTTATCTTCATTGTGCTCACATAATACGACCCTCAGCATTGTGGAGTACGGCGCAAGGGGGAGGGCTCACACAATAGAAGCGACAAGAAATATGTAACCAAGATTTATGTAACTCATAATATGATTTAAAAGAGTGTCCATGGAATTTCTTGCACGTTATTTTCCATAGAGATTTACGTTTTTAAACGAGCACTTTAGAATCACTTTTTTTTTTGACTGGCCTACATTCAGATAATTCAAAAGTGCCTATAATCGGTCTATTTGAAATAAACTTTTCTGATTTCTAGCAGTAGAAATATTATAAGGCTGATTATGTTATGTTGTTATATTACGTTATATCATTCATTTACTAAATAAATATCGATACAAACCGCCCAAATAATCAAATGCCTATGACAGCCGTTTCATATAGTCAGTTTCCTGAAAGTCTGAAAACCAATATCGACTTTCAAAGGCTGGCCTTAGAATATTGGTTTTGCCCAGTACAACCTACTTAATTTACAAAAGCCAGATGCTACCACCAAAATGTTTAGAATTGAAACCCCAATATCGCGAGGAAAACTCTAGGTTGTTGAAAGTTTATTCATACATACATACGAGTATATTGTAGAACTTTGCTGAAAATACTGCTGTTTCAAAATGAAATCTAGTTAATATATTCTCGATGTATTTTGCTAGAAATTAGGTTCGGCCTGAGTTTTGACCTGGATACTGTTATAGACTAGACGAAAGGTCAGTTGTTGCTGGATTATTTGGGTTGGCTGCAGTTTGAATTTCGGGAAGCTGTTTTTAGGGTTCCGTACCTCATCGGAAAAAATGGAAGCCTTATAGGATCACTTTGTTGTCCGTCTGTCTGTCGGTCAGCGCGTCAGACAAGACCATTTTTCTTCGGAACGCGTGGAGGTATTGAGTTGAAATTAAAGCAAACCTGCGGTCCTTTGAAGCTATGAAAAAAGTACTAGAAAAAATAAGTGGCTGTAGGGGACCTATATAGTCGTCAGGACAAGATTTTTTTTTCTTATGATGATTTTTTTTTTGGACTGATGGGATGAAACTAAGACGTTCATAAATCTCATGTTACTAATTTAATATTTAACGATCCCAAAAATACGTGAAAACACATAAAAATCGCCAATTTATTTACCAAACACGTTCGATTTTCCTCCAAAACGTTTTCTTACAAGAGCGCTTTACATTTTCACATGTTATTTTCTGACATACTTTTAATGTTTGCAAATTCTTCTCTCGTCGTTCACGATGTCTCAACTTTGCCATATGAGACATAAAGTTAATATTGTGACGTCATCACTAAGCTTACACCTTCCCGTAATAATTTCAAATACTTAATACTTGCTACGAGGTGGCTACGAGGTGCTACGATAATGCTACGAGATTGCTACGCAGTTACAAACGTGCTACTGCGTTATAAGATTGCTACGCTTGCGTGAATTTTAATCCTCTGCATAATAATATTTTACTGAAAATATTGCATCTTTATTTTTCTATTTCTAGCATCACCCTGCTTTAATATTGCAAGAGTTGCTTTATAATATTCTTCTTACTAGAATCTTGAATTATATTTTTCATAAAAGAACAAAATATTCTTCGAAATCACGCTTACCATAAAAAAGCTATTTGTTTTCTAAGAGCGAAAATGCATAATATTATGAATTATATATTAAGATTTTATTTATGTTAAAACATATCGCGATAAAATCTAATTAAACACTTCACCCCATAAAAGAAACATTTAATAATAATTACTCCAACTTATCTATACAAGCAACAAAGATACCGGCAAAGAGTTACGAGACCGCTCCGTAATATTTTATTACTCGCTGTAAATGAATGCTACGCGACTACGAGTCTACGGTGCTACGGCGCTACCCGGCTACGAATCTTTCGTAGCTCGTAGAACACTTGACATTTTGAGCTACAAATGTTGGCCATGCTCACAGAGCAAAGAAGCGCCTAGAGACAAGTTCTAGTCTAGTAAGTTTTTTTTATTTGTATAAACTAGTACCTACTTGACTGTGATCCCACTTGATGGTAAGCAGTGATGCAATCGTTGATGGTGAGGTGCACTAGTATATTAACCGCTTACCGACGAGGCAAAACGCTCAGTCCGGGCCGTAGAGATACGTGTTTTTTTAAACCCTCAAAAGTTTTTGAAAAAAATTGTCGTCATTCAGAATCTTAATTAAAATTGCAAGACTTCTACTGTTACAGTTTTTGAGTAATTGATGAAGTGTTAAAGTTCATGCAAAATAGCAGATTTTCAGGAGGTCTTTACTGGATTAGTTTTACACAAATTTATAAATTGATTTCAATAGAATCCTAGATAATATCCACAAGATACTTTGTTTCCAAAATATCTAATGAAAAATGTGTAATAACGTCATAATCGCGTAGAAGCGAGTGGTTGTGTGAAAAACAGTGAAAATGTGTCTCCTTAAGCCGATTCAGCTGAAAGTTTGAACACAAGTTTACTTTGAATGACAATGCATGGTTTCTCGGCTCCGGTACAAAAGGTAACGAAGGAACAGGAGTGGGTTTTTAGTCTGTAAAAGTCTGACACTATCTCTCACTCCGCCCAAGAGCGGGGGATGCAATTAGATGATCTTCCCACCGAAAAAAAATTATATGATTTATTGCCCATTTCATTGGGCAATAAATTTTTAAACTAACAAAATAATGAATTGAACATTTATAACCAAACTATACAAAGCCTGTATTTTAGTTATAAGCGCAAAATACCCTCGTTTTAGAGTAAAAATATTGAATATTATTGTACTCTAACTCAAAGTATTTTGTATAGAAATCTGAGTTGGTCTATCTATCTATCTATTTAGGTATGGTTTCCGCACTTAGTCTTATTTGGACCATTGTACGTGGGCCATGCCGGCCACAACCTTAGGTGGGCTCATTCCAACAAGCCCACCTCTCTCCAAAAACTGATCAGGCCTTTTATGTTTTTCAGGGCATCAATAAGGTAATTCGGGGATCCTAAGGTTCGTGTGCGTATTTCAGTGACACCTGTGCAGTCTAGGAGCACAAATGCAATTGTCTCCTCCCCTTCCAAACATGCTCTGCACAGGAGACTGTCTGTGATGCCTATATTGTGTGGAGGTGTTTATTCAGTGTGCAGTGTCCGGTGATGGTCTCCGTCACCAGGCGCAGACGCTTCTGTCCAGTCTTATGAGTTTTTGGTGAGGGCTTTATTGAGATGTGGCAGGGCCTCCTTGGCCTGCCTGCATCCTGGTGTCGAGGACCACCAGGACTCTGCTTGTATATATCTGAGTTAGTAATAAATAAATTAAAGAAAGAGGACACCTCGTCTAGCGGCTTCTGTACTCTATCATTATGCTGTTCAAATTGTAGTTTGAAAATGTGGAGAAATGTGAAGCAATTTTTAGCAATGAAATATGAGGTGGGGGATGTTTGGAGCAGTATGTCGGCTTGGCACAGTGATGGATGTATGTTAAGCTGGCTTTCAGGAAATATAATTCGTTCTAGTTTTGTTGTTGCATATATTTTAGGAATATTATTGTAAAATATTTCATGCGTTCAGACTAATTCTTTGAGATTTTGAGGGGCTTTAACTTGGTCGTTTACATTGTATGTAACATTACAAATTATGTAAAAATCACTTTAATTGTAATAACATGTATAATGCGCTTCCTCTTGACATCAGGACAGCCACCAGTCATTATGCATTTAAGCGGAAGTTGCGGCTTTATTTTCTACACAAATAGCGGAGTAGTCTCAAAAATCCTTTCATTTTAATTTATATAGATAATATATATTTATATATTTTTATGTTTATTTTTTATATATATACATTTGATCCCTTGTTCTCCTATTAATCTTTTGTCTTTTTGATGCACCTACCATGTTTTCTCTTCACTACCCTTGGTTGACTGGTAGAGAATGCCTAAGGTATTAAGCCCGCCTTTGTACCTTTGTGTTGCATGAAGTTTTAATAAATAAATAAATAAAAATGTGTAAAGGAAAAAATGTCTTTTAAAAATATAAGAATCTGACTTATTAAGTTCACATTGCAAAATCTATGAAGTTGTCGTTTTATAAAATACGATATCTTCAAACTGTACAGAAAAAAAACTAATAAAATAAATAACTTATCTTGAGAAAGTATAGTAGATTTGAAATGTATATTTAAGCTGATATGATTCTAAGTTAATCCGAAGGTATGTGCCACAGTTTATACCAAAGACCCTTTTCAAAATACGGCAACTTCATTGGCCTACGTCGGATATATCCGACAAACATTCTCGTGTTATTCCACCAGGGTCGCACATCCACGACCAAATACTCCATCTCGTCAGATTTTCTGTCATCTAAGAGGATTGAAGAGCTAAAAGAGATTGAGTACCGAGTCGCAAACACACTACCCTGTCCGTCCGGGCAATCCGAAGCGAAGCTGGCGGTTAACCTTCAAACGGTCGCGCGGCGTCGAATCGCCACACTCGATATATTTACGATTATAATTTCAAAATTTCTCGTCAAAAGAACGTATCATCTCTAGTAGCTTGTCATTAGTTCACTACTGACGAAAATAAATCCATTTCCTCTTTCTGCACTCCTCCTTAGTACAATATTGACCAGTCTACACTGTCCTTACATAATATCTACTTATGCTGTAATATGGAAATATTGTAGCAAATTTTTTTTTTAAAAGAGTAACCATGGAGTTTCTTGCCGGTTCTTCTCGGAAACGACCAATTTGGAACCGTGCACTAGCTTCTGACGTTTTATAAGTGCCCATGTAGGCCTATGTGAAATAAAAAACTTTTGACTTTGACTTACTTCAAAATTAAGCCTCCGTCTGTATCTAAGATTATAATTTTGTTTGGACCAAGAAATGTTTTTTTTTATTCCAAAATAACTGCGGCAAATTCAAGTGATTGAATTGTGACTTCATTAACCAGAGCAAAGGATGATGTTCGGCAAACATCATATCACTGAGTGCTTATAGTTCCAGTGTAACTTAACCTGTCCATTTTATAGTTAACGTAGACTTTGACGTCACACCAGGCACGCTAAAATGGTATGCGTTTAAACGCGTCTGTGACTGTTTTTAACCAGTTTTGAAAAATCTTGTAATAACTGTTTTGACGTCGATTATATATATATATCTTTTTGGATTAAATAACAATGCGAATTATCTAATAAATATTTAAAAAAGAAACATGCATATACCCTATTTATACATACACATAATACTGATTAATATTGGTAGATTTGTTCAACATATTATTATGTGTCACGAGTTAACTCGCCGTGCGGTTTCTGTGCTTAATGCTCTTCTGATTCAGATAACACCGGAGTGTGACTTGTTTGCTAGGAGATGTATAGATGTGTGTCGTGAATATCTAAGGTTTTGTGAGAAGATGGATGGAAAACAAGTAAACATTGTTTCATTTGTTTTGTGAGATATATTATTTTAGTAGTAATGTATATATATTGTCTTTTTGATTTCTAAATTATATGTTAGTTTTTTTGTTTCTATTGTTTTTATTAAATGTATTTTTTTAGTTTATAAGTTTCTACTGTACAACGCCTTGGACATCCTCCGTAACGTTGTACAAGTGCTTGTAAATAAATAAATAAATAAACATCTAGGTAACCCAATTTCTTATCCTCGTTAAGACACCCCAGATAAAAAATAAAAATATCTCCATATATACATAAAAATCGTGCACCATGTTTTGATATATTACCTGTTTTTTATGTACCTTTTTACATAAAAAACAGGTAATATATCAAAACATCCGCCCGCACAAATATTTGATGGACTGTATTTATGACATGGTCTTATTGGATGATGTTATCAAGGATAGAGGTTGTTTTATTATAGATTGGTAGTAAGGTGGAATGTGCCAGAGTATTCTTCATCAATTTCGACGGGATATCCTTCGACTTACCGAGACGTAGTTAACGTAGTTAAGAAAAGGCTAGGCAGTAGCCTTTTCTTAACTACCAACCAAAGCAGTATAACGCGAAAATTAAAATGTTCTAAAACAATGCATTTTTAGGGTTCTGTACCTCAACCCGGAACCCTTATAGGATCACTTTATTGTCGGTCTGTGTATCGATCTATCTGTCTGTATGTCTGTCTGTTTACTAGCTGTCTGTGCTTGCACTCGGGAGCGCGAGGAGGTATCGAAAAATTTAAAATTAAAACTATATACTCAAATTTGCTGTCCTTTGAAGCTGCGAAAAAATCAAACTTCTTTGTTAACGGCAAAAGAAGACGGCCGTTTATGTCGCAAAAAAACGCATATTTCGACACTCTCAAGGGAATCAAAATTCATAGAGTACTTATCATTGTCCTAGAATCCTGAAATTTGGAAAGAAGCATGGTGTCGTAGCTCAAGTATAGGAAAAAAACTGAGAACTGTAAATTTGTACTTAAGTCACCAAAAATACTTTTTTTGTGATTCAGAAAAATCTTCGTAACATAATTTAAAATGGAAATGTTTTCATAAATTTGTACTAAGTAAGTTTTGTACGGAACTCTCAGTGCGCGAGTCCAACTCGCACTTGCCCAGTTTTTATTTATTTATTTACTTTTTAACATTTCATGTACAGTAGTGGTAAAAAGGTGAACTTAATGCAACAAGGCATTCTCTACCTGTCAACCTTTGAATTAAAAAAGACTACTGTGGTAGGTGTGCACAATAAATAATTACTAGAAATTTAAAAATAGAATGAAGCGTCATTGAAATTAGATGCTTATGATAATAAAAGTAATAAATTAGGAGAACTCAAAATATAAAAATGACGAACACCAAACTAAGGTTGAGAGCACTTTAAGCAATAGTTCTGGATTTTATTCTCGAAAGAATATTTACTTTCAGCGACATTTTCTATATGTCTTTATCTGTAAAAACAATAATTTGTGTTAATAAAATACAAATTTAAAAATTTTATTTAATGACATTTAATTTAGTAACACTTGTAATTTAATTTAATATTTAATTTGTTTCCTTGTAAGAGCACCGAATTTTTAATTTAATATTATTGAAATTCTGAACATCGTCGTATAATACTCGTATTGACCAAAAATTGATTTGAATAAACTATTATGTAATTATATTAGAGATGATTTAACTAAAAACTAAAGTTTTTATTTGAAGAAACCCTGTTCCACCTCAGTAACATTTTATCGGTCGTCTTCCTAAGAGCGTTTGTAACAAAATGTCTAAGTTAATGACAGGTCTTGAAGTTATTGTCAGAAACATTGTCCATAGGAATGTTATCAACAATGTTTATGTCAGTTTTACAGCTATATAAAGTGGTGCTTCTAGGTAGCCATTAAAACTCAGTTCCTAGCGTTTCAACAACTAATTAATATGTCATCACATCATAGCTTAGTCGGCCTTATAATGTCCCCACTGTTGGGACTCAGGCCTCCTCTCTAGGAGAGGGTATCGGCCGTAATCCACCACGCGGGCCCAGTGCGGCTTGGTGGATGTCACATGCCTTCCAATTTTTGGTTCTAGGACATGCCGGTTTCCTTGCGATGTTTTCCTTCACCGTTTTGAGAGCAGTGGTGATGAAATAAATTACACAAAGTAATGCGCCTTGCTGGGTTTGAACCCGCGATCTCCATGTTTGTACATGTACTGTTGATCGATTGCTTTGATATTTGTTATTTAATTTTTAAAGATTTTACAGTTTTTAAAAAAATATTTTTATACCGTATTACTAGCTTCTGCCAGCGGCTTCGCCCGCGTCAAAGTAGGTTTCTCCATACAAACTTTGGACCCCCGTTTCATCCCTTTAGGAGTTGAATTTTGAAAAATCCTCTCTTAATGCTCGCCTACGTCATAAGAAGAAGCCTTGTACAAATTTCAGGTTTCTAGTCCCAGTAGTTTTGGCTGTGCGTTGATATGTCAGTCAGTCAGTTTTTCCTTTTATTTATCGGTATATCATCAAATCTCAATCTAGTTACATATTTTTTCTACCCAAGCTACTCGTAAAAAATGACTAACATAAAATAAGATTTTCACATTTTTTCGGCCATATTTACTAAAAGACATTCATCACTGCAGGTCCACTTATTTGGCGTCCCAGTTACAACAGTGATGATAAATCACGTCTATCCGCAAAACGACAATAATATTTACTTAACTGATCCTCACAATAACTGTTTATCAACTCCGAGTTATATATTATGTGTATGTTTCTTGGTTTAGTGTTCTGTTTGTTAAGTTTATGTGGTGTTATTTTTGGTGCGAGTGACAATTCGTCTTTGTTTGTTTGGAGAATGTGGAAAAATAAGAGTTAAACAGCATTCTTTTCATCATTATCATTTAAGCTGTTAGACATAGGCCACCCCTCAAGTGTCTTCACAATGATCGGTACTGTGATGCATCTCGCGTTCATCGGATTCACGCGACCCTCATAAGGTCTTCGGTTTAACTTGTAGCTGGTCTTCCAACGCTGCGTCTTCTGGTACGCTGTCGCCACTTCAGAACCATCTGTTCAGCGAGCAATGTGCCCTGCCCACTACCACATAAGGGCAATTCTTCGAGTTATGACGGTAACCTTGGTTCTCTTGTGGATATCTTCATGCATTTAAATGCAGAATTCTTTAAAAAAAAACTTTTAGGGCTACCCTGAACCGTTTACTTTAATGTATGTAATATTAATGTACTATAAGTGTGCTCTGCCCAGCCCTTTGACAAATTCTGGCGTGAAATTCATGGTATACATCTTCAGATTATTCTTGACGACTGTCAAAAGTCTACAAATCGCAGCCGGGACGTGCTTTCCGAGCAGTTTTGATAACTTACGATCATCATTCTACCTACATACAGACCTTGCAGATCGAGCTCCTTAATGTTGTTTTTTTTTTTTTTGATGTGGGAAATCATATTGACTTCTCTCGCTCTAGAGCGTATCATGCATGTCAGACTTTTACTGACTCAAACCAGCAGTGTTACTTCAGCTGCCTTTTGCGTTCTAGGACTACGAGTATTCATTCTGTACGGTATCCCATCGCCCTAGTAGGCATCAGCCCTTCTGGGCCCCTACGGTTTGCTGAAATCACTTTGAGGTGCGCGTAGAACACTACGCGCTAGAACCAAAAATTTGAAGACATATGACATCCACCAACCCGCACTGGGCCCGCGTGGTGGATTACGGCATTCCCTCTCCTAGAGAAGAGGCCTGAGTGCCATGCTATGCTAATCAGTTATAAAATGTTTTTCTTTCTTTCCTTCTTTCTTTCAGTTCTGCGTTATGTACAAAAGTATTTTTTTAAACTCAATACGCTTATGTGACCAGGGAATGTGTCCTTAGTGAGGCCGCCGATAAGGCTCTGCATCGGCACCCTGATGCGCAGCTCGTCGCTCTGGGGGACTTTAACGCCTGCCACCAAGACTGGCTTTTCCCATACCAGAAGACCGACCACGCTGGGAGAGAAGCACGAAACTTTGCAGTATCGATGGGCCTTTCCCAGCTGGTTAAGCAAGCGACTAGGGTGCCTGATGTAGTTGGTCATACTGCCAATTGTTTAGACCTTCTGCTGACCACTGATCCGGACAGATGTATTGTAACAGTTTCCTCACCACTTGGTACTTCAGATCACTGTCTGGTGAAGTCTGTTTCGTGCTTCTCCCCACCTGACTGCGACTCACGTGGTCAGCGGAGAATATGGCGTTACAGGTCAGCAGATTGGGATGAGATGCGGCACTTTTTTGCGTCCTATCCTTGGCAGCGGGTCTGCTTCTCTTCTGAAAGTCCGTCGAGCTGCGCAGATGCCATATCCGATGTGATACGTCAAGCTATGGAGTTTTTCATCCCTTATAGAGACGTACCCATCGGAGGCTCAGCTCAACCATGGTTCAACGCCGATTGCGTTCAAGCTGAAGAGCGTAAGCATTCGGCGTTTCTAGCATGGGTTGACGCTCGTGATCGCAAGGCTCCGGATCTGAGCTCAAAGAAGAGAGCTTTCAACCATGCTGCCAAGTCCTATAAAAAGGCACTGAAGAAGGCTCGGTTCGACCGCATTACACATATTGGCGCAAAGCTCTCTGCACAGCCGTCCGGTAGCAGAGCATTCTGGTCCCTTGCCAAATCGGTCGAAGCGAACTTTTGTAGACCCACATTGCCTCCGCTGGTTAAACCTGATGGAACACTGGCTCACACGGCGAGAGAGAAAGCAGGTCTCTTTGCAGCTCTCTTCGCCCACAATTCTCGTCTTGACACTGGCAGTGCTACTCCACCTACTCTACCACACTGCAACACCTCAATGCCCGAGATTTGCATAAGGAACAGAGAAGTTTTGAGAGCACTGTGTCGTCTAGACGTGAATAAAGCTAGTGGACCAGATGGTATACTAGCAATAGTCCTCAAGGCATGTGCGCCCGAGTTGTCTCCTGTATTGACGTGCTTGTATCGCCTCTCATTTAGGACTGGTATAGTGCCCAAGTCCTGGAAGCTTGCCAACGTGCAGCCCGTGCCCAAAAAGGGCAGTCGTGCCGATCCTGCCAACTATCGGCCGATTTCAATAACCTCCATACTCTGCAAGATTATGGAGCGTGTATTGAACTCGCGCCTCCTGGCGTACCTGGAAGGTAACGATCTCCTCAGTGACCGACAATACGGGTTTCGCCACAATCGGTCTACTGGGGACCTACTAGTGTATACCACTCACATGTGGGGCGAGGCCCTCGAGAAGAATGGAGAAGCGATGGCTGTCTCCTTAGACGTCTCGAAGGCCTTCGACAGGGTATGGCACGCCAGCCTTTTGAGTAAGCTTCCAGCGTACGGCATTTCCCCTGGTCTGATTAACTGGGTAAAAGACTTCCTGAGTGAACGGTCTCTCCGAGTTGTTGTCGATGGATGCTCATCAGAGCCCATGACGACTAATGCCGGAGTTCCTCAGGGGTCAGTTCTCTCTGCAACTCTTTTCCTGCTGCATATAAACGATCTGCTGATGCCCGGTATCTATGGGTATGCAGACGACAGCACTGTTGTAGAGAGATACCTGCCAGGTCCCCGGGCTAGTAAGGAGCTAATCCGGTCCGAACGAGAGGCTATGGTAGAGCGTACGAATGTCTCACTTCAGGCAGTCTCCAAGTGGGGCGAAACCAATCTGGTAAAATTCAACGCCGCCAAAACACAAGCGTGTCTGTTCACCGCTAAGAGGAGTCCGTTCACCTTGGCTCCTGCTTTTCAGAATGTATCCCTGGAGTGCAGCGACCGCCTTCAGCTCTTAGGAGTTGAAATTTCCTCAGACCTCAATTTTGGGCGGTTCATTGAGTCCAAAGCTAAGGTAGCTGCTAGAAAACTAGGCGTTCTTGCAAAGGTCCGACGGTACTTCACACCGGGACAGCTTCTAATGTTATACAAAGCACAGGTCCGATCGTGTGTGGAGTACTGCAGTCACATATGGGCTGGTGCTGCAAAATGCCATCTAGCAGCTTTGAACTCAGTGGAAAGGCGTGCGAAGAGGCTAATTGGGGATCCAGATTTGGTTAAGTCCAATCTTCAAAGCCTCGAGCACAGGCGCAGAGTAGCCAGCCTTTCGGTATTTTATAGGTTACATTTTGGAGAGTGTGCGCGGGAATTGCATGACTTGATTCCGCCATCTCCTTTCTACCATCGGACAACCCGACGAACAGCGAGTATCCACCCTTACGTTGTTGAAACTTCAACGGTCCGGACTAAGCGTTTCGCTTCGTCGTTTATACCGCGTACATCGAAGGACTGGAACAATTTGCCTGCTGCGGTCTTCCCATCCAGCTATAATTTAGGTGTCTTCAAGGCTAGAGTGAATAGGCTCTTAATAAACTGGTGCGCCTGACCATCAATGATTGCATCTCCGCTTACCATCAGGTGGGATCGCAGTCAAGCACTGGTTTATATCAATTAAAAAAAAAAAAAAAAAAAAAATGTGCAGTCAGGGCAATTTATTGTTTATCAACTTAAGTTTAAATGTCATTTACGTGGCATACAATTATAAAAAGTGTTGGTAAAGTGACGTTTAATTAGCGACTCATCATCTTCCTGCCCTTGTCCCATATTATTTGGGGTCGGCGCAACACGTTTTTTTTTTCCATTCTATCCTGTCAACCGTCATACTATCACTAACTTCCTTTTTTTCATATCACTGTTCAAACAATCCATCCATCTTTTCTTTGGCCTCCCTCTCCCTCTCCACCCATCCACATGTATACTCATAACTCTTTTAGTAACATGCGTCTCATCCCTCTTCACATGACCATACCAAGACAAACGATTCCCCTTCAACTTTTCAGTCACTGGCGCCACTTCCAAACTTCCTCTAAAATATTAATTTCTCACTTTATCCATTCTCTTCACACCACCCATCCATCTCAACATTCTCATCTCCGCCACATGCAATCTTTTTTCATCCGTCTTTTTTACAGCCCAACATTCTGATCCATAGAGTATGACAGGTCTTATCACGGACTTGTAGATTTTACCCTTCAACTTGGGGGGCACCCGTGGGTCACAAATTGTTCCAGTGACCTGTCGCCATTTCATCCGTCCTGTATTGATCCGATGTTACACGTCTCGGTCTACCTCGCCATCTCCTTGGATAAGCGACCCGAGGTACCGAAAGTCGGAGCAGATTGGTATGGGCGTTCCAGCGAGAGCTAAGGGCATAGGACCGGAGAGACCACCGGAATCGCAGAACAAGTATTCCGTTTTGGCCCTACTCAATTTCAGGCCAACACTCTCCAGTCTGTGCCACCACACCTCCAATCTGTTCTGGACTTCTAGGCCACTGTCGGCAATCAACACAATGTCATCGGCAAACAACATACACCAGGGAGCCTCTTCCTGAATGTCCGACGTCAGAGCATCCATTATCATCAGGAAGAGGTAAGGGCTGAGAGCCGACTCTTGATGTAAGCCGACAGCCACATTGAAGCTGCCAACCATGTGGCTTTCCATATGGTTGTTGACTGTCAATAATTAAGAACCTTTGTTTTTTAAGGTTTTTAATTATTGACAGTCTCATGTTTGGCCATTATCTCACTTGATGGTAAGCGACGATGCGGTCGACGATGGAGCACGCTAACCTAAAAGTAAATTATTCATTCCTGACTTAAAGACACAAGGCTGTAGCTATTAGGAAAGACAGACTCTGGTAGGAAATTATTCCACTCCTTAGCTGTAGGTGCACAGAATGTGTCCCCAAAACGTTTAGTGCGTGTGGATGATTGTATCATATACGTAATCTGATTATGTAACGGGCTTGGTGGAATTAAAGGGGTCTTTTTTCTTTCGCCTTTCGTCAACATCGAGCATGGTTTAAAAGCTTATTTGTTACTTCACGTCGAAAAAGAGAGATAACGCCTGAAAACTCTGTTAGCATTCGGTAATTCAGTGATTTACTCGAATATTTTACAAAATCTGTTCCAGGAAATACGTATTTTTTAAACCCTTAAAGGTCAGAAAAAATGTCGTCATTTAGAAACTTATTAAATTTGCAAGGCTTCTTTATATATATATATATATTATTAAATTTTTGTGTAAATTATGAAGAGTCAAAGTTCAGGCAAAAAAGAAGATTTTCAGAGATTAGTTTTACTGGATTAGTTTTACTCAAATTTATAAATTGATTTCAATAGAAACCTAGATAATGCCCAGGATCGGTCGTTGTGGCGTCGCTTGGGGGAGGCCTATGTCCAACAGTGGACTTCTTTCGGCTGAAATGATGATGATGATGACTATGTTTCCAAAATATGTAATGAAAAATTGTAATAACCTTAAAATCACGTGAGACCGGTTGTATGAAAAACAGTGAAAATTTATGTCGAATTGTATACCTTAAGTTATGCAATTGTTAGGCTGATAGAATGCCAATTTATGTATTCAAAGTCTAATAAGTACATTGCTATGTGAAAGTTAGATATTTTTATTTAATCATAGTGAAGTTTGAATTAGTGAGAATCGTTTTCTGGAGTGAATACATAAACAAATTGAATTGATTGAATCTGTTCCTACGTAGTTCAATACACCATTTGGTTATGTTTACTTTTGATCCTGGTCCAAATAGCTGTAATTTAGTCAAATTGAAGACTCCAAGAAAATGGGCTGCGAGATTAATATTTTACTTCACTTTTATGTTAAAAGAGTGACTAACGATGTTTTAATATTCAGCCATCATTTGCAACTTGAAGCTAAGAAATATTTGCCAAGTTTTTGTCTTCATTTAACACTTTTTTTTAACATTCATATTCTAAGAGCTTGCCTTTGAGCATGATTGAACTATCGTTGCTGTTATTTATTAAAAAAAAAAACTGGGCAAGTGCGAGTCGGACTTGCGCACTAAGGGTTCCATACAAACTTGAAAGGTAAATTGCGGTTTATGATTTATGACGTATTAAAAAAAAACTACTTGCTAGATTTCGTTCAAACCAATTTACGGTGGAAGTCGGCATGGTAATGTACATCCTATATATTTTTTTTAGTTTTATCATTCTCTTATTTTAGAAGTTACAGGGAGGGGAACACACATTTTAACCACTTTGGAAGTGTCTTTCGCGCAAAATAATCAGTTTAGAAAAAAATGATATTAGAAACTTCACTTTCATTTTTGAAGACCTATCCATAGATATCCCACACGTATGGGTTTGATGAAAAAAAAATTTTTGAATTTCAGTTCTAAGTATGGGGAAAGAGATGTCAACAAAACCGAAAAATCCTAGCAAGGCCGATGCCAGTTAGTCCTAACTCACTGGATTATTTGAAAGAGTTACCGTGGCCCTGAAACGCAGAGCAACTGAAGGACGTAGACGGTTTTTTTTTTTTAATAATCGATCCTGAACACCCAGTTTCCTCTTTAAAACAAACAAAGAAATAAATAAACAAAGAAAAGTAATTGATCTCTTTCTAGAAATAAATTTGAATGAATAAAGAAATGGTTTGTTTTATTTTACCTGACAAAAAAGTTGGCATCGGATACACAGCCGTCCATCAAAAGATGAGTACATCGATCTCGCTTTAAAATGCTCGAATAAAACACTTGAACAAAGGAAAAGGTAATTTGTATTCGTAAAGAATTTTAAGATGTCATAAACAAGAATTTATGGAGGAAAAAACAGAAATGATACCTGCTTATTATCACGCTCATTTATTTTGAAGAAAACTGGAATAAAATATACGGTTCTACTAACAGCTATAACAGAGAATTTACAGACATAGATATTATTAACATTTCTCATAATAGCCTGAAACTAGAGCTAAAAAAAGCCGATATATCACCTAATTAAACCTTACCTCTTTCACGTAACTTAGTTATCAAACAGGTTATAATATATGTTTTAGTGAATTTATGTTTATATACAAAAAAAAATAATATGTATAATTGAAACGCGTCCTTCCAACGTGGAGTTTTTTGTACTTAATTTTATCTAAATACTACATTGTCGGTACTATAGGTGTATTGAAAGAAGACAATTATCTTAAGAATTATATTTTTCTATATGACTGTTAGATGCCAAAATAAAAAATAAAATAATATATGTGTGTGGTTGTTGTTTAAATTATCTCATGCTATTTTTTTTTTCTTAGCCCATTTCTGGGCAATGGCCTCCCCCAAGTCTTTCCAGACATTCTTCTCTCGCGCCATTTTAAAACAGTTCTCGCGGTAAGCATCCAGAACATCCCACCACCTCTTTGTAGGTCGGTCTCGACGACGCTTTCCCTGTGCAGGAACTCACTGCGTTGCGAGGCAAGCCCAATGGTCTTTGTCCATGCGGCTGACGTGACCCGCCCAATTCGATTTGAGCCTGACAGCTTTAGTTTTTGCCCACACCTATTTAGCCCGTTTTAGAGTACAGCGTGTCATTCCGTATTCGGTCTGTTATATTCACACCCGGAATGTTGTGTTCCATAGCTCTCTGGCAAATCCCAAGGCAAAACTTTTGTAGTTCGATAAGAGACCAAGTTTGAGTATCGTAGGTTAGGATGGGCAAGATTTAATGACTTACAACCTCAAAAAACAACTGCCCATCGATGTACTGTTGACTGTACTAATATTCCTCTTTACAGTAAAAAACGAACTGAATGTTTTGTATCTTAAGATTTTTATAGATTTTCACAGTCGATAAAATAGAAAAGTGTGGGTAAATTCGATCGTAAGCAGATAAGAAAAGTGGGCTTTCTTGTCAGAACCAATTAGGCTTTCCTAAATCCCCCAAACAAGATTAATCGCCATTACACCCAACAAACGGTCTAATTTGAAAGATATTAACGCGAGCAAATTTATTATTTGTCTAAATTAATTTATTTAACGAGTAGTTGAGTCTAGGGTTGCGACATAAACTTGCATTCGCACCCAGAGAAGCAGACCTCCCGTAAGAAATCTACGAAGAAGATTAATCCACTTTTTCCTCTCTGGGTGGAGAAAGGAGTGTCAGATTTTTACTGACCTACTCCTATGTATCTCACGTTCGAGATCCCCGGGGTCCCCTTTTGGACGACCCATAGCCCCAGTAGGCTTCGGCTCTGCTGGGCCCTTACGGTTTACTGACATCTCTATGAGACGCGCGTGGAACACTAATTGCCGTCAATGACTCGGGCTCGGGTTACAAAAAGCATTTAAAGGAATGCGTGTGCGTTTAAGCCAGTATAAGTCTGACTTTCCGGATGGCTACAAACCAGGAACCTTTAAGTCAAGAGTGAATAGGTTACTTCTAGGTAAGCGCGCTCCATCGTCGACCGCATCGTCGCTTTCCATCAGGTGAGATAGCGGTCAAGCGCGAACCTATCAAGAATAAAAAAAATACAAACATCCGAATTGAGAACCTCCTCCTTTTTTAGAAGTCGGTTAAAAAAAGACTCTTCGTCTCACTCCACGTAAAACGGGAAAAAATTATGACTTTTCTGATAGTCGTAAAAAATCGCGTCTTTCTCTAGACTTTAAGTTCCGTCTTCGCTACATCACTATGTAGCTACTTTAAATATAGTTTCTGTTGAAGAAAGATCTAAGTGTTGGACAAATGAATCGTTTGTTCACCACAGACAATGGCGGAATGTTTTACTCAAGTATTAGTGGAAGTTCGCCCATTTCGTTATATTGTTTACATAATTTTAATCAACACTGTGCTACCGTAGTGTTGATGGAGTTGTTTACAATAATAATATTGTTTCAAACATGGATTTAGTAAGTACGAACACAACAATGAGACTTTCTAATTTATAAAGGTTTTTTTTTATTGGGTGGGAAAATCATCTTATGACAAATCCCACTCTTGGGCGGAGCGGGAGATAGTGTCAGACTTTTACTGACTAAAAACCCACTCCTATTCCTTCTTTGCCTTCGTCCCAGGGCCCCGGGTTTCACTTTCAGACTACCCGTGGCCCCAGTAGGCTTCGTCCCTGCTGGCCCCTACAGTAGCTGACATCTCCCCGAGGCGCGCGTTGAACAGTACGCGCCGTCGACGACTTGAGCTCGGTCCGGACGGTGAACTACCCATTAGAGCAATAGTACATGCAACCTCCTTCGATATATCATACTGTTAAAATTTAATAAGAACACATTAACAGTAAATAACACAACAACAACACACACAGCAACAGTTAGGTCAATGGATTGTGTTAGACTGCCCAACATATAAAAGGTTGAACTGTGCCTTTTACTTCAAATGTAACTTTAATATTATTGCATCGACTATGTCATCGAGTATGATGCCGTAGAAAGCCACATAGCTCTGAAACTGCACTCAAAGGCTCACAGACACAAAGGCTTTAAGGCTGTTTTCTGTAAAGAGGCTTACTTTGCCAGGTTCGCCTATAAAATCTGCCTTTGTGTAGTCAGTTTGTAACAGATTGTAGGTCTGTTACAATAAAGACAGCTTAAACATTACGCTTTTTTTTTATAGGTTGGAAATCATCCAATGACTTCTCATGCTCTGGGTGGAGCAGGTGGGAGTCTGACTTTTACTGTCTAAAACCACACAGGGACACAGGTGTGTCCTTCAGCTGCCCTTTGCGTCCTTGGACTAGCTCCGGGCATCGGGAATCGTAAAGCGTTCTCCGGCCACCGGACGCGCGTAGTGTTCTACGGGTGCCTTAAAAAGATATCAGCAAATTTTAGTGGCTCAACAGGGCCGATATCTGCTAAGGCCATGGGAAAATGTATGAAAGAGATTTTTTTTAGATGGGAAATCATTCAATGACTTCTCTCGCTCTTAGGCGGAGCATGTGGGCGTGTCAGACTTTGACTAAAACTCACTCCTGTTCCTTCTTTACCTTTGTTCCAGAGCCTCGGGGTAACACTTTCGTACAAACCATGGCCCCAATAAAACTTGCCTAAAAGTAACCTATTCACTCTGGACTTAAAGACCCTAAGTTGTAGTTATCAGAAAACAGACTCCGGCAGGGAATTCCACTCCTTAGCTGTACGCATAATGATTTTACTATGTTTGCTATATTCGAAATTACTTCCTGTCATTTTATACGAAAATGTCTTAGAAAAATTTTAACATACTTTTTGAACACAGAAAAGTTTGCGATTTTTATAAATGGACCAAAAAGTTTTCTGTATTTCAATTTACCTCCCATTAATTAGTTTATTTTTGTTTGATGTTTTTTGAGAATTAGGGGAACTACAAAATTGATTCGATTTCTCTAATGAAAAAAAAACTATACACTATCTGTACATATAAATAAAATTTAAGTGTCTGTTTGTAATATTAACACATAATATTAACTGTTTTACTAAATGCATATAAAAATATTATTAATTATTATTATTTTCAAAATTTTTGTTTGTCTGTTGGTTTTGTTTTATTATTTCAGGATTATTTTATCATCAATTTTTTTTTTATTATTTTTGTTTTATTTTTACAGATTCCTTAAACTTCTTTTAAGTACATGTTAAAGAAATCTAATTCATTATTTAAATAATAAATTAACAAAAAAGAAACCGGCCGCACAAAGGGTTTCGTACCGTCCGTAGCAAAAAAATGGCAAAAAAACACGTTAGCTGTGTCGGAGCAAAAAAAATACATCATCTAAAAATACATCACCTGTGAAAATTTTAACTGTCTAACTGTCACAGTTTATGAGATACAGCCTGGAGACAGACAGACAGACAGACGTGGAAGTCAGTCCAAAGAACCCCACGACCCGACCGGCGGAGGGACAGCAAAGTCTTAGTGACAAAGTCCCATTTTGCTCTTTGGTTACGGAATCCTAAAAAACTAATAATCTCCGAACCCGTCCCTTAATCTTCTTATTTAAAGCCTCAAAAACTCAGTACATTCAAATCAAATTCACGAAAAGCGTAGTCATTTAAAACCCCGAAACTGAAATGTATTTTTTTAACTCGACATTAAATTTCACAAAAAAAAAACAATTCAGCAGTTCTGCGAAGTCCGTCCCCAGTATTCCACTTGGCATTACTGAAATTTCTACTTTTATCCACCGAAATCTTTTTTTCTGTTGTCTGCATAGATTTGCAGGAAGTGTCTAACTTTATTTTTATATCCTATTGCATTTCGGTGGATTTTAAATCATGAATTGAATACGTTTATATACTGCATAAGCATATAGCCTCATAATGTTCCACTGCTGGTCCTCAAACCTTCTTTCTAGGAGAGGGAATTTGCTGTAAACTATCACGCGGGCCCAGTGCGGGTTGGTCGTGGGTCCAGAGCGTTCTGTTCAAGGGTCCAGTGTGGGTTATTCACAAGCGCACTGCAGGTCGTTCGCGGGCCCAGTGCGGATTATGTGTAGGCCTAGGGCAGGTGGTTTGCAGGTCGAGTACGGGTCGGTGACATGCATTATTTTTATTTGCCAACTTTCATGCACGTAACGTATTCCCTGGGCTAGTATGTGCACGTCAAAATTATTTAAGGTACCAAAATTATTGGTAAAATTTGTCCTGATTCATCAACGCAAATTCTTAAAATATTTATTACAAAACAACATTATCATCAAATAATTTCCTTTGCTCTCGGTGAACCGAAAAGTGTCACTTTTTTACTAACTATAGCCCATCTATCATCATCATCATCATGACAACCCAAAGACGTCCACTGTTAGACATAAGCCTTCCCGAAGTATTGCCATTAGGATCACTCCTGTGCGTTTTCCCGGGACCCTCACCAGCTCATCAATCCACATTGTGGGAAGCTTCCCAACACTGCGTCTTCCGTTACGTGGTCGACACTCCAGAATTTTTCGAACCCATAGACGATCTGTAAAAAACCACTTGTCAGAATCGTCATTAGTCTCACCAGTACAAGTTATGATCTATATATTCGTATTCAGAATCTTTTCTGAACAGTTAATAAGTAAGTACAATCTAGAGTTAATTAATGTTCTTAATAAGATTTTCGCTTATAACATAATGTAAAGAAAGATCTCGAATATTCCTTTGACCTTATTAACTAAAATAGAATATCGTAATTAGTGAACATTTGTTAACGTATATAACATTGCTTGTGTTCATTTTCGTTTTATTATAACAGAGGGCGAATATAACACCATCAGTTTTTTTGGTCTATTCTCGTAGTTATTTTTATATATAGGCTTAGAAGATGTTAGAAAAGTTATTACCTTTTTTGTTTTGAGGCGGAAAATTATCAAATATGCATTTTTTTTTTTCTTTATTAATGATAGGCTCGCGTTTGACCACTATCTCACCTGATGGTAAGCGATGATGTGGCCGACGACGGAGCACGTTTGCCTAGAAGTAACCTATTCACTCTTGACTTAACGACGCTTAGGTTGTAGCTATCAGGAAACACAAGATTCCGGCAGGGAATTTCACTCCTTAGCTGTATAATGAATGTGTTCCCAAAACGCTTTGTACGTATGGGTGGGATGTCCACCATGTACTGATGGCGCAAAGTGGTGCCTTACAGCGGTAAGTCTGGTGGGCGGATGATGGATCGGTTTTGGTAGAATTAAATGGTGCAATTACAACGCACTCTCCCCGAAATGTAATCGATAGAAAACCGACAGGCCAGCAACTCGGCGTCGATGCTCAAGACTTTGGAGTTTTGACTCGACAAGTGCATCATCACTGATGATCCTCTTGACTCGCTTCTCAATCGACTCCAGGGCATCAAGCTGGTATGTGGCAGACCCATCCCAAAGATACGAGCAAATAGTTGAGTATTTTGATTTTGTATTATTTTTAATACTTTTATTTACATTTTTTTTTGTTTTTTGATTAACTTGCATAATAATTCTTATTTATTCTAGCAAATTTTATTTTTAATATTTTTTATTTTTTTTTGTTTTTTGAATTACTTGCATAATTAGCATATTATTCCAGCAAAAAAGCATCAAGTTGAAGCCTATTTATATACGTCATTACGTGACTTTGTTGCATACAATTATTTTTTATTATTATTAACATCAAGGCACATTCATAATTTTGCATGCTGAATTAATTATGCGGAATATAATCTACTATGTATTGTAATATGAGATCTGTAAGCACCTTATGTCAAACTTTTAAGTACGAATTTCCCGTTTCGCAGATATTTTATTTGATCCACTTCCAGTACATTTATCTCTACATCTGTCACAACCGCTAGTCGACTAAGCCAATATAAAACTTTTGCGTCTCATCCTCCCTCGGCTACGGATCTTGTATAAAGTGCCAGTTTTAATTGAATTTGATTTTATGTATTCCAAGCTTTATTTAGTGGGTAATAAGATGTATTTTGAATTGGATGGTAGGAAGTGAATTTAAGTTTGGATGACGTATGATGCGAGAGGTAGTTTGTCATCTTGTTTTGAGTTTTGTTTACCGTTTCGGTTTGGGATTTTACGGATTATGGCAATTCGAAGTATAATAGCATTAAAGCATTAAGCGTTTCGCTTCGTCGTTTAAACCGCGTACATCGAAGGACTGGAACAATTTGTCTTTCTTTCTTTCTTTCTTAATAAAATAGTGCGCCTGACCATCAATGATTGCATCTCCGCTTACCATCAGGTGGGATCGTAGTCAAGCACTAGTTTATATCAATAAAAAAAAGTCTTAGTTTTTGTTTTCTTTTTTTGTTAACTATCCCACCTAATCGCTACCATCGACCTTGCAGTTTTGACGAAATCTGTCCAATTTGTCCCATCAAGTCGGATCAATACCTCTGGGCTCAAAGGGCGTATATCACAATGGCCAAAATGAAAATAGCCCACCCCATATGCCCTTTGAACCCAGAGATATCGATATTATATTACGAATATAAACGCTTGTTGCCTCCACATTTCTATTCGTAGGGGCGTAACTCGTGTGGTGCTTTTAAGTTTTATGGTAAGAAAAAGCATAGTCGGAGATATTCGAAACATATATTGATAAAGATTTGTCCAGGGCCCCGGGGATCTCTTTCGCCTCACCCATGGCACCAGTAGGCTTCGACCCTGCTGGGCCCCTACAGGAATTACGCTTACTGTAATAATTTCTTGAAACTTTTTTTTCTAAATTTTTTTTTAAAAGCTTGCTTTCTTAGCTTAATGCTATCAGAGGACAGAACAGTTTTCCCATCTTTACTCTTTTCCTGGACAAAGCTATCATTTTGGCCGACCGCCAGATTCCGCTTCGCTAACAAAAATTTGGCCGTACTCATTAGCTGGGAAACTTTTAATTTTCAACTTGGCAAATCAAACAAAAAACTATTTACAAGAAAATCTATCTTCTCTTGTATTTCCCGGACAAGATTAAGTTACCTTTAATTTTTCGGTGAAGCAAAAGGTCACTTCCTGTAAGACTAGAAAAGATTTTGAAACTATTTAATTTTCTTATATTCTTTGGCAACGAAATCTTTCGCGGGATTCATAGGAAATGCTTCCTTTTAATATTATGTTTAACTACCATTATCAGTGGTTCCGTTTATATATCTCATAACAACCGTGACATTGAAGATAATAATGCTGAATTAACTTTCTATCAGTAAGGGTTGCCACACACGGGCCACCGGCCACAACCACAAAACGCTGCCACCAGCATACTTCCTGTAGGTTTCATATATTTTATATGGATTCGCCGCACATGGTTGATGCCCGTGGCTGCCACACGCTACAAATCGCTGATGTTTGCTTCTTGTGGCCACGTCCGTTTAGGACCAAACCATAATCGTCAACGGCACAACGACCATGCGCGCCTTAAAGTGAGGTCAGCAAACCATAGGAGCCCTGCAGGATTCGAAGCGCGCTAGGGCCACGGACCCAGCTTAAAATTTCTTATCGGGAGAACGCAAAGAGTGACTGGTCTTAATCACTGGGGGTCTCTAAACAGGTATGGTTTTATTTCGTAAAAGTATATCAAATCCTCGCGCTCCATGCTAGAGAGGAAGAAATTATGAGATGATTTTCCACCTCAAAAGAACTAAAATACTTACTGTGACCTTAAAAATATCATAATTTCGGTACGAGAAAAGACGGAGCTATACTATTTGCTAATTTACGATGCTTTCTAAATTTCATAACATCCTAGTACCTACATTCAGAAAAATACTTTTGACTTATAAATACAAGATTTCTTTATTAACAATCAATGAGTGACCATTATTACCATGACGCTACTTCTCTCCCCGTAGAACTGAAAAAACTGAAAACTACATAATTAAACATTAAACCTACGAGCCACGACTACAAAAGACCATATAAAAAACGTATGAGAGCAGGATGGAGGTATGCGAAGGTCCTTGACTAGAGTAGGAGGGACGTAACAATGAAGTATTCACTTGCCCCAGCGTAAGGGTTCTAGAGTTCTTCTGAAGCCCTATTGTTTCTGAGTATTTCAGTCTAGTTTGAAAGAGCGATAAGCAGTGTGCCAACTTCATTGTAAAGGATGATATGGTTTGGTGACCTTATGGAGATAGTTGGGTGGGTTTAATGCTGTTGGTTTATTGTCTACAAAGTTGTCACTCTAATATTATAAAGGACACTGTTTGTATGTGTATGTGAGGGTGTAAAGTCCTGTAAATACCTCCGTTGAAAAGGAAGAATCTCTAATTTGGGCAACTGCTTAATAGATGACTTTGGGCTCTAGTATATGTTCAAATCACGTGGTGAACTTTAATTGCGCGATGCGGGATTTCGTTTTTTTTTTTAGATGTTGCTACACTCCTTCATGCTCAAACGGCTGAACGGGTTTCAATGAAAACTTGTACTTGGGTAGGCCATATCCTGTAACAGCATATTGGTTACTTTTTCTCTCTGAAGAAGAATCGCCAAACTTAAGTGGCAATAGGCAGGGCACATTGCACGCAGAATAGAAGGTCCTGCGACCGCATACTGGAAGACGCAGCGTTGGAAGGCCTCCCACAAGGTGGAATGATAACCTTGTGAGGGTCGCGGGAATCCGATGGATGCGAGGCGTACAGGACCGGTCGTTGTGACGACGCTTGGGGGAGGCCAATGCCCAACAGTGGACGTCTTTCAGCTAAAATGATTACGCGGGCGAAGCCGGTGACAGTAGCTAGTGATATTATAAAGGCGAACGTTTGTATGTGACTGTGTTTGTGTGTATTTGTTACTCCTTTACGCTCAAACGGCTGAACGGATTTAGATGATAGTTGGCACAAGAGATGATCATGTTCTTGATCAGTACCTACTATTGAATAATTAATATATTCTTTGTTCGGGTAGTATGTTTCCTTGGGATTATTTCTTATTTTCACGCGAGCGAAACTGCTAGCGGAACAAGATTAATATGCAAATGATATTCAATGTCTTAAAGTATTTTAGACAACGTGACATACTGAAGTTGGTAACAAGTTTAACTTTATACTTATCGTACATTTTGGTAACACTTTTAATACATTTGGTGTTGTGGTATATCAATCTTCCTTTGCAGTAATTGTTTTACACACAGTAATAATAATGTTACACAACTATCACACAACGCCATCTAGTCCCAAGCTAAGCAGAGTTTGTGTTATGAGTACAAGACAATTGATAAACATACTTACATATTTCTAAATACATACTATAGATAAATTACACCCAGATACAGAAAAAATGATCGTGCTCATCACACAAACACTTGTCCTGGGTGGGAATCGAACCCACGACCTCTGGCATAGCAGTCAGGGCCACTAATCACTAAATCAACAGGCCAGTCAACAAAGTTTAATTTCTTTTTGTTCCTAAATTCAGCTTGAGAGCAGTGGTAGCCTAGAGGTAACAGCCTCGATGTACGAGTTATAGATCATGGGCTCAAACCCAGTCAGGCGCATTACTTTGTGCAATTTATTTCATCATCACTGCTATCGAAACGGTGAAGGAAACCGTGAAGAATCGTGAGGAAACTGGCATGACCTAGAACCAAAAATTTGAAGACATGTGACATCCATCAACCCGTACTGGGCCCGCGTGATGGATTACGGCCCATCCCTTCTCCCAGAGAGGAGGCCTGTGTCCCAGCAGTGGGAAGATTATAAGGCTGATTATGTTGGTTTTAGTTAAATTCAGTATGCTATCTACGTATTACTGATGGAGTGCCATAGTCATTATTGACAAAGCTCCAAAATAGAGATAAAAAAATTAATTTAATCCATATTAAAACTATAATAATAATTATCATTGAGATGTAAGAGCCAGGGTAGCAAATAATCGGCGGCAACGATCTCTCGTGCCGAGCCTTGGTACAGGCCATGGTCCGGAGCGAGGAGGAGTGGCAGGCGGACACCTTCTTCTGCGAAGCAGTAATGTTAGCAAAGAAAGAAAAAAGAAAAAGAAAGAGGAGGCCGCACGTGTACTCGTGAGGAAGCGGCCCTCACGCCCCAGCCGCCGGAATCCCGATCTCGATTTCAGGTCACCGTAGGCGTGGGCTTGCGGACGGTGAGCAATGGGTAGCGGACCTCGGGGATCTCTATCGCATCATCCATGGCCCCAGTAGGCGTCGACCCTGCTGGGCCACTACGGTTGCTGACATCTCCTTGAGGGGTGCGTGGAACACTATGCGCCGTCGACGACATAAGCTCGGTCCGGACGGTTACCGGACAGTCAGACGGCGAGCTACCCATTGCTCGCCGTCTGCAAGCCCGCAATCCGTTATTATGTACGGAATTTATTTATTTATTTATTTAAACTTATGTACAGTAGTGGTACATAGGCGGATTTAATGCAACAAGGCATTCTCTACCAGTCAACTTTTGGGTTAAAAAAACAACACCGTGGTAGGCTTGCACAATAAACAAATAACAGATAATTTAAACAGAAAAAATAAAATAAAAAATTAGTTTATAATAATAAAAGACATATATGCTAAAATTATAAACTAATAAATACTATGAAAAATATCAAATCATTAAGAGAACTTAATAATAATTCTGACGAAGACCAAATTAAAGTTGAGAGGACTTCAAGTAGTAGTTCCGAATTTTACTAAAGGAAAACTTAGAAGCTTTTTTGGGATTATAATCACCAAAATCTATACATATAATAAAACAGTAAAATTCTTTTGTGATGGTTTTAATTGGCGCAAAAACTACTGAACCGATCCTGTTCAAATTTTGCATACACAATCCTTATAGGTCAGGGCAACTGATAGGCTATAAACTATCACGCTATTTGCTATGTGGGGTGAGCAATAATCCAAAATGTAGGTATTGAACGACATTTGCCGCGAGTTCAATTCCCAGCTACAGTTAAAAATTTTGACATTATTTTGTCTTATTTTTTTGTATTAAAATAACTTTTACCATTTTTTCAAAATAAAATTGACATTTCTATTCGATATCTTCTAAATATTTTGTAAAAACTAATCAAAACACATAATAAAATCAAAGCGACGAGTAAAATCACGTACTATAATGTTACATTATTCCATTTAGCTGCAAATTTAACTTCCAAAACGAAAATCATCACGCTATCATCGTTAGGGAGCCATCCAGTCAATTATAACGTTTATATAAGAACGTCTATTTTATAGTTTATTCATCGAAGACCGCAGCACAGTGGTTTCGTAACTAGACTTTCATGTAAAGTGAAGGTGGTTCAAATCCCATACGGCTCTCTTAGGAGAAATTTTTATTCTATTTTGTCATCGTGAATAAGATTTTTTAATATATTTTTGCATGCTTACAATTTTTTTTTTTATAAATCTACGTGTGTAATATATCTGTAGAAATTTTTAGTGAAGTGCGTATTATTAATTTTAGAAATCGATGTAGATAACTTTTATACATTTAAATTGTGTGGAACTTGATAATTATTTTACTTAGGTTTTGTTTCATCGCAATGAAACAAAGCATATGAAAGACAAACGGTATGAAATCAAAGTTTTCGAGAAGTAAAATATGACACCATAAGCAATTCAGATACTCGCAACGCCATCTAAAGACTCAAAGTAGAAATAATGATGACAATGATGGTTGAACTTCATATTAAATTTGATAGATGGCATTGCGTATTTTACGTAATTTTCCGAGTGGCAGAAGAATGGCCATCGCCCACGTTTACAGTTATGGTTAAACTGGTGTAAGACGGAGGCATTTTTAACAATCCTACTGCTTATTTTTATTATTTTTTTCCCATTATTGTAGCAAGCTAATTGACCGTGAATATTCAAGGGATACCATCCAAAGACGATAAAATTAAATACCTATATGTATTTAATTATTCACTTTAAAATAACACGACCACATTTTCGGAAGGGGTTACAGGGTACCTTGCGTTGGATGGTCCCCAGGTGGACCGATGACCTGGTGAGGGTCGCGGGAATCCGATGGATGAGAGACTCACAGGACCGGTCATTATAGCGACACTGGGGGAGGTTTATGTCCAGCAGTGGACGTCTTTCGGCTGAAATAATAATGATGATGATGGCACCTTTTTCCTTTTTTTAAGGGTGGAAATCATCCAATGACTTCTCCCGCTCTGGTTGGAGCGGGAGGACGTGTCAATCTTTTACTGACTAAAACTACACCTGTGTCTATCACTACGCGCAGTTGAGGATTGGGCTCGATCCGGTCAACTACAGGACGGCTAGCTACCCATTGCTCGACGTCCGGAAGCCCGCGTCTACCGTGATTGGTAGTCGGGGTCGGAATATCGGCTCGGCGTGAGGCCGTTCGTTCCCTAACGCGTGCGGCCTCCGCCTTCGCTAGCATTAAGGCTTTGCAGAAGGAGGCGACCGCCTGCCATTACTCCTCGCTCTGGATCAGAGCCCGGCGCGAGAGGTCACTGACGCCGATTACCTCCACGAGGACACGGCGGTGCTCCGCCCTTGCAGGGCACATCTCCACTGTGTCCTCCGGCATGATGGCACCTTGCGGATTAATAATGGTGTGTTTTATTATTTACAGTCACTGCTTCATATAAAACGAGATCGAATGTGTTTTTCTGATCACAGTTCGACAACGTATAATGTATCTCAGATTTCTTGCAGCCTTACGTCGATATCTGGACGTTACCTCTTTGCAATGAGTGGTGACCAACACTGGAACAACCCTCTAAGGGAGGCCAGTCTCAGGGATAACACTTATCGGCTGCTACATTTGTTAACCGTATTTTCATTGTTTTATGGATAAGCTCAGGACTATTGTGGGTGTTTCGAACGGTTTCTGTTCTGGGTTCGGTTGAAAGTACCCTGATATTACCATTTTGTGAATCGCCTGGAGGACTCGGTGTAGCCTGCGGTGGAGGTCTATCCATCTTGAGTGAACTGCCGTGTCCTCATAGAGGCAATCGGTGTCAGTAATTTCTCGGTTTGGCCATCAATATGCGAGTTCGATTGAACGGGGATACACGCGCACAAGGATTCGCCGTAGTTCATTCATAAGTTGGAGACTCTTCATAAGGTAGTTCCAACTATGGAAAAAACATTTGTCTTATATACGGGGATATCAATTAAATACACACCAAAATATTCTAGGTAAATAAACAAGTAATTCTAACGCTTAAAATGATCAAACTGCAATAATCAATGCAAGCATGCTCTCGCAAATTCTTCATAAGTACTGGTATGGAAGAAGATAGTTGATGATTTATTTATTTAATCCTTTATGCACAAATGTACAGCGGCGGACTTAATGCCTGCCGGATGATGATGGTAGTTTTGGGATTCACTTAAGGCTTTTCACTATCAGTGCACGTTATCCAGCTGAAGGTCGGTGTCCCGATTATGCTCCTTCGTTTACCTCTATCAAAGCTGTCTAACTGCTTAAACTCTTCAGTGAAAAGTTATTGAGACGAAAATTGTTATGGGAGATAACTCTTTCGATCAATCTTGCAGCCCTAGCAGACATCGGCCCTAGAGGGCCCTATCCATTTGCTGAAATCTCTTTGAGTCACGCGTAGAATACTACGCGCCGTCGATTCAGGACTGCTTTGACCAGACGGCCGGACAACACCACCGCAATCTCGTGTTTGCAATGGCTGGGAATTGCCTTGCGGCTTTCAACACCCGGAGCTTCCCTTGCAGCGACCGCTGAGGAGACAGGATGTCCTATCCCTCATAGTTTCAGCCACCTTCTTTGATCGTAGTGCTTCACTGAAGGAGGCTACTGGTTGTCATTTTCTCCACCAATCGCCCCCATAAGGACAAGGCGGCGCCGGCTCTCCGACCAAGCGGGACTGACTTCCACCGTATGCTCCATCGCATTCTCCGGGCGATTCGAACAATGGTGAGACCCGAGTGTTTCTTCCCGCTGAATTCGACACAGATACCTTCCGAAACACCCACAACCGGTGAGTCCTGCACAAAAAGAGGATGCCGTGACACCTCTGTAGACACTTCTCAAAGACAGGCATTACCGCTGCGATTTGATTGTGGCGTGCTCACTGTGGTGAGGGGTTAAAATCATACAATGTTGTTTTACCAGAACATAAACCAGAAACATACATATGCCCATGCATACATATGCCTTTTCCCTTGGGGTAGGCAGAAATGACAACTGCTACGACCCAGACATGCTCTTTCTATTCAGTGACGGTCATACATCTGGATCTGGACGAGTACATAACATGTTTCCTGAAGGTAATTTGCGTTTTTAACCGACTTCTAAAAAAGGAGGAGGTTCTCAATTCGGATATTTTTACCTTTAACCATTTTATGTTAAAGTACAATAAATTATTGCGATGCTTTCGGAATTAATTGCAAGCACAGAGTGAATGTATAGTTTTACGAATTTAACGCGGACGAAGTCGCGGGCAACAGCTAGTCATCAATAACTTTCAGTTCGTCTAATCCTGTTGAATAGGTATTTCATGAAAAAGAAATCCACTATTTTAATGAATATAAATAATATCTTTTGATATTTTGTAAACTTCACAAATGTTAAAAGAGCAAACAATAAGTCAGTTTTTTTTTTTTATTGATATAAACTAGTGCTTGACTGCGATCAGATATTAATCAGTGACGCAAACGTTGATGGTGAGGCACCATAGTTTATTAAGAGCCCATTCACTCTAATCTTGAAGACACCTAAATTATAATCGGACGGAAAGGCCGCCCAATTATAATTTTTTATAATAAAATAATTATTATTAAAAAATCGCAAAATTACAGATAACTTAAAGCTCAGGTTGAGTGAATAGGCTCTTTATAACTTTTTCACTTTATTAACGTCGGATTACAGTGTATAATTAACCCGCTATATTCGACGCAAATATAGCATAGCATAGCATAATCAGCCTTTTAATGTTCGCACTGTTGGGACTCAGGCCTCCTCTCTCTAGAAGAGGGAATGGGCCGTAATCCACCACGCGGGCCCAGTGCGGATTGGTGAATGTCATATGTCTTCGAATTTTTGGTTCTAGGACATGCCGGTTTCCTCACGATGTTTTCCTTCAAGAAATAAATTACACAAAGTAATGCGCCTGGCTGGGTTTGAACCCGTGACCTACAATTCGTAAGTCGGGGCCGTTACCACGCGGCCACCACTGCTCTGACGCAAATATAACAGTAGATATTTATTAGTAACACGTATAACCCTAGTCATAGTAAAAAATAAATCACAAAGTTTAGATACAACAGCGTCTACGAAGGTTATAAAACTTCTTAAGGCCATGAAACCTTTCCCAACAAATGTCCGAACATAAAAGAAAACTTTATATTCATCACGGGCAACTTATCTTATAGATAACAACAATATAATCTGAAAAAAAAAACAGTTTATTATTTTGACAAACAGTGTACGCCCCGCTCCTTTTGTTCCAGCCAGTAGAATAAATCAAAAAGAATTTCTTATGAGAAACATACTGGCGGTACACTGGGGAGCAATTTAATCTGAACATTTTTAAATTAGGCAAAAAAATTCTTTTAATATAATTCTATGTGTTGTTACGATGTTTTTCGTATGAAATGAGCTGTTTATTCGTGAAATATAAAGATTTTTGTTAAATAATGCCAAGATGGAGCAAAAATTTCTTGTCTCAGCTGTGTGCGCCATCTTTGCATTTCGTTGACATTAGTTGTCAGTCATGTATACCGTGAGATTTTTTGTGTTTCTTGAAAGAAGCTAATGGTTTTGTCTTTAAAATGGACTTACGTATTAATTATAAAAAGCCTTCTATTCAAACAGTAGGTATTAAATTTTTCTATGAATTCTCTGTATTTGTAAAAGTAGAAACTAACTGACTAGGTACTCGTATATATTATTATTATACATATATTATGGTGAAACAAACATGGTGAAACATATTATGGCCCTTTCATAAGATAGATGGTCGAGCCACCAAATTGGTTGCGCAACCAAACGGGCACCAGGTGAGTAAATTTCTATAGAGCTGTAAATATTTTGTTGGTAGCGGCAACTGGTAGCCTGAACGGTGTGACGGGAATAGACAAAGTGAGAAATGAGAATATTAAAGGAAGTTTAAAAGTAGTGCCAATACCTAAAAAAATGAAGGTGAATAGTTTGTTTTGGTATAATATTCATAATATTCACACAACTATCACACAACGCCGTCTAGTCCCAAGCTAAGCAGAGCTTGTGTTATGTGTACTAGACAACTGATAAACATACTTAAATATTTCTAAATACATAGATATTACCCAGACACAGAACAAATAATCGTGCTCATCACACAAACATTTGTCCTGGGTGGGAATCGAACCCACAACCTCTGGCATAGCAGTCAGGGTCACTAACCACTAGACCAACAGGCCAGTCAATAGGTATGGTAATTTAAAGAAGAAAGATGAAACGCAAGTTACTAAAAGAGTTATGGAATGGAATGTGGATGCATGGAGAGAGAGGCCGAAGAAAAGATGGTTTGTGCGGGGACTGTTATGAAAGAAAAGGGAGTTAGTGATAGCTTGACGGGTGACAGGACAGAATGGAAGAAAAAAAAAAACATGTTACGCCGATCCCAAAACAACACGGGACGGAGGCAGGAATTTGATTCCTTCAGTTACCCACAAAATTTCAAAATAATGTTTCTCACGTAATTTACCGTTGCTGACTGTACATTTGTTGCTCGTCGCTTGTTTCAGGTATGTTAACAAAATGCTTCCTTTAGAAGGCACTCGCATTCATTCTTACGTATTTAAACTCATTCTTTGAATAATGTTTTATGAACATAAGACATTTCTGTAGCTATTTTCAGTTGAGATTTCTCATCTGAGTATTTTTCATTTATTACGGAATAAAATAAAGAACACAGAGCACAGTTTATTCAGTGTTCATTTGTTTCGGATTTTTTACATCTACTGAGTATAGTCGTACGTTGCGTCTTTGATTATGAGTTGGCTTAGCATAATTTACGGTTATATATAGAGTTTCAATAGAATAGGAGTGTGTGTCCCGCTTGGAAAAAATATCCTCGTGGGGGCTCGGCGGCAAAGACCTCTCGCGCTGGGCCCTGGTACAGACTATGATCCAGAGCGAAGATTGCAGGCAGTCGCCTCGCTCTGGGAAGCAGTAATGCTAGCAAAGGAGGCGGCTACACGCGTGAAGAAATGAAGAAATGATGCCCCAGCCGCCAGGATTCCGACCCTGATTTCTAGCCACCGTAGGCGTAGGTTGCGGATGGCGAGAAATGGGTCGCTGTCTAGCCGTCCGGTAATCGTCCGGACTGAGTTCGAGTCGTCGGTGGCGCGTAGAATTTCACGCACGTCTCAAGGAGATGTCAGCAAAACCGTAAGGGCCCAGCGGCGGTTTTTTAAAGCTACTGGCGCCATGGGTTTGCTTATGAAAGGAAAACCCATGGTCCTGGAACGTCAGACAAAGAAGGAACATAGGAGTGAGTTTTAGTTAGTAAAAGTCTGACACGATTTTCTACTCTACCCTAGAGCGAAATTATAACAGAAACTAATTTCTCCCATTTTGTTAGACATGATAATAATTTTTCTAATTTATTACAATTGCTAACATTCTAATACTAATTATAAGAAACATAAAAACTAATAAATACAACATAATAGGAATATATACAAACTAAAAATAATAATATTTACAAACGGGTAGAAAAAGAAATTATTGGGCATCAAAAAATTCATCCACATCGATACCAATAGGAAAAGTGCCCAGTGATAATAATTATTTTTAATATAATTTTTTATTTTATGTGGGCGCCTATTTAAAAAAAAAAAAAACTTACGATTGTAATTATGCTGTAATATTTTGTTGTAGACTATAAAAACCACACATAGGTGACGAAAATTTTAAGGAAATATGATTGAAATGTACTGAGCATACTTTCGCGAACGAACTTCTCAAAAGGAAACTACCAAGTAATTTCTCTTGATAGTTTGACGACGCGGCGACGACTGTATGAAATGTTCCTGCATTTTGCAATATGTCACATAAATCGACGACCAAATCGATTTACGTAGCTCCCTACTGCGGTTTGTGCCGATAATTTAGACATCTGGTGCAAATTCGAATTTCGTCGAATACGGTTTGTGTGATTGGCAATTATCTACCAGATATTTAAGCATTTCAACCCAAATGTAAATGGACGTATGTTTAATGATCAGTTGGAGTGTAAAAAAAATAGTTCACGCAATGCTCTTATTTTGAGTTGTTACTGTTGTTTTTTGTTGTTGTTATTTGAGTTTTTGTTGTATAGTTTTGAGTTGTTATACCTAGAGAAACAATTTCATGTATTTAAACATAAAAAGGTTTTTTTTGTTATGAAAGTTTTGCCCTTTTTTAGAAATTATTCCTATATTGCGGGTTTGATGCCCTCACGGGACTGGGTGTCTTGTATAGATGAGTTTACATGCTTATGCATGTCATCCATTAATTTTTTCATTCATTATTTTTTTTTATTAGATTCATTTTTAGCATAGGGCAACGTATGAATAATAAAAAAAAACTTCTTGTTTTGCAATAGAGAACACATAACAAACTTATATGCCATTTTTAGGGTTCCGTACCTCAAAAGGAAAAAACGGAACCCTTATAGGATCACTTTGTTGTCCGTCCGTCT
This sequence comes from Mythimna vitellina, assembly GCA_949316375.1. NCBI lineage: Eukaryota > Metazoa > Arthropoda > Insecta > Lepidoptera > Noctuidae > Mythimna > Mythimna vitellina. The sequence goes on along the minus strand of OX438699.1, from coordinate 2,329,091 downwards.
GTCTGTATGTCTGTCTGTCTGTCAAGACCCTTTGTCTCGGGAACGCGTGGAAGTATAGAGTTGTAATTAAAACCATATACTCAAGTCTGCGGTCTCTTGAAGTTGTGAAAAAAAAACAAGCTTGTGAGTTAACCAAAAAAAAGATACAGCCGTATATGTCGCAAAAAACGTATATTTCGACACTCTCAAGGAATCAAAGTTCATAGGTTACTTCCCGTTGACCTAAAATACTGAAATTTGGCATGAAGAAAAATCTTATAGCATAAGTATAGGAATAAATCTGAAAGCTGAAAATTTTGACTTATATTACAAAAACACAGTACTTTTTCTATTTGAAAAAATCTTCGAGATTCGATTCGGGAATTGAACTAAGTATTTACATAAGTTAGTTTAAGTATTTACATAAGTTATTATACATGTGGATGAGTGGAGAAGGAGAGGGAGGCCAAAGAAAAGATGGATGGATTGTGTTAACAGTGATATGAAAGAAAAGGAAGTTTTTTTTTTATTAATGGTATGCTTGCGTTTGACTACCATCTCACCTAATGGTAAGCGATGATGTGGTCGACCATGGAGCACGCTTGCCTAGAAGTAACCTATTCACTTTTGACTTAAAGACCCCTAAGTTATAATTATCAGGAAACACAGACTCCGGCAAGGAATTCCACTCCTTGGCTGTACGCATAATAAATGTGTTCTCAAAACGCTTTAGTTACTTGTAGCATGACGGTAGACAGGATAGAATGGAAGAAAAAAACGTGTTGCGCCGACCCCACATAAGAAGGGATAAGGGCAGGAAAATGATGATGATGATGATGATGATGATGAGTTTGTACGCAACCCTCAGTGTGCGAGTCCTACTCGCACTTAGCCAGTTTTTATTATATTTTATTTTATTTAAACTGTTGTTCATCAATTAACATAATTATATTCGTAAATGTTGTCGTTGATGGATCATTATCTTATTTGTTTGTCCTCGTATGTTGATAAAGGTGAAACTTGCTCCAGCAGTAAAACAACCAGCCAGAATAAATATAAAGGTATATTGTGTAATTAAACGAGGTAAACAATACGTTCCTGATTGTACAAACGTGACCGGTATTTTAAAACAGTAGGCTTTATACAGATTTACTTATTTTCGGAACTATCCCGGATAACCGCACGTGGATATAGACTGAAAATGTCATCATTAAAGATTTAAAAAAAGCTGTAGAAGTGCGAGACGGATCCGCTTACTGGGGTTCCGTACAAACTTACCTATGTAAATAGTTCAATTCCCAAATGGACTCTTGAAGATTTTTTCGAATTGCAAAAGAAGTATGTTTTTTTCTTGTGACGTAACAACACATTTATTGTTTTTAGAGTTTATTCCTATACTTTTGCTATAAGACAATGCTTTATGCCACAAGATTCTGGGTAAACGGGAAGTATCCTATGAGTTTTGATTCCCTTGAGAGTATCGTAATAATTTTTTTTTGCGACATAAACGACCGTATCTTTTTCCTTCGTTAATTCAAGTGTTGTTTTTTCAAACTTTCTTTCTACTTCTTTCTTCATGGGATCACAGACTTAAGTATATGGTTTTAATTTCAACTCGATACCTCCACGCGTTCTTTTGATAAAGGGTCTTGACAGACCGGCGGACGGACAACAAACTGATCCTAAAAGGGTTCCGTTTTTTTCCTTTTGAAGTAAGGAACCCAAAAAATACAAATGAATGCTTGTACCGTATGCCTACTGGGCTGCAAAAGTTCTTAGTCAGTAAAAGTCTGACACTATCTCACGCTTCACCCAAGAGCGGGGGATGTCATAAGATGATTTTCCCACCGACAATAAAACACCCTAATAATAAGTGTAATAGTTTATTTTAAACATAAGATACCTAATAATATTCTACCCTTCTGGAGAGGAAATGGGCCACAAGACTTTTTTTTTTTTTTTATCTTGCTTTATATGCTAGGTGTCCGATATTTTTTCTTCACCATTTTGAGGGAAGTGGTTAAAAAGTAAATTTGGTTCACAAAATACTGTGGAATCCACAATCTACTCGTTAGTCGGAGCTGTTACAACAGGATTTTGAATTTTTTTTTTTTTTATTCTTGATAGGTTCGCGCTTGACCGCTATCTCATCTGATGGAAAGCGACGATGCGGTCGACGATGGAGCGCGCTTGCCTAGAAGTAAACTATTCACTCTTGATTTAAAGATTCCCGGGTTGTAGCCATCAGGAACCACAGATTCTGGCAAGGAATTCCACTCCTTAGCTGAACGCACAATGAATGTGTTCCCAAAACGTTTTGTGCGTATAGGTGGGATATCCACCATGTAATTAATCCTATTTAAGAGCAGAAAAAACCTAACTTATAGTAATTACAGAAATCATTGATTTAGGAATGCATGATAATTTTTAATTACTCATGTTTTTCAGTAGTATCTGCAGGTTACAGGCACACGGACACTTAAAACCCTGTAATGGTTCCCTTTAATATTATTGTGACATATATTCATAAGAGGCCGTATCAAGTGCTACTTTAGTTGACCGACAGCCAATTACCGGACGTCGGAAACCTTGATCGATAGAATGCCGACGATACGTCGAAGGAAATTCAGGAATTTCTGAATCCCACGTTTTTCTTAGCCACACAATGTTACGCGGTAAACTGAACCACTTATATAGATACAATTTAAGTAAATTCGGGCACACTATTCTATTTTACAATGATCTTTAATTTTCTAAACATAATAGCTATGATAACCTCGAGGTTAATTTGTTATTGTATACTAATATTATAAAGAAGAAAGATTTTTATTTGTGACTAGCTTTTGCCCGCGACTTCGTCCGCGCAGAAGTCGAAAATGGTTTTATTAAGTTTTTTTGAGATACGAAAATATGAAATATTATTTATTAACTTCGTTGTGTGTGATGATAGTCCATTGAATTGTATGGCGAGCGATATTGTATATTAAGATAAAATATTATAGTATCTTAGCCGTGTGCAGCGTGCAGTGAACTCCACTGCAGGTGACGTAATCTGCGACAAACTTATTATTTGCGGTTCGTACAGAAATCGGATCTAGGGATCAAACCGCAAAATTAAGTTTGTTTTTTATTGTATATACTTTTCCGGGATAAAAAGTACCAAGTGTGGTGCCCAGGATATTAAAGAATAATTATGCCAAGTTTCATCGTAATCGAACCGGTAGTTTTTGCTTGATGCCTGAACAAACAGACAGACAGACAGAAAAAAGAGAGCAGTGATGGCCGAGTGATAACGGTCGCGACTTACGCGTAGGCCGCTGGTTCAGGCGCATTACTTTGTGTAATTTATTTCATCACCACTGCTCTCAAAACGGTGAAGAAAAACATCTTGAGGAAACCGGCATATACTAGAACTAAAAATTTAAAGACATGTGATATTCACCAATCCGCACTGCACATTTTCTCTACTAGAGAGAGGAGGTCTGAGTCCTAGCAGTGGGAACAATTAAAGACTGATTATGCTTATGCTATGTGTGTGTGCATGTTTCTCTGTTTGTCGATTTGGACCAAATTTTGTTATTTTTTTTTTTATTATGTATATTTAGTTAATAAATTTAGTTTACCAAAGAATGTAATTTATTATATGTAAAACATTATTTTTACAATTCCTTTAACTATATTATTTATGACATATAACTAACATAATAAATAGCGCAACATATGTCTAAAACGTCACACGTCAATATACAACCCGCCCCTGATCGTTCCCGGTGCAAGAGTGCCCATAATACTGGCCGCATTACCTCGCTGGATAGCGATGGCCATCCTTTGCACCAGGAACGACGAATTAAATTATATATATATATATTATATTTACCTATATTGTATTGTATCTGTGATTCATTTGTATATCTTTTTTATATTAACCTTTTTTTTCTCTCTCTTTTATTGCACCTGCCACTATTCTTCTCTGCATCACCCAAAGGTTGACTGGTAGAAAATGCCTAAGGCATTAAGTTCGCGTCTTTACCTTTATGTGCATGAAGTATGTAATAAATAAATAAATATTACTTCTTCATGCTCGAACAGTTGAATCTTTCCGCGACCGTTAAATATAATTATTCTATTCACAGGCCTAATTATTCTGTAATGCGTATTTGCAGATTGATGTGAATCAACATCACTTGGGAATTACAGTTGGCATATTGCCAACCAGTTATAATGGTACAAACCTGTTGGAATCCCTTCCTAATAGCATAATCTATATTCATGCCAATCGCAGGGAATTTCACTCGGATTAGAGAAAACGATACAATGCAGGTTTTTATTGGTTGAGTGTTAAGCCGTAAGCTGCCTCCGTTTGAGTTTTTTTCTGAATCAGAAGCATTCTTTATCCCATATTGGTGTTGCTCGCTTTAATGCCCTTTTTTCTTTTTGATTGCTAAGAGTTTTGAAAGCGATTAAAAGATTTATTTTGCATGGGAAATTATCAAACAACTTGTCCCGCTCTGGTTGGAGTGAGAAATTTAATGACTGAAACTCATAGTGTTCCTTAAGAGGATTTTTCGAACTATCTGGTAGGCCAATAAACCCAAAATTGACGTCTTTTTTAGGGTTCCGTATCTCAAAAGGAAAAATCGGAACCCTTATAGGATCACTCTGTTGTCCGTCCGCCTGTCTGTCTGTCTGTCGGTCTATCAACGCCCTTTATCTCGTTAGACGCGGGGAGGTATTGAGTTCTATCGATTCAGTCCTAGCTGACTACCCTGAGAAGAAAGACTGAAACAAACTCAAGGGTCAAAGCCTCTTTTAAAGTCCAAACAGTAAATATTAACGGCCAAATCACATGACAACCATGCAAATTGGTCTGAGATGGTCTTTTGAAGAAAGAACCATACAGATTTGAGTTGACCTGTCTAATTAGTGCAAGCATTTGTCAGTATTCGCAAAATACTAAGGAGCTCAACGACTTTATGAACAATACCAAGGAAGGGACATTTGGGTAGGCCGCAGAAAATACTCAAATTGCCAGACACACGTTAAAATTACTGAAACGAAAAGGAGAAAAAAAGCAATCAACATAGTCCTCATATTCATATGGCCCTTATTATAGAAGCTCAATAAAGTTTTATTTATGTAACACAATACATGCATTTAAGAGGATGTTGCGAAATTACTTTCTGCACAAGTACTAAAGTCGTCTTAATAACCCATTTCTTTTACTTTATATAAATATATATGTATATATTGTATTAAATTATATATCGACGGTGAAGTACCAATAACTCCTAACTGTCGGAAGTCAAATTATCTGTCCAAAAATTGTTAGGAAGTAATACTATAAATTAACACGTTGGTTTAGTTAGGTGTTTGTTTCCACAAATTAATTTGATGCAGTTGCAACTAAATATCCGCTTCGGATATTTTACGAAGCATGCGGAAACACGCATTTAAAATATAAGCATTTAAAAGTAATTTTATCGAAAAATGTCAGTTAGAAGGTATTGGCAATTCACCGTCGATATGTATGTTTATTTTGTATATATATACTTTTAAACTCTTATTTTCGTAATATTCTTTTATATTTGTACCTGCCACATTTTCTCTGCTGCACATTTGCTCTCACCACCCGAGGTTGACTGGTAGAGAACGCCTAAGGCATTAAGTCCGCCTTTGTACTTTTGTGTTGCATGAAGTTTTAATAAATAAATGCAAAAATGCAGAGACAAATCATTTGATACTAAATCCAACATAAAAGTATTAAATGCACACAAAATCAGCTAAATTGTCGGTCTTATCAATTCCAACAAGATAATAAATGAAACGAAGAAAGAAAAACTTCTTTGAAGAAATCGTCTAGCTTATTGCGACACGAAACGGCCAGAACAGACAAATTAGTTTCCTTGGAAACGATGGAAAAGGCGGATACCTATTCCGCTTAAAAGATTTAATAGTAATTGTGATTTTATAATAAAGGGAGGAGATGAACAGGAAGAATTTACAAGGAAACTGTAACAAGATCTCATAATTAATTCAGGATTTCTTGTTTTATTTTAGGTAGGTTGATAGGAACCAAGTAACAATGTTGATTGCTTTTTTTTCCTTTTCAGTAATTTTAACGTATGTCTGGCAATTAGAGTATATTCTGCGGCCTACTCAAATGTCCATTCCTTGGTATTGTTCGTCAAGTCGTTGAGCTCCTTAGTAGTCCTGGGTTGAGCTTTACGAATACTGACAAATGCTTGAGTGCAAGCATTAGTCAGTGGACTGGACAGGTCCACTCAATTCTGTATGGTTCTTTCTTCGAAAGACCATCTCACACAAATCTGTATGGTTCTCATGTGATTGGACCATTATATATTAACTGTATGGACTTTAAAAGAGGTTTTGACCCCTGAGTTGGTTTCGGTGTTTCTTCTCAGTGTAGTCAGCTAGGAAACACTGGCCTCATCTAGTTTAAAATTACAAAAACAAAAAAATATTAAGTGTTTTTTAAACCTACTTACAAAATAAATATCATTCATCCAGTAAAGCATATCCACAAAAGCAATACAGTATCCAAATTGTACACCCTAATTCGAATATTTTTCGAGGAAACTTCATCTATTTTACTTGACTCAGAAAGAAAGAAAAAGAGTTTATTTACGTCAAACATGACGCATTCTTAAAAAATAAAAATAACAATAACAACTCTATATATTAGGAAGACATGCGTCACATCCTCGCAAAACGGCCAGTGTTCAGCAAAATGCTGGGGCTCGTGTGCAAGATGGAATTACAGCGATGATTTTCAGCGCCAGCCGTCGTCGAGGATAAGACGTTGACTTGCCAAGTCAACGGATACATAACTCTAATTTTAGGCGTTAATGACAATAAATTAAAATATAGAAATAATATTCATTTGGCTAAGACCAGGTTGACCTGACGGCGGACGAAGAGCATTGGGTAGCCCGCCATCCGATCGTCCGGTAACCGTCCGGACCGAGCCCAAGCCGTCGACGGCGCGTATTGTTCCACGCGTGCCTCGGGGAGATGTCAGCAAATCGTAGGGGCCGCAGGGTGGAAGTCTACTGGGGCCATCGGTAGTGTGAAAACGAAACCCGGGGCCCTGGGACGAAGGCAACGAAGGAACAGGAGTGGGTTTTTAGTCAGTAAAAGTCTGACAATATCTCTCGCTCCGCCCAAGAGCGGGATATGTCATAAGATGATTTTCCCACACAATAAAAAAAAAAAGTTGAGAATGTATATATATTTAAACCACTCGGCCACCACTGCTCTCTCGTTATGACCGAACAACGTAAATTGTTTGTAAATAGTGCACAAAAACATCTTGTGACTATTGGTTAGAACGAACTTTAATCCATGTCACTTATTAGGCATGCAGCTAAGGAATGGAATTCCCTGCTGGAGTCTGTGTTTCCTGCTGACTACAACCTAGGGGTCTTTAAGGGCACCCACACAAAACTGCGATGCGATGGAACACCGCACCGCAATTCCGCGACCCTCGACCTTTAATTTCGTGCGGCAAATCATCGGTTCAGGTCACCAAACAATGCGTGACGCGAATTAATTTGCAAGTTCTTGGGATGCGTCGTGCGAGTTCGCAGATTTTTATGATACAACGTCGCATTACAATTGTGTGAATAGGCTTCTAGGCAAGTGAGCTCCATCATCAACCACAGCATCAGGTGAGAAAGTGGTCAAACGTGAGCCTATCAAAATATAGAAAAAGAAATTCAATTAAAGCTTTTTTTCCCATTCTCTACGCTCATGCCCAAACTACGCAAATTCTAACAATACAGACATATTGTTGTGAAATTAAAGTTTTTTTTTTCTTTATAACATCATTCGACATATTAAACTTGAATAAATCCACGGGGACAATCCACACAATAGCTGTACGCCGTCTTTACATCTATTGAAAATTTTTCAGTTAGCTTTTGTCCACCATTTTGTTAACTTTTTGTAAAAGATTTTTTTTTCCTTTATAAAAATTCTATTTCAAGTTCAACTTTAGCCAGTCTCTTTTGACGGTTTAAAGCCTTAAAAATGTATAGTCATTTTAATTTTTGTTTATTTTTAGAGTTTTTTCTTTGAGCACTTTCAAAGTTGTAATGAATGATGTTTCGTACAAAAACATTTGTTGTCGTTAATGAAATTTGAAATAGCACCTTTTTTCTTTTTTTTCTGTTGTTATTAAATGTGTGGTGTTAGTAGGTGCTCATTGAGCCACATGTTGGAATGCCTCAAGTGTCCTTATACCTGCACTTTGGAGGATTTCATGAGTGCTACCGATGCTGCTATTAATGTAGCCACCTATTGGGCCCAAACAGTTTGACGAGTTTACCATCGAATCGAAAAGAAGAAGAAGAAGTAGGTGCTAACACATCATTTAACATTTTACAAGGTTGTAATTGAATACAAATGAGACAGCAATTTAGAAATAGAATAGTTTACAATCAGTCTCGTAAAGTTATGAACTCATTTTTTCTTAAAAGGACCCTGGTAGATTATAAAGTTTCAAATGTTGATCCTTTTCATTGTATTCAAAATAATCTGTTTACTGAGTAGTGTTTTTATTATATTACTAAATTTTGGCCACGGACTCGCTTGCGTACATAAAATATAGCCTATGTCACTCAGGAATAAAGCACCTTTCTATCGGTGAAAAAAAATTGCAATCGGACCAGTACTTTCAGAGATTACCTCCTACAAAGAAAAAAAGACAAAAAATTAAACTTTCTACCTTTTTGCAGATTAAAAGAAAGAAGAAGATTACAAAATTATTACAATTTTAGGAAGTTTGCGATAGTCCAGTAACAGATGCAACATGTATAATAGACTGTCAAATCTTGATTTCTTCATAATAATTTTCTGTGTCAATAATTATTTTCTAATAGCTTTTGGCCGCAGCTTCGCCCGCGTACATAAAATATAGCCTATGTCGCTCAGGAATAAAGCAACTTTCTAATGGTGAACAAATTTTAGCAATCGGTCCAGTGCTTTCAGAGATTACCTCCTACAAACAAAAAAAAAAACAATCTTTACCTCTTTATAATATAATTAATTAAATTAATAGATCTACTAGATCTATTAATTTAATCTAATAATTATCAAAACTACTTCTCCAGATATTTTAGGCACAGATTTATTTAAGAATATATTTCAAGCTTTTAGAACATATTCCATTAGCATAATTAAATCACTCATCTAAACCATTCTACCTCATTAGCCGGATACATTAGCATCTCAAAGGTGATCGGTCAAGCGTGTACAGCTCTTAATATGTTTCAATCGATACCAACGGAATTAGCTATTTGCATTCCAACGTTTGCAAAGACAAAGAATTATGATAGATACTTTATTAACTACAATTCCGACAATGAACAAATGTAGATGAACATGTAAAAAGACTCCTTTTCAACGCATCCATTCTAGTTTTACCGGTGTCTAATGCACGTGTTATCAGTTTAATGAAGTCCAATCAAGGAGATACTGACAGCTGCACTTAAAAATGGTTTAGTAAGAAAGAAAGAAAGAGGAAATTAAAGAAGATTCGCCGCACACGGTTGACGCCGATGGCCGCCATACGCTACAAATCGCCGGTGCACGCTTCTTGTGACCCGGACCGGCCACTAAACGCCAATACAAAACGCCGTCGCACGCAATTCGCGCATTTAAACCTTCTTCGATAGAGACCATTATGATACTACGCGCATGGGTTAAAAAAAGTGGCAGCCACAGGCCACAAGTGGTTTGTGGCCGCTTCTAGCTTCTTGTGGTGGCGTTTGTGGCTGTGGCATGTGGCCCATGTGTTGCGACACTTAGTAGCTAAACATACTCGGGTGCCAGAAATAGCGTGTCGTTGGACGGAAAAGTATAGAAGAAAAAATCTGAAACACAGACCCCAATTAGTGTCATGTTACAAAGACATGCAAATAATGAGACTAGGCATCAAAATTTATAAGAAAACCTTCTACCTAATGTTGGCTAATAATATATAATATGTCTCTATATTTAATAAGATAAGATAAACCTAGGTAGATTATTTAGTGTTATTTACTTCATCACCACTGCTGTCAAATCGGTATCGGAAAACATCGTGAGGAAACTGGAATGACCTGGAACCAAAAAATCGAAAATATGTGACATCCACTAACCCATATTGGGCCCGCGTAGTGTCTTATGGCCCATTCCCTCTCCTTGAGAGAAAGACGTGTCCAACAGTGGGAGCATTATAAGGCTGTTATGTGTTTTGGTTTGTTTGTATTTTTGTTTCCAATTAATTACCCTATAAATTACTGGACCATTAAAAAAAATCACCAGTAGATAGTAGATATCCTGCTTTATCACTGAGTGTCACAGGCTATTCACAGTGTTTTTGAAATCGACGTACAAACGAATGCCACGGATACGGTGCATTCTTCTGGACCCCCCAGTGGTTTTTTTTTTATTGGGTGGGAAAATTATCTTATGACAAAACCCGCTCTTGGGCGGAGCGAGAGATAGTGTCAGACTTTTACTGACTAAAAACCCACTCCTGTTCCTTCGTTGCCTTCGTCCCAGGGCCCCGGGTTTCGCTTTCACGCTACCCGTGGCCCCAGTAGGCTTCGACCCTGCTGGGCCCCTACGATTTGCTGACATCTCTTTGAGGCGCGCGTGGAACAGTACGCGCCGTCGACGACTTGGGCTCGGCACGGCGAGCCACCCATAGCTCGCCGTGGTAGAATTTTTCGTCGGCTTTTACCTAATTAAAAAAAAAGTCTTTACTTATTTAAATTTAAAGTGTGAAAAATCGACCCCGATCAAACCAACCCCGATAGTGAAAAAAAATTGTATTAATAATTAATTAATTGAAAAGTCATCGGGGTTTAATAAAATCGTTATTCTAATCAACCCCGATGACTTCTATACTAATATTTATAAAAAGGCCGATTTTTTTTTAATTCTTTCACCTTTAGATAGTAGTAATATACTTCTTTATCACTGAGTAGCACCTGTGCTACTCAGTGATAAAGAAGTATATTCTAGTATTACTCGCGTGAAAGTAAAAATATATAGCCTGCATATTAGACAATTATATTATATTATACAAACAAACTGTGCGACAAAAAATGTAGAACGGCTTTAGTGAAAAAAATTTTTTTTGGCATGGCTCCGAAAATTTATAATAAAATACCTGATGACATTAAAAATTTGCCCTTAATTAAATTTAAGAAGCTTCTCTACTCACTATTAATGGAAAAATGTTATTATACTGTAGAAGATTTTATAAATGATAATAATTTTTAATATTTTTTAAACGATAAACACTTGTACTTATCTAATTTAAAGACTGTTTTAAGATTTTGAGACTGTTTCTTATTAAGTTCCTTTTAATTATAAATTTTATAAAGTTATTTTAAAATTGTTCCTTTTTTCATGTTGGAGTTTACTTTTTGTTTTCTTTTATGTTAGTAGTTTAATTATTATTTTTGTTTTTTATTTCAATATTTGTACGCCTTCACGGCAAAACATAGCGCACATATATAATAACCTAAGATCTTTATGTAAATACCTATGTTTCACAAATAAACATTCTGATTCTGATTAGTTAGTTATATTAGTTTACGCGAGTAAACTTGGCGACAGAATTTGGTATTTAATAAATGGGATCCCTTAATTGACTTTTTAAAAGGTAAAATATTACCTGACATGTTTGAAAAGAATGTAACTCAAAATCACTTGACCTTGTCATTCCTCGTATAACAAAAGATGTCGGAGTTGTTGTGGGAGTATAACTTTCTTAACGTTCTAAATAATTATCTAATGTTTTGAATATCATTTTGGAACCCAAGTAGTAACTTGTTAAGTTGTTCATAATAAAATCTAATGTTCGCAATGTTTAGTTAAACTGTTCAAAGTATGTAGTCACCACCCACTTTAATCCCACTCACTTGAGCTTTAATATGTATACTTATAAATAACTTAATATTTTTACTGAAATACCATGCCGAAGTCTGTTTCCAGATAGCTTTAACCTGGGGATCTTTAAATCGAGAGTAAATAGGTTACTGGTAGGTAAGCATGCTCCATTGTCGACCATATCATCGTTTTCCATCAGGTGGAATATTGATCAACAGTAAAATTAAATATATACATGGTATCTTTGACATCGACGCACAAAAGAATACCACTGATCCAGTACATGATTCTAGTTCCCCCAGTGATGGAATATTTCGTCGGCTTTTTCCTAATTAAAAAAAAAATACTTTTTTAAATTTAAACTGTGTTAAATTATTATTCTAACCAACCCCAATGATATTTTAGTAAAAAAACAAAAAAAAAAATGGAATTGAAAACTAATTCAATAAAAAGTCATCGGGGTTAATAAAATTGTTATTCTAATCAACCTCGATGACATTTTTAATTTTAAACGTAATTCTTTTTTTTTGCTAAATATGTTACAATAACAATTTTATACAGTTTAAATTAAAAAAAAAACGTAAAGATTTAAAAAAAAATAGGAAATAAAAACCGACGATGGTATTCGTATGTGCATCGATATCAAAGACACCCTGTATACACTTAAAACATGGCGCCAAAAATTTCTCAGCATACCTATCGACTGGAAGTGTGCTCAGAAGACTAGTGGCATTGCCACTTTGTCTGGCAATGTTTAATCTTTGATCGAGGTAAAAGCAAGTCCTCCTTTGTAGGAACATAACCTAAAGTTGTTGTAACTAACATTCAGCAAATGCATCTTACCAAATGCCTGGTTTTGTTACCCTTTGACGCCGTACTTCTTGAAGTGTAGAACCAAGTGACTGACTTTCAACTATTTACCGTGTTATGCTTGAATCTATGTTCAGTACAAGGAGTTGTATTTAGAAAAATGTGATACGAATTTTGACTCTTAAAATCTTAATTGGTATATATACAAGGTGGACCTAGGACCTGACAAAGGTTGTGGGAATCCGATGGATGCAAGACGCACAGGACTGTTCATTGTGGCGACACTTGGCGGAGACCTTTGTCCAACAGTGGACGTCTTTTAGCTGAAATGATGATAATTATGATGAAATATGTACTCGTAAATCCGGACCGAACCCGAGTTGTCGACGGCGTAAAGTGTTCTCCGCGCGCCTCAAAGTGATGTCGCAACAACCGTAGGGCCGAAGCCTGCTGGGGCCATGGTTCGACTTCTGAAAGAGAAGCTCGTGGTCCTAGAACGCAAAGGACAACTGAACACTCTGTTAACTATTCCGCACTGTTTCTGTAGCACTCGCGACCGTAGCAAGGATGAAGGTACAGATACCGGCACGGATCTTGAGCGCTGATTTCTACAGTTCTACTTACGCAGAAGCATGCAGAAATGAAATATCTATAAAAAGAGATGCGGAGGCGGGGAGTGCAATTCTTGTACAGTGATTGGCTCGCCAATGTGTACAATGCGCAAAGCGATCTCCGTTTTTTCGCCGAGCGCTCAAGATTCGTGCCGCGATCTTTAACACAAAGTTAAAACCACTTCACATGTTGTATATCTGTATATTCAGTACTAATTTCAAATAATACTCATCACGCACCTATTCACAGCGCGGAAAATCTTAACATCGCTGTCCAGAAATCGGTGCTCATCTAACAGCGCCATCTATTGGTCAAAAAAAAACAAAATTTTCAACAGGCAACTGAAAGAAAAAACGTGTGGTTTTAGTCTGTAAAACACTGACAGTCTCTGCCGTTCCGCCCTAGAGCGGGAGAAATCATGAGATGATTTACCACGTTAAAAAAGTATAGAATGTAATTATCAATGTGTAACTCCCATATTTTGTGTTACTTTGTCAATTCTAAAACAAATCCCTAAAAACGTGTTAATGTTGTTTTAATTACTTTACTTAAATCTTTTAACAAAAGACGTATACAGATGATTAAAACTTTGCTTTGGTAACTTTGCCTAAGTTGATGTATCAAGCTCTCAAGATAAAATGTTTTTTTTTTGCCTTCTTTATGTTTATAACTTAGCAATTTTTTTTTTATTGATATAAACCAGTGCTTGACTGCGATCCCACCTGATAATAAGCGAAGATACAATCATTGATGGTCAGGCGCACTAGTTTATTAAGAGCCTATTCACTCTAGCCTTGAAGATACCTAAATTATAGTTGGACGGGAAGATCGCAGCAGGCAAATTTTTCCAGTCCTTCGATGTACGCGGTATAAACGACGAAGCGAAACGCTTAGTCCGAACCGTTGAAGTTTCAACTACGTAATGGTGGATACTCGCTGTTCGTCGGGTTTTCCGATGGTAGAAAGGAGATGACGGAATCAAGTCATGCAATTCCCGCGCACACTCTCCAAAATGTAACCTGTAAAATACCGATAGGCTGGCTATCCTGCGCCTGTTCTCGAGGCTTTGTAGATTGGACTTAACCAAATCTGAATCCCCAATTAGCCTCATCGCACGCCTTTCCACTGAGTCCAAAGCTGCTAGATGGCATTAAAAAAATTAAGGAAATTATTTACTAAGTAGGCACCTATGTTAGTTTTAAGCTTCATAAATGTTGCGAAGAAAGGTTTTGTTTTTTATATTACTACCTTTTATACCAGCGGATTAAGTGCAGAAATTTTGTGATTGCGACCGAAGCGGAATGTGTTATGGACCCGAGGGCTGCAGTGACAAATTTGCACGTGTGTCAAACGAGGTTTTTCAATATACTCACGAAGAAATAATTTCTCTGAAAATTACAATGCATTTTTGTTCATTTTGCAATGAAGAAAAATTTCCAAAGTTGTTGTTCCATTTTAATTTTGATTTAGATGGCAGCAGGCTATCGCGAGTATTTTTTACCTTAATCAAAATATCTGGCAGCGGCGGCGTGCCATCTAAAAATATCTCTTCAAATCTTAAATTCAATTATATTTAATAGACTTTTTTCAAGGAGAAGCAGCTTTTTTGTCGAAAGAGAAGCAAAGGTATCAAACCATTATACATCCTACTTAATATTAAATATAGAAATTCAAATATTTTTGATTTTAGAACACACAGATAATTGTTGATTTGTTGATAATAACAAATTATTGTGTAAATAATCTTATTTATTTATGATATTTTATTCATAATTTTTTTTTTTATTAAATATTAAAACCTTAAAAATCTGCCTTCTTTACTTTAAAAAAAATATATAGATAATCACCGTTGACCGTGACGACATGGAAAATAAAAAAGCGCTTGTTGTGAAAAATTAAAAAAAGACACGATAGTGATATAGATGGCATATTGAACCTAATCGTAATGCGATAGAGTCAGTTTTCGAGGAAGTGTATCAAAAAATCATTTACTAAAATGTTAGTGTGATAAGTTTTTTTTTAAGTAGGAAATCATCCAATGACTTCTTTCGCTTAAGGGTGAAGTGAGAGGACGTGTCAGACTTTTACTGACTAAAACCATACCTGTAAAACCATACGGTCTTTCGGATATCATAGTCATCAGTCATCAGCCCTGCTATGACCTGCTATGTTATGGTTTGCTGACATCTTTTGTGGAGCTCGTAGAACACTACGTACTATCGACGACTTAGACTCGGTCCGTACAGTTACCGGACGGCCAGACGATGAGCTAGCTATTGCTCGTGCGATGTCTGCTAGAGCTTCCTTAAAAAAAAAAAACTGCTATGTGAATAATAAACTTGTTCTTTCTAAGTAGTAAAACACAGTGAACCAAAGACAAAACTTTATTAAAACTAAAATATTCTTACACTTTTTAATCTACGTTTAATGACCATTCATATCATTAAAACTAAAATATTCTTACACTTTTTAATCTACGTTTAATGACCATTCATATCATTAAATTCTAGACACACAACATCTAGGTTATCTATTAAGTTATGAAGGTCTAGAATTTTAATTAAAATAAAATGAAAGGGTCGGTAATCTCGCGAAATTACTAGGGTCTAATAGGTATGCTTAGATAATAATACAAAAGAACTGTTTAAAATTGTTGGATACCTTTTTTAAAACGTAGTGTTAGTAATTTTCTACATTCCTGGCGTATCCCCTTTGATATATTCAACTGGATAATTGACAAAATTTATATTCTTAATTCTGGGACATGCCGGTTTTCTCACGATGTTTTCTTTCACCGTTTTTGAGAGCAGTGGTGATGAAATAAATTACATAAAGTAATGCACCTGGCTGGGTTTGAACTCACGACCGTAAGTCGGTGCCGTTACCACTCGGCTACCACTGCTCTCCAAAAATTCGAAGATATGTGACATTCACCAACCCGCACCGGGCCCCCGTGGTGGATTACAGTCCATTCCTTCTCTTAGAGAAGAGGGCTGAGTCCCAGCAGTGGGCCGGTCACCGTAGCTCGGCTCGCGGACAGCGATCAATGGGTAGTGCGCCGTCCGACCATCCGGTACGGCGTAGTGTTCCACGCACGCCTCAAGGAGATGTCAGCAACCGTAGGGACCCAGCAGGGTCCAAGCCTACTGGGGCCAAGGGTTTGATTCTGAACGGAAGACACGTCCCTGCTACGAAAGGCAACGAAGAAACAGGAGTGGGTTGTTAGTCAGTAAAAGTCTAACACTATCTTCCGTTCCGCCCAAGGAGGATGTCATTGGATTATTTTCCACCGAAAAAAAAAAAGAGTCCTAGCAGTGGGAACATTAAAAAGGTTGATTATGCTTATGCTGCTATTAGTGTGGGCGCCTATTGGGCCCAAAAGGTTTGACGAGTTTACCATCGAATCGAAAAGAAGAAGAAGAAGAATTAGTAGTTTCTACCTGAAGACGGATAAAAAACCTATATCCATTCTTGGAGTTCAAGTTTCGTCCATTCCAAATTTCATCAAAATCGGTTCAGTAGTTTAACCGTTAAAGCGTAACAGACAGACAGATAGGCAGAGTTTTTTTCAAATTTATAATATTAGCATGTATTTGTTTCAAGCATAAAGGTAGAAGAACTACATTGCGCACACGTGGGCCACGCACGCCGATCTGAACATACATTTTAAATGGTAACTAGACTTGCTAGAGCTACATTAGATCCACGCGAAGTCACGCAACGCACCGCTACGGACAAATCAAGCGTGGCCCACGTGTGTGTCGGTCTAGTGTAGTTCTCGCCTAAGTTTATTCAAACGCAAATAGAATCAATTTTGTAAATCTGTTGAATCAAACAACGTACAATGACACACGGGTTGACCATTTGGAATAGCACATAGGATATTATCATGAATAATTTTCCCATGGAATAGTTTTTTACTGTTATGCGGGTGAAGCCACTGCCAGCAACTAGTAAGATAGAAATATATTATTTCATAAAAGTAAACATACAACTGCGAATCTGCAGCTCCATTCCTTTTAAAACAGTTCCAGAATCTTCCAACAAACGCAGCACTTGTTCTCAAAGCTAACATTGTAAAATATTACCATTCTTTCCCTACCTGGGGCCCTACTAAGATATCACAAAATCATTATGATTCCGGTGTGGGAGAGAGACGGAGCTATACAGGCCGTATGGCACTATCCTTGTCTTATAATGGTAGCAAGATGGCATTGTCATTTTTGTAGTACGATCTCTGCAGAGATCGAGTCGCCGTTTGCGAACAAAGTTTGCTCAGACCAAACTGACACTCTTGGATATGAACTTATTTTTACAACGGTTTCTTCATTTTGAACAGCTTATTCGGTGTCTTCATTTGAATATGTTAACTTTTTATACCTATTTGGATTTATACGGAACAGAGAGTAAACTCCGTTGGAAATGGAATATCCTCCGGCCAGACGGGTGTTGTGTCTGGTGGGCAACTGCCCAATCGATGTTTTCGGGCTATTCTGTATGTTCAAATCGCGCGGAGAACTTTAATTACGCGATGCAGGATTAGTTCTTATATGACGCCATATATGTCGCTACATCACTCCCCTCTGGAGATCGGAGATCGATGGTTCTTGACGCTTTTTGATGCGTGCCAAGCCAGTGATAGGTTGGTTCCAGTGGGTCGGAACCGAATGCTGCATAGTTCTCGGTGGGTCGGAACTGACTGTGGTGATGCCCCAGTGAGTCGGGGTGGTGCTGTCCCAGTGAGTCGGGGTGATGATGTGTTAGTGAGTCAGGATGATGCTCCAGGCTCTAGTGGGTCGGAGTAACGCTGCTGGCTTCAGTAAGTCGGAGCGGTGCTGTGCGATATAGGGCTTGACTGTTGGCGTCGACCAGGAGAGGTTCTTCATAGCTCTTCATGTGACTGGCCAAAGGTGCGGTGTGCCAAGTTAGCCAAGGTCGCTGATGAGGCTGAGGGTGATAACCAGTTATGACCAGGTAGGCATGCTGGTGATCAGGATACCTTTTAAAGCTATGGGTGCTGGCTGTATGGCTCGCTACTCGAAAGCTTGAGAAAGTAATGATGTCGTCACGAAGTAGTAGCCGCATGAAGGCTGCGCTGACGTTCTTTGTCGAGGGTCACCAGTTTGGAGGTATGCGGGACAGAGAGTGAAGTCCCACAAACCTCCGTTGACAAGAGATAGATGTAGTTTTGGTCAGTAAAAGTCTGATACGCTCTCCCGTGAGCAGGAAAAGTCATTGGATGATTTCCTATCTTCAAAAGGAAAACCTATTTTCATTTAACAATTATTAACAAGAAAATAAAAGCATTTACTTAAAATACTTAGATATAAAGAATTTTAAGAAACTCTTCGTGTTATTTTCCTCCGTAGTTTTTATTTTTATGTAAGCTAAGGCTATTATAATACAAAACTGTGCCAAACAGACATTTTCTTTATATTGATATTTTCTTTGATTCTTACTAGTTCAGACAAATTGCTTGAATATTTGTGTTTAGGGTTTCGTACCAAATTCGGCAAAAAAGAACCCTAATAGAATTACTTTCTTGTCCGTCTGTCCATCTGTTAAGACCCTTTTTCTCAAGAACGTGTGAAGGTGTGAAGCTGAAATTAAAAAAAAATACTCAGGTGTACTACAGTAGACCTGTGTATGTGTATTAATTTCAGCTGCATGACGCTGATGTATCAAGCAGCAGTGAAAAAATCAAACTTAACACAAACTCAACGTAATTTGACCAGGCCAGGCTGTTTATTTTTTTTCCAGGCCAAGGTGAACGGGCTCCTCTTAGTGGTGAACAGACACGCTTGTGTTTTGGCGGCGTTGAATCTTACCAGATTGGTTTCGCCTCACTTGGAGACTGCCTGAAGTGAGACATTCGTACGCTCTACCATAGCCTCCTCATATGGTCCGTTTAGGCGCATATTTTGACACTTGCTTAGAAATTAAAACCTATAGGGTACTTCCCGTTGACCTAGAGTCCTGTTTGGCATGAAGAAAGGTCTTTTAGCACAAATATAAGATAATAACTGTAAAAATTTTTTTTTCGCTATTCGGTAAAATCTTCGAAACTCGATTCGGAAATTGAACTATTTACGTATATATAAGGCAAGTTGGTAAAGAACCTTCAGTTAGCGAGTCCGATTCGCACTTGCTGTGTTTTATTTTCGTTTTTTTTTTTGTTGTAAAACAGAACTGAAGATTTCGGGGATTATTTTTTTTGCGTTCACGTGGAACGACTAACGTCTGTGAGGTGTACAGGGTCCCTGCTGGAATCGAAATTGCGTGCACATTTGGTTTCCTATTGGCATACGATTTGGCAAGCGTTCAGGTAGCGTCCTGTGTTAGGCTCGGAGTTTATTTACTACTTATGTTTTTGAGTAAAAAGTGTAAGGTTATATAAATGTAGCATAGCATAGTCGGCCTTATAATGTAGATGGAAATTTATTATTTAGTGAACATGAGAAATCTTAATAATAATAATAAAAAAAAAAACAGAATAATAGCTGAATAGTTCTTAAGAAAGAAATGATTTTATTCAGTATGGTGAAAAACAACAACTATAGGACTCACACCTAAAATTTATTCATTAGTTTATTTTTGCAAAACTCAATTAATCAACAAAATGCATTAAAGTGAATGTGAATCATAATGTTAAGTACAATGACGCCATCTTTTGTGTGGTCAATAGCCAAATAATTTCCTTCAGTCTGTGTCAAGCGCAAGGGAGTGTTACATATTTTTTACTGACTAAAACACACCCGGATTCCTTCAGTTGCTCTTTGCGTTTCAGAGCCAACCGTAAGCAAGCTCGCCGGTTACCGTCCGGACCGAGCCTAAGTTGTCGACGGTGCGTACTGTTCCACGCGTACGTTAAGCAGATGTCAGCAAAACGTAGGGGCAGCAGGGTCGATGCCTACTAGGGCCAAGGGTCTCCTTCTGAAAGGAAGACCCTGGCCCTGGTATGACAGGCAACGAGCCAAGACTGGTTTTAAAAGTCTGACATACCCTCCCACTCCGCCCAAAAGCGGGGAAAGTCATTATATGATTGTCCCATCGAAAAAAAGGTTGTTTTGTGACGTAACTACAAATTAACATTTTTCAGATTTTTTCCTATACTTGTGCTACGAAATCTAGCTTCATGCCAAATTTCAGGATTTTAGGTCAACGGGAAGTCACTTATGAATTTTGATTCCCTTGAGAGTGTCAAAATATACGTTTGTTATCCCTTATGGCCTTATCTTTTTTTTCGTTAAGTCAGGAGTTTGACTTATTCACAGCTTGTACGCTGGTAACACTGGCTAAGTAAACAACTATTTTGCATCTCCTGAATTTTAAATAAAATTTTGAGTGTATTTACGAAGAATAGTGAATCAATTTATAGTGCGACACCAAAACATAACCTCAATATAGTGTAACTATCAACAATCTTCACTGCCTGCATCAGATTTCGTGAGTTAATACTGAATAGTCTGATTTATCCAACTGCTTAAAATTTTCAAAACGCACTCACACCACGATAAACAGCTGATTCACAGCTGTTTTTGGAATTGCGCATACGCATGATAAGCACTCACACAACATACAAAAAACGAAACTGTTTTGTTGACATCTAGCTAAGGCTGCGTTCAGTGATGACACATTGAGTGGTATTTGAACTGTGAATAGAGTTGCGTTCAAAAATAATTAACGTATAATAATCGACTAAGTGTGGTACGGTCCAGCTACAAAACAAATTAAGTACGTCGTGACTAGTGGCGCCACCCCAATCATATTGCTGTTGGAGGGTCTTCGCAAGGCAATTCAATAAAGTTTAATTGATTATGCCTCGCACTGTTCGTACCCCTCCTAAGCCGATGGATGATGTAAATATAACGTCTGTCCAGTCTGGCTCGGACATGCAGAAAGCGCTTTTATCCACTCCTGATAATCCAAATGCATCCAATCGACAGTCGAAGCGACCCCGCGTGGGTAGCTCACCCTCTAGCCCACCTTCTACCGAGATCAAAGATCCTTCTTCTGATCAGTTACTGGAGACTATTCGCCGTGAAATAAGAACTACTGTGACTGCCGAAATCTC
Source organism: Mythimna vitellina (assembly GCA_949316375.1). Lineage (NCBI taxonomy): Eukaryota > Metazoa > Arthropoda > Insecta > Lepidoptera > Noctuidae > Mythimna > Mythimna vitellina. The sequence continues at coordinate 2,307,712 of OX438699.1, read as the reverse complement.
AGCATCCATAAAAGCATGCGTTGCTACAGAATTAAGCGAATTAAAAGAAGCCCTGGTACTCATCAAAAACCTCGAAAAGTCGGTTCAATTTGTGAGTAACCAGTTCGACCAGCTGAAAAGTGAACTCGATAGCTGTATGGAAACGAACATACGGGTACAAAAAGAAAACGAGTCACTCAAAAAGGCTGTGACGGATTTATCTACCAGAGTAAATATGCTTGAACAGAACTCGCGCCAACAGAACCTGGAAGTCAACGGAGTGCCGGAGAATAAATCCGAGAATTTAGTTAAAACTGTGATGCAACTTGGAAGGGCGGTCTCAAGCACCATAAAAGAAACAGATATTTTATCAGCTGTTCGAGTTAGAAAATTAGATCCCCAAAACAGTAATCCTAGAACCGTGATAGTAAAGTTGAACAGTATAACTGCCCGAGACGAGATCTTAGCCACTGTGATGAATTTTAACAAAGAAAACCCAGCAGACAAGTTGAACTCGAGTCTTTTAGGCTATGGGGGCCCAAAGAAGCCAATATTTGTATCCGAGCATCTCTCTCCTCTAAACAAAGAAATACATGCGGCAACCCGAAAAGCAGCACGTGACAAAGGCTACAAGTACGTGTGGGTGCGTGATGGGCGCATCCTTATTCGAAAATCAGATGGGCTACCAGCCAAACAAATACGCAGCCTCGAAGCAATTGCGTCACTCTGATTCTTCATTTCAATCACCGGCATAAAACACGTGTATTAAAGCTTTACATTCAATATTTATTACCAGAATTTTAGAGGAATGAGAACCAAATTAAGTAACATTATGCTAAATGCGTATGACAAGAACTACGATGTAATCATTGGTACAGAAACATGGTTAGACGATAGCATTAACGACGGGGAAATACTTGATTGTAGATACAATATATACCGCAGAGACAGATCCTCGACGAATGTGAAGAAGAACAAGGGTGGAGGTGTTTTAATAGCCGTTCTCAAGTCTATTGACTCTGCTCGCATGTCTCAGTTTGAGACAGACTCTGAAAACCTATGGGTGAGCCTGAAGGTTGCAACCGGGACAAAAGTCCAACGCCTGAACATTTGTGCTGTTTATCTCCCACCACCTGTACAGCATCAAACACTTGACTTGTTACTAGACAAAATTACCTCTGTCATCGACTCGACCGGAAGCCATACACTTATAGCTGGTGATTTCAATCTTGGATTTATTAAATGGACCCTGGAGGAATCCGGAATTCAAGGTACATCCACATCACCAAGTAATTACAATAATCCAATAGGTTACTCGTTTATAGACTGCATGTCCTTGAATAATATTGAACAATTGAACCCTGTAACAAACCAACTTGGAAAAACCCTTGATCTGATACTGAGTAACTTCCCGGGTGGATTTGTTCATGAATGTAAAACCCCCTTGTCGGTTGTAGACTCCCATCACCCACCATTGGAAATTGTTATAAAAAATATTACTATAAGTTCACTAAAATGTAAACGCACGGTAAAATACAATTACCGCAATGCGAATTATACTTTGTTGAATGAGCGAATAAAAAAAATCGATTGGAATAAATGCTTGTCTGAGTGTGAGGATGTCAATGCAATGGTAGAAGTACTTTATACACAGCTTCATAATATAATTGATGAGGTCGTACCAAAAACAAAAAAAGCAACAGGTTTGTACCCCCCTTGGTTCCCGAGGGCTCTTATAAGGCTTTTAAATGAAAAAGAAAAGCTTAGAAAACGGTATAAAAAATATAAAAACCCTCGCGATAATTACGAATATAGATTGCTGGGCGAAAGAGCTAATTGTATGATAAAAGAAAGCTACATTAATTACGTGGGAAGAATCGAGACGGGCTTAACACAGAATCCCAAAGTTTTCTGGTCTTTCGTACAGGCAAAGAGGTCCAAATCCAATGATCTACCGTCCGAAATGAAGCTTGGTAATCAGATAGCCACATCCAGAGGCGAGATCTGCAACCTCTTTGCAGCTCATTTTTCCTCGACTTTCATCTCATCGGATGACACATTACATGCTTCATTTCAGGAAGGTCACAAGTATCCTCAAAATAGTTTAGGTCTGGTCACATTTTCTGAAAAGGAGGTTTTGAAAACCCTCAAAAAGCTAAATGTATGCAAGGGCGCTGGACCGGATGGTTTCCCACCACTACTTCTCAAAAACTGTGCGAGTAGCTTAGCCTTTCCACTTAAAATTATATTGAACCACTCTATTGAAACAGCCGAATTCCCTTCTAAATGGAAAGAAGCCAACGTAGTTCCGATCCACAAAAAAGGTGAAGCGGAGAACTGTAGAAATTATCGGCCAATATCGATTTTGTCAGTGTTTTCAAAGGTTTTTGAGTCCCTGATGTGTCCTCTGCTAACATCGCACTTTAAAACAGAGCTGGTGCCCCAACAGCATGGATTTTGCACACAAAGATCCACCACAACAAACTTGGCCCTTTACGTCAATGACCTCGGCAGACTTATTGACTGTCGTTCACAAGTAGACTCCATTTACACAGACTTCAGCAGTGCCTTCGACAAAGTCGACCACAAGATACTGCTTCAGAAACTCTCAAACCTTGGCATATTCGGCCGACTTCTCCAGTGGTTCAAATCTTACTTGACTGAAAGAAAGCAAAAAGTCGTAGTAAAGGGACATCAGTCTTCTTTCTATTATTCAACCTCTGGAGTTCCACAAGGGTCTCATATGGGTCCGATTTTGTTCTTAATATTCGTTAACGACATCGTAAACTGTATTAAGCACAGTGAATGTTCACTTTTTGCAGATGATGTAAAGTTGTACAAACGAATAAACTCAGCCAGAGACATATCCTTACTACAAGAGGATCTAGACGCAATACACAATTGGTGCATACAGAACAAGATGACTCTCAATGCTGAAAAGTGTTACCATATGACCTTCACTAGGAAATGCAATACATTTCAATCCTCGTATTCTTTAGATGGTATAACGCTTCAGAAAGTTAACACGATTCGCGATCTGGGTGTATACCTTGATAGTCGGCTCACTTTCATTCCACACATAGACAATATCGTCAAGAAGGCTACCAAGATGTTGGGGTTTCTGAAGCGTGTCTGCCACGATTTTAAGTCCGTACGTGCACTTAAACTTCTTTACGTCACTCTCGTCAGGAGTGTGCTGGACTATTCATCGCAGGTGTGGAATCCTAGTTATAGAGTTCATATAAATAGAATCGAACGGGTCCAAAGAGGGTTTACCAGGTATCTGCGGTACAAGACAGGCAGCTGTCCTAATACAGCTACTTATCCTGAAAGGTTAAGCCATTTCAGATTAACAACCCTTGAAGATCGCAGAAAAACTATGGACCAAATCTTGTTATACAAAATTGTCAATGGTTTGATCCATGTACCTAAACTTCTGGATGACATAAACTTATCAGTCCCCCGATGTTGTCAACCCAGGCCTGACCGTAAATTGGATTTGTTTTTGCCGTATGCAGCTCGAACAAACCTCGGACGATTGACGCCACTGAACCGCATGATGAGAACGTATAATGAAAGTCACTCTCGAACCAATAGCATTGACATCTTCTCCAATACCTTGGCTCAGTTTCGGAAGCATCTTTTGCACCAGCTCGTAGATCAATGACATAACATAATACTGCTCACTATTTAATGTAATGTAATTTATTGTAATTTAATTTATTGTAATTTGATTTATTTAATTTATTGTAATTTAATTTTTTTAATTTAATTTATTGTAATTTATTGCCAATTAAAGTAATCTAGTGTAATTTATTGCCATTTAATGTAATCTAGTGTATTTTAATGTATTCCAATATAATTTAATTAAATCTGACATCAATTAAATAATGGATTCTAATGTAATGCAACTTAATTCATCCTGACATAATTTATTTAACTGATAGATTGATAGTTCACTAAATCCTGTAAGTGCTGTGCACACCTATAAGTGAAGAATTCGCTGTGATAATTGTATATTGTTAATATTATTCTTTTGTTAATGTTTTTGCGAACTATTCGTTGGAGTGCCATAAAAAATAAATAAATAAATAAATAAACAGCTTCAAGGGACCGCAGATTTGAGTATATCATTTTAATTTCAACTCGATACCTCCATGCGTTGCCGAGATAAAGGGTCTTGACAGACAGACAGACGGACGACAAAGTGATCTTATAAGGGTTCCGTTCTTCCTTTTGAGGTACGGAACTCTAAAAAATAACAAAGAAGAAATTAGTCACTCTCAATCAATACTCAATCAAAAAAATAATCTCTCAATTATTACTCTCTCTCTCTTTTAGAGTTTAGGTATCTCTTGATAAACTCAAAATTAACTAAATCAATAAACTAGTGCGCCTCACGATGGTCAAGCGCACCTGATGGTAAGCAGAGATGCAATCATTGATGAATGATTGCATCTCTGCTTATCATCAGGTAGGATCGCAGTCAAGCACTGGTTTATATAAATTAAAAAAAAAGTATTAAGATCGCTTATGTATCTTCATTATTTGCGTAAACAATAACAAAATAAATTAGTTCAGCCAACAAAATACAGGAAACACTAATTAAATAGTTAATTTATTTATTAATAATAGCTTTTGCCTGCGGCTTCGTCCACGTATTTAAAATATAGCCTATGTAACTTAGAAATAAAGCAGCTTTCTATCGGTGAAAAATTTTTAGCAATGGGACCAGTAGCTACATTCAGAGATTACCTCCAATAAACAAAAAATCAAAAAACATACTTTACCTCTTTATAATATTAGTGTAGATGTTGATATATTGTAGAGCTTTTTATTCTACTAACAAGTAACCATCCAATTACATCCAAATAAACATTTTGCCAGTATTTTCCTGTTCGCTAAAACGAACATTTCAAAAACTAATTAAAAATAAACAGCTTACAATAAGTCGATCGGTGTCGAAGCTTCAAAACCGATAAACAACAAAAACTAAGTAACTTCGAAAGCACTTTAACTTGCTCTTGCCCTAATATGGTTTCAATTTTCTCACGTTAGAAATAAAAATAGCAGCTTCTATCGATCGCGACTCGAGTGAACGCAGTCGCCTGCTTCCAATTTTGGCACATACCGCGTTTTGATTTATAGTTGGTCGGGTCAAATTTTAAAAGAGGTCGCCGAATGCATAAAGTAGACATACTTAAGTGTGTAGACAGCTGGCTTAAGTGGTTTAGTAGAAGTTGGTCAAAATCGAATTTGATTTGATACAGAATCTGTTTGAATAAAGATTTAATTAAATAAGCTTCATTTTACTATAGTCAAGCTGTTTGTATAGGTCTGAAAGGTGTGTAGTGTAGTTGTCTAGCATAGTCGGCCTTATAATCTTCCCACTGTTGGTATTCAGGCCTCCTCTCCCGCAGAGGGAATGGGCCGTAATCCACTACACGGGCCCAGTGCGGGTTGGTGGATGTCACATGTCTTCGAATTTTTGGTTCTTGGATATACGGTTTCCTCACGATGTTTTCCTTCACCGTTTTTAGAGCAGTGGTGAAGAAATAAATTACACAAAGTAATGCGCCTAGCTGGGTTTGAACCCGCAACCTACAACTCTTAAGTCGGGGCCGTTACCACTCCGCCACCACTGCTCAAGTGTAGTTGTCTATTATACTGTAATAGTTAGCTTGGTAGATTTTCATTTTATCGTTAAAGAAACTCTATTCCCATCAAAGTGAATATGTTTACTTCTAAAATAAAATACTTTTCACATTGCTTTTTTTTTGCTAATGCTATTTGCTTTGGGAATTAATGAAAAAATAACATTGAATTTATTTGACAATTAAAACCCAGTGAAAAAGAAAACTGTGACAAAAATTAATCAGATCTACAGAGTTAAATATATTACGAGTATGTTCAAAGGCAAAATGGAAACCGTAAAACTTCCGTAATTAAAAACGGTTAAAATTTTAGTATCGTCTGACATAAGAGCTATGTGAGTTTCATAAATCCTGGTTTTTATGGTTTGTTCTGGTTTGAGAATATTAATTAATTTTTTTTTAGAACAAATTAAGCAAGCGACATTGCTCGTAGAACGGACGGTCGATGGGGCCGAAAGGTTCTAGAGTGGCGACCGCACACCGGAAAACGCAGCGTTGGAAGGCCTCCCACAAGGTGGACCGACGACCTGGTGAGAGTCGCGGGAGTGTAGTGGATGCGAGACGCACATGATCGGTCGTTGTGGCGTCGCTTGGGGGAGGCCTATGTCCAGCAGTGGACTTATTTCGGCTGAAATGATGATGATGATGATGAAGCAAGCGACATTAACTCAACTCACTCACGCATCGCATCCTGTTTTACAACAACAACGCGTCGCGACGCGCATCGTCATGCGATGGTACTTGCATCGGAGCGCCCGGATTACAGTGCTGGACCAGTTCAGAGACTTTTGTATATTCGTGAATGACACTCGTACTCGTTAGCTGACGTGTCACTGCGTCCGAATAACATACGGCGACGCGCGAAGACGCCCGAAGGTACTCGTCATCGCGAGTCGACGCGCGTCTCAATATTTGTATAGCACGAATTTATACCTTAATTTAGGGAAAATAGAAATGTATATGCTATAGGCGAAAAACTGGATGCTCAATTCGATTTTTTGCAGGCAAAAACGAAGATAATCCATGGTAACATTAATCCCCTATTGAAACCCTCAACGCTTGAGTGCGCGCGCATCCATAAAGAAACACACACTTTGCATCCCGGCTTGCATAACAACTTGTTGTTTAAAGGAAGTTTTTAAGGGTGACGCTGTATATTATATACCCTAATAGGTCACAAAGTTCAAACCTTAATCGAAACACTATTGAATTGAACTTACATCAACATGGCTTAAAACATGCAGCCCATTACCATTAAAATTACAGTCGAAAGACGTCCACGGTTGATCATAGGCCTCCCCAAGAGTCGCCACTACAAGCGGTCCTATGTGTCTCGCATCCATCGTATTCCTGTGACCCGCACCATGTCATCTGCCTACCTTGTCCCGGCCCTCCAATACTGCGTCTTCCGGGAAGCGGTGGCGACCACGTACCGGAAGACGCAGCGTTGAAAGGCCTCCCATGAGGTGTACTAACGACCTGGTATGGGTATTGGTGGAATCCAATCGATGTGAGACACATAGAACCGGTAATTGTGGCAACACTTGAGGGAGGCCTATAGCTAGCTGGGGACGTCTTTTGGCTGAAATTATGTCGTCATGTCATTTTAGGTACTACACATTAGTCTAGTTTTTAAGATAGTTCGACGATTCAAAGCATTCAGCTACATTTTATCTCGAAAAAAAAAAGATATTCAACATTAGAGCATTTTCACCACACACCGGGAAATGCGGCACGGCGTCTTGGCTCTTTGATTTTCCGACATATTGAAAGATGCATCACTTCTTTTATCTTTGCTGGTATTATGTAGGTTTCTTTCATGTTCCTTTTGTTATGCGGATATTCGAGTTTTATTTGTATTTTTCGTGTGTTTTTTGGCTATTACTTTTCAAGTATAATGGTCGTTGTCTTTTTCTTTTGACCGTAATAACTCTCAAGTGTAAGACTTGGAAAAGGTTTGACGGAGGTAAATATCGTATTTAAGTAGAAGAAAATAGTTCTATTTTTTTAATGTGTATTTTTGGAGAATAAAAATAGGTGCACAGAATTCTTTTTTAGACGGGAAATCATCTAATGACGGCTTCTGCTCTAGGTTTGAGAGGAAGAGCGCGTCAGATTTTACTGACTAAAATTTACTCCTACGAGTATGTTTGAAATTTGTTGATAAAAAATAGATTATTTTATGCATTTAGATTTGGACTCCTACCTAAAGGAATGGTCAATAGTGGCTAAGAACAGAAAAAAAACGGGCAAGTCCTAGTCGGACTCGCGCACTGAGGGTTCCGTACAAACTTGCCTATGAAAACAGTTCAATTCCCGAATTGAGTTACGCAGATTTTTCTGAATCGCGAAGAAGTTTTTTTTTATGATGTAACTACAAATTTACAGTTTTTAGATTTTTCCTATACTTGTGCTATGAGACCTTGCATTGTGCCAAATTTCAGGATTCTGGGTCAGCGGGAAGTACCCTATGAATTTTGATTCCTATTCGTATTGAAATGTACGTTTTTTGCAACATAAACGGCTGTATCTTTTTTCGGTTAACTCAGAAGTTTGATTTTTTCACAGCTTCAAGGGACCGCAGATTTAAGTATATGGTTTTAATTTCAACTCGATGCTTCCATGCGTTTCTGAAATAAAGGCTATTGACAGACAGACAGACAGACGGACAACAAAGTGATCCTATAAGGGTTCCGTTTTTACCTATTGAGGTACGGAACCCTAAAAAGTATAAAAATTTCAAAAAATGCTGCAAATAAAATCCAATTTGTCATGAAAATAAATCAAAACGTAGGCAATTAGTAACGCAACCCGATCTTGGGTTAAAAACCTAAATCATTTGACAAATTAACTCTATCCAAAAGTAACGACCAGACATTATTTATGACAGTCATTTGAAAAAAGTCAACCAAGCAATTTTTTTTTGCTAAAAATTCAATTACAAACTTTTAATTTTTCGATTTAACTTTGATTGCGGTGCTGATTTTTCATTATAGGGTTTTATGGGTTTTTAAATGTTTAGTAATTTGGCAAATTTTGTTTTGAAACTGATCTTTTGTTATCTATATATGTCGGCGCAGGATGCCGATGACCATCGAAGTTCTGTCCAGGGACTCTGTTTTGTGGGCGATGACTAGGTAACGAGCAATACACAAACTATTCCAGATCACACAACTGATTTATTATTATGCAAGATTTAGGTATTCACTTCACACAGCGAGCCGTGAGACAGCCGCCGATACTAGACGTTGTTCGCACGGCTGCTGACAGAGGAAAGATCACTGCACCTCTGCGGTCGGCACCTTTATCTGCTCGGTTCGTGCATATGTCTGCCCAAAACTTTGTCAAAGTGCCATGTGTCACTTTTTACCTAGCTCGTTCATTCGATCTCAAGCTTCCGTACTGTTGATTTCACCGACATATATAAAAGGAGAAACTGACTGATTTACATATCAACGCACAGCCAAAAATACTGGGGCTAGGAACGTGAAATTTTGCTCAAGGTTTCCTTTCATGACGCAAAGGAATCGGAGGCGTGGCCTATTCGAGGCGTTCGATGCAAACGAAACGTTCTTAACTTGGTTAGGGGAGCTAGTGAGAGTGGCGGGAATGCGATGGATGTAATACGCACAGGATCGTTTATTGTAGCGATACTTGGGAGAGGCCTATGTCCAACAGTGAACGTTTGGTGGTTGAAATGATGATGATGATGAGATAATATAATACTAGCATAGTTAAGTTTACAATATTTATATAGACTCCCGAAGTATAGTTTCAATTACAATTCCCTCTTTTAAATAATTTAAATCACTACTGAATAAAATATAACAAAGCGGTAGAAAATGTTAAACACGGATTTCTGAAGTAGTAGTTGAAACTCCAACAATATCAGAAGTTTCTCCGGGAGCATTGTTTTATTAGAATTATTTAAGGCGTTAAACATGTTTGTCGCTCCTATACACGAAATGGACAAACATTTGTCCTATGGGTGCACTGTAAAGGTAAGCAATAAACTGCATGTTTTGAGAGAAAACTTGATATTTATAAAAATGCTAACTCTTAGGTTTTTGGAGGAATGCGGAACAGAGTGTAAAGTCCCGCAAACCTCCTTTGAAAAGGGTGGATCCTCCGACCAGACGGGTGTTATGTCTGGTGGGCAGCTGCCCGATAGATGATTTTCGGGCTGTTCTACATGTTCTAATCGCGCGGAGAACTTTGATTGCGCGATGCAGGATTAGTTCCTATGTGACGCCATAGATGTCGCTACATCACTCCCCTCCGGAGATCGGAGATCGATGGTTCTTGATGCTTCTTGATGCGTGCCAGGCCAGTGGCAGGTTGGTTCCAGTGAGTCGGAACCGAATGCCGCATAGTTCTCGGTGAGTCGGAACTGTCTGCGGTGATGCCCCAGTGAGTCGAGATGTCGCTACAGGTTATACTTTTTGCTGTGTGTATAATAATAATATTTACACAACTATCACACAACGCCGTCTACTTCCAAGCTAAGCAGAGCTTGTGTTATGAGTACTAGACTACTGATAAACATACTTAAATATTTCTAAATACATACATATTACAGATAAATTACACCCAGACTCAGAACAAATGATTGTGCTCATCACATAAACATTATTTATCCTGGATGGAAATCGAACCCACGACCTCCAGCATAGCAGTCAGGGCCACTAACTACTAGACTAACAGGCTAGTCAGTGTATAATGCACCTCTACTATTTACCACACTGAACTGGCGGCAGTCAAAGTGCTGGGTACAAAATACCCATTTGCTATTCGCCATTTTGGCGCTGTCGGCCGTAGTGAGTGTTGGCGTATGTCTACGGTACTAAAAGTAATAATTTCGCGCCACTTACAATATACACATGGTCTCATTTTTCATAGGTTTTATATAATTTGTGAAGCAGGAATAACATGTATTTCGAATGAAATTAATTCAAAATGCAAAATACTTCAGAGTACTGTACACTTCTCTGCAGCCATTTGCATTATAAGTCAAAATTAGTTCACTGGACGCTCGCAAGTGGCGCTTGAAATAGGCACAAAAAATTTGCTGTCAATCATATGGAACAGTGAGCAGTGGTAGCCGAGTGGTAACGGCCCCAACTTACGACTTTTAGGTGTCGGGTTCAAACCTAGCCAGCCGCATTACTTTGTGTAATATATTTCATCACCACTGCTCAAAACGGTGAAGGCTTGAGGAAACCGGCATGTCCCAGAACCAAAAATTCGAAGACATGTCACATCCATCGACCCGCACTGGGCCCGCGTGGTGGATTACGGCCAATTCCCTCTCCTGAAGAGGAGGCCTGAGTCCCAGCAGTGGGAAAAATATAACTAACTATGCTATGCTATATGGAACAGTTTATCTAGTGGTATATAGTAGAGGTCAGTGGTATAATGGAGGTGCTTTTTTCCCAGTTTGCCTCTTGTGGACTACCCCACGGGAACCCTATATTTTTATGGGATGAAAAGATCATAGGTCTATGACATACACCTATCGTTTAAGTATCAGTTGATGAATTTTCGCATTTGGGTCAGCACTTCCAGACATTGCTTATTACTTCCATACATAAAAAAAAGGAAAGAAAAACACGAAAGAACAATTCAAGAAATCCAATCTTTTGGGCGGAATATACCTAAACGATTAGTGGCATTGCTACGATGTATAGCTATGCTTATCCTCTGTCTACGGCAAAAGCCAGCCCTTGGGTCACAGTATCAACATAATACAAATTAGAAAGATTAAATTATCGTCCTACTGCGGTAACATAACATTTTTCTTTTTATTGGATCAGTTGTAACTTTTTTATTTATTTTTTACCTGACTACAAGAAGGTTTATTTGGCCATAACACTATTACCCAGAGGCACCGGCTTTTAGAAAACCTCATGGGTGCTCATGCTCATTTAATGACTCGAAAAAGTGGCAAAGTGTGTACTTACATACTGCGTACTTAATTACTAATATCTTCGATAAAAATATAAAATGAAACCACTATTTATTATCAAGAAATATTATAATTTATACGTAACCTAAAAGGCGATGACTGGTCTGTTTCTTGATGTCTATTCTCAGGGGTGCTCCTTACCCACTGTTTATTTCTCATGGGTGCTCGAGCCCCCGAGCACCCACGGAGTCGGTGCCCCTGCTATTATCTATATAGGAAAACATTTCAATCTTAAGTCTAAGTGACCCATCATATAAAAGACCACTACATGCACTATATTAAGCACCTCAACAGCTAATTAGGACAACAAAATAATGATAAAACCTAAAACAGAATGAAAAAAGCAGATTTTATGCTCTTGTAGCTTAATTTTATGCTGCCAAAAATCTCATACAACAACACCCGATTCCAGAAATTCAGCAAAACTGTAGAGAAATGTTCTTCAGTAGATATGCAGGAATTTATTTAATTAATGCCAAGTTCTGCCTCGAATGTAAAACCCTCTGGATGCCGTGTTATTTCGTGATAAAATACAGAGCTTTAAGATTTCAATTTTTTATTTATTCTTATTCATAGACTCGGGCTTGATCACTATCTTACCTGGGGTCCAAGTCTGCTATTCTTATTATAAATTAGTCATTCAAACAATGGGATCGCCCATTGTTGTCATTTTGCTAAAACTTTGTAATCTGCTAATTCATAATGATCGATCATTGATCAGTCGGCAATAGAGTTGTGGTAAAATGACAATATCAAGTTTATTATTAAAAGCAATGACTGAACAATGAAGTTTTAATCATAGATGGAAGGAGCTGACAACATTTTAGCAGATTATCGCATACGTCAGACATTCATTTGTCAATATTTACTAGATTACTATTCTATGTTATTTCTTTCACTAGAGTGTCAAAGTTAACTATTGGCACAGAATGAGTAATAGTACCATTGGAAAGTCATATTGACGCCATTATATTCATAGATTACCAAACTTGTCAAAAATCAACAATTACGAAATCAATGAAAGACCATTCTGACACTATTGTAACAGCAGACTTGAGGCCCTGATGGTAAGCAACGATTTAGTTGATGGAACACGCTTGCCCGGAAGTAACTTATTCACTCTGAACTTAAAAACTCCTAAGTTGTAGCTATCAGGAAACACAGACCATTCTTTAGCTGTACGCACAATGAATCATCTCTCTAGCCTTTTCCCAACTAGTTTGGGGTGGCTCCCAGTCTAACTGGATACGGCTGAATACCTTGTGTTTGACATGGAACGGCTGCCTATCCGATCTCCACAACTCAGTTACTAGGCAACACGATACTCTTTGGATAGACTGAAGGTCAGAATTTTTGGGGTCTGACTGACCTGTAATGAATTTTGGGGTGAATAGGTGGACACCAAAGCAAACACGATTTTAAGGATTTGAAATAATAACTATTTATTAATCCTTTACTTTATATTGGAAGGTGTGTTTCAGTAATATTACGTGAGACGTGTGCTTCTTAGCAAGGCTAAAGGAATACAGTAACTGTAACCATACTAGGGATTTCAGTCAAGTGCTGACGAGGGGCTCAGACCAATTAAATACAATATTTATTGGCTAGAAAGAGAAAGACCATAATGTTGAGATAGATTTGTTTTTGTTATACTCCAACAATGACTATCAAAGATCAACGAATGTCAGCCGAGGACAACAATTTTTTCTGTCGCAATGAATGTATTCTCAAAATGTTTTGTGCACATGGGTGGCCTATGATGGACTGGCTTGGTAGAATTAAACGCGTACTTCCTGAAATCTACCGATAGGAAACTGACAGGCAAGCAACTCGGCGTCCATGCTCAAAACTTCAAAGCTTTGACTTGACAAGCATCATTGCCAATGATTCTCTGCACAAGGCTAGGGATTACATTAAAAATATATAACATTTTTGCCATCAACACGCTGAGAAGAAAAACACCCCATAAAGACGAAAAGTTCTAAAAAGGCCCAAAAATTCAACGTTCCGTTACAAAACTGAAAATCGCCAGAAACATAACTTTCTCTAAGTTCGTACCTAATATTTCACGTGTATAAAACATTTGCACGCTGTTTAGCGGCAGTCACGAATGGAAGCCTCATCCAGTCCCCAGAGCGTTGTAAAACGAGATTTACTGAGTGGCGCTTCGTGAGTGAGCTCAACTTTTGTCGCATCCATGTTTTGTTTCGTTGGGATAAGTCGCGAAGTTATAGAGGTGGGTCATTACAGCTGTGATAAGGGTGGACTTGTTGAGAATACAACATTTTGTATGTGAATAGCACTGCATAGCATAATCAGCCTATAAACTAAAGTATAAAGACATATAACAACCACAACACAACCTAAATACCAACTTATAATATCTAAATAAAGACTTGTTTCTATCAGTTGTAACTCAAGAGCAGTCAAAGCATACTCATGAACAACCAAGCATATATAATGTATACTTTCATAAACAGATGCGAGCAACCAAACCCTCATACATCACATACAAAACACACACGCACAGACACACCATAACACATGCACAACGCACTCACGCATAGACACATAATATATACATTTATTACATTGCATCCACCAATGAATTGTAACGAACTCACTCGCCGCGGGAGGAAGACCTGGAGTCCTGAAATACAGGGCTATCCTAGTTTAGGCTCCAGTCCACTCCATTTATTATACTCTCTGTACTGTGTTACATCAATGTGGAAAAATAAATGATTCTTTATTATTTTTTATTTTTTTATTTAAATGAAGTCAAGGTATTGCTTGTGTATGTACCTATGCACTAATAGGTATGTGATCAGTTTATGTGCGGCGTCTCTGAGTGCAGTTATTAACCGACTTCAAAAAGAAGGAGGTTCTATGTTCGGCTGTATGTTTCTTTTTATATGTTCACCGATTTCTCGGTCAATTACGGATAGATTTTGAAAGTCTTTTTTTTTATTGAAAGGTCTTCCGAATTGGTCTCGTAGAAATATTGTTATGATCTGATTATTAACTTCGAAGATATTGAACAGAACTTCTCATAGGATCACATCAGAACTGTTGTAACAAGTAAAATTGTATTGCTTATACCTGTAGTTTTTTTGAGGTAGTATTAAATCATTAAATGACTTTTTCTGCTCTAAAGTGAAGCGAGAGGCCGTGTCAGACTTTTACTGATTAAAACCCACCTGTGTCTTTTGTTCGCTCTTTGCTTTCCAGGGCCAAGGTAACACTTTAATATTATACTCACAAAATCACGCATTTTTCCCATAGCAGGCAGAAACTACAAAACTACAAATGACAAACCCTGACGGTGAGCAATGGGTAACTCACCGACCGTCCGCCCGGTTACCGTCCGGACCGAGCCCAAATCATCGACGCGCGCGTCTCAGGGAGATATCAGCAAAACCGCAGGGTTGAAGCCTGTTAGGGCCATGGATTTACTTCTGAAAGGAAGACCCGGTGTCCTGGAACGCAAAGCAAAGAAGGAATATAGGGCGCGTTTTAGTTAATAAAAGTCTGACACGCCCTTCCACTCTGCCCTAGAGCGAGAGAAATTATTGGATGACTTTCCACCTAAAAAAAAGATAACAAATATTATACAGTTAACAACAACAAAAAAGATATCCCTTAACAAAGTTAACAACCTAAATCTTTCATTCACAAGTCACAAATTACAAATGTTTTTCTTCCGCTCGGCTAGACGCAGCAAAGTTTCCTGACGGTCAGTAATCCGTGGGTATGTACTATTTGCTAACATTAGTTACCCACTTTGTGAGTTCAACCGCGAACGTTGGCTGTTTACTGTGCTGTTCGCTTTAACCGAACGTTAAGTTAAAAGGGGTTCTGTTGGCAATTTTCAAGCTTTGCTGGATAAACGAAAAGTGTCTTCCAACAAATGATGATATCCCCCGCTCGCTGGAGCGCGAGGGCGTGTTAGACTTTTATTGATTAAAAACCCACTTCTGTTCCTTCTTTGCTATTGTTCCAGAGCCCCGGGGATCTCTTTCGAATCACCCATGGCCCCAGTAGGCTTCGACCCTGCTGGGCCCCTACGGCTGCTGATATCTCCTTGAGGCGCATGTGGATCACTACGCGCCGTTGAAGGCTTGGAATTGGTTCGGACGGTTACCGGACGGTCGGACGGCGAGCTACCCATTGCTCGTCGTCTGCAAGCCCGTGCCTAAGGTGGCCGAAAATTAGGATCGGAATCCCGGTGGCTGGGGTGCGAATGCCATTGCCTCGCGCTTGCGGCTGCCTCCTTTGCTAGCATTACTGCTTCGCAGAAGGAGGCGACCGCCTGATGACGGTAGACCTGTATGAGTTTTATTTGCAATTTTTTAGGTAAAAAAAGACTATGATAAGGTACATTAACTCCTTAACTCTAAAGTTTCTTAACCAGTTAATTTTAAAGTTTCTTATCTAGTTAATATTGCTATTGATTAAATATCTAGTTCCTGAAAAAGATTTAAAAAAAAATTATGCATAAATTCACAACTTTTGTGAAAAAATTAAGACTTTAACGTGGACCACAGAAACGAAGCATATTTTATATAAGTAGACTTAAATAAAAACTATGTAAAAGTACTATCAAATGGTAAAACCTACAATAATTCTTCAATTTTATACAACAAAAACCTGAAAGTTCGAAAAATATTAAAAAAAAGTCTCTTCCTGGCGGCGTGCCAAACACTTGTGTCCGTATTGCAATACTTACTCTTTGTACTGGGTTTTGTTCACAACTTACTGAGTAATTTATTTCCTCGCTGATGGTAGCTTTATGAGAAAATTATGTAGTATGTTTTTTCTCAACAATTTTAGGAAAGATATTTACGTAAAACAGAGAAGAGAAGAAGAAAGAAGGAGGCTGCTGCTACAGTAGGATAATACTTACAGTTTAGTTGCCTATAATACATTTCCATAAACAGTTTTATAATACGACTCACCATAATCATCATTTCAACAGAAATACGTCCAGTGCATGATGGACAACCCACCTATACGCACAAAACGTTTTGGGAACGCATTCATTGTGCGTACAGCTGAGGAGTGGATCCTCGCCGGAATCTGTGTTATCTGATGGCAACAACTCGGGAATCTTTAAGTCAAGAGTGATTAGGTTACTTCTAGGTAAGCGTGCTCCATTGTCGACCGCATCGTCGCTTTCTATCAGCCTCCCTAGCCAAGTTACAATCATATCGCTCAGTCACGTGGTCAGAACAAAGGAATAAGAGGCGTGGCCTACTCGAGGCGTTCGGCGCGAACGAAACGATTGCAACTTGGTTAGGGGAGCAGGTGAGATAGCGGTCAAACCTATCAAGAATAAAAAAAACACAGTGCTAGACATAGGCCTCCACCAAGTATCGCCACAACGAACGGTACTGTGCATCTCATAATCCATCACATTCCCGTGACTCTCACCGGAGATACAACGACTTATATGCAAGTTTTCGTTGAAGAGCTAAGTTCATAGTTTACGTACTTATCTGTACAGGTATTGTCAAAGAAATAGGTCTACACGAAATTAGATAAATTATGTAAACAGAAGGCAAGACTTTAAGAGAAAGTAATTGCTCCAGAGTTACAATTTTATATCCAGATAACAAAGGGATAGTAATAATATAATAATATTCCATAACTATCACACAACGCCATCTAGTCCTAAGCTAAGCAGAGTTTGTGTTATGAGTAATAGAAAACTGATAAACATGCTTATATATTTCTAAATATGTATTTAGAAATATATAAGCATGTTTACTTATTACAGATAAATTACACCCAGACACAGAACAAATGATCATTCTCATCACACAAACATTTGTCCTGGGTGGGAATCGAACCCACGACCTCCGGCATAGCAGTCAGGGTCACTGACTACTAGACCAACAGGCATGTCGTCATTGTTGTCAGTGTGACACTAGACTTCCTGTCTTTCTTTTACATGGTATTAGACAGTAAAGAAATAGTTAAATAAAGAAAAAAATAATTTTAGGTGAATTAAAAAGAAAGGTGTCTCCATTTCTTTTTAATTTCGCCTTTCACAGGTCTTCTGAACGAAATATCTATAAAAATAAGCAGTTTCTTTATACTCATATTTATAGTGTATTAAGTTTATTTATAATATTTCTACTTTATTGTAGCTACTATTTTACCTACACAGTAATGGACACTAAAAACTAAAACATTTACAGCGGGTAGCGTATTAGCATTCTGCGATATTTTCCAGGCAATTTCATATCAGTACTTCAATTTTATATTAACATACAAATTACTATGATTTTCCTATGGAACAATATTTTTAGTTGTTCTTGGATTTGTGGGAATCTTCATCAGACTTTCAAATCAAAAATTTATTCCAATATGAATAAATTACAAACAAAATTCATATTTCAATCCCAATTACGAAATCCGACATAATTTGAGAGATCTTTTCAATTCTATTATTCAAGAAAATTTTGATTCAGATACAAATTGATATCAGCATAATCGAAATCACGAATTAGTTTACACCGTATTTCTGTTGTTTTAGATTTTTTTGACGTGAGAAATCATCAAATAACTTAAAAACACTCCAGCTCTCGGTGGAGCGAGAGGGCATGTCAGAATTTTACTGACTAACCCTACCTATTTTCCTTCTTTTGGCGTTTGCTTTCTATAGTCGCAGTAACTCTTCTAAACGTTCGCGTCGTCAAAAACGATTCTGAATTAGTCTTTAAGTGATTTCTCGCAAATATCACTTAGATGAAAGTCAGATAGAAAAAATATTTGTTTCTCATACAAGAACTGATTGGTATTACATATATATTACATAATAAAAAAAAACTTTTCGAGGCAAAAATAAGCCTAACTCAGCATATGCTGCGATATTTAAAAACAACAAAAATACTCCTAACTCAGCTTAAGCCGCGATATTTATAAACAAAAAATTACACAAAACTATTTATTCTGCTAAGACCTCTTTAGTTGTCACGGATATATCTACTCTCTGAACGATGTAGAAACTAATAATAAAAAAAAATAGTAGGATTGTTCAAAAAACCCTTAAGATATTTATTTTGAACATGGAACAAGAAAAATAAAATCACATAACTAATTAAAATTACATATTACGAGACTGAGACTCTTGCGCCATGGGGTAGTAGGCTCATACGCTTTTAAAGAATTATCCAAACGGCTAGTTGACACCTCGTATGACCCAAAGGCTGACTCCTCAGTCAGAGATTAAGCATTGCCATACAACGTGGCAATGCCGCCAGTCTTTTAGACACACTTCCAGTTGACAGCGATGTGGAGGAATTTTTTGACGCCATATTTCAAGGTAAGAGTTATTGTGTATACGTAATTTAAAAAAAAAAATGGTATATCAAATAATAACTTGCTACTATACTAAATACTATTTTGTGATGTATCTAAATCATGAAAACACGCAGAGACTGCTACCAAAATTCAATTTTACACAATTGATAAAAAATAACCAGTTATTAAACTATGGTATATCGCTTATCTAATAATACTACTTTTTATTATGAGCTGAATAGGCTCATAATAAAAAGTAGTATTATTAGCTCTAGCTTGAAGACACCCAAATTATAATCGGATGGAAAAACCTCAGCAGGCAAACTGTTCCAGTCCTTCGATGTACGCGGTATAAACGACGAGGCGAAACGTTTAGTCCGGACGAGGTTTCATCAACGTAAGGGTGGATACTCGCCGTACGTCGGGTTGTCCGATGGTAGAAATGAGATGGCGGAATCAAGTCATGCAATTCCCGCGCACACTCTCCAAAATGCAACCTGTAAAACACCGAAATATATAAAATAATAAATACTACGACGTCTTAACACAAGCTATCTTCATAACGTGTTGATTTATAACTGTTTACTAAAAGCAGTAATAACATCATACACGTTTGAAGGAGTTGGGAACTTTGTACAACTTTCTCGAAAGGTTTGGCGAATCGAAATGGAGATAGGAACTTTTCGAGGTTTCCTCAAAAAAAGTTGGACAAGAATGGTTAAGTTGGATAAGATATGTTCGTAAAAATAACTTGTGTTGTACTTGCATAAGTTAACAAAGAATGCAAAAGATTACTTATTTAAGCTAATGGATGTAAACAGCATTGAATGATGGGCATTTCTGAAAATTGCCTATTAAAAATTACAAAATATTTTGATTGCAGAATTCTGAAGAAGAGACGCCGAAGTTAAGAATACTATTTTGCCTGCTGCCATTTTCCCATCCGATTATAATTTAGATGTTTTCAAGGCTAGAGTGAATAGGCTCTTAATAAACTAGTATGTTTCAACATCACCGATTGCATCACAGCCTAACATCAGGGTTTTATTTTTGGTAGCAGAATCATCTGATGACATCCCACGCTCTTGGGCGGAGCAGGAGGGCATGTCAGAATTTTGCTGACTATAAACCCACTCCAGTTCCTTCTTTGCCGTTGTTCCAGGGCCCCGGGATCTCTTTCGCATCACCCATGGCCTCAATAGGCTTCGACCCTGCTGGGCCCCTACGATTACTTATATCTCCTCGACGCGCGCATGGAACACTGCGCACCGTCGACGACTTGGGCTTGGTCCAGACGGTTGCCGGACAGTCGGACGGTGAGCTACCCATTGCTCGTCGTCCGCAAGGCCGCGCTTACGTTGGTCGGAAATCGGGATTGGAATCGCGGCGCCTGGGGCGCGAGGGCCATTACCTCACGCGTGCACGTGCGGCCTCATAATTTGATAGCATTACTGCTTCGCAGAAGGAGGCGACCACTTGTCACTCTTCCTCACTCCGGACCATGATCTGAACCAAGACTCGGTGCGAGAGATCACTGCCGCCGATCACCCCGACGAGGACACGGCATTGCTTAGCCCTATATTATTAGGTGTGCCCCACCGGGGCGGTGGGGCACACCTCTACCGTATGCTCCACCGTGTCCTCCGGGCGGTCCACACAATGGTCACACCCGAGCGTTTCTTCCGCTGCCTAACATCAGGTGGATCAACTTTTTTTAAATGTTATAAACTAGTGCTTAGCTGGATCGCAGTCAAGCACTAGTTTACATCTTAAAAAAAAATACATTGGCACACTGTTACGGAGTTTCCTTGCGTGGTCACATCAGAAATGAAGATATCCGCAGGAGAACCAAGGTTACCGACATAGCCTGAAGAATCGCCAAGCTTAAATGGCAGGGGGCAGGGCACATTGCTCGCAGAACAAATGGTCGATGAGGATGAAAGGTTTTGGAGTCGAAACCGCGTATCGGAAGACGCAGCGTTGGAAAGCTTCCTACAAGGCGGACCGAGGACCTAGTGAGAGTCGCGGGTATCCAATAGATGTGAGACGCACAGGACAGGTCGTTATGGCGACACTTTGAGAAGGCCTATGTTGAACAGTGGACGTCTTTCGGCTGAAATGATGATGATAATAATAACTGTAATAGAGGCACAATTGTTTTTCTAAAACTTATGAAATTGTGAATGACATTTTTGTGTAGCGTTTTTGCTTATATGCGCCCACAAAACAAATTGTTATTCAAGTCAGACATCGCAGTACATATACTTATGAATTTTTAATCTTTCCACATCATAACCACACAAATAAAAATGAGAACTGTTCTGAATATTAATGTAACAAAATAACACAATAAAAACGTTTTTTTATTTACTAACAAAATTTTATTTGCTTACTATGAGTATGTTAATGGTTTCGTACAATAATTTTATGCTTGTCGCGATTTTGTTTGAAGAAATTATTAGGTTGGTTGGTAAAATCTAAAAGTCAAAAACTACGTTTCAAAATATTTGAAAAAAATAACACTAAGCGAGAGTATATCAATTGAAGCAAATCTAGTTAGTCCCTATACATACAGTGTCATTTTTAGGATTCCGTACCTCAAAAGGAACAAACGGAACCCTTATCGGATCACTTTGTTGTCCGTCCGTCTGTCTGTCTGTGAAGACCTTTTACCTCGGGAACGCGTGGAGATATCAAGTTGAAATTAAAACCATAAACTCAAATCTGCAGTCCCTTGAAGCTGTGAAAAAATCAAACTTCTGAGCTAGCGAAAAAAAAAGATACGGCCGTTTCTCAAGGAAATCAAAATTCGTAGGATATTTCCCGTTGACCTAGAATCCTAAAATTTGGCATGAAGCAAGGTCCTATAACAAATATAGGGAAAATTTGAAAACTGTAAATTTGTAGTAACGTCATAAAAAAAAACTGCGATTCGGAAAAATCTTAGTAACTCAATTCGGGAATTGAACTGTTTTCATAAGCAAGTTTTTACGGAAACCTCAGTGCGCAAGTCCGGCTCGGACATCTCCGGTTTTTTTTTACTGGGAGAATATGCATTGGGATATTCGAATTTTAACCTTAGGGTGTTGCCACTGTGTGGACCGCCCGGAGGACACGGTAGAGCACACAGTGGAGGTGTGCCCCGCTTGGGCAGAGCAACGCCGTGTCCTCGTGGGGGCAATCGGCGGCGGCAATCTCTCGCGCCGGGCCTTGATTCAGGCCATGGTCCGGAGCGAGGAGGAGTGGCAGGCGGTCGCCTCCTTCTGCGAAGCAGTAATGCTAGCAAAGGAGGCGGCCGATCGCGTGAGGCAACGGTGCTTACGCTCCAACCGCCGCCGGGATTCCGATCCCGATTTCCGGCCACCGTAGGCGCGGGCTTGCAGACAGCGAGCAATGGGTGGCTCGCCGTCCGACCATTCGGTAACCATCCGGACCGAGCCCAAGTCGTCGACGGCGCGTACTGTTCCACGCGCGCCTCAAGGAGATGTCAGCAAATCGTAGGGGCCCAGCAGGGTCGAAGCCTACTGGGGCCACGGGTAGTGTGAAAGCGGAACCCGGGGCCCTGGGACGAAGGCAACGAAGGAACAGGAGTGGGTTTTTAGTCAGTAAAAGTCTGACAATATCTCCCGTTCCACCCAAGAGCGGGGATGTCATAAGATGATTTTCCCACCCAAAAAAAAATACCTTATGACTCTAATTTCATCATATTTATTTACTAAAACTTCATGCTACACAAAAATACAAAGGTAGACTTAATACAGTTAAAAAAATCATGCTGTGAATAGTTATGCATATATAATGCAGATGTATTCACTAAGTCCTCATTATACTACTCTGTCAAGAAAGTACCGGGAAAAGATCAATAATACACAAAATGTCTGTTATTCATCCAAATTTATTTTATCACCTTCAAAGTATGCTCCTTTAGAAACGATACACTTGCGCCAACGAATAATCCATTCATCAAAACATTTTTAAACACTGCTTCCGGAATTGAGTTCAGTTCTCGCCGCGAATTCTCCTTTATGTCTTCTATCGATTGAAAACGGGTGCCACGAAGTGGTAATTTGAGTTTAGGAAAAAGAAAAAAGTCAGCAGGAGCCATATCTGGTGAATATGGTGGTTGCTGGATGATATTTGTTGAGTGTTTGGTCAAAAATTCGTTCACAATGATAGCCTTGTGCGAAGGCGCATTGTCGTGGTGCAAAATCCAAGAATTTTCTTTCCACAAATCTGGCCTTTTTCGTCGAATTCGCTCTCTTAAACGTCGCATAACGCTCAAATAATATTCTTTATTTACCGTTAGACTTTCCGGTAAGAATTCAGAGTGCACAACACCGCGATAGTCAAAGAAAACAGTCAACATGACTTTGACTTTGATCGACTTTGGCGTGGTTTTTTCGGTTTCGGTTCAGTTGGAAGGCGCCACTCCGAAGCTTGTTGACTAGTTTGCATATCAAACTCGTATACCCACGTTTCGTCACCAGTAACAATGCGTTTCATGAATGTTGGGTCCGAACTGACTCGTTCTAGCATGTCCTCAGCGACTTTCATGCGATTGATTTTTTGGAGAAAATTCAGATCTTTTGGGACTAGCCGAGCAGCAACATGTTTCATATCCAAATGATTAGTTAAAATGGTACGGATCGACTCGTGAGATACAGAAAGTTCGGCGGCTATCTCTCTCAGAGTTGAATGGGGATTTTCAGTCACTATTTTCTTCACTTTTGCGATGTTAACTTCAGTTGCAGACGTTGACGGCCTACCAGAGCGAGGCAAATCTTCCATCACATCTCGACCGCTTTTGAACGCTTTGAACCACTCATAAGCACGAGTTTTTGATAAAGTCGATTCAACGTAAGCCTTCTGTAACATTTTCAGTGACTCCGAACACGAAATTCCATTGGCGATGCAAAATTTAAGACAAACTCTTTGTTCGATATTTTTGTCCATTATGAAATTCGCAATACACACTATATATGATATTACTAAAACCAGCACTGTATTTAATATAAATAACAGATGCAACTCAAAATCCGCGCCAAAATGGAAAACAGTTGTGCCAATCTAACAACTACAAAAAAAACAAAAATTTGAATTTGGAACCATAAACAAATCATCCATTCCCGATACTTTTTTAACTGAATGTAAGGCTTCATCATCAGATCAGTTTGATGTAGCAATTTTATTTGTTACGACAATTCTGCTAATATCCTATGAGGAGTTCCGTTCCACATCTTCGAAGTTCATCATAAGATCATTACAATATTTCTATGGATCTAATATGGGAATATAAATCTTCTAACAAAAAAACAAAAAACAGATTCCGTCCATAATTACATATTATAAAAAAATACATACAGCCAAACATATAACCTCCCTTTGAAGTAGGATAAAAAAAAAAAATTACAATCGTTTATAACAGTATTCTACAAAAGACTAAATATACTTACTATGAGTTTTTTTTTTTAATTTATAATGTGTAACTATAATGTCCATTAGAAATCAATTATGATAAATTAAAACAGTCCATAAATCTTTACACGTACTTCTAAACAATCTAAAATATAAAAAATCACTTTGAAAGCATTAAATATATTATGAAAACGCTATGGAGTCCTTTGCTAGGCTCTACTCACCAATGGCGCCCACTGTTGGGGTAAGTAAGTTCCTTTATTCGTGAAATATTAATCTAATAATCATAAATAACCATGATCCACCTTATAATTTGAATCTTGTCATATTTCCTTATGGAAAGTCCACAAAGAAAGCGCACAGTAGTTCCCCAACATATTTGACGTGGACATAAATATTTTATTACATATTCTTGTCACGTGAAAGCGAATTAGTTTTATTCACAGCTAAGAGGTATTCAGAGGAGGCTCCTCCACACAAGACGGGTTTCTGTGTAACAATTTTCCTTATGGAAATGTCGAATAAAAGGCCCATTGTAGATTAGCACGTCTTTTCAAAGGATTTCAAAAGGTGTGTCAAGTTAACATCTCGCAAAAGCTAGAACTCGTTCGGAAATTTAATTTCGACCAATAATACCTTTATTTTCGTTGGGAAAATTATCTTATGACATCCCCCGCTCTTGGACGGGGCGGGAGATAGTGTCAGACTTTTATTGACTAAAAACCACTCCTGTTCCTACGGTGGCGGTCCGCAAGCCCGCACCTACGGTGGCCGGAAATCGGGATCGGTGTCCCGGCAGCGGTTGGGGCGTGAGGACCGTTGCCTCACGCGATCGGCCGCCTCCTTTGCTAGCATTACTGCTTCGCAGAAGGAGGCGACCGCCTGCCACTCCTCCTCGCTCCGGACCATGGCCTGTACCAAGGCCCGGCGCGAGAGATCGCCGCCGCCGATTGCCCCCAAGAGGACACGGCGTCGACCAATAATACCTGGAGTCTTTATGTCAAGTGCGAATAGATTACATATAAGAAAGCGATATCCATCGTCAATCATAATCATAAATTTCTAATAAATAATATCCCATAAAACATTTCAGCTCTTTAAAACAGGTTGTAGCTATTAATTGATGTTTATGCAGGGGGTGACGGCCGTCCCGTGCGGCCGCTTGTACACTATAATATATACACTACTCTATATGTGTACTGGCCTATGCAAGAATTTGTGTTATTTCTACACACGAACTGTGTACACTGTTTTGGCGCTGACTAAGAATAAAATCTTGTTTGCGCTAGACACGACGCGTTGCTATGGTGCGGCAGGGGTGCGGGGGAGGTGAGGTGGTGCCACGATCAATTTTCGTGCCTAGGTTCGACAAAATTCTTATCGTGTGCATGATGAATTGGTCCTATCTGCCACAGACACGGTGAAATTTCTTAGCGTGTACAAGCACCCTTCTTGATTGCCCTCCTCCATACACCTGGCTATCTTACAGTGAACTTTTGGAGAAGCAATACCTGCTAGAGGGTACAATCGTAAGCGGGATAGGTTTTAGGCATCCTGATACGATGCGACAGGTATCATTCAGCGCTATTCGTCTTTTTTCTTTCTCTCGAAAGAACGTGCCGAGGACGAGAAATGCGCGCTGTAGAAGCAGAAACACTCAGTTAAGTAGTTGAGTGTGGAGGAGTTCCACCACATTTCATCACCCCATTTGAACGTCTCCTCCCTGAACGTGAAATATAGTGGTAAGTCTGGAAATCTCTTAACCGACTGCAGATCCAAATTAAGTAAACGAGACTCCCTCGAACTATGTCTAACACAGTACCAGTGTGAAGTTGCTTTACGGGACATGCGTAAACTGCTATTCTGCTGGTTCTGCACAAACACATACACCTTTTAGGTCTTATATGAGGTCACAGTCCACAGTTTTTTCGCAGTTAAGAGATTTCCATGAAAGAGCACTAGGCATCAAGCGCGCAGTGGAGTCTTGATTCGAAATGAGAAAGGAGAAGGTCCTTTTTGAGTATTTTGGTTATGACGAGATAAAAAAATCCCAAGATATTTATTAAGTTATAATATTTAGTAGTTAAGATGTATATATTGAAAATAAATTATGCTTAGCAAATCATAGCAAAAAAATAAAATAAATTTCAAAAATTTTATCTTTAAATTAACTCGAACAAAACTATACGAAATTAATAACAATAAAAAAAATACTTACATAAACTACAATTAATTCCGGACCGCCAAGTCTCAGGAAAAAGTGATAACAGACTGAAAAATGATATGACAACTTAAACATTTTTTTTACTGTTCTTTCTTAATCTTTGAAGACGACTATTGATTTATTAATGAAGTTGTAAGTTTTTATGTCATTGAACGAAAACCGTTTACTTAGATTTTTTTTTTCCTTTTTGATTTCGATTTTGGCACATCTAAGTTATAATTAAATTGAAAAACT
The DNA here is from genome assembly GCA_949316375.1 of Mythimna vitellina. Classification (NCBI taxonomy): domain Eukaryota; kingdom Metazoa; phylum Arthropoda; class Insecta; order Lepidoptera; family Noctuidae; genus Mythimna; species Mythimna vitellina. Next base: position 2,280,936 of record OX438699.1, on the reverse strand, counting down.
TGGAATACTATTCAAGAACATTATATTAATTAGCTACTTCTGTTTTCTTTTCTCTAAAAATGTTATTAACATTCTAGTAGTGCCTACTTCTTTCAGACTAAGTGTCTTCAATTGAAATCTTAATGAAAGATGGAATATTTTTTGTCTGTCTTTATTAACATATTTCATTAAGATACAACAGAAAAAAAATAACAGTCTCTTCATTAATGAGAAACAAAACGAGATTTTTGCTTCAATAACCAGCTTTAGCTAGTAAATGAGTGAGTGACGAGCAATAGGTAGCTCGCCGTGCGGCCGTTCAATAAGGCCCGACGAGTAGTATTCTATAATAAATAAATAAATACCTAATATTCCACAACTATCACATAACGCCGTCAAGCTCTGCTTAGCTTGAGACTGTCAAGATAAGCAGAGCTTGACTGTGTTATGAGTACTAGACAACTGATAAACATACTTAAATATATCTAAATACATACATATTATAGATATATGCTCGCCTCAAAGAGATTTTAACAAAACCATTCTTAACTTTAATCAATATTACGGTTAAGGGCAATGCTCGCAGTTTCCTCACGTGATCGAAATCAGGAATGAAGATATCCGTGGAAGAACTAAGGTTACCGACATAACACGGAGAATCGCCAAACTAAAATGACAATGGGCAGGGCACATTGCTCGCAGAACTGATGGCCTTTGATGCCAAAAGGTTCTGGAGTAGCGACCGCGTACCGGAAGACGCAGCGAAGGAAGGCCTCCTACAAAGTGGACCGATTACCTGGTAAAGGTTACGGGAATCCAATGGATGCGAGACGCACAAGACCTTGGATACTTATACTACTCCGTGGAAACTAGGGGGAGACCTATGTCCAACAGCGAAAGTCTTTTGACTGAAATAATGAGGATGAACTTTTATCAAAGCAAAACGTTGTAAAGATGGCGATCGATTCAGCAACACTAGCTAAAATTTCTGGGAGATTTGCAGGTTGCGGCTAAAGAAAACTCAAGCCTAAAATACACCAACAAATCTAGCTTAAAAAATCCTAAATCAAAACACAGCTGTAGTTTTTCTCAGCCCACCACGATATCAACCAATCCTACTGGGTGTAGTAAAAAGAATAATTTGTTCCCTCCAGGTCTACGATGAAATGTTACGGTTTCCCGGATTACTTCTGTCCACGAAATCTATAAGCTTGGTACAAGAACAAGAGGTAGCGTTTTTTTAAATATGGAATTTGCGATTTTATAGTAATTAATGAATGAGCGAGTGAGTACATAATCGTGAAATTTATTTATTTAAACTTCATGTACAGTGGTGGTACATAGGCGGACTTAATGCCACAAGGCATTCTCTACCAGTCAACCATTGGGTTAAAAAAAAACAACAGGGTGGTAAGTGTGCACAATAAATAAATAACAGATATTTGAAATTGAATACGTATATATGCTAATATAATAAACTAATAAATACTATAATAAATATGAATTCATTGTAATATATAATTATGACGAAGACCGAACTGAGGTTTTGAGGAATTTTACGCTTGAAGGAAAATTTACTTTCAGCTTTTTTGATGTCAAAGGGACATTTCAGAGTTCAAAAATACACATGAAATGGAATACACTATAAAAACAATTCTTTTTTTTTCAATTATATATAAACTAGTGCTTGACTGTGATCCCACCTCATAGAAAGTAGTGATGCAATCTTGGATATTGAGGCGCACTAGTTTATTAAGAGCCTATTCACTCTAGTTTTGAAGACATTCAAATTACAAGCGGATGGGAAGTCGGCAACAGACAAATTGTTCCAGTCCTTCGATGTACGTATGTATTTCGTGTGTATGTAAAAAATATTTTTTAGATTGCAGATGAAAGGAGAAGTAAATAAAATATCTACCAAACTTATATTATAGAGGCGAAAATTTGTGTATGTGTGTGTTTGTTACTTTTTCACGCTTGAACGGTTGAACAAATTTCAATGAAACTTGGTATATGGTTTCACCATATCCTTGAATAGTCAAAGAAATACTTTTTATCTTGAGAGAGTGTTTCCTCCGAATACATCTTTTTTTGCAATTTTTGTTTCACTTATCACTAAAATTGAAACAAAAATTGTGTGAAACGAACATTCCACGATTCAGCCATCATCTTGTATCTTAGACCACACACTTAACTCTCCATTCACACATTTTCAGTCCACGTCCCAAGCATCACAGACAATTACATAAAATTTCATAAGCTCTCTCTGAAGGTTCCACTAGCCATGAGTTAGAAATATAAGAACAGACTCATGTTACTGTTATTCTTGGAAAAGGTGTTTTGAAAGAAAACCTCTTAGGTTATGAAAGAAAATGGCAAATGTAATAATACAGATATACTTTGTAGCTTTTATTTCTTGATTCAGTTTATAAGATGTTGTTTGACGTGTTAAATCTCTTTTATAAATTATTTAATCTATAAAAAAAAATAAACAATAAAATTATTGATTGAGAAGGAACACAAGTGAGGTTTACAAATTAGTAAAAACATTTAATACTGACTGATTAAACTGATTAATTTCCGGATTTTGGATAGACATTACTATCGCGTCTCAAATTAAAAGATAGTCAAATGATGCAATTTTAAATCATTGCCCCACACTAGGAATTACTCCTGTATTGTGCGTGCGTTCACAAATATGTTAACTTAAATACATCAGATCCACAACATCTATCTGAAGGCTGTATAAATATTTAATCCATGCGGTAATCGAACGCGTAACATGTAGCGCAACAGCCAATCACTCTCCCACTGCGCATAGTATTGAAAACTCTCTCTTCATTACAACTTCACTTTCATCCTTACCTTCACCCAAAAACCCGATAAAAAAAACAACCCCCACCTATGAAAGAAACCAATCCACTACCACACTTCTCCCCTAATTAGTCGGCCGTAGATTAATAGGCCTACCGACCACAAACACCTTGGAGTGGCACCACAAAAAGAATCCAATTAAAACAGCCCACTAATTGGATTAACGAACGAGCCACGAAGCTCTAATTTACAGCAGAATTGAGACCAGATTTATTTTTAGACCTCAATGCAGTGGCTGAGTTTTTTTGGTCCTAAGTGTAAAGTTTAAACTTTAAAGGAAGTGGAGGATGGCAAGCTGAAGTTTCTTTGGAAATAAACTTTTATAGATATTTACACTTTTTTTGGTTTGCTTATCGTTCCGATTTTTGTATGAATTTGCTTTGAATTTGTAACCTTTAAAAATCACAGTAATATTTATACAGGGAAAGAAATGAGTGTGTGTGTGATGTTTGTAACTTCGCCACTCGAGTAAGTGGCTAAACGGATTTCGGATGAAAATTGGTACAACTACAACAATTTCTACAAGTTTTTTATTGTAGTAGAAGCTCAATGATCCTCGATTCTATGTTACTAATTAAATCATTCATGAACTATTGACACTACGTATTTGCATATTATATTGTAGTTACATTCTTTTGGCTTATCAAATTCACTGATTAGAATTTCAAATTTCAGATTTCGCTGTAATGAAAATACAATGTTAGTCATAATTCTGATTTATCGACTTATTAATTTTTTTTTAAGTTGTGTTATTTAAGTTATAAGTGTATGTTTGTGATGTTTCCTTGCATGATCGAACCAGAAATAAAGATATCCGCGTGAGAACCAAAGTTACCGACATAATTCTAAGAATCGCCAAACGTAAATGACAGTGGGCAGGGCACATTGCTCGTTGAGCAGATAATAGATAGGGCTGAACAGAAGACGTGGCATTGGAGATCGGTCGCGGAATTCCGACCGATATAAGACGTACAGGACCAGTCGTTGTGGTACCTCTAAGGGAAGGCCTATATCCAGCGGGAAACATCTTTGGACTGTAACATTGATGGTGGTGATGTTTTTAAGTTTATTTAAAAAATATATATTAATAAACAAATTTTGCGGAGAAAACACAATTTTTTTTTGTTCATGCATCCAAAAGCTAGTTGATGAAAGCTAGTTGAAGATGGATGGATTATTAAGAAGTGATATGAAAGAAAAGGGACTTAGTGAGAGAAGATGATAATGATGATGGCAGTAGAATAGGGAATTTAATGACGAATGGGCTAAGCCACATTTGCCCAGGTCTGCCCCCTAGCCAAGTTACGATCATTTCGTTTGCGTCGAACGCCTCGAGTAGGCCACGCCTCCGATTCCTTTGTTCTGACCACGTGACTGAGCGTTGGGATGACGGAATCGGAGGCGTGGCCTACTCGAGTCGTTCGACACAAACAAAACGATCGTAACTTGGCTAGGGGGGCTGATCAAAGAGATCATCTTAACACATCAAAATTCCTTCATGGTTGGGAAAGTACGTAAAACCGTAAGGCACGTAGTCCTAGAATGCAAAGGGCAACTGAAGGACACAGGTGTGGTTCAAGTCAGTAAAAGTCTGACTCGCCCTCCTGCTCCGCCCAGAGCAGGAGAAGTCATTAGAAAAAAAAACCCAAAAGCCAGTTTTTATAAAAGTACCAAAAACTGACAACAGTTTCAAAGGAAGCAATGTAAAAGAAAAAAAAATGCTCTCAGTTCAGTAAAAAAAAGTGAAAAATTTCAGCAAGTTGTCTCCTTTGTAACACACTATTCCTAGGTTCTAATTAGTAAATAATTTAGTGCGAGTAGCGTTCCTTTGCTCGCACAGGCAATTTGCAGTTTGTTTCTTAGGCACAAGACTAGCGGACAGTTTTAGGGGTAGAATTAGATACTTAGTTCTTTAATAAGAAAGAAAGAGAGAGAGACAGTTGAGAGTTGTAGTAGAGTGAAGTTGCGGCTTTATTTTCTACACAAATAGCGGAGAAGTCTCAAAAATCATTTCAATTTTCCTGATATATAAAAAAAAAAATAGATTTACAAATTTGTAAGTTTATATTATACTAGCTTCTGCCCGCGGCTTCACTCGCGTGAATGTAGGTTTCTGCATAAAAACTTTGGACCCCCGCTTCATCCCTTTAGGGTCTGGAAAATCCTTTCTTATCACCTTATCCTTTCTTTCTTATTCACCTACGTCATAAAACCCTTGTGCAAAATTTCGTGCTCCTAATCCCAGTAGTTTCGTCCCAGTAGTTTCGGCTGTTCGTTGATATGTCAGTCAGTCAGTTTCCCCTTTTATATCTTTAGATTACATATATATGTATATCTTATATATATTTGTTCCCTTGTTTTCTTATTAATCTTTTCTTTTTTTTATGCTCTTACCATGTTTTCTCTTCGCTACCCTTGATTGACTGGTAGAGAATGCCTAAGGCGTTAAGTCCGCCTTTGTACCTTTGCGGTGTATGAAGTTGAAATAAATAAATAGATGGAAGTTCTTGGTCGTAAGTTAGAACAAAATATAGTTGTATCTTAGAAGTTGAATTGAAGTCATTGAAGTAAGGTTATCTAAACAGATTAGTTAGTAAAAACAGTGGTAGCCCAGTGATATCAGAAGTTATTTGAAGATTACCTACCTCAAAATAAAACGTAGTCCATGACCTGAATGCTAATCCCAGACCTGTGTGAATGTACTAAATTAACTCTATAGGACAAAAGACACTTCTTATTCTGGTAGTGATTTATTTAGGACAAATCTGGAACATGTAAACACTGTTTACAAGGGCTGATTGTACTGTTTCTATTCGCGTTTGTTCAATTTTTTAACTGTTTGTTGCAAACCCATTTCCATCCTTTTTCTGCACATAAATCGACTTTGTGTGAGCGAAACCACGCGTACGAGTAAAGCTCATACAGCAAAATATGTTTTGCTTATTAAACTTAATAATTTAATTGAGTCGTAACTACACCTCCGTCACGCGGTAATATGTTTGCAATAAATAAGTAAATAAACATTTTAATGTGTTACTAAGTGGTTTGGTATTACTTTATTAACAACCTACAATAACTGATTAACTGATGGAGGAAGCAGTTGTTATAGGTTTTTTTTTTTAAGTAGGAAAATCGTCTAATGACAAATCCCGCTCTTGGGCGGAGCGAGAGATCGTGTCAGACTTTTACTGACTAAAAACCCACTCCTGTTCCTTCTTTGCCTTCTTCCCAGGCCCCGGTTTCGCTTTCACACTACACATGGCCCCAGTAGGCCTCGACCCTACTGGGCCCCTACGTTTTGCTGACATCTCCCTGAGGCGCGCGCGAAACAATACGTGCCGTCGACGACTTGGGCTTGGTCCGGACGGTTACCGGACGGTCGGACGGCGGGCTACCCATTGCTCGCCGTCCGCAAGCCCGCACCTACGGTGGCCGGAAATCAGGATCGGAATCCCGGCGGCGGCTGGGGCGTGAGGACCGTTGCCTCACGCGATCGGCCGCCTCCTTTGCTAGCATTACTGCTTCGCAGAAGGAGACGACCGCCTGCTACTCCTCCTCGCTCCGGACCATGGTAGGTTAACTAACATTGACTAAACATTGAAGGAATGACGTTTCAATGACACCTCGCAAATTCCCCACCGACCGTGTTCCCACGTTGTCGCCGTGGTGGGGCTTGCGTGTCTCTATGACCTTGAGGGCTATGCCGGTAGAGCTACTCATGCCGGAAGGCCTCAAGCGAGAGACCAGACCAAGAGGAACACACAGGCGGAGTCCAGACGGACCGCCAAGGAGGGTGCACTGTCCAGAAGCATCGGCACCAACAGCTGTTGGTGTTTTTGGACAGTGGTTTTGAGAGAGTGGGTTCGCCTCGGGTAGGCGTCTGCTTATCAGACGTGACCACGATGGCGAACGTGGTTATTGGGGACCCCACCCCACAAAAAAGGCAAAGCTGTGTTCAGCACCACTATGGACGCGTCTCAAAAAATAGTACTACCCCAGGAGGGTACCGCCTGCACCGCAGGTGGAGAATCCCTCCCCGAGCAGAGCTCGGGCTGCCCCTCGTATTCTGGGGGGGGCAAAGAGCGCGTCAGGTCCCCTAGGGACCTGTTACCGTCCCTCGTGGACGCACGGAGCCAGGGTGGCTCACCCACCGGTAGCGCGGAGTCCCTGGGACCTGTTCCCAGCACGTCCGCTGCGCCGGTGGGTCCTTCAGAGGCTGGCAGGCGTTTCGGCCTCAGAGAGGTGAGCGGAGACACGGCGTCGGACTCAGATGCCGCGTCTTCGTTCAACTCGGAGAGAATGGAGGTGGATGAGGCCACCTCCAGGAAGAAGAAGAGGAACCGGTTCCTCAAGCGTCCCATATCCGGGGATGGCCGGAGGACGTCCTCCGACGATGGGCGTGGAGCTTCGGCCCGCAAAATCTCCACTGCTGGACGAGGTGCGGGCCGAATGACGAAAGGGAGGAAGCCCACCGCCGAGGAGGCGACCCAGCGGTCTTTAAAGATTGCCAGGGAGGGGCGCCACCCCGGGGCAAGCGGTGCCCAGGTCAGCCCCTCAGAGCCGGAGCCTTCTGGCAGCGAGCCGGAAGGCATGGAGGAGGCGCTGAACCGTTTTACGGCGGTCGTGGCAGCTGCCATAATGGGCGTGGCCAAGAAGAGGGAGAGGGTCGCCAAGAGGCGGTCCATCTCCCAGGCCATGACCTCCATCACCGAGGCACTGGGTATCGTCCTGGAGCCGTTCAGGAAATCCCTCAACAAGAGGGTTGAGCGGCTCGAGGCAGAATTGGCCAGTGTCCGGGGCGCTGGCCATGAGGTGGCGCCAAAAGGAGGACGCAGGGAGGGGCAGGGTCAGCCCCAGCCCTCGCCCCAGATGGAGAGCGAGGTGCTGACTCTGCTGCGGCAAGAGCTGGCTGCCTTCCGGCAACAGCAGCAGGAGCAGCAGCAGCAGTTCCAGGAGCGAGTCCAGCGGCAATTCGCAGTCCTGGAGGGCATTGTCCTGCGCCCCCCGCTTGCGGCCTCCGGCCTGAAAAAGGCGGTTAGTTACGCTGCCGCCGCCGCGGCTGCTGCACCCAAAGCGGGCCCGTCCGGGCAGACCGGGCGTGGAGCCCAGGTGTCGGAGCCGGCGAGGCCGGTCCCGGCGGCCAAGCAACAGCAGCGGCAGGGGAAACCTGCCCCTCCCCCGAAAGGCAGAGCGGTGCCTGCCGCTAAATCGGCGGGGCCTTCCGCGGCGGCGGCGACTAGGCCGCGCCTGCCGCCTCCCCTGCCCGAAGAACCCTCGGCTGGCGCCGAATGGACGGTCGTCGGCGCCAGCAGGAAGGCGGGCAGGGCGGCTAGAGCGGCAAAAAAGCGCGAGCGGCGACAGCAGCGCAGGAAGCGGGCCATGGCGGCCAGGCTTCGCGCCCCGAATTCCGCAGCTGTAGTGATTACACTACAGCCAGCTGCGGAAAAGAAGGGCGTGACGTACAACGCCGTCATGGAAAAGGCGAAGCAGGCGGTGGTGGGCCACCTTAGCGAGTTCGGAGCCACTGAGGGCTTCAGAATGAGGCGCACCGCAACCGGGGCCCGAATATTGGAGGTCCCTGGTGCGGACAGCGGCTCTGCCGCGGACGCCCTGGCCGCAAGGATCAGGGCGTCTATGGACGCTGAGGAGGTCCGAGTGTCCAGGCCCACAAAGTGCATAGACGTGCGCATCATGGGCCTGGATGACTCCGTCAGGGTGGACGAGGTGGTGGCCGCCGTCGTCAGGGCGGGAGGATGCCAGGCCGACCAAGTGCGGGCGGGCACCATCCGTGCTGACAGCACGGGCATGCGGGCCGTTACGGTCAGCTGCCCCGTGTCGGCGGCTAAAGCCATCACGGCCGAAGGCCGAAGGCTCTTGGTGGGCTGGGTCTCCGCGCAGGTAAAACTGCTGGAGCCCAGACCTCTGCGGTGTTACCGCTGCCACGTGGGGCACCACGTGGGGGCCCACTGCGCCGCGGAGGTGGACCGCAGTGACCGCTGCTACCAGTGCGGTCAGTCTGGTCACAAGGCCGTCGAATGCCGTGCAACGCCGCACTGCTACGCATGTGCGGCGGCAGGCAAGCCGGCCGACCACCGGGCTGGGGGCAGGTCCTGCGACCCCCCCGCCAAGGCCAAGGCCAAAGTTCGGAGGCCCATCCACCCGGACGTACTCACCGCCGCAGCCGCCTCCTTGGCTGCCGCCGCTGTCGCTGTCGCACCCGCCGCGGCAGGGCCCTCACGGGGGGCTCGGGAGGAGACTGTAATGGACTGTCAATAACGACCCCATTACGTCTCCTCCAGGCGAACATCAACCACTGCGCCCCCGCTCAGGATCTGTTGCTCCAGAGCATGGCGCAGTGGTCGATCAATATCGCCGTGGTCTCCGAGCCGTACAATGTCCTGCCCAGGGGAGACTGGGTGCGGGACCTGGACGGCTCGGTGACCCTAATTTCGTCGGCCGCCGCCGGCACCCCGACCCTCGAGGCCGTCACGAGGGGACGGGGTTGCGTGGCAGCACGGTTCGGGGACATTGCAGTGGTAGGCGTCTACCTGTCCCCGAGCAGATCTCTCGGCGATCTTCACATCTCCCTAATGGAGCTGAAAGCCGTCGTCGCTGGGTTTGGTTCCCTCCCCGTGGTCGTTTGCGGGGACTTCAATGCCAAGAACTTGGCTTGGGGTTCCCGGCTCACGAACCAGCGGGGTCGGATGGTGGAGGACTGGGCTCTGGAGACAGGCCTGGTCGTCCTAAACCGGGGTTCTGTCCCCACGTGTGTGCGGATGCGGGGTGACTCAGTGGTGGACATCTCGTTCGCCAGCCCCGCTCTGTCGCCGCGTGTCGTCGACTGGCGCGTTATGGAGGGGGTGGAGACGTTTTCGGACCACCGGTACATCCGGTTCGACGTCTCCGCCCAAACCTCGATTGCGCCGGTCCGACGGAACCCTTGTGGTCCGCGGTGGGCGCTGAGGCAGATGGACCGGGAGCTCCTCCTGGAAGCCGCGACGGTACAGGCCTGGGTGCAAGCACCGGACAGGCCTGTCGACATAGACGTCGAGGCAGAGTGGTTCCGGGAGGCCATGTCGCAAATTTGCGACGCGGCAATGCCCCGAGTCCCTCCAGGACGTGCTCAGCGCCAGGTATACTGGTGGTCGCCGGAGATTGCGGCACTGCGCAATGCGTGCAATGCCGCACGACGCCAGTATGCCAGATACCGCAGGCGCCGCATCCGTCCACCGGATGCGGAGGCCAGAGAGGCGGAGCTGTACGAGGGGTATAGAGCGGCAAAGCGCACCCTCCGAGCGGAGATAAGGCGGGCCAAACTTGAGGCCCGCAACGTGTGGCTGGGGACTCTGAATGGGGACCCATGGGGACGCCCGTACAAATTGGTACGGGACAAACTCCGCCCCTGGGCTCCCCCGCTGACGCAGAGTCTCCGGCCCCAGCTCGTGGAGGGTGTGGTGAGCACTCTGTTCCCCACGCGAGGGGAACACTCTCCCCCGCCCATGGCTCCGCCACCAGCGGTGTCCGACGCGGACCACGATGGCGACGACGACGATAACGCTCCAGAGGTGACCGAGGTAGAGATGAGAGTGGCGGTACGAAGGCTGAGTGCCAAAAATACCGCCCCAGGACCCGACGGCTTGCCTGGGAAGGCATGGGTCCTGGCCATGGAGGCTCTCGGGCCTCGACTAAGAGGGCTCTTCAGCGCATGTATGGAGAGGGGCCAGTTCCCACTTCGCTGGAAGACGGGGAAACTGGTCCTTATCGCGAAGCCGGGGCGCCCCGCGGACTCTCCGTCCGCGTACCGGCCCATTGTGCTGCTCGACGAGGTGGGCAAGCTCTTTGAAAGAGTAATTGCAGACCGCCTCGTCGCGCACCTAACACGGGTGGGGCCGGATCTGGCGGACGGCCAGTTCGGCTTTCGCAGGAGGCGCTCCACGGTGGACGCCATCATGTGCGTGCGAGCTCTCACGACGGGGGATGCAGTGGCCCAGGGCAGGTGTGTCGTGGCGGTGTCTTTGGACATCGCCAACGCCTTCAACTCCCTGCCTTGGAGTAGCATTGGGAGGGCACTCCGGTATCACCGGATGCCCGACTACCTCTGTCGTGTGGTCGAGGCGTACCTGTCAGACAGGTACATAACCTACCCCGGTCACCAGGGGGTGTGGGAACGTCGAGAGATGTCGTGCGGTGTTCCGCAGGGATCGGTACTAGGGCCGCCCTTGTGGAACATCGGATACGATTACGTGCTGCGCGGCGACCTCCCTGACGGGGTCAGCGTGGTCTGCTACGCAGACGACACGCTGGTCCTGGCGCAGGGAGAGTCGTACCAGGCGGCGGTCGAACTAGCGACACGCGGGGTCGCGACGGTCGTTGGCAGGATCCAGGAGCTGGGACTCGAGGTGGCATTGCACAAGTCCGAGGCCATGTGCTTTCACGGCCCTCGGAACGCGCCACCACCGGGTTCCCAGCTAACGGTGGGAGGAGTCCACATCGGCGTCGGGTCAACGATGAAGTACCTGGGACTCGTTCTCGACAGCCGATGGGATTTCGACGAGCATTTCCGACGTCTGGCTCCCAAACTAAATCGGACTGGGGCTGCTCTCTCGCGGCTCCTGCCCAACCTTGGGGGTCCAGACGCCTCCTGCCGGAGGCTCTACGCGGGGATCGTTCGGTCCATGGCCCTTTATGGCGCGCCGGTGTGGGCGCCGGGGCTGCGGAAGCAGCCGGCGGCCCGGCTGAACGCGTGCCAGAGGGTCATGGCCATACGGATGGTGCGAGGATACCGGACGATTTCCCGCGAAGCGGCGAGCCTTCTTGCTTGCCAGCGACCATGGGAACTGGAGGCAACAGTCCTTGCACTCATGCACGAACGGCGCATGGAGATGCAACGCCGGGGCGAAACTCCGCTGCCGCAACAAGTCGCGGCATGGCGGACAGAGTTTCGGCGAGTTCTCATGGTGAAATGGCGACAGCGACTGTCGCGACCCCGTGCTGGGCACGCCACAATTATGGCGGTAAGTCCCCTCTTTGAGGCGTGGTTGGAAAGACCTCACGGCATCCTCACATTCCGCATGACGCAGGTCCTCACCGGACACGGTAAGTTCGGGAGGTTCCTGCACCGGATTCGTGCGGAAACGACGCCCGGGTGTCGCCACTGTGTGGCCCACCCGGAGGACACGGTGGAGCACACGGTGGAGGTGTGCCCCGCTTGGGCAGAGCAACGCCGTGACCTCGTGAGGGCAATCGGCGGCGGTGATCTCTCGCGCCGGGCCTTGGTTCAGGCCATGCTCCGGAGCGAGGAGGAGTGGCAGGCGGTCGCCTCCTTCTGCGAAGCAGTAATGCTAGCTAAGGAGGCGGCCGATCGCGTGAGGCAACGGTCCTTACGCTCCAACCGCCGCCGGGATTCCGATCCCGATTTCCGGCCACCGTAGGCGCGGGCTTGTAGACGGCGAGCAATGGGTGGCTCGCCGTCTGACCGTCCGGTAACCGTCCGGACCGAGCCCAAGTCGTCGACGGCGCGTTTTGTTCCACGCGCGCCTCAAGGAGATGTCAGCAAATCGTAGGGGCCCAGCAGGGTCGAAGCCTACTGGGGCCACGGGTAGTGTGAAAGCGGAACCCGGGGCCCTGGGACGAAGGCAACGAAGGAACAGGAGTGGGTTTTTAGTCAGTAAGAGTCTGACACTATCTCCCGCTCCGCCCAAGAGCGGGGATGTCATTAGGATGATTTTCCCACCCAATAAAAAAAAAAATAAAATAAAAAAAAAAAACACCTCGCAAATTCAATGACAGTCGTATGACTGAACTGTGCGTGTCGCGTCTGCAAACAAAATCTAAAAATCATGTGAATGGTATTTGTACCTTGAGCTGTATCCTCGTGCGTGCTAAATTGTAGGTAGCAAAGATAACCATGCATTTTGCAAACTTTACTTTTAAGAGGGCCTTTTTCCACTCGCTGTCGTCAACATCAAGGATGGTTTAAAAGATTGTTGCTTCATCTTATGCAATCCAACGCGATTTTTGATGAAAAGATAAGCAAAAAAGAGAGATAATGCCTGGAAACTCTGTTAGCATTTACTCGTCATTTACTCGAATATTTCACAAAACTTGTTTCAGGAAATACGTTTTTTTTAACCCTTATAATTTTTTCATTATTCAGAATCTCGATTAAATTTGCAAGGCTTCTATTGATGTACTTTTTTATATTTTAAATATATGAGTACATTATGGAGGGCAAAAGTTCACGTAAAATAGCAGATTTTCAGAAGTCGTTACCAGATTAGTTTAACATAAATCATGTAAGCCTGTTAGTCTGTGTGCCTGTATGTCTGTAAGCCTTCTTTAAAATGGAATAAATAAATGAATAAATTTATGTTTTGATTTCTGTAAAAGCTTAGATAATATCCACAAGATAGCCGTGTATCCAAAATATCTAAAGAAAGATGTGTCAAAAAATCAAGTAAGAGCGGTTGTATGAAAATGTACTTCGAAAAGGACGCTCTCAAGATACGAGTATATTTTCCTACGACTTGTCAATTCCACAGTGTGTACCAGCTGAATTTCAAATAGTTCGCAATCTTTCGCCTAAACCATCCAAGCACGGACAAAACCGTAGGCAGAAAGCAGTTTACCATAATTGAGTAATCACGTCAATATAACTACGTCGAATTTAAATCCAGAGAAAAAATAAACTACATAATAACATCAACTTGAACGAAACGCGAAGTAAATATTTTCCATCGTTCGCCTCGTCTTGACTTACATAATATTTTCAGAGTTCAGCTTCTGACGTAGGTCTGCCAATTTGTGGCACCCCTCGTGAGTAACGAGCGTGAAGGTGGAGTGTTTACCAACGGTTTGCTGTGCTAGGAGAACAGAATTTAAAGGGTCTGTATATACAACATATTGTATCTGTAATAATGCACGTACTTATACCCCAAAAAGAAAATTAAGTTACAAGTTACGGTCTACATTGTTAACGGACGCGTAGCTTCAAAGACGCGTACTCGTCATTATACGCTTGGTGTACGCCCTGCTTGTAGCTTACACGAGGACATGACGGCACGATATTAGTCTGTAGGCATTACGATCATAATTCAAGCGCTGTTTTACTTAAATGCATTTTGGTAGTTTTTTTTTTAATTAGTTAGTAATATAGATTTTGTAGGCAGATAAAAAAAATTTGTGATTTATACCTATATATTTTTCTTATACGTTTTGTTTTCTCTATCATCAAATTTGATCTACGCAAAAAGCCAGAAACAAATTGTTTTCGTGACTCAAGGTATATTTTTTCGTGACGTAATTTCTTACGACACAAAACTCACGAAATACGAACTGTAGTCACATCTTATTGTAAGAAAACGGGCGAGAGAGACATATTTTATTGCATTTGTGCGTAAACTTCATTTGGCACAACCACTTCGTGCTATGAAAGGGATCGTAAAACTTATCACACTTTGCACGTTACCGGCCGGTACCAAGGAACGGTTTACGAGCGACGAGGGACCACTCAGGGGCACTACCATATTTTTTTTTAAGTCTGAAATCAAACAATGACTTATTTCGATTTCAGGTGGAGCGTTATGTGAACAGCGTGAACGTCGAAAATATTCGATGTTGACGCTCTTTGGAAATATAAACGTTAGCTCTTGACTTTTTGCCTCACAATTTAAATATCATCATGATCATCATTTCAGCCAAAAGACGTCCACTGTTGGACATAGGCCTCCTTCAAGCGTCGCCTTAATGACTGCCCGTGTGCATCTCGCATCAATCGGATTTCCGCGACCCTCATCAGGTCATCGGTTCACCTTGTGGCTTTCCAACACTGCGTGGTACGTGGTCGCCATCCCAGAACCTTTTATCCCGATCGACCGTCTGTTCTGCGAGCAATATGCCCTGCTCGTATAATGTGCCCTGCTCGTATATGTCGATAATCTTGGTTCTTCTGTGGATATCTTCATTTCTGATGCGATCACCCAAGGAAACTCAGAGCAAAGCCCATTCCATTGCCTTTGGACCATTTAAACAATTATCCGGCTTTACATATAGCATTTTATTCTAAATCACCTACGCTGAAATTACTAGCTTATCGCAAAAGAAGTGTGTATTTTTATATTTGCTTCGTAATGCTGGCCAAACTCATGCTTACGTGGCTCTCCGTCAAGCCATAGCGCGTAATGTAATGAACTGCCAGAATTCTCCCCTTATCTTGTTTTCCACTTAACAGCATACGTGGTTAGTGAAACTCACAGGTATTTGTTTTAGTGAGCAAATGTTTTTATTATTTGATTAACTTGTTTGAGGAATGATCTAAAGTAACCAGCGAAATTTATATATACAAAAATATTCGTACGTTTTTTTTTGCGTTTATATGTTCAGTATCGGATAGTATGAAAATATATATGGTAAATGTATGCGGTACTGATTTGTATATATTAACACAATTATACTAATAAAAACCATTTATATTATAACCATAGAAGAGCTAAAATGTGCCATTTTAATAAGAAAGTTATGATAAACCGTGTCTTGAAACGGTGAAGGAAAATATTGTGAGGAAACCGGCATGTCCTACAACCAAAAATTCGAAGACATGTGACATTCACCAACCCGCACTGGGCCCGCGTGGTGGATTACGGCCCATTCTCTCTCCTACAGAGGAGGCCTGAGTCTTAGCAGTGGGTATCACTGTTTACCATCAGATGATGACAATTATAATACTTAAAAAAAACCTAATCACTTTTCTCTTCTTTAGTCAAATGTTATTATTGATATTCAAATATACTAATATTACAAAGAGAAAAAATTTGTGCCATTTATTTTTTCAATTTTTTCTTTAATGAATAATCTCAAAAAGTATAGGACCGATTTTGAAAATTTTTTTTACCTGTAGAATGCTAGCACATAGATTTTATATTTTCTATTCACTCGGGAAAAGCTGCAAGTAAAATTTAGACTTCCATATAAAAAAAATTCTACATGCGCAAGCAGTTTTCTCGGTCAGACAAACTAACAGCCTGTATGTTTTTCTTCCGTAGAACAGCGTGGAAACAATGTGGTAGGTGAAAAATAAGGGATTTTATCCTCCCAGATAAGGAGGATAAAATCCGCACGGCAATGTAAGAGGATATTGCAACGATGAGACGAGGGTTCACAGACAGCGGAATTATTAAATTTTTTTGATTTTCTACTAAAGGCAAAGCTGAAGATTAAAATTCACCCACAACCCACAGCAAAGTAAAACTGAGTAGCTTTTCGAGAATCTCAAAAAATTGATAAACTGGGTAGTTTATCGAGTATCTCAAAAAATAGATAAACTGAGTAGTTTATCTATTTTTTGAGATACTCCTTTTTTGCTGTGGGTTGTGGGTGAATTTTAATCTTCAGCTTTGCCTTTAGTAGAACATCAAAAATTAACAACGCCTTACGTCAACGCCTTACATCTCATGGTCCGATGATGGAACGGACTCCCGTTCCATCATCGGACCACGAGACGTAAGGCGTTGCGCCACCGATACATGATGGACATTTAACCCATACGTATTAAGCATACATACATCAACAGCTTTACCACAGATAATCACATATACGTTTCGGTGTTGCCAGTATAATTAGTTGATTGCAGTGAATAATCGAATTTAAAATAAATTAAATAATAATTTGATTTCGTATCAAAACCTAACATAACTTTATCTAAGACATTACTGACACCCTGTGCCTTGGAAAACATGTAATTTCATTAGTCCCGGTTGCTATTCGTAGATCTTTGAAAGTCATAACAGGTACAGATACCGGCACGAACCTTGAGCGCTGACTTCTACAGTTCTACTTGCGCAGAAGCACACAGAAGTGAAATATCGGGTCTCTTTAGTGGTATGAAAAGAGATGCGGGGGTGGGGAGTGCATTCATTGTACAGTCATTGACTCGCCGATGTGTACGATGCGCAAAGCGATCTCCGCTCTTTCGCCGAGCGCTCAAGATTCGTGCTGCTATCTGTAGTCAGATGCCAGACAGTCAGACCATCAGTCTATCCAAGGAGTATCGTGTTGCCCAGTAAATGGATAGTGGAGATCTGATAAGCAGTCCCTGTATGTAAAACATAGGTATTCAGCCGCATCCAGTTGTACTGGAAGCCGACCCTAACGTGAAATGTCATCAAGGCTTTATTAACGGTATTATTAGTTCTCAAATTGGCTTTAATATTTAGTATTTTGTTAGCTTATCAACAGATAGCAAGCATCTCATCTTGTATTACTTTATCGCTAGCGGTTTCACCTCGTCCTTATCAATGTTTCAGTGTAACAGAAAACTTATATAGATTTAGGTTTGATCAATGAGTACAATATGACAATGAGATGCTCTGTCTGAAGACAAAGTGATACATTGTGGGGATGGAACTCGTTCCAACATGTGATGAAATAAATAGATCATTGCATTTGATGAATCTATGTAGGTACGAAAGGAATATCAACGGTTTCCGAAATACTGTCAATTTTAGTTTTAAAACAAAACACGAGCTTAGTTTTCGTATGGGAGTTGTTCCATTACTGCCCGTGGCTTGTTTAACATGTTTGTCATATTTGCTTTTTATAAACGAAATATAATTTAGTATGATCATCAATATTTCCCAAGTGTCGCCATAACAAACAGTCCTGTGCATCTCGCATCCATCGCATTCCCGCAACTCTCACCAGGTCATTGGTCCACCTTGAAGACGCAGCGTTGGAATGCCTCCCGCATTCCAACGCTGCGTCTTCCGGTGCGCGGATACCACTCCAGAACCTTTCGACCTCATTTACTATCTGTTCTACGAGCAATGTGCACTAAGTTTGGTAATTTAGTATATTTAGGAGGGATGACCGTAGGACCCACGGTCACACTACGTAAGACGATACATATCTGGAAAAAACACAGCACATCTAGCGTACTGAAAAACTCGTGTTTGGTAGCGTGCTTTATCGTTGACATTTGTAATGGATGCAGAGAAAGGCTTATTAAAGTCACCCAGGTTAAATCTATAGGCAACACAAACTCTACGGTCAAACCTCTCTCTGTACCTCAACGGTCTGGACTAAGCGTTTTGCCTCGTCGTTTATACCGCAAAAATCGAAGGAATGGAATAATTTACCTGCCGCGGTCTTCCCAATCGATTATAATTTAAGTGTCTTCAAGGTTAGACTGAACAGGATCTTACCCTTTTAACCGCCGACGTCGAATATATCCAACAAACACTCTCGCGTTTATTCCGTCAGGGTCGCACGTCCACGACCAAATACTCCATGTCGTCAACTCTTCTGTCACCTATAGGGATTGAAGAGCTAATCGAGATGGGGTATCCAGTCTCAAATACATGACCCTGGCGAATAGGACATGAAAAACACTTGTCGGATCAATCTGGCGCAAGCAGTTATGGTCCGTTTACGACCTTCTGCTGTGAGCGGTAGCAAAGCGCAGGACGGCGAGCGGTAAGATCAAAAATATAAAAATGTTTGAAACATTCCACGAGACGCCCCTCATAGCGCCCCGCACCCGCTTTCCGATGCCGCCCCACTCGCTGCTAAGACCGAAGTTGTAACCAGGCTGTTAAAGGGTCTAATAAATTAGTGCGCTTCACCATCAACGACTGCATTGCTGCTTACTATCGAGGGTTCGCAGTCAAGCACTGGTTTATATCATTAAAAAAAAAACTCAGCCACTCTGTTACATTCTTTAGCTGTACCTACGAATTATTAAAACATTTCCAAAAAGTTTTGCGCATACCAATGGGTGAGTTATCCACATTGTCCACCATGCAAGATTTGTTGAACAAATTCAACGCAGCAGTGAAACGTTGCCTTTTTCCTTAAAAGTAATAATAAATAAGTTGAAAATACAATACAAAAGATCGATATTTTATGAATACCGTAAGTAGCTATAAAGCTACTTATCTTCCTTTTAATACCAATTTCCCAATGGGAATTTAAATAAAATGGAAAAATAAAAGATGTCGTGTTTTTTGACACTTCTCAAGTAAAGATACTTTGTCAAAGCGTTTTGTTTGAGGTGCTTCGTCTGAAGTGAGCCACTTGTAAGGAATGATGGATGAGAAGAATGTTTGCTTTTCATAATGATACCTATAACATTTTTTTGAAGTTTTTTTTTACTCAACGAACATATTTATTCTTTAAAAGTTATTACTACGCAATCTAGCTACATTACTTACGGCGAAATTTACCAATAAAACTAATCGCGTTTTAACGTTTTGCTCGTATAATTGCTTTTAGCCGTTGTCACTAATGTCACTTGTCTGAATTTTTCTTTTGTTGTGTTTTTACACGTGACACTAGTGACAGCGGCTAAACGCGATTATGCGAGCCAAATGTAAAACGCGATTAGTTTTATTGGTGAATTCCGCCCTTATAACTTCAAAGTTTTGTTATGCAATTGTGAATAACGGTGACCCAATACGAGTCGTGGGTTCAAACTTAGCCAGTGGTGTAATCACTACTGCTCTGAAAACGGTGAAGGAAAGGAAAAAATTGTGAAGAAATTGGCATTTTCCACTAAAAAAAAAAAACCAAGACATCTTACGTGACGTCCACCAACTCACACTGATCCCGTGCTTTGGATTACGACTCATCCCTTCTTTAAGAGAGAGGAAACCCGATTCCCAGCAGCGGGAACATTCATTATCATCATTATAAAAGACGTCCACTGCTGGACACCAAGTGTCGCCACAACGATCGGTCCTGTACATGCTTTAGCATTATAAGGCTTGTGCATTTGAAATACAATCCATAATTCTACAGCAACTTTTGGCATAATCCAGACTAGAATACCCTTTATTTAAACATCAAAATCTTATGTGCAAACAGTTGTTAAACCTTACTTAAGTTTACTTGCACAAGTAAAATGTCAGTCAATTCACATGAACAACTGAACATGTAATCTATGCGAGCTCAGTTACACGTCAGCTCAACGAAGTACGGTGTTAAATTTTGAAATACGTGCATTTACATCAACATTTCCTAAAATCTGACAAACAAAGTATACACTTGAGTTCTTTGTTATATAAAACTGGTTAAATTTTCTATATGCACGACAAGAGCATCTAGCTATTGTCTAGTACTCATAACATAAGCTGCTTAGCTTGAGACTAGATGGCGTTTTGTGATGGTTGTGGAAATAAATAAAAAAAAGAAAGAAAATTTATTTATTTTATATTTCACAACAAAAGACACACTCAAACTTTTTTATGTTCAGTTATGAGTTACAGTATAAAATATGGATGGATTGTGTGAGTGATATGAAAGAAAAGGGAATTAGTGAATTCGTAATTTAAATTTTCAATAAATTAAAACAGCAATCTTTCTGTTTACCGTACTGTAAGCAGGTAATGAAAACTTCACAAGCCAAAATCCACCCATTAAATCTTGTCCTATTTCATACAGAACAATAATTCCACTAAGCCTTCAACATAATCCAAGCTTGAAGGTATTACTGGGAGTATTACTGGCTGGAATGGCGTATGTTCGTCAAAGTCAGTGCTTTAGTCGGATGCGGTGAGGTGTCCGCAGAACTGATGAGCGCATTCATCGCGGGAAGCCGAGTGGGCTGCTCGGGTGGGGCAGTTTTTTATGTTGCGGCTTTTAGACTTATATTTTAAGTCTTTTGAAAACAGGACTTATTTGTGTTAGTTATATGTGTTAACTTTAGAGAAATATTGTATAAGAAACTTATTTAGTGTACCTAAATGTGTAGCAGCAAGGTTTTGGCTTTCGAATACCGTAATTAGAGACACAATAGAAAGACAATGAGAGAGCGAACGCCGGCTTTCGTTTTGGGTTTAGGTAATTAATGAAATAAAACGGTCAAAACGGGTAACACACCTTTTATAATTTTAACTTGTCAGCACACAATTATTACAAACCGTCCCTTAGCTAACAACACCGCGTAAGTCATTTTTACCAACTTTACAGGAAACGAAAAAACTGCGGTGTTAAGATCCCAGACGACTTGCACGCTGTCACTATTTTTAGAATTGTGGGTTCTGATTGGCTGAAATCTATATCATGTGACCAATGGTTAGACGCGCAATGAGCAACTCCATCTAAAGGCATTCAAATGTGAAAACCGCAAATTTTCGCCTTAAGCGGTGTTGTAAGCTAAGGGACGAAATGTCATCAAACAATACCAGTTGAAATTAATAATAATTATATAGTAACACTTACTATAAGATGTTACTTACCCCGACAGCAAGAATGGACTGAAACAGGACAGCGCAGCGCATTATTTCATTATTTCTTGTTACTGTCTGTAGCGCCGCGCTGTGAAGCCGCAGTTCGTTCTAGTTGTCGGTGCAAAAAAATACATTTTAATGTTGCTAATACAGAAAATAAACATTGTGTATGTAACTAATCATAAAAATCGCTAACGTTTGCTACGAAACTGGCTACTGTTCTAATTATATTCTATTATAAACTTGCTACCTCGAATAGATAAGCAGATCTGCCCCCTAGCCAAGTTACGATCGTTTCGTTCGCGTCGAACGCCTCGAGTAGGCCACACCTCCGATTCTTTTGTTCTGTCGTCATCTCAACGCTCAGTCACGTAGCCAGAACAGGAATAGGAGCCGTGGCCTACTCAAGGCGTTCGACGCAAACGAAACGATCGTAACTTGGCTAGAGGGACAGATCCGCTCCACACTGGACACCCAATTATACGTCGCACTTCATGACGCCAAGAACCGTCACAGATAGCGAGACACCATCAGTAAGAAGCTAATCCAGCGGAAACTTCACACCCCTCAGTAATGAGGAGAATATGACTAAAGAAGGAGGATAACGATTGATTTTAATGATGGAATGTTCTTCCGATTTTTTTATTTCGTGGAAAAATCCTCAAAAGTTGCCTAGACTTTAGATTACTTATTATTACTTTAGGTGTGACATTCTTATCTCAATAAAAATAAACCCAGTGGTCGCCATCATAACGTGGATGGTGACAGTTTCGATACTAGTGAAACAATTATTCTTAGGCCTCCCCCACAGTGGGCAGGCGCGTTCCTCGAACGTGTGAGTGACGCAAACCCAGTTCTCGTAAAGCTCCCACTGCTGGGAACCTAATCCATTTTGCGGGCGAAGTGCAGATTTTTGGATGTCACATAATTATATTTCTACGAATTTTTAAATTGAAAATATGAATAAACGTGTGTATGGATTGAGAGGGAGAGGGAGGCCAAAGAAAAGTTGTATGGATTGTGTAAGGAGTAATATAAAAAAAGAGAATCAGTGACTGCTGACAGGCATGATGGTGAAAAAAAAATGTGTTGCAGCGACCCCATGTAATATGGGACGAAGGCAGAAAAATAATGTTAATGATTATTATAAGAAAACAAAAAAAGAAAGAAAAAGATTTTATTTACGTCAAACATGGCGTATACCTTAAAAAATAAAAACAAATAACAATAACGACTTATATTATAAGTGGTCGAATATACGTCACATCCGCGCAAAACGGCCAGCGCTCATTAAAATGCTGGGGCACGTGTAAGACAGAGCCTCAGCGCTGATTTTCAGGAGCAGCCCTTGTCGACGGTGAGACGTTGATCGGCCAGCAATATATATTATACTTAAAATCACTGAATAAACAAACCAAAAACATAAATAACAATAAACCATTACATATACGTTTACTTAGAGGTAGGCGGAACAGAGCTTAAAGTCCCGCAAACTTCCGTTGAAAAGGGAGGATCCTCCGACTAGACGAATGTAATGTCTGGTGTACTACTGCCCGATAGATGATTTCGGTCTATTCTATAATATGTTCTAATCACGCGGAGAACTTTGATTGCGTGATGCAGGATTAATTCTTATGTGACGCCATAGATGTCGCTACATACGTAAAGGGGTACAAAAATAAAAGCAACAAAACACAGTTGGCAAAAAAAGCATTGACGTATTCGATTATAACGACAAACTAAAGATAAGACAAACTATTTGTACCAATGGAGTTTCAGTAATTTTCTTTTCTTAATTACCTAACCGTAGTAGCTGTCAACACTAAAAACCAATCTTTGCAAAACTAATCTCGACTGTAGACAGGATTCAAGAACAAAATACTGTTATCAAACTGTAATCCATCTATTACAAACAAAACTAGGAGTGAATGATGTCTCGTATTTGAATTATAACAAGAATGTTCTGAGAAAGGGAATCCCTTGTTTATTTTGCTTGACAGAATAAGGTTTATTTGGCTTAGTTACCAATTGACAGACAAATAAGAAGATAAGTAACGGATCATCCTATCAATATTGGTTTACTGAGAAAGACGATAGATAAAGAGAACAGCACCAATAGCCAAGTTATTAATCTGCAATCGTTAACGCTAGTCGAAAACTAATCAAATGTATGGGAATGACATCATTTCAACGTTAAGTCACGTAGCCAAGTTCACATCGTTCAAAATGATAGAATTATTTGTTATCGTTTCTACAATGTTCAACGATACATCCTTTGTTATTCTAGAACGACATTGTAGAACGAGCGGCTGACGCAAGCGCGTCAACATGGCTACCAACTTATCGTTTTCTACAATTGCTGACACCGAGGCGTTACCGATTGGAGAACAAAATTCGACACGAAACGGTGGTAACTTGGCTAGGGGGTAGATATATTAAAGCTAATTAAGCGTCCGTCGTACGTGTGTACATATGCAAAATTAGCTAGGAAAATTCTAGAAGAATATAATATAATATTATTCACACAACTATCACACAACGCTGGCGTCGTCTAGTCCTAAGCTAAGCAGAGCTTGTGTTATGAGTACTAGAAAACTTATAAACATACTTAAATATTTCTAAACACATACATATTATAGATAAATTACACCCAGACACAGAATAAATGATTGTGCTCATCACACAAACATTTGTCCTGGATGGGAACGAACCCACGACCTCTGGCATAAAAGTCAGGGCCTTTAACCACTTGACCAATAGGCCAGTCAAAATGATATCATCATTAGCATTTCAGATGAAAGACATCCATTACAGGACATAGGGCTCACCACCACAACCAGTCCTGTCGTCTCATCTCTCATCCATCGGATTCTCGCTACCCTTACTAGGTCATCGGTCGACCTTAAAGAGGCCTTCCAATGTTGCTTCCGGTACTCAGTCACCACTTCAAAGCCTTAAGACCCCATTGACCATCTGTTCTGCAAGCAATGTAAATGCGAATGAGCAAAAATAATACAGGTGATTCGAAGAAAAAAATCTTTAGTGTGAGTAACAAAGCTCAAATAAGTTATTACCATAATGCATTGAATGACTTTACCCGTAAAATAGAAGGCCGCTAGAGCTGGAAAATTCTAAAATTACGACCGCATTTTCAATCTTCAGTAGCTCATACAAATATTAGTTCCATGCGGGAATTGAACCCGCAATATGCAGCTCGGCAGTCTATCGTTTAACCATTGCGCCAATCGTACCGTCGAATTACACTTAGCGACAGGACAAATGATTGATTTACATCTGCTAAAAGCAGAATGCAATGGTCGCAACGATCCATCCTCAAGGTAGCCTATAGGAAACCATTGCGCTTCCCTATGGATGCTTTATATCGAGAGTCAGGCACCCTGCGTGTGCAACAACTATATATAATAGCTGCTGCACTAAAGTAAGTAAAGTTCAGTTGAAAACCAGCGTCAGGCACTATTTGCCTGGCATTTATGCTGAACTGGACCTATTTTGGTGCAGCCGTGAGGCACGCAATTATATCTTTTTGCTACTGTTTTTTTTTAGTGTTTAGTGTTATCTAATATTATTTTTGTGTCTTGTGCTGTACCAAATAAATTATTTATCTTTTTTCTTTCTTTCTTTTCTTTCTAAAGTTCCATATTAAAGCAAATGTCACAGTGGAATTATGCGTGCACTGTCGCAGGAAACCCAGATGGCACGAACGTAAATGCAGACAAAATTTTGACAAAAGATGTCCATTCGTATATCGCAAATTGAATAATGTGTTGAATATTTTACTAACGACGAGATACATTTGCAAAACACTAATAAAAACTTACCTTAAAGGTCTTGATTCTGATAGCACGGAAAAAAATATTTAAAAATCATAGTATATACAAGTACTTTATATACAACATATGAAACAAATATACACAATACACACAATTACACACTCACTCACACACTTCCCCCACTCTCACACACATACACACTCCTCACTCTTACACTCACATTCACAAAACCATGCTATGTGTAACTATTTTTTTTTATTTATACTTATTTTTAAATGTTTTTTTTTTATTTTATTTTAATGGTTTTTTTGTCTGTTGTAGTTTTATTTGATTTGATAAGATGGAAGAGACTGGTCTCCACGACACAGGGAATCCTAGTGTGGAGTCCAAAGATCCGTTAAATTTATTAAAATACCTTTTGGAACAATAAACATATAGTAACTCACGACCTACGGCTTAGCAGTCAGGGCCATTAACCACTTCACTAGACCAATAGGTCAGTCTTTTTCTATATTTTGATATTGAATGGATAACATGGACAGAAATTGACACAAAGTTCTATAAACCTTTACAAATCGCCAAAAACCCAATTCGATCTACTAACAAGTCACACACAAAAAACCTTTTCTGACCTACAAACTTCTCAATAGAAAATACGAGTACAAATTTATTCAACACATTGACACATTGAAAACCCTGTAAAGCCATTCACGCCTTCATTCTCTGTTAAACTCAATATGTAGTACTCTGTGGTGATGCTGGGCCTACAAATCACGGGCGGCAGGTGAATTTAATCAAAGGCGGCACAGATTGCTCGCCACACTCTAATTTACGACCTCTTAATAGACTGCTTGGAGCCACTACTAGGGAATAAGGAAGAAAGACGGATAGATTTGCGACGTAGAAAAAAGACGTTAAAGGAATATACATTTTTTATCCGGGATTGTGTTTTCGAAGGGTTTCTTTTCCTGTGGTGGTGGAGCAGTTGTGGCCGAGTGGAACGGCCCCGACTTATGAGTTGTAGGTTGCGGGTTGAACCCGCCAGGCGCATTACTTTGTGTAATTTATTTCATCACTACTGCTCTCAAAACGGTGAAGCAAAACATTGTGAGGAAACTGGCATGTCCTAGAACCAAAAAAATCGAAGACATGTGACATCCACCAACCCAAACTGAGCTCGTGTGTTGGATTATGGCCCATTCCTTCTTCTAGACAGGAGGCCAGAATCCCAACAGTGGGAACATTATAAGGCCGACTATGCTAATGTGGTGTATTGTATGGAATGTTAGGAGGCGTCTCACAAGGTGACCGATGATTTGGTGAGAGTTCCGGGAATTCGATTGCTGCAACTGCAAAGGACCGAAGGAAGGTTGTGGTGATAGGTACTTGGGGAAGCAGTATTATTTTATCAAATAATAATTATTATTGCTTGTCTGTATTGTCCCACTGCTGGAAAACGGTTTCCCTCCATTCCATCCAACGATTACAATTCCCGGCTTCCTCTAGGAAAGAGGAAGCCGGGAATTGTAATCGGCCTATTCTTAAGGAAGACATCCAAATCGTCCCACTATCTTCTTCGTAGTCTGCCGCCGACCCTTGTCGCTCTGCCCAGACCCATTTCGTTTTACGGAGCCACAGCTCGGTAGACATGTAGCACACATGTCCTGGCCCATTTTATTTAAGTTGGGCAGCTTTTGAAATGATTTACGTAAATAGGAAAACCTTAAAAACACACAAAAAATTAAGTGTTCAATTATAACATACAGAACAATAATATATTGTATGGACATTAGGTACGTTAGTCTACAAATAGAATAACAAAAAGTTTAAAATCTAACTACAAAATACTTTTATTGCATAACAATTTTAATATTACACAGAAATAGATGAAAAAGTTTCGACTTAAGAACTTCCTAATCAAACACACGGATATTAAAGGACTTATTTGAATTTCTGCTCGCATGCACAATTAACGAATTGTGGCGATAATTTATTGACCATAATAGCACACCCAGTGTCAGTAATATAGGAGTATTATATTACTGACACTGGGTGGAACCAGGGCCATCAAAAGATCTCTTGTTACTGTTGTTTTGTCGGTAAAGCACAAAAAAAAAATCTATCATGTTGTGTTAGTGAAGGAATAAAAAAGGTTCTCATATAATTTGATCATATATTTGCTTGAATGGACTTTAAATAAAAACTTTGAGCTCTGCAATTTTTTCAGTGTTTCTTCTCAAGATAATCAGCTAGGAAACACCGGCCTCATCTAGTTTAAAGTGACGTGTTAAAGTGTTAAAAAAAAATCTATTTGCAAAATAAATATCTGAAAGAAATATATTTTATTTTGACACACACATTGAACTTAAGATTGAAAAAGGAATACTAACATTGTGTGTTTCACAGTTGCGCCAAATATATCCAGTTCAGCAAAAATGCCAGACTTCTACCAATCCACTACGTGGTAGGTAGTTGCCTCACGCTGGTTTTCATCTGAACCTCGCTGAAAGTAGCATAATCAGCCTTTTAATGTTCCCACTGATGGGACTCTGGCCTCCTCTCTAGGAGAGGTAATGGGCCATAATTCACCACGCGAGCCCAGTGCGGTTTGGTGAATGTCACATGACTTCGAATTTTTAGTCCTAGGACATGCCGGTTTCCTCACGATGTTTTCCTTCACCTTTTTGAGAGCAGTGTTGATGAAATAAATTACACAAAGTAATGCGCCTGGCTGGGTTTGAACCCGCGACCTACAACTCGTTAGTCGGGGCCGTTACCACTCGGCCACCACTACTCTAAGAGCGCTGCGCTGAGAGTATGCGGTTGCAAATCAGTTAATTTTTTTATATAATAACTAAATTATTCAGCTTTTTATTTAACCATCATTCAAAAATATATTTTGAATTATCTTAGTAGTGGAACTTCCACCAGTAGTGATTAACAAGCGACTTGGTTGGAGCGGACCGGCGGTGAGTGTTATGCTCATCGCGCGCCACTGTTCCGTACTAGAAATATAGTAGACCGACTAGTCGAGAAAGCCAACTATTCGGCTATATTTATAGGCGGCGACTAGTTGGTGATTAGTGGTTGTATTTCGAATGATGCGTAATAAGCTACATAAAATAAATCATACATACTATGCGTTTTATATATTTTTTCCAAATTTTAAGTGTTAATGGTTACTTTAAGTTAGAAACTGTTCCTATAGAACTGATTCTTTAAAAACAGCGCATACTTTTGTATCATATTATAATTTGTAATTTCGTTAGTGGAACTTAAGTATTTTAGAAATAATAAAATTGATGGACTCGAACCAAGGCAAGCGCTTTGTTTTGTATAACTTTGCTAAATGGATCGACTAGTAGTACTGCAGACTTCTAGTCGATTTTCCAGGTAGTCAAACCCATAATCGGAACGCCTTTATGCCTACGTCTACGCCTTATTTATATACAGCCTTTGTCCACTGATTGAGGAACTAATGACTCATTTGCGTAGCGGTATTGAAATTGACATTTGGTAATTAATCTTTTAACCAGAAAACTAACGTGTTAGTAGTAGTTTAGAAGTATGTATTTGACAGAGTTAGTAGACTAAGGAATGATTAATAAATAGAGAGGTTGGAGTAATTTTTTTTTCTTCGCCAAGTAGACCGACGTCGACTATTATACCAGCGTCATGTGATGAATTTGGAGTAAGTTATCAAAGTTTGACCGGTTTTAAGGTTAGAGTAAAATCAATTTCCATTTCGGTCGGGAATATAGGTTTTTATTTTCATAAATTGTTTCAAACCGTCATTTTCAAGATGTATGTGCCTATTATTTTTCATACTGTAAATTTTCATAAATATTGAGTTGATACTATTAGTTATATTATTGTCTTTTTTATTTTTTCTGACTCTTGTTATACTTTTGTTTTATTCGTCTACTAATTATTTTACAAACACACTATCTTACACACATTTATTATAATTAACATAATACTATTTTAATGCTTTATATTATTTAAGTATACATCACCGACACATATGTATTAGAATCCAAAGCTGTTTTGCGACCGTTGCGTCACAACCACTGGTTCAGTTGAAAACCAGCGTCAGGCACTAGTTGCCTGGCATTTATGCTGAACTGGACCTATTTTGGTGCAGCCGTGAGGCATGCAACTATATCTTTTTGCTACTGTTTTTTTTTATATATTTTTGTTTTATTTTTTTTAGTGTTTAGTGTTATCTAATAATATTTTTGTGCCTTGTGCTGTACCAAATAAATTATTTTTCTTTCTTTCTTTATTAGGTTGAATCGTAACAAGTTTCATACTATAAAATTTTACAGAATTAAGTTTCATACTACACATGGTACATCATAGTTTATTATTATACTACGTTTCATTACTATCTCTGTCACTGAGAGAGCTTTCAGTACATACTACAAGAACGACAGTTGAGAATTCAAAATTTAATTTTGTAGTCAATTGGTTAGTTTAGAAATAAGCTGTATATAGCTGCGTACTTAGATGCCCATTTGCAGTTCGACTACGTATTTCTGTACCTATTTACATCGCCGCTACATATTTCCGCAGCGCCTAGCTATCTTAAAAATATCGAGTCATAAAGCAAAATAATTTTAGACTCGTATTCCGATAAACAAGGTTAAAATTTCGTTTCACATACATTACTAACAATCGTCCATATTAAAGAGGTATGGATTTAATGTGGCCACGGTGTTAATATAAATGTCTTCGCCATTATTTAAATTAGGGGACTACCATTAAATAAACGGGCGTCCCTGTCGACTGCAGACGCTTGAGTTACGGAGTTTCCTTAATCATATCCAGTAATAAGATATGTGTATGTTAATATCGTTCTAACTTAACAACCAACTAAACTTTGGCCTTTCATGATGTACTCATATACTAAAAACTTAAAGATAATATTCTATAGAAACCTTGCATATTTAATCGAGATTCCGAATGACGTAAATTTTTTCATAAATTTTTATGAAAAAAAATTATTATTAAACTGGGGCTAAGGATTTAAAAAAAAAACTAAAAACAGACTAAAAACCCACTCCTGTTCCTTCTTTGCCTTTCGTATCAGGGCCAAGTCTTCCTTTCAGAATCAGACCCTTAGCCCCAGTAGGCTTGGACCTTGTTAGGCATCTACAGTTGCTGACATCCCCTTGAGTTGCGCGTTGAACAGTACGCACCGTCGACGACATGGGCTCGATCCGGACAGTTATCGGACGGTCGGACGGTGAACTACCCATTGCTCGCCGACCGCAAGTCCGCGCTTATGGCGGCCGGAAATCGGGATCGGAATCCCGGCGGCGGTTGGGAAGTGAGGACCGTTGCCTCACGTGATCGGCCGCCTCCTTTGCTAGCATTACTACTTCGTAGAAAGAGGCGGCCGCCTGCCACTCCTCCTCGCTCCGGATCATGGCCTGTACCAAGGCCCGGCGCGAGAGATCGCCACAGCCGATCACACCTACGAGGACACGGCGGTGCTCTGCCCAATCGGGTCACACTTCCACTGTGTGTGGTGACACCCGGGCGTTTCTTCGCACGAATCCTGTGCAGGAACCTCCCGAACTTACCATGTTGGGTGAAGACTTGCGTTATGCGTAAGGTAAGGACGCCATGAGGTCTTTTCAGCCACGCCTCAAAGAGGGGTCTTACCGCCATAATTGTGGCGTGCCCATTCTGTTAGTGAGTCAGGAATTTACCTTTTATCTACAAGAGCTCAAGATGATGAAACTATAATTCGTGTAGGGTTCCACGCGCGCCTCAAGGAGATATCAGCAACCGCAGGAGCCCAGCAGGGTCGAGGCCTAATGAGGCCAAGACTCTGCCTTGGTATAAAAGGCTACGAAGGAACAGTAGTGGATTTTTAGTCAGGAAAAGTCTGAGTCTGAGTCGCGTACCGGAAGACGCAGTGTTGGAAGGCCCCTTACAAGGTGTAGCCAGGCCAAGGTGCCCAGCAGTGGACGTCTATCGGCTGAAATGATGTTGATGATGATGAAAAGTCTGACACTATCTCCCGCTCCGCCCAAGAGCGGAGAATGTCATTGGATGATTTTACCACCGAAAAAAAAAAAACTTTTTCTCTTTCTTCATTTATATGTATACATAGTTTTAATTTAGATCTAAAGTAAGTTTTAGTGTAGTTAGAAAATTGAGTAAAACTAACACGTTCGTCTGACCTCGTACTAATTGAATTTTATGCATGGCAAGCGTGTAGAAGTTAGAGCTTGAACGTGACAAAATGCTTCTGGAAACCCTGGAAAATGGTACAATGTCTGTATGTGACGGTAAAGTTGCACCGGTGAATTTTGCCTTTATAGCATTGAAAATGATTTTCATATTTTTGATATTGAAAAGGGAGAAAATTACGTGGAATTAGGTTAGAGCCTTCTAGATAACGTTAAAAATGTTAACTGTAACATGAGCATAAAAGTATACAGCCATTTGGACAATTTCCCTTAAAATCTTTAAGCCAAGAGTGAATAGGTTACTTCTAGGTAAGCGCGTTCCATCGTCGATCGCATCGTCGCTTCCTATCAGGTGATATAGCGGTCAAGTGCGAACCTATCAAGAATAAAAAAAAATCTTGGTACCTATGCCAACTTTACCATTCTTATTAATTTCAGATAACACATGAACTTGTGCGGTTGCTTGTAAAGTGAAAAAAAAAATGTGGTTACTAACTTTTCTAACCGACATCAAAAAAAGGAGGTTCTTAATTCGTCAATTTTTTTAATATGAAATAAGGTTTACAAGTCGTCACTGGCACAAAATATCTTCAGTTATTTGAAAGTGAACCCCGAGGTCCTAGAATGAATGTAAAGAAGGAACAGGAGTAATTTTTAGTTAGTAAAAGTTTGACACCCTTTTTCACTCGAAGAAGAGTGAATGAAGTGTTTGGATGATTTCCCACCTAAAAAAAAAAACACAAAATTTCTAACACTATCGTGGGGACTTAGAACCAACTGTATTGATTTTAATTTATTTTTGAGTATTAATCTTGGTGAGTTAAACGTGTGTCCTCAAAATTCACATTTATCATTACTGAATTGGATGCCAACCTCTCGACACTACTAGTGTACATGCCATCACTAGAACAAAATATCTTACACTACTGTCATAATCTTATAAACACCTTTCGTGGAAAGTGACCACGATTCTAGGGTTCGGATGCTAATGGAAAGGGCACATTGTTGTAAATTTACAATCACAATATTCCTTCATTACCAAACCCCAAAATAAGGTCTAAGGATCAGCTCGCAACGAGAGCTGAAGCTATGCGAGGATAGGTACTTAATGAGGGCAATTGTTTTGCATTGAGCAGTGCGGAATGCAGTAGATATCCGCGATGCGCATAATTAAGACACAAGCTGTAACACCGGCTTATCGAAGCATTGCTACGTCACGCTACATCTCAAGGCGCTTCAGAGTGAATTATCTTCCTGAAATACATATCCTTCTGTGTATTAAATAGAGTTCTATATTGTTGTTGTCTTGTTGTTTGCTAGTGCACATAGTTCAGGAGTGGAATTCCCTGTCGGAATTTGTTTCCTAGTAGCTACAACCTGGGGATATTTAAGTCAAGAGTGAGTAGGTTACTAATAGGCAAGCGTTTCCCATCGCCGACCACATCCGGTGAGTCAAGTGAGAACCTATTAATAAAACTAAAAAAAAATCGCATCTTGAAAAGATAGCATTGCATAGCATCGGTTTTCTGTGTAACTTGACCTTATCGTCCAACGTCAAAGATACATCTGTCCATGTCCAAGTAATACTAAGTAGTGACCCTCGTTCGCATGATGGCATCAATTTAATCAATCAGAGTTGGTCCCATCTTGTCCTCCATTAAACATTTACTGTTGTTTGACTTAAGTTCTGTTCGGTTTACGTGCGGTCGAGAAGTTCTTGGGAAGTTCTGGGTTGATAGGCACAGTTATTTCTATTGCTTTGTGTTTGTTTAATAATACGATATTATTAAAGGAAATACCTTGAACTCCGAGGAACTGAATACATTGAATTTATTATAATTGGTTATTTGCATTGTTGAATAATATAATGTAACAATAATAAAAGTCTAGTACATTATTTAGATAATAATAATAAAAAAATATTCTTCAACGTCGGTTTAACAATTTTTTTTTCTGTAGTAGAGGCCACCCCCTTCATCATGAAATATCCTGGAATTTCTTTTCCCACATTGGTCCCGCTTTCGCCTTTACATCGTCGACCCTCCTTCGCATCGGGCGTTTTGCCTCTTCTTGTTCTGTGTTCATTCTACTAATTAGTAAAGTGCATCAGTAGTATTGTTGAATAAGATATTGTAATAAAATAAATAATCATGTAGTATGGCCATCATCGTTGTTAGGTTGGCGACACATTTTACGAACCTAATGGTAGCGACAACGTAAAACAAACGACGCTCTTTCGCGTACGCGCTCTGTTCTCGCCAGCCCCCCTAGCCAAGTTACAATCGTATCGTTCGGACCGAACGCCTCCTTTGTTCTGACGTCATCTCAACGCTCAGTCACGTGGTCAGAAGAAAGGAATCGGAGGCGTGGCCTATTCGAAGTGTTCGTCGCGAACGAAACGATTGTAACTTGGCTAGGGGGGCTAGTCTCCATTTTTAACACACTGAAAATTTTGTAAAAAATTTAATAAAACCCCTACAATCATCATTTTCCTGCCCTTGTATCATGTTACTTGGAGTTAGCGCGATGCGCTTTGCAGAGTGGAACTATTTTTAAGCGCTTCATTTGCAATCAATTTAATTCACACGCAGCTAGTTCCAATAAATCATACAAATCCGAACCAAAGTCGAACTTACACCACAGCCGTAAACACGGACGTGCGTACGGTTCAGAAACCGCACGCACGTCGGTGTGCACGACTCGTCCGTTATCGGCTACTGGTACGGCGGTTAGATCGCACTTACGTATAATAGCACCTGCACTCGTGCTAATCAATTGGAGTGGTTTAATGGTTGGGTAGTGTAAACACATATCTAAGGACATGAAGGGATTACAGGGTCTAATTGCATTTACCTATTAGTAAGCATGCTGCAGATAAAGTTAATCACAGATGGTCCAGCTGGTAAAGGTCGCAGAACTCCGATGGATTGAGACGTATTGGATCGGTTGTTATGGTGACGCTTCGGGGACGCCTATGTCCAATAGAGGACGTCTTTTAGCTGAAATGATGATGATTGTGATGACTGTTCTAGTTGACAATCCACGTCAGACTCACATAAAGTGGTCTGGCATCCTCAACTGGATCTATTTGGCGGAGCCGTAAGAAAACACTTTTATACAACCGAGATCTTAGCTTATTTTTTATTATTATTGTTTTTTTATTTGTTTATTCTTTTTTATATATCATATAAAAACACATATTTTCATATTTTTACATTATACATTTTTACATTTTTTTTTTTATTTTTACATTTTTCCATATTTTTTGGGTGCCACATTAACAGTAATGTGGCACTCAAAAAAATATGATAGGTGAGGGTCGCAGGAATCCAATACATGCGACACGCATCAGAACGGTCATTGTTGCGACACTCGGAGAAAGCCACTGTGTAGCAATGGACGTCTTTCGATTGAAATCATGATGAAATAAATGTATTCCCTTTCCAATGAAACACAAAACAATGAAAAACAGACTGAAAACTAATTCATATCTGCCTGGTCTATTTTATGTACAAAAGATTTCTTACTCAACATGCAAAAGTAGATGGTTGTGCTTATATACGACATCTATTTCCTTAGAGGTCCTTTAGACATAAGTGCACGATTTATCACAGACCTCAAAATGAGTAGAAAATGCTTTGAGGCAGCACTCACATTACCCCAATTTCTACTTATATAATAATGTAGTAGAGAAAGTGTTAAATTGTGAATATTTCAGTATCTTTTGAGGTGGTTGTTTTGTTGACAGTAAGCTCGTCTTCTATCATGTCATGGTTCTTAAACATAGGTAATAGATTTTGAAACATATTTTTATATGACATTTTTTTCCACGTCAATTTAAACTAGATGAGGCCGGTGTTCCTAGCAAATTCAAAGGTCTCTTTTAAATTGTATCAAATATATTATATAATCAAATAAATACATATCAAATGAGAATGTAGTGACATCTATGGCGCCACATAAGAACTAATCCTGTATCGCGCAATTTTTGTCTGCTCGATTGGAACATATAGAACAGCCCGAAATCATCTATCGGGCAGTTGCCCACCAGACAACACCCGTCTGCCCGGGGGATCCTCCCTTTTCAACGGAGGTTTACGGGACTTTACACTCTGTTCCACATACCTTCAAAGAACCATGCAGATTAGTGTCTGAGATGGTCTTTTGAAAAAAAAACCACACATATTTGACAGCCAGTTCCAAGGTGTGTATAGTTTGCAAATAGGTATATACCAACTTTAACAAATATAATGTCTCAAGAAGACAGATTCTCAAACTAAGTTTTAACTCGTTTATCTCATAAGTCAATGTTAGTATCAGAAGTAACTGCGAGACTTTCTCTTGAGATTACCTGTTGAAGTAGGAAGAGACATCCCGACAATTTAATTTGTAAACCAATGCATTGACTAGCCGGTTGGTCTAGTGGTTAGTGGCATTGACTGCTATGCCGGAGGTCGTGGGTTCGATTCCCACCCAGGACAAATGTTTGTGTGATGAGCACGAACATTTGTACTGTTTCTGGGTGTAATTTATCGATAATGTGTATGTATTTAGAAATATATAAGTATGTTTGTCAGTTGTCTAGTACTCATAACATAAGCTCTGCTTAGCTTGGGACTAGACGGCGTTGTGTGATAGTTGTGGATTAGAAAAAAATTGCGAGACAGTTCAGTTTTTTTTAAGATATGTCGATTTTTGCGTGCTTTTAAAAACTGAAAACGCCTTCTTATTATGCATATAAATTCAGTCCTATGTTCAGAAGCAGTTCTACTACTCGAATAAATTAAATTAACAACTGAAACCATTATTATAGTTATAGTTGTGTTTATTTAAGTCATATTGTACATATTAAAAGTACTTTAAAAAAATTAAAGAACTGAAATAAATATATTATTTATTTATTTTCTGATATTCGATTTTTTTTTTCACTGGAAGTGGGTCGGTTGGAGACTCGAATATTTCGAATGACGAATATTGGTCTTAGTTTTATTATATATTTATGGATTTCTATTATTAGGTGAAATCTGATTTGAGAACTGTACGTGAAAGACTTCTTACTGCACCATACATTTTAAATGAATATAATATGTCCATGTTCATTAAAAAAAACTGAGCAAGTACGAGTCGAGCCCGCGCCCCAAGGGTTCTGTGCAAATTACAATTCACGAATGGAGTCTCGAAGATTTTTCCTAATTGCAAATAAATATTTTTTGTGACAAATTTACTATTTTCAGATTTGATACCTGTGCTATATATAAGACCTTGCTTTATGCCAAATTTCAAGATTCTGGGTCAACGGGAAGTACCTTATGAAGTATCGGAATATACGTTTTTTGCGACAAACGTACGACCGTTTGTCTTTGTTTGTTGTCTTTTGTTCGTTAACTCAGAAGTTTGATTTTTTCATAGCTTCAAGGGACCGCAGGTTTGAGTACATGGTTTTAATTTCAACTCGATACCTACACGCGTTCTCGAGATAAAGTGTCTTGACAGATAGACTTACAGACAGACGAACGGACAACAAAGTAATCCTATAAGGATTCCGTTTTTTCCTTTTGAGGTACGGAACCCTAAAAATGCCTTTTTTGGATTGAACATTGCGTGAATTTTCTAATTACATACTGACTTAATATTTCTACACCAGAAAAGGTATTACGTAATTCTGTTAAATATTAAGAGATCTAAGTACCATTTACTCAGAAATATATAATTTCATTTCTATTTCTAAAAAATATAATTAAATATTATAAGATAACCACTATCCAAGTTATTATTTAAATGGCCTACAACTAAAGATTACAAAAAAAAATAGTCAAATTTTGAACCGCTACGTTTTCAGAAGTCAAATAATTAAGATTTTAATTTAAATCTAATTCCCATCGACCTTCTTACTGAATTAAACCTCAATAGCCGGCTGGCTTAGCTGATAAAACTATAAAAAGTCAAAAACACATTAACATGGACACCAGTATCGCCATTAAGAACTTCTTTTCAAGATCAGTTTATTGCTAATCGTGGTTATAGCTTCAGTCGTTTGAACATGTTCACCAAGTGTTATAGTCGAGGTAATCAGATGAATCTTGATGTTTATCCTTCAAGTGTACAGTGATGACCTGGGTAATGTTCCTTTTCTTGATTACCTTTTCGCAAGTATTTAGAACTGCATATACAAGTTAGGTAGCATTTATATTTATTTATTTATTTAAACTTCATGTACAGTGGTGGTACATAGGCGGACTTAATGCTACAAAGCATTTTCTACCAGTCAACCATTGGGTTAAAAAGACAACACTGTGGTAGGTATGCACAATAAATAAATAACAGATATTTTTGAAATATAATGTAGTATCATTAAATCAAGTGGCTCATAATAATAAAATACGTATATATGCTAATATAATAAAGTAATAAATACTATGATACATAAGAAATCATTCTAATTAAGAGAACTTAAAATATAGCAATTATGACGAAGACCGAACTAAGATTGAGAGAACTATAATAACTGTATTATATAACATGTAGGTTTAGCATAGTCGGCCTTATAATGTTCCCACTGCTAGGACTAGGCCTCCTCTCTAGGAGAGTATTATAGTTGTTGAAAATTCGAGCTTCTACCTATCCGTAATGGTTTTGTCATCAAATATTATAAATTATTGTCATTAACTACGAATTTTTTATCGTAACATTTTTGTGGAAGAAAGTGGCGTGACGTCCTGGACGGAATGATTCTTTAAAAATTGGAATGAGAAAGCGAGGAACCATGATCGTTGGTATGGAGGGAGGTCTTTGTCTAGCAGTGGGACAATGCGGGTTAGCTATAAACATAAAGAAATAAACAAACATTTTTCTGCACAAAGGTGACTTTAATATGCGGAAGTCTGGTGTCGATTGTCACTAAGAATCACTTAGCGTTTGAGCCATCAGAAGCTCAGTGAAAATTACCTGATTTTGTAAAATGAAAGCGGATCTTGAATTCAAATTGAATTTTGAAGTTTCTTCACGTTCACAAAGTTCTGGTGTAAGCTAAATTTTAAGGAGAATTTACAAAATGGACTACGGTCCTGCGATCACATAAAACAGACATGAATTTGCTTGCGTATGAGTATGTCCAATGTCGACACAGGCTGATACGACCCATCAAGCCCGTATACTAGAAGAAGAAGATATATATTTATTCG
This sequence comes from Mythimna vitellina, assembly GCA_949316375.1. Lineage (NCBI taxonomy): Eukaryota > Metazoa > Arthropoda > Insecta > Lepidoptera > Noctuidae > Mythimna > Mythimna vitellina. The sequence continues at coordinate 2,242,687 of OX438699.1, read as the reverse complement.
TAACTCGTACAGAACAAACAACAGTAAAAAAATGAATGTATAAATAACTGAAAAAAAAAAACATTAAAATTAAAAACGACTCATACAAGGCCAAAAAGCCTAATATCATTTAAACATCGCAGCGCATGCTGCGATGTTTAAAACAAAAAAAATTATTGGATGCGCATATACTACTATAATTTTGTGGACTGTATTATGCGGATTATCCTTAATCAGATATGTAGTTGACACCTTGCAGTATATGATGAATCACAGATGGGGCCGATTAGGAAAGACAGAGAAAAAGCTCGAAGTAGAAGGGAATGTACTAACCTTTAAACTTGGAGACTTCACGTGTCAGCCAGCTGACGTTCTTTGGGTTTTGTAACTCCTTAGATCCAGTGGTGAGGAGATATGGTATTCACTAAACACTGCACTAATTACAAGCACAAATCATTAGCGTTTCTAGTCTCTTTAGCGAATAAGTTCAATATTAATAACTTTTAAGGTAAAAAAAAAACGGAATCCTTAGCGGTCCCTTGAAGCTATGAAAAAATCAAACTTCTGAGTTAAAAAGAAAAAAAATTACTAGTAATAGTAGTAGTTCTTTAACTTGTATTTCGACACTCTCAAGGCAATCAGAATTCATAAGATACTTCCCGTTGAACTAGAATCTCGAACCAGAACTCAATTTGGGAATTGAACTGTTTTCATAAGTAAGTTTGTACGGAACCCTCAGTGCACGAGTCCGACTTGCAATTGCCCGGTTTTTTCTAGTAAATTCGCGGGAGGCCGTTTTAGCGTTACGGGCGACTTTAAACAAATTCTTCATGTCAAATCTATCTGCGTTCTCTTTCTTTCGAGGTTATACGAAAATGAGATGGGGATAGGAAGTGTTGCAAGTTGTCACACAAACAAAACGCGCTACATAATTAATTATATGCCGTTAATTTAGGAACTAATTTTTACGTGGCAATTACCAAGTACTATCGACGCAACCAGTAATAAAGTATGGTACTAAATTCCCGATTTAAAGTATTAGAGTGATTTTTTTACTACTACTTGTTGCTCTCTGGAAACTTGTCAAACTTTGGTCAAACTAACTAAAACTTTAAGGCCTCTTAGCTCTAAATCTTCTAGTCGAAAATCGGCTAATGAGTCTGTCACGAACCAAAGCCATACCTGTATATACAATCTTGCATTTTTAATAAATCATTTATTATCATTATCAGGCATCTTCGCCCATACGAGTAGATACATACCTTACAGACTAACATATGTAGAGTAAATGCAATTTATCGTTAGTAAATAAGACTTAGGACTATGTTAATAACACTTCACATTGCACTATGTTCACTTCGTGTTGTACTGAGGTACCTGTCCGCGGAAGCGACGGAACACCACGACCTGCGGCCAAAAGTCTTCCTTCAACATGAGGGGCAGGAAAGTGTTCTGGACTCGCACCACGAACGCCTTAAAATTAACATTTCGGTGCGACTCCAACAGCTGTAACCTCACTGCGAACTTCGTCTTTTGGCGCATGTACTCCAAGATGATTTCCATCCTTGTGGAAAACAGCATGGATTTTCATAAATTCAATCCCCCATAAAATATTTTTCTCATTTCAAAGTTAAACCCGGAAGAAATGTGATTAATACGCACAATTTCCGCGGTACTTAGAGACCAAGTTTTTAATATTCACAAGTCAAGAACGGATGGGAGCCTTTGATAAATGTTCCACTATTTATTTTTAGTTCTCAGTGATAAAAAGTTTTACTGTTCAAAGTGAATTAATTTTATTGAAATACTAGCTTCTGCGGCTTCGCCCGCGTGAAAGTCGGTTTCTCCATACAAACTTCCAATTCCCGTTTTACCCCCTTAGTAGTGAAGTTTCGTAAAATCCGGTTTCTTAACGGATGTCTACACCCTAGTGGTACAGCTGTTATTATAGTTTTTGAGATTTCGTGATTAATCAGTGAGTAGTATTTCGCTTTTATATATATACATAATGCTTGTTTGTGTTAAAATGGTTTTTAACACTTGCTAAACTAAACTGGCTAATACATAACCAACCTTAGATATCAAAGTCATCTTACGTAGTAATTCTTTGGGTACACCACAACCCACAATCGAAATGGTAAGTCCTCTCTTTGAGAAGTGGCTAAAGAGGTGCTATGGCGTCCTTACCTTTCGAATGATGCAGATTGTGCGAATCGCCCAGAGGACACGGTGGAACATATGTCCTCGCGGGGGCGATCGGCGGCGGTACATCTCGCGCTAGCTCTGGTTCAGGCTGTGGTCCGGAGCGAGGGGAACTGGAATGCAGTCGCCTCTTTCTGCGAAGTAGTAAAATTAGCCAAGGAGATGACAACTGGCAAGGCAATATATTTAACTTGACCTTGATCCAATAGTTCAAGTTTGAGTTACAATACTTTGATAAATTTTCTTAGTACCCAAAAACAATTTTGATAGGTATTATAGTTTAGCCAAATTGAGAACCTTCTAACCGTCATTTATACCGCGTACATCGAAGGACTGGAACAGTTTGCCCGTTTCTTCCCGTCCAACTATAATTTGGGCAAGCCTAGAGTGAATAGGCTCTTAATGAACTAGTGCGCCTCACCATCAATGATTGCATCTCTGCTTACCATTAGGTGGGATCGCAGTCAAGCACTGGTTTATATGAAATAAAAAAAAAACCTCCTATTTTTGAAGTCTGTTAAAAATTTACACAGCTATTATATTGCAAAATACCTATATAAGTATCTTGCAATTTAGCTACGTTAAATTTTTGATACTGAATAGTTTCTAGCATAGAGTATTCATACCAACGACACGTAACACTGTAATATTATTTTCTTGCGTGAACTCAAAGTTAAATATTAAGTCCGTTTATTTATTTTCATCCCACAAATAAAACAACTAAGTACTACTTTACTCATACACTAGGATTTTAAAGGCAAAATTTTATTTAATGTAGAATTGCACATAGATACGATACTTTTCACCCCAGCAGTATGTTCCTCTGGGATCTTTTTTAGGGTGGAGAGTGTGCGCGGGAATTGCATGACTTGATTCCGCCATCTCCTTTCTACCATCGGACAACCCGACGAACGGCGAGTATCCACCCTTACGTTGTTGAAACTTCAACGGTCCGGACTAAGCGTTTCGCTTCGTCGTTTATACAGAGTACATCGAAGGACTGAAACAATTTGCCTGCTTCGGTCTTCCCGTCCAACTATAATTTAGGGGTCTTTAAGGCTAGAGTGAATGGGCTCTTAATAAACTAGTGCGCCAACCATCAATGATTGCATCTCCGCTTACCATCAGGTGGGATCGCAGTCAAGCACTGGTTTATAACAATTAAAAAAAAAAATTAGGTTTACGTACCTCAAAAGAGAAAAACGGGACCCTTATAGGATCTCTTTGTTGTCTGTCCATCTGTCTGTCATGACGCTTTATCTCGGGAACGCGTAAAGGTATCAAGTTGAAATTAAAAAGGTATACTCGAATCTGCGGTCTCTTGAAGCTGTGCAAAAATCAAACTAATTTAACAGAAAAAAAAGATACGGCCGTTTACGTCACAAAAAAGTTACGTTTCAACACTCTGAAAGGAATCTAAATTAGTAATAGGGTAGGTACTTCCCGTTGACTCAGAATCCTGAAATTTGGCATAAAGCTTTTTTTTTTTTTTTTTTCCCGGTGGGAAAATCATCTTATGACATCCCCCGCTCTTGGGCGGGGCGGGATAAAGCTAGATCTTATAGATATAGGAATAAATCTAAAACTGTAAATTTGTAGTTACGTCACAAAAAAACTTATTTAAGAATTCGGAAAAATCTTCGTAACTCAATTCGGGAATCGAACTGTTTTCATAGGTAAGTTTGTGCGGAACCCTCAGTGCGCGAGTCCGATTCGCACTTGCCCTGTTTTTTCTTTCAAAGCAAAGCAAGCCGCTGGCAGAAGCTAGTTTGAAATAAATCCCTGAAGGTTTCATTACAAAGAAGCATCTTATTCCAAGTCACATGAACCTGAGTCCCTTCAATTTAAAGAAACGAAGTAGCCGCAGTAGAACGGGCTGAATTAGAAACTTAATCTAACAACACAGATGTAGAAAGTTGGTTAACTAATTCAGTTCAGTTCTAGTTGGATTAGAAAAGCAAACAAAATTTTTGATTTTGGTTGAACTATAAAGTTTGAGTTAAAATTTCAAATGATACCAGGTGTTAATTTTTTTTTTTTATTCTGGTTAGGTTCACGCTTGACCGCCATCTCACCTGATGGAAAGCGATGATGCGGTCGACGATGGAACGCGCTTACCTAGAAGTAACCACTCACTCTTGACTTAAAGATTTCCGGGTTGTAGCTATCAGGAAACACACATTCCGGCAAGGAATTCCACTCCCTAGCTGTACGCACAATGAATGTGTTCCCAAAACGTTTTGTACGTATAGGTGGAATGTCTACCATGTACCGGTGGCGCGTTGCCGTACGCCTGGTGGTCCGATGATGGAACGGGCTAGGCGGAATTAGGTTATGTAATTCCGACGCACACTCCCCGAAATGCAACCGGTAGAAAACCGACAGACTAGCAACTCGGCGCCGATGCTCAAGACTTTGAAGCCTCGACTTAACGAATGCATCATTGCCAATGATCCTCCTGGCACGCCTCTCAATTGCCTCAAGTAAAAATTTTATCAGAATATAATTTTATTGATCAATTACCTAAATCATAGTAAAAAAGAAAGCTGTGTTCACAAAGACCAGGTGTAATTTGTCATTTCTTTATGCTGTTTGAAATATTGATTTTAATATTACTGCATTTTATCTAGACAAAAACGTTGGAAGCATGAATCTTAAAAAATATTGTAAGATAGTTAATTCGTTTGCGAAAAATATTTTCTAGAATTTATTAGTGACCCATCTTTAAAACTTTATTAAGGTAACAGCGCCAGGGCACTCCTAAGTTTTTTACATTTTACAGGTTCGTGTCAAATTTTATGTTGATCAAAATATGATTTTCGACTGTAAATCGCATGTGTGTGTGTGTGTTCATTTACAGAATTATCATGAGATGGGATCCATGAGGAATCGAGGGAACTCCTCAAATATTGTAGGCAACTATATAGTGATTTTGGTATTTTCATCGAGAACATAAGCATTTACAGTCAAAAAGTAACATTATTTTGATGAAGTAGAACTGACTTCAACTCCCTCATCATCATCAGATCACTTCGATGATACCATTTTCAACATTATTATTCAGAACCATTAATTAATTTGTATTGTCATAATCGCTTAACTATCTTCATTTGAAGATTTAAAATACATTAATATAGTTACTGAAAAAGACCTATCAAGGCGAAGTCTTAAAGGTTCCATCAAAACTTAATACTTGTTTTATATATTAGATCTGAAATTCAAAAGTTTCCTAAGAGCTGAGTCCCAAGTTAATATGTTTACACAAGCTAAAACTTGTCTATGCACTGAAACTTGCTTAAAGGAAGTACACAGCTAATGCAGACTAATGCTGAGTAGGAACTTGCTCCTCTTTGCTAAAGTAATTTCATATTAACTTCAGCAAAATATTATCATAGTGGAGTTTTCATTTTGTGCCGTATAGTGTCACACAGCCGCAGGGATTATCTGAAAAGGAAACCCGTGGTCTTAAAACTCAAAGGATGACTGAAGGACACAGGTGTGGTTATAGTCAGTAAAAGTCTGACACGCCCTCCAGCTCTATTCAAAGTAAGAGAAGACATGTGCAGCACTAGGCTCCAAAAGACTAGAGTATCTGGGCCAACCATTTTCTAGACCGGAGAACTACAGCCCCATCAAGGCCATACTGGGACTCATGAAGAAGGTGCACAGAGGGCTAGGGGTTGAATAAACAGGAGGGTAAAAGCACAAAAGATCCAGAAGGGTCGAAGTGCTCTGGCCTAGTGTCAGCCCCACAACTAGATCAGATAAAGGGAAGACATTGGATAATTACCAACCATAAAAAGTTGGTGTCGAGCGGATTAATAGTAATAATCCAATTATTTTAGGTAAATCATCTTAATACTTTCCCTGCCCAGAACAGGAACCTTCCCGCTCTTGGTGAAACAACAGCGAGTTTTAGACTTGTACTGACTAAAACCACCCGTATTTTCAGTTGCTTGTTCCAAAGCAGTGCAGGCGGTCGCCTTTTCCTGCAAAGCAGTAATGCTAGCAAAGAAGGAGGCCACTCGTGCACGCGCGAGGGAGCGGCCCCCACGCCCCAGCCGCCGGGATCCCGATCCCGATTTCCGGCCACCGTAGGCGCGGGCTTACAGACATCGAGCAATCGGTAGCTCGCCGTCCGACCGTCCGGTACCCGTCTGTACCAAGCCTAAGTACACGGCGCGTACTTTTCCACGCGCACCTCAAAGAGATGTCAGCAAACCGTAGGAGCCCAATAGGGTCGAAGCCTACTGGGGCCACGGGTTACATGGGGTTTTTAGTCAGTATAAGTCTGACACAGTCTCGCTTCGCCCAAGAGCGTGAGATGTCATTGGATGATTTTCCCACCTAAAAAAAGGCCGCAGTAACTTTTTCATTTTTTTCATCTAGCGAAAACCTTGCCATGCTCTAAACTATAGCTCTATAATGGACTATGAGATTAATGTTTGTTTTACTACTTTCCAATATAATAGTATACGTACACACACACACTTTATATAATGATATAAGCGTGTAATGTTGGTGATTACCGCTGAGGCGGTATTAGACCCGGGGACGGTAATCATCAATACTGCCATTTTTCATACGACGTTTTTCAATACACTTGCGAAGAAAAATAATTTAACAGACTATTTATACAGTAAAACAAGTAGTTTTGATATTTTTTGAGTGACATGGTGGTAAAAAAATAATTCTGTTTTCTTATGTCCGCACGTCTAAAAATGGCGGCCATAGACTAGTTTGATTGCTTAAACAAAAATATCTTTTTTATTCGAATTTACGATTTATTTATTAAACAATTGCAAATTAGAATTATTTATTTAAACACGAAATATAAGACACTAATTTTAACTATAAAACGCAAAACCGAATGTGATTTTGTTTCTACTGAATTTATTTATTTTGTGACAGAGTTTAAAAAAGGATTTAACCACATTATGGCACTAAGGCATTATGATAATCTGAAGTCACATGTGTTTAGTTACATGCGCCTTTATAAACCTAAATACGGTGCTCAGTGTGAGTCACTTTCTGAGCAAGTGTGTTGAAAATCATGCTATGAAGCAACCCCAATACTAACATCTCGAGCAAATTCCAGAACAGTTTACCGAACTCTTCAAGTCCTGTCCTCCTAGTAGAGTAAACCACTTGTGAACACTCTACCTTCACGAGAGGTGCCGCAAATTGGCAGGTCTATATACGACATAATCTATACTCGCTGAAAATATTATGTAACTCAATTAGCGTCGCATGATGAAAAATATTTATGCCGGAGGTCGTGGGTTCGATTCTCATCCAGGACAAATGTTTGTATGATGAGCACGATCATTTGTCCTGTGTCTGGGTTTAATATGTCTATAATATGTATGTATTTAAAAATATATAAGTATGTTACAGTACTCATAACACAAGCTCTGCTTAGCTTGGGACTAGACGGCGTTGTGTGATAGTTTTGGAATATTATTATTATTATTTACTTTATTACTTCAACATACATATATACATAGTATAAGTATTGTAATGTTTTACACAATGTCTTTCAGTTCTTTTTTTCTTTTTTTTTTATTGGGTGGGAAAATCATCTTATGACAAATCCCGCTCTTGGGCGGAGCGGGAGATAGTGTCAGACTTTTACTGACTAAAAACCCACTCCTATTCCTTCGTTGCCTTCATCCCAGGGCCCCGGGTTTCGTTTTCACACTACCCATGGCCCCAGTAGGCTTCGACCCTGCTGGGCCCCTACGATTTGCTGACATCTCCTTGAGGCGCGCGTGGAACAATACGCGCCGTCGACGACTTGGGCTCGGTCCGGACGGTTACCAAAATGTCTTTCAGTTCAGTATATGCTAAGGCATCCTCGAACATCTTCCATTATCTTTTAGCAACCCTTGTTTCATTTACTGTTTCCTTCTATCGATCACACCGTCAGTGTGACCGTCACTTGTTTATGAAAATATACTTCTATCTTCCAGTCGTTTCATCTCATTTATATGGGGTCAAAAAATATTTACTCCACGGTTCCACAAAGATAATATTATTAGGTGTTATATTTTTTATTCTGACGTTTCGGAGCTTAGCTCCTGTATAATCAGATTGTTCGCTTGGTTGCCACGGTTTTGATGATATTGTTTCTGTGGATAGAGATCTTTAAAGTACTTTTGAGGTAGGACTAAGCTTTTATTATTAGATTCAAGAAAATTTGAAATTTAAGCTACTTGTAACTGTCTAATCTAGTTTTAAGTAAGTTGTTATCTTCAAAACATAATGGTTATTATCTGTGACTATTATCATTTCGTTTATTGCTATTTCTAAGATTGTCGTTTTAAATACGGATGGCTTTCACGCCATCATGCGTAAGAAAGCGGCTTCCCTACTGCAACGTTTGCGTAGCACTCGGAACGGCATCCTGAAAATGATTGTTAGCAGAGTGGACTGCCCCATCCAAAGGCACTGGGTAGAATTAGGTATAGGTTTATGTTAAATAGAATTAAGTACTAACAATAATAACATAGCATGTAAGCACAGTTTGTTACTAACCACTAACTACGTATGGACTGCTTAGGTCTGAAATAAAGATATTTTATTTTTATTTTTTTATTTTAAATAAAATGTCTCAGGTTATTAACTTAATATTTCGTTTATTTATTATTCTAGTGCTTGAGACCAGGGTTCAAGCAAATCAATGGAGCGAACCTTATCGAGGAAATCTGTTTTCTCTGTCAGGCCTTTGATACAATCGCGCAATAACAGCTTTGGCAGGTGGTCATCAAATCTTTTCGCCATCGAGCCGTTGATGGTCACGACAATCGGCACAATGACAGCCGAGTCTACATTCCAAACATCGACAATCTCGTTTCATTAGACGACATATTTGATTTGTTTCTCTTTCTCTTCATAATTTTTGATTAAATTAAAATGTCTGTGGTTTCTTTTTAAATAATATTTGATATTTTTTATGATACCTATCTATTTATACAGTTTACTGTTTCTTTTTCCGTTTTTGTCGTGATAGCCCAGTAGTTAAAGCACTCGCCTCTCATTCTGTTGCGGGTTCGAAAAATCGAGCAATCTTACAAAAGTACGTTTCAATCCATACGTACTTTTCTAAGATTATCTAGGACATTACTGATACTGGTACCGGTTATCATTCGTAGATCTTTGACAGTCATTATCAGTCAGATGCCAGAAAGTCAGACTATCAGTAGCATAGCATAATCAGCCTTTCAATGTTCCCACTGTTGGGACTTAGGCCTCCTCTCTAGGAGAGGGAATGGGCCGTAATCCACCACACGGGCCCAGCGCGGGTTGGTGAATGTCACATGTCTTCGAATTTTTGCTTCTAGGACATGCCGGTTTCCTCACGATGTTTTCCTTCACCGTTTTGAGAGCAGTGGTGATGAAATAAATTACATAAAGTAACGCGCCTGGCTGGGTTTGAACCCGCGACCTACAACTCGTAAGTCAGAGTCATTACCACTCGGCCACCACTGCTCGCTCGGCCACCACTGCTCAGTACAGAGAGACTATCAGTATGTCCACGGAATATTGTGTTGCCCTGTAACTGGGTTGTTCAGTTCTTATTCAGCCGCATCTGGTTAAGCCGGCCGACCCCAAGCTAGTTGAGAAAAGGCTAGGCCCTACCTTTTTTCCGCTAGAATGATGATCAGTTTACAAAAACTTAAAACATGCACTTTGGACAACAAAATTAAATTTAATCATAATCATTGCTTTTTCAACTTAAAGAAAAATTCAACTTTTTTCATCTTAAAATAGACGCTTCTTTATCGAATTTTCTGAAGAAAAATATTGAAGCCACGAAAATTCACAGGCAATTATTTTTTCTTGTTTGAAAAAAGAACTTGTCAATTTTTCACGATTTAACTTTTGATTAATTTATAAATCGTTTGTTTATCCCAGAAACTCTTCAAGGCAATATCTTGTCATAGAAACATCAATCATTTTGTGCAGTTTCAAACTAATTAGTTTCATGGAAGTTTAGCAACAATTTGGCTCATAATATTGTTTAGCTTTGTAGAAGTTTATATAAATTTATACTATAATTAAGGGGTAAAAAGACGGCGTTTTTTTGAGGTCATCAAATTACTCCTCGCACTCTAGGTGGAGTGAAATCAGAACCACCTGTGTTTCTACAGTTGGTCTTTGCGTTCCATGTTTTTTTTTATTGTTGGAAATCATGCAATCACAACTCTCGCCCTTGGGCGGAGCGGGAGAGCGTGTCAAACTTTTTCTGACTAAAACCATACTTGTGTCCTTGAGTTGCCCTTTGCGTTCTAGGATTACGGGTTTCCCCTTCAGAAATTCCACGCGGTCCTAGATAGCGGGCATCGGCCCTTCTGAGCACGGTTTGCTGACATCTCTCTGAGGAGCTCGTGAGTCACTACGCGCTGTGGCACCGGTTACTCTTTCGGATAACCCACAATAAATATACATTATATGATTGTAGTGAAAACTATTGTATTAAGTAACAGTTTTTCTAAATAAAGTGCATTAAAAACAATGTTTATTTTCATTCAATTAAATTACAAATAGTTATTTCAAATAACCCATTTATAGGCATTCAAATTGTCAAAAGGTCGATCAGTCAAAAAAGTGAAGCTAAATTGCACATTCCAAAGCATAGATCTAGGAGAAGAACATGCAAGAAACTCCATGGACACTCTATAAATTCATGATATATGAGTTACAAAAAACCTTCTTACATTTTTCTTGTCGCTTCTATTACGTGAGCACAACTGTTTTTTTATTATTATTTATTGGCTCGCGTTTGACCACCATCTCACCTGATGGAAAGCAACGATGTGTATAACCTATTCACTCTTTATTTGAAGAGCCCCAGGATTTAGCTATCAGAAAACATAAACTCCAGCAGGGAATTCCACGCCTTAGCTGTACGTACAATGAATGTGTTCTCAAAACGTTTTGTGCGTATGGGTGTGATGTTCACCATGTACCGGTAATGCATCGGCGTACGCCTGGTACGCATGTACGTACGCATGGAACAAACTTGACGGAATTTAATTAATTAATATTGAAAAAAAAGTAATTAGTAACCTGCTAACTAAAATATAAACTCATGTCCTGCTTTGTATCGTAACAAATTTTTTTTATTAGATTCATGTTTCAGTCAAAATCACCATCAAAAGCAAAATTATGTAATTGTGATTGCAAAATTTTTTAAAAATAAAACTCTATACTTCAACCTTCACATTCAGATCACAAATTACCCCCCAACCTTGAGAGAAGCCTGCCAGTTATTAGTCGTTCACACATGAAGTCATTCACTCAAGGAACTCACTCAATTACGAACTAATCGAGCGCCCGCGACCGAGCAAGTGAGTAATTGCATGATCTAGTTATCTTCTGCAAGCTGCAGCGGAGTCAAGGTTATTTATGTGATTAATTTTCTTGTGAAGGTTAGTTTCTTGAAGCTATTTAAATAATATAATCTACAAATACCTAAGGTCTTTTTACATAGCATAGGTTGGATGACAGCAAAACGAAAATATGCATCATTAAATTTTCTTTTTTTGATGGTGGGAAATTATCCTATGACATCTCCTGCCCTTGGGCGACTTTTACTGATTAAAACCCACTCCTGTTCCTGCTATGCCCTCGTTTCAGGGCTCCGGTGTTCGCTTTCACACTACCCATGGCCTCAATAGGCTTCGACCTTGCTAGGCCCCTATGGTTGCTGACATCTCCTTGATGCGCGTGGAACACTACGCGCCGTCGACGACTTGGGATCGGTCCGGACCCGACGGTCGGACAGCGAGCTTCTCATTGCTCGCCGTCCGTAAGCCTGCGCCTACTGTGGCCGGTAATCGATATCGAGAGCACCATCTTAGAGCAATATTGTAGTGTAGTCAAATATAAACGCTACACTGCCATATTTAAATTCTTCAAAGTCTTGTCTTGAGTGTGATCACAAATTACGAATTAATTAAAATAATAACATAATTTACTTTTCCGGGATAATAAGTACCCAGTGTGGTGCCTAGGATATTAAAACATAGTTATACCAAGTTTCATCGTAATCGAACCGGTGGTTTTTGCTCGATGCCTGCCTGAACAAACAGACACACAGACAAACATTTTTTAATCACATTTTTGGGTTCGGTGTCGGTCTCGTAACACCCCCTGCCATTTATTTTTTTGATATTTTCAATGTACAGAATTTTCACTTCTACAGATTTATTATAAGTATAGATTGATTGATCGATTGCTAAATAAACACACACACACCATCTCACAAACTTTCGCCTTTAGTGTGATTCCACCGCCCTGGGGTATATTAAGAAGATAATTAAAATGTCATTTAATTTGTATTTACACAAGTTAGTGTTTAGCAGCCCTTTACAGTTTCAAGGCCTGATCTATTACGGTTAATTGAGCCTGACAGTGATCCACCGAGACTATCACTGAGACATTATTGCTGACGACTGAAGTAGTGACGTCACGGCTACGTCAGTTACGTCATTACTATTTGGTACGCGATCCGCTACGCGTCGTGACGTGATCATTATTTTATTTTTTCGTTCTTCACATAGGTACTTTTTTGGGTACCTACCGTTCAAGTGTTGTTTGACTTGGTTAATTACATCTTAATTAAGGTAAAAGTATAGGCCCAAATACTGCTGTGTTCTGGTTAGATGGTGCAAGATGAATTAGCTAGATTTTAGGCAAAATTTTGGCTAAGATTAATAAACATCAAAATCAGATTTAGAGATAAGAATCTCAAGTTGGAACTATATTGTGCTTAAAGAGTTTTGTACCAGTTTTATTTGAGTTTTATTTACTTATAGTTAATGTATCCCAATTACGGGTTATGAACTAATAATGTGTTCCCACCACATGAAGTTTTTAATTGTGTTTACAAAGCAACCACTTTCAATCGCAATCAGAGTATAACACCGTTGTACATTTAGAACTTAAACGCTACAAACGCCAGGTTTTGGGCGGCGGCAAGTCCTCTCTTTGATGAGTGGCTGGCGAGGTGCCAAGGCATCAACCTGACCTGGCAAGTTCTGGAGGTTCTTGTATTAGAACGGCGAGTATCCACCCTTATATTGTTGAAACCTCTACGGTTCAGACCAAGCGTTTCACCTCATCTTTTATACCGCGTACATCGGGGGACTGGAACAACTTGCCTGCTGCGGTCTTCCCGTTCGCTTATAATTTAGGTGTCTTCAAGGCCAGAGTGAATAGGCTCTTAATAAACTAGTGTGTCTCACCATCAACGATTGCATCACTACTTACCATCAGGTGGGATCGCAGTCAAGCACTAGTTTATAACAATTAAAAAAAAAGATTCAGGCAGAATAAACGCACCGCTGTCATCATAATACACATGCTTTTGCATAATCTTTAATAAATAGATATAGCGATTTAGCCAGCCCGTAAGTGAATAGGAGCTATTTTTTATGCAACATATTTTGATAGAACAGTATTTACTAGGGCCTGCCATCCACGGACGCGTAGCGTCGTGGACGCGTATTCGTCATTATACGCTTGATGTACGCCAGCATGATACTAAAAAATAAGACATGATTACTAACTAGAAACGCAGTATTAAACACTTGCTAGGTGATTTTGCAGTAATAAACACAAATATTGCATTTGGCCTTAGTAATACTGTCATGCTTACAAGCTCAGATGGTAGATAAAAATGCACCTTTGGACAAAATATGTAGTATTTGTCCAAAAGAGATAATAAAAAAAGGAGAAATTGTTTGATTTTTCCTTAATTTTTTGGTACACTTCAAAAGTTATATAACTAAGATTTGTTGTTTAGATATCAAAAAACATGTTTACAACGTATATCTCCGAACCACCATTTTGCAAGTACTACTATTAAAAACCTATACCTATAGTTTCTCTACTATATTATACATGTATTATACATATAAACCTTCCTCTTGGATCACTCTATCTATTAAAAAAACCTTATCATAATCGGTTGCGTAGTTTTAAAGATCTAAGCATACATAGGGACAGACAGCGGGAAGCTATGTAGTGATGATGAAAACGCGTCTATAAAGCTTCGCGTGTGTGGACAGTAGACCTTATTTTTCAGTAACGTACAGGTAAGAGACAACCTCCAAGTTCTCTGTTTATATCAAAGTCAAACTTAGACTTGGTAATGTAACTTAGTGCATAAACTTATACACAACGGAACTTACTTGAGAACTGTTACATGTCATAAATGTAGTGGTTGCTTGCAAACCTAGGCAGCTGTATAAATAACGTACCTTATTGTAATAATATGACTGGTCTAGTGGTTAGTGACCTTGACTGCTATGCCGAAGGTCGTGGGTTCTATTTCCACCCAGGACAAATGTTTTTGTGATGAGCACGATCATTTGTTCTGTGTCTGGGTGTAATTTATCTATAATATGTATTATTGTGTTGTATAGTATTTAGAAATATATAGGTATGTTTATGAATTGTCTAGTACTCATAACGCAAGCTCTGATTATCTTGGGAGTAGACGGCGTTATGTGATAGTTGTGAAATATTATGTAAAATAATAAAAAAATGAAATTTTCTCGCTCCACTTCAGAGCGCGAAAAGTCATTAGATGATAAGGGTACCTTAAAAAAAGATTTGGACGTCTATCGGATGATGATGAATCGATATACGTGTTGTATCCATTTCCTTTATTTATTTCCTTTTTCTTTCTTTTTCTCAATATTACTGCCGCCGCAGTAACAACGATCATGCATTCAACATAAACTGACGCTTAACTTTGTGTAATTTATTGCGTCACAGTGATTACTCTGAGGTCTTACCACTAGCTCTTAACTCAATCCATTTGACGTCCTGGAGCATAATTATACCATATGTAGCTCCATCCCTTTTTGCAAATTTTAAACGTCATGGTAAGACCCCTGAACTGTTCAGGCCGTGAAAACATTTCAAGCTAATTATAAATAATTAAGATATATGTAGCATTCAATAACTTCAGAGAATAAGGTAATAACTTAGACTAAGCAACGATGTAATATGATTAAATTCTGTTTGTCTGTTCATGTATTCATTATTCAGAAGTGTAAACATGTTTTTCTTATAAACAATGTATTTTCTTGCAAGGTACAGTCTGATAAATTGTATATTTTGTTATTGTAACAACTTTTGCCGTTACTGGATTGAGTAAGGATTGCTTGAAGATATCAAATCGGTCCATAAATGACGGATTTCTGAGGTAACACATACAAAAAAAATACAACCGAAATGATAACCTCCTCCTTTTTTTAAATCGGTTAAAAATCAATTATGGAATTCATTTTCTTTTTTTGAGTTTTAATGACCTGGTCACTTAGACTTTGAAGACAAATCTCTTCTTCTTTATTTTTCAAAACACTACAATATGTATCACATTAGAGTGCGGCGGGTGCAACACATTCTAATGTTTTTGTAGTATTTGGCAGCAAATGTATCGTCAGCCTTCTTGGTAAACTTCGCTGAGGTAGCCATAACTACAATAAAATTCTCAGCTCCATTTTACCGAGATCGCGGCTCTTTCAATGATTCCACATATTATCCATATGCGCAGACACTTGAGATATAAAACTACACCAATTTTATATCACAATATTCTCTAGGAATCAATTTTGCGAATAATTAAAACAGCCCCTGAACTTCACTCGAGCAAATCCCGCCAAAACTTCGGAATTCGAAAATGAAACTCTTTGTGAGCATGTTACTTTTTAATTTGCAAGACTGTCATTTGTTTTTTCATTGTGGCGTCCTTTCGAAGATTGTGTGTCGTTTTCATGTATGATTTTCGTTGTGGCTTAAGTCTACAAGAGAGTTGACAGAGACTTCAATTTTCATTTGGTGATGAAAAACCATATCGCAGCTCTGTGTATTCGTCCTTTGGAGAATTTAGACGTGGACGTGATTATCTCTATGACCAGTTATATGGAGGTCGCCCGGCGAATGCAGTTACAGACTCGAATATAAACACCGTACTTCACTTATTGAAACTGACAAAAAAATGACTGCCAGCAAATTCGTGCTTTGTTAGGCGTTGGAACGAGCTAAGAGCAAAACATTTTACATGTGCATCTGAAGGTTCGGAAGCTTTGCATTCGATGGATACCATATGACATAACGGAAGACCAGAAGCGACTGCGTGTCCAGTGGTGCCGTAAAATGATAAAAAAGTTTAACGGAGGACAGTCATTGGCTGTCTATAATATCATGATAGGAGATGAAACCTGGGTGTACTTTGAACCCGAAAGAAAAAGCCAGTGGGCAGAGTGGGTCTTTCCTTTTGAAGATTTGCCGACGATAGTGTTGGTAAAAAATTTTTGCTTCTTTTTTCGGCAAATTAGGACATTACACTACGGTATCGCTTGAAGATCAAAGGACAGTGACTGCAGATTGATATAATAACACTTGCTTGCCCAGAGTCTTAGAAAAAGTTCGCTGGTCGACTTGTCACTAAGATCACGTGAAGCTAACCTCATTAGACCTATATTAACACTAAACTATCTGTGCATATTATATGTGTATACGTTTGTTTACAGTGGTCTGTGATTGTCAGTCTTTGGGTATGTTAATTGCATTAGGCACAGATCTCCATTTATACCGAACAAACATGACGTGCCGCGTCTAAATTGTGTTCTAATTACACTAGGTTACATACTGAAGCTATTGGACATAAATGTACGCTTGGTTAAACGTATTTCAATTTAGAGGTTTCCTTGATAGATAGCTTCTAATGATAGAGCATATAGCTCCAGATTATTCTACCAGAGGCACTGGTGTCTCTCTTGTGATATACTAAAATTGTTACAGTATACACGGTGTCTCTGACATCGACGAATAAACTATTCTGGACCCCCCAGTGGAGGATTTTTTTGGCTATTTGCTATTTTTTTTAAAAAAAAAGTATCTTTTTTTAATATAAACGGTGTAAAATCGTTATTCTAACTAAACCCGATGGTATTTTTAGAGAAAAAAATAAAAAATAAAAATTAATTAATTAAAAAGTCATCGGGGTAGATAAAATCATTATTCTAATCAATCCCGATGACATTTTTAAGTTGAAAAGTCATTCATTCATTTGTTTCACTAAAAATGTAAGAATAACGATTTTATACACTTTACCTTTTGAGTAGCGTAATACAATAGAAAGAAATGACCTTCAGGCAAAATTTGTAAAATAAACTTGTTACAATGTACTTTTATGAGAGAAATAAATTATATTTATTATAATGACCGAGCGAACGCCGGCGTTCGTAGTATTTGTCTATCAATTTAGTTGAGAGATCCATTGTAATTAACAAAAATACGTACCTACATAAATATTAAATTCTCACTCTGAACAAAAAAAGTTCAATGTTTCTTTTTCTTCAGAGGTAGATTTTTCATTAGAATATTTTAATTGAAGTTATTCACAAGTGTAATTAAGTACCTCTGGATCATCGATAATCCTTTGAAAAGATAGAAAAGCAAACAGCAGCCCACATTACAAAAAACGTAACATAAATAAACATTACCTACCATAATAATCATTATATTTCTGAAAGCTCCTTACTTCTCTATAAAAGACAATCTAACAGATATGTATTACCAAACGACCAGATTTCTAATAAAAATCCTACGATCTTTCATAAAATAGAATTTTTCTTTGTACCTAAAATGTCTCAAAGTTATGCCGAAAATCCTTACTTTGTGCCTATCATTACTCTGAAACATGATTGATGCCCCTTTTTGAGGCACTCATTGAATACGGAATTTCATAAAACGCTCTTCCATAATGTAATGGTTAGAAGTCATTGATGTGTAAAGATGATATGTAAAATCCCAATATATTTTGCGAAAGCCAAAGTATAAACATAGTAAAGGGTAATAAAGAGGTCAGTCTCATGTTGATACTTGTAGCGACATCTAGTGAAAAAAAGTGTAGTAATATTTTTTCGCGCCATCTATTAGCAGTTCTTAGCATGACGTAAACAACGTTGACGCGCTAAAAGACTTTTCAGCTCTATAATTTTTCACCTCTTTGTGGCTCTTTTGAAACAATTGCTCCTATCTATTATTTTTAGGTTGAAATCGTTCTTTGCTTGCTTTTATAAAATTTAGGTCTACGTTAAATATCCTCTGTAACATAACATAATGTGTAACAACAGTTTTGTATATAATAATACAACGGAAACTATTTTATATGAAAATATTACGTATTTAGAAATTAAGATTTCTTTTCATTAAAAAATTCTAATTATGAAACACATAATTACTATGAACGCCATCTATTGCAGGCCCGGTCGAAACTTCCCAAGAAGAGGCGCAGAGTGCTTCCAGTTGAGCAGCCTCGAAGAAAGCGCGACGCTAGCGCCTCCAATCGTCGTGTGAATGCGGTGAAACATCCTGTAGTACTGAAGGATTTGCCTCCAGCAGGGAATAAGTTTGGTACGTTGCTCTTGTTGTAGTACTGTTTACTATATGTGGAGGGCGCTGAGATTAAAAAACGAGTTTTATTTTTAAAATTCAGTGCTCATTGCAGACTAAATTTTGCAAATACAGTCACGCTTATATACAATGTAATACTGATGGAACATGATGGATGCTGTTTCTTTACTTAATTTTTATCTTTTAAATATGACTTGACAGCATAATTATCTTATTCTCATAGTTGAAAACGTAAATTTTTAATAACCCTGTAACTGTTGTTTTAATTAATTTATCAACGTTCTATTTCCAGGTGTCAACGGTATGAATATGATCAGTTTAGCACTCCAAGGTCCAACTACGAACCTCCTCCGGCCACCAGCCACAGCAACCCTGCCTCTGCAAGCAAGAGCACCCATTGGTAAAGCTCATGTTATTATGATACAACCATAGCATAGACAGAATTCTGTTTACAATCGCTTTCGAAAGAAAAAGCAAGATGTATCAACAGAAAATATGTTTTAAAGGTCATTTGTATGAATTCCTATTCTTGCAACCAAGACCTGGAGATAATGAATATTCAAATTCCTTACCTAGATTTACATACCTTAGTTTAAATCATTCCTTAACCTTCCTTAAATTTCCAATTCACTGTAGTAATGACTAAATTCTCTCTATTTCCAGTCGAGAGTCCAGTAATCAACACGCAGTCTGGAGCAATATCGCTAGCATCTCTGCAACCGCCTCTAATGACCGCCCCGCCCTTGCAACCAAGACCTGCAACTACCGGCTCCTTAGACCTCATGCTACCACTACAACCCAAACTACTACCAGGCTACAACCTACAATCATCATTCTTATCCAACACCCTCTCAACAGTCAGACCACCAGATATAGAAAAAACAGATGATATATACAAACCAAGAATTGAAGTTATAGTAGAAAATAGAGAAATAGAAGATAATGATGCTCTTGAAGAATCAAATAAAACAGACCAAAATGATTACAGTGAATGTAGCAATCATAATATATCTGAAGTAGTTGATAATGATAATGTGATTAAAGATGAAATTAATTCTAATTTAATAGACACCAATAGTAGTACTATAAATTCAAATGATAATGATGATAGTCCAAATAACAATTCTTATTAATTGTAAATGTTTATAGCTGTGAAACCCCGATAGATAACGATGTCTCCCATTAGAGTTTATGGATCTGTCAAATAATGAAATCTCTTTTCTTAGATTTTTCTAGTCAAAATATTTGTGTCAAATCAGGAATTATATAGGATAAGTCTCTTGGAATATATAATTTATTGTTGTGGGGAATATAAAAAGAAAAGGTGCTATGTGGATGAAAATTTGATATTTAATAGTTGTGTTTGTTATATCGTTTACATTTAAAACTTTCTTAAATGATATCTATTTTCTTCCATTAAAAATCACTCTCATCAGGCTTTTTGAATTTGTTGTTATTTTCATCCATACAGCATTGCGCAAATCGCTACAGAGTTTTGCTGTAAGCGATATCTGTGTATTTATTCAACTCAACGACCAAAACTAGATTTCCTAGTTCGTGTAGTTTACTGTGGAATATTTTGTATATATTTTGTAAATGGAAGACATGACAGTGATTGAAATTGTATATAGACTTCAATATTTTTCTTTCTTTTTTGTCAAAAATTTTAAGATTATTCACAATAGCATTGTAATTGTCAGGCAGAAGTCGAATAGTTTCTTCGATTTTATATTTAATTAACCAAAAATAAAAAATAAAATGTGTCAAATGACTCCAAACATGCAAGTAAATATGTTTTGAAATATAAATGAGTACTTCCGAATATAATTTGGAATGGTCTTATTGTAAATATAGTTACCAAACATAAAACATATGCATAAGTATTTCTTTGTCTTCTAAAATACATCTTTGAAAATTATTTACCTATCTATTTGCCAAGATTTTTATAAAGAAAAGAGCCAAAAAAACCAAAACAATATCTTTCTAAATCTCAGCTGTGCCAAACAAAACTTTGTAGATAATTAGTTGTAACTTAGGATGTAATTAATGATGGCTGTTTAAAGTTATACTAAGATGAGGTTGAGGTGTAAAATAGACGATAATATGATGTATATTCCTGGCTATGTTGTCAATAAGAATGAATTTTGCTGTGAGCTGACATACTAGGACAACTGATAAATGTCTGTTTTTTTCTTTGCATCATCTTTGTAGACTTATTAGGGAAAAATCATAATTTTATATTTTAGCATCTCGGTAGGAATTATGGACGGACAAAAGATCACTGTCACTATGACATCCTTTACTAAGAGCGTTATGGCCTAAACTACATGTTTTAAATGGCAAAAAGAATGGATTGACTCTGTGATTTTATTCTTTTTAGTAATGGTAGTATATAACATATTATCAGTCTCAGTCTAGCCTTAGAAGTCAGCCCATAGCGAGACATTATTTGTATAAATGTCCCTTTAACATTGTTAGTATACTTACCAAGTATTGTTTAGATCTAGCATATTTTTCTAATGTTATCGTTTTTAAATTATTTTTACTGATGATCAGTTTTATTTTGGCTAAACCTACTTTTTGTGTAACTAGTTAAAATTATAAATATTATACTAAAATCAATGTTAAAAAGTAAAATTGTGATATTTCTTAAAATAATATAGATAAAAAACCGGTTTAAAATTCTTAGAATTATTATAATGTTAATACTTTATGGAAGTAACTACATAATATAGCCGATCAAAGATCTATTGATGTCAAAATATTCCAACTGATTCCACCATCTTGCTTTTCCAATACAATTTCCATGGACAGTTTCTACTTTATGTTAACCATACACATATAGAACAGGCTTATATCAGTCAGAAATTTGTGAGAAAGACAAAGCGATCGAGCAAACAGCTAGTATTGCTGTTGCTGTCATTTTGTCTGATTTCAAGAAAAGGAGGACTTTTTCAATTCATTTTTATTTTTTACTAGAAGTCTAACTAGTCTACAACACAGGATGACAATGTTGCCTTCATTTGTCTAAAATCTCATTTGGGCTACGACGTCCAGACAGTCATTGACCGCACATTCATTTTGCTCCTTTCTACAGAAGAATCTATTTCATAACGGTATTACTTAGTCCAGTATGTTCTATATGTCTATGGTATTAACTAAAAGCGTCAACACTGTCAAGCATGCATGAAAAATCCATGTAGCACAAAAAAAACTTGTTAATATTACGATGTCAATCAAATATAACTTAAATTTATTTGATTACTTGATTTTTCTATAGGGTATCGTATTGTGGTGTGAGCAAAATTTAAGGCAGTATTTTAATTGGGCTAAAGACCAGTGACTAAAGAACACTGGTTAGGCCACCATCGTGGATGTTAATTTTGATAACACAAAATGTTGTACTAATTATCAGAATTTAAATTAGCGAGAAATAAATTTGGGATAGATAAATTTAGGAGAAAACAGAGCTTTTTAGGTGTCTTAGTATTTGAGATATAAATGTAGACAAGCCGAGGAGACTCTCTCTAGATCGTCTAACTATAAACCCTTATAACTTTTGAACTAGTGTTCGACAAATTCTGATATTTGGTGACAAATTTCAACTATTATCAAAATTAAAATCTGTGATGGTAGCCAATTCAGTATCAGCGACAAGTAAATACCTTAAATATTGAGATTGTAGACTTGAAATAATAGAAATAAAATATTCAAGAGGGTTGCAGCTTTGATTTCTGCTCACATTCAATTTATTTACTTATACTATATACTGTTACTGTTGTTTTATTTACTATATACTGTTGTGATTTTTTTTAAATCATGTAATGTATTTTTGCCAAATTCAAAACTGATCAACAAAATATTGTTTTCTGTGCCCCATATTTTATTGTTTAAATAAAATGAAAAACCAAACATTTATATGTATTTATTAAAACTATTTATCTGGCTGCTAGAAATTGCTATGACAACCTAAATGTTCCATCGATCTTGAAGGTAGGCTGCGCCAACTATACGTGGTGCTACACTGCGTGTCGTGGGTTCGAATCCCGCACAGTATAAAAATTTTTGTAAAGCGTACTTGTTAGTTGATAGTTGTTCCTAATTTGGGTGTTTTGTAAGTGAGTTAACATGTTTGTGAAAGTACCTATGACACAGGATTAACTCCTAGTGTGAGAAAAAGTTGACTCCAGAACCTTTTAGCCCAATCAACTATCTGTTCTGCGAGTTATATGCCTTGCCCATTGTCACTTAAGGGGATGCAACTCGACATACATTTTCACCGTTTTTCATACAACCGCTATTACGCGATTATGACGTTATTACACATTTTTCATTAGATATTTTGGATACACAGTATCTTTTTTTATAAATTTGTGTAACACTAATCCAGTAAGGATCTTTGAGATTCTGCTATTTTGCATGAACTTTGACACTTCATAATTGACTCAAAAATTTGAAAAATTAAAAAAGTATAACAATAGTATCCTTGCAAATTTAATTAAAATAACGAGAATTTTTCTAAAAACTTTTAAGGGTTTAAAAAAAAACACATTTGATGGAACAAGCTTTGTAAAATATTCGAGTAAATCACGGAATTACCGAATGCTAACAGAGTATCCAGGCATTAGCTCTCTTTTTTCGTGTTGCCTTTTCATCAAACATTGCGTTGGATAGAATTAAATGAAGTAATTTAAAACATGCTGGATGTTGACTATGAAATGAAAAAGGACCCTCTTAAGTTTGGTGATTTTTCGGGCTATGTCAGTAACCTTGGTCCTCCTGCCATTCTTTTTCAAAACTGATCAAATCACGTAAAGAAATTTCGCCGAGACCTTTTCATCACCAAGTTGTGATGAAAAGGGTGTTTTTAAAACTTCTGATGAGGGCCATTGTAAGCAATCGTATTCCAAAGCTGTATCATTAGTAACACGCATTGGTTATAGACTTTCACTGGTCGCAGTGCCTCAAGACAAACAAAACAGCCGAAACTAAGTGGTGTCTGAAACTAAGCGATATCTTCTCGTCGGACATACCAATGTTGGACCCAAGTTATGTTTAAGATAGAAAAAAATGGAACTGACAGCATATTGCTAGCTTTTAATATTCCGTTTACTATAGAACTCTCGCGACACAACATGGACAATCGTGATTTCATATAGTAGGTACGCACCTTAAAAATAGACTTCAGCAACGCCATCTGGTTTCCTGAAACCAATTTTCACAGACAATTTCACTAATGTTTACAGATGGCACCCCGTGACATTATTGTACAAGCGCTGAAAGTAACTTAAGGACTACCTGATTCGTGTAAAAGTTTACACACATGTACGATAGATGGCGCTGTGCCCTTCGGCTGATTTGCGAACTGCAATTCGCAATTTGTATCTCATTGAGGACAATATGCTCGCCCGCTATTTAATGAGACCTAACCCATTTAGTACCGCTGTATTCAGCTATGTACGGTATAATAATTCAGGGTAGATATAATTTAGTTGGGTCAACGGGAAGTACTTTATAAATTTTGATTATTAAAAAAAAACTTTTTTTGTGTTGAAATGTAGGTTTTTTTGCGACCTAAACTGCCGTATCTTTTTTTCGTCAACTTAGAATTTTGATCAATACCCCTGAGCCTTCTCGAGATAAAGGGTCTTGACAGACGGACAACAAAGTGATCGTATGAGGGTTCCGTTTTTTTCTTTTGAGGTACGGAACCCTAAAAAGCAATAAATGCCTGGGTTATTTCAATACGTGCATTTTAACTAAGCGGAAATAAAAATGCTTAGTATATAATTATCTAGGTAGGTAATAAAAATAGCTAAATGTATTAAAATATTGTTTTTCAGTTTCTTAAAAATCACTCTGACCTATAAAAAACATATCTAATATTCATTGTTATGTTTCGATTATAACCTAAAAATCTGATCCTTTTTTAGAAATATATTGATTCTGCAGCTAGTCCGTTATAAAAATAAGATCTTGTAGGAGTTTACTAATGATAAAAAATATAATACGTAATTTTCTGGCTCTTGGCTTCAGGGCCAACCATGTATGGAAGCCGAGCAATGTCCTTAGTTTATCATGCTCATTATTGCTGAATGGGTCCCTATTTATTATTTGAATGGTAATCAGAAGTTTTTCAATCAATATTTATACACTAAATTCTAAAAATTAAGACTAAAATGTTGCTATACTCAAATGAGTACAGTGTCTATGAGTGCTCTACTTTCTTGAGTACTTAGTAGGGATCGTAGGTTTATTTATCCCTCTATTTTCCTTACTTTAATCGAGCTGGATTATGATTGGAAAGTAAGTATTTCATAAATAAAACAGAAATATATTAATTCAATATGGCGACAACCAGAAACCATAATTGTAATATGTAATTTAAAAAAAATATATAGTCGGTCTAAATTGTGGTATCATTGAACAGATACCTATTTAAGTCATTTCAAAGTTGTTTAGCAACCATTCTCACTTTTTTGTGACATGATGTGGAGTATCAGAATAAGGGCTCCAGGAGACAATTTCGAAAAATATACATCACGAAAATGGGGGAAATAAAAATAAAAAAAGTTTTCAAAAAAGCCCGCCTGCAAGAAAAAACTAAAATGTTCCGAACAAGTCAGTCTCCAAGCAGTCTGACGCTGTTATTAACATCAAATCTGTGACATAACTTAAATAAATGCCACTTCTTTCATTTTTGTTTTCTAAACAAGCAAGGTAAGGAAATACCAAACTGTTTCAGAGCATCTTCTTCTTCCTGCCCTTATCCCATATTAATTGGGGTCGGCGCAAAACGTTTTTTTTCTTCCATTCTGTCCTGTCACCCGTCACACTACCACTAACTCCCTTTTCTTTCATATCACTTCTCACACAATCCGATATTTTCTTTGGCCTTCCTCTCCCTCTCCATCCATCTATATGTATACTCAGAACTTTTTTAGTATCATGCGTTAAACTGTTTCAGAGCTATAATAAAAAAAAAATACAAACAGGACACACACACCCACTTGAGACACACCGGCACTGGGAGGAGGCTTATATCCAACAGTGGACGTCTTTCAGCTAAAGTGATGATGATTACAAACTGGCCAACATCAGAAAAAACAAATACAAAATCATGTTAAATTAACACTCGTTAAAAACAAAGTTTAAGATCAGATTTACTAACCAACAAACAATTGTCACCCTGTCCCGACGACTATGTTAATCACTAAAACTTGTACGGAACCCGCATATTAAATCTACGGCGCTCGCAAAGCCGTACATAATTAAATATCTGACCCCCGGTGCACCCCTCTAATCAATGGGTACAGCTCTAAATATTGACACGTACCTATACAGGGCTAGGGTTGTGCTTTGTCCGCTGTTTATTACGCAGTTTAGAACCAAATATTTGGGATTAAGTTTGTTTTTTGTGTTAAGAAATCAGTGACTTTTCCTGCTTATGGATGGAACAGGAGGATGTGTCAGACTTTTACTAACCAAGACGACACGGCACACCTGTGTCCTTCAGCTATTTACACTTTGCGTTTTTGTTTTTTTCGGTGGGAAATCATCAATGATATCCCCCGCTCACTTGTGTCAGACTTTTACTAACTAAAAACCCACTCCTGTTAATTCGTTGCCATTCATACCAGGGCGAACTACCCATTGCTCGCCGTTCGCAAGCCTACGGTGGTCGGAAATCAGGATCGGGATCCCGGCGGCTGGGGCGTGAGGGCCTTTTCGTTGTGCGTGCTCGTGCAGGCCACACGTGCTCAGGCTCCGTCCTCGGCTCGGGCCTCTTTAGCTAACATTACTGATTTGCAGAAGGAGGTTACCGCCTGCCCCTCCTCCTAGCTTCGAACCATGGCCTGTACCAAGACCTGGCACCCTTTACGTTATAGGACCACGAATTTTCTTTTCAGAAAACTCTAAGTGCGCGAGTCCGACTCGCACTTGCCCAGTTTTTGTACCAATTCAAACTTATGCCATAAGACCAAACACTTTAGTCTCAAAAGTATTCTTTGCAGTTAACAGAGTTGGGCTAGTGGTAACCGAATCGACTTGAGAATTGTACCTCGTGAGTTCAAAGTTCAAACCCAGATAGCTGCTTTTGTCACCACTGTGTAGACGCGTAGAGGTGCGTAGAGGTGGAGCACACAGTAGAGGTGTGCCCCACTTGCGCAGAGCATAGCCGTGTCCTCGAAAGATCTCTCGCGCCGGGCCTTGGTACAGGCCATGGTTCGAAGCGAGGAGGAGTGGCAGGCGGTCACCTACTTTTCCGAAGCAGTAAGTTAGCAAAGGAGGAGGCTGCACGTGCAAGCGCGAGGGCGTGGCCCTCACGCCCCAGCCACTGAGATCCCGATCCCGATTTCCGTCCACCGTAGGTGCGGGCTTGCGGACGGCGAGCAATGGGTAGCTCGCCGTCCGATCGTCCGGTAACCGTCCGGACTGAACCCAAGTCGTCGACGGCGCGTACTGTTCCAAGCGCGCATCAAGGAGGTGTCGTCAAACCGTAGGGGCCCAACACAGCATCAGCCTACTGGGGCCAAGGGTCTGCTTCTGAAAGGAAGACTCGGCCCCTGGTATGAAAAGCATCGAAGGAACATAGGAATAGGTTTAAGTTAGTAAAAGTCTTACACACCCTTGCGCTCCACCCAAGAGCTGCAGAAGTCATTGAGTAATTCACCACCTAAAAAAAAAGGCATTGTGCCTATGAGTACGTTTACATTAACTTATAAAGAATCAAAATACTGACTGACTGCTGATTGAATACTGGTTGACTGGTAGAGAATGCTTTGTGGCATTAAGGCCGTCTATGTAGCACCACTGTACATTAAGTTTACATAAATAAATAATAAAATAAAAAGGTCACAGACAACAGTGAGTATCTAACAAATTCCCTATAAAAAAAGATTAACAAAGTTTCTAAGTATCATCACTTCAACAAACATTGTTGTAACACTACGATGTACTATAAACAAAAGTTTTAACACCCCGTCTGGATACCTTGTAGTTGTGAAAATCTTATTTGCAGCTCAAATGGAGTTTTGGCTGGAGTATCTGTGACATTAGTCCCTCAGGAGGTGTCTGTAGCCACAGTGCAACAAAGAAACTGCTTGGGTCTTGTGGCTTTTAGTTGCGAGAAGTTACTTTTTTTTCATCCAGTGACTTCTCCCGCTAAGCACACTTATGTTCCTTCTTTGCCTTGCGTTCCAGAACCCTAGGTCTCCCTTTCGGAAGCCAACCCATGCCACCAGAAGGCTTCGCCCCTGCTGGGCCCAAGATGTTACTTTGAAATGGTTAGATAAGAAATTATTCTATTCTAAAATAAATATCATATTACATATTATCCTAATATATAAAAATAAAAATTGTATTTACCTACGTTCGTTATAGACTTTGAAAACATCCAGTTGATGTGCCCCAACGGTTTCAGTAGAGAGGTGAATATAGAAATGCGGGGCAGATTTATGTTTTTTGATGATTTTAAATCCAATATCACGTCTAAACAGCAGTACTCCGTATGTTTTGAAAAAAAAAAATGTTAAATTAAACTAGACTACTTACCTAATTTGATATACGAATATTTTCTTATTTTTTTTAATAGAACTTTGTGGGATCTATTTTCAAAGTTATGTCTAACACGGACAAAAAAGCAAATATCGGGCAAAAGCCATTAGGTGTATTTTTATAAAACTCTCACAAACTAATAGATAATTTAATTACCAATCTTTTGATATGCGGTTCTTATTCATATTGTGTTTAATAAATTATGGACATATTAAATGACTTATGACTTATTAATATTCGAATAATCTTGATGTGCGGGCAGTGACGCTAGCTCCTCTTTTGTTCGCTCAAGGTCGCTGGCTTTTAGTGTCACCTTGAAATAGAGAAATTATAAGTTAAGACACACATTTCTTTATTGGCCACGAGATCAAACTTCTCATTTTATATCTAAGCACCTAGAAAATGAAATAGTCCGTAATAAACTAATTCGTCTTTTTTACAACGCTAACTATATATATTCTTAGTCCAAGAGCGAGCGAAGTGAGCTCGGAATTGTAGAGCACTCCGACACAAACAGGTTAGGTTAGAAGACTAAGGCGAGAGCGGAGCGGAGCTCAGACAGCTCTCAGAGCTCAGCGCTGATTTAGTAATGAAGGCAATGTAGATTGTTAAAGACAAATAATACTATTAAACAGAAGCCTGTTTAGTTAAAATTAGGTAAAAAAAATGCATAATTCTTTTTTCCAAAAATGTATTATTTTTTAGTCTATTGGCACTTGCCGGGTATCCGCTAACCTTCTATATATATAAAAGCGAAATACCACTCACTGATTAATCACGAGATCCCAGAAAATATAACACCTACAAACTTAAAATTTGGCAGGTAAGTTCCTTATAGGGTGTAAACCTCCGCTAAGAACGGATTTTATAAAATTATGCCCCTAAGGGGATAAAACGGGGGTTGGAAGTTTGTATGGAGAAACCTACTTTCACGTGGGCGAAGCCGCAGGCAGAAGCTAGTGTAATATATTTATGACATGAGTGGGGTAGTGGACGAAGAAGTAGCTGCTGTGCTGCGTGTTACAGATTAGATTCCCGTACAGAACAAAAAAATATGAAGCCTAAAAAATCTGTCCGAGGCAGTTTTATCAGTTGTATATTGAAAAGTCATGTCAAATTCTTTGATCACTAACTAAGTGACAATTTATTGAATCCGACCATGTAAATAAATTGCCTATACACTAATAACTCAGAAAATCTTAAAATAAACATAATATATCAGACGCAGTTTACACAAAGTACAGAATGTTTTTGACAACCCTATAACATAAACCTATTTCAGACAATGCCAGTACTTAACCAGCCAGTCGCGGGCCAGTAGAGTAACTAATGCTATTTGCATATTATATTACCATTAAAATTGTGTTTATTGCACTGTAAATTTTGTATCATTTCGACCAATAATATTTGTGTTAATTGGGACAGAAATGTAGGTATTGGTTTGAAATTAGGACTTATTAGCCCGGAATAATGAGGTATGTGAAGTGTGTTTGTATAAATATCGTAACAATGCTGAAAAAAATCGGAGTGATTGATGTTATCTATGGTTGGAAACACAGTTTAGTATTAAAATTTATTACAATTTTAAAGTTAACCATTAATTACGAATAAATTTAGCAACTGAGAAAGAGCAGTCTGACTGCCTCAACTTAAGGTTTGTAGGTCGCGCGTTCAAACCCAGCTAGACGCATTATTTTGTATTATTTATTTCATCACCATTACTCTCAAAACGGTGAAGGAAAACATCGTGAGGAAACCGGTATGTCCTAGAATAAAAAATTCGAAGACATGTGATATCTACTAACCCACATTGAGCCTGTATGGTGGATTATAGCCCTTTCCCTCTTCTAGAAAGGAATCTTAAGTCCGACAGTGGAAACATTATAATACTGATTATGCTTATGTTTATGCAATTCAGCAACTAGTAAAAGATCTTACCAAAATGACCACCAAATCTGGAGACACATTGAAACTGATTTCAAGTTTGGCAGTCTACTATCTTAACTCCCATCGACTTGCCTCAAAAATGTGACAAAGCTCCGCAATGTGCCATGTTTCATTACAGTGTATACTTATGAGTAAGTCTGGGTTTTGTAATGGCTAACATTTTAATCTGCTTTTATTCTTATTGGGCAATATTTTATTGATCGTGACACGTCACGAAAAGGTATGACCGTGAAGAATTCTTAAATTGACAAAAGTTTTATTAAAAATAAAATGACTTCAGAATCCAAAAATTGGAACATCCGGTTCACCATGTATACATTTTTTTTTAGGTGGGTAAATCATCTTATGACAAATCCCACTCTTGGACGGAGCGCTACATCAACATCATGTATTTATTATTATTTTTTTACGGCACTCCAACAAATAGTTCACATTTACAAAAGAATAATCTTAACAACAAAAAATTATCACAGCGAATTCTTTACTAATGTATGGTGTGCACAGCACTTGCAGATTTAGTAAACTAATATTATTTATATTTTGAATCAATTGTTCATTCACATTTAATAAATAATAACAAGTGTATGATGTGAATGTATGACGCTGCATCACTACATATAAAAGATAGTATAAATCACTTACCCTTTTTACTCGCCTTACTACTCACCCAGTCCACACAAGTCAAACTACCAGTTTGAAAGCTCCACTGTATGCAAGGTTTCATTAGAGCGGGGCGCTAAGAGTTAAAGGCACTTAGCACGTGACGACGCCTTGTTTCCAATAACTGAAGCCTTAAATAAAATTATTTTTTGTGTGCGTAACACGTTAAAATATTTCTACTCTTAGAAAGAATATATACAAACATGTATTTACCTACTTAGGCTGATAATTAAAAAAGAAGTTGTCCTATATTACTCAATTTAGGTACTGACCAAGACGCAGAGGACCGGTCATTATGGCAACACTTGGGGAGGTCACTGGTCATCAGTGGACGTCTTTTTTTGTCTTTGCTGAAATGGTAATGATGAGATATAAATAAGATACTAGCGCACGTGCAGGCGCATCATTCTTACAAATTAATCTGCCAAATAAACGGTCACCCAAACGGAAAAGGCTGTGCTCGGAGTTTCCTAGCGTGATCGCATCAGGAATGAAGATATCCGCAGGAGAACCATGGTCGCCGACATAACCCGAAGAATCGCTAAACTTAAGTGGCAGTGGGCAGGGCACATTGTTCGTAGAAAGGATGGTCAATGGGGCCGAAAGGTTCTATAGTGCCGACAGCGCACCAGAACACGCACCGTCGGCCTCCCACAAGGAGGACCGACGTCCTGGTGAAAGTGGCGGGAGTGCGGTAGATGCGAGACGCACAAGATCGGTCGTTGTGGCGACGCTTGGGAAGGCCTATTTCCAACAGTGGACGACTTTCGGCTGAAATGATGATGATGATGATGATGAATAAACTGTTACTAACTCTTTCACCTGGCTTAACCACTCTCCCAGTGCATAAATTTCCAGTTGCTAGTGTGATAAAGGTTCACTGTGTGCGAGGTTTATTGCAGCGCGGTGCCAAGAGTCAAAGGCTCATGTTTTCGATAGCTGAAGCCTTTAGACGTACCTTTTAAAATCTAAATTAAACTGTTCGCAGTTTTTCTTTTATGCAGTTGATTAATGGTGAACTCTTCATTCTTCATCCTTTGTGCAGTTATTGTATTGCTACTTGTTTTAAATATATTGCGATTTCGTAACTCTGATGAGGTCTAGTTTGAAATTAATGTGTGGTGTGACGAGAATGTGTGTGTGAAGCAGTGGTGGCCGAGTGGTAACAACACCGACTTACGAGTTGTAGGTCGCGGGTTTAAACCCAGCCAAGCGCATTCATTACTTTGTGTAATGATTTCATTTTCCCTCTTTTAGAGAGGAGGCCTGAATCCCAGCAGTGGGAACATTACAAGGCCGACTATACTATGCTATATTTCTTAACCACTGCTCTTAAAACGGTGAAGGAAAACATCGTGAGAAAACTAGCATGTCCTAGAACCAAAAATTCGAAGACATGTGACATCCACCAACCCGCACTGGGCCCGAGTGGTGGATTACGGCCAATTCCCTTTCCTAGAGAGGAGACCTGAGTCCCAACAATGGGAACATTATAAGGCCGACTATGCCATGTGACGAGAATAGAAATAGTGATAAATGAATATATGAGGGGAAGTTTGAAAGTGGAATCAGTGATTAAAAAGTTGAAAGATAATCGTGTGTCTTAGTATGGTCATGTGAAAGGGAGGGGTGAAACGCCTGTTTTTAAAAGAGTTATGAGTCTCATGTCGATGGACGGAGAGGGAGGCCAAATAAAAGACTGTGTGAGGTAATATGAAAGATAAAGGAGTCAGTGATAACGTGATGACTGATAGGATAGAATAGAAGAAAAAATATTTAAATTGCACCGACCGACCCAAAACAAAAAAAAATATGCTACAAGGCCAGAACGATGATGTTGGGGGCGGGTTCCAATGTACCCAGATGCAATTGAATAAACTACTATTTTAGAGGAAGTGACTGCCTACCTGACCTCCCAAATCCAGTAACTGCGTAACGTTGTTGAAACCTCTACGGTCCGGACCAAGCGTTTCGCCTCATCGTTTATACCACGTACATCGAGGGACAGGAACAAATTGCCTGCTGCGGTCTTTCCGTCCGATTATAATTTAGGTGTCTTTAAGCCTAGAGTGAATAGGCTCTTAATAAATTCACCATGAACGATTGCATCACATACCATCAGGTGGGATCGCAATCAAGCACTAGTACGACGAAGTACTAAAGTGTGAAACTTAAAAAAAAAAAAAACATTTTTTTTTTAAGTTTTACACTTCCCAGCTAGTGACTTCTCGTAACGACTATTAAAGGTTTTTTCTTTGGCCTCTCTCTCCATCTATTCACATGTATACTCATAACTCTTTTAGTAAAATGCGTTTCATCCCTCCTCTTTACATGACCACACCAAGAAAAACGATTCCCCTTCAACTTTTCAGTCACCATTCTTCTATTACCTATTAATATTTTTGCCAAGAGTGATGATTCTAAAATTATTCCCCATTATCGTTTATCAAAGGGGTCCTTTAGTACAGTAATAATGGGGAATATTTTCAGATTTTTTCCTAAATTATCAAACAACTTCTGCCGCTGTGAGTGCAGCGAAAAGGAGTTTCAAACTGTTACTAACTAAAATCCACCCGGTTGCCCTTTGATTTTCTCGTCCGCGGTAACAATGTTCTAAATGGCCCTAAGACTAGGACTTTCAGTCATGCTGACAAAAAAGGTACAGAGATACAATATAGAAAAAATAGGGCAAGTGCGAGTCGGATTCGCAGACTGAGGGTTTCTTACAAATTTACCTATGAAAACAGATCGATTCCTGAATCGAGTTACCAAGATTTTTCCGAATCGCAAAAAAGAGTCAAAGAAAAAGAATCAAACTAATAATTTACAGTTTTCAGATTTGTGCTATGAGACCTTGCTTTATGCCAAATTTCAGGATTCTACATCAACGGGAAGTACCTTATAAATTTTGATTTCCTTGAGAGCGTCAAAATACACGTTTTTTTGCGACATAAACGGCCGTATTTTTTTTTTTCGTTTTCTCAGAAATATGATTCTTTTACAACTTCAAGCGACCGCAGACCTAAGTATATGGTTTTAATTTTAACTCAATACCTTCACGCGTTTCAGAAATAAAGGGTCTTGAAAGACAGGTAGAAAAAGACGGACAACAAGATGATCCTATAAGGGTTCCGTTTTTTTTCATTTTGAGAAACACAACCCTAAAAAGATCCCGTGTTAATACGATGTTATACCTACCTAAACAAAAGCTATTTACCCTACAGAATCCCCCTTTATTTCCCCGTCTACAGGTAAACAACCCATATCACTACCTATAAAACAGCCCGTTTGCTTCACTGATCCGTTATTGACTCAGACTGAGATAGTTCTAGGCTAACTAAGTTGTGTTAAGTAAGTTGACTGCGTCAATGAAACTTCCGATGAAGCAGGTTTAATTTAATTCTGTGACGCTTCAAGATTGGATCGCACATTCGATATTGTACGTATATGTTGGTTGGTTGGTACGTAGATAGGTGCATAGAATTGGATTCAGTTGGTCGGAGCACCGCCGTTTCGTCGTGAGGGTGATCCACGGCAACGAGAGTCCGGAGCAAGGACGGATTTTATTTTTATAAAAAGGAATAGCAAACAGCTACATTATAAAACTTAGGTACTACAGCTATGCAAAACGTATAAACAATATTGTAGTCCACAGCGCTGCTCACATATTAACTGTGGGATACTTAAATAAAATCACAAGGATGATTAATGTAAATTAACTTATCTAGAGAAAAGATGGATAGATTGTGTGAAGAGTGATATTTTAGAAAAAGAAGTTAGTGATAGCATGACAGGGCAGAGTAGAAGAAAAAAACGTGTTGCGCCGACCCTAAATAACACGGGACAAGGACAGGAAGATGATGATGATGATGACTAATGTAAATTAACTTATCTATCGGGCATGATTAAATACAAATACAAAGAGAAGTAATAAAACAAACTTAAATAATTGGAGAGAGAGAGAACAAAAAAAAGAGAAAAAAGAAACAAAATAAAAGCATTTATGAGACTTTTGTAAGCGAATTTTATATAAGCTTCTTAAGAATGAGACTTTTGAACTTACATGGTGAACATGCAAAAATATCTATGTGTTCAAAAGTCTCATTGTAGGCATCAATGTATATGGTCAACCGTTAAGATGACATATCAATATTTTCCGTATTTTTTCAATTTAAATCAATTTTCTTTGTAAAAACCAGGGACCGTACAACCCTGAATATAAGTTAATTCTTTCAAAAGGGTTACAGATTGTATGCCTACAGTAACGGAAAATGTTACCTCTTCGTAGTGTTAGCCCTTTCATAACACTAACGTTAGGGTAACCCTATCAATAAGTTAACTAGTTTAAGATGTTACCGGTTCCAATTGAAGCAGATAACCCTTTGAAAGGGTTTGTCGGGGTAATCAAAGGGTTTTAAATAAAATCATTTTAAATTACGTTGGAGTGGAAGAATAGATTTTGATCTTCCCTTCGGGCACTAAATGATAAATGAGACGATCGAATGACATTTATGATTCCTTAAAAAAGACAAGATTATACATGAAACAATCCCGACTATTCCAGAAAAAAAAATACATTTAACTTTAAAATCACATCAAAAATCCACAACCATAAAATAATCGAATGTGTATGGACTGTGGAGTCGCTAGGTCCTAGATTGCGTGTTGCGACTTGACGCGTACCTGCCGCATGCATGCAGTTTAGTACTTTAAAGGAAGGCACGAGAGATAAAATTACAATATTTGTAGTCCGAATGGATAACTCTGTTACAGTCGTTGAAGGGGTAACCCGTTCAAAACGTTTTACCGTTAAAAAGTATAAACCACCAAGAATGGGTTTTTGAATATACAGGTAAACAAATCGAAAGGGTTTGGAAGAGGTTATCCATTGATGAGGGTTTTCGTAAATAAGTGTAACCAATATGAAATGGGTTTTAAAACAACACTTTGTCAAAACCCTATCAAAAACCCTTTCAATGGGTAACCAAAATGGTCCCTGGTAAAAACTCATCGTAAGAGCTTTGGCATTTCAAAATGTGTTTGATATGGGATTTGATACATGTGGAATCCTGGAGGAGCGATGGCGCGATGTTGCGTAAGCGAGCGACGTGACTCTCCGCCGCGTTGCTCCTTTGATGATTACCATTCCACTGCGCTCACGATGTTGGAAAGTAGCAGATTCTGGACTAATCGTGCTCCATTGGTGTAAATGCTGCAAGGCGCTCTGATGTGAGAATAAATAAATAAATCAACCATTCTGCGAAAAGGCGAACACAAACCAGAATTAGATTTGCAAGGGCCCACTGAAAATAATTTACCAGCGCGCTAGTTTCGATTATGGACCGTCCTAGAAACCACGTAACTTAACATGTTAGATAAATGTATTCAGTCAAATTTATTTCTCACAATATTATACAAATTTATAGCCTCCAAGTATTGTCGTCTATTTTCAAGCGTCGGCAGCTTGTACTAGGTAAGCAAATTTTGATAAGCTAAACAATATCCGTAATATCTATAATGGATGGTACGCAGGAATTTGTACTGAACACGCTCAATAATTCATTGAACTTTTTGTGATATGGACTCCAGACGGACACGACATACTTCAACTTTTTTTTTTTATTGGGTGGGAAAATCATCTTATGAAAAATCGCGCTCTTGGGCGGAGTGAAAGATACTGTTAGACTTTTACTGACTAAAAACCCACTTCTATTCCTTCTTTGTCTTCGTCCCAGGGCCCCGGGGTTCACTTTCATACTACCCGTGGCCCCAGTAGGCTTCGACCCTGCTGGGCTCCTACGATTTTCTGACATGACTGGCCTGTTGGTCTAGTGGTTAGTGGCCCTGACTGCTATGCCGGAGGTCGTGGGTTCGATTCCCACCCAGGACAAATGTTTGTGTGATGAGCACGATCATTTGTTCTGTGTCTGGGTGTAATTTATCTATATATGTATGTATTTAGAAATATTTAAGTATGTTTATCAGTTGTCTAGTACTCATAACACAAGCTCTGCTTAGCTTGGGACTAGACGGCGTTGTGTGATAGTTGTGGAATATTATTATTATTAATATTATTATCTCCCTGAGGCGCGCGTGGAACAGTACGCGCCGAAGTAAATTTTTTCATTATCTCTGGTCTTTACAATACGTGCTTTTAAAGGAACTTCTACATAATACAGGAAACACAAAGCTTGGTTAATTGAATTAAATCTCGCCGTCAGAATAATCAATAGGAAACTAGTTAACATGGCAATAGTGTTCACAAAACAAAGGCTGGACAAACTGGAACCTGATTAGAATTTAAAAGGTCTTTATTTAATTCCATTCCTTTAGAGCCCGGTGAAAAGGTAAGCTTCAGTAATTAGGTAAGATGGTTGTAAGTAGACGATAGTTTGTGAGTAAATTTCGATTGAATAAGAAGATTTAGTTTTATTCGAATGTATTATTTATTTATTTCTTTTACTATTTGTGTACACACAAAAACAGAAAAAGATAATACAAAGTAGACAAGAGTACAAAGGTACTGCTTATTTCCAAAGGTTTTTTTTCTAGCAGGCCTGCGAAAGGAGGAATCAAAAGAAATGTAAACTTTAAGTAGGGAGCAATAGAAGAAGAATGTTAATGTATTTTAGTTTATCATAAAAAAAAAAAACTGTCCAAGTGTGAGTCGAACTCATATACATAGGTTTCTATATTAAATTACCTACCTATGTAAATAGTTCAATTTCCGAATCGAATCTCGTTTTTTTTTTCCGAATAGCAAAGAAGTTTAAAAACCTAACCTAGACTAAAACCCACTTCTGTTCCTTCTCTGCCTTCGCCCCAGGGCCCCGGGTTTCACTTACATTCTACCCGTGGCCCCAGTAGGCTTCGACCCTGCTGGGCTCCTAAAGTTTTCTGACATCTTCTTGAGGCGCTCGTGGAACTATACGCGCCAAAAATACTGTAATTTTTTTTATGAAAAAAAAAAGAAATTTCTATGAAAACGTGTTGTCACATTGATGTCGAATTGTCGCGTCGCAACTACCCTCGTTGGTAGTTGCGACGCGACAATTCGAGATCAATTTTTGACTAAAAATAAAATTGCAAGACTTACACATAAAGTATCACTAATACGACGGAGGTGAAGATTTGTTTGTGTATGTATATGTTTATTCTTTCACGCAAACAGTTGAGAAGATTTTGATCAAATTTAGCACACAGGATACAGTTGTAAAGTTGTATCCCGGGAGTTGAGCACGTCATAATCATAACGGTAAGTCCCCTCTTTGAGGAGTAGCTGGAGGTGCGTCACGGCGTCCTCACCTTCCGCACGATACAGGTCCACACAGACAGACCAGACATGATAAGACATGGGGACATGGGATTCAGGAGATACCTGCATCGGATTCAGGCGGAAAACATACCCGGGTCACCATTGTGTAGCTCAGAGGACATGGTCGAGCATACGGAGGAGGTGTGCTCCGCTTGGACGGAGCACCGCTATGTCGATGCGATCTTCGGCGAAAACCTCTCGTACTGGGCCCTGTATTTAGCCATGGTCCGGAGCGGGGGGGAATTGCAGACTGCGAAGCAGTAATGTTAGCAAAGAAGATGGCCGCATGCGTGAAAGAACGGACATCCTCACGTTCCAGCCGCCGCGACCCCAACTGCGACTACCAGCCACGGTTTCCACGGGCTTGGGGCCGACGAGAGATGTGTAGCTCGCCATCAGGCAATCCAGTAATCGTTCGGACCGAATCCAATTCGTCGACATTACTTAGTGTTCCACGTGCTTGTCAAAGAGATATCAGCACACCGTAGTGGCCCAGCAAGGCCGATGCCCGCTAAGACCCAGGGATTTTCAAGAACGGGACGAGTAATTGGACGATTTACCACCTTAAAAAAATCCCGGTACTATGTTCCCTTGGAATCATTTTCCACTTTCAAGCGGACAAAACTGCTAACAGAAGCACCGCCATTGTTTAATAGTAAAATTATCTGCCACAAAAAATGTCTAGAGTGCAATTACCTACGTATGTTTAAAAGAAAGAAACAATTTAGGCGAGGTATTTAAATATAAAACGTTATCTGGCTCGTGCAAGGACGGTGAGCTGTATAATTGGATCCCTCGTGGTTTGCATTAGCAGATTCATTTTGTTCTTCGTTAAAGCCCGTGTAAAGATACGGCCACAATACACAAGGACAGGTAAAAGTAGGTAAGTTAGATAAAATAAAGTGTGAAGTTCTAGGAATTAGAAAATATTTTCTGAAAGTTTCTTTCTTGTCAAGTATTTTAATGCTGAAAATATTATGTGCAACGTCGACATTGTAACTGTCGATGAAATTTATTTATTAGAAGTCGAAATTGATTTTATTAGGTTTTTTGAGATACGAAAATATTAAACATTATTTATTATCTTCGTCGTGTGTGATAGTCCATTGAATTGTATGGCGAGCGATATTGTATCTTGAGATAAAATATTATAGTAAATATCTTAGCCATATGCAGCGTGTAGTGAACTCCACTGCGGGTGACTTAACCTACGACAAATTTATTATTTGCAGTTGGTACAGCAATCAGGTCTAGGGATCAAAACACAAAATTTAGTTTTTTATTGAATATACTTTTTCGAGATGAAAAGTACCCAGTGTGGTGCCCAGGATATTAAAGAATAATTATATCTCATCGTAATCAAACCGCTATTTTTTGCGTGATGCCTGAACAAACAGACAGACAGACAACAATTTTTTTAATCACATGTTTGGGTTCAGTGTCGGTCTAGTAATACCCCCTGCCATTTATTTTTTGGAAATTTTCAATGTATAGAATTTTCACTTCTACAGATTTATTATAAGTATAGATTTACCACCTGTAATGTTATATTTAAGAATTTGTAAAATAGGGATGGGATTTTTTTTGAAGTTTTCTATAACCAGTAGCGAATAGCGACTGATAATTATTATTTATGCATCATTTTATGACGTTGAGGAGTCGTACTTACATTGCACTCACGGGCAGAACACTCTTAATTTTTTATATATAAATACAAATAAATAACACGTGAAACTTCCTTAATGTCTGTAGATCATAATTGTAACTTTGAAGGTGTAAGATGAGAGCTTGGAGTTCTGATACACAGGTCTTAAATCCAGTATTATATAGACTTCAGCTCTCACAAAGGATGTTGCGATTAGGTACTAAAGCTAGAACTACTAGAACTAAAGCTAGAACTACACTGCGCACACATGTGCCACACACGCTGATCTGGGCGCGTCGGTCTCCATACATTTTATATGGGAACCTAGACTTGTAGAGCTACACTTGATCCACGCCACGCGACGTCGTTCTACGTACAAATCACGCGTGTTACACGTGTGCGTCGGTGTAGTGTAATTCTCGCTTTAATTCAACAGCAAAATACCTACTTAACCTTATTTCCAACTATTTTGAGGTCGGCCTTGAGTCTAACCAAATACAGCTGAATATATTGCTTCACACATACCCTTTTTTGGGCATTGACAAAACTAGTGTCAGTTTTCCTAGCTATCTCTAACGATGAATGTCAAAAATCTACAAATGACAGTTGGGACCAACAACGTAACGATTTTCCCAGGCACAGAGGAATCTCGGTATATTGAGATGATCACCCATCCACAGACTCACCTAAGCAAGAGTCCTTGACGAGAGAGACCTTGGCGATCGAAATATACAAACCATATAATTTTTACTATCCAGCGAGGTAATGCGGCCAGTATTATGGGCACTTTTGCACCGGGAACGATCAGGGGCGGGTTGTATATTGACGTGTGACGTTTTAGACAAATGTTGCGCTATTTATATGTTAAAATGTAATAAATAAAGAATATCAGTGTTTATTTAATAATTAACAAAAAAAAAAAAAAATTCTTACACCTAATAAATTCAGAGGTTGTGGCTACACCCTAACCGAGTATGCGTTTAATATGCATTGCTTTGCATCATCTTAGCGTTCCAACGTTTATTGCAGAATATATTAAAAGCGTTCTGTAAGTTAAACAACTAACATTGTTAAGATTGTAATTAACTTGACCGCGGGTACCTTGTCGAATTTGGCTGAAAATGTTTTTTTTTGTGTTTTTAGTGTACTGGGCGATGATAATAATTTTAAGCTGCTTGTTTTGGACCTACAATTTTCTAACACCACGTAAGAGCTAAAGAAGAAAAAACTTTTTACAAAAAAATAATAACCGACTTCACTAAAAAAAACACTAAAAGGATCAAAATAACTTTAATTTCGGAAGTCGGTGTTTCTCAGTATTATTTGTATCTTATTTAACACCGACTTCCGAAATTAAAGTTATTTTTATGGTCATAGTCGCTTAATTATCTTCATTGTGATATCTATGCGAGTAAGAAGTTCCGATGACCATTTCTGGTCTTCTTCATCAGTTTCACTTCATCAAATGTTACTTTTTGACTGTAAATGCTTATTACTTATTACTATATGATTGCCTATAATATTTGAGGAGTTCCCTCGATTTCGCCAAGATTCCATCATCAGATCCCGACTTAGTGACTATGGGACCATTTGGAAAGTATACCCT
Organism: Mythimna vitellina; assembly: GCA_949316375.1. Taxonomy (NCBI): domain Eukaryota; kingdom Metazoa; phylum Arthropoda; class Insecta; order Lepidoptera; family Noctuidae; genus Mythimna; species Mythimna vitellina. The sequence goes on along the minus strand of OX438699.1, from coordinate 2,201,335 downwards.
TTCCAGCAAATAAAGAATTTTTCAAATTGGTTGGGAAGCGACGAAGTTATGCGCGAATAAACATACAAAAAAAAATACAAACATCCGAATTGAGAACCTCCTCCTTTTTTAGAAGTCGGTTAAAAAGAGTTTGATTATTTGAAAAAATAGCGTCAATATAACTGCAGCCGTCGACGCGTTGATGGCAGCCAACCTATAGAGCCACATGGCAAACACGACGGCTGCCGCTTATTTTCAAAGTTAGAATGTTGACAGCCAACGTCGACGCGTCTACAACTGCCGCCAGTTTGTCGACGGCTGCTGTATTCCCGTGCCGATGGCTGCAGCTTCCTCTGCCGTTGGCAATACGAATATATTTTTAGAAAAAAAAATATAATTTACATTGCACTATTGCTATAGGAATACAACTGGGTTCCATGGTTTTGCTGCAGTTTATGTGTTCAACACTGATATACGTATTGTTTTTGATGTTATATGACGCGTCACCATTGTTTCTAATCCTCGTGTATGATTCGTCAAATGCTGCGTTTTTTGCTTTCCTATGAAATATAATAATTTCCTTTACATGTAACAATGACTTACGTGGTGTTAGAAATGTAATAACTATGGGGAAAGAGATGTAGTTCCCCGTCCGAGATGATTATGGAATAATCTCTAAACCTCTTTTAAATCTAAACCTTAAATTATTAATATTTTCGGTGTAAAAATCATTTTATGACATTCCCCGCTCTTGGTTAGAGCGGGAGATAGTGTCAGACTTTTACTGACCAAAAACCCACTCCTGTTCCTTCGTTGCCTTTCGTACCGGGGCCGAGTCTTCCTTTCAGACCCTTGGGCCCCAGTAACTTTCGACCCTGCTGGGCCCCTACAGTTGGTGACATCTCCTTGAGGCGCGCGTAAAACAGTACGCGCCGTCGACGACTTGGGCACGGTCCGGACGGTCACCGGACGGTCGGACGGACGCTCAAGTCTGTGTGAAGATCTCACAAGAGTTGGCGATCTTGGATTGATGCCAGCTACCAGTAGAAATAAAGTCTCTCGTGTTTTGATTTCTTTAATATTTGGCTTCACCCGTGTGATAAAAAAAAATCATATACCTATGTCACTCAGAGATAAAGATAATGAAAGAATTTTTAAAATCGGTGCGGCAGTTTTTAATTTTATCTACATAAATATAAAAGGAGAAACTGACTGACATATCAACGAACAGCCGAAACTACTGGGACTAGGAGCGTGAAATTTTGCACAAAGCTTCCTTTTATGACGTAGGCGAGCACTAAGAAAGGGTTCTCCAAAATTCACCTCCTAACGGGATGAAACTGGGATTCAAAGTTTGTATGGAAAAATCTGTTAAATGCTGGCGAAGCTGCTGCCAGAAGCTAGTTAATTACAAACGAAAATACAAATCTTTCCTTTTCATAATATTAGTATTTATAGATGGCGACAACAATGAGTTTTGTATGTTTATTATATATTTTTTGCTGTGTTGTTTTTTTTTTTAAGTAAGTAAGTAAAAATGAGGCATTTGAAGACTGTTAAAAGGTTTCGTTACTAAAAGGTGTTTTCTTTTATTGGCAGAAATAAAATACTTCTGTTCCAAAACACAAAGAATGTTTAGTAGGTACTTAGACGAATTGAGGTTACCTACAGTTGTACTTGAAGCCAGAAAAGTTAAGTTTTTCAAGAATTAATTGTTTGAGTTCAAGTTTCTATAAATTTTACTCAAATTTGAAATATCGATATCAAAACAATGGCTTCTTTCCAATAAAAACATCAATTTCTACCAAAAACGTTATTTTCGGTAGAAAAACCTTAAACAAAACATTTTCTCCTTATTCAAAAGTGGCCTTATTTATCTTGGAGGCGAACCATTGAGCAAATGAATTAAAAATAAAGACAAAAGGCAATGAAAAAATGAAGGCACTTGCTAGAGTGTAGAGAAAGAAATATTTTCTTAAAGCCGTAACAAAGAAACGCCGGTTAATTACCCGTCTTTGTTTTTGTACAATTGTCTGGTATGTATCTCGGTAATTACCTAGTTGAGATTGACAGAAGAATATGATGTATTACCTGTGATATCGAGTATTTCGACAACTCATCCATTTGGGACGACTTGCAGAAAACCACTTTTCTGCAACTCGTCCCACGTCATCTGCAAGTCGTCCCACGTAAAAAGTATATGTTTATTTAATCTTCATACAACATACAGGTACAGAGGCAGATTTAATGCCTCAGGCATCAAGCCAGCCTGCACGGTTGTTCTGGTGGGACCGGTCACGGAAATAGGTAGAGGGATGAATTGCAGAGTGAAAATTTTTTTATATTCTGCAAGTCGTTCCAAATGGACCGTAGGCATGTGAGACGAGTTGACGAATTACTTGGTACCACAGTTAAAAACAAGTACATCATATACTTGTAATTTCCCAGCTCAAACAAAGAGAAATAGCTTTTTCGCCTAAATCATGCAGGCCACGATAATAATTAATCCTGATCCTTGGTGAAATTTATCTAGTGGCCTAATATATTTTCTGTATTCAATTTTTTTGAGACTTCAAGTAAATCACACAAACTGTGAAAAAATAACTAGTTACTGTTACTGTGTAGTCTACTGTTTCGAATACAAAGTGCATAACTCCAAATCTTAAACTTATGGCAATGAACAAAGCACGAGAAAGTTTGAAAGAGGAATTTTGGGTAGTAAAAACATTTGTATATTTATTGCAGCCCAATTTTTAACCGACTTCAAAAAAGGAATAGGTTATCAATTCGGCTGTTTTTTTATGTTTGTTACCTCTGAACTCCGTCGCTTACGACGGATGGATTTGCAAAATTTATTTTCCCCTTAAAGAATACACTTACAGATTGGTTTCATTTTTTCAAAATCTAGTTCTCATGATTGGAACCATAAGGAATCGAGGGAACTCCTCAGAAATTATTGGAACCATACCATATAGTGATTTAGGTATTTCTAAATAGTTATGTCGAAAATGGTATCATCGAAGTGACCAGATGATAATGATGGAGCCAGAAGATAGATACCGGAACTCCGTAATTAATTAATGTATCCTAGCCATGTTTGGGCTTATTAGAATTGTCATGAGATGCACTTTGGCTATAAGGTACTATCGAAATGATCTGATGATGGAGCCGGAAGGTGGAGGGGAGACACGAGAACTTCATAATAAAACAATGTATCCTGGCAGTGTTTGGGTTAATTGGAATTTTCATAAGAAATAGGTACTCTGGCTATAAATTTGAAGCAAAGGCTCAACTGGCAGCAAAAAAGCTGGGTATCCTCGCTAAGGTCAGACAGTACTTCACGCCGGAACAGCTGCTCAAACTTTATCAAGCACAAGTTCGATCGTGTATGGAGTACTGCTCTCATCTTTGGGACGGATCTGCCCGATACCAGCTTGATGCACTTGAGGAAATTGAGAGGCGTGCCAGGAGGATCATTGGCAATGATGCACTCGTTGAGTCGAGGCTCTAAAGTGTTGAGCATGGGCGCCGAGTTGCTAGCCTGTCGGTTTTCTACCGGTTGCATTTCGGGGAGTGTGCGTCGGAATTGCATAACTTAATTCCGCCTAGCCCGTTCCATCATCGGACCACCAGGCGTACGGCAACGCGCCACCGGTACATGGTGGACATTCCACATATACGCACAAAACGTTTTGGGAACACATTCATTGTGCGTACAGCTAAGGAGTGGAATTCCTAGCCGGAATCTGTGTTTCCTGATAGCTACAACCCGGAAATCTTTAAGTCAAGAGTGAATAGGTTACTTCTAGGTAAGCGTGTTCCATCGTCGACCGCATCGTCGCTTTCCATCAGGTGAGATGGCGGTCAAGCGCGAACCTATCGAGAATTAAAAAAGAAAGTCTATTGCAACTAAAAATAACTAAAACTAAAACGATAAAAATCATGACCGACTTCAGAAATTAAAGTTATTTTGATATTTTGTGTTTTTTTTTTTAGTGAAATCGGTGATTTTTTTTGTATTTTTTTTTTTATAATAATCAGATTGAAAGAACGTAAAACCTGAGTGGGCTGGGCACGTTGCTCGCAGAGCAGATGGTTGATGGAGCTGAAAGGTTTTGGAGAGGCAACCGCGTCCTAGAAGACGCAATGTTGATAGGCCTCTCACAATATATCAGTTCGAATGCCTGGTGAGGGTCATGGGTCGTTGTGACAACACTTGGATGACGCAAAAAAAGGAAAATCATCCAATGACATCTCCTGCTCTTGGGCGACGCGGAAGGGTATGTCAGACTTTTACTGACTAAAAACCCACTCCTATTTCTTCTTTGCCTTCGACCCAGGGTTTGACTTTCACACTACCCGTGATGCCAGTAGGCTTAGATCCTGCTGAGCCCCTATAGAGTCGATGTGGGTTAAAACAAACAAAAAAAACTCTTTAGTATATTTTTGCATGACAAAATGTGTGCACAAACTGTTGTTTTTTTCATTGATAAGACTATAACATATGCAGAATCATGACTATACGTGGTTCAAAACACACAAAGAGCTTATGATTAAATTGGGCACGGTGCACTTTTTTAATTTTAAGGCCAACTTTGCGAGCAGTCAGATTTTTTCTTTGATACCTTGCTGCTTGCAAACAACAGCTGATCTTATGCATGTAGTTTTTTTTAAAACGTCAGAAAAACTTTTTTACAAAAACACAACTAATTTCACTACAAAAGCACTAAAACGTTCAAAATAATTTTCATTTCAGAAGTCAGTGTTTCTGACTTTATTTATTTGTTATTTAATATCGACCATCTGAAATTAAAGTTATTTTAAACGTTTTAGTGTTTTTTGTAGTGAAGTCGAATGCTTTTTTTTTGCAGATCGGTTCATGAACGATTAGATTAAAAAAATGCAACCCAATTAAGGACCTTTACTTTTTTATGATGTCGTTTGAAAAGACATCTCATACTAAAAAACGGGTGGCTTTGGAGTGTTATATCTTTGGATCGACTTGGAATTAAAAGTTCAAATAAACTTCATATTAAAGACACGTTATTCTTTTTTCAAAATTAGGTATTTACTGGTTTCTTCGTGTTTTCGGAAAAAGAATAACGTTTTAAAAAACGGTAATTTCATAGTTAAAGACCTAATATTTTACCAAAAGTAGGAATATCAAGCAAAATAAACTTATCTTTTTTGATTTGGGAAATATTCAAGTAACTTTGCCTGTTTTGGGAGGGGCAAGACGAAGTGTCAGACTTTTACTGACTAAAACCCACCTTCTTTTTGTAGGTGGGAAAATCAGAAATCCCTAATGAATATCAAGATCAACGGAAAGAACACAGGTGGGGGACTAAAACCCAACTGTGTTCCTTCCGTTGATCTTTACGTTCTAGTGCTACAGTAGTTCTTTTGAATAATCGATCTTTACGTTCTATGGCTACAGTAACTATTTGCGTTCTAGGGCTACAGTAACTCTTTCCAATAATTATGTATCCCCTAAATATTTCTTACCTTGTATTAATAAAACCTCGAACAATAAAACACAAGCATAATCAGCTTTTATAATGTGTCCTCTGCTAGGACTCAGACCTGTTCTCTAGGAGAGAGAATGGGCCGTAATCCACCACGCAGGCCCAAAGCGGATTAATGGATGTCACATGTCTTTGAATTTTTCTTACAATGTTTTCCTTCACCGTTTTGAGAGCATTCATCATCATTATCATCATCATTTCAGCCGAAAGACGTCCACTGCTGGACATAGGCCTCCCCCAAGTGCCGCCACAATGAACGGTCTTGTGCGTCTCGCATCCATCGTACTCTCGCAACCGTTACCAGGTCATCGGTCCACCTTGTAGAAGGCCTTCCAACGCTACGTCTTCCGGTACGTGGTCGCCATTCCAGAACCTTTCGGCTCCAACGGCCATCCGTTCTGCGAGCAATGTACCCTGCCCACTGCCACTTAAGTTTGGCGATTTTTCGTGCTATGCTTCGTGATTCTTTGTGCTTCGTGCTTCGTGCGCCTTGAGAGCATTGGTGATGAAATAAATTACACAAAGTACAATAATGATTTCGTATCAATTAATCTCTTCATCCAATACGGAACCTCTTAGCGATTGGCTCGCTCTCTGGGTTCTATGATCTATATCCTGTACAGAACCCATTACAGGGCACCCTGTTACCGTTTCAATATGGAAATTGTATAATTTGTCAAGTTTATCGCTATTAAACCAAAATTGGAGTATTGAAAATGGCGGCCAATTCGAAGTCAGTATACCTCATTGGTTTTACAGTAATTTTAAACCAACTTCAGAAAGATGGAAGTTTTCGATTCGTCGAAATCATTTTATTTTTAGGGTTACTTCCGTACCTAAAAATGATAAAATAAAACACTTGTAAGATCACATTGTTGTCCGTCTATCTGTCTAACCATATTCTCAATTCTGCGGTCCCTTGAACCTGTGAAAAAATCAAACTTAAGAAAAAAAAAAAAGATACGGCCGTTTATGTCACAACAAACGTATATTTCGACACTCTTATGGGAATCAAAATTTATAGGGTACTTTCCGTTGACTTAGAATCCTGAAATTTGGCATGAAGCAAGGTCTCATAGCACAAGTATGCATAAGTAGGGAAAAATCTAGAAACTGTAAATTTGTAGATACTTAAAAAAAAAAAAACATTTTTCTGCGATTCGGAAAAATCATCGTTACACAATTCGGGAATGGAACTGTTTTCATAGGTAAGTTTGTACGGAATCCTCAGCGCGCGAGTCCGACTCGCCCTTGCCCGGTTTTTTATGTATGTTTCCCTTTGTTGTTTCGGGTCTGAATGACTTTGTGTATAATGTGAGATCACATGTTTGTGAACGCACCCAAGATACAGGAGCTTGCAGACGACGAGCAATGGGTAGCTAGCCGGCCGTCTGGTAACCGTCATGCCCTAGTTCGAGTCGTCGACGGCACGTAGTGTTCCACGCGCACATCTAAGAGTTGTCCACAAAAGCGTATGGGCCCAGCAGAGCTGAAACCTTCTGTGGCAATGGGTTGGCTTCCGAAAGAGAAACCCAGAGTCTTGGATCGCAAGGCGAAGAAGGAACACAGAAGTGGATTTCAGTCAGAAAAAGAAGGCGAGAGGGCGTATCAGAATACCCGCCTGCCTTAGCGCGGGCGAAGTCATTGGATGATTTTCCACCTTAAAAAAAAAACCCAAGATACAAAAGTAATTCCTAATGGAAATGGAGGTAAAGTTTTAAAAAAAAAAACAAAAGAAAAATTACTCGTAGTCCTGCCCCCCTAGCCAACACAACACGTTACAACCGTTTCGTTTCGATTCTCTTTCGGCAATCGTCTCGATTGAGCCACGCTTCCGATTCGAGATCTACACTTTAGAACGTGCAATTTAGCTTCACTTTTTTTTTGGACTGACGGACATTTGGCTATTTAAAAGTACCTGTTAATGGTCTATTTGAAATAAATTATTTTTATTTTGGTTATGCGTTCTTGTGATAATTTTTTATTTTCTCGTTTGTAAAACCGCTGGCGAAGCTATTTAGTAATATGTGTATTGCAATTTGGCTTAAAATATGAATATGCTAGAAAAAATGTAACTGGATTCATAATAAAATTTAACACTACAATACAAATCTCTCTCGCAGACGAGTTCAGTAAGTTTATAAAACGTATAAAAGGAATTACAACCGTCTTGATGAAGGAATTAAAAAAAATAACTCCAAAGAATTCTTAGCTAAAGACACTGAGAAGTTTGTTTTATTACGAGCTACGGTTCTTTAAGGAAAGGTTAAGAATTAAAAGTGTTCTACGTTTGGGTTCTGCAGGCGATTTTTGAAATGGTTCTTGCGTGCGGACAGAGTGTAAAGTGCCGCAAACCTCCGTTGAAAGGGGAGTATTCTCCTACCAGACGGATGTCGTCTGGTGTATAGTTGATTTCAGACTTTTGTATATGTTCTAAGCACGCGGAGAACTCTATTTTTAATTCAAATGTGTCGTCATAAATGTCGCTATAGTTCTCAGGTATGTTTTATATCGGTCAAGCATTTTTATGTTATTTATAAATATAAATTTTCAAAACAAACACACCTAATTAATTATTTTAAAATGTAAAAGGGCAACTGATTGCCCTTTGCGTTCTAGGACTACGGGTTACCTTTTTAAAAATTCCCCGCGGTCCTAGCTAGCGGGCGTCGGCCCTACTGGACCCCTGGTTGCTGACATCTGTTTGAGGGACTGGGTTCGATTCGGTCAATTACCGGACGGCCGGCGAGCTACCAATTGCTTGACATCCGCAAGCCCGTGTCTACCGTGGCTGGTAGTCGGTGTCAGAATTACTGTGTCTGGGGCGTGAGGATATTCATTCCTTCACGCGTGCGGCCACCTTTGCTAGCATTTTGCTTCACAGAGGGAGGCCTCCCCCTGCCATTTCTCCTCGCTCCGGACCATAGCCCGAACCAGGGTCCGCTGCGACGAGTACATGGCGGTGCTCCGTCCAAGCGGGGCACACCTCCACCGCATGCCCCACCATGTCCTCCGGGCGGTCTACATAATGATGACACCCGGGCGTTTCTTCCGCCTGAATCCGATGCAGCTAGAAACCTCCCGAACTTGCCACGTCCGGTCAGGACCTGCGTCATGCAGTAGGTGAGGACGCCATATTGTCGCGCCAGCCACTCCTCAAAGAGGGGACTTACCGTCATAACTGTGGCGTGCCCAGGTTCGGATTGGTAGATGTGACATGTTTTCAAATATTTGGTTCTAGGACGTAGAAAGATATCGTAATATTTAATAGAAACATATCGTTTCCTCCCGATGTTTTCTTTAACCATTTCGAGAGTAGAGAGTATGAAATAAATTAAAAAAAGTTATGCCTGGATGGGTTTGACCCGTCGTTACCAGTAGGCAACCACTACTTTTATGTAGCATCATCATCATCATCATTATAGCCGAAAGACGTCCACTGTTGGACATAGGCTTCCCCCAAATGTCGCCACAATGACCGATCCTGTGCGTATCGCATCCATCGGATTCCAGAAGACCCTCACCAGGTCATCAGTCCACCTTGCGGGAGGCCTTCCAACGCTGCGTCTACCGGTACGTGGTCGCCATTCTAGAACCTTTCGTCCCCGTCGACCATCTGTTCTGCGAGCAATGTGCCGTGCTTTATACGACGAAGGTGAAATAGTATATGGATACCTCATTATTTCATCATCATCATTTTAGCCGAAAAACGTCCACTGTTGGACATAGGCCTCCCCAAATGTCGCCACAATGACCAGTCCTGTGCGTCTCGCATCCATTGGATACCCGCGACCCTCACCAGGTCATCGGTCCACCTTGTGGGAGGCCTTCCAACGCTGCGTCTGCGAGCAATGTGCCCTGCCCACTGTCACTTAAGTTCGGCGATCTTCGGGCTATGTCCGTAACCTTGGTTCTCCTACGGATATCCTCATTTCTAACGCGATCACGCAAGGAAACTCCGAGCTAGATAGTCCTTTCCATTGCCCTTAGAGTAAATTTAAAACTTTTGATGAGGCCAATTGTAACTTCAACTTCAACTTCAGCTCTTCATTAATGGTATTTGTGGCAAAGACACCACAATTTTGCCAATAACACGTGCAAACTATTAATAGACCATCAAACGCAGCGACCACGTTTCGGAGCCATATGTCATCACTAACAACACGCACTGATCATAGATTTTTGTCTTGAGACACTGTGGTATATTATATGTAGCATGGCAACATTTAATCTCTGGCAGAGCTCAAAACGAACCCTTTTGTCACGTAGTGTCATTACATGTGTCTATTTACCGAGAGAAAATATCGAGCACAGTTATTTGAAATCTCAATAAATTCATAGGATGTTTTGTTACTTTGACAGGTTCCAAGACGTGATAAACAAACTTAATAACATCCAAAAAACTGGGCAAGTGCGAGTTGGAATCGCACACAGAGGGTTCTGCACAAACTTACATATGTAAATAGTTCTATTCGCGAATAGAATCTAGAAGATTTTTACGAATTGAAAAAAATAATTGTGACTCAACAACAAATTTACTGTTTTCAGATTTATTCCTATACCTGCACTGTAAGATTATGCTTTATGCCAAATTTCAGGATTCTGGATCAACGGAAAGAACGCTATACATTTTGATTTCGATAGTCGAAATGATTACGTTTTTTAAGACTTTTTTTTCTTTAACTCAGAAGTACTATTTTTTCATAGCTTCATGGGACTGCAGACTTGAGTATATGGTTTCAATTTCAACTCGATATCTCCACGCGTTCTTGAGATAAAGGGTCTTGACAGACAGACGGACGGACAACAAAGTGATCCTATAAGGGTTCAGTTTTTTTCCAGCTAAAACCCCACTGGGTTTCAACTAGGGTCATAGAAAGCATTTTGAACAATCCCACAACAACAAACAATATTGCTGACAGCTCTATGAGGAGCACGTGGAACACAACGCGTAGCTGACAACTATTAAAAAATTACTAGGTATAGGTAGGTTCAAGTGCTGGACCAGAGTGCAAACGCGAGCACGGCGCGGTGGACTCAAACACGAGAACTTCATTTGATCGTCTACAGAGGACACGCGGGCGCGGGAAGCGGCATGGGTTGCGCGATGCGGGACGCGCACGTGCACCTCACGTCATAACTCGTACATACACGTAGCCGCAGTAAGTGCGCGGGCGGCAAGCGGCAACCCGCGCGGGAGCAGCTCCCCTAGCCAAGTTGCGAACGTCATCTCAACGCTCAGTTCGATGCAAACGAAACGATCGTAACTTGGCTAGAGGGGGGGTAACTTAAACTAGTTCGATCTGACCGCTCCCGTTGTTGGGATGGTTCGAATGCGGATGAATAAAATCGTGTGCGTTCCTGCACCCGCGCCGCTCCCCTCACCGTGTCTTTCGAGTCCTCTTACTATTATTAATATCAACAGAAAATATGACAATATCCTCAGTACAATAGAATAGAATAGAATAGAATAAACTTTATTGTACACCCAAAATACAAAGGCGGTCTTATCGCTGACAGCGATATCTACCAGACAACCTTAGGGTGGAATGTAAGAATTTGAAATAGAAACAAAGGGGGGTAGTCTGCGGTGTACAGCAAATTAATAATGTAAATATTAAATTAAAATTATATACTAGACTATACATAGAAATAATATAGCTGTTACATATAAAAGACAATATATAAATATAATATATATATATTATAAGTTACACAATTACAATAACAACACAATATACAAACAGTTACAATATTATAATAGTTGGTTTTCCAACACAATCAACACCTGCGTCTATACTATCTTAGGTAATTTAACTTCTCTCAGGTTCCTAGCGTCAAGTTTGTTTAGTCCTCCGCCTAACTTGGATTAGCTGATAAACAGTCAACACTATAGCTTATCTGTATCTAGGATAGTGTTGAAACTAAATTATTGTCCTGAGTATGAAAATTGTTTGTTGAATTTGAATATGCTTTGTTAAAATGAATTGTTTAAATATTTTTATTTGTTTTTGTAACGTGTAATAACAACAATCAGCTGTAATATAAAACATAGATGACAGAGTTACACACATGTAACATAATCCAGAAAACTGCTGACTGATTAGTTACAACATATAATGAAGAAATTTACTTAATATTATCGAATAAGGCTTATTATTATTAATTTACTTAATATTTTACCTCGGTCAGAGATTGCCATACAACGTGGCAATACCGCCAGTTTTTTGGGCACACTTCCAGTCGACAGCGATGCGGAGGAGTTTTATGACTCCATATTTTAGCTAGTAGTAATTATCTTTAGTGTATACAGGGTATCTTTGACATCGACGCACAAACGAATGCCGTTATTCTAACATTTTTAGTGAAAAAAATTAATTAATTATATTACTTTTAAATATATGATAAATGTCATCGGAGTTGATTAGAATAACGATTTTATCAACCCTGATGACTTTTTAAATAATTAATTTTTAACCTTTCGAATACCGTAATTAGAGACACAATAGAACGACAATGAGAGAGCGTTCGCTTGAGGTTTAATAAATTTTTTTTTGTCACTAAAATATCATTGGTGTTGGTTGGTTAGAATAACGATTTTATACACTTTAAATTAAAAGAGTACAGATTTTTTTGAAAAATTTGGAAAACGCCGACGACAAATTCCACCACTGGGTGGTCCAGAATCATGTCCTGTATCCATGGCATTCGTTTGTATGTGCGGAAAAACCTGTAGCATTAAACTACCCCATAACCGTAACGATAGGCACCTGAATTCGGAAGAAGTTCCGTTTTTATTTCTTCATACGGAACCCTACAGAGACAAGTCAAGACACACAACAAGTCAAGATTGCAGCGCTAAGTACAGCAGATACAGTTTTGTGTCTGCGATTTTTTATCTTTAAGATCTGTATAATAGTTTGATATACAATCCCTGATTCTAATTGTGAGATTTAAACTTAATCTTGCTAAAAGGTAAATAAAAATTGGTACATAGAAAAATGAGCCACATTGCTTCCAAAAACAAAGATTTTTTTTTTTTTTATGCTAGCCAGCTATAGTTAGAATGAATATCAACCTGCGAGGGGGATTTAAATAATTTTATTAAATTAAACTAGCTGACCGTACTTCGTACCGTCTAACAGTCATAGTATATCTTTCGATATAGTCAACCGATTGCGATGAAACAAAGCCTAAGTAATCTAACAAGTTACACACAATTTTAATGTATAAAAGTTATCTACATCGATTTCGTACATTTTACGTGATGCGCGCACAATTAAAAACTTCTACAGAATAGAATAGAATAAACTTTATTGTACACCTAAAATAGTAACAAAACTTTTACACAAACTTAAATCTTTGGGTACAAAGGCAGTCTTATCGCTGACAGCGATATCTACAACAGATTAGCGACAGATTTATTATACGTATAGATAATTATAATTAAAGCGTAACTTCTAAGAATGAACACGATATATAGATGCATAGAGGCCTTAGGGGAGCAGTGGTGCCCCTGTGGTAACTGTCCCGACTTACTAGTTGTAGATCGCGAGTTCAAACCCAGGCGCATTACTTTGTGTAAATTATTTCATCGCCATCAAATCACCACTCTTAAAACGGAGAGGGAAAACATCGTCAGGGAACCGGCATGTCTTAGAACCAAAAATTCGAAGACATGTGATATCCTCAAACCCGCATGTGGCCAGTGTGGTGGGTTATGGTCCATTTCTTCCCCTAGAAAGGAGGCATGAGGTCCAGCAGTCCGAAATTAAAATGCTGATTATGCTTTTTATGCTAAACAGAAGTAATGACTATCTCCGCTTTTTACACTATTAACATATTGTCATAAATACTTTTTAATTATGAAAGAAAAACCACTTCCTGCAAAAAGCTTGAACTATCGCTTACATACGATGTTTTTTTGTTAAAAAGGCTCGATACATCTTTCCCTTACCGATTAACCCAATATTTTCTTTACAAACCCCTTTGCCCTATCTCCCTGTCCGTCCAAAGATACCCACTACCATAAATAGGGACACCCTTCTTTTATATAATACCGTGGCAATCTAGCTCACCTACTTGGGTCCCTCATTTGACGTCATTTCCTCGTCCCCTACCCTTACTAGCGTGTTCAGAATGAATAAAACATGATACCTCACAGGATGAGCCTAACAGATGATATTTCGATACAGATGTATCCAAGAATTGGTGTTTGTGTGGAAGCTTCTGGTATGGGATTAAATGATAAATGATATTTATTTTGTAAGTAGGTTTAAAAAAACACTTTTACACGTCAATTTTTTTTTTGTCATTTTAAACTCATCTAGTTTAGACTGATGAGGATTGATTGGATGATAGATTGTTTGATTATTTTTGGTTTATTAGGGTGTTTCATATGTATGTTGGTAAAATAGAACCCTTATAGGATCACTGTTGCCCATCTGTCCGTCTGACTAGACACTTTTTTTTTAGGAATGTGAAGAGTTATGGAACTGAAATTAATACTAAATACATATCAGTCTGCTACCCCAAGCATCAGATAACAAATCAAACTTTTAATTTCATGCAATTTAAATATAAGGCCGTTTGGCATATTTCACAAACTTTCGCATATAATTTCTGTGATATCAGCAAGTTCATATTAACATTAATTTAACCATAACATGGTCAATATTAGTCTACCTAGTGATAAACCATTCATCAATGTATGTACATAATTAACTAAATTCATAGACGAGAAAAGGTAGTCTATTTTTAGCGCAACATATACCTACCAATTTCATTCCTCCATCTACAAACCACTTACAAATATTACCCCGTTCCACCACCAAATCGAAAAGCTAAAACGCTATTATTCCACTAATTGCATCGTGTACGTTACCCGACCAAGTTGGATAGTTGATAATTATTTAAAACTTATAGAATTACGCCCGGGTTCCCCTGGGAAATTACACTTGGCAACAATGATTAACATTGCCTCACTTTGGGTTACATACTGGTACTAATGTAGGTTTGTAATTTTGACTGGCGATTTTAGTTGCCTAGTGTAGTTTAGGACATGACTTGTAATATAGCTGAAGGAGTTTACAGATCTTCCTGAAAGATATCAACTCTGCCGTGCCCTGATGATTTCGCTGACAGCCCATGTAGAACTGGTTGGGTTTAGCTTTTATCGAACGGTGAGCTACCCAATACTCGCCGTTTTGTAAGTACGCGCCTACGGTAGCCGAGAATCGCCCCTCGGCTCTCGACAACAAGGGCATCTCCTGTAGCAGCGACTGCGACGTAAAGATATATTCTCCGTCACGGTTTTCATCACCTTCTTGACTCTCATTATTGTTTCGCAGAATGAGGTGACTTTTTTCTATGCCCTCTCGTTTTGGACCATTACCAGAACCAGGGCTGGACACGAGAGGTCACCGCCGATGTGGTTGACGATACAGGTTGCTTGCCCAGAAGTAACCCATTCAATCTTGACTAGCTACAGCCTAGGGTGTAGCTATTAGTAATATTATTTCTGTGATGCTGGTTGAAAGTTGGTTGGTTTTGACGGGCTTATTGGTCTAGTGTTTAGTGGTCCTGACTGCTATGCCGAAGGTCGGAGGTTCGATTCCCACTCAGGACAAATGTTTGTGTGATGAGCACAATCATTTTTTCTGTGTCAGTGTAATTTATCGATAATGTGTATGTATTTAGAAATTTTTAAGTATGTTTATCAGTTGTCTAGTACGTTGACTAGACGGCGTTGTGTGATACTTGTGTGAATATTATTATATTAATATTATAAAAAAGCCATACCTAAGGGTGTATCTACGGAATTTTTAATGTTTTTAAGTTCCCACAGATAAGTACAATGGGACCGTAAGAAGAAAAAATTTAAAAGAAAAATTTCTACGCACTTGTCTCCGAAAACATTATCTTTTAGGTACCATAAACCGAGGAAACTTATCTGGTTTTATAGATAAACATTATGGACATGATACATGAGCATTTTCCTGCAAGAGGCGACATGTTACCTATAAAAAAAGATTGTCTACTATTAGCTATATGGGAACATTAAGTAAAAAATAAATGAGTTCTAGAGTGGTGACCACGTATCGGAAGATGCAACGTTGTAGGGCCTACAAGGTGGACCGATGACCTAGTGAAGGTCGCGGGAATACGATGAATGCGAGACTCACAGGATCGGTCATTATAGCGGCACTTGTTGATAGTGATGATAAAATAAACTGCCTTGATAATAATAGCTTAAGGGTGTATTTAATATCGTGCGGATTTTATCACGCATGCGGGTTTGCTCGGCACGCAAAATTTCAAAACGCAAAAAAACGCATCCCGCGTGCGTATTCCACGCATTACAATAGATACTTGTATGAAATGGACATTTGCGGGGTTACGCGTGCGGAGCAATCCCGCATGCGTGATCAAAACCGAACGATATTAAAAACGCCCTTAGTACTGAATCTACCTGTATAATGACGTCATATGTATTATTATCTACCAAACTGTTGTTAGTGGATCGATATTGATTTGTGGTTGGAAGCGTTTTCATGACGAGTTGTTAGTTACCGACTTTAGATAGATGTAGCTATTGCCTGATACTATTTGTACTGTTCTGTAGAGCAGCGGTGGCCGAGTGGTAACGGCCCCGACTTACGAGTTGTAGGTCGCGGGTTCAAACCCTGCCAGGCGCATTACTTTGTGTAATTTATTTCATCACCACTGCTCTCAAAACGGTGAAGGAAAACATCGTGAGGAAACCGGCATGTCCTAGAACGAAAAATTCGAAGACTTGCGATATTCACCAACCCGCACTGGGCCCGCGTGGTGGATTAAAGCCCATTCCCTCTCCTAGAGAGGAGGCCTGAGTCCCTGCAGTGGGAACATTAAAAGGCTGACTATATGCTATATTTGTACTGTACTGTGTGTACCTGCTCGCAGAACAGATGGTCGATGGGGACGAAAGGTTCTGGAATGGCGGCCAAAGTCTATGACCAGTGCGTGTTGCCAGTGATGACATATGGCTCCGAAACGTGGTCGCTTACAATGGCCCTCATCAGAAGGCTTAAAGTCACTCAAAGGGCAATGGAAAGGGCTATGCTCGGAGTTTTTTTGCGTGATTGCGTCAGAAATGAAGAAATCTGCAAGAGAACCAAGGCTACAGACATAGCCCGAAGAATCACCAAACTTAAGTGGCAGTGCAAAAGACATATTGCTTGTAGAACAGATAGTCGATGGGCACGAAAGGTTGTGGAATGGTGACCACGTACTGGAAGACGCAGCGTTGGAAGGTCTCCCACAGGTGAGGGTCGCGGGAATCCGATGGATTCGAGACGCACAGGACCAGTCATTGTGGCGACATTTGGGGAGGCCTATGTCCAACAGTGGAAGTCTTTCGGCTAAAATGATGATGATGATTTGTACTGTGTCCTATAATTTCGAATACTATCTATTTTTACCAACTTTTAGTTTCACATGTCCCAACGTTTATATCCGTAATAAAATCTTGCGAATTAAATTTGATCCACTTCCCAGCTACTGATTGAGCTGAAATTTTGTATGCATGTGTAAATCAGATGAAAATTTAAAATTATTATGACATGGAGCTGATCTGATGAAGAAACAGGGAGGTGGTCATAGGAACTCAGATAACGAAATGTTTGAGCTTTTTGGAATGGTTTTATTTATTTATTTAAACTTCATCTGCAGTAGTGGTACATAGTCGGACTTAATGCAACAAGGCACTCTCTACCAGTCAACCTTTGGGTTAAAAAGACAACACTGTGGTAGGCTTGCACAATAAACAATAATTCAAACAGAAAAAAATAAATAAAAAGTAAGTTATTTATAACGTTATTAGTTACGTTAGTAACGTTTAGTTAGTTATTTATAGGTTTTGATAAGTATTAATTATTAAAGGTATATACCGTGCTATGAAAACTTGCTTTTCATTAAAAACATGGTTCTTTTTATCTTACCTCCCATTTATAATAATCCTCTTAATCCAAAAGTTTAATTGTTTTTTGTCTGAATAGTTTTGTTGACTGAACAGATTTGTATGAAAACGCACACGGGTAGACCAAAGGACTTTTTATTCCCGTAATAAGTCCTCATGTAAGCTTCTGAAAAGGATATTCGGGCTCCTACAACGTAAAAGGCAACTGAAGAACTAGGGGCAGTTTTAGTCAGCAAAAGTCAGACAAGTCACTCTACCCTAGAGCGGGAGAAGTTATTAGATTATTTCCCAGAAAAAAAACATTTTCGGCATTCGCGCAGGCAAAGTCACTGGCAAAAACTAGTTTTGAAACGGGACATAGGTATAGCCTTTAGTTCTTTAGTACTATTTTAACATTTTGTCGAAACAAACTTCGCTTCACATTGTTTACGAGTAATCTAAGAATTAACATATCCAATGTCTTTGTGTTTGGTCACTTACGAAAGTTCCGCAAATAAGACAACAAAGTAAGAAAGACAAAATAAGGTAAGTAGCGACATCTATGGCACCACTAATGAACTAAACTACGAATTCCTCCTTGACACAATAATAATTAGTACCCCGCATGATTTGAATATATACAAAAGCCCGAAATCATCTCACGGACAGTTTCCCACACCAGACATAACACCCGTCTGGTCGGAGGATCCTCCCTTTTCAATGGAGGCACACCAACGATTTGTTTACAGATTTTTTGCGTATAACATTAAGAAAATGGTCCAGCGCAAACAAACTAATTACAGGCGTGTAAATCGTTCACAAATTACTATTTACAATTAAAATATATAAGTTCAAACAATTTACATTACAGATTAAACAATATAACTACAAATAAAACCATGAAATTAATAACAAATAAATTAATATCCCAATAAAACAATTAAATTACCATTAGAATAATCAACTATAATTAGAATTGTTAACTTACTTGTTGCGCATACCTCCAAATAAATTTTAATAACTTTAGAATATTGAATAATCATTATTAGTATCTAACTAGTAAGATAGTTAGCGGCTTATAAACTGCCACGTACGATCCCCAAATAAATTTGACATCACAAAAATCTGCATCAGAGAAAAGAAAGAAAGGAAACATGTTAATTTAGCACAAACACATACAATGAAGAAATTGAAACTTAAAGTAGGAAAAAAAAAACAACAACATTGTGTGTCTCACGTCTGTGCCAAAATAAGTTCAATTCAGCATAATGCCAGACAACCACGTTGCCTGATGATACAACTAAATCTTGCTTTGAATGTACGCTACATCGTTGGACATCAATTATAGTAGTTTTACACGTGATTTGAACAAATACAACAGCTCAGCAACAACCATTGGGCGGGTGCCTATCAGACACAAAACACACATTGTCAGAGGATGGCCTAACGAAGGAGGCAGCCGAACTTGTGAGGAAGTGGACGTCCTCACGCCCCAGCCCCCGAACCCGATATTCAGCTACCGTAGGCATGGGCTTGCCGATAATGAGCAATAGGTAGCTCGCCGTCTGCTATCCCTCCGGACCGAGCTGTTGTCATCGACGACGTGTGGTGTTCCAGGCGCGCCTTTAGGAAATGTTAGTAAGAGCATGGGTTGACTTCCGAAAGGGAAACTCATGGTGTTAAAACGCAAGGGTAAAGAAGGAACAAAGGTGTGGTTTTAGTCAGTAAAAGTCTGACACGGTCAACTCCACCCTTAAGCGAGAAAAATCATTGGATGATTTCACTTTTAAAAAAATCTGGTCAGGCGATTCATCATTTCCAATGAAGGTTGCAGGTGTTTTTACTCTGTTCCACATGTCTCTAAAGCCAAGGGCAACAAAACTACGTTCAAGTTAATATACCACCACCCACTTATCATACAAACAACATGTTACCAAATCAAGTGACAACATTCCCTAACTCTGTCACTTATTATCTTTAGTTATGAAGGTCTTCGTAATCTGGTAGAACAATCTGTTGCCCTAATTTATACCTTAAGGTTATTGATGTAAGAAAGTTTTATTAATTAATAACTGTAACGGGAGTTGAGGTTTCTGATGTCATGATTAGTGTGGAAGAAGCTAGCGCTTAAGGATGTAGCGACATCTATGGCGTCACATAAGTACTGAGGAAATCCTGCAAAGTGCAATTAAAGTTCTCCGCGCAATTGGAACATGTACAACAGCCCGAAATTATCTATCGGGCCATTGCTTGCACCAGACATAACATCCGTTTGGTTGGATGATCATCCCTTTTCAATGGAGGTTTGCGGGACTTTAGACTGTGTTTTGGAAAGCTCCAAAAGAATAATGGAAACCATGTCAATATTTCTTTCATTACCATCAAGATATCTGCCAAAAGCTACTACACGTCTCACAATCAATGTGGGAGGCCTTCCTATGCTGCGTTTTCCGGTACGTGGTCTCCACTCCAGAACTTTTAGAAACATCTTCAACCCTAACTAAATTGCTAAAGAATGAAATCACATACTAAAATCTTTGCAGACGTCTCCAGGTAAGAGAGCGACTTTAGAGAGCTTTATCGTGCAGGGTAAAGTGGAGGGCACCAGATAGCAAACAATGTCGTTCACATAATGACTCAATTCATTCTGCTGCAGTTGTTGCCTTGCATGATTGTTAAAATTAGAATTGGCGTCCAACCTAATCAGCTGCAACTATAAGTAACTGTATTTTACATGGATTGCAGACAAGGGCCATTCACTGGATCAAACTTTCTGGCTTCCGATTACTGTTATGACTGTTAGAACTGAAGATCATCAAACGATATCCTGGACCATTCCTTTAACTGTCCTAGGTACGAAAGAGTCAGTCTATATGTAATGGATGGTAGTCCATCCACTAACTGACATCGCCAAGCGTTGCCTAACGTTGAAGATCAAACAGTTTATTTTACTTTTGCTTAGACAGGAGCTTCTCAATACGAACAAAACTAGTCTAAAACAAAGCTCTCAATATCTTTAGCTTTTCTTTTAGATAAATAAAATCCTTACTCTCCTAAATCGTCGTAAAGTATTGTGGAATGTCAAGTGACGTGTTTGGAGCTCTGTTTTCAAACGTATGTAATAGCGCTATATAACTTACGATTGAGAGCATTCAATTGATATGTTTAAGTGTTCTTTATTTCTTTGCTTAGATTTTGAAGTAATATCTTAGTCATTTGTTGAACCGAAAACATTTATATGTCGGTGAAATCAATAGTTCAGAAGCCAGTTTGACAACAAAGCGAAGCGCTGAGCGACGTATACGCTTTGACAAAGTCTGAAAAGAGAAAGAAATGATCAAGACCCCGAGAGCTCTCTTGGTTTTTGGACTTTGTGCGGACAACAGTGCCTAGAAACTGTCTCTTAGCTCGTTGTGAATTGAACCTAAGGCCTACATAATAATACATCAGTTTTGTAGTCTAATAGTTTGTTTATTGCTCATTATTCACTCATCACCAATACGACATGTTTTCTAGAGGAAATTTCCACTTTAATCGGTAATCTAAACTGAAATGTAAGTGGGTATGCTTTATGATTAAACAAGTCATCCTCTCCACCGAATTTCGATCACGGTGGCCAATCTCAAAATTGGTCAAATTATTATTTAAGAATTAGTCAAGTACGAACGTACGGAGATATACACACTTCCTGTTTCTTTACTTTTATAGTCCAATGGAAAGTCAATCTGACACGGTCGGAGAGAGATTAGGTGCAGGACCAACGGGCTCACGTGCTTTCCGAGGCTAGGGAGTACCATACCTCCAACTTACAAACTCCGGGCTCCTATTGATTCATGAGTACCCTAGGGATATGGGTTGACATCTGAAAGATGCTCTTTGCATTCCAGGACCACGGATAAGCTCGTGGTCCTAGAACGTAAAGAGCAGCTGAAGGAACACAGGTGAGGTTTTAGTCAGTAAAAGTTTGAAACGCCCTTTCACTCAGCCATAGAGCGAGAAAAGTCATTACATAATTTCCATTCTCAAAAAAAAAAAAAACAAACTTCTAGAAGTTTGTATCTACCGATCGGATGATGTGGTCAGGATTCCAAGAATCCGATAGATGCGAAACACACAGGACACTATTGTGGCGACACTTGAGGGAGGCCTATGTCCAGCTATAAACGTTTTTTGACTGAAACAATGATGACTTATCTTAAAAATAAAAGTAGGTAAGAACAAAAATAAGTTTCTAAGAATAAAATTATTTTATCCCTCAAAGAAAATCCAATAAAACTAAAGTAACTTCGCCATTATGAAGTTGATTCAAATGCTATCAATATTTCTTCTGAAAACTTGAACAAATCCCTAAGTAAGAGCTTATATACACGAGGGGCATGTTAGCAACGGCAGGCAACATGGCGTTTGTGTGTCATCATCATCATCATCATCATTTCAGCCGAAAGACATCCACTGTTGGACATAGGCCTCCCCCAAATGTCACCACAATGACCGGTCCTGTGCGTCTCGCATCCATCAGATTCCCGCAACCCTCACCAGGTCATCGGTCCACCTTGTGGGAGGCCTTCCAACGCTGCGACGCTGCGTCTGCGTTTGTGTGTATGAGCTCTAAATGCTCCGCAGACCATGGCCGACCTTCGATCCTGCATCACGTGCCCTGTTACGTAGGGACCTAATGACAGCATCAGCGGACGGCACTGCCGTGGCCGAAAACTGGTCCAAGCAAGGAATTTAACTAGTTTTGCCATCGATACGCTAAGAAGAAGAAGCTCTGAATGCTAGTTATGAAGGTACCTAAATAAAAATGCGTCTGTATCGTAATTTAAAAAGTTATTACAATTTTTTAATTAAAGATGGCCGTTTTAATTAATACTTTGATGTACTGTTGAATTTTTAACGTTGCATATTCATGAATTACTTTGGAATGAGGTTGCATTTTTCGTGGAAATTGTAAATAGAGCAGCAGAGAAAATGTAAATTGTACGTTGTTGAATGGTTTAATAATTCGCTTTTCATTATATTTGTATGTGATTTATATTTTTATGTTCAGAATTCTAAAAAATAACATCATTTTTCAGCTTAAAATTGACGCACTGCAGTGTCTTCTTAAACACTTTGACTAGCATTGATGATTAATAAGATTTTCTCTTTATTATTGAATAGCTTTTGCCCGAGACTTCGTCCGCGTAGATGTCGAAAATGGTTATATTTGGTGTTTTGAGATACGAAAATATGAAATATTATTTATTATCTTCGTCGTGTGTGATAGTCCATTGAATTGTATGGCAAGCGAAAAAGTACCCAGTGTGGTGCCTAGGATATTAAAGAATAATTATACCAAGTTTCATCGTAATCGAACCGGTAGTTTTAGCGTGATGCCTGAACAAACAGACAGACAAAAATGTTTTTAATCACATTTTTGGGTTCGGGGGCCGGTCTAGTAACACCCCCTGCTATTTTTTTTTTGATATTTTCAATGTACAGAATTTTCACTTCTACAGATTTATTATAGGTATAGACGTTCACGTTTGACTTCTATCTCACCTGATGGTAAGCGATGATAATGGTGGACGATTTGCTTTTAATTTGAGAATAACCATCCAATGACTTCTCCCGCTCTAGGGTGGGGCGCGTGATCGTGTCAGACTTTTATTGACATTAAACATTAAAACCCACTGCTATGTTTCTTCTTTGAGTACACTTGCTTAGAAAAATCCTATTCAATCTTGACTAGATACGCCTTTATAACCTAAGGGTTGTAGCTATTAGGAAATACAGATTCCGGCAGGGAATTCCACTCCTTAGCTGTCATCATCATTATCATCAGCCAAAAGACGTTCACTGTTGGACATAGGCCTTAAGCGTTGCCACAACGACCGATCCTATGCTTCTCGCATCCAACTCGTTCCCGCGACTCTCACCAGGTCGTCGGTCCACCTTGTGGGAAGCCTTCCAACGCTGCGTTTTCCGGTGCGCGGTCGCCACTCTAGAAACTTTCGGCCGTCCGTTCAGCGAGCAATGTGCCCTGCCCACTGTTCTCTTTCGCATCACCCATGACCCCAGTAGGCAATGACTCTGCTGGGCCCCTGCGGTTTGCTGACAACTCCTTGAGGCGCGTGTGGAACACTACGCGCCGTCGACGACTTGGGCTCAGTCCGGACGGTTACCGGACGCTCGGACGGCGAGCTACCCATTGTTTGCCATCAACAGGCCCGCGCCTACGGTGGCTGGAAATCGGGATCAAAATCCCGGCGGCTGGGGCGTGAGGGGCGTTAAGGTGAGACTGGACGCCAAATCAAACATAGGTCAACAAAGGCAAGCAGATCATTGATTGTTCTTTGAACTTATCAGACCTAGAATTTAAAATAATTGAGTACTCTCGCGCCTGAACGCAACTTCAATTAAATACATTAATTGTGCATACAGGTAAAGAACGGAATTCAGTGGAATTTAAGTATTCTGATAGTTAAGAATTAAGTGATTTAAAGTCAAGAGTGAATAGGTTACTTCTAGGCAAGCTGGCTTATCGTCGACCACATCGTCGCTTACCGTCAACGGCCAACCCAAACCCAAAATGTATACAAAAACTAAGAAAGATTTTACAAAATTCACCCCTAAGGGGATGAAATAGGCATCCAAAGTTTGTGTGTAGAAACCTATTTACACGCGAATAACGTAGACTGCAAGCGGAGGCTCGAAAAAAAATCAAACTACTTTTAAACTAATTTATTTTTAATAAAAAAATTACAATTAATTTTAGTGAAACCTATTCGATTCTGGAATATGGAAGGACCAAAAATTGGTTCACAATACTATATTCCACAATAATATTCCACAACCATCTCACAACGCCGTCTAGCCTCAAGGTAAGCAGAGCTTTTGTTATGAGTACTAGACAACTGATAAACACACTTATATATACCCAGACAAAGAACAAATGATCGTTTTCATCACCCAAACATTTGTCCTGGGTGGGAATCGAACCCACGACCTCCGGCATAGCAGTCAGGGCCACTAACCACTAGACCAACAAGCCAGTCAAAATAACTTATTGCTAATATGCAGTTTTGCTGCGTCGGTGGCTTGTGGCTGGCCCAAGTGTCGACGATACAGTTTTCATGTGTCCGGCATCAATCGAATGAATTGCTGGGTCAGCGATATCCAGGATCCGTATGTAACACACGAATGAAGACGCTGGCAGACACTTGTCGATAATAATAAAGAAATTGCCTATACGCCTTTTTTTTATTGGGTGGGAAAATCATCTTATGATAAAATCCGCTCTTGGGCGGAGCGGGAGATAGTGTCAGACTCTTACTGACCAAAAACCCACTCCTGTTCCTTCGTTGCCTTCGTCCCAGGGCCCCGGGTTTCGCTTTCACACTACCCGTGGCTCCAGTAGGCTTCGACCCTGCTGGGCCCCTACGATTTGCTGACATCTCCTTGAGGCGCGCGTAGAACAGTACGCGCCGTCGACGATTTGGGCTCGGTCCGGTTACCGGACGGTCGGACAACGAGCCACCCATTGCTCGCCGTCCGCAAGCCCGCGCCTAATACGCCTTAAAAAAAAATACAACCAAACTAACCTTATTTTGAAGTCAGTTAAAAACATGTTGAATCCACAGGCGTTCCATTACCTATTCAGGGCTTAAGTCTGAGACGAACTCAAGTTGACCACAGGCATTTATTATGCAAGTCGCTATTTTCAGTCTCACGTCGTATTTGCGTGAAACATGTACCTGAGAGCGTTTGTATATTATTGTGTCAATTTTTACAGAAGATTTTTAGATGTCTTGTTACAGTAGCATAAGCCTATGCATAGCATAATCAGCCTTGTAATTTTCCCTCTGCTGGGAATCAGGCCTCCTCTGTAGGAGAGGGAATGGGCTGTAATCCACTACGCGGGCCCAGTGCGGGTTGGTGAATGTCACATGTCTTCGAATTTTTGGTTCTAGGACATGCCGGCAGCATATGTATAGTATGCGGCAACATATGTATAGTATGCGGCAGCATGCACAGTAACATAATCACTTATTTATTTAAACTTTATGCACAAGTAATAAAGACTGTATAAAAGCGGACTTAATGCTTTAGGCATTTTCTACCAGTCGACCTTAATATAGGCTAGGGCTACGAAAATTTTTGAAAGAGATACCGTGGTTCTGGATCGCAACGAAGAAGGATATAAGTGGGTTTAAGAATGTCCAACACCCGCTCCACCCAAAAGCGCAAGAATTCATTAAATAATTACCCACTCCAAAAAAACAACACATGAGCGAAGGACTAAAAGAGTCACTTACCGAGGCACATGAAATGCATAGCGATATTGAGGGAGGCGGGAGGTTGTTAAGACTTAAAGGCCAAACTTTAAATCATAACTTCGACTGGCCTGTTGGTCTTGTGGTTAGTGGCCCTGACTGTTATGCCAGAGGTCGTGGGTTCGATTCCCACCCAGGACAAATGTTCGTGTGATGAGCACAATCATTTGTTCTGTGTCTTGGTGTAATTTATCTATAATACGTAGGTATTTAGAAATATTTAAGTATGTTTATCATTTGTCTAGTACTCATAACACAAGCTCTGCTTAGCTTGAGACTGAACGGCGTTGCGTGATAGTTTAAAAAAGAAAAAAACAATACAACAAGCTTAACATAAAAGACTTAATAATCAATCAAAAAATATTCCTGTTAGTAATTTTTTTTTTAAATTTCTGTCTCATACAATATTTAGGAACCTAATTCGCCGACAGAGTCCTATTAAAAATAATGCAGACTGTAATCATTTTATAGCGACATTGTTAACCAATGCGAGGAAAACGTGCGTAAACCGCTTTCGTTAGAAGTTAACTTTAACTGGGGTAATGGTTCTTTTGATTACCCTAAACACGACACCGCTTTCGCGCGTAGCTCCAACATAAGGAAAACTTGGCCCAAAAAAAAAGAAAAAGTAGACTATTTAAAATTGAGACTCAAGCCTAAAAGAAATGTTTTTAACGGAATAAGGAAAAAAAACCGACCAAGTACAAGTCCGACTCGCGCACTGAGGGTTCCGTACAAACTTATCTTTGTAAAAAGTTCAATTTCCGAATGGAATCGCGAAGGTTTTTTCAGAATAGTAATTTTTTTTTTGTAGCTTAACAAAATTACTGTTTTCTGATTTGTACATAAATTTGTGCTGTAAGACCTTACTTTAAGCAAAATTTTAGGATTTAATTTCAACTCGATTCATCCAAGTGTTTGACAGATAGACAGACAACAGACGGACAACAAAGTGATTTTATAAGGATTCCGTTTTTTCCTTTTGAGGTACGGAACCCTAAAAAATCACAAAAAATCAACGTGAAACGCTTAAATATTTATTTTTGTATGTTTTTAGTATTTGTTTTTGTAGAGGCAACATAAATGCATCATCTGTGAAAACTTTCAACTATCTAGCTGTCACGGTTCATGAGATACAGCTTGGTGACAGACGGACAGACAGATAGACGGACAGCTGAATCTTATGAATAGGGAACGCTAAAAAGAAAAAATATACTATTTAAAATTGAGACTTGAACCTAAAAGGAATGTCTTTAACAGAATAAGGAAAAAAGAACTCGAAAATAAAAGCCTTTTTTTTCAAGTTTCACTCTACATTTTCCACCAATCACTTTGGCACAGAAATTTGACACTGACCGCGTACATAAAAACTTGAAAACTGTTTCGTATACAACCACATAGATATACTCAATTAAAATTCAAATGCATGTGGACATCGTTAGTGGAAGAGAGACAAAAGATTTGCGAAGTCGAATCGCACCCTTTAATTTAGTTCTGTTCGAAATCCAACTCTATGCAGCTAGATGTTTGGGTCTATTTTTGGGCGTGCTGAAGAAAAGTTCAGTTCATTACAAAATGAAATGTAGGTATCGGGTGTAGGATTAACGACGCATGCGCGAATCACACAGTCAGACGTTAGTGTGTAGACGGACGCGGTACGAAGCGCATGCCAGCGCCGCCTGCCGGCCGCATAGGAAACTAAACATGAAATTCGAAATTAAAGTGTACATAACATTGTGACAGCAAAGTGTCAGTGTGCTGTGGATTGCATTTTAATTTTTTTAAAGTGATTTTTTTTTCACAAATATATGAATTTTTAATGTGCGTTTGCCAGTGCCGCATAGAGCCTACAGAGCCTTCTGAACACAGGTTTGTGAATTAAATTACTTTGTTGCGTGCTCAAACTCAGAAATTGTAATGTAATATTTTTAAGTAATACTTTGTTCCGACAGTCGGGCCACACTTTGCTACCATATTTATTAATAACAAAATTTTGTTGGGTTTTTGTCACGATACGGTGAAATGTACCTATATTTCACTTTTTTATTCAATTTTCTTTTTATATTGTAATAAAAAGTTATTAATTGGGTACATTGTTACTTTACGACTGAATCCGCTATTATTTAAATTACTTTCAAACTGTTCAGAGATAAAAAAACGTCGTTACTTACTAATGTGGACTAATGCTTACCCATTTTTGTATCCTATCTCGTAAACGGCTGACCTCTTTTTCATGTAGCAATTCACAAAAGACATCTGCTTTGTTTATAAAATATGAGTTAAGTGATTTTGATAACTTAGAAATTGCTGTAATAAATTGTAAAGAAAGGTACGTTTGTGCAAATACATATACATCTTTTTCTCATGAATTCTTTACTCCAGTTGATAAACGATGTGTCATTTGGTTTAACTAAACGTTTGTTAGATATTTTTGCTGAATAGCAAAAAAGTATGGCAATTATTCGGAGGCCGTCAAGTAAAAAGAATGTTATATTTAAACCGTATCTTCCTACGTTTATTGTAAATCCTTCGGGGATGTGACTTATTGTTCTATTAGATAAAACAAATGCTTCGATTGATTTAAGTCTAGAAAAACATTATCGTACTGTTTTATATCGTTATTGCCTCCCACAAGTAAAATGAGGCATATAGATATTTTCAACAGTAAAATATAACAAAAACAAGTATTAAATCAATGTTCTATTCCGAATCTAACGAAGATTTATTCAGTATTATCATTATCAATTTAGGAAAGTGTAGATGAAATGTGTGAATCATTTTCTCAACGTATAGAATTATAAGTGGTTTGGTTACTGACGAAAGAGCTTAGTTCTTTGTGATCCTTAGTTACAAAGAGGTATATACGAGTATAATAATTCCAAATTATTGTTTTATTTATTAAGTACTCTAGGACCATGAGCACTGGCGTAGCTACCAATGGGCTAGGCGGAGCAGTGCCCCGGGGCCCCCAAGCTTGGGGGGCCCCAAACCTGGTTCACAATACTCTTATTGAACTGGCGAAAATTCTCCTACCTTTAAAATCTAATGGAATAGGTTGCAACACTAATTACGGCAACTCGTTTTGGTCAGTAAAATTCTGACACTCCCTCCCAGTCACCCTGAGCAAAATAAGTTATTGGTTGATTTCCCGCGTAAAAAAGGAGCCAGAGTTTTTATTTGCCGCAGGGCCGGTTGTCATCTAGCTACGCCACTGACCATGGGGACAGAACCGATCAAGTTTTTGGATGATGGGCTATAATTTATATCTTTATAAAGTAGTTTTTTGAGTCTACATATGTAGATAGTGGGAGTTGGCCTCTTGTTGGCTAAAGAATCATTTTAGGTATTTTTTGCATTAACAGCGATGCGGTGCGATGGACAAATATTTGATGCCTAATGAATTCTTTTTTCTTCTTTTGCATCTTGATTGCTTAAAATAGAATTATTACCTTGTTATTTTCTTAAAACTGCGCCTTCAATTTTAATGTTGTTTTTCGGAAAACTAAACTATATATTACAGCACACAATTCTATGAAATAACTTCTCTCAACTCTAGCAAAGAACTCGGTAACATCATCTAACTCACATTCTTCCCTTTCTGTTACAAAGCTGCCTTTAAAGGCTTTTACGGTGGTCTTGCTTTTACGTCTGGTTTCATGATGCCATCAGTTCAGTAGAGATCTAGACTAAAATGGGCTTTTTGTGAGTAAAGTCAGACGGACTCATTTGTCTTGGTCATTTGTTAGTCTCCTAAATGAATCTTAAAGTAATATTGAAGTTTCAAGGACTGATGTAATTAAAAGCTTTGTAGGAACTGTAATTACGGAGAGTTTTTAAATAATAATGATTGAATAACTGAAGGGAGTTATTGTGAAGTTGTTTTTTTTTTAATGATATGAACCGGTGCTTGAATGCACGGTTCATGTTTCAATCGAGGTTCCACCTGATGGTAAGCAGTGATGCAATCGTTAATGGTAAATTGTACCAGTTAATTAAGATCTTATTCACTCTAGCTTTGAAGATATCTTAATTATAATCGGACGGGAAGACTGCAGTAGCCAAATTGTTCCAATCCTAATAATTGAAGTCTGTGTTTCCTGATAACTATAACTTAAAGGTCTTTAAGTCAAGAGTGAATAGGATGCTTCTATGGCAAGCGTGCTCCATTGTCGGCCTCATCATTGCTTGCCATCAGGCGAGATAGTGGTCAGAGGCGGGCCTATACGCAACAATAAATAAAAATTGTGGTGTTTATTGAAAAATAAAAATGTTATACATTACTTTAGTCTTTTCCCAATTTTGCCGGGCTCGGCTTTTAGTCTTCCAAGATGTTAGTAAATATCTTTATTTTACATCATGTGACTGTCTATGAGACTTTCACAACTCATTAATTGATTACAGGATATCCTTTGGTAAGATTGGTTTTAAGATGAGTAACAGATTTGCCTGCTAAGGTCTTCCCATCCGATTATAATTTGGGTGTATTCAAGGCTAGAGTGAATAGGCTCTTAATAAACTAGTGCACCTCACCGTCAACGATTGCATCACTGCTTACCATCAGGTGGGATCGCAGTCAAGCACTAGTTTAAATCAAATTAAAAAAAAAAACTGAAACATTAACAAATCTGAGATAAATTGAAAATGAACTGTATTAATATAACACTACAAGCAACACACTTATGAAAGCAATACAACTACAGAAATCACGAACAATCCAAGCTTTTCTTTAATTTAGAAATCATATAATATCTGACAATGCCACCCCACAATTTTAAGGGGAAAATAGAACCCTTGAAATTTGCGTGGCTTAAGCAATTCACGTTTTATTTATTGGGTTCATAAAAATAGCTTTATTCTAAGTATACAATGTATAAGATTAATAAATATACCTGCATAAAGGTTATGGCGTCAAAATATTGATGTTGAAACAGTTGCCAAGTTTTCTTCTCCTAAACCGTAGCCAAGAAAAGAGAGATGTAAACCAAATGCAGGTTCCAATTTTAAAACCAGGTTTTTCGTAAGCTGGTTTGGACAAGACAATCTTTATGATTTTAATCGTTTGGAAAATCAGACTTGCTTCTGCCGGCACAAACGCCGAGAAACTGAAATCGACTTTGTTTTATTTGTTAAAAGTCAAAGAGGATGTATTGAAAAATAAATCAAAAGTGATTTATTCAATTCAATTTTTTTAAATATTATAAACTAGTGTTTGACTGCGATCCTACCTGATGGTAAGCAGTGATGCAATCGTTGATGGTGAGGCGCAACTAGTTTATGAGAGGCCTGTGATATAAATGTGTCAAATGATTCATCATCACCAATTCAGCCGAAAGACGTCCACTGTTGGACATAGTCATCCCCCAAGTATCGCCTCAATGAACGGTCCAGTGCGTCTCGCATCAATCGGATTCCGGCAACCTTTACCAGGTCATAGGTTCACCTTGTAGGAGGCCTTCCAACGCTAAGTCTCCTGGTACCTGGTGGCAAATTCCAGAATCCGTTCTGCGAGCCTGCCCTGCTCATTGCCACTTGAGTTTGGCGATTCTTCGTATTATGTCGGTAACCTTGGTTCTCTTGTAGATATCCTCATTCCTGATTCGAAATAATCGCCAAATAATTGTTATATGATATTTTATGTCGGCAAAGGAAATAAAAGCGACCCAAAAGAAGGGTAAGAAAGATCTTAATGGTCTGAAAACATAATAATACGTGTAGGAAAACGAGATAAGAATAAAGGGACCAGTGATCGTAAACGTATGATGTTGAACGATTACAATAGACTTCCATTCAAAGTATATGATCTATATCATAGCTATAGGTACTAGGTTCGTATATAATTATTCCAGTAATATGTCGTGGCCAGTTAATAAAATTGATAACTTTATGATGTCACTAACCATTTCTTGAAATAATTGCATTTCATGATATAGTCAGCTCAAACAGGCCAAATCTGGTTAAGTCCAATCTATAAAGCCTTAAGCACAGGGGTAGGGTAGCCAGCCCTTCGGTGTTTTACAGGATGCATTTTAGAGAGTGTGCGCTGGAATTGCATGACTTAATTCCACCGTCTCATTTCTACCATCGGACAATCCGACGAACGGCGAGTTAACTCTTACGTTGTTGAAACCTCTACAGTCTCGACTAAGCGTTTCGCCTCATCGTTTATACCTCGTACATCGAGGGACTGGAACAATTTGCCTTCAAGGCTAGAGTGAATAGGCCCTTAATAAACTAATGCGCCTGGTTAGGCGCACTAGTATAAAGGCGATCAGGTGGGACCGCAGTCAAGCACAGTTTATAACAATAAAAAAAAATCACTCAAATTTTAACATTTAATGATGTCAATTCAAGTTTGACCACAATTATCATTAATATAGAATGTCGATTATTAGGGAGGCCAAAGAAAAGATGGATGGATTGTGTGAACAGTGATATGAAAAAAAAGGAAGTTAGTGATAGTATGACGGTTGACAGGATAGAATGGAAGAAAAAAACGTATTACGCCGACCCCAAATAAGATGGGACAAGGGCAGGAAGATGATGATGATGATAGAATGTCGATTATTGTAAAAAGACTAACGTAGCGTTTGTTTCTGCACCGTCCTAAGTTGACTGGTAGAGAACGCCTAAAGCATTAAATCCACCTTTGTATCTTTAGTTGTATGAAGATTAAATAAATAAATATGTATCGCTCTTGTAATAACAAATATAAACTTAAAATAAAACTCTATATAGAAAATCGTATGGATGTTATTAGTTCAACTAAACCATAGTTGCGTTCGAAAACAGCATATTTCATTACACATTTCCCTTCATTTTGAAAATTATTATTTGCGTTTGAGAAAGAATGTATTGTTTGCCGCTATGTTCCGTCACATCTACCGGTAGACAACATAAGTATTTTACGGTAAAATCACTCTTGTTTGACCAATAATAATCATACGTTCAGATTTTCATATCGTTTAACGCAGAGTTAATTTGACTAGCCCATATCATAATACAGTCAGCGGTTTTTATATCATGAAATACGACCATTTAACGAAATGTTAAATTCTAAGATTTGGTCACGACATATACTTTAAGTAAAGACTCAAAATTATACACTTCTGAATTTATTCCTGAAACCGACATCATTATACCCATATGGAGTTCCACAAAGCTCTATATTGGGACCACTTGTAATTCACATTCCATAATGACGCTTAAATTTCTTATACGCTATAATGAACACAATAATTTGGTCTAACAGCCTCTTTGTGATGCTGACAGCTCATTAATCAACAAGTTACCTTTTGTAGGAATATTTAGTATGTTCTGTTGCCGGAAAACAAGGTAAAATCCGATATTGATTGTCGCATTCACTATCATCAATCATTTGTTTTCAACTCTGTTTTCATTAGTGTAATTATTTTTGAAACAGTATTCATTGATATAAAATTTAATAATGATAAAGGATTGTAAAATTTTCATTAATTGTATGAAACCAAAATTGATGGTGATAATGATACACAAGTTATTGATCACGTTGTTTTAGCAGTATATTTTTTTATGGTTGATAGGTTCGCGCTTGACCGCTATCGCATCTGATGGAAAGAGACAATATCGTCGACGATGGAGCGCGCTTATCTACAAACAACCCATTCACTCTTGACTTAAAGATCCCCAGGTTGTAGCTATCAGGAAACACAGACTCCGGCAGGGAATTACGCTCTTAACTGTAAGCAAAATTAATGTGTTCCTAAAACGTTTTGTGCGTATAGGTGGGATATCCACTACGTACTGGTGGCACATCAACGTACACCTGGTGGTACAATGATGGAACGGGCTCGTCATCATCACACGGGAGGTCCGTGGCTACTTCGTGAATCGGTGTGCCAGGAGCCGATCTAAGTCCTGGCTTCATAATATAATTAGGCTGAAGCCATCCAGCTAAATATGATTAACAATAAAACTATTATTTCAAGTCAGAAAGAAACAATCACCATTTCAGCCGAAAGACGTTCACTGCTGGACATAGGCTTCGCCCAAGTGTCACCACAATGACCGGTCCTGTGCGTCTCGCATCCATCGAATTCCCGCAACCCTCACCTGGTTATCGGTCCACCTTGTGGGAGGCCTTCCAACGCTGCGTCGTCCGGTACGTTGTCGTCATTCCAAAACCTTTCGTCCCCATTGACCATCTGTTCTGCAGGCAGTGTGCCCTGCCCACTACTACTTAAATTTGGTGATTCTTGGCGGTAATCCAATATTTTATTTATTGGGGACAAAAAAAGTAAATTATTCAATCTGCCTAACCTGTTCCCAACTATGTCGGAGTTCGCTACCAGTTGGAATGGATGCAGGTGAGTAGCAGAATTTTACATGGAGTGACTGCGTACCTGACCTTCACAATTCAGTACCTGGGCAATTCGATACCTTATGCAAAACTGGCTTACATGTACAAATCGATGTTTAATCACTTCTAAAACCATTTTTTTTTAAATTGGTGAATAATAATAAAATAACTTTTCTTGTTCAAAGTTAAGTGAGAGAAAGTATTGTAATATGGGCAAAGATTTAAAGACACCAATTTTTAATGTCTACGAGTAGTTCAATGTACTATTATTATATTGTTAGAAGCACTCTTTATTAAACTATTTATAAAAAATATATTATTTGAAGAAAGAATGAAACAAAAAATGTTTACTCGTGCCTCACACAATCGTATAAACTAAAATTACACACTAAAAAAAGAAAGGTATAATCAGTGCGAGGCCAAAAAGGCGCCTAACTCAGCATATGCTGCGTTATTTAAAACGATAAATAACGCAGCGCTGGTATTCTGTTATTTGCTTAGTCTTTTATTATTTGACAATCTCTATCAATATAATTATGTTTCGAATATCTCCAACTATGCTTTTTCTTACCATAAACCTTAAAAGTATAACTTGTCAGTTTGCCAGTATCAGACTTTTCCTAACTGAAACCCTCTTGTGTTCTTTCAGTTGCTAACCTCTGACACCTTTTTTTGGATTCTGCTGCTGCTAGGGTGGATTGAGAGGGAGTGTAAGATTTTTACTAACTAAAACCTATCTGTGTTTCTTCAGTAGCTCTTTAGGTTCTAGGGTCGTGGACACTTTCGAACGATCCCGTAGTCCACCTCCTCTGAGACCTGATTGTTGTCTATTAGTCTTCTTCTATGCGTGTCGATGGTAAATCTAATTAAATTATTTGCCTAGCCCAGTATTCGGCTGTCATTACGTCCCTCCATGAACAGGTAGATGAAAGGGCATGGCACAGGGCATTTGATGCAAAATGGAAGGTCGGAGTCGTTCGAGAACCTCCTTCTGTGGAGTTAATTTTTGCAGCGCCCAACCTCAATGCGGAGTCTGTTTAGAGTTTTCCAGATTGGCTATGGCAACTCGTGTCCAGGAGAGAGACTTTCCAATGACTATTTAGAGTTATTAGTAGTCGAAAGTTGTTAAGAAATGTTAACATCATGAACTCATTGTAAAATTATTTCCTAGACGGACGTAGAACACTAAATTTAAAAGTCAATGGATTTTAGTTAAGTACATACCTTAAAATTATAAAAAAATCAATACAATTAAAAAAAAAATGGTAGTATGGGGTATATGCGGTGATATTGTCGTCAATGAATCATATATGCCTAGAAGTGACCTATTTACGGATACAGGTATATTTTCCAAAGCAAAAAGAATCTGGTCTTCAGAAAGATAAATCTGACAGCACTAGATTAAAGTCAAGACTTTTAGTATTCAGTCATTCATTCCCAGTATTTATAATGCTATATTTACAACCGCATCTGTTTAGGCTAGAATGCCAATCAAAACATTTGTGTGAAAGACTTGGATGATGACAAAAATGCGTGGTGACGGCATAATTATCCGACCTTCTGAATCGACTAGCTTTTAAATATCTAGCATTTAATACTTCAACTTCATGATCTTTCTTTATTTTTTGAGGTGGGAAATCATCAAATAGGTAATCAATAGCAGAGAGAAGGAGTGTCAGACTTTAACTGACTATAACCCACATGTGCTCCTTCAGTAGCTTTTGAGTTTCAGAGACACGGTGACTCTTTCTTAAAACAGTAATTCTACAGTCCATAATTGTTCTCCAGATATCCTAATTTACTTAGTGCCATTACAGCATATCTTTTTTTTTGAAGAAGAACTCGTGATAACAGCCGCATAAGTAGATGTCTAAGATAAGCTGAGGTCAATGCGACGATGCACGTAGAACGTCATCCATTTACAATGGATGACGTTCTACGTGCATCGGAAAGCATTTTTAGCCTCAGTGTCATTTGTAGAACTATGATAGTCGTTACTGATTTTCAAAAGCCATGCAATAATTTTTAAACGTTGTTATTGGAATTAAATTTATTTATTTATTCTGACAGTATTTTCGCCAAGAGGTATCATCATTTCAGCCGAAAGACGTCTACTGTTGGACATAGACCTCCCCAAGCGTCGCCACAACTACTGATCCTGTGCATATCGCATCCACCGCATTCCCGCGACTTTCACCAGGTCGTCGGTCCACCTTGTAGGAGGCCTTCGCCACTCCAAAACCTTTCGGTGCCAACGGCCATCTGTTCTGTGAGCAATGTACCCTGCCCATTGCCACTTAAGTTTGGCGATTCTTCATGCTATGTTAGCACCCTTGGTTCTCCGGCGGATATCTTCATTTTTGATTCGATCATGCAAGGAAACTCCGAGCATAGCCCTTTCCATTGCCCTTTGGGTGACATAAAGCCTTCTGATGAGGCCCATTGTGAGCGACTACGTTTTGGAGCCATATCTCATCACTACCAACACGCACTGGTCATGGAATTTCGTCTTGAGACACTGTGGTATGTTGGACGAGAAGATACCGTGCAGCTTCCCGAACGCTGTCCAGTCGAGTCGGATTCGAGGGTTGACCTCTTCCTCGATCTACCCAAGAGGTATCGTTTTACCAAATTACTGGGTTTAAGACGTCAGATATGCGTTGTTCCATGTAAAATGATAATATCTAGCTCCATTTGGTTTGATTGGAAGCCATATTTAAAACTAATTCGGAAAAAGCTTGGCAGATTATCAGTTTTCTTCTATACATTATCAATATCCTTTCTAGCCAAGACATATTTCAAACAATCCATGCATTGTTTGTTCAGCTTTCTTGTAACCTTGTTTACTTTCACACGTAAAATTTCGTCAACAGGACTTTAGCCTATACTGTTTCAATTGATTTCCGCCCTACTTTTCGATCACTGGTTCAGATTTGTTTTTACAAATTGATTTCTGATTCTATCTATTTTATTAGCACCAGTCGTTCCTTCAAGCATTTTCATTCCAGCAGCATCTATTTCTTCTATGATCTGAATAAAGACTGTTGAATTTGGGAATGATTTGAGAAAACTTCTTCTTTCTTCTCCCAGCCAATTACAATTTCATCAACCATAACATGGTAACCTAAATCCCTCAGATATCCAAGCTGTTGCGTCACAACTACACAATAGCTTTCCATTCAACGTGATAGCTTTTATATTCTTGTTTGTTGGGTGTGCCCGTTTGTGTAAACTGTAGTGTTGCTAGATTGTGGTAAAGTTTACCCTGCGAATAAATTAATGTGCGCTAAAAGTGAGGTATTGTTTATGGGGGGCCGAGAAATGAGTATTGTTGTGGTCTAGGAAATGGGTAAGGCATTATTTTTTGTCGTTGTTAAAACTGAAACAGAAGGAAGTAACTTTGCACGTTAGTCAGTTGAACAAATTAATTGTGTTGAAATCTAAAGACCTAACGTCAGAAATCTGCTTAAACGAGCAATAATATTCTGAATTATGAGGAAGTGGAATCACTTCAGTTATTGAATAAGGAAGCGAAAGTTATATTGTGTAAATAACTACTGATATGATGGTTAATGGTCAGTTGTGACAGAAAAAGAAATATTGCGACAGTCCCAAAAAAAATTAAGGAAGTTGCAATAGTACCATGATGGCAAAGAGTTAATGGCCCTGACTTACGAGTTGAACGATTTGATTGATTCATTGATTCAAACCACTTTAAGACGCTTTACCTCTTATCTTAGAACCAAAAATTCGAAGACATTGTGATATCCATCAACCCACACAGGGTCTGCGTGGAGAATTAGAGTTCTCCCAGAGTGGAGGCCTAAGTCCCAGCAGTGAGGATTTTATAAGGCTGCTATAGCATACCTTTTTGATCACCCTTAGTTGTAGTTAGATTTAGTACCTATTTAAATGAAATTTTATGACAAAAAAATAAGCTTGATATTCAAATTAATTCTAGCTCCTTTTATTTATTTATTTATTTAAACTTCATGTACAGTGGTGGTACATAGGCGGACTTAATGCCACAAAGCATTCTCTACCCGTCAACCATTGGGTTAAAAAGACAAAACTGTGGTAGGTGTGCACAATAAATAAATAACAGGTATTTTTGAAATAGAATGTAGTAACATTAAATTAAGTGGCTTATAATAATAAAATACGTATATATGCTAATATAATAAACTAATAAATACTATGATACATAAGAAAACATTCTAATTAAGAGAACTTAAAATATAGCAATTATGACGAAGACCAAACTAAGATTGAGAGAACTTCAAGTAGTAGTTCCGAATTTTACGCTTGAAGGAAAATTTACTTTCAGCTTTTTTGATGTCAAGGCCTTTTCAGTGTCGGCATGTTTTTGTAAAGCATGCCACTGACTGTACCAAACTTGTGTAATAAATAAGTAGCAATTCATGACCAGCGTGAGCTACAAATTGCAGTTTTAAACGAGTTTTCTGTATTTCCTGTGAGTCTGTACGTTAGTTTATTACAAATGTATGGGTCTTGTGCTGTGGCTCTGTGCTAGTTGTTTATTTTTTCCCTTGACTATTAGGTATTATATGTTAAGCTAGTGTCTTTCTTCATTTTCGTCTTCTGTTGCGTCTACGAGGACTTAAATACTAAAGTAGTCTCTTTAGTCTGAAACTTGGTTGAACTAATTTACAAATGTATTGGCCTCGTATTATGAACCTATGCTAGTTATCCACGCGCGCCTCAAGGAGATGTCAGCAAATCGTAGGGGCCCAGCAGGGTCGAAGCCTACTGGGGCCACGGGTAGTGTGAAAGCGGAACCCGGGGCCCTGGGACGAAGGCAACGAAGGAACAGGAGTGGGTTTTTAGTCAGTAAGAGTCTGACACTATCTCCCGCTCCGCCCAAGAGCGGGGATGTCATTAGGATGATTTTCCCACCCAATAAAAAAAAAAAAAAAAAAAACCTATGCTAGTTATTTATTTATTCCCTTGACTATTAGGTATTATACGTTAAGCTAGTGTCTTTTCTTCATTTTCGTCTTCTGTTGCGTCTACGAGGACTTAAACACTAAAATAGTCTGTTTAGTCTGAAACTTGGTTAAACTAATTGATCCATATTTCTGGTAAAACAATTATGTCTCATTTTCCTCCATTATTTTCATAGCAAGGTTCCTTCGTGCCTCAAAAAGCCTCATCTTGATTGTCATTTATGGACCTCTGACAGTCGTTACGGTATTCGGAAGTCAGAAGGCTGCACTGGTGTCAGCATTGACACTAGTGCTGACCAGGAGGATATGGAAGCAGGGGGAGGTCTGATAGGCTGTCACTCTGTGTGAAATACTGATATGCATTTGATTAAACTGGAAGCCAACCCAACATGCTTGAGATTGTAAGAGAAGTCAAACACTGCCAAACCTCAATGCAACTATGTATCATTATTACATGAATATTAATTTATCATTATTATTATTATGTATAGTGCTAGAACACATTACTGAAAAGCCATTAGGATTCATTAATGCATACATTACAAATACACATCGTAAGTTAGGTACCGAAGTTGTATTAGTAAATTATTTAGGTTATAATTAATAGCGCACACATTTACAATCCATATTCTACTACATATAAAATACCAAGCTCGGTTTTTAGGGTTCCGTAGCCAAATGGCAAAAAACGGAACCTCTATGGATTCGTCATGTCTGTCTGTCTGTCCATATGTCCCAGCCACTTTTTTCGAAACTATAAGAAACCTGTTGAAACCTGGTAAGTAGATGTATTCTGTGAATCGCATTAAGATTTTTACACAAAAAAAAAACAAAAAAAAAACAATAAATTTTGGGGGTATATACTGAGAACTGAAACTCAATTATTTTTTCATCAAACCCATACACGTGTGGGGAATCTATGGATAGGTCTTTAAAAATGATATTGAGGTTTTTAAAATATTTTTTTTCTAAACTAAATATTTTGCGCGAGAGACATTTCCAAAGTGGTAAAATATCCTCCCTCAATAAGAGAATGATAAAACTAAAAAAAAAATATATAATGTACATTACCATGCAAACTTCCACCGAAAATAGGTTTGAACGAGATCTAGTAAGTAGTTTTTTTAATACGTAATAAATCGTAAACCGTAATTTACCCTTCAAGTTTGCACGGAACCCTCAGTGCGCGAGTCCGACTCGCACTTGCCCAATTTAAAAAAAAATTTGGATGAGATTTTTTTTTTTATTGTTGCCGATGCTTGCTTGCCTAGAAGTAACCTATTCACTCTTGACTTAAAGACCCTTAGGTTGTAGCTATCAGGAAACACAGAGTCCGGCAGGGAATTCGATTCCTTAGCTGTACGCATAATGTGTTCCCAAAACACTTTTGTATGTATGGGTAGGATGTCATGTACCGATGGCGCAACGCCGTACGTCTAGTGGTCCGATGATGGAACGGACTTGGTGGAATTAAATTGTGCAATTCCAACGCATACTCCCTTAAATGTAATGGATAGAAAATCGAAAGACCAGGAACTCGGCGAAAATAATATCTTATACGAATATCTTCTCCCAATATGGGTGGAGCGAGTGGGATGGTCAGATTTTTATAGACGAAAACTTGTCCGTATTCCTTCACTTGACTTTTGCGTTGTAGAATCACGGCCGTCCGGTAATTGACCGGAGCGAGCCCAGTCGTCAACAGCGCGTAGTGATCCACGAGCTCATCAAAAAGATGCCAGCAAACCGTAGGGGCCCAGCAGGGCCGAAGCTAGGACCGCGGAGAATTTATGAAAAGGAAACCCGTAGTCCTAGAACGCAAAGGGCAACTGAAGGATGTCCTTCAATTGCAGACTTTTACTTTATAAAAGTCTGACACACCCTTGCGCTCCGCCCAGAGCGGGAGAGGTAATTGGATGCTTTCCACACTTTAAAAAAAGTGTCACCACCAAGAACGGTCTTATGCGTCTAGCATCAATCGGATTCCCGCGACCCTCACCAGGTCATCGGTCATCGATGTCGGTTTATTAGTATTTTTATATATCTAATAGAAAGGCTTCCGTTTGACTATTATATCATCTGATGTTAAGCGATGTTATGGCCAACGGTCGTGATGGAACACCCTTGCCTAGACACCAGGCTACCAGAAATCACAAAATTTTATTCAACATAAAACGAAACACCTATAGGTACAAAATGGCTTTATTTTGAATTTAGAACTCAAACCTGATTGGCACAATTTCGTAACGTTCATTTTTCGCGAAGCTTCGAGTCCCGACAAATGAAGTTCGGAATATTCAAACTTGGAACGAAATTCAAATGTTTGTGTATGTAACGGTAGTCCTCGAAGACTTTTTAAAAACTCGTACTAATTTAAAACTGGGATGAGGAAAGTCGAACAGAAACTTTCGAAAAAAAAAAACTGGGTGGGTATAAAAAGCAACTGAATTTATTCATTGTTGGGTTAAATATTTCTGTAGGTTTGCAAGGCAACAAGCTATTTTGCTTACTTTTAGTTTTAAAACATATGCGGGCTCTACTTTGTTCTTGTGCATACATATGTTTTATGTTAACTAGACTTAAATTAGGCGTCTTCAAGGCTAGAGTGAATAAGCTCTTAATGAACTAGTGCGCCTCACCATCAATGATTGCATCTCTACTTACCATCAGGTGGGATCGCAGTCAAGCACTCGTTTATTTTGTTACATTATTAACCTGTGGATATTTAACCATACGAATACTTCATCGTCCATCGATTGTCTTATTTAACCTTGGGTCCGTATAACGTGATATTTTTATTCATTTCTTTTTGTCAATCGTCCCGCTATCAGAAACCCCGTTTTTTCCATAAAATTTCATTTTTTCATCGTTTTCTTGGCTTTATTCTCCTGTTTATCTATATCCGTTTACGTACTTATAAATAAGGAATAGAATAGAATAAACTTTATTCTACACCAAAATAGTAAAAAATTTACAAAAACTTAAAAATTAATGGAAAGGAAACACTCCCTGTATCCTTTTTTTTTATTTATCTCATAAATTTTAAAAAATCGTTTAACATATTTTTGGCTCGTCAAACTTTATAGTTTGATGGCGAGAAACGCTCGTCATACAATTACTTCTATTACATCATAAAACAGTAAAAATATATATTTTTTTTAAACATTTTTTTATCTCTGTGAGGAATCTATTTGTCGACAACGGCAGATCCGGCGAATTATATTATAATTAGAGAACACATTCATTGTGCGTACAGCTAAGGAGTGAAATTTCGTGCCGGAGTCTGTTTCCTGATATCCACAACCTGAGAGTCTTTAAGTCATGAGTGAATAGGTGG
The DNA here is from genome assembly GCA_949316375.1 of Mythimna vitellina. NCBI lineage: Eukaryota > Metazoa > Arthropoda > Insecta > Lepidoptera > Noctuidae > Mythimna > Mythimna vitellina. The sequence continues at coordinate 2,158,936 of OX438699.1, read as the reverse complement.
CTTCTAGGCAGGCGTGTTCTATCATTGACCACATCGTAGGTTACCGTCGGGTGAGCTAGTGGTCAAGCGAAGCCTATCAATAATATTTTATCAATACACTTACTCGAAAACCTGTTCTTATCGCACCGCTTTTAGGCACGTAATAGACTTTTTCCCGCACTAGTGCAGAAAAGTGCGCGTACTCTCCTCGTCGCAATGTTGCTGGGCGCGCGTCGACTTCGCGAGTCGTCGGTCAACCCCCGTTTATTCATTTCTTAGTAAGTGTATTGATAAAAGTCTCGCCAGGCCTCGGCTCCATAACACACTCGCCTACGACTCGTGCGAATTTCACCTCGGTCGCAATGACAAACTTTCTGCACTTGTATCAAAAAGTACTACTTACGGGCCGAATCGTGAGGCAGCTGGAACATAGCTGCATTCTAGGTCATTTTATTTTAGTGTCCATAGGCACTTCTTCATCTTTTACAAAAGACTCACATGTGTCCCTATCTACATTTTTCCATAAAATGAAAATTGAAAGTTAATTCTTATTTTCTATGTTTTTTTATCCATCAGTATTTTTTATACCTAACTTTATAGACAATCCAAAATCGAGATTGGCCCCACAAAACCCTTTACGACTCAAATGAAAATGTAGTTAATTTTATTTCCGTATCCCGATTTGAAATCAATCAATTCACCACGCGCAGGAATGCAAAGCATGGTTAAAATTAAACTGTTCTTAATAAATATGAACCGTCAAGCTAATTTTATAACCGATAACTTTGATTCATTAGTTTATTTTGGACGTTAACTCAACTAGGTACAGTCTGCAGCATAAGTATTTATAAACTCAAACATTTTCAAAACATTTTTTTGTTTTTTTTTTTTAATAGTAATAATTTAATTTAATAAAAAAGAGGGCGTGTCAGACTTTTACTGACCCCTTCACCTTCTTGGTGTTACGCTGACGTCAACACTCAACTTTGGGCCATACATATAAACAAAGGATCAAACAGCAGCAAAAAAACTGGGAATCCTCGTGAAGGTCAGAGAGTACTTCACGCCGGAACAGCTGCTCCAACGACAATTTAAAATTAAGCGTGAATTCTCTTAAGCACGTACACGCATTTTTATGTCTCTAACCGTACGTAGTTCCAAAATTAGAAAAACTTGATGTAATTTCATGGCGCTTTGATGACTGAACTTCACGGCGTTCATAAAATTGGACCATAAATACTACATACTAGTTGCTAACGAGGTTGAAAATAGCAACACAGCATGCCTTTATTGTTTTATAGTATTGTGTACTACAGGAAAATTGAAAATGGAAAAGTTCCAAAAAGTTTTATATTTGCTGTAAAAATAGTATATCTTACAATATAATAATGAAGTAATATTTTACTTTTTATATATTTATTTATGTACAAACACATGTAAAATTTAAAAAAAAAATACAGATCTGACGAGCACAAATGTGCTGCTTAGTTCAAATATTTTTTTTCCTTAAAGCGATAGAAGTGGGTAAGAGATGTAGATACAGTGTGTATAAATAGATTACAAAACTTTATATACCTACTAACTAATTATTTGTTGTCAATTGGTTTGTTGTTGTTGTTGTTTGATGATTTATTGACAATAAAACAAGGCACGCCATCTAGTAGCAACTAGAAGAACTAGAGGTGGCGCACTTTGAACAGAAGAACCCGTCAAGGATGGCGGACACTCTCAACTAGGCTGTCGCAACGTGAAGACCGCTAGAACTGTCCTGTGTTTCGTTGTTTGTACCCACCTAATAATAGTGCACAGTACCGAATTGTATTGAGATTTAAAGTGATTTAATTCTTAACCATTCTTATTTATTGCACGATACCTACATAGTCCCACCTAGTGGCTGATCATAGCTCGAACCAACTTGATGAATCGTCATATTAAATAATTACAGTAAATAAATGTACACATAAATAGGCAAAATATATAAATCTATACTAATATCTATAAATATGTAGTAGATTAGTAATTCTGTGAGACATAGGCTTTTACCAACTTTATGCGGGCGAAGCCACTGGCAGAAGCTAGTCGAATTCCATAAAATAATTTAAAGCCCTCAAGGATAGTGCAGTTACATATCGTTTCAGCCGATGACGACGGATATCTTCATTTCTAATTCGATCACGCAAGGAAACACCGAGCATAGCCCTTTCCATTGCTCTTTGGGTGACTTTAAGCTTTCTGATGAGGTCCATTATGAGAGACCACGTTTCGGAACCATATGTTATGACTGGCAACACGCACTGGTCATAGACTTTCGTCTTGAGACACTGGTATATACAGCTACATATAAGTCAAAGAAATCCAGAATCAGTTAAGTAGTTTCAGAAATTGCTCCGCCTGCAGAAAATTTCAATATGCCAAAAAACGTGTCCCGCATGCAGAAAATTTCAAAACGTGCGTATTCCACGCATTACAATAAATACTTGTATGAAATGGACATTTGCGAGGGTTACGCGTGCGGACGAATCCCGTATGCATGATCAAAACCGCACGATATTAGAAACATCCCGCTGTTCCAGTTAAGCGCCTACTTAACTGTATGTCAAGAAGCCAAGGCAAACGGGGAGAGATAGTTATTTTAAAATCCCAAATAATAAGAGGCACGGGTCTTGGTACAGGCCATGGTCCGGAGCGAGGAGGAGTGGCAGGCGGTCGCCTCCTTCTGCGAAGCAATAATGCTAGCAAAGGAGGCGGCCGATCGCGCGCCCCAACCGCCGCCGGAACTCCGATCCCGGTTTCCAGTCACCGTAGGCGCGGGCTTGCGGACGGCGAGCAATGGGTGGCTCGCCGTCCGACCGTCCGGTAACCGTCCGGACCGCACCCAAGTTGTCAACGGCGCGTACTGTTCCACGCGCGCCTCAAGGAGATGTCAGCAACTGTAGGGGCCCAGCAGGGTCGAAGCCTATTGGAGCCAAGGGTCTGATTCTGAAAAGAAGACTCGGCCCTGGTACGAAAGACAACGAAGGAACAGGAGTGCGTTTTTAGTCAGTAAAAGTCTGATACTATCTCCCGCCCCGCCCAAGAGCGGGGGATGTCCAATTTGCCAAAGAAAAAAAAAACAAGGGTCTGCCACTGATAAATTCAGCAGCACATTCATTCACTAAAACAAGTACTACCACCACACCCACTTCTAATTTTCTTTCAGAAAACAATTTAGCATTTGCAAGCACGCTGACATTTGTAACTAACTCCGAACTCCCAATCTACATTTAGTAGTTGCTATTCGAAACCCTTCGTCGCGTTTTCGCATAACACAGTCCGCTCTATAGATTTGTATTATGTGATATTGGTACCCAACTACCCACATAAAACTAAACAATATATTAACCACGTGGGACGGGGTCGTTTTATATTCGACTGTCACGCGAAGTCGATTTGTTACTATCGATTTGTTTTTGTCTCGCGAACTGCGATTTTGGCTTGATTATCCCTGTTTATTGGATAGTTTTTCACTACCCCAGTTGATTTTGCTCTGTCTATAAACAAGTACATTTGTCGCTGGGTCCGTAGTAAAAAAAATCGATAGTTTTCTAAAAAGTAATTTCAGTAACTTTCTAAAAATATTATATTCTACAAAATATAATTTTTCCAACTAGCTCGTCATTCGATCGTCCTGTAACCGTCCGGACCGAGCCCAAGTTGTCGACGGCGCCTCCTTCCACGCGCGCCTCAAGGAGATGTCAGCAAACCGTAGGGGCCCAGCAGGGTCGAAGCCTACTGGGGCCAAGGATCTACTTCTGAAAGGATAGATTTTTGTGGAGTGGATCTCTCTCACTCCACAAAAAAAAGCTGTCTTAATCAATCATCCCGTTTTTCGAGGGTGGGAATTCAACAAATAGCTAGAACGCAAAAGTCTGAAGGAGAGCATTAGTTTTAGTCAGTAAAAGTCTGACCCAATAGAACGGAAGAAGTCATTGAATGATTTCATTGGAAAGCCTCAGGTAATCACTGAATTATTGTCCCAAACATACGTGAACATCTTTAAACGACTTCAAAAAAAGGCAGAAAAAGATTTCTCCTAAAAAAAAAATGCATTTTTTTCAAAATTCAGTTCCAATGACGGGATCCATGAGGAATCGAGGGAACTCCTCAAATATTATAGACAACTGTGATTTCGGAAGTCGGTGTTATGATATCAAAGTTATTTTGATCCTTTTAGTGTTTTGTTTTTAGTGTCAAAGTCCGTAATTTTTTTTATATGTAACTTCCCTTCTGTGACCCATTTAAGTATATTTATATTTATATGTACCGGCCATGACAAGCAAAAAATACGAGTATGTTACACAGAACAAATATTTTCGTACTGAGGGTACCGACCTTTCACTGTTTGGACAAATACAGTCACTGTTTCGATAACATTTTGCCATTCGAAAACACTACTTTGACATGCGATAGTCTCTTCGTTCATTCGATATTTATTATTTAACTTTTTTGTTACGACAATTTTTCTTACCTTAATATTTTTGGCTATTATTTCTTCTTATGTCGTATCTAGAAAAACCTTCTATAATATGTACTACTAAAATTGTTTTTCTCTTTATGAATACAGTAATAATGTTTTCTTTTCCTCATTGACTATTTATTCCTTTTGTTTTTCACCGTGTCTAAATATTTGTGATATTATTTATTTCTTATAAGTTTTTGTACAAGTAAAAGAGGATATTGTACAAAGGCGAACATATGGCTTTAGGCATTTTGTACCAATTGGCCTAAGGGTGGTGTAGATAGAAATAAACACAATAATAAATACATAATAAAATACATGCAAGCCTGTATTTAGCCAACATTAGTAATGATATTATTATAATATATGATATATACATCTTAACTAATAAATATTATAACTTAATATATATTTAAAAAAATTGAAAATAATATTATGTACAAACTGGTAGAAAAAAACTCATAGGGCATCAAAAATTTCGTCCACATCGATGTCAATGGGAAAAGTGCCCAGAACGCTAGCAGCATTGCCACGCTGGACGGCAATGCTAATTCGTTGACCGAAGAAAAGCCCAGCCCTCTGGTCACGCGAAGAGTCGACCAGCTGTTTGCTGATATCCCGAACAACTCGGTGAACGCTCGGACCCCATGGCCCCAGTGTTTCAACCCCGAACGGCTCAAATATATAACCTCTGATGAGGTAATTATATTTACGCCGTTTGAGGTTTTCTGCACCTGCAGCAAGGGTGTCGACACATGTTGCATCCCACACCAAAGGCAGTAATTTAATTTAAAGTCAAAGTAATGATATTGATAAAGAAGTATGCAACAAATCAACTGCTGATTCTATTGCTGCTATTTTACCAACTACTTGCAAGAGTGTTGACACGGCTTCAATTTAAAGGTGACTGGTTTCCGGCTTTATGATAGGAGAGAGCGTCTTTAAAAACTTGGACAACCAAGGAGGAGTGGGTAATCATAAAGTGGTGAGAGGGATATTACAGAAGATGGTGGTGAAACAAAGATTTTGAGTATGGAAGCAGTGCATTGAAGTTGAACGTGTAACGTCTGCGCTCAATACTCTCTTGGAGACGAACCCTGAGTATGATGTGTTTGCAAAAATAATGGAATACAATCATGTCGGTATGTCAAGGGATCTGTGAGATGAGTGGGTGAATTTTGTGTATTTTATGTAACTAATGCAATTGACGGATAGGCGATTTCGATAAAGTAAAACAAATAAATATATAGATAAAAAGGTGAAGCGGGTTTATAAAGCAAATAAAATAGTTTCGTCTAGGCCATCGGCAATATACGATGACGAATTGGTAATTAAAAAAATTTGAAAGAGATCGATGCGTGGGTACATGGTTATACTTACGATGGAAGACACATCGATTGCAAATACCATTCGAATACCGCAATTAGAGACACAATAGAAAGACAATGAGAGAGCGAACGCCGGCGTTCGCTCTCTGGGGTTTAATGAATTAAGCAGAAAAGTCCAATATTGGAGGCTAGAAGTAGCTTCCTGGATTGGATATATTCGAAAAAACAAAAACGGCCTCTCCATACAAAATTATAAACTTGATTGGATAGTTTATATGGAGAGGCCGAATTATTTTAGTTTCCTGAAAAAAAAAATGTGGAAGGTTGTTCAGTTTGGTCTACTGAGCCAGCCCTTAAAGTTTGCGAAGACCTGTTCCTTACACCATGTAAAGTAAACGTTTTCAAACCTTATCTAGCCCAGATTTTTTCTGTAAAATATTTCTGTGACTAGCATGCGGGAAAATATGTGACAATTTTACATGGCGCATGTAACATGCGTGGCTTAATAGAATGGAATTTTAACCACCCCGTAGCATTCTTCCGCTGAATACCAACCGATTGCTTGTTGAAATGCTCGCATGCTTGCTTATCAAGTGTGGACGTAACCTAGTTTTCTTTGCGTGTCAAACGCTCTGTTTGGACCTGCCCTTCGTATTGAAATGACTTTATTAGATTCATTATTATTTTCTTTTCCTAAGTATTGGTCGGTTTATATTTTACAGCGTTGTTAACAAATGCGTTTCCATTTTTTTTTTATGTATGGCTTCTTGCAGGTGTACCTATGAGGTTATCGTCTGTTTAACCGGTCTTGCCTTAGTAAATCTAAAACCTCCAGGTTTAAAAAAAACCTAAAACTACTACCTATGGGGTTTGGACCGAGGTTGGAGGAGGATGCTCTAAGACGATTCGTAGTTGCGATGCTCTATGACTTTCGCTGGGGGTTATTGCACTCGTGGAATTAAATTCGAATTTAAAACTACAAGCCCAAAGCCGCGGGCTGGCATTATTATATAGTATAATTTTTATTATTTGCGGGAGTCCGATGGATGCGAGACGCAAAGGACCGTTACATTGTGGCGACACTTGGGGGAGGCCTATGTCCAGCAGTGGACGTCTTACGGCTGAAATGATGAAGATGATGATGATGATACTTTTTATCTTGTATGTCTCCTTAGGATAATTTTAAACTATCACGCGTGCAAAGTCGCTGACAGTAGCAAGTATTTATTATATACTTTATTGAACAACATTACACACATATAAAAAGGAAAATAAAACTACAACACATACGCACAATAGGTTGCCATATGACATATATAATGTAAATTAATTACATGAAAGTAATTTACCGAGGGATGAAGAATCTTCAAGAAATTCTTTTTATCATTTGATAGAAATAAAAGGACCGCAAATCTAAAAAAACCGCGCACCGGAAAACGTAGCGTTGGAAGGCCTCCCACAAGGTGGACCGACGACCTGGTGAGAGTCGCGGGAGTGCGGTGGATGCGAGACGCCCAGGATTGGTCGTTGTGGCGTCGTTTGGGGGAGGCATATGTCCAACAGAGGACGTCTTTCGGCTGAAATGATGATGATGATGATGAATTCTAAAAATAACTAAGTGTCTGTAATAGGAATATTATAGACACTTAGTGACATACACACACCACAATGACTACCACAGCACACCTCAGACTCACAACGCACCAACCAAACCACGATCCATTAAAATATTTTACGATGCAATAGTGTTTAATGTTAATCTTAGCAATAAAGATGGCTCAGATTTTTCTTTCTTTATTTCTTTACTGAGCACTAAAACGCGGTTCACGGTCGTTTTTTGTGGTTTTAATAATTATAGTTCTTTGCGGTCAGTATGTATAAAAGAACAGAGCAAGTGCGAGTTAAAACTAGTAGATATATTTAGGGTTCCATCATTTCGTAGTCATTTTCACGTATGCATAATATTTATTTTTTTAATTGATATAAACCAGTGTTTGACTGTGATCCCACCTGATGGTAAGCGGTGATGCAATCATTGATGGTGAAGTGCACTAGTTTATTAAGAGCCTAATGCACTCTAGTCTTGACCGCCGACCCCAAATAACACGGGACAAGGGCAGGAAGATGATGATGCACTCTAGTCTTGAAGACACCTGAATCTATACTTGTATAATCTAGTGTTTTGTAAAGAAACTGATTGATACCGGAAGAAGCAGCGTTTTAAAGCCTCACAACGCCGGCCTCGGCACATTGTGGACCGACGATGACATGGTGAGGGTCGCAGAAATCCGATGGATGTGAGACGCACAGGAGCATTCGTTGTGGTGACACTTGTGGAAGGCTTGTGTCTAATAGTGTACGACTTGGACCTCTTTCGGCTTAAAATGATGATGATGTAAGAATAACGATGAAAGGAACACATTCATTGTGGGCAGCTAAGGAGTGGAATTTCTTGCCAGAATCTGTGTTTCCTGATGGCTACAACCCGGGAATCTTTAAGTCAAGAGTGAATAGGTTACTTCTAGGTAAGCGCGCTCCATCGTCGACCGCATCGTCGCTTTCCATCAGGTGAGATAGCGGTCAAACGCGAACCTATCAAGAATAAAAAAAATGAACCTTAAAAAAACCTGATTTCTTTCAGTTGTCTTTTTTAATTCAGAGAGAGAAAAAGCTACGATATTTTTTTCAATAATACCGCAGCTTTTTTATTAGTCTACAGAATACTAAAATACTTCCTTAATGTTTTGCTGTTAATTTTACTCGAATTCGACGATTTCTGGACAATGTTTTTGGAATGAAAGTAATGTTTGCTACGTTTTATTTAGCTGTTTATTTGTTTCATTCAAGTGTATTTTTATATTAAGCGTACTTTTCTAGTCAAGATTGTGAATGAATGCAGAGTGTAGAACGTAGTGTAAATTGTTTTGAGATGCCGAAAGTGATGTTGAGATTTACAAGAAACGAAACGTTCGAAGTGAAGTTTCGTTCGAAGCGAAAGTTTGTAGATGAAAACATCTAGAGAACTAAACAACAAGTATTATGAAAAATTTTGCTTATTTTTAATTACTGTAAGAATGTGTTAGTGAATCCATTATATAAAAATCAACATCCGCAAAAAAAAAAATACATGTATGTTGTTAATTTAGTTGGATGGTCTTACTCGTGTGTCAATTTTGATCCAAACACATTCAGTGATACAAATGCGTTCAGCCGTTTGAACGTAAGCCCTCTATAGCATTAATATGATGACTTTGATAATGAAATTATCGATTAATAACCAGTTGGTTCAGATTTTAAAAATATCTTATTACTGACTGATATGAATAAATGTGCCATTCGAACTTCAGCGGCAGGCTGCGGATGCAAGCTGCAAATGCAGGTTATTATTATTATTATTATACGCATGACAAGCAGCCGTTGTCTGCATCCGACAGTGATTCCGAGATAGGCAGCTGCTGCCAGTCGCAAATCTACGATTCAATCCAATATGAGCGCCATCGGCTCCGAGTAGCGATTATTTCGGGACTTGCCTAAACAGGTTGATGTGACGTAACTACGTACGCATCAACTTGCGGCCGTAGCACTTCTGGTCTGCGATTGGCTGCGGCCGCAAGTTGCGGCAGCACTCGCAGCTGAAACTTGGTAGTACGTTCGGCCGCGAACGCGTTAGGAATGGTTTTCACAAAAATTCATACTACTTCATAAAAAACCAGTCGTGTAGCTGCAGCCAGCTTCGTGCAGCCGACGCATGTGGTGCCTGCATCCGCAGCCTACCACCGAGTTTCGAAAGGCAACTTGATAGTAAAACATTTATTTAATATTTATCATCATCATCATCATTTCAGCCAAAAGACGTCGACTGTTGGACATAGGCCTCTCCTAAGTGTTGCCAAAATGAATGGCAGGACCATTGCGTCTTACATCCATCAGATTCCCACAACCCTCACTAGGTCATCGGTCCACCTTGTGGGAGGCCTTCCAAAACTGCGTCTTCCGGTACGCGGTCGCCACTCCAAAACCTTTAGGATCCAACGGCCATCTGTTCTGCGAGCAATGTGTCCTGCCTACTGCTACTTAAGCTTGGCGATTGTTCGGGCTATGTTGGCAACTTTGGTTCTCCTGCGGATATCTCTATTCCTGATTCGGGTATCAAAGGAAACTCCGAGCATAACCCTTTCAAAAGGGGAAAATGTTAAAATTTTCAGATACTGTTGAAAAATAGTCTAACGTATAACAAAATAGAAAGAGCTTTTCAGAATTTAGCAGCATAACTGAAAACTATTACGCAAACGACGAACGGACACAGAATTTTAAAATAAACTTTGTCCAACATCACTTACCTACTGCAATATATTTTATAGAATTCCGGAGCCACTGACATTGCGGTAAGCCAAATCTAATGGTACCCAATTTGCCTAAATCTATCGGCAATTTTTCGGACAACATATGTAGTACTTTATGAATTGAAATCTAATTTTAATCGACTTGGAAAAACGTTCGTAACTCATACTACTCAGAGCCACTTGAGCCTGCAGTATCATCCCGACACTCTGTGTTAGCACCATCCCGACTTACTAGGACATTGAAGTAGACAGTTTCAATTCACCACAAACTAAACGGCATCCAGTTCCAACTCACCGGATCCAATCTTCCACTGGCCAATGCATCACAAGATATACGAAAGACTATAATCATTCAGCCTCCGGTAGGTAATGATGTAGCGGTATTTATGCATAGCATATAATCAGCCTTTTAATGTTCCCACTGCTGGGAATCAGGCATCCTCTCTAGGAGAAGGCATGGACCGTAATCCACCACGCGGGCCCAGTGCAGGTAGGTGAATCTCACAAGTCTTCGAATATTTAGTTCTAGAACATGCCGGTTTTCTCACGATGTTTTCCTTCACCGTTTTGAGAGCAGTGGTGATGAAATAAATTACACAAAGTAATGCGCCTGACTGGGTTTGAACCCAAGTCACTCGCAAGTCGGGGCTGTTACCACTCAGTCAACACTGCTCTCGTATTTATGCTACCACACATGAATTAAAGACCGTAACACAAATCCTACTTGCGATACTAACTGATAAAAAGTATAGCGCTTTCTTAAGGGTGCTCTTGTCGTCCAAACTCCAGTCATACAGTAAAGACTGAGCTCGGACGTCGATGACGCATTGTGGTGCACGAGCGCCCGCATACATTTTAACGTCACTCATAGAAAATTGGGATCGAACTCTTGACAAGACTGGTGTCCGATTTCCAATGGAATCACCCATCCATTGGTAGACATTGCTTAACAGCCTTACTTAACAGTGTAACTACTATTACTAAGCCACGAGCAATTTCTTTTTCATTATAATTCATAATAATGTTTTACAACACACCAAAGATGGTTTCATATATAATCCAACCAAAATTCCTTAGACACACATTCCTTAGCGAAATAATCTGAAATAATTCAAAAGGAGTCATACTCATAATCATCATAAATAATGATAATTTCGACCCCCTATGAGAATTGCCACCTCTGTTGCTCCTTTATGGTAATCGGTACAATCTGAGACAAAGGCAAGCGTGATTGTGGAGCAGTAAGCCGTGAAATTGTGTTTACTGCAAATGTGGAAAGAGTGAGTGTATACTATACCGTCTATGATTGTGTAACCTATGGTTACCTACCATTTAGTTTTCTTTCTGTGTTTGTTTGCAACGTATCGTCGTCTAAAAGATAAAACTTATAAATACAAAAGGAGTAAGGAGAAAATAAAGCTACGCTGTCAGCTTGTAGTTTTTTTTTTTTTTACACAGCTTATCTAAAGACGTAAAATACAAGTTATCGTCAAAACGTCAAATGTGCTTTATATAAAGAGACTTGCAAATTGTTACGAGTTTTTCATGAACCGTCAGTGATTTTGTTACGGGTTACTAAAAAAAATAATTAAAAAACAATTACCAAAATTACTTTTCTGCCCCTAGCCAAGTTACGATAATTTCGTTTGCGTCGAACGACTCGAGTAGGCCACGCCTCCGATTTCTTTGTTCTGACGTCATCTCAATGCTCAGTCACGTAGTCAGAACAAAAGAATCGGAGGCGTGGCCTACTCGAGGCGTTTAACGCAAACGAAACGATCGTAACTTGGATGAGCTATTTATTTTAAGGCACGGATATTAGACAAGCTTGTCACGAGTATTTAGCGGTCGAAAATGTAATTACTAAGAGTGAGTTTGATAGTCTTGGATTAGCAATTTTTGAGTGTCAGATCAGAACTTAGATAGATATTATACTCTTTATTGTATGTAAAAAAAACAGGTACAGTAGGAGCTTAAAATTATTAGGGTGATCTTACCGCTAAAAGCGATTTTCTACAGACAACCTTTCGATGGATTTGACAGAGGAGAAATGATACGTTAATTGTGCACTATTTACAGCCTAGAGGTATAATAAATATGTATTATAATAATCAAAATCAATTAATTTCTAAAATTCCAGACAATTTTGATGTTAACGTTATGTATATTTTTTTTTTAAATAAGTTTTTAAAATTCTATGTTAATTAATGTAAGTGAGCATATACCGTTTTAATTAACTATCAATAAATAAATAAATAAACCCATGCCTTGGTAATCAGACCAAAGGATTTCCTTTGGTTTTGCGTCTGATCTCTCTCTGGCGTTGTTGGATAGCAGTCTTATAAGACTATGAGAGTTAACCAAACCTGTGTCTTAGCGGAGAGCAGCCCTTTGATGAATTGTCTCCATTAATATTGGTTACCATAGCTAAAATTCAGTCAGGAACAAAGTTCTTCATATTCCTTATCAAACTCTCCTTTTTTCCAAAAGTAAGATTACCTACCGACTCCTTGTGAGGTACCTACCGTAGCAATAAAGACGGTAATTGCATGCCCGTCGAGCCCAAAACAATAAAAATAACATAACAAGACATTACTACCGTAATACAGCAATACCTACCTTATCAGACACCCTCAGAATACCAATATTAGGTAACGAGCCCATTGTAATTTTAAGGTGTCCTTATTATACAATAAAAACTTATACTACCTTTTAATTTTTATCGACAGTAGCCCCCTTAAAAGCTATTGTTATAGACAAAGTAAAAGGCCTCTTTGCTGATATTGCTGTAAAGAGTAATTGAGGTTCTAGATTTTAGTACAATGTTGTCCAGTAAATGTTCACTACTGAAAATGGCATTTTTTTTTTAGTTTTTGGCGGATTTTTGTCGAGTGAAGTTTATTTTTATTATTCGTAAATTGATTTGTTATTTTTTTTTTTTAGGTGGATAAATCATCTAATGACAAATTCCGCTCTTTGGCGGAGCTTGAGATAGTGTCAGACTTTTACTGACTAAAAACCCACTCCTGTTCTTTTGTTGGGAATCGTTTACACACCACCCATGGCCCCAGTAGGCTTCGACCCTGCCGGGCCCCTACTATTTGCTGACATCTCCCTGAGGCGCGCGTGGAACAATACGCGCCGTCGACGACTTGGGCTCGGTCCGGACGGTTACCGGACGGTCGAACGGCGGGCTACCCATTGCTCGCCGTCCGCAAGCCCGCGCCTACGGTGGCCGGAAATCGGGATATTGTGACGAAAGTTTTTGTGTAGTTTTGTGACTGTGTCTATGTAATAAAATGATAAGTTCATTTGTATTTCAGTACTATGTTGTTCAGAAAATTTTCACTATGGAAAAAAACGATTTTCTTAGTTTTTGGTGGGTTTTAGCTGAGTGAAGTTTAGTGGCTATTTTAATTATTTGTAAATTGATTCCTAGTGGATATTGTGATGAAAATTTTGTAGGTAGTTTTGTACTACGCGACTAATCGTTCGATAATATTGAGCTGCAAAATTTGCTGAGAAAGATAACTCGACACATTTGCTGCCGAATACAGTACTTTATTTTAAAAATGTGTTACATCTATATTCCAATGTCAATTTTTAATTTTCATATTCAAATTAGCTAAATGCTTAAACCGAGAGAAGCCAAAGAATAAAGGCTAATTTGAAAACGTAAGGTCAAGTTTTGTAGGGCAATTTTTGGTTTAGCCTTTTTGGATGGTCACAATTTAAAAATATACCCAAAAATATAAATTGTTACACAAATTCTTTTAGAAAAGTGTCAATTTTTGTCTGACCTTTAGTATTTGGGAGGCTTATACAGTATTACCCTATTTTAGCTTGGAAAAGAGGTAAGGCTTTTTTATTTTAGGCTGTTTTTCGTGCAAACTATTTTGTGACATCCTGCAAATATTTTCCGAAGTAAACCGATTTTCTAGAAAATACTTATTTTTGCTTACTTTAGACGGTTTTTTTAATATAACTTTTTACACTATGCAGTCCTTCCGAAAACTGACCACATATTAAAATTAATTTACTTTTTAATTTTGAGATCGGTTTCTATCATAACCCGATACAACTGGTGCCTCGGGGCGCTTGTCTAAGGGAATGGTGAGGATAGAGGTACTTTGATTTAGAATAGATCATCCATCCTGAATTAGTCCTGAACCGAGCCTAAGTCGCCACCGTAGTCAACAACCGTAGGGGCCCAGCAGGGTCAAATCCTACTGGGGCCAAGGGTCATGCAAAAGAGATCCCCAGGACCCTGGAAAAATGGCAAAGAAGGAACAGGAGTGGGTTTTTAGTCAGTACAATTCTGACACTATCTCCCGCCCTGCCCAAGAGTGGGGGATGTCGTTAGATGATATTCCCGCCCGAAAAAAAAAACATGCTCAGGGCTCGATGCAGCTGGGATGTGTGGATGTCCGTGTCCTTACGTTTGTGGCCATCACCTTCGCTAGCATTACTGCTTCGCTAAAGGAGGCGAATATATGATAGTTGTTCCGAGTCTAGAACAAGTATGTAATATAATCAGCTTTTTAATGTTCCCACTGCTGGGACTCAGGCCTCCTCTCTCTAGGAGAGGAAATGGGCCGTAATCCACCACGCGGGCCGAATGCGGATTGGTGAATGTCACATGTCTTCGAATTTCTGTTCTAGGACATGCCGGTTTCCTTACGATGTTTTCCTTCACCGTTTTGAGAGCAGTGGCGATGAAATAAATTACACAACGCGACCTACAATTTGTTAGTCGGGGCCATTACCATTTGGCCACCACTGCTCAACTGCACTGCTTGTTTGTAGGAGGTATTTTTTTAAAGTACTGGTCTGATTGCTGAAATTTTTTCATCGATAGAAAGCTGCTTTATTTTTTAGTGATATTATAGGCTATAGGTATTTTATGTACGAAGGTGAAGCCGCTGGCAAAAACTAGTGTGGTATAAAGTTTATTATATGAAAAAGAAATAAGTTTATCATTAAACTTACTCGAAAACCCGCTCTAATCCTTACAACTTTTAGGCATGCAATTTACTGTTTTCCGCACTTGTATGGAAAAGCGCCAGGACTCGCCCCGCCACAATTTATTATATTTATCGTATCAGGCTGGACGCTAACTGAACCCACGAGTCATACGTCAACCCCTGTTTACTTATTTCGTCTTAAGCGAGGAAAGACGTCATTTCATACACGTAATTTATCATTGCAGCAATCGGCTCCATAAAACCCTCACCTACGGTTTGGGTGAATTTCACCTCGGCCTTAATATCAAATTTTCTCCACTTGTATCAAAATGTACTATTATTACTTTGCATGTATCAGAACTAGGTACAGGAAAAGATTTGCATAGTTCCCATTCCCCGCTTGTGTAAACCTACGAGGTAAATATTTACATTACGTTATTAGATACAAGATTACATTCGCCGACAGCGGCGCGCCGAAATTATAGCATAAAATGTTTTGTTACATTACTTTGGGTAGTGTGAGTGAATGACTGGTGAATGATTTTGATGTGTGGTTTTTGTCTTGTGTTGAGTGAATGAAAGGAGTGGTTAGCAGTGAAAATGGTTCTAAATAGTTTTATTTTTCTTCTGGCTTTACAGTCTCTATTTTTTAAAAGTATTTCGTTTTTGATACAGTCAAAAGTCACTTAGTTTATCATTAAAATGCGGATGAAATATATACAGTATTTGACTGTACATTTATCTAGTCAACTTTTTCAGTAAGCTTCGCTGTAGTCAATAGGTACTACAATAATATAATCAGCTCCATTTTACCAAGACCGCGCCGGTTTCAATGATTCCATATATTGTCCAGTTACACAGACACTTCAGATACAAAACAACACTAATTTTGCTCCATTTACTGGCAATTTTTTTTTGGTTGTTTTAATTATTCGCAAAATGATTCCTAGTTTTTTTTTCGGGTGGGAAAATCATCTAATGACATCTCTTGGGCGGTGCGGGGGATAGTGTCAGACTTTGACTGACTAAAACCCACTCCTGATCCTTCTTTGCCATTTTTCCAGGGCCCCGGGGATCTCTTTCGCATCACCCATGGGCCCAGTAGGCTTCGACCCTGCTGGGCCCCTACGGTTGCTGACATCTCCTTGAGGTGCGCGTGGAACAGTACGCTCCGTCGATGACTTGGGCCCGGTCGATTACCGGACGATCGGACGGCGAGCCACCCATTGCTCGCCGTCCGCAAGCCCGCCTACGGTGCGCGGAAATCGAGATCAGAATCCCGGCGGTGGTTGGGGCGTGAGGACCTTTGCCTCACGCGATCGGCTGTCCGCCTCCTCCTTCCAGTACAATGAGGTACCATAGACCCACAGGAGGTACTTATATATCGATCATATAATTATAAGATTCCACAACTTTCAAACAACGCCATCTAGTCCTGAACTAAGCAGAGCTTGCTGTGGGTACTAGACGACTGATAAATAGACTTATATATTTCTAATTTTTTTTTTTTTTTAATTCTTGATATGTTTGCGCTTGACCGCTATCTCACTAGATGGAAAGCGACGATGCGGTCGACGATGGAGCGCGCTTACCTAGAAGTACTCACTCTCGACTTAAAGATTTCCGGGTTGTAGCCATCAGGACACTTATACATAAATTATAGATAAATTACACCCAGACACAGAACAAATTTATGATCGTACTCATCACACAAACATTAGTCTTATGTGGGAATCGATCCCATAGCAGTCAGCCCCCTCCGGCATAGCAGTCCGGGTCACTGACTACTAGACCAATAAGCCAGTATGTAAATAAAAGGAAAAGCTGAATTTAGAAACTTTCTGAATATTACGTATATCATGCTTGCTTAATCTCTCTTTAAACAATAAATAAACGAAATAATTTTCATTAATTATTCTTTGTGTAAACAGTACGATTATAAAGGCCAGCTCTCGTGGAAATTTACCACAAAACCGTAAACATGAAATAATGAAAGGCTTCACTGTGGTCACTGAAAATCCCGTTGACATACAACTTCATTATTGATTTCAATTACTTTTCCACGGAAAAAGCATTGGTTACTGTGTACATTTTCCGACAACCCGACGTACGGCGAGTGGGTTAAGGGTGGATACCCTTACGTTGTTGAAACCTCTACGATCCGGAATAAGCTTTTCGCCTAGTCGTTTATACCGCATACATCGAAGGACTGGAACAATTTGCCTGCTGCGGTCTTCCCCTCCGATCATAATTTAGGTGTCTTCAAGGCTAGAGTGAATAGGCTCTTAATAAACCAGTGTGGTGCCTCAGCAACAGCGATTGCTTCACTGCTTACCATCAAGTGGGATCGCACTCAGGCTATAGTTGGTGGTTGGTGGGGCCAAGAGTCTGATTCTGAAAGGAAGATTCGGCCCTGGTACGACAGGCAACGAAGGGACAGGAGTTAGTTTTTAGTCAGTAAAAGTCTGACACTATCTCCCGCCCCGCCCAAGAGCGGGGGATGTCATAAGATGATTTTCCCACTAAAAAAAAAGCCAAACTATAGTTTGTATCAAATAAAACATAAATTTTTAAATATATATAAAAAAAAACATAAAATTTTAAAATTACACTTCGTTGCAATATAATGTGGTCTGCTTTAAGTCTGGACGAAATTAGCCGTTTTTATGATGTTGTATGTTTATTGAAACGGACTGCGCAAAGATTTATGATCAGAAAGATTTTTTACGATCTAATATTGTTTTTATTATGGTTCAAGACAATGGTAGTCTAAGAGACTGCAATTTCAGTAGCGGATATTGTGGTTAAAATTTATTGCTCAAAAGAAATTAGTTGTTGAATAATAATTATGAAATTCTTAAATTACTTCCTATTACGACTCACTTTATATTATGATAATTTTTGTTGTACTTTTGAGTACAATATTGACTGGTCTACACTGTCCTTACATAATATCTGCTAATACTGTAATATGACAATATTGTAAGATTTTTTTTTTTTTAAGGATTAACCTTGGAGTTTCTTGCCGGTTCTTCTCCATAGAATTCTTCTTCTCAATTTGAAACTATGCACTAGCTTTTTACGTTTTGTAAGTGCCTATGTAGGCCTATGTAAAATAAAACCATTTGAATTTTGAATGTTGATAGTAAAAATTCGTAATTTAAATACAGATAAGTATCAAGGTATTGGTATATATAGTAACGGCAATCTATATATAATTCAGTTATTCTATACAATACCACGGTAATGTATAGAATACCTAGGCGTCTAGGCAATATATGAAATATTATGAATATTATTGTCCATTAAATACTTTACCTAGGTAGTGTATACAACTCCTAGGGATTATATAGAGTTCCTGCTAGTCCACCGGTAATGTGTAAAATAAATAGATTTTGGTATCTATTTATAAATGTTAACTGACCTACCTAAAAAATTAGGGGCAAATGAAATATGTTGTATTACTTAAAATCAATAAGTGTAAAAGACGAGAGCAGGGAAGAAATTTACGTAATTTTATCGCACTCCGACACGAACAGATTAAGTCAGAAAGCTAAAGCGGAAGCGGAGACTTACTTTAAGCTCCGTGGATAGAAATAGGACCTGAGGACGTTATATAATAAAATTAACGTGAAACAAAAAATATTCTGATTATAACTAACATAATGTAATTTGCTTACAAGTACTTAAGTCTTATTTCTTTTTGTGGGGTTTAAAGTAAGGCTTCTATATCCGTGATGTTATAAAAAAATATAGCCTTTGTGAGTATTTTTCTCCTAACCGAACCTGTCCGTGTCGGGGTGCCCAAAAATTACCTCATCCCCTTCTCTGCTCTCGTCATTTACATATTACCGGCTGCGCATTTGATATTGTATAGAATACCTAGATAAAGTATAAAATAAATAATATTTCATACATTACCTACACTTTATAGGTATTCTATACATTACCTAGGTATTTTATAGAATACCGGATTCTACAGATTGCCGTTAACATATATACAATCTGCTCTTAGATATATATATATTATAAATAAATTACACCCAGCCACACAACAAATGATCGTGCTTATCACACAAACATATGTCTTGGGAGAAAATCAAACCCACGACCTTTAGCATAGCAGTCAGGGTCACTAACCACTAGACCAACAGGCCAGTTAATTAAGTATATGGTTTTAATTTCACCTCGACGCTTCCACGCATTCCAGAGATAAAGGGTCTTGGCAGACAGATAGACAGGCAGACGGACAACAAAGTAGGGTTCCATTTTTCCTTTTGAGTTACGGAATCCTAAAAATGAAAAATAAATATTAATATTTTTTATTACATTCTGCATTTGGCGCGGTGATCTTAAACTTACTAATAACTATATAATGCCAATACATCGTTTAAAAGGATGTTCACAAATTACTTACATAGTTAACAGTTACAAAAACTTATCTCTTGAAAAAATGCACAGCTTTACGGCCTTACGCGTGGGAGGTGTCGAAATGGCTAGAAAGATGGTGAACTGTCATCTTTTAGTATCAACATCACATACATCGACATTTTATTATTAATTAATATCAGTTAAAAACTTCATGATGTGTAAATTTGGTTCAAATTACATAATTAATTATTAGTCTTTGTACGCCCAATACAGATAAAATTAATTATGAAAATATTATGGATTACTGAAATGCTCCTCCATGCATGTAATTAACATGTATCTGGTGTTAATTATTGTGCTTTGATGTCACGGGTCTATAGGCAATTAATTTTAAAGTTTTAATCGAATTTTAATACTTTGATGATCAAAATTATTAGCATTACAGACCGGACTGTCCTTTAAAGATACATTGGGTGGTAGCAGTCAGAGTTATGAGTTTACATGTGGATGGAGAGGGAGAGGGAGACCAAAGAAAAGATGGATGGATTGTGTGAAGAGTGATATGAAAGAAAAGGAAGTTAGTGATAGCAAGGCGAGTAACAGGGCAGAGTGAAAGAAAAAAACGTGTTGCGCCGACCCCAAATAACACGGGACAAGGGCAGGAAGATGATGATGGGTGGTAGCAGTCATAAATATCGTCGTTGTGACTTTAAGACCTCTTATGTGTCACTTTTAGCAAAATCACTTTTATATGCCACCATTTTTAACATTTTGAAGCTCTATCGAATGCAAAAACTCTCATGTGTATACGACAATTTACTCGTCATTTGTTTACCAATTTCAAGATCAACAATGTGCTTCCTAATAAAATACTACTTTTACATGTAAACTGTAATTTTTAAAAGAAGGCTGAAGTGCGCTTCCTAAGTTCAGCTTTACCATTTTGTGCCTGTTGAGTTGAGTTGAGACTCTGGGCAGTTGGAGTACGGAGGCAAAGTGTTTTGTAGGGGATTCGGGCCGTAGGCTCGGGGAGGCAACGGGTGACTCCCGGTCCGGATCGTTCTTTTTTTTTTTTTTTTTTATTGGGTGGGAAAATCATCCTAATGACATCCCCGCTCTTGGGCGGAGCGGGAGATAGTGTCAGACTCTTACTGACTAAAAACCCACTCCTGTTCCTTCGTTGCCTTCGTCCCAGGGCCCCGGGTTCCGCTTTCACACTACCCGTGGCCCCAGTAGGCTTCGACCCTGCTGGGCTCCTACGATTTGCTGACATCTCCTTGAGGCGCGCGTGGAACAAAACGCGCCGTCGACGACTTGGGCTCGGTCCGATTACCGGACGATCGGACGGCGAGCCACCCATTATCGGACGGCGAGCCACCCATTGGGTCGTTCTTGGTGCAAAGGATGGCCATCGCTATTCAGCGAGGTAATGCGGCCAGTGTTATGGGCACTTTTGCACCGGGAACCATCAGGGGCGGGTTGTTTATTGACGTGTGACATTTAATTTAATTGTGAAATGATAATTCTTTTGTATTTAAACGTACCTAATAAATTCTCGAATTATGTAAACTGTTTTTTTTTCTATCATACTACTTTTGATTCAATTAACTTAAACTAAAAATACCAAAATTAAAAGCAGGAAACCATATGGCTGATACCTATATTTTTTGTTGTAGTTGGTTTCATAACATTTTTTTCAGTCGACGGTTTTTATCGATTATCTTATAAAGTTGAATTTTACACATAAGAGGTGTTAGTCGCAACGACGATATGAAAAACAAATAGTAGAAATTAACAAAATTAACCTACTTACTTAACCTTCTGCGAAGCAGTAATGCTAGCAAAGGAGGCGGCCGTTCGCTTGAGGCAACGGTCCTTACGCCCTGTCCGCCGCCGGGATTCCGATGCCGATTTCCGGCCACCGTAGGCGCGGGCTTGCAGACGGCGAGCAAAGGGGAAGCCCGCCGTCCGACCGTCCAGTAACCGTACGGACCGAGCCCAAGTCGTCGACGGCGCGTATTGTTCCACGCGCGCCTCAGGGAGATCTCAGCAAATCGTAGGGGCTCAGCAGGGTCGAAGCCTACTGGGGCCATGGGTAATGTGAAAACGAAACCCGGGGCCCTGGGACGAAGGCAACGAAGGAACAGGAGTGGGTTTTTAGTCAGTAAAAGTCTGACACTATCTCTCGCTCCGCCCAAGAGCGGGATTTGTCATAAGACGATTTTCCCACCCAATAAAAAAAAACCTACTTATTTAAGCACGATTTTGACTAACATTCTACAGTACTAACAAAACTACTACTACTATTTTTGTTACTATTTTTGGTGTACAATAAAGTTTTATTCTATTCTATTCTAAAACTATGGACACAACCAACTATGATGTCTGAAATAAAGTTAGTTGTTATCATCATCATCATCATCATTTCAGCCGAAAGACGTCCACTGTTGGACATAAGCCTCCCCCAAGCGACGCCACAACGACCGATCCTGTGCGTCTCACATCCACCGCACTCCCGCGACTCTCACCAGGACGTCGGTCCACCTTGTGGGAGGCCTTCCAACGCTGCGTTTTCCGGTGCGTGGTCGCCACTCTAGAACCTTTCGGCCCCATCGACCATCCGTTCTACAAGCAATGTGCCTTGCCCACTGCCACTTCAGTTTGGCGATTCTTCGGGCTATGTCGGCGACCTTGGTTCTCCTGCGGATATCTTTATAGTTGATATACTATATTAATATTACTTTAATTGGTCATGAAAATAAAGTACTTTATTTGCATATTGTTAATCGAAAAATTATTGGAATGGAAATAAAAGATAACACACTGTCACTGATATAATATTTTTTTTACTTATACAAGAATTATTAGGACTAACACACTACAGTATTAACAAAACTATGGACACCACTATTAAGAATGAAATAAAGTTGTTATTATATTCGTTTATTCATTACTTTAACATATAAATTATATTTTTAAATATTTCAATAAAAAACATTTAAAAATATAAAAAAATAGTGTCCCACCGGTATCGGGAACAGAGTCCAAGCTACCGGCAATTAAGCCATTGGCTGACACCACTATCGGTACAATGATCGCCGAGTCTACATCCCACATGTCGATAACCTCGCGAGCCAAATCAATATACTTGATTTGTTTGTGTTTCTCGGCTTTCTCGAGGTTCTCGTCATGCGAAACAGATATGTCAACAATCATTGCACGCCTCTCTCTTCGGTCCACCACCAATATATCAGGCTTATTGGCTACAAATAGTCCTGTCAGTGATGATGGAACGATCCCAGTATAGCGTGATATCGCCATTATCGAGAACTGGGTCGGGCACATACCTGTAGTATGGCACCTCCGATTCCACAAGAGAGTACTTCAGAGCAAGTTGCTGATGGATACTCCTGGCTACAAGGTTGTGTCTATGCAAGTATTATATTATTATTAATTTAATTGGCCACGAAAATGTAGAAATTTATTTATAGACTTATTATCGGAAAATTATAGAAATGGAAATAAAAATACAGCTGCCTGTTGCTGTTATTAAATTTTAAATGCTACCACAATATTAATATTACCATTTAAACTCTCAAAATTCACAATATCATGAAACACCAAACAATAAACTGGCAGCCACGTAAAATGACCACAAAATGAGAACCGCAATGTTTTCAACGCAATTTTAAAGTAACATAGGAGCTCGGTTTAATGAGAACCATCTCATGTTTGTGGCAACATATTTCTTTTTAAATTAATTTCACACTGCACTCCTATTAAACGTACTCCAGTTGAGGACGGGTTAGCTGTTAATCTGACGTTAGCTGGGCCTGTAATATTGCGCTACAGTGTATGAGTGTTCTGTTTTATTTTTAATATTCTGCGGGAGCGAATAGAATTTATCGGGGAAATTAAAATGACCCAACATTTTAATTTCCCCGATACATTCAAAGGTGTCGTATGGATGGAGCAGGTTAATAAAATGAAAATTAAAAAGCTCAACCGCAATATCTAGATAATAATAAAAATATACTTCCAACCGAATTTGTTTTTTTTGTGTTGTGAAAATTTAGTTGGCCAATCTCAACGGAAATTTGCCAAGTAGGTACAAATAGCGGCACGAATCTTGAGCGCTCGGCGAAAGAGCGGGGATCGCTTTGTGCATCGTACACATCAGCGAGCCAATCACTGTACAAGGATTGCATTCCCCGCCCCCGTATCTCTTTTCATACCACCAAAGAGACACGATATTTCACTTCTGCGTGCTTCTAGGCAAGTAGAACTGTAGAAGTCAGCGCTTAAGATCCATGCTGGTATCTGTACGCAAGAAATAAATATTATCTTGCGCAAGTGTGTGTGCAAATACAGCCTCTGCACTCTACTCTCGTAGTCAGATGGGACGGCAATCCGACACAACTGGTGAGAAATCAGGCACAAAACCAACGGCTTTACGTGCTTTTCGAGGAGTGAGGTTATCACACCGCCGACTTCCAAACTCCGACCTGCTACTAAGTAATTTTTTATAAAAAATTACCCAAAAATACTTTTTGTTCCACCCGAGATTAACGTGGCAGTACAGTGAATCAATATTATCCTCCCTCTTTATTATATAGACTTTTCTAAGTATTCAATTTAGTAGAAACAGGCACTGTCTAGGCTCTTGGGATCATTAAATATTCGTTAGTATCACATTATCCGATTTGATTATCCCAAACTATTCTGAGCTAACTTTGTGCGAAGCTTTTGTGATGTTAACGTTAGCCGACTGCTAGCTAGGACCACTGGGAATTTCTGAAGGGGAAACCCGTAGCCCTAGAACTAAAAGGGCAACTGAATGACACAGGTGTGGAGTGGAAGAAGTCAAATCAAAAAAACACTCTCGCAAACAACATGTTACTGGAATATTATACACAGAGTGACTGTATTATTATACATAGAGTGTGCAATCATCATTATCATCATCATATCAGCCGATAGACATCCACTGTGTGTATATAATCTTAAGAACTATGTATTACCCATATTTGCAAAATAAAATTCTATTCTATTCTATTCTATTCTATACTGCTGGACATAGGACTCCCACAAATGTCGCCACAATGAACGGTCCTGTGCGTCTCACATCCATCGGATTCCTGCAACCTTCACCAGATCATCGGTCCACCTTGTAGGGAGCCTTCCAACACTGCGTCTTCCGGTACACGATCGCCACTCCAGAACGTTTCGGTCCTAACGGCTATCTGTTCTGAGAGCAGTGTGCCATGCCCATTGCTATTTCAGTTTAGTGATTCTTCGTGCTATTTCAGCAACCTTGATTCTCCTGCGGATATCTTAATTTCTGATTCGATCACGCAAGGAAACTTCGCGCATAGCCCTTTCCATTGTCCTTTGGGTGACTGTAAGCCTTCTGATCAGAGTGTGCAAAGCAATTAGAAAGTTAAATTACAATCATAATTGAAATTTTACTTAATTCATTAAACCCCAAGCGAACACCGGTTCGCTCTCTCATTGCCTTTCTATTGTGTCTCTAATTACGGTATTTGAAAGGTTATATGCAATTCAAATTCTAAGCAGATAATTTGGGAAGAGACGCACATACAAACACTCCGGTGTCGTAATCTAGATTTATCAAGAATTTATCAAAATAGATTAAGGGGATGCAACTCGACATATATACATTTTCACTGTTTTTCATACAACCGCTCCTACCCGAATATGAACTTAATACACATTTTTCATAAGACATTTTGGAAACACAGTATTTTGTGGATATTATTTTAGCTTCTTTTGAAATCAATTTATAAATTTGTGTAAAACTAATCCAGTAAAGATCTCTAAAAATCTGCTATTTTGCGTGAATTTTGACATTTCATAATTTACTCAAAAAATTAAAATGTCAATAAAATATAACAATACAAGCTTTGCAAATTTAATCAAGATCCTATAAATGACGGCAACTTTTTTCAAAAACTTTTAAGGGTTTAAAAAAAAAACACGTATTTCCTAGATCAAGTTTTGTAAAATATTCGAGTAAATCATGGAATTGCCGAATATTAATAGAGTGTTCAGGCGTTATCTCTCTTTTTTTGCGTTGCCTTTCTGTCAAACATTGCATTGGATTGGTTAGATGAAGTAACAAGCTTTTAAACCATGCTCGATGTTGACGATAGGCAAGTGGAAAAGGAGTAAGTACATATTTTAAAATAGCTGAAATCGATTCGGAAGCCGATTCTGAACATACTATTTTCAGAATATACGTTTATTACACACAGTTGTTAAACGAATTCATCCAATTAGCTACATACATTTGAAGATTTACCTGCATCAGACAACCATCAAAATACAGCGATGGTTGTTTACCCCAAAACTTTAGGGCTTTTGACTACCTGTATTTACAGTCAAAGCAAAAGATAAGTTATGGCGTATATATGTAAGACTAGCTTTTTCCCGCAGCTTCGCCCACGAACATAAAATATAGCCTATGTCACTCATGAATCAAGCAACTTTCTATCGTTGAAAAAATGTTTGTTCCTACAAACAAAAAAACAAAACTTACCTCTTTATAATATTATTATAGGTAACAAGTATGTAAAAACTTTTTACTTATTTATTTTTTAATTTCTATGTACTATTCACAATCTTACAAAAATCTTGACTAAATATTTCTAATATTCACAGTTTTTACAGAAAAAAAAATTACTTAACTATCATTGAACACTAAATTAAAAAAAATCCTTAATCTTATGATTGCTTTCAAAACATACAAAAAAAAATTTGTGAAGGCATTATTTATTTAGTTTAATTAAATAAGGCATTAAGTCCACCTTTATTGTGTGTATTTAGTGGTTTAAAACCACTGGATATATAGGGTGTCTCGTTTATAATAATAGTTCAATTATTTTGATTTATTTTTTGCAAAAGGACATAGTAAGTAATCGTTTAGTAAAACATTATTTCTGCAAAAATCTGTTCTGTAGTTGGGATTTTTCTCATGAATTTCTTAAACTCTAATCTGTTCATAAAACCACTCGTGTGTTAAAATTGTTCAACTGGATCAAATAAAATTTAGTATAGAAGTAGTGCAGTCATCTGATTTGCATTCAACCCAATAATTTGCAATTCGCCATAATTCGTATTTCATTTTAGCACTGGTTTATACCAATTAAAAAAAAAGAAATTATACTTGTGTGTTTTTTAAAACTCTACAATTTTTTTTTTACAATATATTTGTTATCATGAAATAAAATCACAACTTCTTAACTATAGATATGCATAACTAGTATTTTTTCTAAATGATTTTTTACGATGTCCTCCTCTAGCTAAAAGAAATATTAGACCACTATATACAATAGTTTTAAGCAACAAACATACTTTTTAATAAATATTGTTACTAATCCTTTTTTTTGAGTGGAAACTTGAAATAAACGATATTTATATTTTCTCTTTATTTGTTTAGGTACACATCATCATCATGATCATCATCATTTCAGCCGAAAGACGTCCACTGCTGGACATAGGCCTCCCCCAAGTGTCGCTACAATGAACGGTCCTGGTCCGGTAGGTACACATATAAATTCCATTTTTCAATATATTTTTTTAACAAGAACATATTATTATTTCAAACGGGCCACCCTACATATTGTATTTATTTAAGCTTTTTTATATATGTTGAGTCAACTTTTTGCCCATTAATCTGACAGTTATATTAGCGGGACTAATCCGTTGGTAAAAATGTATTATCTCTGTTTTTTACAAATTTATGTTCAAGTTTTTGATGCTAGGATAATGAATGTATTATTCATTGTCCTAGCATATTTTTATTTTTTAATGTGTCATTAATCTCACTTTTATATTTTTTAAGTCTGAATAATTTATTATCACAGTACTATCATCAGTAAACAGCACCATAATGTGTTTGGCGGGGCAAATCATTAGTATATAAGAGAAACAGAGGTAGTCCCCGAACGCTACCTTGTGATACGCCATGTTTGTCCTCTCTACAATGGGAAGTGTATTCTTGTTATTTCTGTGTACTGCAATTGACTGTCATAATATTAGTAAGGAGTTTATAAATTGCTAATATTCTTATGTTATCTAAATCCCATTTGTTGCTCGTTTAATATATTATATTTACTCAAAATCTATCCATTGCTTGATAAATAATCTTTTCAAATACCTTAGAGAATATTGGAATCAAGGCTACTGGTCTCTAATTGGACATGTCTTCTCGGAAGGAGGTTTTATTACTGCGGTTTTTAGAATATTAGGAAATATACCAGATTCAATACTACAATTCAAAATATGACTAAGAGGCCCAGCAATAATATCACCAACAAATTTAATATCACTGGTGGTAATCTCATTATATCCATAACTTTTTTTTATTTGAGCAATGTATTTGCTCTAAAAATACAAAAAGTACAACAACACTAACTTATTTATTCTAATTAAATCAATCTTAAATATGGCGTCAAAAAACTCCTGCACATTAATGTCGACCAGTAATGTGCTCCAATGACTGGCGGTTTTACCACACCGTATGGAAATGCTCATCCTTTGTCGAATTTCCAACAAATTAACTTAATCGTAAAGGTAAATAGAAACGGAAATAACGAGGAATTAAATATTTACCTCTCTCAATAACATAACTGAAAATATCACAAAGCCATGGAATCCGGACCTTTTGAACATAAATTGAACGTCAATATGACAAGAGTCCTCAAGGCCACTAGAGGTCTAAACCCACTACCGCTACTTATAACTCAGTGATCTAAAGATCTGACGCAAATACTCCCTTAGTTGAAATTCTTTGAAATCTTATGGAAGCTGAGGTAAGTACAACTTGTCGTTTAATCAGCATTCTGTTTGAAACACTAAGAGTTGATCAAACTCCTCAACTCTTTGAAAGATAAAGGAGAGGTGGTGAGAGGTGTAATAGTATTGTAGTGACATTTATGTCATCACACAAGAACTAAAAATGACAAAAACTTGTATTCTTATTATTTATTGTACACATAATTATATTAGATAATAAAATAGGACAGTTGATGTATATAGGCGAGCAATTGGGTTTCGTTGCGGTGTTCTCTTCGAGATTAAAACATACATACCACAGCGTGAAATCAACTATCTGAAAGTTGTCCAGACCAGACATAACAACGTCTGGTTGGAGAATTCTCCTTTTTTAACGAAGGTTTGTGGGACTTTACACTCTGTTCTACCCGCCACTAAAGTATCTACTCCTAAATATTACAGATTTATGTACAAACCTTCTATGATCTCAAAGAGATGTCAACTTGAGTGACAGGGCTCGCTGAGGCCTATGTCTACCAGGGTAGCGGGATTGATCTGAAGAGTCTCCGAGGCCCTAGAACTAAAAGGGCAACAGAAGGAATACGGGTGGGCTTCAGTAAAAATCTGACCCTCCCTCTCGCTCCACCTAGAGTGGAAGAAGATTTTATAATGACGTCCCACCCCCTCGTCTAAATAAAATGACCCACATTCTGGACTTATCATTAGTATTACAGCCAAAAGAAGAAATCAACTTTTGAACACAGGCCTCTCTGACCACCACCATTTTGATCAGTTCTTTATTTTTGTATCCAGGAGATTCCCGTGGCCTTCCACAGATCATTTATTCTTATAAAATGCCTCTTCTGTAAATGCAATCATCATTCCAAAATCTTTTGTCTCCATCGACCATCACTTTTTCAAGCATTTTGGGGCTAGCTGAAGCTAAGCTAAAGTAGCTTTTTTACATGGTGATTGTGGAAATTTAGCTCTATTTCGAATATGAGATAGAAAAACCCGATACTCAAATGGTATCAAAAATAATAAAATAAAATGGTGACTTATTTACTTTTGCCTCAACTAACATCCTTTGTAAAGAAGGCCTCAAAACATTTTAATATAATGTACCCCTAATTTTAACTCTGTATTTACACGGCGAGTCCCTGGAGGGGAGGTGGGGGATTAAAGTCGACGCTCACGAATTATACACACTTCTTTAGCGTTATCCATGAGTCCCCAGGCGATAAGACCGCGCTAAAGGTACGGTTATAATACGCTTTTAATATTGTTGACTGGAGATATTTTTTGGGGTTTAATATAATAAGATGTTCACGGTTTGAATTTCACTTGTCCAGTTTTATTGTCTTCGCACTGTTTGTGCATTTAGCCATTCTCAAGTTTAGAAAGTATTAGGTTTTCAGTCATTTTAAGTTACGATGAGTTTCATTAGAACGTGGATGTAACACATTTTAATATTTTTGCAGTATTTGGTACCAAATCTACCGAGTCAGCAGCATATCCTATAAGGGAAAAAAAATTGCAAATCAGTCCATAAACAACGGAGTTCTGAGGTAAAAACCATTAAAAAAAATGATAAAAAAAATACTACCGAATTGATAACCTCCTTCTTTTTTGGAGTCGGTTAAAAACTAAACCAATTCACAAATTTACATCACAATATCTACTAGGAATCAATTTACGGATAATTAAAATAGCCACTGAACATCAAGCAGAAAAATTCCGCAAACAAAAGCCCAGGGATGCTCACGACATTGAAAGTATAATGTACCATATTGTCCTGTCATATTGTCTCTCCACTACCCTAGGTTGACTGGTAGAGAATGCATAAGGCATTGAGTCCTCCTTTGCACCTTTTGTTGCATAAAGATTAAATAAATAAATAATGTACCTAGTAAAAGTATCTATGACCAGTTACATTCTAACCAGGGGCCCAAGTCTGCTATTTTTATAAATTCGTCATTCCAACATGATTCCATTGTCATTTAGCTAAAAGTTCGTAATCTGATAAATCATAATGGTCGATCATTGATCGACCATTATGATTTATCATATCATTATGAATCGAGACGTTTCGAAAAAAATTAAAAGCAATGACTGTTCAATGACGATCTAATGGTAGGTTACTGATCAAAGGCACTGTCAAAACTTTGACAGGTATCCGCTTATGTCAAATATTCATTTGTCATTATGTACGAAATTACCATTCTATGCCATTTCTTTCAATGGAGTGTCAGTGGTTGACCATTGGAAAGTCATAATGACGCCATTATATTAGTAGATAGCAGACTTGAGCCCCAGGTTTCGCTCTTCAGCTAAGTATTACATAAATACTTTTATCCCACCTAAAACAAAAACCAAGGATTGTATTTATCTTTAATTCTCACAATAAATCGTCTAACAACAAACTGAAGAACTTTAATTAACTTAAGACAAAATAGTTCCCTTTTATAATAAATCAACGCAAGGTGACGATTCTTTATCTTGTCAACCGAGTTTGATCTTTATGTCTTTATGATAGAGTTTGTTAGCGTTTAGCAAAGGGATATCCTAGAAAGATGGATGTGCTATAAAGGAGTTTTTTTTTCTACTTCCAGTGTAATATTGCCAAACAATATTGGAGCTAGATATTGTTTTATGATAGTACAGTTTGACGTGATATTCAATATATTGTTCTATGTTGTGCCCATTTTCTTGGAAACACTTCTGGGTCCTTGGGTTTTATAGACAATACTGTTATTATTCTGATTTGGGTAGGGTATACAGTTTATAGGGTTGGTCGTAAACTGGAGGGATTTGCTCATTGGAATAGTGCTACCTACTGAGTTGAAATTTGTCTAGTTAGCGAGGAGACGGCTAATAAGCATGACAATCCAATGCAATTTAATGATAATCCAATCCAATGATAATGATAATCCAATGCAATTTAAGTTAATTTAATTTTAATATTCCAATGGTATGTAATTTTATGATATATATTGTCTGTATGTGATCATGTAAATAAAATGAGTCTTTGGTACTCGAAATAAATAGATAAAATAGTAATATTAGCAACAGGTGTTATTCCAAAACAAATATTCAATAGTTTCAATGATCTTAATCTATAAAAATACACATACCTAACACTACAAAAAGCGGCTATTTTGAACAATTGTCGTATAGTTAGTAAAATTTTACAACTGGACTTAGATAGTAATTTAAATTCAGTACAAAGACCATCTGAAACCAATAATTAGGATGTCTCCTTGGTTCACACCCATGAGATTCTAAAAGAACACCAGGTACTAGCCTGAGAAAAATTGCCTAAACCATAATAATAATAAATATATATAAATCTATGGTGGTCTGAAAATCGATTGCTTTTTTATTATTATTAATTCTGTTTAAAAAATCGACCTGATTGTGTGATTGGTTTCAAAGTGCGGTATTGTTTGATTTGTCAAAACAAGACAAATCCATTTGCCTTTTTTTTCTAGAATAGAGTACCAAATAATATTTAATAAAATAATTAGAACTAAAATGTACAAGTCATTTACCATAACTTTAAAAAGTTGGGTACCTGTTAGTTTCCTCGCTCTGAGCGTCGGAGTTCGCAGGACAATTTTCAGCCACCGCAGTTACGGGCTTGCGGACGGAGAGCAATGGGAGCAACGGGTAGCTCGCCGTCCTCAAGGATAAAGCCTGGATCAACGACGCGTTGTGTTCCACATTCGACTCAAAGAAATAACAGCAAAATTTCCAATGTAAAAAAAGCTGTTTGTTTCCATTTGAATTTCAAAAATGAAAATGTCTACTGCGTTACTCGGAATTCCTTAAGCAGTACTTATGTTGGAGATCAAATCATGGTACAAGTCAAGCTATGATATCTCTTTGAAAGGAATATAAGAGATGGTAACAGTAAAAGCATGATTTCATTTCGAAAATGAGAAATGTTTTTAAAGAAAAGTGTTCCACGTTAGTTTAAAATAAAAACAGGAAGAAACCGTGTATTTTCTGGAAATTAGATTTTTCGTGGAAATCTGAGCAAGTTTTGTTACATTTGTTCGTAAAGAAAATGTTACTCTTTCATTCAGAAATTTTATTCGAGACTTCTTTTATATTTTTTTGTGTATTTTCCTTAAATCTACAATATTATGTTCTATATATACGATTTTATGTCTTTTAGGATATTATTACAAGTTTTTTTTTTAATGGTTACAAAGGTTCGAAGACTCAGCATCGGAAGGCCTCCTACGAGGTGGACCGACGACTTGGTAAGAAATCCAATGAATGTGACAGGACCGGTCGTTTTGGCGACCAGTCCTGTGATAGATATTTGAAATACAAGTAAAAATCTGCTTACAATTTCTAATAGAATACGTATTCATATATGAAAAAATAATAAACTAATAACTACTGTGATAAATAAGAGATAACTTAAAAAATAATAATTACGAAAAACCACCACAGATCCACCACACACAACCACAGATTCACACAGATGGGGTTTCTCGGATGGTTCAGATCTTCAGTGTTTGTGCGGCGTCTCTCCGCAGACCATGTCCCACCTTCGATCCTGCATCACGTGCCCTGTTAACTGTTCACGTAGGGCCCTAATGACAACATCAGCGGATGGCACTGCCGTGGCCGAATACTGGGCCAAGCAAGGAATTTAACTAGTTTTGCCATCGATACGCTAAGAAGAAGAAGATTACGAAAAAGACAATTTCTTGTGTTTTTTTTTTATGTTAGGATAATACAGCAGTACCTGCTTTTGTTAATGAATACATCAGCATCATTTGCTAGCACTATTATAATTTACATACAATAGACATGCTTAGCTCAGCGTGACAGATTTGTGCTTTCATGCATCTGACAGCGTCAACATATTAGTTAATCAATTAGGTGACTGAATAAACAACTAGATAGTAATTGTCTGAAGCTGGATCCAATTAGTGAGTTGTGACGTCAGAGCTGGCATTAATTAGCTTTCAGATGAATGCTCGTGATACCTTAAATTTAAATGATGGGATTAAGAAATCGTTAATGAACTGTTTTTCAAAGCTATCTTAGCTTAGAAATCAGGGTAACATATGGGTTATAATTTATAATGTAGGATAATTAATTGAAGGAAGCTTATATAATAAAGATGACCAATATATCAAATGGAAAATGAGTTTAAGAATATAATATAATATTCTACAACTGTCACAGAACCGTCTAGTCTCAAGCTAAGCAGAGCTTGTGTTATGAGTATACTAGACAACTGATAAACATACTTATATATTTCTAAATACATACATATAATAGATAAATTACATCCATGTTTGTGCTCATCACACAAACATTTGTCCTGGGTGGGAATCAAACTCACGACCTCCAGTATAGCAGTCAGGGCCACGAACCACTAAACCAACAGGCCTATCAAATGCACTAAACTACACCCGGTTTCACTATCTTTCTCTAATAAATAAACTTGTATATGCTAAAACATAAAAACTTATAATCCCAAAAGATAAAAACGGCGTACATATAAAAGAGATACTTTAACGACTTTATGAACCTAGATAAAGCTAAAGAGATAGCATTTACATAAAATGTGTGTCGTTAAGATAAGTGACTTATACAAGATGCTCAGTAAAACATCCATTCCAAAAGAGTTTTGCTACAGAATCGGATAATAAACGTGTTGAACAAAGTTTCATATATATTACTAAAACAAAGTTATGACGGAAAAATGTATTTCATTTGTGCTTAAATATATGGGAGGATTTCGAATAATCAAACCTCTAACAGACGAGGAACATGAAGAAACACAAAATAAAATGATTAACGGAATCAAACTTTTGATGATGGTAACAAGCCATCATAAAATTTACAAGTATTAAACTAAAGAAGGACCAAATAATCATTACCTATGAAAACATACACTGGTATATTTGAATTTTATTAAAGAAAAACAGTAGTAGTATAATAGTAGTGTAGTAGTAGTGATAGTAGTATATCTATCTATCTATCTATCTCCTATTCTTAATCCATAGCAACAACTCACAACACTCACTAAACTATCATCATAAACGCACAACCAAATACATTCCACTTACACAAACACACCTCGACCTGACTACATCACACACTTTCCATGCAAATAACACACAAAACTTATTACAATTTAAAATCACTAACTCGACAACTGGGTCTCAAGTCTACTATTACAATAGTGTCAGAATGGTCTATCATTGACATCATAATTGTTGATTTTGACCAAAATTGGTAATCTAACTAATATAATGGCGTCATTATGACTTTCCAATGGTCAACCACTGACACTCCATTGAAAGAAATGGCATAGAATGGTAATCTCGTACATAATGACAAATGAATATTAAATGTGTGCGGATAATTGCCAATATTTTGACAGTTTCTTGATCAGTGACCTACCATTAGAATGTCATTGTACAGTCATTGCTTTTAATTTGTTTCGAGACATTTCGATATTGTCATTCTACCACAAGATAATTGACCGATCAATGATCGACCATTATGAATTATCAGATACGAACTTTTAGCAAAATGACAATGGGATTGTGTTGGAATGACGAATTTATAAAAATAACAGAATTGGGCCCCTGATCTTAGTGAGTCTGTGAATGCATGCAAATTATTCTTGCTACCCTAATATTATAATTTATGTGATCAGTGTACGAGTACATTATCTCTAGTAAGTTTATAAGCAAATGTAAATGTCGGAGATCCTGGTGTCCTGAAACACAGACCTTGAGCCTAGCTTAGGCACCAGTCTCCCACAATATTGAATAATAAAAGTATAATATGTATTTGCTATTTATCGCTCTGTATTTTGCAATTTTGTGGCGAGAAAATTAATAAATTTATTATTATTATTATGTAATGAAAATATAGGTGCTATGATTACAATGAAAAAGCTATGTTATTAACAAAAATAGGAAGCGATGTATGAGACAAAACTCCAAAACAAAAGCCATCATCCAAAACCCCACTTTCAGTCAAGTTTATCTGATGGTAAATGTTCAGACATTAATAACGGCGATATGAGCGCATATGGAGGGTCATGTGAAAAAGATTATTGCTTCACGCCAGCTCTTCTGATGCTTAAGGGTAATGCTTTTGGAAATGGTGGCAGTACGTTTGATGGATCTTCTGATGATATGATTATTTGGAAGCGTTAAGTGGTGAAATAAATAGATATGTAAGTTTCTGATTGTATTTGGTATATGTTTGACTTTGTTATTGTACTGTAGGAACTGAATGGAGCAGTAGAAAAAGTTCAAACAAACGATGGAAGGATTATGTGAAGCATACTATGAAAGAACAAGTGCGAGTCAGACTCGCGCACTGAGGGTTCCGTACAAACTTACCTATGAAAGCAGTTCAATTCTTGAAATGAGTTACGAAGATTTTTCCGAATCACAAAAAAAGTTTTTTTGTGACGTAACTACCAATTTACAGTTTTTAGATATTTTTCTTGTATTATATGAATTTTGATTACCTTGAGAGTGTCAAAATACACGTTTATTGCGACATAAACGGCTGTATCTATTTTTTTCTGTAACTCAAAAGTTGATTTTTTCACATCTTCAAGGGACTGCAGACCTAAGTACATGGTTTTAATTTCAACTCAATACCTTCACACGTTCCCGAGATAAAGTGTCTTGACAGACAGACAGCCGGCCAAAAAAGTGATCCTCTATGGGTTTCGTTTTATACTTTTATGATACGGAACCCTAAAAAGGGGTGTACGATACTATTTCAGTTGATAGGGACAAATGGAAGACGTAAAAGTGTTGCGCTGACCCCTAGTGACATGGGACAAAAGCGGGATTATGATGTTGTGGCAGTTTTCAGGAAGATATTAAACTTTAACACTCAACAGTGAATACGATTTTTTTTTAAAGGAACTAAAAGCTTGTACTTAAAGTAGTAAAGTTTAATGAATAGTTTTGTTTTTGAAAAGAGCTATGAATTTTTACAGCGTTCTTTTTAGCGGTATTGCTATGCAAGAAAGGCTATCATTTTTTATGATGACCCATCATAAATTCTTCTTAAAACGAAATTTCTCCTGCTCTGGGTTGAGCGAGAGTCAGACTTTTTCTGACTACAACTCACCAGTATTCACTCAGCTGCCCTTTGCGTTCCAGAATTACCGTGACTTTTTCTAATAATTCCGCAGACCTAGAAAATAAACTTAGAGCTCAAAACATTATTCGGAATTTTCAGTATCCGGCTAAATCTTTAGAAAAATAAATAATTATTTTCTTCCCATTCATAAAAAGCAAATGTTCATAAAAACGAAGTATATTATAGAAATAACAAGGAATAAGCGAATTCAATATTAAATTTCCAATTACGGACTCGCTAAACATCCGTTTGCAAAGAAATTATTATATCTGATATCATTTCATGACATAATGGAATATTTTAAAAGGAAATCAATTAAGGGATATTAAAATGTACCAACTTCTATCGCTTTGACTATGGGTACCTATTCCATTTCCATTTATATTGATGAAATTAATAACATGGTTAGAGGCTGTTGTAGATCTTCAGAATGTTTCCATAATTTTTAAAATATGTTATGATGTAAAATGTTTTTTGGCAAATCTTTATACCGATGAAATTTTATTGGAATCTGATGACAAGAGAGAAGAAATTTAAGAAAGTAAGAAGGTATTGTAAAATTCATAATTTTTCATTTCAATTTCTCAAAAGTATATTTGTCCGGTTTTTCAATTTGATTCAAAATATTTGATTTCACACTAGCTTCTGCTAGTTTTTTCACCCTTGTCAATTATTTAAAAGTCATCTCTTAGCTGCTAGTTGCTATTTTGATATCTATATTTGTTTTCATTTTTACTTTATGTACATTGTTCTCACATGATAGCGTCAAGAAACATGTAAGAGATATTTGTGATTACATAACATGATTGAAAAGGGTGTCTATGGAGCTTCTTGCACACTCTTCTCCATAGAGATCTCCACTTTGGAATGTGCAATTAGCATATTTTTTTTCTGACTGAGTGACTTCTTGACATTTCAAAAGTGCCTGTAAATGGTTTATTTGAAATATAATGCTTTGAATCTGAAGCAAAGTCAAAAATTATCATAAGGGAACATATTCCATTTGTACATTTAAAACTCGGGAGTATGCTCCCATGCTAAATTTTATACTTTTAAATGGGAAAACTACTGATAGAAGCTAATGTTACATAAACCACTAGATATCGAAGATGATAATATTGATACAGGAAAAGTAACGATACAGATATAAATGTACTAGCTGCTACATGACGCAAGTATTTTGACATTTCAGTAATACCAGTATTCCTATTGTGAGGGGATATCAAGGTTACAGTAGGTCCCTCCTTATCTCCTGATATACACTTTATTAGCGTGGTAGATAGCGGCCAAAGTAACAATGAAATGGCTGGATTAGATACCATTCATTTGAGTGGGTTGACCTAAAATATTGCGGAATTGATTTTTGTTCATGTTGATTGAAAATAAGCTTAGGTTTAAGTCCATAATCTAGACTTGCATTTCACGTCCTGAATAAGAAATCATCCTTAAGATAATAAATCCGCCGATAAACGCACGCTATAATATTCTACAGTATATCAAAAATTTAACATGGTCAAAAGATATCAAATTAGTACTAATAGCCCCAATTTTAATGAATGATCCACAGCTAGAATTAAAATAGAAAAAGCAGATATACTTTTTATCATAACATAAAATATTTTTTTAAAGTGTAATCATGTAGTTTCTTGCGGGTTCTTTTCTTTATGAAATGACTGATTGGAACCGTGCAGTAGCTTCTGACGTTTCATAAGTACCCATGTAGTTGCATGTGAAATAAAATTGATTGAATTGAAATGCGCTTAGTGGCAAAGTTGTTGTTTAACAGTGTTGAAGTGTGTATATGGCCAGATCTTAGAAATTGATCACTTCATGATATGGCCAAGTCAAACCGTTTTAAACATTAAAGTTCGTTCCAAATCATTTTAAACATTAAAGTTCAATGATATTTAAATCTTCGTTTAGCCTACTTTCTTTAGACCTTTTATTATCATTGAAATCCTACATCAAACAAACGAAGATTCGTAACGTTTGGCCAAACGAAGATTGATTTATTTATCATCAAAATTCTTAACGCTTAAACGATTTGGCCAGTTTTAGTTGGCCATATTATGAAGCACTCAATTCGAAGATTTGGCAACGACATATACATACACTGTGTATACACTAATCACACACATGATGAGTACCATTGACAGAAACTGTTTCAATTCCTTTAAATTTTTGTTAAAATGCTGTAATTTTTGTAAAAAATAACTGACTGCAAGTAAAGTGAAAAAATCATTTTAGCACATGTTTGTTCTCATTGTCTTTGTGCCTTTATTACATTATGTTTAAAGTCTCAGCACACATCTCTTTGTCTTCCATAAATTTCAATTTCCTGTCATCCAAATTGATTTCTTTTGTAGCTACAGCTTTGTCTTTTACATACGACCAATCACTTTTTATTCATCACATAAAACCGGAATTGTAACATGGAACGTCACTTCCTGCAGATTATTGGAAATGGCATTGAGGTGTTGTTAATTCATAAATTCATGAGATAATTCTGTTGATGAAGAGCAGTAGCTTTTATCCACTTAAGATCCCCATGGGAAACGTTGGGTTGGTCAGACTGTAATTAGAAACCACACGGCAAATATATTCAGTATATGGTCCAATTAATCTTGTGAAGGACAAACACGCGAACCGTATAAATGTTTACTGCTTTAAAATTGACATAAAACCCATTCATATGAATTCTTTTACACAAATACCTATCGCAGATAAAAAAATATATATCTACACTATAATAATATTATAAAGAGGTGAAGTTTGTTTTTTTGTTTGTAGGAGGTAATCTCTAAAAGTACTTGTCCAACTGCTATAAATTATTTCACCCATAGGAAGCTGGTTTATTCCTGAGTGATATAGGCTATATTTTATGTACACGAGCGAAGCCGCGGGCAAAAGCTAGTTTTAAATATAATTGTAAAGTCTGGAAATAACTTAAGAGAAACGGGTGCTTATTGGTTGATATTTAAATGAATAATATTTATTTAATGAAGTATCTTATTTATTTATTTAAACTTCATGTACAGTAGTGGTACATAGGCGGACTTAATGCAACAAGACATTCTCTACCAGTCAACCTTTGGGTTAAAAAGACAACACTTTGTTTATTGTGCTTGCACAATAAACAAATAACAGAAAACACAAAAAGGAAATAAATTATTTATAATAATAAAATACATATATATTTATCTTAGCCAGTTATTTGTGGTAGCCGAGTGGTAAGTGAGCAGTGGTAGCCGAGTGGTAATGGCCCCGACTTACGAGTTGTAGGTCGAGGGTTCAAACCCAACCAGGCGCATTACTTCGTGTAATCTATTTCATCACCACTGCTCTCAAAACGGTGAAGGAAAACATCGTGAGGAAACCGGCATGTCCTAGAACCAAAAATTCGAAGACATGTGACATCCACCAACCCGCACTGGGCCCGCGTGGTGGATTACGGCCCATTCCCTCTCCTAGAGAGGAGGCCTGAGTCCCAACAGTGGGAACATATAAGGCCGACTATGCTATGCTATGCTATATTTATCTTAATTATGAACGATTTTTTTCTTCCTTTTTTATTTTTCTTTTTGATATTTAGTAGTGATGTCAGTCAACACTATCTCCTTTCGTTCATTGCATCCAAAGGTTCTTTGTAAGAGATTGCGTTGTACGATAAAACCGTCCCATGTACACTTGTTTTATACATGTTATTATGAGGTTTTTCTACAATAAAGTATATAATAAAAAAATAAATTCTCCAATTATTTAGAAACAGCAAGTACTAGTCTGGAAATATCCACAGAAAAACATATGCTTAACAGTTGAAATGATCTAGTTAAAAACTTTTGTACGAACTAAAACACAGATGAATATCATCTGCAGATAGTTCCACATCAAAGACATCGGCAAGCTTATACGAGTTTTAAAAGCAAAAACAGAAAACAGAAGTTAGTCACGTAACTTGTTTAATACACTACTCGAAACTCAAAATTCAACGAGAAGCAGTCACGCACAAAGAAACTAAAATGTAAACCAACGCTGTTGTAAAGTTCATTAATACATTCAGTTTGAAAGTTGGGCAGCGTTCAGGTTGAGAAGCTTACGCGGAAGATGACGCGATTAAAAATATTAAACCTCGTTTAATACCAAGCGCCGCAGCGGAAACACTCAGTACTAAAATTTAAACTGTTCTATATATGTGTATACAGGTAGGTATACAAATAAAACACCGTATACTGATCTATATCAATTTTATATTTTAAGTTTTGTCACTGGCCCTAACCAAATCGCGGTAACGAAACCATATCGACTATTAACTTGATCCCAACGCCATCTATCGAGCGAATGGTCAATTATAACAAAACTTTTAGTTTCGTATTATATTTGTACTCTGTCGATCGCAAACAAACCTTATCATCTCTTCACATCATCTAGGTCTATCGCGACTCAACGCAAGGTAACAATCTTGCGTTTAATGCGCAGTAGCTAGTGGCTAGTAGTTAGTGGCACATGATTTGTGGGCTTCTAGCCCACAGCTCATGTGGCCTTTTTTATTAAAGTAAGGAATCATCTATTGACTTCTCCCGTTCTGGTTGGAGCGAGAGCAGACTTTTGCTGACTAAAGCTACACCTATGTCCTTCAGTTGCCCTTTGAGTTTCAAGACTACAGGTTTTCTTTTCAGAAAATGTCAGTGGCCCTAGCGTGCATTGGTACTATGAAAAGAAAACATTTTATTATACTTATATCTATATAATAAAAATGTTTACTTTCTTTCTTTTTTTCTTCCCATCTATCAGTAATAAAGATTGCCATAAATGTAAAGTTTGTACTTTTTGACTGTCGTTATTAATGATATTCTAGCAGAATAACATTTTGTCTAGGACCTCTAATCGTGCCCGCTACCGCCCGTCACCACGCAATCACCCGGACAAGGCCTTGCTCAAACCGACTGCGGACATGATCAAAGCAAAGCTGGAGTATAACTTCAACATATTTATAACTTGAAAGATAGCCTTAAGCTACCTGTCGAGTAGATTTAGGATTTATGTAAGGTTAGTGGAAACGTCAGTTGTGTGTGCTGGTGTTTCAGCGTTCATTTGAATAAGAAAAAATAAAGTTGTGATGATGTGATTTAGGGTTTTAGGTTCACTTGAAAGAGTCGTCGT
Source organism: Mythimna vitellina (assembly GCA_949316375.1). Taxonomy (NCBI): domain Eukaryota; kingdom Metazoa; phylum Arthropoda; class Insecta; order Lepidoptera; family Noctuidae; genus Mythimna; species Mythimna vitellina. Next base: position 2,117,346 of record OX438699.1, on the reverse strand, counting down.
GGCGCTGGACTACTCCTTCATGCTCCACCCAGAGCAAAAGAAGTTAGTTGAAGATGTCCCACCTAAAATAAAATAAAAATAAATTATAATTTTCATCCGTCGCCGAAAAATCGCCAATTTTTAATGCGATACCGATGCGGCCGAAAAGTTCTGGTACACAAGGTAGCCTGTGGAAGTTTTTCTAGCGCTGTGTCTTCCAGTTGCCATCCAGAATGATTGGTCTACAACCAATGACATGGTTAGAGGGTCGCGGAAATCCTATAAATATGAGACGTGTGTGTGATATTTTTTTGTAGGTGGGAAAATCATCTAATGACATCCCTCGCTCTGGGTGGAGTGGTAGGGCGTGTCAGATTTTTACTGACTAAAAACCCACTCCTGTACTTTCGTTGCATTTTACACCAGGGCCAAGTCTTTCTTTCCGAAGCAGATCTTTGGCCTCAGTAGGTTTCGACCCTGCTGGCCCCTACGGTTTGCTGACATCGACGAGGAACAGTAAGCGCCATCGACGACTTAAGCTCGGTCCGGACCGTTACCGGACGGTCGGACGGCGAGCTACCCATTGCTCACCACGCCTACGTCATTCGGCTAAAAAAACAATAATGATGATAGTGCAAATAAAAATAACTTTTTATTTAAACAAACACTTCTATAAATATCAGAAAATCATGACCTAGATCAAATAACCAGCTCACAAGCACTTACCAGCCCAATCGCTTTAAAAGGATATAATGAATTAGGAGTTACTTTATCACTGTCAAGCACAGATTGGGATGACGGAGTATACATGAAACTGTTTGTTACCAAGTGCGTCTAAGGGCCCTCGCCCACGGTGAGTTTTTGTAGCGATGCTGACGCGCTTTAGCATCGATACAGTCGCGATGCTGTAGCGCGTTGGCGTCTTCTCTACAGCGCTTGCAAATGCGACTAGCGCGTTAGTAGCGATGCTGTCGCCTGCTTACGAAACACGCGACTGCTTCGCTACAAAAAGTCACCGTGGGCGAGGGCCTTAAAGCAACGCTCTAAATTAAACCACATGGGACAGGGTTTTGTGTGGGTGGCAGACGAACGCCCTTGTAGGATCCCATTAGGTCTTATCGCTTTGGTAAAAGGCTTTTACCTAATTGGTGTTTAGCATGATTTCGATTTTAGAAATTTATTGGAAACAATTGGTTCTTTTGATGATGATGATCCACTTGAAAGTAGTGAATTTTCAAACTGTAGGGAAGGTCTTTTGGAGTTTTTATTAGACGTGTAAATTAAGTCCATTCGGGAATTGAACTATTTACATAGGTAAGTTTGTACGGAACCCTCAGAGCGCGAGTCCGACTCGCACTAGCCAAGTTTTTTTTTTTTTTTGTTCTAGGCTATGCCGGTTACTCACAGTAAAAAGAAAAGGTAAACGTGAGTAACCTGCATGTGCCAGTTACTCTTTACCTTTTCTTTTATTGTTTTGAGAGCAGTCCTGATGAAATAAAAAACACAAAGTGTAGCACCTGACTGGGTTTGAGCTCAAGACCTAAAACTTGTAAGTCAGGGCCGATAATATTGAGCCACTGCAGCTCACACAGAGTTAACACTGCTCACCATACATCTTACTAGTATAATTACTAGTCCCAAAACAAACAAAAACGCTAAATAGGAAATTGAATTCACAATTTGTATTTCAGTTCTCGATTGTTCCATTTATATATCATCCTCACAGTCAATTTCCAAATAGAGGCGTCTACCAAAACGGGACCAGTATCCGTAATCAAAGTACTTGCTAATGCTAAATCAGTGGTTGCCAAACTGTGGTCCCCATAGACCACCATTGGTTGTAAGAGCTATATTATATAGTCAGCAAAAAGCTTACAATTTCAAATTGTCTAACTGAAAAGTAACATTCATTCGAAGTGATATTTAGATTGTTTCAGAAATATTGTGTTTGCTATAAAACTGCTCGCTAGTTATGATTTTAAAGAATACGTACATTGGTGGGCTACAATTTTTGTGTTAGGATATGTTTTTACATTCATTATCGACGTCCACTGTTGGACATAGGCCTTTCCCAAGCGTCGCTACAATGAATGATCCGCATTCATCGGCCGCCGAAATCTATTCTCGCGACCCTCACCACACGTCATTGGTCCACTTTATAGGAAGCATTCCAAGGCTGCGTCTTCCATTACGCGGTCGCCACTCCAGAACCTTTCGGCCCAACGGCGATCTACTCTACGAACAATAGTTGAGTTTTCTTCCGAACACCTGGTCCCTGTTAGCCACAAAAAATCAAAAGTGGTCCCAGTTCGAAAAGTTTGAGAACTGCTATGCTAAACCAATTAAGCGTTCAAATCAGCCGAGTCCGAAATAGATGCATTTACTTAATTAAACCACATTTAGCGACCACGATTGTCCGGTGGTACTGTAGTCTGTGTTGTTGTATAGTTTTCAACTTACAGCTTAATTTTGGACTAAGTAATAGGGGTTTAATTATGAAATTGCCGTTTTTTAAAACGGGTTGCTTTGAAGTGTATCTTTAGTTTAGTATATCTTTGGGTTATATATATTTCTAAATGTATATATACTCCTAATAAGCGGAAACAAGGCGGCCAGTTCCTCAGGTATAAGGACGTTCAAAAAATACATATGAAGAAATGCAATATAGATCCTTCTCGCTGGGAGGAGGCGGCAAAAGATAGACTTGGTGGGAGACGTTTAATTAAACAAAACGTCACCTTTGAAGACCAACGTAAGAGAGATCTCAGGAGAGATCTTCAGGCGGGATACCTTCAAGAATAAGCCGCCTTCCAACATCCAATCTCTATATAACAATGGTGTTTTAACGTGCCCACACTGTGCACGCACGTTTACAGCAAAGATAGGCTTTATTACTCACATCAGAGCATATGATCGCAACCTGTAGTTGCACTAAATCAGAATCCAGTCACCGTAGCCGAAATCGGCTTGGGAGTATATATTTACTCCTACATATCTCTCTATTGAAAAAATATAATATAATATATTCTACAACTATCACACAACACCGCCTCGTCCCAAGCTAAGCACAGCTTGTGTTATGAGTACTTTTTTTTTTTTTTTTCTATTCTGCGTCTTAGAAATCTGTTTTATTTCAAACAATAATCTAAGATGTTGTCAGATTTTCATCTTGAAATATGTATTTTAGCTGAGAGGTGCACCCAGTGGTGCAATTTTCATCTTTTGTCTGTGAATCTTTGCGTTAAATCAGCTATGCTATTTTTCTTAAGGCGAGAGAATTTTAGACTGCCCGCTCCCTGCAATTCCGCAGCAAACTTATTTAAATGTTGATCCAATCTGTTTTGATATTTCTTGCTGTTTGACTCAATTTCTTCTTTCACTGTTCGTAGATTGTAGTCTAGGTTCACATATTTATTGCTTATGTAAGGTGGAATATTAAACATAGCTCTCATTGTTTTGCTTTGGAACCTTTCGAGTATTTCGATATTACTATGGCTGGCTGTGCCCCAAAGCTGAATGCCATATGTCCATACAGGTTTTAGGATAGCTTTATAGATAACCATTTTACTAGCATCTGTTAATTGTGACTTAGGCCCGATAATCCAATACATGCTACGAAGTTTGAAGTCTAATTGTTTCCTTTTGGTCCATATATGTTTTGGCCAGGTGAGACGACGATCTAGATGCATACCTAGGTACTTAGCATCATCTGATTGTGGGATTTCTGCGTTATAAAGTTTTACAGGTGGGCAGGTTTTCCTTTTAAGTGTGAATGTTACTTGGACTGACTTATCTGTATTAGCTTTGATACGCCACCGATTGAACCATGTTTCGATGAGGGTTAGGTGTGACTGGAGGTTTTCAGATGCAGTATCAGGATCCTCATGAGTCGAAAGAAGAGCGGTATCATCTGCGTATGTCGCTGTGGTGGTGTAGGCATGTGTAGGTAAATCTGCTGTATATATTAGGTAGAGAACTGGTCCTAATATACTACCCTGTGGAACTCCCGACTTGATTTCATGCATTTGTGATGTATCAGAATTACATTTTACTTCATAGCATCTATTTTCAAGATAAGATTTTAATATTGGAAAGAAAGAGTGCGGTAGAGATTTTTTGATTTTAAAAAGTAGCCCATCATGCCACACTTTGTCAAATGCTTGGCTAATGTCTAGAAAGACTGCGCTGCAGTATTGTTTATTTTCCAGCGTTCTACTTATGACATCTACCAATCGATGCACTTGTTCGATGGTTCCGTGGCCTTCCCTGAAGCCGAACTGATGTGTTGGTATTATTTCTGACAAGTGTTCTCTCATTCTATTTAGTATGATCTTTTCCATTAATTTTCCAATTACCGACAAGAGACTTATAGGTCTGTATGATGTCACTTCTTGAGCTGGTTTACCTGGTTTCAATATCATTACTACCTGTGCAATCTTCCATTGACCCGGGTAAAAGGACAGTCTTAAACATGCATTAAAGATGGCAAGTATTAGCAGCATTCCCTTTTTAGGGAGGTGTTTCAAGAGAGTGGCGTCAATAAGGTCATAGCCAGGGCATTTCCCATCTTGGAGTTTTAGAATTTCCCGCCTCAATTCATTTAGCGTCACGTGTTTTAGTGGTAGGCACATTTGGTTAGGTGAGCTGAGATATGTCTCCATTTCTTTATCTAAGAATTCATTAGTGCTAGGGAATGGTTCAAAAACTTTGTGTAGATGACTTGCATAGGCGGTGGCTTTTTCAAAGTCAGAGCGAGCCCAGGAACCCGTTTGTGTTTTTAATGGTGTAGCTTGTTGTTTGGGACGCTTTAAGTTCTTAGTAGCCTTCCACAATGAATAGTTATGAGTACTAGACAACTGATATACATACTTATATATTTATAAATACATAAATTACACCTAGACACAAAACAAATGATCGTGCTCATCACACAAACATTTGTCCTGGGTGGGAATCGAACCCACGACCTCCGGCATAGCAGTCAGGGCCACTGGCTACTAGACCTACAGGCCAGTCAGACAAATAAGCTTGACTTGGATAAAATCCCGCATTTAACAGCTCAAAACATCAGCATATGACTTTAGACATAAACTAGAGTATGTGTAGACTGTCCTGTGCAAAGTGTAGTAACCAGTAACCTCTTGATGAACAGGAGATTAAACCACAACGTGGTTTGTGCCAGCTTTGTTGCATAGCAACTGCGCGATCGACCTTTATTAAGTGTTGGACGTTGTTTGATAGTTAGTTGTTACTGGGTAAACTTTGCTACTTGTAGTAAGATAGATAGATAGATATATTCTTTATTGTACATCATCATCATCACCATCTTCCTGCCCTTGTCCCATCTTATTTGGGGTCGGCGCAACACGTTTTTTTCTTCCACTCTATCCTGTCAACCGTCATACTATCACTAACTTCCTTTTCTTTCATATCACTGTTCACACAATCCATCCATCTTTTCTTTGGCCTCTCTCTCCCTCTCCACCCATCCACATGTATACTCATAACTCTTTTAGTAACATGTGTTTCATCTCTCCTCTCTACATGACCATACCAAGACAAACGATTCCCCTTCAACTTTTCAGTCACTGGCGCCACTTTCAAACTTCCTCTAATATATTCATTTCTCACTTTATTCTTTATTGTACACCAAAAATACAAATTATATTAGGAACTTAAAATTAATACGGTGTCACAATGGGCGGTCTTATCGCTGAAAGCGATTTTTTGCAGACAATCTTTGGCTAGATTAAAGTAAAGTAGGAGTCAGATAAAGCTATAGTGGACACCTATCTACCGTTATCCTTTACATTTTCTAGTAATGAAAAAATACTGGGCATTGGAGGTTTCTGTAAAAATTAACTTACCTATGAAAATAGTTCAATACCTAAATCGAGTTACGAAAATTTTTCCGAATCGCAAAAACAATTTTTTTTTGTGATGTAGCTACAAGTTTACAGCTTTTTTTTTATTCTTGATATGTTCGCGCTTGACCGTTATCTCACCTGATGGAAAGTGACGTTGCGGTCGACGATGGAACGCGCTTACCTAGAAGTAACCTATTCACTCTTTTTTCAGAGTTTTTTCCCATGCTAGTGCTATGAGGAGTAGTAACATAAACTTGCTTCATGCAAAATTTCAAGATTCTAAGTTAACAGGAAGTACCCCATGAATTTTGATTCCCTTAAGAGTGGCAAAATACACGTTTTTTGCGACATGAATGGTCGTATCTTTTTTTTCATTACCTCAGAAGTTTGAATTTTTCACAGGTTCAAGTAGCTGCAGACTTGAGTGTAAGATTTTAATTTCAACTCGATACCTCCACGCCTTCTCGAGATCTTGACAGACAGATAAGACAGACGGACAAATAACAAAGTGTTCCTATAAGGGTTCCGATTTTTCTTTTGAGGTACGGATCCCTAAAAAATATTCATTGTTTGGTTGTTAGGATATCGATTGAGTATCAGCATCGACGATGGCGTCCAAAATAATAATGTTTACAAAATGTTCTAAAAAAACAAATATATCTTTTATGTAAACCACAGCCTATATAACAATATTTTCAGTGCAGTACAAAAATATTATCTAAAAGCGTTACAAATTTTATTTTACTCGGATGAACTTTATCCAAAATAATATTTTGTCACACCGAAAAGTATGGTTCGTTGAGCAATAAAAATCATAGCAATATTGTGTTTATTACAATCACGGCTTTTGCCATCAAACCATTATATTTCACGAGAAGAGAAAAACTGAACTACCTCTTTCCAGACCCAAAATATTACAATACATATAAAACATTATTTTTAGTATATGCAAAGCCTGAATACAGTTTGTTCAGAATCAGTAACTGAATCGATTCCAATAATCATTTTTACACCATGTTAAACGTTTTCCCAAAAATATTTAAAAAAAGGTCACAAATTGAACTTCTCCGACACTAAGTCAACAAGGTCACGGCAGGTCATAGCGGGCATTAAGCCACAGTGCCCACCTGGGTGCAGGAGTAAAACTACCTCTTAACCGCTCGGATGACCTGGTGACCATAGGTTTGTGCGGACCACCAGGAAATATAACAAGCTTATAACTTTGTAATTTTGTCTGATGCAGTTATGAAATTTTGTACATAGATTCCTTACATAAAAATACTAGACACGTGTATAAAATTATGTATGCCTGCTGCCAGCGGCTTCGCCAGCGTGATCGTAAAAAATAATCCCAAGAGTTCATACTTCCGGGTAAAAAGTATCTTATTGTTTATTTATTACATACTTTATTGTACACCTTAAAATGTGGACCAGATAAACATTTGCAAAAACTAAGTGTACAATGGGTGGTCCTGGTCTTATCGCACAAGGCAATCTTACAGATAACCTTAGACTCTTATGTACTATCATCATAGGACATGTTCGACCCGTGAACCAAGTTTAATCAAAATCCGTTCAGTCGTTCGAGCGTGAAGAAGTTAATAATACACACAAGCTTTCGCCTATATAATATTAATTTGATTTTGAAAGGTTTTCAGTTGATAACTCCGCTTAGTTTGGGACTAGAAGTGTATTGTGTGATAGTTGTGGAATATTAATCATCATCACCATCATCATTTCAGCCGAATTCTTCCACTGTTGGACACAGGACATATATCCACCGCATTCCCGTGACTCGCACCAGCCCCTCTAGCCAAGTTACGATCTCTCGGAATCGGAGACGTGGCCTACAGGAGGCGTTCGACGTAAACGAAACAATCATATCTTGGCTAGGTGGCAGGTCATCGGTCCACCTTGTGGGAGGCCTTCCAACGCTGCGTTTTTCAGTGCGCGGTTGCCAAACTAGAACCTTTCGACCCCATCGACCATCTGTTTTACGAGCATAGTGTCATGCCCACTCTCACTATAATAATATACAGAATAATATAATTATGGTTATATGGAATATTAATATACAATTATTATTAGGTATTATTTAAAGACATAGTAATTAATGTACCTTCCTCCCCCCTTCCTTATTGCTTTTTCACCGAAACCAATTAACTCCGATATATTTAATACCGTCTGAACAAAAGATTTCAGCATCAATTGACCTAAAACTTCCAGCAAATATTTCGATTGCTGTAAAATTATTTTCATTTGGCAGCTCCAATCTTTGATGTTAGAGGGTTTTGAAAAGATCCATTGTACAAGAGATTGGAACGGAGAGAGGTTATTTTTTTGTTTTTGATTACAAGATGGGAACAATTAAGGCTTATTGAAATAACACTACATAAAATAATTTGACGTAGCGGGAAACGCAGCTTGAACGATGACCTGGTGGGTGATAGGAATCTGATACTGATGCGAGACGGACAGGAGAGATCATTATAGTGACACTTGGGGAAGGCTTATGTCCAATAGTAGACGTCTTTCGGCTAAAATAATTATGATGATGATGAAAATAATTTTGGAACACCTTATTTTAGAAATTACAGGGGGTGCCTGTAACTTCTAAAACAAGACAATGATAAAACTAAAAAAAATATATGCTGTACATTACCATGCAAACTTCCACATTCCACAAAATTGGTTTTAACGAGATCTAGTAAGTAGTTTTTTTTATCGCAAACCGTTATATACCTTTCAAGCTTGTACGGAACCCTCAGTGCGCGAGTCCGACTCGCACTTGCCCAGTTTTTTTTCATGTATCGTGGAAAGATACATTTACAAACAAGTGATATCATATACAACTAACTCTATGTCATACAATTTGTTCTGTGTGGCAATTGAACCCGCAATAAACAGTGCTTACACACACGTCAAATTGACGCAACAATTTAAACACAAATTCTTGCTTTGCCATCTGTTTCTGTATACACAATCAATAAAGCAATGTAATCCGTTTGCTAATGTTGTTCCTATACAACAAGCAGTGACAAGGCCTGGTTTGTGAATTGAGTCAATTCTGACTGTTGATTCAGTTTGAGTTAATTGGCGAAATAGAGAAGTAATTAATGATAGCTACGAGATTTCAAATAGAGCCTACGTACCAGGGCTTGTTAACGTTACCAAATTCACACTATAAGTATCGTTAAGTAACGTTATTATCATAAAGTTAACATTTTAACGGTAACACGGGTAACGATACTTTGGTATCGAATCTATAAAATAACGTTACCAATTAACGTTACAAGTATCGATACTTTTATCGTTACTTAATGCGTTGTAGCGGCGTGATGTATCCTTTTAAACTTACACGTATACTTTTTGACATTTTAACAGAATAAATGTACCTAATTCCTATGTATAATGAAAAATTTTGCATCGTGGAAGTGTTGTTTAATACGTGATCAAACTAATTACTGCATTAATCTAGACGAAAGAAAGAGATTTAACAAAATAACGTTATTTAACGGTACTTATAGTAACGCATTTGGTAACGTTATCAAATCTTGGGCCATGGTAACTATACTTTTTACTGATAACATCATCGATAACGTTACTCAGTTTACCGGTAAAAGTGCACTGAAGTACCGTTACCAAGCATAACGTTACCTCTAATAATAACGTTACCTTCGTACGATGAAAGTAACGATACCAAATTTTTAACGTTATTCAAAGCCCTGCTACGTACCTTCTATTGCTTTACAGAGTTATTTTTAGGGTACTGTACCTCAAAAGGAAAAACGGAACACTTATAGGATCACTTTGTTGGCCGTCCATCTGTCTGTCAAGACCATCTTATCTCACTAACGCGAAGAGGTATCGAGTTCAAATTAAAACCATATACTTAGGTTTGTGGTCCATTGTTGATGTGAAAAAATAAAACTACTGAGTTAACGAAAAAAAAAGATACGGCCGTTTATGTCGCAAAAAACGTATATTTCGATACTCTCAAGGGAATCAAAATTCAAAGAGTACTTTCTATTGACCTAGAATGCTATAGCACAAATACAGGGAAAAACTGAAAACTGTAAATTTGTAGCTACGTCACAGAAAAGAACTGTGATTTGGAAAAATCTTCGTAACTCAATTCGAGAATTGAACTGTTATCATAGGTAAGTTTGTACGGAACTCTCAGTGTGCGAGTCCGACCCACACTTGCCCGGTTATAAACGGCCGTATCTCAACTCAGAAGTCTGAATATTTCACTACTTCAAGGAGCCGTAGACCTGAGTATATTTCACGAGTTCCCGAGATAAAGGGTCTTGACAGACGGACAGACGGACAACAAAGGGATCCTATAAGGGTTCCATTTTTTCCTTTTGAGGTTCGGAACCCTAAAAAGAGGCTTTATAAAAATAAAAACAAATCTATATTAATAAATGAGATATTTCCAATAATAAATCACTAATGACTGAGGTCTAAAGAGAGATTAATAGCCCAAGAAATAATAATAATAATATTCCACAAATATCACACAACGCCGTCTAGTCTCAAGCTAAGCAGTGCTTGTGTTATGAGTACTACACAACTGATAGACATACTTACATATTTCTAAATACATACATATTATAGATAAATTACACCCAGACACGGAACAAATGATCGTGCTAATCACACAAACATTTGTCCAGGGTATGGCAGGACCCAGCCAGGCGCAATAACCCAGCCAGGAGCATTACTTTGTGTAATTTATTTCATCACCACTGCTCTCAAAACGGTGAAGGAAAACATCGTGAGGAAACCGGCATGTCTTAGAACCAAAAATTCGAAGACATGTGACATCCACCAATCCGCACTGGGCCCGCGTGGTGGATTACGGCCCATTCCCTCTCCTAGAGAGGAGGCCTGAGTCCCAGCAGTGGGAACATTATAAGGCCGACTATGCTATGCTATGGCAGGACCTCCGGCATAGCAGTCAAGGCTACCACTAGACCAACAGGCCAACAGCAATGGAACCAACAAGTCAATCAGGCAGGCCAATGAATAATTTTCATAACACCTAGTCCTATAATATTGTCAAACACAAATATAGAACAAGGGTTAGGGCTCAATTGTCTCGTTGATCTCGGTGAGACGTGGTATTAACTCAGGCTTATTTAGCTTTGTTTGAAGATTAACCGCCTTGCTTAAACTGTATAATTATAATATTGCAGTGTGTATAGAGTCACCCTTATTATTTTATGAGTAGAAAACGAGATCCTTGGTATTAGTAGAGCCTATCTACTAATCTATAGGCTACTGGATAACCAAATTCTTAGATCAATTATCTGTTCATTATCATTTTTATTAAATTTTCTTTTCTTTTTGAAAAACGTTGCCGTAGACTAGAAATTATTCTCGTATCGTGGGTGTCTTTACAACCATGTATAACATTTATTATGCGTACAGCTAAGGAGTGGAATTCCCTACCGGAGTCTGAGTTTCCTGATGGCTACAACCTAGGGGTCTTTAAGTCAAGAGTGAATAGGTTGCTTCTAAGCAAGCGTGTTCCATCGTCGGCCACATCATCGCTTACCATCAAGTGAGATATTGATCAAACGCCATGGCCTGTACCAAAGCCCTGCACGAGAGATCGTTGCCACCAATCGACCCCCGAGGACACGGCAGAGCTCTGCCCAAACGGGGCACACCTCTACATACGTTAGAGGTGTGCCCCGCTCCACCGTGTTCTCCGAGCGGTCCATACATTGGTGATACTCGAGCGATTCCTCTACACAAATCCGGTGCAGGAACTTTTAAAAAACATTACGTTGAATTGCATTCTTCTAATGCTACAAGCTTTTAAACCATGCTCGATGTTGACGATAGGCGAGTGGAAAAGGACCCTTTTAATATGCTTTCTAATGCACGGTTAGGTCTCGATGTAAACCTAGTCTATATTTCAACAGTATAATTACATAAAACCACAGCACAAAGTTTCCAGCTTAATGATTGTCCCACAGAATGATTCAATATGTAGCGAAGCATTCAGCAACTGAATTGTCAGTCGTTACGGAAAATCGCATTGTTCTGGACCACACAAAATAATTGAAATCCCGCGAATTGTGGCCACAGAACGGAACACAGCAAATAATTATCAGCACAATATAGCGGACAAAGGAAAAACCTGATATATTCCGCTTTCGCCACCGCTCAGCTCACAGCCGAATCTCCAACACGCAAACCTAACCACAGACTGAATTGCGACTTAGCAGTTACATTATAAAGCTCATATTCCCATGAGCACCCACAGTGATCCGATTACGTTTGATGAAAATCGTCGAAATCCGATTTTCCAGTCAGTTTCCCTCGTTCTACTGAACGAAGACTTACATTGGCTTTAAATAAATATAATTCAGTAATAGTTTTAAAGTCAGCGTATTGGAAAATTGAGCTTTTCATTTTTATGAGATGAAAGTCCGATTTTATTATTTTGATTTTTTTCTCCTAAAGATTCTTGTGCCCATCATCAAAATAAAGTTACGACTTAATGGACATACTTTTATGAGTTTACTCCGTTTTATGATATGGTAGCTTTTGCCAATGCCTTTGATTACGTGATTGTCGTAAATTGTAACACGGGAACTAGGTACAACCAGAATAAAAAGTATTATTATACACGTACATACGTGTATAATGTGCGTGTGCACAAAAGGTTTTGGGAATATATGTATTGTACGTACAGCTAAAGAGTGCAGCTGGAGTGGAGGAAACCTAGACTCCAGCTATTATCTATAAGTAACCTATTCACTCTTGAATTAAAGACCGCCCAGATTTTTAATTCAAGAGTGAATAGGTTACTTTTAGGCAAGCGTGCCCCATCAACGATCACATCGTATCTTGCCATCTTGCCAAGTTACGGCCGTAAAGTTTCGATTCTCTTGCATCGAACGCCTCGAGTAGGCCACGCCTCTTTTATTTCTTTGTTCTGACTTCATCTTAGTGCTCAGTCACGAGGTTAGAACAAAGAAATCGGAGATGTGGCCTACTCGAAGCGTTTGACGCAAGAAAATCGAAACGAAACGGTTGTAACTTGGCTAGGGGGCAGGTGTGATAGTGGTCGAGCGTGAGCCTATCAATAATAGAAAAAAAAATATTACGCCTTCCTGCCTTCTTTTTTTGAGTTGGGAAAATATATAACGACTTCTGCCGCTTTAGGGTGGAACGAAGGATTTATTAGACTTTTACTGACTAAAATCCACTTATAAGTGTCCTTCAGTTACCCTTAACATTCTGAGGCCAAGGTCAAAATGACAGCCGGGACCAAAGGCTTAGTGTGCTTTTAAGACCAATGTCACTTAACTTTAGAGATCATCACATCACGAGCTCTTCTTTCAAAAGAAATATTCTATTATAAACAAAATAACGAATTATACTTTCAATAAATTTGAAATAAACTGACGCACGCTTCACAATGAATGTATTAAATAAATTCTTAAACACACATGTCATGTAACGTATGGTATGTTGATTTTCTGAATCAAAGGAGGTTTGCATAGCAAAGTTGTTTATTCTCAAAATAAACAGACGTCTCAGATGAGAGGCTCTTTGGAAAATCTTTGCTACGGTGAATAGAAAACATTAAAATTACAAAATACTGTAAAATCTTTTAAATTAATACATCAACATATACATCATAAATTTTTAATTAGTACAAATACTTAAAGGGATTATTAGAAAGGGTCTTGTTATTATTTCAGTAAAGTCTCAATAAATATTATTCATAAACAGCAAAGTTATGAGCATTTGTTTATATCCCAAAATGTCACTCAATTTATGGAAATATGGCAGGTTATTGATTATGAATAAATGGCGATAAAAATAGACAATACTGATTCAATTATGAATTTAGATAATATTAGGATTTTTTTTTTACTTTTATTACAAAAATGTGTTCAATAACAGGTACGAATAGAGCCCCATTTTTTTTTGTACTATTTAAAAAATAGGTATGTAGGTACTAAATAGGGATGTAGATGCCTCAAAAAAATGTCAACAGATCCATAGTAGCCTAGTAGAACCGATGCCCACCAGGGCCACGGGAATTTGGAAGAGTTACCGCCCTCAAAAGTAAAGGGCAACTGAAAGACAAATACATACTCATATATGACTGAACTGTTGTTCTAGTGGTTAGTGGTCCTGACTATATCGGAGGTCGTGGGATCGATTCCAATCCAAGACAAATGTTTGTGTGATGAGCACGATCATCTGTTCTGTCTGGGTATAATTTATCTATAATATATGTATTTTGAAATATAAAATCTTTTTATTAGTTGTCTAGTACTCATAGCACAAGCTCTGCTTAGATTGAGACTGTTGTGTTGTATAAAAGTTGTGGAATATTATATATTATAATTATTATATATGTGGGTTTTAGTCAATTAAACATTAAAATCCTTAGAGCAGAAGAAGAATCATATACAAAGGCCCGGGGCTTTGTAATTTTAAAATAATGCGCCACGCAATTCAATCAAGACTAGGTATATGAATAACTTAGTCGCCGCCTTAAAAACACACTGACCTACATTGTCATAAAAAAAAAATACTAACTCTGACCTAATCCTTGACATTAAGGTGTTAACAGAAACATAAGTTACTTATTTAAAACAAAGCTTTTAATATACTCGTAAAACTTGCCAATGGCCTTTTTTCATGATTTCTAGAATTGCGATCAATGTGGGCTAGTCACGGAATAAAATATACCTAGAAAGAATTGTACTCGATTCGCTTCGCGTAACTTCTTGGCAAACTAAAGTTTTATTTCAATACTATAAGACTCGATTTATGGAGTGTTTCTCACGAACATATAAAATATCAACAACGTTGTACTATTTTTACGCATGATGCAATACGATAAAAATAAATAAATATATATAACGGTATCTCGTCATCATCATCATTTCAGCCGATAGATGTCCACTGCTGGACATAGTCACACACACAGACGCACAATGATTGTGTTCTCAAAACGTTTTGATGGGTATGGGTTCTGGAATCTTCTAGATGATCTAGTGCGACGTCTAAAGACAAGTGACGTTGTTCATCTGAAAACTTCCAGGAAGATCACTAGTCAATTCTCCATGACCTCTAACAGTACAAAGGTCACAACACATAGTAGTAAAATATTGTTTTACAAGCACTTACCCTGCTTTTATGTGAACGCCATAAAACGGACACTTTGAACGATACTCTATCTTCAGCTTATGCCAACAGATTTGGAACGAGCGTGGATTTACTACTACTATACCTTTATGTGCTATGAGTTACGACTATCTTCTACGATAATATGCTGCAAACTGCGATTTTAGTGACGTATTGATTTGTTGGAGGTTGTAACTTCACTTACAACTATTTGTATGAGAACGCGTGAAAATTGTACTGTAGGTGTATTGTTATATTGTATTTGGACTAGTATGCGCAACTCCATGACTAGTGCTTATTTTTCGTACGGAGGGACAAATGTGTCATTCGATCCACCCCAGCTCCTCAAGGAAGGCCAGCAGCGTCTTGCTGTTACTGACCACTTCACGGAGGGTTTCTGGGTTTCCGAAGTACTTTGCCCTGTAACCAGGGTATTGTTGTAAGTAGATCTGTAGGTACATTATTATCTTTCTGCCCCTTTTTTATGTTACTCGAGGTCAGCGCAACACGTTTTTTCTTTCATTCCATCTTGTCGGTAGTCACGCTATCATTGAATCTCGTTTCTTTCACCACACAATCCATTTATATTTCCTTTGGTCTTCGCTCTCCATCCATCCACATGTATATTTTAACTCTTTTAACATGTGTTTCATTCCTTCTCCTCACACGACGTACTTACGTGGGTTTTTTTTTTTTTTATTGGGTGGGAAAATCATCCTTATGACATCCCCGCTCTTGGGCGGAGCGGAAGATAGTGTCAGACTCTTATTGACTAAAAACCCACTCCTGTTCCTTCGTTGCCTTCGTCCCAGGGCCCCGGGTTCCGCTTTCACACTACCCGTGGCCCCAGTAGGCTTCGACCCTGCTGGGACCCTACGATTTGCTGACATCTCTTTGAGGCGCGCGTGGAACAAAACGCGCCGTCGACGACTTGGGCTCAGTCCGGACGGTTACCGGACGGTCGGACGGCGAGCCACCCATTGCTCGCCGTCTGCAAGCCCGCGCCTACGGTGGCCGGAAATCGGGGGTAAATAAATCACGGCAATCGCAATCATATAAGTTAGTTTTCACCATACTTTTGATACATTACTTAGTACTTAGTACATGGTGGACATCCCACCCACACGTACAAAGCGTTTTGGGAACACATTCATAATGCGTACAGCTAAGGAATGGAATTCCCTGCCGGAGTCTGTGTTTCCTGTTTGCTACAGCTTCGGGTTTTTTAAGTCAAGAGTGAATAGGTTACTTCTAGGCAAGCGTGCTCCGTCGTCGACCACATCGTCGGTTTCCATCAGGTGAGTTAGTAAAGATCAAGCACGAGCTTATCAACAAAAAATAAATAAAAATAAAAACGATATGAAATTTGGTACACAGGTAGGTCATGTTTTCAAATAGCACATAATATGATCTTTTACACTTTACATCCCTGAAGTGTGTTTGCTTGGGATGATTTTGTAGTTTCGTAGAAGTCGCTGGGGAAAGCTAGTATTAGATAAAACATTTGTCCGCATTGCAGTAGATATGAAATTTCAACCGGTAAAGGTTAGAGTTTTATATTTTTATAAATCTATATTCAAAGTCTAAGTTTAGCCAAATGTAACACAAAATATATACCAAGCCACTCAGAGAGTTTTGCGAAAAAAAGTTTTTTATGTATAAGGCACCACGCCACTTGTAATTATTTTGAAAACTTAGGTTATTTAAAAGTAAAAATAACATTGTTCGAATTTTGAATTTCCCTCCACATTTTTTCGAGAGCCAAATCAAATTATCGTGTCTCATTTATAAATGGATCTGCATCGAGAACATTTTTGTGCGATGATTTTCTAAGATTTTAAATGTGGCCTAAAACCTGATGAGTAATTTGATCGACTTCAAATTGCGTTTATAGATATAGATCTTCAAAAATAACTATCTACAGCTGGTATAGCGATTCAAGGCGACTGCCTTACTTTGGGGGATGAACAAAAGAGTGGTCGTCCTAAGACGGCTGTCACGGAAGAAATTGTGTTGGCAGTAAAAAAAAATATTCAAGTAAACAGCCGAATTATATACAAAGAGGTTCAGCATACCCTGCAGATTGGTTGGAGAAGCGTTTACAAGATTCTACACGAGCACTTCCGCGTGAGAGGATAGTTTGCCACTGGGTGCCGCACAACCTGGCCGAAGCTCTGAAGCAGGCCCGTGTGGAGTGGTGCCGTTATATGATTCAAAAATTTGAAGCAGGTTCATCTCATCGCGTTTACGACATTAAGACAGGTGACGAATCCTGGATTTATCAATGCGATCCAGAAACAAAGCGTTAGTCGACAGTTTGGCTGTTTCAAAACGAGCCAACGCCTACGAAAGTGAAGCGATCGAGAAGTGCAGGGAAAATTTTGATCCTTAGTTTTTTCACTTTGACGGAATATCTGATTTTAATTTCATTACGAGACCAAAGCAGCATCAACACCGAATGGTATACCAAAAAATGCCTGCCAGAAGTTTTGTCTGCAATGAGCAACAAGCGACCGAACACCGGGCTCCGTGGTGTACTGCTTCACCATGACAACGCGCCTGCGCACTCAGCGCTCAAAACGAGGGACTTCCTGGACACCACAGTGGTCAGAGTCTTGGAGCCTTATAGTTCTGATCTGGCACCGTGTGACTTCTTTTTATACCCTAAAATAAAAAATCAGCTAAAAGGGTTTTTTTTTTATTGGTTGGGAAAATCTTCTTAAGATAAATCTCACTCTTGGGCGGATCGGGTGATAATGTCTCTAGTGGGAATCCCAGCGGCGGTTGGGGCATGAGGACCATTGCCTCAAGCAATCGGACACCTTTGCTAGCATTTCTGCTTCGCAGAAGGAGGCGGTTGTCTGCAGCTAAAAGGAATACAGTTTTCATCGCCGGAAGACAAACTAGCAGCGTTCGATAAGGCTGTGGAATAGGCGTCTGTGGTGACTGGAAAAAAATGTTTCGAAAATTGGTTCAAACGCATGAAACTTTGTATAGAGGCTGGCGGGGAGTTCTTTAAAAAGATTTAATAAAAGTATTTTATCCAAAGAAGTTAATTTTTTAGTTTCTCAAATCTTTCTGAGTGTCCCACGTATGTGCGGTGATGAGGGGTTATATACGAATACAAGAATAAGAAAAAGATAATAAATTCGGTCACCAATAAACTAATCGGAAATGCTCAAGTGAAAGAGATAGAACTTTTAATCTGTCGGTGCGGAGGTAGGTTTTTGAGAGAAAATAATACTATAAATAAACTTTTGTCTTCTATTTTCCTGTCCATCGTGCTAAATGACCACTAGGAGTAAACTGACACAAAATTTACATTTAGTAGTACAGAGTAGGTACAATGATATAATATTGGGAAGTAGTATTTTTATTGTATATACAGCCTACGTTTGACTACTGTCTCACCTTGTGGCCAACGATGGAACACGCTTGCCTAGAAGTGACCTATTTACTCTTGACTTAAAGACCCCTAGGTTGTAGCTATCCGCAAACACAGTACTCCGGTATAATAATTATGGTCCTAAAACGCTTTGTACGTATGGGTGGGAGGTCCACCATGTTGTTTAGTTGCAGTATGATATAAAAAAATTACCCTGTTTAAATGGAAACTATCCACTGCATACGAAGATTAATGGGAAAAAAATAATAAATACCATGGTAGTCCGTAATTTGCTACATGTCCTCGATCTATTTTGTGTAATTATTTTAATGTTCTGACCATCAGAGGATCGATACAAATCGCTTTGATACCAACATAGGTAAAATTATTAAACAGAACGGAAAAAAAATCGTTGAACTGAATTTGATTTAGATGTGCTTGAACGACTTAGTTAATAACGGATCGGTTTCTAAATTGAGTATTTTAAGTTAAGAACGTGTCAAACCGTACTTAAGTACCAAATTTTAATAAAAGCCAAGCTAAGAAGTGGAATTCCGTGCCAGAATCTGTGTTTGCTGATAGCTACAAAAAAAGTACAAAAAACAATAAAACCGCTAAAGTAGATATCAAACTATAGAGCAGAAAAAGACCTCTTGCTAGGGGTATTTAAGTCAACAGTGAATAGGTTACATCTTTGCTTACTAAGTGAGACAGAGGTCAAACGCGAGCCTATCTACACCGTTTTTTGTTTTTTTTTTAGTTGGAGATAATCTCTGAAAGTACTGCCCCCCTAGCCAAGTTACGATCGTTTCGCTTGCGTCGAACGCCTCGAGTAGGCCACGCCTCCGATCCCTTTGTTCTGACGTTATCTCAACGCTCAAAACACGTGGTCAGAACAAAGGATTCGGAGGCGTAGCCTACTAGAGGTGTTCGACGCAAACGAAACGATCGTAACTTGGCTAAGGGGGCTGTTCTGATTGCTAAAATATTTTCACCGATAGAAAGGTGCTTTATTTCTGAGTGACATAAGCTATATTTTATGTGCGCAGGCGAATCCGCGGGCAAATGCTAGTCAATAATAAAAAGTAGGCAACGTACAAGTAACTTCAAAGTTCTCAAGCCTTTTAAATAATAAGCTAGCAGCTTGGGATGGTGTAAAAAAAATGTTTTTATACCTATTATTTATTTTTCACCATCATTAAATTGACTGACCTATTGGTTTAGTGGTTAATGGCCCTGACTGCTATGAAGAAGGAGGTCGTAGGTTCGATTCCCACCTAGGAAAAATGTTTGTGTGAAGGAAAATTTATCTATAGAGTGTATGTATTTAGGAATATATAAGTATGTTTATCAGTTGTCTAGTACTCATAGCACAAGCTCTGCTTAGATTGGGACTAGATGGCGTTGTGTGATACTTGTGAAATTATTATGATATCATTATATTTTGTATACCACAAGTCAAGTTGGTCCAACACTCAAGATATTTTACAAGTGCACTTCAGCTTCATGAAAAGACGTGCTCTTTCATTCTTGTCCTAAAATTGGACACTGCTTGTCTGAAAAGAGCACTTTGAATTGTTCACACCAGATTTATGAAAAAAAAAATAATAATATAATATTTTGTCATTATTTTTTAGGGTTTTTTATTTTGTTCTTGATAGGTTCGCGCTTGACCGCTATCTCACCTAACCGAGGCCGTAACTCAAAAGGGATATTAAACGTAACGATCTTCCGATTTCAGATATAAGTTTTTGAAGTTGAGTATTTCTTAAACTTTATGTTTGCCTTTAGCTTCACAATAAAACATGTATTCTCAAAACTGGGATGACAACTACACTTTGGAACCCTGATTGTATACTATTCTTTACTCCAACTGAGGTTATGGATGATGGCAGCCAGGTTGATATGGTCTACACTGATTATAGCAAAGCATTTGATCGGATTGATCACAGCACTTTGATAAAGTAACTAAACTTTATAGGTATTTGTAGGGACCTCTTGTGGTGGTTTTCATCTTATATTAATAACAGGTCGCAAACAGTAGTGATCAATAATTATATATCTAGTTGGGTCTCGATGACTAGCGGAGTGCCTCAAGGTTGGTTGCTCGGTCTCTTTTTATTTGTGATCTATGTAAACGACATCGAAATGTGCCTGTTTAAATTATTATGCTTTGCCGATTATATGAAAATCTTTGCCAAGGTTTCATTGATTGAAGATGGGTTAGCACTTCAGGTAGACCTATATCATCTTGAAGACTATTGTCGAGATAAAAACTCGATTTGAATCCATTAAAGTTCAGAAATCATTTACACTAGGAAACGTGCAATCAGCTACATATACCTTATCGGGCAAAACTTTGCCAAAGTGTGATACTATTCGTTACTTAGGCGTATATCAAAATAGAAAGCTAGTTTTTGATACCCTCATTGACGCCATTGTCAGAAATGCCTCTAAACTGCTTGGGTCTATAATGCGTCTGTCTAAATGTTTCAATGATGCTAAAACCTTGAAAATTTTGTTTTGCACCTTTGTTAGAAGTCAGCTAGAGTATCCATCTCAGATATGGAACCCTTGTTACCATAAGTACATCGATCACGTTAAAAATATTTAAATTTGTTTCATTAAATATCTTTATTTTCATCAAAAAAATCCTTATCAATCTCGAATACAAAAATAAAGATCAATGATAAATTCAAATTAGCTCTGTTTACAATTCCATAAACAAAAATAGGTTAGGATAGTCATCTGTTAAAATATTATAATAAGTTAAGAAATCCTCCTCGTGGCACTATCAAATAGTGAATAGCGTTAACAACACTGATACTATTTACTTACCTCTATCATTCTCTTAAGGAAAACCTTTGAGCTGTATAGACAATAAGTGGATCAAATGTGGATCACGGGATGCGAATAGATTCACTCGGTATTCTATTAGTAACTCAATACCGAAATATACCGAGTATTTCGGTATTGCGAGGTATATTTGGCAACTCTAATAATATTTTGTATGGAAATATTCATACAACCTTTTAATGCTCATCATGTGATACTCATAGTATTATTGTTGTTTGTAGATGCAGATGCTGTGTCATAGCCAATAATAGACGAAACAGACAAATCTCGATAGATTACGGGATTGTTTGAAAGAGCCAAAGTCAAAGCCATTTATTTGCATTAAATGTGGTTCATGAGATGGTAACACATAATTTATTAGAGCAAACACACAATCTGCTATGACTTAACATGCATACCTCACCATCAACGATTGCGTCACTGCTTACCATCAGGTGGGATTGCAGTCAAGCACTGTTTTATATTAATTTAAATATATATATAATACGAGGTACGCATAGTAAGCAAGACTCTACAAAATATATATCACAAAAATTCCTTTTCAGAAAAATATTAAACCTTCTGAATTCAGGACAATCAAATATTATTCGATTCTAATCTGTCTTACTTCAATCAACCTTAATACCTTAATTACTACTTCAAAACGATTTGATTGAACGAGATCCTTTAAAAGAGACTTTAATAATAATAACCCTATCGCCGTATCTCTACGTTGACATCGTGGTGGGGCTTGCGCGCTCCAATAAACCCTAGGTCTGTATCGGCAGAGTATGCTTTGCCGTAACATGCCTAGGGTGAGGTGCCAGAATAAGAGAGACAAAATCCGCAGGGCAGTTTTGTGGCAAACTGTTGGACATTAGCGACTCCACGGACCCGATCCTCTGGGAAAATTCTTGTGCTTCATCTCCGGCTTGCTTTTATTGGCCGGCCGTAGTGAACACTGGTGAGGAACAGAGCTCCCACCTCCTCCACTCTTCATGCACTTCAGGATATGTTGCCTTCTTTTGGGTACGCCACTTAGTGTTAGCGACCGTTTTTGGTAGCCCATTTGTTGAGTGTGCAAGTGCACCCCCTTCCTTTTTATCGATGGAAATTGAAAACATTGTTCAGGCAATGGCCATAGTCTTAACAAAGTTTCTAGTAACCAGTCCATTTATCTATATGGTTTTAGAATCCTAAAACCAATAGCTCTATTGTTTTTGTTTTTCATATGTTGCAATATTTTCCCATCGACCGGGGGTTGTCTTGGACTTGGATGCACTAGCAAACGTAACATAATCTGAAGTTTACGAATATGTATTAAAAACATTTTGCTGTCGATAAATTCGGTTTCATATCTAAAAAGATGTACCAATAACCAAGGCCAACATCCCCCAAACGGCCAATACCCTTTAATGGCAAACATTTTAAAGTAAGAAATACCTTCGGAAAGAGATCACCAAAATTGGGTCGGATCTTTTTAAATAAAGCGGGTCATTTCGATCCGGCCTTCGCAATCCCTCTGGTCAAGTGTAGGAACGTACAAACAAACCATATGTTTATATATCTACTGGTAAAATTTGAGAGGGTTCAGAAGTACCTTTTTCGGTAAAATTATCCCGTATTGTTTCGGAAATAAAGTGCCTTTCAGCTTTTGTGTTTGAAGGTTTTTGAGCATGATTGGCTGTAAAGTAGATACAAGGTTGAAATTGGACACACATTTATTGTGCATATAGCTAAGTAGTGGTATTCTCTGCCTAAGTCTGTGTTTCCTGATAGCTACTACTATCTAGGGGTCTTTCAGTCAAGAGTGAATAGGTTACTTCTAGGCAAGCGAGCTCCATCGTCGACCGCATCGTCGTGAGATGGTGGTCAAAAGCGAGACTAACCATAATAATAAGTCGGTGTTTCTGGGTATTGTTTGTTTCTTTTTTAACACCGATTTCTAAAATTAAAGTTATCTTGATTCTTTTAGCGTGTTTTTTTTTTTAGTGAAGCAGGCTTTTTTTAAAAAAAAATCTGTTTCACACTTTTTAGTTGCGATACACTTTTAAGCAGAGTGCCCTTTTTATCATGACAATCCCAATTAACCCAAACACTGCTGAGCTACATTGTTTTAATATGGAGTTCTGTGTCTACATTCCACCTTCCAGCTCCATCATCATCATCAGGTCACTTGACTTATACTATTTTCAACATAACTATTCAGAATCATTTCTTTATTTGTATTGTCATAGTCGCTTACCTATTTTCATTGTGTTATCTATGTGAGTATGAAGTTCCGCTGGCCATTTCTGATCTTCTTCATCAGTTTCACTTCATCAAATGTTGCTTAAGTTCTCGATGAAAATACCAAAATCACTATATAGTTGCCTATAATATTTGAAGAGTTCCCTCAATTCCTTATGGATCCCATCATCAGAATTGAATTTTGAAAAAAAAAATAGACCAATCTAAAAGCAAATCCTTTAAGAAAAAAAAATATTTGCAAATCGGTCCTGTCATACAATCGAATTGATAACCTCCCTTTTTTTAAGTCGGTTAAAAATAAGGTACTTATAGGTGGTTTTCACAAGACACCGCTCACCGCTACGGAGGGTGGAACAGTTACGGCGGTGCGCCGCGCAAAGAGGCGTTGAGCGCTTCTGTTTGCAAACTTGAGCATCTAGCGATTACCCATAACTCACAAAGATAGGCAGTGTTCACATTAGGTGATAACGATAACGACACGTTATTGTGGGTCTGGTAGTTTCATTTACCTGACGATGTCAAGTTAACTTAACCAACAGCTTGTAGTGAGAGCGCAGCTCCGTGCGATCAGGTAGTATATAGTATGTTTAAAGTTTGGTATCAGCAGATTACAACCTAAGCAATGCGTCTTACGATCCGCTTCACTGCTTACCTCATCGGTGTGTGTGGCGTGGCGTCGTGTGAGAATAGCTTTATGAGAGCGATGCGAGAGATGCGAGACGCACAGGACCGGTCATTGTGGCGACGTTTGGAGGGGCCTATGTCCAACAGTGGACGTCTTTCGGCTAAAATGATGATGATGATGATGACAATTTAATTTTAATTGATCGTGCCTTTCAGAATTTAGGTGTAAGTAAAGACTTTCATCATTAATAATCAAACTGATAATATAAAGGCGAAATTTTGTTAGTGAGTATGTTTGTTTTTTTTTTTCGCGCACGAATAGATTTGGATGGCAGTCAGGTAGAAAACATCCTGGAATATTACATAAAATATTTTGGGAGTATATATTTAGAGATAATTTTTCATTATAACGCGGGAAACGCCGATGGCCGCAGCTAGTATCAATATAAAAATACTACGACCTAGACGAAATATTCAAGTCATATTTAGGACTTAGTTATTGATAATTTTAGAAGAACTAACTAGCAGAATATATACCTAATTGTTATTTTATTTTAAAGGTGGGTAATCGTCTAATGACTTCTCCTGCTCTAGAAAGGGTGTGACAAACTTTTATTAACTATAACCACACTTTCACCACGTTCCTTCAGTTGTCCTTTGAATTTTAGAATCACGGGTTTCCTTTTCAGAAGTAAACCCATGGCCACAGTTACAGTAGGCGTCGGCCCTGCTGGGCCCCTACGGTTTTACTGACATCTCTGTGAGACGCGCGTGGAACACTATGCACCGTCAATGACTCCAGCTCGGACCTGATGTTTACCAGACATACTAATTGTGATGATGTTTGACAAAAAAATGTCCCAAAACTGTGAGAATTTCTGTGAGAAAAATCTAATTTAAATAACCCGTGAGCGTGCGTCATGATTCCATGAATAATGTTTGATCGCGATCTCAAATACCTATTAGATATTCCTAAGCTATCAGTGTCTCTTAATCGAACGTCAATCATGGTACATAGCTCTATAAATCAACTCTAGCTGTTGACAGGTGATCTAATACATAAAAATCTTTTGTCACAGTGTTTGTTTTCGAACTCTTCCTAAATAACTTGAGCGATTTTTAAGAAATTTTTCGTGCATATTTATATATAGCATAGCCGGCCTTATAATGTTCCCACTGCTGGGACTCAGGCCTCCTCTCTAAAAGTGGGAATGGGCCGTAATCCACCACGTGGGCCCAGTGCGAATTAGTGGATGTCACATGTCTTCGAATTTTTAGTACTAAGACATGCCGGTTTCTTCACGATGTTTTCCTTCACCGTTTTGAGAGCAGTGGTGATGAAATTAATTACTCAAAGTAATGCGCCTGGCTGGGTTTGAACCCGGGACCGACAACTCGTAAGTCGGGACCGTTACCACTCGGCCACCACTGCTCTACGTGCATATTTGATTAGTCTAAAAATAGGTTCTAGGATATTTTTTACTCTCTTACCCCCAGCCCTTATTTTTTCATTGATACTTATATGGCAGAAAATACTATGGTATATTAAATTTGCTGAACCTGAAACCATTAAATCCAAAAAATTTTGGACTGGTCTGTTGTATAAATTATAAATAAATTACACTCAGACACAGAACAAATGATCTTGTTCTTCACAAAAACATTTTTCTAGGGTGGGAATCGAACCTACGACCTTCGGCATAGCAATCACGGCCACTAAACACTAGATCAACAAGCTAGTCAATTATTCCAAGGTAATAAACTCCCGGGATGTACTTAAAGTATCCAAAAACCCTGGTGCCAAATCGTATCCAGATCCATTCAGCCATTTGAGAGTAAAGGAGAAACGAACATACAAACAACTCATACAAACATTCGCCTGTATAATATTAGTGTGATAATGATAATATAGAATTATTTTAAAACTAATAGGTATCCACTCTCTCGGAGTTTCCTTGCGTGATCGCTTCAGAAATGAGGATATCCGCAGCAGAACCAAGGTTACGGACATAGCCCGAAGAATCGCCAAACTTAAGTGCCAGTGGGCAGTGCACATTGCTCGCAGAACAGATGGTCGATGGGGACGAAAGGTTCTGGAATGGCGACTACGTACCGGAAGACGCAGCGTTGGAAGGCCTCCCACAAGGTGGGCCGATGACCTGTTGAGGGTCGTGGGAATCCGATGGATGCGAGACGCACAAGACCGGTCATTGTGGTGACATTTGGGGGAGGCATATGTCCAACGCTGGACGTTTTTCGGCTGTAATGATGATGATGAAATGATGAGGTAACCCCTTACTATTTTATCTTCGTCTTATAAGGACCTCAAGGCGCCACAAAGAGATGTCAGCAAACCGTAATAGCCCAGCAGGGCCGAAACCTGCTACGGCCATGGGGAAAAGAATGAAAAGGATACTCGTGGATACTTTGCAATATCATACGCATATGCATACAATAAGGAACATCTACAATAATAACACCCTAGAGCGTGAGAAGTCTTTAGATGATTTCCCACCTTAAAAAAAAGTCATACTACATATTTCTCCCAGATATTAAATACCTTAGATTAATGGTGCTTCTTAATATTATTATTAATATTAATGCTGCATGAGAGCAGTGGTGGCCGAGTGGTAACGGCTCCGACTTACGAGTTGTAGGTCGCGGGTTCAAACCCAGCCAGGCGCATTACTTAGTGTAATTTATTTCATCATCACTGCTCTCAAAACGGTGAAGGAAAACATCGTGAGGAAACTGGCATGTCCTAGAACCAAAAATTTGAAGACATTCACCAACCCGCACTGGGCCCGCGTGGTGGATTACGGCCCATCCCCTCTCCTAGAGAGAGGAGGCTTGATTCCCAGCAGTGGGAACATCAAAAGGCTGATTATGCTTATGCTAATGCTGCTTCAATATTGTATTTGAAGCAGTTACCCATGCCAAGTTAGGGACCCATGAAATAAGTCGACAATTTAAGGCTATCAAATTTTATGCTAAACTTCCAAAAACAAACAGATTATCCTGGCTAATGCCTTATTATTATAAATTGACGTCTATCCACAAACTAAAACAGCACTTATCCCATTCCATAAAGCTTTTATCTCTTACGAAAATCCAATTATTATACTTAGTACCACCACGTATCTGCAAACTCGAATAATTGGGCAAAGAGCAACATTTACGGCATATGGACCAACCCTCATCAATCAATTGTCAACCCTAAGTACGGGCAGACAGAGTGAAAAATGTTTTGTGTTCAGGTGGACGACTGATTGGTATCGGGAATACGTTAGACACAATGATATGGTGGTTGGTTTAGGGATAAAAATAACGCGGAATTTTTTCTTTCACTGTTTTCTGTGTACAGAATGTAATTTCAGGGTTTCTTTAACATCACAGAATATCATCAACAGCCTCGATATTTTTCTAAGATATTCATCACCATTATTTCACGTCCAATGTTATAACTATGCCTCCTCGAATGTGTCACCATAATGCGCGGTCTTGTGGGAGGCCTTCCAACGCTGCGTCTTCTGGTACGCGGTCAGCACCCCAGAACCTTTCAACCCCGTTGACCATCTGTTATGCTAGCAATGTGACACTGGTACTTAAGTTTCTTTGTTGCTCTTTCTCATTTATTTTTAATCCCCGACGGAAAAGAGAGGTGTTATAAGTTTGACGTGTCTGTATGTCTGTGTGTCTGTGTGTCTGTCCGTGGCACCGTAGCTCCCAAACGAATAGACCGATTTTGATTCGGTTTTTTGTGTTTGAAAACTGACGTAATCAAGATGGTTCTTAGCTATAATTTATGAAGATCTGTCCAGGTGTTTAAGGTCCTTATTTAGCGGTCCCCCGACTCAGTGACGCTCACCTTTAAAATATTTATAGATTCTTTAAAAGGCTGAAAGAGTAATTTATTTTTTACTTTCTTTTTGTGTCGGGGTTTTTTTAATTTTATTTATTTTATCTGGACAGAACGAAATGGAGTGTCATACTTTGATTGACTATAACGGAACCCACCCATTTTACTTCAATTGCCCATTGCATTTCAGAATCTTAATAACTCTTTCGAACAATTCTAACCAAGCAGGTAAGCATCTGCCGTAGTCAGCCCCGTCCATTTGCTCATAGTTTTTTTGAGGTTTAGACGGCAATCAACCCATTGCTCTAAAACAGAAAGTTCCAAAATAACCGTGTCCGGTGAGGACTTGCATCAGGCAAAAAGTGAAGACACCGGAGCGCCTTTGTAAGCACTCCTTAAAGAAGGAACTTATCGCTGCGAGTTTTACATGTGACACCTCTAGCTAACCCTTTGGGAAATACAAGCGTCATGTTATGAGAAATATAGACCCTCTAAGGACATGCCAATCATAATAAAAAACATGTAAAACAATATTAAAAAACAGGGCAAGTGCGAGTCGGACTCGCGCACTGAGAGTTCAGTACAAACTTACCTATGAAAACAGTTTGATTCCCGAATTGAGTTACGAAGATTTTACTGAATTGTAAAAAGAGTTTTTTTTTGTGACGTAACTACAAATATACAGTTTTCAGATTTATTACTTTAACTATACTATAGGACCTTGCTTTATGCCAAATTTAAGGATTCTGGATCAATGGGAAGTACCCTATGAATTATGAATCTTTCTTTTTTTTGCAACATAAACGGCCGTATCTTTTTTTCCATTAACTTAGAAGTTTGATTTTTTCACAGCTTACACAATTTTAATTTCAACTCGATGCCTCCATGCGTTCCGGAGATAAATGGACTTGACAGACTTACAGACGAACGGACATTTAATTTTTTTTGGTTACGTAGCTACAAAATTACAGTTTTCAGATTTTGTCGTAAAATTGTGAAAGACCTTGCTTAATGCCGAATTTCAGGATTCTAGGTCAACGGGAAGTCCCTTATGAATTTTGATTCTCGTGAGTGTCGAAATACACGTTTTTTATGACGTAAACGGCCGTAACCTTTTTTTTTCGTTAACTCAGAAATTTGATTTTTTCATAGCTTAAAAGAACCGCAGACCTGAGTATATATGGTTTTAGTTTCAACTCGATACTTCCACACTTTCCCGAGATAAAGAGTCTTGACAGACAGACAGACAGACGGGCGGACAACAAAGTGATCCTATGAGGGTTCCGTTTTTGCCTTTTGAGGTACGGAATCCTAAAAAGCGAAGATAGATTGAGAAAAAAATACACACTCATTTGTTTTTCCTTTTTGAGGATGTTTGAGGAACCTTTACCCTAATATTCCCATAAGGAAATGAAAAGCAAACAAAGCCTTGTTATAAGACAGTTAAAGGAGCAAGAAAATGTCAAAAACACATGAGGGTTAACTGAGCGATGAATATGTTATTCTTTGTATATTAAGGGTTTGATGTGAAAAAGTTTTTTTTTTTAATAATTTTTATTATTCATTTCGATTTATCCTTTAGGGCGGAATTCACCAATAAAACTAATCGCGTTTTAACGTTTGGCTCGCATAATCGTGTTTAGCCGCTGTCACTAGTGTTAGTTGTAAAAATACAACAAAAACTACAGACAAGTGACACTAGTGACAGCGGCTAAACGCGATTATGCGAGCCAAACGTTAAAACGCTATATTTTGATAAAGCTACCCATCATATGAGTTTTAGATTTTAGTTTAATTTTTTATATACAAAAAAAGTATATAATAAATAAAGAAATGGAATATAAAGACGAAAGGACCAGAATCGAAATAGAAACTGGGTTTGTCGCCATCTTGTCACTAAGCTTGTTCATACTGCTTCACTTATCAGTATATATAATATGAGAAACTGACTGACTGACATATCAATGCACAGCCAAAACTATTAGGACTAGGAACCTAAAATTTTGGTGAAACGTTTTCTTTTATGATATAGGCGAGCACTACGACAGAATTTTCCAAATTGCACCCCCAAAGGGATTTTGTTTTTTTTATTGGGTGGGAAAATCATCTTATGACATATACCAATGCCGTCCCGCCCAAGAGCCGTAACCGCCGTAGCCGTAACCGCCCAAGAGCGGGGCTCTTGGGCGGAACGGGAGATAGTGTCAGACTTTTACTGACTAAAAACCCACTCCTGTTCCTTCGTTGCCTTCGTCCCAGGGCCCCGGGTTTCGCTTACCCCCAATGGGATTGAAACGGGGGTCCAAAGTTTGTATTAATAAACTTACTGTCATGCAGGAGAAACCGCTGGTAGAAAATAGTAATATAATAAAGATTTTCTTCTATCTGTTCTTAAAAAAAATGCCATAAGCAAATTAAAATGGAAGCAGAAAGCACAGTTAATATAATAACGTCTTCAATGTAGCTTATTGTGTTGACACAACAATGGCAATGGACATTATCTTACTTCGTCTGCACGTCGATATGGATTGTATTGTTGCAGTCATGATGTAGAGGAGATGGTCGAACTGTTCCAATTTAATTTCGAACTTAGTTTAGAGCTGAGTTCGTTATGTTGCTTTGTAGATATTATTTTAATAATAGTGCCGGCTTAATTGTTAAGGCCAGCTTCTCATGCATGATGTCATCATCATCATCATTTCAGCCGAAAGACGTCCACTGTAGGACATAAGCCTCCTCCAAGCGACGCCACTATGACCGATCCTGTGCGTCTTGCATCCACCGCACTTCCGTGACTCTCACCAGGTCGTCGGTTCACCTTGTATAAACCAATATCTGGGAGAAATATGTAGTATGACTTTTTTTAAAGTGGGAAATCATCTAAAGACTTCTCACGCTCTAGGGTGTTATTATTGTAGATGTTCCTTCAATTCCTTTTTGCGTTTTAGGACGCAAAGTATCCACGAGTATCCTTTTCATTCTTTTCCCCAGGGCCGTAGCAGGTTTTGGCCCTGCTGGGCTATTACGATTTGCTGACATCTCTTTGTGGCGCCTTGAGGTCCTTATAAGACGAAGGTAAAATAGTAAGGGGTTACCTCATCATTTCATCATCATCATTACAGCCGAAAAGCGTCCAGCGTTGGACATATGCCTCCCCCAAATGTCACCACAATGACCGGTCCTGTGCGTCTCGCATCCATCGGATTCCCACGACCCTCAACAGGTCATCGGTCCACCTTGTGGGAGGCCTTCCAACGCTGTGTTTTCCGGTGCGCGGTCGCCACCCTAGAACCTTTCGGCCCCATCGACTATCCGTTCTACGAGCAATGTGCCTTGCCCACTGCCACTTTAGTTTGGCGATTCTTTGGGCTATGTCGGCGACCTTGGTTCTCCTGCGGATATCTTCATCCTTTATGCGATCACGCAAGGAAACTCCGAGCTTAGCCCTTTTCATTGCTCTTTGATTTCTGAGGAGGCTCATTATAAGCGACCATGTTTCAGTACCATATGTCATCACTGGAAACACGCACTGGTCATAGATTTTCGTTCGTAATGGTATTTTTGGCATTGTTATTAGGTTTTAATTTATTGACATTATTAATGGTTATTGTAATATTTTTCGAGGTCGTGGGTTCGATTCCCACCCAGGACAAATGTTTATGTTATGAGCACGATCATTTGTTCTGTGTCTGGGTGTAATTTATCTATAATATGTATGTATTTAGAAATATATAAGTATGTTTATCAGTTGTCTAGTACTCATAACACAAGCTCTGCTTAGCTTGGGACTAGACGGCGTTGTGTGATAGTTGTGTGAATATTATTATTATTATATTATTATTGTTTATTTTCATTTTTCTTTTTATTTATGTTATTTTATTTATTTATTTAAAACTTTATGCACTAATGAAACATTGTACAAAGGCGGACTTAATGCCTTAGGTATTTTCTACCAGTCGACCTTAGGATGATGCAGAGATATAACATGGCAGGTGCAGCTTAAAAGAAGACTGACAGAGAGGAAATAAGAAATGAATGGTAAATTAATGGAAATAAGAAGATAAGGAATAGTTATGTAATTTTATTAATGCTGTAACACAAATCTTTTTAACATTATTATTTTTTTACTAATCCTTTTATTGTAATTCTCAATTATTAGTTATTAGTGTTTTGTTCATAGTTTTTAAGCATTTAATATTCGCATGCAATTTCAATTGTTCTTTGAATAAATAAATCAATCAATCAATCTGGTTTGACTGGAAGTCGAACTCAAACTAGTTGCGTATCGTTGTACGTATAAATATATCAAATCTTTTTTTACTCGAGTAAGGCAAAGTTTTGAAGGAGGGTTATGATTTTGACAGTCTATGTATGTATGTGAGTATTTGTTCCCTCGTAGCTCTTAATCTGCTTATTGGAACACGACATATGAGGTATCGTCAGAACCGCCTTAATTGTCCTCTGAACATAAGCAACGCGACGTGTCACAAAACTCGATATGGCGCCCTCTAGCGGACAAAAAGTAATGTGTTAAAAAAAATGTAGATAAATACGGCCTGTTTGGTATCATTTGAAAGCGCTTCATTTGTACATTACTAAAATATTTCTCACGCCCTCCAGCGGAGAAAAATTCATGTCTTAAAAAAATATAAAAAATTTAGCTTTTACAAGTGATTTATCACCAAAATTGTTTAAATAAAAAAGAAGTAAAAAAAATTAAACCCGACTAAGACAAAAAAACAAATCTGAAAAAGTATGAAACAAGATTTTCTGGATGCTGAAATAAATAAAGAAATACAAGAACAGAACAAAAAGAAAAGCTGCAGTCACACGTTATTAAAGTGTTTCGGTTGGTACCTATAACGTGTGACTACGTCTCTTCTTTTTGTTTCATACTTTTTCAGCGTCTTTTTTTGTCGTAGTCGGGCTTTAGTTTTTTACTTTTTTTTCGTGTAGATAAACTCAAAAAATGTTTTCTTTGATCATTACTTGGCAATCTTTACAGTTCGTATAAATCCTAGTAGGTGTGAGCAGGTAGAGGACAAGACGAACAGCAGGTGATGCATGTTCTGTCGAGGAAGCCCCATTTAGCGTGATTATATTTGTAAAGCAGCCAACCTGTTAATTAAATTTCACTGTTGCACTTGTAGCCACTGGAAAAAAAATCTGTGCCCATCGCATCAGCTGACACGAGATTGGCCTCAAGAGGCTAAAATATAATAATCTTGTTGGCAGTTATTATTTTCGAGCCGTTTGTGATTGAAACTCTCAGATTGTGTGGTCTGAGTACTCACAAATTGTATGAAAACCTCTCGAAACGCCTTGTTGGCACTTCACGTGATCCAAACGATGGCTTTTAAATTGGACACAGAATAAGTATTGCCATACAATGCCACAATGCTGCCTCTATTTTATGGACTATAGAGGTTTTCGTCGTAATATTTTGGATTATTAAGGTTCCGTGCCTCAAATAGAAAAGAAGTTGTGTAAAAATCAAACTTCTAAATTAACGAAAAAAAAGATACGGCCATTTATGTCGTAAAAAAACGAATATTTCGACACTTTCAAGGGAATCAAAATTCATAGGGTACTCCCGTTGACCCAGAATCCTGAAATTTGGCATAAAGCAAGGTTTGGTGGTGATTTTGGAATGGTGACCACGTACCGGAAGACGTAGCTTTTGAAGGCCTCCTACAAGGTGGACCGATGACTTGGTAAGGGTTGCAGGAATCCGATGGATGCGAGACGCACAGGACCGTTCATTGTGGTGACATTGGGTCTTTCTGCTGAAATGATTAAAATGACGAAGATATAAAACCTTGGTTTAGGACGTACGGCGTTGCACGTAAACCGTCAATTTTTTGTTACTTCATTAAAAAGAATTTTGTTTTGCGATTTGGAATTAAATTTTTGAGACTTCATGCGGGAATTTAACTATTTACATACGTAAATTGGTGCGGAAAACCCGACTCGCACTTGCCCAGGGTTTTTGTTTTAGTTAGTTTTAATTATTTCTAGGTTTACATTATTTTAGCGTATGCCAAGTTTATACTAAACTATGAGCCAAAGTAGCACAAAATTGGTGCTCTGTGACAGTGATTAGTGATTTATTATTTTAAATCAATAAACAATAATTTGTGTCATTTTTTTCATCTCATTATTACTCAGTGAAATAAAAATCTGTGTCTAACGAAATCACATCATGAATAGTGTACGAACATTATGTTTTCATTAAAAAGCCATAGTGTACCTATTCATGTACCATAATAATCAATAGCAACAAACAGGTTAATTATACACAGACTTTGTTCATAAATCTACATCGTTCTCTTACACTTACAGTCTTACAATTTCATTGCATTTACAGTCAATTTTGTCTTAGCATATATATGTAGCAACGGGTATAAAACGTAGAAGGTTACATAGGACGTCTCACACCAAACACAATTATTGGTCGACCGCTGTCGCCATCGTATCCTCGAAATCTACTGGTCCAAGAAACTATCCAACGTAGACCTGTTGGAAAATGGCTGCGAGAGCCAAATCTATTGCCAGATCAAGTGTCGCAAGTGGAGATAGATTGGCCACACAGTCTGAAGGGATTCCGATAACATACGGGTTCGCAAGCATTCGTCTAGAATCCTCAATGCCTCTCGCTCCACCCAAGAGCGAAAATCCCTAGCAATATCACTGGATTATTTTCCCTCCGAAAAAAAGGACCATAAAGTTTATTCTATTCTATTTTGCCTATACTTTCCTATTGCTTGGCAAGAGCTGCTATGTACGCGAGTCTGACTCGCACTTGGCAGGTCTTTAGTTAGTGTCGATATTACTATTCTATAAGGACGTAAATGTTCTGTTTTTAACTGATATAAAGATTAGTGTATCTGTGTGATATTTGAATAAAAAATTTAAAGATTTTATTTGTTACAGGAAAGGGATCTGCACAATTTACAGCAGCTCCTTCAATAGTGTAAGTTTTTAGCTTTGTTATATTTTGTCTCTTCTCTAGTTTTACTTAGAGCAGTGGTAGCCGAGTAGTCCCCGACTTACGAGTCGCGGGTTCAAACACAGCCAGGCGTATTACTTAGTGTAATTTATTTCATCACCACTGCTTTCAGAACGGTGAAGGAAAACATCGTGAGGAAACCAGCATGTCCTAGAACTAATAATTCGAAGACGTGTGACATCCACCGACCCGCAATGGGCTGACTATGCTATGCTATGCAAAATCACAATAAAAATAATCATATTAAAGAAAAGTGGGTGGTAATAGGTAGTAATCTAAGAATTCGTAGTCTACAGTGTTCTAACATTCACATTTTAAAAAAGAGGCTATATAAAAGAAAACCAAGAAATTTTTTAATAATCACAATTATCAATAAATAAGATGTTACAAAATAATTTACTAACGAATTCAAGGTAGTATTGAAGTCTAAATAATCTAAAAAATGTTGCAAAAGCAATGTGTTAGGAAAAAAGTTTATTTACAATGCGTTCCAAATAAGAATAGGATTAATTGCCATGTTGTGACATCATGTCATACTGTCAAATCGAAGGAATTATTATGGTGAGCAAAACAATACATTTTTAAAGTTTTATTAATTTACGAACTGTAAACGAAAAAAGTTTAATCAGAAGCCAGTTCTTCAATTTTACTCTTCACCGAGTTCTTCAATTTTGCCCAATTTCTTGCAATTTGACAGTATGACGTGACGTCACAACATGGCAATCGATCCTATTCTTATTTGGAACGGATTGTATATATACATAAAAAATTAGATTAAAAAGAAAAGAAAACTAGTCGATTCAATACGATGTCTTGCGACATAATACCTTATTTAGCTACTACTACATAACTACCCAAAAACAGCCACACTCCGACAATTACATGCCCTAACAGCCTACTTAGTATGCCACTCGTACCGGGAAGCATGGCAACCTCAACATGGTCGAAGCAATTTACTCAGGGATTTCCATTTGGTTCTTTAGACCCCCGTCTCTTAACTGACATCGCGAGTAGGGTTGAGACGTGCTTTTCGTACCGCACCTTAGTGGTGGCTAAAATAGTCTTAAAAGTAGATGACATAGCTTTAAAAAATAATGAGGGTGCATCACGTACTTTTCAGGCTTTCAGAATTTTGTTATTGGTTGAAAACTATGATTGGCTTGCAATTTTTTTTTGTGCTGACAAATCATCCAATGAGTTCTCCCGTCTAGGGCGAAGTGATTGATAAGGTAATAATATAATAATAATATATATATAATGACTATCACACCACGCGGTTTAGTCCCAAGCTAAGCAGAGCTTGTGTTATGAGTTCTAGACAACTGATAAACATACTTATATATTTCTAAATACATACATATTATAGATAAATTACACCCAGCACAGAACAAATGATCGTGCTCATCACACAGACATTTGTCCTAGGCGGGAATCGAACCCACTATCTCCGGCATAGCAGTCAAGGCCACTAACCACTAGACCAACAGGCCAATCAGGTGTATCAGATTTTTACTGAATAACAACCACCTGTGTTCTTCAGTTGCCCTTTTCGTTCTAGAACCACGGCCGCTTATTCAAGCATTCCTGCATTCCCGCAATGGCTTAACTCATGGCACAATGAAAGGGGACGTGCATAGGGTGGGATTGTGGAGGGAGATTACTTTTATTGGTCGTAAATTGAACTTTCGACTTTTAATCGATTTAAAAAAGAAAGAGATTCTCAATTCGGTTGTATTTTTTTAACCGACTTCAAAAAGGAGGAGGTTCTAAATTCAGCTGAATGTATTTTTTTATTATATAATAATATGTTCACCAATTTTGGACCGATTTTGAAAATTACTTTTTAATTTTAAGGTTATGGTTCTACGTTGGTCGCAAAGAAATATTTTTATGATCTGATGATAAACTTCAAAGATATGGAACAGAACTCCTCATAGGAAAACAGAAGAACTATCGCAACAAGTAAAATTGCTTTGTTTATTCATACATGTAGTCGATGACTGACTGAAAAAAGAGGGGGGATATATCGGCCTGATCTGATGATGAAACCGGATAGGTAGGCCTGGCCTTGGCTTATTGGAATTGTAATACAATTTTTTAACCGACTTCTAAAAAAGGAGGAGGTTCTCAATTCGGATGTTTGTATTTTTTTTTTATGTTTGTTCGGGCATAACTTTGTTGTTTGCCAACCGATTTGAAAAATTATTTGTTTATTGGAAAGGTCTTCTTCCCAAATGGTCCCATAGCCACCAAGTTGGGATCTGATGATGGAATCTTGGTGAAATCGAGGGAACTCCTCAAATATTATAGGCAACCATATAGTGATTTTGGTATTTTCATCGAGAACTTAAGTATTTACAGTCAAAAAGTAACATTTGATGAAGTGGAACAGATGAAGAAGACCAGAAATAGTCAACGGAACTTCTTACTCACATAGATATCACAATGAAGATAGTTATGCGACTATGACAATACAAATAAATGAATGTTTCTGAATAGTTACGTTGAAAATGGTATCATCGAAATGATCTGATGATGATGATGGAGCCGGAAGGTAGGCACTGGAACTCCGTAATTAATCAATGTAACCTAGCCGTGTTTGGGCTTATTAGAATTGTCATGAAATGCCCTTTGGCTATAAGGTACTATCAAACTGATTTGATGATGGAGCCGGAAGGTGGAAGGTAGACACAAGAACTTCATAATAACACAATGTAACCTAGCAGTGTTTGGGTTAATTGGAATTATCATGAGAAATAGGCATCTGTTTATAAGTGTATCGCAACTAAAAAGTGTGAAATAAAAAACTTTTTACAAAAAAAGACTAACCGACTTCACTAAAAAAAAATACTAAAAGGATCAAAATAACTTTAATTTCGGAAGTCGGTGTTAAATAAGATACAAATAATACCGAGTAACACCGACTTCCGAAATTAAAGTTATTTTGATCCTTTTAGTATTTTTTTTTAGTGAAGTCGGTTAGTCTTTTTTTGTAAAAAGTTTTTTTAATGATTAAATTGTATAGATAACTTACTATAGAACTTGCAAACTATTTAAGTTTGGCTGAGGGGTACTTTTTAGTTGTGGTACCAACTAAAAAGTGTAAAATAAAAATAAAAAAACAAGAAAAAAAATACAAACGACAACAAAAGAAAAAACACTAAAAAGCACTTAATTTAATGATACTACATTCCACTTGATATTTATCTGTTATTTATTTATTGTGCACACCTACCACAGTGTTGTCTCTTTTAACCCAAAGGTTGACTGGCAGAGAATCCCTTGTTGAATTAAGTCCGCCTATGTACCACTACTGTACGTGAAGTTTAAATAAATAAATAAAAAGTGCAAAATAACTTTAATTTCGGAAGTCGGTGTTAAATAACGAAGAGACAAAACTAATATAGAAACACCGACATCCTAAATTAAAGTTATTTAGTAATTTTTTAGTTTGTGTAACTAGTATGCGACAATAATACATATATTATATACGACGTAAGGGCAACGTTCGGAGTTTTTTTGCGTGATGAATCAGGAATGAGGATATCCGCAGGAGAACCAAGGTCACCAACATAGCACGAAGAATCGCCAAACTTAAGTGGCAATGGGCAGGGCACATTGCTCGCAGAACGGATGGCCGTTGGGGCCGAAAGGTTCTGGAATGGCGACCACGTACCGGAAGACGTAGCGTTGGAAGGCCTCCTGCAAGGTGGACCGATGACCTGGTAACGGTTGCGGGAGTACGATGGATGCGAGACGCACAGGACCGTTCATTATGGCGGTACTTGGAGGAGGCCTATGTCCAGCAGTGGACGTCTTTCGGCTGAAATGATGATGATGATGCGACGTACGGTTGGTGCAGTGGTTGCTGCACTACGTGTCGTAGACTCTCGTGAGTACGCCTTCCGCACGGAACAAATATTTTGTATTTTCTACACTTTTTCCGGGTCTCGGTATCGAGTGTATGTATGTGAGTTACCTGAAATACAAGAAAATATTCTAGTGCAGGTCAATGTTTTAACAAAACAAAAACAAACTAATAATGGCTTCTTTCAAAGCAAGAAAACGTTTAATATTTCACAAAAGATATAATAACATAATAATAATAAAGTTTATTGTCACAAAGAAACATACATACATTAGTATACACTGATTAACAAAATGCTAACTACGCTGCTGAAGTTTGTATATTGTGAGCCCTGCCTCTCAAACTAGGACAATATGTATCTTAAGAGACAGTGTTCAGCTGTGAGGTTATATAAAAAGGATGATTACAACTGCAGACTGTACATAACATAATCAGCCTTTTAATGTTCCCACTGCTGGGACTCAGGCCTCCTCTCTCTAAGAGAGGGAATGGGCCGTAATCCACCACGAGCCCAGTGCGGGTTGGTGAATGTCACATGTCTTCGAAGTTTTGGTTCTACGACATGCCGGTTTCCTCACGGTGTTTTCCTTCACCATTTTGAGAGCAGTGGAGATGAAATAAATTACACAAAGTAATGCGCCTGGCTGGGTTTGAACCAGCGACCTACAACTTGTAAGTCGGAGCCGTTACCACTCGGCCACCACTGCTCTCCAACTGCAGACTGTGCCACCTATTTATTATCAGATTTACTATATAAAACATATCAGTCTCTTATTTATGTAGTTCTCGCTCTGTTCCCCAATAACTCGTAATGGTTTCGTTTTGCAATAAATATTCGTTCGCTTACAATTTATCACATGATAAATCTTTCACATAACACCTATCATTGCATTTGGCAACTTATATCGCCATCTGGCTCACACTTTAACTTATATAATATAATCAACTGGCATTCCAGAAAAACGAACTCTTTATTTTATTGCCAAAGAAATATCAACGCTATTTGTTGGGAAATAAAGTTTAAGTTTATATTACTGTACTTGTGCGGCATGGAGTTGGCCAATTTATCTTATTTTTGGCTAACTTTCTACGTGTGTTTAAAGAGCCAAAAATGTTTCTGGAGTTATTTAATACTAACTTTTACCACCATCTTCGTCCTCATGAATGTCACCACAGCCACACAGCCACAGTGTTGTCTTTTTAACCCAAAGGTTGACTGGTAGAGAATGCCTTGTTGCATTAAATCCGCCTATGTACCACTACTGTACATAAAGTTTAAATAAATAAATAATGTCGGTTATAGAGGACGCGAAGTCGAAATCGAAGCCAGATAATAAGTAGCATATTCTCCTTGGGATTCAAGCTTACTCTGTACCGAATTTCATCCAAATTCGTTCAGCAGTTTATCCGTGAAAGTGTAACAGACAGACAGAGTTACTTTCGCATTTATAATCATTGAATTTTTTGCTTAGCTAGCTTTATAAACGTTGATCTAGACGGTTTAATTCATTAAACCCCGAGCGAACGCCGGCGTTCGCTCAGTCATTGTCTTTCTATTGTATCTCTAATTACGCTACTCAAAAGGTTAAGAAGACGTTAAAACTGGTTTAATAACAACAATACTTTTTTAAACATTTAAAATTTAATTATCATCATCATTTCAGCTGAAAGCCGTCCACTACTGGACAATAGCCTCTCCAAGCTTCGCCGCAATATCCAGTCCTGTGCACTAGGTAGACCGTTGACCTAGCAAAGGTTGTAAAAATCCAGTGAATGCAAAATGCACTTAGCATAGCAAAATCAGCCTTTGAATGTTCCCACTGCTGGGACTCAAGCCTCCTCTCTAGGAGACGGGATGGGCCGTAATCCATCACGCGGGCCCAGTGCGGGCTGTTGAATGTCATATGGCTTCGAATTTTCGGTTCTAGGACATGCCGGTTTCCTCACGATGTTTTCCTTCACTGTTTGGAGAGCGGTGGTCATAAATTAGACAAAGTAATGCGCCTGGCTGGGTTTGAACCCGCGACCTACAACTCGTAAGTCGGGGTCATTACCACTCGGCCACCACTGCTTACCAGATCCACTTAATTTAAGTTTTTATTGAATCAAAACATCAAAAGGGAACATGGAGATACAAAAAAAGGCCAAAAGAAAATTGAAAATAAATACGAAAAATAATTAATTTGGCACATACATTGTATAAAGAACATTTAGAAAATTAAAATTAAAAATAACGCTGATACATGGCTGCGTCAAATAGTCCCAGCGCAATATTGACTAGATTGTAGTTCCTACCAACTAAAAAACACAGAATTAAAATAACCGTAACATAAAAATCCTGATGTACACGAAGGTCAAAATAATATCCTCTTAATTTAAACACAGAACCGCTAAAAAAAACAAGCCATGGATCGGCTTCCTCGAATCCGCCGTTAACCCAAACATACATCAAAATTACTCAGTTTACATTTCAATAACCAATAACTGTGTTAAATATATCTTTGTATATTTACAGATATAATGTAAACGGTTCATATACTAATGAAATACAGTCAATTAGTGGGTAGACGTCCTTCAATCTGGTATAAATCTTGGGGAGTTTATAGAAACTCTAATTTTGATATCTAACTAATTGGGTATCGGTCCTAACCTTCCACCATAATAGAGTCTTTGACCCAAATCTACAAATATCTTACAAGCACCGAAGATGTCTCCAGTCAAGATTTGCATGTTGTGATCAGTCCTACAAATTGGTTTATTAATTGAAATGTCAGATTCTACGATAAATCTTTGGTATCTCCAATCGGGATCGGATAGCTTTGAATACCTTAACAATAAACTGTGGCTAATTAGATACATGTAATATTTTGCGCAATGATTATACTTTTGGGCCATATTGAACCATAGTTGTAGAAGTAGTGTAGTAGGAGGAAAAAATGAGAATCTAAATAGATTACATTCAGCAGGACCAGTATATTGTACCAGTAGTAATGGTCCCGACTTGCGAGTCCAAACCTAGCCAGGCACATTTTTTTGCGTAATTTGTTTCAACACTACTGCTCTCAAAAATGTTGAAGAAAAACATCGTGAAGAAACCAGCATATCCTAGAACCAAAAATTCGAAGACATGTGACATCCTCCAACCTGTATTGGGCCTTCGAGGTAGCTTACAGCTCATTCTCTCGCCTAGAGAGGAGGCCTGAGTCCCAGCTGCCAGCTGCCAGCAGCAAGAATATTATAAAGCTGTTTATGTTATGTATGTTGTAGTTGTAGAATAGAATAAAACTTTATTGTACACCAAAATAGTAACAAAACTTTTAAACTAACTTTATCTATGGGTACAATGGCGGTCTTATCGCTAACAGCGATATCTACCAGACAACCTTAGGACTGCCTATAAGAACTTTGTTAAGTTCGTAATTTGCAAAATGGGGTAGTCTGCGGTGTATTGCAAATTATTAAATATATGTTAGACTTTATACCTATATATAAAATTATATTTTATAGCTATTATATATAAAAAGCAAACTCATGAATATTATATATACATATATACATAGTATATATTACACAATTTCAAAGAAAGAAATAGAGAAAAAAAGAAAAATACAAAAAGGTGGGTTAGTGCTGAAAGAACTGAATTTTGGGTTGAAGCAGAATTAATTACAGTGAAAGGATCTTTGACAAGATTTTTGAAAGAAGCTATTGACTAGAATTGCCTAATTAGCATTGGCAACGCGTTCCACAATCACACCGCTTGGACCGTGAACGATTTGTCACGGAATATAAGGGCATAAAATTTTTTGAATTATCCGATGATCTCAAGTGTCTAGACTGTCATGAAGTGTCATGAAGAAACTTAAAACGATCTTTGAGGTAAGAGGGGGTTGTAGTTGTAGTAGCAGGAGGTTTCATTTAAAAGTATTTATTTCTTTACTGCACACCTTAACTTATTACAGGACAAACATTTATAAAAAATAAGAGTATAATAGGCGGTCTTATTGCACAGGGCTATTTCTACCAGACAACCTTTGGATGGATTGAAGTATTGAATTTGTTGCCGACGAAAAAAGCAGGAGGTTCTCAAGTCAGCACAGACATTATTTTCCTTAAAGTTGTAGTGAAGATCTTCATTATCTAGTTCAATTACACCAAGTTCAGAACCTTAGCGAAAGTCACTGATTTTCAAACCAGCTTGTATAGAGTAATAAACATCTGCCTCTGTAGCATTAAAATTATGTGATAATGTAACCATCAAGTCAAGTATAGCGATTGTTACACCGACGGTATCAACTCAACCATTACAATCCGTTGCAAAGAGTTTACGAAAAACTATGATAATACTCGTTATATCCTCAAATGGTCATTCGTCGCTACCCAACAATGATTAAGATATCAGCAGGAGGGCCAAGGTTACCGACATAGCCTGGCTGTGGGCAGAACATACTGCTCGCAGAATAGCTGATGATCTTTGAGGCCAAAAGGATCCGTTTTTTTTTCGGTGGGAAAATCATCCAATGACATCCCCCGACTTTTACTGATTAAAAACTCACTCCTGGGCCTTCGTTGCCTTTCATACCAGGGCCGAGTCTTCCTTTCAGAAGCAGACCCTTGGCCCCAGTAGGCTTCGACCCCTATGGTTTGCTGACGTCTCCTTGAGGCGCGTGTGGAACAGTACGCGCTGTAGACGACTTAGGTTCGGTCCGGACGGTTACCGGACAGTCGGACGGCGAGCTTTCCATTGCTCGCCGTCCACATTGCACGCAGAACAGATAGGGACGAAAAGTTCTGGAGTGGCAACCACGTACCGGAAGACGCAGTGTTAGAAAGCCTCCAAGACAAACTAAGGTGGACCGATGATCTGGTGAATCGATGGATACGAGACTCACAGGATCGGTCGTTATGGCGACACTTGGGAGAGGCCTATGTCCTGTATGATGATGAACAAAGATAAATAGTTGCACACGCAATGTTCTGAACAGAAATAATATATTTTCGGATCTTACCTCATCCTTCTGTTTTTGGTTTCTTGTCCATTACAACGGAAGTAAATCATCTGCTCTAAAGAAAACAATACAAAGTTTATTGCTTTCTGTGTAATTTTCAAATCATTATTTATAGTTCAACAGAAATATTTAATATTTCAACACTGGAAAGTTTTAAAAGCAGTACAAAAATAATCACTATCAAGAATGGACTGTACTGGGTATGTTTTGAATAAGTGAGTTTGTTTTTGTTTTCTCATATAGCTCCTGGAATTTTACATTAAGAGGGTTCTTTTTCATTTGCCGTCAAGTCAACATCGAGCATGGTTTAAAAGCTTGTTACTTCATCTGACGCAATCCAACGCGGTGTTTGACGAAAAGGCGACGAGAAAAAAAGAGATAACGCCTGAAAACTCTGTTAGCATTCGGTAATTCCGTGTTTTACAAAAATATTTTTTAAAACTTGTTCCAGGAAATACGATTTTTTTCTAAATCCTTAAAATTTATTGAAAAAAATTGTCTTTATTCGGAATTTTGATTAAATTTGCAAGACTCCTATTATTATACTTTTTTGACTGTTTTAATTTTTGAGTAAATTATGAAGTGTCAAAGTTCATGCAAAATACCAGATTTTCAGAGGTCTTTACTGGATTAGTTTTACAAATTTATGAATTGATTTAGAATAGAAGCCTGGATAATATCCACAAGTTATTATGTTTCTAAAATATCTCATGAAAAATGTGTAACAACGTCGTAAGTGGTTGTATAAAAAACAGTGAAAATGTGTGTCGATTATCGTAGATAGTATAAAGTCAGAGATAATAATTCTTTAGGCACGCTCTTCTCCATAGAGATATGGCTTTGGAATGTACAATTAGTATAATTTTTTTTCTGTCTGACTGACTTCTTGATATTTTAAAAGTGCCTGTAAATAGTTTATTTAAAATGAAAATTTAAAATTCTTTAAATCTTGAATCTTTCTTTTTTTCCGTCTGTACCAGTCTGACAAGAGTATCACAGTAGAAAAGTTGTTTGGTCTGAACGTACGTAAAA
The DNA here is from genome assembly GCA_949316375.1 of Mythimna vitellina. NCBI lineage: Eukaryota > Metazoa > Arthropoda > Insecta > Lepidoptera > Noctuidae > Mythimna > Mythimna vitellina. The sequence continues at coordinate 2,072,464 of OX438699.1, read as the reverse complement.
TTGACAAGAAGCAGGTCATCCAATTACTGGGTTTTGGAGGTCAGATAGACAGTCGAGTTTGATGACAGCTAGCCGAATACCGAGATGAATGGCGTGCAATTTGAAAAGCCTTTGAGCAGAAATATGCTGCTATGAGCCAATGATATATCTCAATATATCTGTCATGAAATAGGCTGGTCTAAAGTAGAAGAAAAGGTACCTATAATTTAAAATTTAATTTAATATTATATTATAATACATCAAGGCTGCCACCTGGTGAAAGTAATTTTAGAAAACATTCATTAGTCGTTTTTTATGGAAAAGAACTGCACCCCTAGCCAAGTGAATAATCTGCAATCGTTAACGCTAGTCAAAAACGAATCAAATGTATGGGAATGACATCATCTCAACGTTAAATCACGTGTTCAAAATAAACGAATAGACAATTCGTAACCAAGTTTACATCATTCATAATTATAAAATGAACTGTTATCGTTTCTACAATGTTCAACACTAAATATACTCGTACATCCTTTGTTATTGTAGAATGACATTATAGAACGAGCAGCCGACTCAGGCGCGTCAACATAGCTACAAACTTATCGTTTTCTACAATTGCTGACACCGAGGCGTTGCCGAGTGGAGAACGGAATTGTACACGAAACGGTTGTAACTTGGCTATTGTATTGGCTGGCCTGCAAAGAAACTTCTTGGTTACTCTTGAAAAAAAAAGTGTTTTTAATAATATCAAGCAAAAAAGCAACAGCAGCAAAAAAAGCAATTCACTTATACACCCCTATTTTTTAATTAGTACAAAAAAATGGGGCTCTATCCGTATCTGTTACTGATCATAATTATATTTGTATAGTCAATAACAAAAAAAAGAAAGAAATCTCAAAATTGTCCACGAAAATTTGTTATAATTGGTAAATTCATAATTGAATCAATTATTCATAACAATTGCTACAAAAATACTACGCGCAGTGTTTTACAATTTTTATCGTCATTCATATATTCATAATCAATAGCTTGTACGATATTTCCATAAATTGACATTTTGGAATATAAACAAAGGCTCATAACTTTGTTGTCTATGAATGTAATATCCTCGTCGTTTATACCGCGTACATTTCCATGTTTGACTTGAATTTGTTTGTGGACTGGAACAGTTTGCCTGCTGTGGTCTTCCCATCCGATTATAATTTGGGTGTCTTCTTACCATCAACTATTGCATCACTGCTTACCATCAGGTGGGATCGCAGTCAAGCACTAGTTTATTTAAAAATATATATTTATTGAGACTTTATTTAAATAATAACAAGACATTTTCTAATAATCCCTTTAAGTATTTATACTAATTAAAAATGAGTGTTCTAGTTCGCAGAGTAATTGTAGTTCGCATACTGCCTGCGAATTCAATGTCGTTTTCTAGATCTATTATCAATAAAAAGAAGAAAATTCCACAATATTACCCAACTACCGTAATCCTAGTACCGGTAAAAATAACACGAAAACCAAACATATACTGTTACAAATAGTTTTGTTTGTACAGAGTTACTCCATTGATTTTCTTATCCCAATTGGTGTTATCGAGGCAACACACATCAAACAAGGCACTTTGTACACTTCAATGTACAATAAATCTTGTTCATTTCCATTAAAATAGTGGCTATCTTCTGTCATTGGGCTTTCAGGAATATTTGGGTTTCAGAAAAGACTTTATCGTTGGTTAGAACTCTTATTCATGGTTGATTTTACTCTTTCATCAGAGTTTTAAATAGATGCATTAGCACTGCGGTTTGCTTGAAAAACTACTAAAATCTACCCACGATCGTTTTAAATATCGCAGCGTACTGAGTTAAACGCCTTTTTGGCCTTGCACAGATCATACAGTTATTTTTTATACTTAATTCTACTATATTTTAATTCCTATGTATTCTACTGTAACTGTACTGGGCTATGGAAAGGGCTATGCTCGGAGTTTCCTTGCGTGATCGAATCAGGAATGAGGATATCCGCAGGAGAACCAAGGTCACCAACATAGCACGAAGAATCGCCAAACTTAAGTGGCAATGGGCAGGGCACATTGCTCGCAGAACGGATGGCCGTTGGGCCGAAAGGTTCTGGAATGGCGACCACGTACCGGAAGACGTAGCGTTGGAAGGTCTCCTGCAAGGTGGACCAATGACCTGGTAACGGTTGCGGGAGTACGATGGATGGATGGATGCGAGACGCACAGGACCGTTCATTGTGGCGACACTTGGGGAGGCCTATGTCCAGCAGTGGACGTCTTTCGGCTGAAATGATGATGATGATGATGATGATTCTACTGTATTTTTAATTTTACTGTATGTGTGAGGTACGAATACACGTTTTTTCTTTCTTCCTTTCTTTCACGATCTTACCCGCCAGAAAGTTTAATTTGTTAAGATTATTCCAAAAGAATATTTTGCCAAAACTAACCTTATATTATAAATCTTGTATCCAAGACACGGTCTACTGTGCCAAGTTTCATCGAAACCTATTAAGACGTCAAGGTAATCATCATCATTTCAGCCTATAAACGTCCACTTTTGGATACAGGTTTCCCTCAAGTATCGCAATAACGACCGGTTGCACAGCGCATCAAAGGATTCTCGCGACTCTCACCAAGTCATCGGTCTACCTTATGAGAGGCCTTCTAACACTTCGTCGACCATCAGTTCTGTGAGTAATGTGCCCTCTTAAGTTTGGCGATTCTTCGAGTTGTCAAGGTGAGATTGATTACAAAACATTCAAAAATCAAAACAACCAAATACACCAACCAAATAACCATACACCTAAAAAATACTTACATCTAAGTAGAAATTGGCCAGTCACCATGGGAGCTGGAGGCAACAATCCTTGCACTCATGCACGATCTGCGCATGGAGATACAACGCCGGGGCAAAACTCCGCTGCCGCGACCAGTCGCAGCATGGCGGACAGCGCTCCGGCGAGTTCTCATGGAGAAATGGCGACAGCGACTGTCGCGACCCAGTGCTAGACACGCCACAATTATGGCGGTAAGTCCCCTCTTTGAGGCGTGGTTGGAAAGACCTCACGGCGTCCTCACATTCCGCATGACGCAGGTTCTCACCGGACACGGGAACGTTCGGGAGGTTCCTGCACCGGATTCGTGCGGAAACGACGCCCGGGTGTCGCCGCTGTGTGGACCGCCCGGAGGACACGGTAGAGCACACGGTGGAGGTGTGCCCCGCTTGGGCAGAGCAACGCCGTGTCCTCGTGGGGGCAATCGGCGGCGGCGATCTCTCGCGCCGGGCCTTGGTTCAGGCCATGATCCGGAGCGAGGAGGAGTGGCAGGCGGTCGCCTCCTTCTGCGAAGCAGTAATGCTAGCAAAGAAGAAGGTCGACCGCGCGAAGCAACGGTCCTCTCGCCCCAGCTGCCAGGATTCCGATCCCGATTTCCGCCCACCGTAGGCGCGGGCTTATGGACAGCGAGCAATGGGTAGCTCACTGTCCGACGGTTCGGTAACCAACCGGACCGAGCCCAAGTAGTCGACGGCGTGTACTGTTCCACGCGCGCCTCAGGGGTATGTCAGCAAATTGTAGGGGCCCAGCAGGGTCGAAGCCTACTGGGGCTACGCGTAATGTAAAAGTAAAACCTGGGGCCCTGGGTCGAAGGCAAAGAAGGAACAGAAGTGGGGCTTTAGTCGGTAAAAGTCTGACACTATCTCCCGCTCCGCCCAATAGCTGGGGATGTCATTAGATGATTTTACCACAGAAAAAAAAAATCACACTAAGGGTGGCTGTTTCCTAACGAACTCTTTACAACACCAACTTCAAAATACATTTAGTAGCAAAGCGTATGTCATTTATTAAGACACTTCGATCACAATACAAATCAACACCCATTTGTCAAGATATCAATCTTATCCCTCTCGATTCGTAATGTTTTTCCATGACCGAATTTTTCCAATTATTTTTCCACATGTCAAAACAATCTGGAAGCATTCATTCACACTCGGATTGGCCTTCACATCGCACGTGTAAAGCCCACAATATTTCGATGTACCTTTATTTGTATTTAGATACAGGTGTAGTACACCCACTAGCGTTAAGAGTGCCTAACACGTGCCCACTTCGTAAATCACCAGATATAAAGGCAAATATTATTAGGTTGTAAACGTCCTGTTGTAATGTATGGTCACGGAGGAAATTGCTAGGACTACATATGGCAGTCAGTTGGGCGATAAAGGGCCATTTTGTTGCCGTAATTTCTTTGCCTAAATAAAATTGTGAGCTGAACACTATTATTTACCCTGAAATCACTGTAATCATGATCTCCATCAACTGTTTCTAACCACAGCAACGTCTGTAAGTTAGAATCAACGATGGCGATAATAAGAAATACACCAAATCATTGAAATTTGAAGAATTCCCGGAGAAACCATTAAACTGTCTTGGATCTAATGCAATGAAATAATCAGAAAAGAACAGCTGAGAAGTAAGAAAAACCGGGCAAGTACGAGTCGGACTCGCGCACTGAGGGTTCCGTACAAACTTACCTATGAAAACAGTTGAATTTGAAGTTAGTGATAGCATGACGAGTAACAGGGCAGAGTGGAAGAAAAAAACGTGTTGCGCCGACCCCAAATAACACGGGATAAGGGCAGGAAGATGATGATGATGATGATGAAAACAGTTGAATTTCCGAATCGAGTCTCAAAGATTACTAAGAATAAAAAAAAAAAAAATTCGAATATTTCCGATTTTTTCCTGTATTTGTGCTATAAGAACTTGCTCTATGCCAAATTTCAAGATTCTAGGTCAACGGGAACCCTATGAATTTTGATTCCCTTGAGACTGTCGAAATATACGTTTTTTTGCGATATAAACGGCCGTATCTTTTTTTTTTGTTTGTTGAAAGGTTCTTGAGTGGCAACCACGTACCAGAAGACGCAGCGTTGGAAGGCTTCTTATAAGGTGGACCGATGACCTGATGAGGATCGCGAGAATCCGATGAATGCCAGACACAAAGGACCGGCCTTTATGGCGACACTTGGAGTAGGCCTCCAACTGTGGACTTCTTTCGGCTGAAATAATGATGATAATGATATGGGCAGACTTCATCAGTAACCTCAAACCTAATTTTCTGCCCATACTAATACATGAACCTTCTTTTACATCTGCACTACTCAACTCACATCACACGTGGAGTAGACTCAACCCGATCAAGTGTTCTTACACCCCATAAATCCGGGAAAATGTTAATGATGTACTTACAAACACGCTTGATAAGCTTTGAAATCCGGACATTTATTTTCCTGTCTATTTACTCAAGTCCTTTTGCATCTAAGGGATTTCTTGGCTGATTGCCAAGATATGTTTCGCTAAAGGGGCCGCTGAATCGGGCTATTAACTTCATTAGTAATAATAGTCGTTTCAAAGAAGCTATAGATCACCTCAAAGCAGGAGTTCTGTAGAATTAGGTGATGCGTGAAAAAACTAACGCGTTACCTAGTATTTTTCGGTAAATAGGTTTAGTTATAAGCGGTTCTAAATATGCTATGCTAAATGATGCTTTAATATTTCCTCACGCCCCAGCCATGGGGATCCTAACCAGATTTCCAGCCACCGTAGGCGTGGGCGCTCAGATGACAAGCAATCGATCTCGATAGATAGATAGATAGATATATTCTTTATTTTATACCATAAATACAAATTACATTAGTGGGGTAGCTCGCCCGCTGGAGAACCGTTCGGATCGAACCTGGGTCGTCAATGGCGCGAATTCCACGCGCGCTTCAAAGAGAAGTCAGCATAATCGGATGGGCCCAGTACGGCCAAAGCCTACTGGGGCCGTGGGTTGGCTTCCGTAAGGGAAACCCAGGGTCCTGGAACGCAAGGTGAAGAAGGACCATAAGTGCGCTTTAGTCAGTAAAACACGCCCTCCCGCTACGCCCTAGAGCGAGAGAAGTTGCATGATTTCACACCAAAAAAAAAAACACTGCAACAGTAATTAAGTATAGTAATTTTTTATACAATAAATTACATCCAAATTCATTAGTTTCCATTAGTGGTAAATCGTTTAGAAAAAAAATAGATTACAATATCTCGTGATATTTTACACAATCTTATGGCATTTCATTCCATTCGCGGTGACATATACTTTAAAAATAAAACAAAAAATACAAAAAGTGGTTACTATTTGTTACGGCATTAAAGGCCGATTTTTCTTTTGGAATAATCTAGTCTATCTGGATTTTCCTAAATTTCTTCCCTGAGACTCCATTTTTTTTCTATTAAAAACTATAAATCTTTCACTTTCAAAAACGCAATAACAAATCAAATATATTTTTTCTGTTTTTTAAATCAAATTCAGAACTCATGTCGAACGCAAACAAAATATAAACAATGGAATGATGAATGTGCCTTTCAAACGGGCATGGAATATTATTTTTATCTTTTATAAACAGCGGAAGAAATAAAAATTCGGGAGTTTTAATTTCAATCAGTTGTGCTGCGTCTCGCATCCATCGGATTCCCGCGACCCTCACCAGGTCATCGGTCCACCTAGTGGGAGGCCTTCCAACGGAATTCGCAATTCGCAATTCAATGCCTACCACAAATAGATTAAATTATATACAGTATATTTTAAACTATCCAAAGTTAAGAATTTCCTGTGCGCAAAAAAGCACGCATAAATATAAAAACTTGGGATAGCTCTTTTTTTAAGATGGGAAATCATCCAAATGACTTCTCGCGCTCTGGGCGGAGCGTGAGGGCGTGTCAGACTTTTACTGACTAAAAACACCTGTGTCCTTCAATTACCCTTTGCTTTCCAGGACTACGGGTTTCCTTTTCAGAAATTCTCCGCGGTCCTAGCTAGCGGGCATCGGTCCTGCTGGGCCCCTACGGTTTGCTGACATCTCCTTGAGGAGCGCGTGGATCACTACGCGCCGTTGACGACTGGACTCGGTCCGGTTAATTACCGAACAGCCGGACGGCGAGCCACCCATTGCTCGACGTCCGCGAGCCCGCGTCTACCGTGGCCGGTAGTCGGGGTCGGAATTACGGCGGCTAGGGCGTGAGGACCTACGTTCTCTCACGCGTGCAGCCTACTCCTTCGCTAGCATTACTGCTTCGCAGAAGGAGGCGACCGCCTGCCATTCCTCCTCGCTCCGGACCATAGCCTGAACCAGGGCCCGACGCGAAAGGTCGCTGCCGCCAATTGCCTCCACGAGGACATGGCGGTGCTCCGCCCAAGCGGGGCACACCTCCACCGTATGCTCCACCATGTCCTCCGGGCGGTCCACACAATGGTGACATCCGGGCGTTTCTTCCGCCCGAATCCGATGCAGGAACCTCCCGAACTAGCCATGTCCGGTAAGGACCTGCGTCATGCGGAAGGTCAGGACGCCGTGTTGCCGCTCCAGCCACTCCTCAAAGAGGGGACTTACCGACGCAATTACGGCGTGCCCAATGTCCAACCCATGGCCTGATTAGGCTTCGGCCAAGCTGGGCTCCTACGGTTTTGCTGACATTCCTTTGAGCCACGCGTAGAACACTACGTACCGGTGACGACTCGGGTTCGATACGTTCGGACCGAGTGCGGTTTCGATTAGATCTTTTAATAATACCATCTCTAGTATCAGCTGCTGTATTTTTTTTATTATCTATAACTTACTTATCACTGTCCTGTCCTGTTAATTACTTATTTAATACTTTATACACAAAAAGTACAGACACACTTTTTTTTAATGGCATAAAAAAAATTCTAGCAGTAAATTTTTAGAGTTCCGTACCTCAAAAGGAAAAAGCGGAACCCTTATAGGATCACTTTATTGTCTGTCTGTCTATTTGTTTGTCAAGACCCTTTATCTTGGGAACGCGTGGAGGTGTCGAGTTGAAATGAAAACCATATACTCAGCTCTGCGATCCCTTGAAGCTGTGAAAATCAAACTTCTAAGTCAACGAAAAAAAAAAGATAAGACCGTTTATGTTTCAAAAAACGTTAATTTTAATACTTTCAAGGGAATCAAAATTCATAGGGTACTACCCGTTGACCTAGAATTCTGAAATTCAGCATGAAATGAGGTCTCATAGCACAAGTATAGAAAAAAATCTGAAAACTGTACACTTGTAGTTACGTAACAAAAAAAAAAAACTTTTCTGCGGTTCGGAAAAATCTTCGTAACTCAATTCGGGAATTGAACTGTTTTCATAGGTAAGTCGTACGAAACCTTCCGTGCGCAAGTCCGACTTGCACTTGCCCGGTTTTTTCCTTTAAATATGACAATGCCGCTAGTCTTCAGTAAGATGACAGCAATGTAAGCTAGTACTTTGACGCCTATGTAACACACACATAGCACTTCATCTACAAATTCAGCTCGACGTCCGTATGCTACCACAGGGACCCAGCAGAATACCAGCGTCAGGTATATTTGCCTGACACAAGCTGAGTTGGGCTCCCGTTTGATGCAGCCATGAAGCGCACACCACACTATTCATTTCTTATTTTGTTTGTCTCACAAAACGAAGTACTTACCCATGATTATGTGTTTAATGTAGGTACTCGTAACATTGATGTTTGTGATTATTTAATTATTTTTTTTAATTTATGTGTTTTGAAATTTTATTGTGCTTTTGTGTATTGTCTGTTTATTTTTGTGTGCATCAAATAAATGTTGTATCTATCTATGTGAATCCGTTTTTGCTTTATATACATACTAGTTTTTTCTAGCAGCTTCGCCCGCATGAATGCAGGTCTTACAAAGTTTGGATCCCCGTTTTATCCCCTTCGGGGTGAATTTTGGGAAATTCTATCTTAGTACTCGTCTACGTCATAAAAGGATGCTTTGTGCATTTCACGCTCTTATTCTTAGTAGTTTAAACTGTGCGTTTATATATCAGCCAGTCAGTTTTATATGAATAAATATGTATGTTGTTAGTTTTTTAATATTATTGAAGTCAAGTTATGTACATACATATATTTTGTTACTTCCAAAAATAAAATACTTCTTACTTAAATTTTGATCAAATATTCCATTCTTTCTGTCTCCCTAACTCATTTTTCACCCTAATTCTTAGAAGGTTGAAAAACACAAGATTTATAAAAAAGGGCAATTTCGTTAAAATTATGTTAATGAACCCTGACCGGCGGACCGTAGACTGATTGAACCCATCAAAGGGTTAATCTTAATTAACGTTAATTAAATTTCACAAGAACGAAATCAAACAGCCCGAAGCGGTCATTGATGGCCGAGTAAATATATTTTGTGTTAGTTAATCACGGTTTTATTCCACAACTTTAATTAATATGTTTCTAAAACGGGTAGTTTGATTGGAAACATTAATTAATTGTCGTTCAGTACTTCTAGAAGATCCTTTTTCACTCGCCTATCGTCAAAATCAAGCATGGTTTAAAAGCTTGTTACTTCATTTAACGCAATCCAACGCGATGTTTGACGAAAAGGCAACGCGAAAAAAGAGAGAATACGCTTGAAAACTATTTTAATAATTCCGTGATTTACTCGAAAATTTTTCAAAACTTGTTCAAGGAAATACGTGTTTTTTTTTAAACCCCTTAAAAGTTTTTGAAAAAAATTGTCGTTCAGAATTAACTTCTTACTTAATTATTGGCGAGCAATAGGTAGCTCGCCGTCCAATCATCTGGTAACCGTTCGGACCGAGCCCAAGTCGTCGATGGCGCGTACTCAAGGGGATATCAGCAAAATGTAGGGATCCAGCAGGACCGAAACCTACTGGAACCAAGGGTCTGCTTCTAAAAGGAAGATTCGGCTCTGATATGAAAGACGACGAAGAAACAGGAGTAGGTTTTTAGTAAGTAAAAGTCTGACACACCCTCCCGCTCCGCCCAAGAGGATATCATTGGATGATTTTACCACCGAAACAAAAATCTTTACTGCCTTTACAAAACTATTTCTTTAACGAAACGTGCGTAACACTTGGGTCATTGGGTCGAGAACTCGTCTCGACTGATCGACACATTGCGTAACCAGACAGCTGTCTAATTCTTTGCCCAAAGAATTAGCTTTGCCATTCAACATAGCAATGCTAACAGACAAATTTGAGGATGACAGCGATGTGGAGGAATATTTCGACGCCCGAGTGAATTTTGTTTTTTTTATATCTTAAAATTTTCTATTAATAGTAAGTTAATATTTATATTTGTTTTATGTACAATCATGGGTCAAAAATTCAGTAGGTATCACTCTATCAATGTTGAATATCTAAAATTTCTAATTGACGGATGTCACATGTCTTCGACTTTTTGTTCTGGGACATGCCAACGATGTTTTCCGTCACCATTTTGAAAGCAGTGGCGATGAAATAAATTACACAAAGTAATTCGCCTGGCTGGATTTGAACCCGCGACCTACAACTTTTCAGTTGGGGTAATCGAAGTTTAGGAGCTAGAACTTGTTTATTCAATACTTTAGATTTTGTGCTACAATTTAAATCAATCATGAACCAAGAACAAAGACATAGTAAGCACCGTAGCATTGATAGTGCAGTTCTGCAATTTTTATCCGTATACATATTTATCTTTATATAAAAACACTTAACTAATTAAAACTATATAAATACTAAAGGCAAAAACTACTAGCTAAAATATGACGTCATAAAACTCCTCCGCATCGCTCTCGACTGGAAGGGTGCCTAAAAGGCTGGCGGCATTGCCGTGTATGGCAATGCTTAATCTCTGGCCGAGGTAAAAGCCAGCCCTTGGGTCACGCGAAGTGCCAAATAAGCGTTTGGATAATTCTTTAAAAAGCGTATGAGCACTCATAACCGTTTCAACTCCAAACGGCTCAAAAATATAACTGCCGACGAAGTTGTTATATTTCCACCGCTTGAGGTTTTCCGCAGCCGCAGCGGCAGCACCAGCACAGCACGAAGAGCTAGGAAGATGGGATGGCGCAAGAGTGTCGACACAGGTAGCATCCCACACTAAAGGCCTACTTATCTTCCACAGAAATAAAGACATACCGTTCGGTCTCTTACCATCGTTGCGTGTTAGGCCATGAGGTTCCAAAACAGTCGGAACCCCGACGGTGACAGGGGCTCGTCAGATCATACCGTTAATATTCCCGTGCCGTGCTATCTATCGTGTGTTTGACTCCACCTAAATGGCTTGACCGATTTGAAAGTTATTTTGTGTGCTTTGTGTTTGAGTATTAAGTGGGCCTCTGGATGGTTTGAAAATACAATTAGATCCGGTAGGTGGGTACAATCGGGTTTTAATGTTTTTTTCTGACAACGTGCCAGCTTTTGGGCAGGGCAAAGTCTGACGGGATCGCTAGTTTTAATAAAATTTCGTTACTAAAGTAAATATACACGTTGTTAAAATATGAAGGGTTTTTTAAATCTTATCAAAGAATAAAGCAGTGAAGGCAAAATCTTTTTAAGAAGCCATACTCACCCGTATCAGTACTTTTTATGTGAAAAGCGAAACAATGATAAAAGTACACAAGATTGAGCGGAAAAGACGGATCTTGGCAACGTGCCAGGGAGGAACGAACCGGTATATTCTGTAGGCTGAAGTGAAGTTATTTGGAAATTATATGGTATTCTCACGTATAAGATTATTGAGAAAACCTCCATACTTGTTTTGGAATCCTATACTTGTGTTTACATTAAAAAGAGTTAATAATAATAATATTCCACAACTTTCACACAACGCCATCTAGTCCTAAATTAGGCAGAGCTTGTGATATGAGAACTAGACAACTGATAATCATACTTATATATTTCTGAATACACAGAAAAAATGGTCATCAAACAAATATTTGTCTTGAGTGAGAATCGAACCCTCGACCTCCGGCATACCGTCAGGGCCATTAACCATTAGACCAACAGGCTAGTCAAAGAGTTAAGAAGAGTTTAGAGGAATAAGAATGGGCGTAGATGGATGGGGAGAGAAAGGTAGCAAACCTTCGTTGAAAAGGGAGGATACTCCGTCCAGACGGGAATACGTTTCTGGTGGTCAACTGCTCGGTAGAAGATTTCGGACTGTTCTATGTTTCAATCGCACGGAGAACTTTAATTACGCGATGCAGGATTAGTTCTTATAAGACGCCATAGATATCGCTTAATCACTCCCCTCGGAAATCGATAGTTCTTGATGCTTCTTGATGCGTGCCAGGCCAGTGGTAGGTCGGTTCCAGTGGGTCGGAACCGAATGCCGCATCGTTCTCGGTTAGTCGGAACTGTCTGCGGTGATGCCTCAGTGAGTCCGGGTGGTGCTGTCTGGCGCGCAAGAGCGGGGGATGTCATAAGATGATTTTTCCACCAAGACCGGCCAAGATCTTTCTTGGTAGGTCTCTAGTTCAGTATATGTACTTGTAATTCGGCCACCTTTTTCAGTCGGAACACATTTTAATAGCCATCATCGTTTCTCAATTACACAACAAATCTCGCTCCCTGTTATATTTCAACCATATTTATTACAACAGTTATCGTAAAAACTTGACAAGTTAAAATGGTGGAACGTTAAAAGAGTAGAAACATTTATTTGAATTCAAATTAACGACACAGCTTGCACTATATTCGTGTTGAAAATAATAAATTAAGATGTCATTGATATATTTACTTATTCAACTATGTTTCAGAGACCCATAAATTCGTTAGTATTCCTTAACCTGTTAGTATAGTCTATACTATATTAGTATACTCGTATGTTAGTATAATTGACAACAAATAAAAAAACGAAATCGAGTAGGCCACGCCTCCGATTCCTTTGTTCTGATCACGTGATTGAGCGATGAGTTGACGTCAAAACCTGCCCCCCTAGTCAAGTTACAATCGTATCGTTCGGCGCGAACGATACGATTGTAACTTGGCTAGGGGGGCAGGTCAAGTGCGAGTTGGACTCGGGCGCTGATGGTTCCGCACAAACTTACCTATGAAAACAGTTCGATTCCCGAATTGAGTTACAAAGATTTTTCTGAATTGTAAAAAAAGTTTTTGTTTGTGACATAACAACAAATTTACAGTTTTTAAATTTATTCCTATACCTATTCTATAAGACCTTGCTTTGTGCCAATTTTTTTAAGGTCAACGGGAAGTACCCTAATGTTTTTTTGCGACATAAACAGCTGTATCTTTTTTATCCGTTAACTTAGAAGTTTAATATTTTCACAGCTTCAAGGGACCGCAGACTTGAGTAAACAGTTTTATTTTCAACTCGATGCCTTTATGCGTTTCTGAGATAAAAGGGCTTGACAGATAGACCGACGGACGGACAACATAGTGATCCTATAAGAGTTCCGTTTTTTTCCTTTTGAGATACCCCTATCCTAAAAATATAATTAAATAATTAACCTAAAAATATAATATAATGACCAAATTAGTGAACCAATTGATTGACATACTACTACTCTGTTTGACATTATTATTTTCATCCTGTTTGACTTACTTTTTATTTCCGTTTGATATTATTATTTTGGTCCTGGTTGACTTACTTTTTATCTCCATTTGATATTATATAATATTATTTTAATTTTTATTACTATGACCTTTATTAAGCTGACATTTTTTAATATAAAATATACTCTTTTTAAATTGCAACGGAATTAAAAGAATTGTAAAAGAATTATAAAAATTTGCATGCCAATGTGATGGTAAAATATGGAGGACTCTGTTATATAAAAAAAACACCTATGTACTAGATAGCTAGTACATAGGTGTTTTTTACATGGGTATATGGGCTATGTTTGCAAAATAAATGATTATGATTATGATTATTATAAATAATGCTTAATTACGCCACCTTCCGGAGATATCTCACAACAGTACATGCACTGCTCGCATGTGCCCCATTAGGTGGCTTTCAGTCTTGTTAACGACAGTGCTCAGAAGAATGTGGTCACTGCCCCGCATCCGACGCAGTAATGACGCGAATCTTTTTAATATGATCGCAAAGAAATCATATGTACGCGCTGCTGCGAACATACCTGACACGCTACATAAACGTGACAGCGATATTAGTATTCTAAAAACATATAATAAATCTAAAGCAATATTATATGTCTAGCAAAAGGTAGCCGACCGTCCGGTAACCGTACGGACCGAGCCCAAGTCGTCGACGGCGCGTATTGTTCCACGCGCGCCTCAGGGAAGCAAATCATAGGGGCCCAGTAAGGTCGAAGCCTACTGGGGCCATGGATAGTGTGAAAGCGAAACCCGAGGCCCTGGTAAGAAGGCAACGAAGGAACAGGAGTGGGTATTTAGTCAGTAAAAGTCTGACACTATCTCTCGCTGCGCCCAAGAGCGAGATTTGTCATTAGATGATTTTCCCACCTAAAAAAAAAGCAATATTATAAAGAGGTAAGATTTGATTTTTTGTTTGTTTGTTTGTATGTAACGATTTAAATCAAAAACTACTGGACCGATTTTCAAAATTCTTTCACCAGTAGAAAGCTACTCTATAACTAAGATATAAATGCCTATATTTACTATTTTCAAGCGGGCAAAGCCGCTAGCAAAAGCTAGTCTTAAATAAAACTTATGTGGAAGTTGAAGGCCTGACATTTTGCTTCAGTTTTTGAATGTGGTAAGTACAATATCCAACCGGGTGCATTCGTGCGAAATGTCCAGCCCACTTCTGCAACTTGAGTTATGGAGCGCCGGCTGGTGTTTCCAACGTGATTTATTTGCTTAACATGTTGACAGCGGCACTCATTTTCATATTATTTTCATTCCTGTGGTACGAGGCGTTTAAGATTTCGTTCGAAAACTATCTTTATGGTGGCAAGGGGCTTATTAGACTCCATAAAGTTTAAGAAACTGAAAACTTAGGTAAATATATATTATTCATTTTTTCCTAAAACTAAACCAAATTGAAGTTACGGCCTCCGCCGGCAGAGAAGACTATGTTTTTCTTCATACGAGGTGTATTAGACCTCGTTCCGCACTAAAGGTATTATACTGCGCTCCAGTGCCCGTTGGCAATTCTTGAGACTGGATTTCTGTTGTTTACTAAACAACCAACTTTCTGCACCGTAGGTTAGATCGGACAGGATGCACAATAATGCACACCCCATGGCGACCACCATGGGAACTTGGTGGTCGCCATGTTCCCCACTACTAATTAAGTTTGGCGAGTTATCGGGATATATCAGCAATCTTGGTTCTTCTGCCGTGTCAATACCGAATTTGACCGCGCAAGTAAACTCCGAGCATAGCACTCTCTATTTTGGTGAAGCCTTCTAGTAAGATGACAGGTACAATAAAAATATTAAGGGTACACATTGAAAATGCAATAAGCACAAAAAAAATAACACATAAAACTAACCTTCTGAAAATGTGTCTTTTTTTTATCTACGATGTTTTTATAAAAACTGCATTTTATAATTACGTTTGCCGTCATCTTTAGTCAGCTATACTTACAGTATTACAGTCTTTTATCTACGAAAAACATCGTGGCTCAACTTTTTAAGTTTTCTTTGGCAACTTTTAGCCACAAACGTAGCACAAAAATTGCTTGAAAATGTGCCAAATATGCTTTTTTTACGAGCAAAAAGCTAGTCTGTATGTAAAATGATACAAATATTGGGTTACGTTATTTCACAAGCTGCTCGTTAACGAAATAACTGTTATTATCGTAACGTTATTTTTATGTTCGCTTTGCTAACTGATATTGTTTCAAAGAGGGTCGTTTTATTGTTGAATATTCGATTTATATATTTTTTACTGTATTGAGCGAGAATTTGTGAATATTTTGTTTGGCATGGTGATATGAGTAAGAGCTGTTATTTTTTTTTTTATTTTTTTTTTTTAATACCGCCATATATTTTGAAGATGATTAGTGCGTTACTGAAATGAGTCAGATAAAGGGAAAATCGGTATATAACCATGATGTAGGCTCAGTACCTGCTCCGTTTTGAATCTTTTCTTTTTAAAAAAAACGTCGCCCCATGTTAGAAATGACTCCCGTATTGTGGGTGCGTTCACGAACATGACAATTCACATAAACTACTTTTAATCAGGCCATACAAATTTTTTTTCTGTGCAGGAATCGAAACTGCGATACGTAGAGCAGCAACTGATCATTCAATCATTGCACCAACCGAGTTTTATTGTAAATAAATTCACTGAAAAAAAAAAGATTGTACGAAAGAATTTCTTGCATTCTAGATAAATGTTCTAAATCTAAGTTTAAATTTGAACTTATCTAGAGCCCACTGACTGTTAAAGCCTTTTTAGGGTTCCTTACCCAAAAGGGTAATACGGAACCCGATGAAAAAGACTTCGATGTCTGTCCGTCAGTCTGTCTGTTTTTCCGTCTGTCAACAGACTGTATTTCGTGAGCCATGATAGCTAGACAGTTGAAATTTCAAAGATGTATTTCAGTTGCCACTGAAAATATCTAATGAAATATGTGTATTTCATTAGATATTTTGAAAAAACAGTATCTTGTGGATATTATCTAGGCTTCTTTTGGAATCATTTTATAAATTTATGTAAAAGTAATCCTGTAAAGATCTCTGAAAAACTGCTATTTTGCATGAACTTTGACACTTCATAGTTTACAAAAAGTATAACAATAGAAGCCTTGCAAATTTAATCAAGATTTTAAATTACGAAAATTTTTTTCAAAAACTATTCAGGGTTTAAAAAAACACGTATTTCCTGGAACAAGTTTCTAAAATATTCGATAGTAAATAAAGAAAGAAAAAAAGAAAGAAAGAAAGAAAACATGTTTATTTTGCCCAAATAGACACACAATACAATACATCAATCTGTCGGACCATGTATAAACCGGGCATAACTGTGCTGCACCATAGACACTAGACAAAACACATTTGTCCGATGTCTATAGTTTAGTCTGTGGTTGTCTATGTCTATTGTCTATTGCACGTGGCCGGGGCCGACAGAGACTAACCTATCGTGTACATAAATCACGAAATTACCGAATGCTATCAGAGTTTTCAGGCGTTATCTCTGTTTTTCCGCGTTGCTTTTTCGTCAAACATTGCGTTGGATTGCGTTAGATGAAGTAACAAGCTTTCAAACCATGCTCGATGTTGACGATAGACGAATGAAAAAGGACCCTCAAAGACTTTGAAGCTGTGACTCGACAAGTGCAAGTTCTCTGAGCAAAAAAGATCTGCATGACCTTTATTCAATTTAACAATCGCTAAAATATCTAGAAAACTACCTGAACACACCTGTCTAACATACCTGCTACCTAAACTTTATGTTTCTTTGGAATTCAATTCAAATTTATTTTGAATACGTTAGGCAATCCATAAATTGGGACTACTGGGACTATGAGCATGAAATTTTGCACAAGGTTTAGTTTTATGATGTAGGTGAGCACTAAAAAAGGATTTTCTAAAATTCAGGGTGAATTTTAGAAAATGGGGATGAAACGGGGGTCCAAAATTTGTATGAAGAAATGTATTTTCACGCGGGCGAAGCCGCTGGCAGCGGCTAATGTTTTATAAAACCTAAACCCCATACTTTTGAGGTTTGTCGCCATAACTCTATTCAACTAGACGCTTCGAATGACACCTGTTTCAAATCTGTTGGTGGGTGGGGATACTTTCACGCAATGCCTTTTCTTGCGGAAAACTTAAGGAAAAAGACGAAAGGTCATCCTTTATCCAATTTGAGAATCGTTGAAATATCTAGAAAAACTACCTAAACATACTTGTAGGTACGTACCTGTTACCTGAACTTTATGTTTCTTTGGAATTCAATTCGAATTATTTTGAATACGTTGGGCAATCCATAAATTGGTACTTCAAGCATGCGATACAGCTATTAAAATAAATATGATTTTGTTAGTCTAAACAAATCCACGAGGCCATAGTTTTAGTACTTGGATAAATATATAAATAACCCTCTATTGAATTTTAATGTAAATATTTAATGGATGTAAGCGTGGAATTAGTTGCTTAGGTTTATTTTTAATTAGATTTTTTGTACACGTAGTTTTATAAAACCAACATATGAAAGTACTGAAGATGGATTCACAGATTAAATTAATATTTCTCAATACTTCTAATGAATTAAACCAATATTACTCTGCGCGGCAATTAGTTTTTTAATGAAAAACATTTTTTTTTTTGAGATGTTAATTTGAGTTGTTACCGACATAGCCTGAAAAATCGCCCCACTGCAAACTTAAATAGCAGTTGGCAGGGTACCTATTGCTCGCAGAACAAATGGTCAATGTAGCCAAAACATTCTGGAGTAGCCACTGCTTACCGTACGACGCAGCATTGGTAGGCCACTCACAAGGTGGATCGTTGACCTGGTGAGGGTTGTGGGAATCCGCAGAATGCGAGACGAATAGGACTACTCGTTGTGACATCACTTGGAAGTTGGGAGGCTCATGTCCAACAGTGGACGTCTTTTGGGTGAAAAGACGATGATGATGATGATGATGAATATGAGTTGGTAGTCAAATCAGGTAACTAATAACTTTATGATTGATCACACGAGATTAAGCCGGCAGAATTAATGACGACGATTTGATCGGCCTCTTAAAACAAAACTCGCTAAAGGAGGATGCCGGATTTTGTTTGGCCACCGTCCCCACCCTCCAACAGATATAAGATAAGTTCAGTTTGTTCATTCCTATCCATAAAAGACAAAATAGCTAATATGGTTGTTAAAATGTATGGGGTAGGTATTTAATTAATTTAAAAAAAAACTTGTAGAAATGAATGTTTTTATTTTTACACGTTTATTATTAGTCATATATTACAATATGATCAAGAATTTGTGCTCATGCATTAAAATTAATGTATCTACGTAACCCCATGTACCATACAATGAATATTATGTGCGCACGAATTAGGTTAGGTTAAAACAAAAATATTTTATCTAACCTAAACCCCATATTTTTGAGGTATGTTGCCATAATAAAAAAAAACATTATTCAACTAGACGCCTCGAATGACATTTGAAGTGTCATTTTTGCGGACAGTTTTACGTAATGCCCTTTGTCAAATATTTTTGTAGAATTGTACAGGGCTCGATGAGCCGCATTCAAAAATGCAGATAGACAGTACTATGTTATGAGTATATTCAAGGTCAAAAACATTTGGGTTAGATTGGGTAAGATAAAATATAATCTTTTATAAAACCTAAACCCAATACTTTTGAGGTTTGTCGCTATAATAAAAAAAACTTTATTCAACTACACGCTTCGAATGACACCTGTTTCAAATCTGTTGGTGGGTTGGGACACTTTCACGCAATGCCTTTTCTTACGGATAACTCAAGGAACCCCCATCTTACTTTTAGTTCCAAGAACAGAACGAAACGTTAAAACAACCTCTAAAGAACAACAAAGCATATGTAGCCTAACCTATAATTCAAAAACATAACAGAATATTTAACGAGTTACCAACATAACGGGAGTTAATTACAGTGACGTCAGACGTCAACTTAAACGCTGGCTTAATAAACTTAACTGTGTGTGTGTAGAATTTTGTAAGTATTGATTTATGTGGGTAAATTTTAAGTGGCAACTTAAGAAGTTGACTTTAGAGGTTGTACTTCGAAATTGTTGGTAGAGAATTGAGGTTAAGTTTTTTTGTGACGTAACTGCAAAATTACAGTTTTCAAAATTTTTTCCTATACTTTTGCTATGATACCTTGCTTCATTCCAAATTTCAAGGTTCTATGTCAACGGGAAGTACCCTGTGAATTTTGATTCTTTTGAGAGTGTCGAAATATACATTTTTTGCGACATAACGGCCGTATCCTTTTTTTCGATAACTCAGAAGTTTGATTTTTTAGCTTCAAGGGACCGCAGAGCTGAGTATATGGTTTTGATTTCAACTCGATACTTCCACGCGTTCTCGAGATTAAAAGTCTTGACAAACAGATAGACAGACGGACAATCAAGTGATCTTTATAAGGGTTCCGTTTTTTCCTTTTGTGGTACGGTACCCTAAAAAGGTCAAAATAACTCTAATATCAGAAGTTTGTGTTAAATAACAAACAAACAATAACAGAAATAGTACACATTATTATTTATGTCCTCGTTTTTCGCCTCTGTCTCACCGAATGGGAAGCGATGATGTGTTCGACGATGGAGCACGCTTGTCTAGCAGTAAACTATTCATTCTTGACTTAAAGAATCCTAAATAGTAGCTATCAGCAAATAAACCAGCACTGAGTTTATTTCGGCAATTCTTTTCAAGGTGGTCAGTTAGGAATCGTCGACTTCATGTAGTTTAAATTGACAAAAAAAATTGACATGTAAAAAAGGTTATGTATAATTACTGCCTAAAATATGAGCTAGCCAGTGCCCAATTCGTTAGGTGTCAAAGAATTTTGGCAAGAAATATATAAGTAATCACTACAACATATAAGTAATCTATATCATTCAAGAACAATGTAACTGTCTACTGATAAAAGAATTTTAAAAGAATCAATAGCTCCAGAAGTGTTTTCTACAAAAAAACTGAAAAACTTACAAACTTTACCTCTTTAATCATCATTATTCATCATTTTCAGCCAAAAGACGTCCACTGTTGGACATAGGCCTTCCCAAAGTATCGCCACAATGAATAGTCCTGTGCGTCTCGCATCCATTGGATTCCCGGAACCCTTACCACCTGGTAAGGGTTGCTCATCAGCCCACGTAGGAGGCTTCCCAACGCTGTGTTTTCCACAAGGGCTATGCTCGGAGTTTCCTCGCGTGCTCGAATCAAGAATGAGGATATCCGCAGGAGAACCAAGGTTACCGACATAGCATGAAGAATCACCAAACTTAAGTGGCAATGGGCAGCGTACATTGCTCGCAGAACAGAATTATGGTCGTTGGAACTGAAAGGTACTGGAATGGCAATCAGGAAGAAGCATTGATCGAAGGCCTGGCACGAGGTAAACCGATGCCCGGTGGTGACACTTGAAGGAGACACACGTCCAGCAATGTGACGTCTTTAAATGATAATGATGATGACAATGTAGTTTCTAGCAATGATGATTTTTTTCATTAATTTTGCATCGATTCATGAACTTCACTCACAGCTAACTATAAGCCTTTATTTCCTGTTCAATCAAAAATCAAAGTTTTTGTGGTAGTCTTGTCTAAGTTTACCACTACCATCGATTTCAAGCATTAAAAATATTTGCCAATTTTATGAAATGTGCTACAAACAATTTTTTCACAGTTAAGGGTCTAGTCTGGACTCTTCTTTAAAACAAATAAATATCACTTAAGACTTTGAAGATCACCACTAGAAACTATCCAGTCAAAATAATTAAATAACCTTTGACTTAAGTAAAAGCCAGCTTGAGACTGAATTCTTATCATAGGGTACTTCAAGTAATCCGACAATATACTCAATTAATTCGAAAAAGTATAACTCCTTGTTCTAGTTGTCAAAGGCTAGGTACCATTGAGCATGAGGTCAAGAGGCTTTGATTCCCGGGCCAAATAAAATATTATGATAGCTTTGGCTGCAAAAGATTTGGACAAATATATTTGCCTTTCAATCTATAAGCTGCCCCCCTAGCCAAGTTACGATCGTTTCGTTTGTGTCGATGATAACTTGACTGAGCGTTGAGATGACATCAGAACAAAGGAATCGGAGGCGTGGCCAACTCAAGGCATTTGACGCAAACGATACGATCGTAACTTGGCTAGGGGGCCTGATGCGTTTCCCTCATGGGGGTGGACACCCATACCAGGCCCTGGTTTAGGCAATGGTCCGCAGTGACTCCTGCTGCAAAGCAGTAATGCTAGCGAAAGAAATAGCCACAAAGGTTAAAAAACGGACATTCACATGCCCCAACAGTCGCCATAGAAGACGCTCCAGGGTGTGGAGAATTACAGGGCGATTCCCGATCACTGTAAACGCAGGGTTGTAGACAACCAGCAATGGGTAGCTCACCATCCGGACATCCGGTAAAGAGCGAGCCCAAGTCGTTGACTCTCAAAGAGTTGTCAGCAAAACCCTAGGGACCGATTCCTGCTAGGTCCACAGGGAATGTCTGGAAAGGAAATACTGGTCCTAGAACGCAATGGGTACTGAAGGAGTGGTTTTTGTCAGTAAAAGTTTGACCTGCCCTCTCGTCCACCCTAGAGAGTGAAAAAAAAGTGTTACTGCTACGTAGCAGGGTCGTTTTATTTTATAACTAGATTTTGCCTACGACTTTGCCCACATTCATAAAATATATATCACTCAGGAATAAAGCAGTTTTCTATCGGTGAAAAGATTTTCGCGATCAGACCAGTACTTTCAGAGATTACCTCTGACAAACAAAAAAAAAAAAATACCTCTTTATATTATTAGTATAGAAGTGTAGATTGTCCCTTAAATAAAAGGAGTATGTAAGAAACGATTGTGCTTACTTCAATCAAAACTAAATAGAGAATCAGAATTAAAGAAAACTAAATTGAAATAAATCATAGCCAAGCATTTATTGTTTGGGTGTGTTTCGTTGCTATGACAACGTGGTGTAAACAAACCTACTCCGAACTTACTCTAGGCAAGGGGAATTAGTTACGCTCGATAGCGTGGCGTTGTATCTGAATGTTATAAATGTTATTAATTTTTCTAACTTATTTTTTTTTTTGGTTTTTCATTTTTGCGTAGTCTTATAGGCTGTTTAAAAGAAATAGTACGTATTTATGTAACTTTTAGACACTCTAACGTCCAATTGGACTTGGATAAAGGACCTATGGGTAGACCATGTTCTAGAATGCAATACTTTTTATCCCGAGAGTAGGTATATTTTGAGATTGTTGAGATGGATGTGTCATGTGACGAGAATGGATAAAGTGAGAAATGAGTATATTATACGACGTTTTAAGTTTAAGTTTGGGTAGGTCTAACTTCGAGCAAGAGGTCAATCGTCGAATCCGACTCGGCTGGTCAACGTTCGGGAAGCTGTGCGGTGTCTTCTCGTCCAATATACCACAGTGTCACAAGATAAAAGTCTATGACCAGTGCGTGTAGCCAGTGATGACATACGGCACCGAAACGTGGTTGCTTATAATAGGCCTCATCAGAAGGCTTAAAGTCACTCAAAGGGAAATGGAAAGGGCTATGCTCGGAGTTTCCTTGCGTGATCGCGTCGGAAATGAGGATATCCGCAGGAAAACCAAGGTTACGGACATAGCCCGATGAATCGCCAAACTTAAGTGGCAGTGAGCAGGGCAAATTGCTCGCAGAATAGACGGTCGATGGGGATGGAAGTTTCTGGAATGACGACCACGTACCGGTAGACGCAGCGTTGGAAGGCCTCCCACAAGGTGGACCGATGACCTGGTGAGGGTCGCGGGAATCCGATGGATGCGAGACGCATAGGACCGGTCATTGTGGCGACATTTGGGGGAGGCCTATGTCCAACAGTGGACGTCTTTAGACTGAAATGATGATGATGATTATTAGACGTAATTTTCACATAAATTCTATTCTCTTTCTGCATTTCCCTTTAAAAATTAATAATATGATGTTATGTTTAGTACTAAAAAATAATCACTTATGTATCGGCGACGAGTTACAAAGGAATAATACTTTCCTATTCTATTCTTCAAAACATTTCAATGTGATTCAAAACTCATCTACGTCAGACCTCACCTTTTTCGAGGTGGTAAATTAACAAATAACTTCTCCCGTTCTGGCTGGAGCGAGAGAGCTTGTTACAGTTTTACTGACTAAAACCCACCTATGTTCCTTCAGTTGCCCTTTGTGTTCAAGAGCCATGGTAACTCTTTCGAACAATTGGTCCTCCCTTAACACTATCCCCGATTGATATGATTAGTATAATTTAAATTTAATAATTATAATTATACAGTATAATGTTACAAACGTTAATAATTTAATGCCGGTTTACTAACAGAGGACTTTATTCAACACAAACAATAATAAATTTGTCCAATCTACAGTAATCCGAATCACAATGAACACTAGATTTCCGTTAAGTGTCGCTCAGGTCGTTAGGTAAGATCACTTCACACACTTAGGTATCGCACTCGTTTCTCAGTCAAAAACAAACCGAATCACTTCCGGTCGGAAGCTCATATTTATATGCACCGCCAGGTAATTCTAAATAGATACCGACGTTTCGAGGCTATTCCAGAAAATCGTCGTCGAATCGCGGGGTAATAAATATTTTTGTCACAAACATGTACATCCTTCCTTTTACGCGAATTTCGACTCTATTATTAATCACGGAAGGTACGAATTCCCTTATCTACCTACTCAACCTTATTTAATAATAATAGTGGTAGGTACTTTATGTCGGACTTTTCTAGAACTTGCCAGGCCTGGGTTCGTACTTCCTTCTAGAATTTTCGTACAGCAATGCGTTTTAATTATTTGATGCTACTCTTGATTTCATTGAAGATATGGCGTGTTCAAGTTTCACAGCTTCAGAATAATTTGTCTCGTGACATAAAGGTATAGATTCTATGTAAAAACTCATCTCTCGCCTCAATACATGTACGTGAACTTATTTTTAGAAGCCAATTTTTTCCTCAGCCTCATTCATCTCGAAAATCTCTTGTTCGTAGCTTCGCGTGGATTATCAGGGATTTTCACGATAGAAGTGTAAAAAAAATATATCAAAAAGATGTTTCATCTAATATCTTCGTCGTAATTATGATGCTCACAAAAGTAGGAATATCATTTTCATTTCTTAGATCTGATATTAAATATTATGTGAGATATATTGTTTGTTATATACCTACGCACACAGTTACTAAACTTTTTAAATAATGAATGATTCTTCCTTTCCATGAATTTGCTAACGCACCTTATTTTTAATAACGTTTATAAACAATGTTACATCCTACATTAAGCATAAGAATAACTCCTGAAGAAGAAAATTCGACCAGAAAATACAAGTAAAAATATATAGATAGATAGATACATTCCATAAAGTATACCAGAAAAAAAATAGTTTATCCTATGTTTTGCTGCCATAGTATAAAGATATCCGCAGGAGAACCAAGGTTACCGACATCTTTTTTCCCCGCGCTTGTGTGGTGAGAGAAAAGTATGACACACCCAGGTGTGTCATACTTTTACTGACTAAAAATCCACTCCTGTTCCTTCATTGTCTTTTATACCAGGTCCAAGTCTTCCTTTCAGAAGCAGACCCTTGGACCCAATAGTCTTCGACTCTGCTGGGACCCTACGGATTGCTGACATCTCTTTGAGGCGCGCGTGGAACAGTACGTGCCATCGACGACTTGGGCTTGGCCTGGACGGTTACCAGACGATTGGACGGCGAGCTACCCATTGCTCGCCGTCCACAGGGTAGCTGGCCGTCCACAAACCCGCGCCTACGGTGGCCGGAAATCGGGTTCGGGATCCCGGCGGCTGGGGCGTGAGGGCCGCGCTCTCGCGCTTGCACGTGCGGCCTCCTCCTTTGCTAACATTAACGCTTTGAAGAAGGAGGCGACCGCCTGGCACTCCTCCTCGCTACGGACGATGGCCTGTACCAAGGCCACGAGATATTGCGCAACAAAAATATTCACACAATCGATCGCTATTGCTCTCATTTTGTGATTTCAACGCATGCAACTGAAAGACACCGGTGTGGTTTTAGTCAGTGAAAGTCTGACAAGCCTTCCTTGCTCCACGCTAAAGCGAAAGATGTCATTGGATGATTTCCACCTAAAAAAAACTTTGTCGAGCAGAATTGATTTACATATGACGCAATGGTTTAGGCATTAAAGCGAAAACTACACTAGACCCGCACACGTGGACCACGACTAATTTTTAAGTAGCGGCTCGTTGCGTGGCGTCGGGAGGCGTGGATAGAATGTAGCTCTGCAAGTCTAGTTGCCATATAAAATGTATGGAGACCGATGCGCCCAGATCGACGTACGTGGCTCACGTGTGCGCAATGTAGTTCTACTTTTAATCGTTTATCGGATGCAAATCAGAAAGAATAGTAAATTATTAAAACTACATCTTTAATTAATTTAGATAGGAAATTATTATCAATCGAGTAAGCTAATTCATCCAACGAAAATCACAAACATCAGACCTACTAAGACAAACACAGGAACCAGCGCATTGTTACCTCAAGCGCCATCGAGCTAAAAAGAGGAGGTCGCATGTATTTTTAGGTTCTAGAGCTAATTGCCATACTACGACAGACGCTGCTTATCTTCAAATGAGGGAAAGAGAGCACGGGTTTGGTTAGGAAACGAGGGATGCGTAAAGTGGACCCATGATTTCTCGTTATAAAATGCTTGGTGTAACTGACAAAGAGTACTGGTGGCTGAGTGGTTACGGCCCCGACTTAAGAGTTGTAGGTCGCGGGTCCAAACCCAGCCAGGCACATTACTTTGCGTAATTTATTTCATCACCACTGGTCTCAAAACGGTGAAGAAAAACATTGCGAGGACCGATGGACCAAAAATTCGAAAACAGGTGACATTCACCAATCCGCACTGGGCCCGCGTTGTGGGTTTCGGCCCATTCGCTTTCTTAAAGAGGAGGCCAGAGTCCCAGAAATGGGAACATTAAAAGGCTGACTATGCTTATGCTATGCTAAACTACTCTTTTTGCCTTAATACGTTAACATCGGCACTCATTTTTGCGATACGGGAGAACCCTCGAAAAAGGCCTGGTTTGAAAACTATCATTATGACGGTAAGGAGCTTTTCAGACCCCGTATCTTTTAAGACACTAAAAACTTTTTTTGACTAAGTGCAAAGTGTATTCTGTTTTATTAGGAAATTTTAAGTATATATTGATCTCTTTTTTAAACTAAACCAAATTGATGTTACGGTCTCTGCACGGCAGATGACTATGTTTTTCTTAGCTGCATCACAAGGAAAATACGTACGAGGCGTATTAAACCTCGTACGACATTGAATGTGTTAAGATGAAAACGCGAAATTCAAATTTGCGAAATTCAGCTTTCTTTTTTTTGCATTTTATAGCTCAGAGTCAAGTTGAATTATGATTGAAGGCCGTAATACTATACGTATCTACCTACCTTTAAGCATTCTCCTTAAGACATTAATTACTCCTAAATCTTTAAACTAGGGCATAAAAAGGATTGAAGTTTTAAATACTATAGGTGTTTTTTTTTCTTTTGGAAATCAATCACTTCTCCCGCACTGAGCGAAGCCAGAAGAACCTTCAGAATCTATCCCTTCAGTTAGCCTCGCCTACAGACGTAGGCGGTAGCCATTTGCGAAGCAGTAATGCTAGCGAAGGAGGAGGCCGCACGCGTGAGGTAACGAATGTCCTCACGCCCCAGACGCCAAGATTCTGACCTCGTATACCAGCCATGAAAGAAACGGGCTTGCGGACGTCGAGCAATGAGTAGCTCGCCGTCCGGCCGTTTGGTAATTGACCGGACCGAGCCCAGTCGTCAACAGCGCGTAGTGATCCACGCGCTCCTCAAAGAGTTGTCAGCAAGCCGTAGGGGCCCAGTAGAGCCAATGCCCGCTAGCTAGGACCGCGGGGAATTTCCGAAAAAGAAACCCGTAGTCCTAGAACGCAAAGGACAACTGAAGGACACAAGGTTTTAGTCAGTGAAAGTAATTGAATGATTGCCTTAAAAAATCCCTTCAGATGCCCTTAGCGTTTCGGAGTTTTTAATTTTGTTCCAGTCTAAGAACTGATGGTAAATTCACCATTACTAAGAAAAACAATATACTGCTCCATTATAAAATGTAACTTTAGCTAGCAACAATAAATAAATGAAACAACTTTGAGAATCAAGCTGGAGAGGGAGATACATTACTAATTGCTAAAAACACTAATGGGTACACAGAAGCTTGCTCAGTAGATGTGGTAAATGAATACATAATGTTGGAAATAGCAGGAGTAATGTGTTAGTGAGCAATAGCTATTTGCACGTAATTTGTAGGATACATTAGTAAATATGTTTGCAAGGCAAATACGAATCAAAGTTTTGATGGAAAAAAAGAAACACAGATGGAGGATGGAGTAAGAAAATGTACACGAAAACAAAACATATGATCAAAATGAATAATATTTGACGAAGGATAAAAAAAACTATTCTTTTGATTGAGTTAAATTGAGAATCTCCTTTTCTTTTTTAGGTCGGTTACAAAATATATATGATGGTTAATACTAAACGAGATGCAACTCGAAATACATTTTCACTGTTTTTCATATCCACTTTTACGCGATTATGACGTAATTACCAATTTTTCATTAGATATTTTGGAAACACAGTATCTTGTGGATATTATCTAGGCTTCTATTGAAATAAATTTACGTAAAGCTAATCCAGTAAAGACCTCTGAAAATTTGCTATTTTGCATGTACTTCGACACTTCATAATTTACTCAATAATTTAAGTAAAAAAGAAGTTTTACAAATTTAAACAAGATTCTAAATGACGACAACATTTTTCAAAAACTTTTAAGGTTTTAAAAAAAAACATGTATTTTCTAGAACAAATTTTGTAAAATATTATATTAAATATTAATTTACAGTAAATCACGAAATTACCGAATGATTACAGAGTTTTCAGGCGTTATCTTTCTTTTTTCGCGTTGCATTTTCGTCAAATATCTTGAATACCAGGTCATCGGTCCACCTTGTGGGAAGCCTTCTGACGCTGTGTCTTCAGCTATGCGGTCGTCGCTCCAGAACTTTCAGCTTCGATCAAATTGACCATCTGTTTTGCGAGCAATGTGCTCTGCCCACGGTTACTTAAATTAAGCGATTCTACGGACTGTGTTGGTAACCTTAGTTCTCCTAATATCTTCCTTAATGATCGATCACGCAAGGAAACTCGAGCTGACTTATGTTTCCTGCTGAATTTCTCTTGTTCTGTTAAATATCCCTTGGAGTTTAAATATTTGATTCGAGAGGTACATTGGTACAAGTTACAATTAGTATTATTTTTATGTATTTCGAGTGTAATAGAACCGAGGACACCGCTGGATGGATGCGGCCATTAATTGTAATTTCTATCAACATAGTTAAGGTACATTGGATCTTGTCAGTAAATTCGTGACCTACATTGAAAAAACTGGGCAAGTGTAAGTCGGACTCGCGCACTGAGAGTTTCATACAAACTTACCTATGCAAATAGTTCAATTCCGGAATGGAGTCTCGGAACATTTTTCCAAATCGCAAAAAAAAATGTGATGTAACAAGTAAGAAATTTAGAGTTCTCTGATTTATTCCTATATTTTTAGTATAAGATCTTGCTTTAGGCTAAATTTTAGGATTCTCGGTTAATGGGAAGTACACTATGAGTTTTGACTTCCTCAAGAGTGTCGAAATATACGTTTTTACAAGCTTGTTTTTTTTTTTGGAACCCTTAAAACAAATCTTTGTTTTTAGGGTTCCGTTAACTAATGGCATCTGCCATTAGTTTTTTCGGTTTAGCTCGAAGAACCCAGCTGGATAGAAACACATGCTGACTATCGAATTGTTATGTAGTCATTTCAGTAGTGCAAAACAAAGTAATATAAATTCCTCATCACTGAACTTTCGATCATCATTATTGAATGTCATTTTGTCTAGAACCAAAAAGAATATTTGAATATATGGTATAAGTAAGAATTTGAGATAGCAATACTACTTTCATGTTTCCATGTTTTATTAAAAACCTACAACACACAAACTTTAATACCACACTTCGGAAAAACTCGTCTCGCTTCACGAAATAAGTGCAAACAGCGTGCAACATTCGGCCGGTCTATAAGACTGCCTGTCCATTGAAGCGGAGCGAGGCAGCTGAGCAAAGCGACGGAGCAATGTGAAGCGGAGTTCTGGACTGTGTCTGTCCATTGATGTAGATCAACGTAAATGCAGATTGGAGTTGCAGACTGTGTGGAGTTAGTGTACACGCAATTTTCTGCAGCTGCAGGATTGCTCGGCTAGTTTACCGGTTCCCGTTTCTGCATGAATCTTTTTTTTTAAAAAGGGACAAAAGTCACTTGTAGCGATCGGGCGGTACTAGTACACACAACCAATTTTTGTTTCCTAAAGTGGTGCGACGATTTTATGCAATTCTTTTGGTTAATTTAAGTACAGCTCCAATCCGTTTTTCTCCACTGCATTGGACAGGCAGCCTTAGGCCTTCATATCATATTTAGTAGCTCCATCCCTCGCCATTCGAGGGGTCAAGGCTTTTCATTGTTGACCTTCTTTATTTGAGAACCCTTTTTACGGCTGTTTACTGTCAAATCTTTCGTCAGGGCGGAATTGTCGGCCACCGTATTGATATTTTGGATTTAAAAAGACCAATTTGTATGTTGAAGAAAAGGGGTGTATTATGTTTGGATGATTAAAAATGACCATGTTTTTGGTTTGTATCGGGATGTATGCATGAATACCTACGTAGTAATTTTCAGTTTAGACGAATAGTTATTTGAAAAAATTACAAATAATTGATGTAGGTAGATGAAATATTCAAACAATATTATATTTTCTGCTAGGGCAGTGGAAATGTTCAAAATGTTACCTGAAATATAAAGGGCAACTGAAGAAACGCCCGTGGATTCTGGACACTGATACTTCTTAAATAATCAAGAATTATGTTAGGATACAGAAATTACCCATTTACATAGTGCGCTACCAATGTAGTCCATTGATACCTATATTATTTTCCCACAATTATGATATCTAATTTCATGGAAAAATAATAGTTACCTAAAGGCATTTCAATAAAATTTTAGAGCTTTAGTTATGACTAGCTGACCCAGCGAAGTTTGTACCGCCTAACAGTCAATGAATGTAGTATATCTGTCGTTATAGTCAACCTATTGCAATGAAACAAAACCTAAATAATATATCAAGTTACACACAATTTTAATCTATAAAAGTCATCTACGTCGATTTAGTATATTTTACGTGATGCGCGCACAACTGAAAACTTTTACAGATTTATTAGGTATATGTGTCGGCTGAGGATTTCGATCGTCATTGAAGCTCTATTCGGGGACTCTGTTTTGTGGGCGATGGCTTTTTTTTTTCGGTGGGAGAATCATCTTATGACGTCCCCGCTCTTGGGCGGAGCGGGAGATAGTGTCAGACTTTAACTGACTAAAAACCCACTCTTGATCCCCAAGTCGTAGATTGCGCGTACTGTCACGCGCGCCTCAACGAGATGTCAGCAAAACGTAGGGCCAAGCAGGGTCGAAGCCTACTGGGGCCAAAGGTCTGCTTCTGGAAAGAAGACTCGACCCTGGAATAAAAGGCAACGAAGGAAAAGGAGTGGGTTTTTATTCAGTAAAGACTGACACTATCTCCTCCGCTCAAGAGCGGGGGATGTCACCGGATGATATTCCCACCAAAAAAAAAAAGTATAATGACCAATACGCGTCTACGAAGCTACGCGTCATGAAGCTACGCGTCCGTGGACCGTAGACCGTATTCATCAAAGTTAAGAGCGGCATGTTGCTTGCTGGAAAACGAGCCTATTTCCTACATACTGTACTAACCAGCCATTTGTATTTTATACACTAGTTACGCGACATGACCTCGTCTTTTCCAATATGTAGTTACTACCTAGCACTACACCATCCAATACTCAACATCACTAAAATTCGTTACGACTGTAACCCTGACCTTTCTATCTTCCAGATACAGTAATTCGCAGCCCAGCGAGGGTTGCAGTAAAACGGCGGCCAACGCCACGATAGATACGTGAGTATATGTATATGTATATGTACGAATATGTTTATGTATATCGTTACTTAGAACACGAAATGTAAGATGTCTCTCTATAAGGACATCAATTTGTGGGAGCAGTGGTGGCCGAGTGGTAACGGCTTGTAGGTCGCGGGTTCATACCCAGCCAGGCGCATTACTTTGTGTACTGCTCTCGAAACGGTGTCCTAGAACCAAAAATTTGAAGATATGTGACATTCACCAAACCGCACTGGGCCCGCGTGGTGGATTACGGCCCCTTCCCTCTCTTAGAGAGGAGGCGCGAGTCCCAGCAGTGGGAACATTAATAAGGCTGATTATGCTTTTTATGTTTATACATAAACCGTCTTATTGCTAACAATAATATCTACCAGATAAGCTTTGGATGCGTTAAGGAATTCATACACATCAATTTCAATGCGACACATATTTACTTTATCATCTCAAATTGCTACAGTAATACAGGTCATGACAGATATTATGGATATCTTTAATTAACTCGATATCGTAATTTTTTTTTTGGAGGTGGTACATCACCTAATGACTTCTCGCGTTCTAGGGCGGAGCGTGAGGGCGTGTCAGACTTTTTCTGACTAAAACCACACCTACGTTTCTTCTTAGCCCTTTTTTTAAATCTTTATTTTAATTTTTTTTTCGTTTAAGCGTATATGACACTCTGTTGGTATACAAATATTATAGTAAAACAATAAAATAAAAATAATAAAAATACAATTAGGGTTTGGGTTTTTTTTTTTTTTTTTATTGGGTGGGAAAATCATCCTAATGACATCCCCGCTCTTGGGCGGAGCGGGAGATAGTGTCAGACTCTTACTGACTAAAAACCCACTCCTGTTCCTTCGTTGCCTTCGTCCCAGGGCCCCGGGTTCCGCTTTCACACTACCCGTGGCCCCAGTAGGCTTCGACCCTGCTGGGCCCCTACGATTTGCTGACATCTCCTTGAGGCGCGCGTGGAACAATACGCGCCGTCGACGACTTGGGCTCGGTCCGGACGGTTACCGGACGGTCAGACGGCGAGCCACCCATTGCTCGCCGTCTGCAAGCCCGCGCCTACGGTGGCCGGAAATCGGGATCGGAATCCCGGCGGCGGTTGGAGCGTAAGGACCGTTGCCTCACGCGATCGGCCGCCTCCTTTTTAGCTAGCATTACTGCTTCGCAGAAGGAGGCGACCGCCTGCCACTCCTCCTCGCTCCGGAGCATGGCCTGAACCAAGGCCCGGCGCGAGAGATCACCGCCGCCGATTGCCCTCACGAGGTCACGGCGTTGCTCTGCCCAAGCGGGGCACACCTCCACCGTGTGCTCCACCGTGTTCTCCGGGTGGGCCACACAGGGGCGACACCCGGGCGTCGTTTCCGCACGAATCCGGTGCAGGAACCTCCCGAACTTACCGTGTCCGGTGAGGACCTGCGTCATGCGGAATGTGAGGACGCCGTGAGGTCTTTCCAACCAGGCCTCAAAGAGGGGACTTACCGCCATAATTGTGGCGTGCCCAATTAGGGTTTGGGTCGGTTTTTCAGAGCGATATTAACCATATTAATGGTAGGGGTTATTTAATCTGAAACAGGATTTGATAGAGCCAATTGGTGTTCTGAGCGATTGATTTTGGATACATCTCTTTAAATATGATATTTGTCCTTTAGCCCTTTGCATTCCAGGATATTTTTAATGATTACTCTAATGCGATAGTGAATCTTTTGTCACAAAAGTTAATATACAAGAAATCAAAATCAACTTACACTGTTTCCACTGCTGGGACTTCTAACTAAGAGAAGGAATGGACTGTAATCCACAATGCTAGGTCAGTATGGGATAGTGGAGGTCACATGGTTCTATTTTCTTCACCGTTCTCTAAGCAGCCCCCCTAGCCAAGTTACGTTCGTTTCGTTTGCATCGAACGCCTCGAGTAGGCCACGCCTCCGATTCCTTTGTTCTAACCACGTAACTGATCGTTGAGATGACGTCAGAACAAAGGAATGCCAGGCGTGGCTTACTCGAGGCGTTCGACGCAAACGAAACGATCGTCACTCGGCTAGAGGGACAGAGGCGATAAAATTAATTACACAGAGTAAAGCGAATGCCTGTGTATGAACCCAAGGTGTACGACTGGTAAATCGGGGCCGTAGTCACTGAAACACCACTGCTCTGGCATTCAAAGTCACACGATATTCTTGGGAACCCATAGGTACACAGTTGGCTATATGTCCTTTGGTTAGCTTTGATTACTTGCTTCTACAGAATTTTGTCAAAGTCAAAGAGAAATCTTTCTGTGCTTAGTATTTGTATTTACTTCGACGCTGCATGTTATGCAAGTTTGGAGATGAAGGTAGAATTTTGAGAAATGGTTTTTCAATTCTCTTGGTTGGAAGCTGCTTTTAAAAAGCTTATTTTTTTAAGGTTTCGTACCTCAAAAAAAAAAAACGTAACCCTTGTAGGATCACTTTGTTGTGCGTCTGTCTGTCTGTCTTTCTGTCTGTCAAGACCCTTTATCTTGGGAACGCGTGGAGGTATTGTGTTGAAATTATATACTCAAGTTTGCAGTCTCTTCATCATCTTCCTGTCCATGTCCCGTATTATTGGGGGCAGCGCAACACGTTTTTTTTTCCATTCTATCCTGTCAACTGTCATGCTATCAGTAACTTCCCTTTTCTTTCATATCACTGTTGACACAATCCATCCATCTTTTCTTTGGCCTCCTTCTCCCTCTCCACCCATCCATAAGTAAACTCATAACCCTTTTAATGAAATGCGTTTCATCTCTCCTCTTTACATGACCATACCAAGACAAACGATTCCCCTTTACCTTTTGTGTCACTGGCGCCACTCTTAAACTTCCTCTAATATACTCATTTCTCACTTTATGCATTCTCGTCACACCACACATTCATTTCAACATTCTCATCTCCGCTACATGCAATCTTTTTTCATCCGTCTTTTCTTAGTTTGCGGTCTCTTGAAGCTGTGAAAAAATCAAATTTTAAGTTAACGAAAAAACGAAACGGCCGTTTGTGTCTTAAAAAATGTATATTTCGACACTCTCGAGTGAATTAAAATTCATAGGGTACTTCCTGTTGACCCACAATCCTGAAATTTTGCATGAATCAAGGTCTTATGGTCTCGGTATAATAATAAATCTGAAAACTGTAAATTTGTTGTTACGTCATAACAAAAAAGAAAAGAACTTTTTACATAGGTAAGAAAGAAAGAAAGAAAAGAATTGCCTTATTGGATCACTTCGTTGTTCTTCCATCGTCTGTCTGTCTGTTTGTCAAGACACTTTATCTCGGAACGCAAAGTTAGTCTTCAAAATAGGAAGACTTTAAGGGTATTGATTGTCGTTAATGTTTTTAGGGTTCAGTACGTCAAAAGGAAAAAAACGGAACCATTATAGGATCACTTTGTTGTGCGTCCGTCTGTCTGACTGTCTGTCTGTCAAGACCCTAGATCTTGGGAACGCGTGAAGATATCGAGTAAAAATTAAAACCATATACTCAACTTTTTGATCCTTTGAAAAAAGAATAAAAAAGATATGGTCGTTTATGTCGCAAAAAAGTATATTTCGACACTCTCGAAACTTCTCGTTGATCTAGAATCCTAAAATTTGGCATGAAGCAGAGTCTCATAGCACAATTATAGGAGTGAATGTTTGTCTGTCTATCATAGCCAATTTGCTCCGAATCTATTCGATCAATAGACATGAATATCTATGGCTCATATAGAATGTGTAAGTAAAACAAATGAAGATGAAAAAATAAGATTGTATCGTGTCACATATTGATAAGACAGATTGAGTACACAAAGAGTATCTTGTGAGGGTCTCAAATATATTCGCACTTGGTTTTCTTATAGATAGAGTATTTTTTTCTTTCCAATGAAAAGCTATTCTCTACACAAATAAACTTAAAATATATAGCACAATAAAAGTGGCAAAGTTTCGGTTTCATTGTTTAAAAAGTTCGTCTTCAAAGTTTCTGTACATTCTGATCTACACTCGTAGTTTCCACTTAAGGGGATGGAACTCGACATACATTTTCACTGTTTTTCATACAACCGCTCCTACGCCATTATGATGTTATTACACATTTTTCATTAAATGTTTTGGAAACACAGTATCTTGTGGATATTATCTAGGCTTCTATTGAAAAAAAATTATAAATTTGTGTAAAACTAATCCAGTAAAGATTTCTGAAAATCTACTATTTTTTATGAACTTCATGTTTCACTCAAAAATTAAAAAGTAAGTTCAAAAAGTTTATTGCAAATTTAAATCAAAATTCTAAATGAGGACAATTTATTTCAAAAACTTTTAAGGGTTTAAAAAAAAAAAACACGTATTTCCTGATCAAGTTTCTGTGAAATATTCAAAAAAATCATGGAATTACCGAATGCTAACAGAGTTTTCAGGCGTCATCTTTCTTTTTTCGCGTTACCTTTTGGTCAAACATCGTTAGATGTAGCTGATGCATGCTGATGTAGCTTTTAAACTATGTTTTATGTTGACGATAGGCAAGTGAAAAAGGACCCTCTTAAGGCCACAATTCAAACCAGCTCATATTTTAATTGAAGCTTTAAAGAGATTCCTCTATTTAGATTATTTTTTTCTTGAAAGGCAATTATTCAAGTCTCAGTCTCAAAGTTAGTTAAAAAAACTGGACAAGTGCAAGACTCGCGTATTGAGAATTCCGTACAAACTTACCTATATAAATAGTTAAATCCCGATTTTTTTCCGAAATGCAATTTTTTTTTTTGTGACCTAACAACAAATTAACTGTTTTCAGATTTATTCCTGTATCTGTGTTATATAGACCTTACTTTATGAATTTTGATTCCCTTGAGAGTGTCAAAATATACGTTTTTGGGACATAAACGGCCGTATCTTTTTTTTTCGTTAACTTAGAAGTTTGATTTTACAGCTTTAAAGGATCGCAGACCTGAGTATATGGTTTTAATTTCAACTTGATACCTCCACGCATTCCCGAGATAAAGCGTCTTGACAGACAGACAGACAACAAACTGATCCTATAAGGGCTCTGTTTTTCCTTTTGAGGTACGGAACCCTAAAAATACCAGCTAAGTTCGGGTTTGACTTGCTTTCGAAGGGTTCCGTACAAATTTTATTATTTCATATCATAGCGGCAACAGAAATATAGACTCGTGAAAATTTCAGCTGTCTGCCTGTTACAGTTCGTGAGATACAGCCCATTGACAGGCAAAGAGATGTACGGGCAACAGCTGAGGCTAAGTAACACCTCCCTACTCTTTAGGGTACCGTTATTCTTTTTAAACGAACCCTAAAAACAAAGTTGAATTCGTAAACAGATTTAAAAAGGTAAGTGCCTGAGTAATTTTTATAATCCATTTGGTCTAAGCTCCGAAATATAACTTTTCTGTGAATTATTTGTATAAACTCGCTTTTACGTTTTAGGCAATTTAAGTAAAATAAGAGTTTTATGTTTTTAGGGGCTTGTAACAGAGCTATTAAGTTGTTAATTAAATTATATGAATAAAGACTAAATAACTCTTTATTACGTGATAAAATAAATTAATATTGATAGTTTTATCTTTCTTTGACTTTATAGTGTGAGTTCTTAGAACTAGCTGACATTATTTATTTTCCGATTAGAAAGAAAGAAAGAAAAACAGTTTATTCGCGCGAAATGACGCAATTACATTTTGGAGAGTGTGCGCGGGAATTGCATGACTTGATTCCGCCATCTCCTTTCTACCATCGGACAACCCGACGAACAGCGAGTATCCACCCTTACGTTGTTGAAACTTCAACGGTCCGGACTAAGCGTTTCGCTTCGTCGTTTATACCGCGTACATCGAAGGACTGGAACAATTTGCCTGCTGCGGTCTTCCCATCCAGCTATAATTTAGGTGTCTTCAAGGCTAGAGTGAATAGGCTCTTAATAAACTGGTGCGCCTGACCATCAATGATTGCATCTCCGCTTACCATCAGGTGGGATCGCAGTCAAGCACTGGTTTATATCAATTAAAAAAAAAAAAAAAAAAAAAAATTAAGGGCCGGTTGTAGTCACTGAGCATTTGGTTTGAACTCCGCCCGGATCTGTGTCGATTTTGCGGCCCCGTAACAGCGGTTTTGTTTGTATATAAAAAAAACTTTTCAAAACTTTTGCTTTTACTAGGACCTTTTAAGAAACAAGCTTTATAATTTTTAGTAACTTTCAAGTATTTCCGTGGCGTAATCTCCTAGACATACATGTTTGAAATCGTAAGTTAGGGTCAGATCCGCGAATTTTTTTTGACATTACATCTTCAAACTACGAGTAAATAGCATAGCATAGTTGCCCTTATCATGTTCCCCTCTAGGAGAGGGAGTGGACCATAGCAGTAATTCACCATGCGGGCCCAATGCGGATTGGTGGATGTAACATGTCTTCGAATTTTTGGTTCTAGGACATGCCGGTTTCCTCACGATGTTTTCCTTCACCATTTTCAGAGCAGTGGTGATGAAATAAATTACACAAAGTAATACTCGTAAGTCGGGGCCGTTACCTCTCGGCCACCACAGCTCACAACGAGTCAAAGCATGAAACATAATACTTGTTTAATTGCTTTACAACCCTCAGTACAGTCATAACCGATCAATAAACAATCTAGCCTATTGACCTACAAATAGGGAAAATAAAAAGTATTATTCACATTACCAGTAACTTAAACAAGCAGTAATGCTAGCAAAGGAGGCGGCCGATCGCGTGAGGCAACGGTCCTTACGCTCCAACCGCCGCCGGGATTCCGATCCCGATTTCCGGCCACCGTAGGCGCAGGCTTGCGGACGGCGAGCAATGGTTGGCTCGCCGTCCGACCGTCCGGTAACCGTCCGGACCGAGCCCAAGTCGTTGACGGCGCGTACTGTTCCACGCGCGCCTCAAGGAGATGTCAGCAAATCATAGGGGCCCAGCAGGGTCGAAGCCTACTGGGGCCACGGGTAGTGTGAAAGCGGAACCCGGGGCCCTGAGACGAAGGCAACGAAGGAACAGGAGTGGGTTTTTAGTCAGTAAGAGTCTGGCACTATCTCCCGTTCCGCCCAAGAGCGGGGATGTCATTAGGATGACATTCCCACCCAATAAAAAAAAAAAAAAAAAAAACAAAACCAATTATAAATTGCGTGCTGCGATCGCTAAAGATTACTGTTTGTTGTTATAACTACGTTCTATCTACCAATCGTTGTTGGTAGCTTCTAACGACTGGTAATTAGTGTAAGGTCTGCTGTTCACGAACGCATAGCTTCAAAGACGCGTATTCGACATTACATCATGTTCTTTCATCGAAATGTTGATATTAATATGGATCTTCCCGTGATTTCTAATGAATTCTAGCATAGTCGGCCTTATAATGTTCCCACTGTTGGGACTCAGGCCTCCTCTCTAGGAGAGGGTATGGGCCGTAATCCACCACGCGGGCCCAGTGCGGGTTGGTAAAGAATACTACCGTGTGGCAAACAAATAAACAATAATAAAAACCTCGGAGATTGTTAAAACAAATAAAACAAAGACAATTAACATACAATTTTTTTAGTATTTTTAATTAAAAAAGACCGACGATCTGTTGAGACTTGCGGGAGTGCGGTGGATGCGAGACGCACAGGATCGGTCGTTGTGGCGTCGCTTAAGGCAGGCCTATGTCCAACAGTGGACTCTTTAGGCTGAAATGATGATGATGATGAATTGAAAAAGATCTCTCTACGTCAACTGAGGTGAGGTTGACAAATTTATACACTTCCTCTTTCTCGTCATTAATGCAGGAAGAATTTTTTTCTGCTATATTTCTGATAGTGTAATAAAAAAACTGCTCTTTAAAATTAATCTCGAGATTTGAGGCATATCCACTTTATTCTTTCGCTGTATAAAATCGGTATAAGTACATGAATAACTCTACCTAATTCTGACCCCTGATAATGGCGATTACGCGTCTATAAAGCTACGCGTCCGTGGACAGTAAGCCTTATTCGTAACTGGTACGAATTTTGGTGATACTAACTTTGTAAAGTTTGTTCTTTTGTTTTCTTGTTGATTAATTGTGTTTGGGCTTAGAATTACTTGTGTTGACGCAACTTTTGTGTCGGGATTTAAAGCCTAACTTCACGATTGTTTTTCATGAAGAGGTGGGTAGAGGTGAATAGAATGTACGTCTAGCTAAAACCACTACCGGGATTTTTAGAAAGGAGTGTATATGAGCTCGACAAAATGATGTGTGATTAAAACTTTTGCGACAAAACTGTAAAAATTGGGGATCTTAGCTAAGGTGAGATGGTATTTCACGCCGGAGCAGCTGCTCAACATTTATCATGCGCAGGTTCAATCGTGTGTGGAATACTGCTCTCATCTTTGGGATGGGTCGTATCGAGGTGCCCTAAAATATGCCAATTCTTCATGTGTCTAGACTAGAATAATGTCGAGCTTCAGTGTGTCGCACAAGCGTTAAGCTAGAACTATACTGCGCACACGTGTGATACACACGCCGATATGGGCGTGTCGGTCTCCATACATTTTATATGGCAACTAGACTTGTAGAGCTACACTAGATCCACGCCACGCGACGTCGTTCTACGTACTAATCAGGCGTGTTACACGTATGCGTCGGTCTAATGTAATTCTAGCATGATTCTTAGACTAGAATAATGTCGAGCTCCAGTTTGTCGTACAAGCGTGCATTCCAACTATAGTGAGTGGCAGTACAGTTTTGTGACACAATCGTTAATCGCACATTCATTTGTCGAGCTCACGTAGTACACTTGTTGGAAAGAGTTATCATGGCTCTAAAACGTAATGGACGCGACTTTAGGAACACGGTTAGATTATAATCAGTAAAATGATATGCCCTCTCGCTCCTGCCAGAGCGCAAAGAGGAGTTACGGTATGGTTTTCCAAGCCCCCAAAAAATGTTTTATCTACTTACTGAACAAACACCAACATTATTGCTTTATGGCTTAGGGAAGGCCTAA
Source organism: Mythimna vitellina (assembly GCA_949316375.1). NCBI lineage: Eukaryota > Metazoa > Arthropoda > Insecta > Lepidoptera > Noctuidae > Mythimna > Mythimna vitellina. The sequence goes on along the minus strand of OX438699.1, from coordinate 2,031,913 downwards.
GCTATAAAGTAATAATGTTGGTGTGAAATAAATAATATTACCTATATTTTACAATCTAAAGTTATCCCAAGTAGTCATAAATCCAAACTCTAATATTTTTTTGTGTGAACTAATTTTTTGTCCAAATACACAGAAAAAAAAAATGCTTTTAGATGGAACAATAATTTTTCAAAACACTTACTTACCTCCTCTTATCCCACCGCTTTTAGGAACGCAATAGACTGTTTACCGCACTAGTGCAGAAGAGTGTGCATGCTCTCCCCCGCCACAATTTTATTACACGTATCGTATCATATTTGTTTGGCAATGACTGCTTCTGCACATGTGGCCCCCTGGTAGCTCATAATATTGTGTAGATGTATCTATTAGCTGCTCCACATTTGTTGTAACGTATACTTTTTTCTTTCTAACACATTGCTTTTGCAATATTTTTTATTATTATTATTATTTTTGATAACGTATCATTTATTAATAATTGTAATTATTTATTTTGCTTGATTTTATTTATATAGCCTCTTTTTTTATAATGTGAATGTGAGAACACTGCAGACTCCGCGAATTCTTAGGTTACTTTTATTATGACTATTTTTATTGTACGTTTTAGTACAATATTAACCAGTCTACACTGTACTTACATAATATCTACTTCTTCTGTAATATAGAAATATTGTAACAACAATTATTTTTTTAAAGAGTAACCATGGAGTTTCTTGCCTGTTCTTCTCCACAGGAAACGACCAATTTGGAACCGTGCACTAGCTTCTGACGTTTTATAAATGACCATGTAGGCCTATATTTAAAAAAAAACTTTTGACTTTGACGTATCAGGCTGGGCGCACGTCGACCCCCACGAGTCGCCGGTCAACCCTCGTTTATTAATTTCTTCGTAAGTGTATTGAAAAAAGTCGTTTGATACACGAGCAAATTTTAGTTGTTTGATATTAGTGCAAAAACATCTTTTCATTGCACGAGCCGTAAGCGAGCGGTAACAAATTTCCACGGGTATTTAACGACGTTTTTCAATACACTTACGGAAAACATAAATAAACAGGGTTTGACGCGTGACTCGTGGGGGTCGTGCTGCGTCCAGTCTGATACGATAAATGTAAAAAGTTGCGGCCGGGGCAAGCGCGCGCACTTTTCCGCACTAATGCTAACTACAACCAGGCTAAAAAAAATAGGGGGCTCGTTTAGATGCCAATGTATACACTTCTATAATAAACTTCCTATTCACATTCAACAACTAAGCCTTAATAAATTCAAAACATTTGTAAAGCGAAAACTTTGTCAAAAGGCTTTTTACTCTATAAAGGACTATGTTGAGGACGAAAAGGCTTGGGATTGACCTGCTCCAGTACGCACTACAACTGTTGTCTTATTTTTCTCTTTTATTTTTTTTCAATTGTGCTCTTTATTATTATTATTATTTTACAATTTGATATTGTAGATTATTTTTATTTTGCAATTTGACTTTATTTATTTTTATTTTTGACATCAATATTTACTTTATTAAGTAAATTACATTTTGTAAATTATATATTTACTTTTATTATTGTGAACGTGAGAACAATGTTGATTGCCTTTTTTTTTTTCCTTTTCAGTAATTATAACGTATGTCTGGCAATTTGAGTATATTCTGCGGCCTACCCAAATGTCCTTTCCTTGGTATTGTTCGTCAAGTCGTTGAGCTCCTTAGTAGTCCTGGGTTGAGCTTTGCGAATACTGACAAATGCTTGCACTGACTGGACAGGTCCACTCAAATTTGTATGGTTCTTTCTTCAAAAGACCATCTCAGACAAATCTGCACTGTTCTCATGTGATTTGACCATTACATATTAACTGTATGGACTTTAAAACAGACTTTGACCCCTGAGTTTGTTTCGGTGTTTCTTCTCAGGGTAGTCAGCTAGGAAACACCGGCCTCATCTAGTTTAAAATGACAAAAAAAAAAATTGACGTGTAAAAGTGTTTTTTTAAACCTACTTACAAAATAAATATCATTTATCATTTATCATTTAATGCAAAAAAAAACAGTAAATTGCTTGCCTAAAAGCGGTGGGTAAAAGAGCGGATTTTCGAGTAAGTGTCTTGAAAAATAAATTAATCTTGAAAGCCAAATGAATTAATGTTGCAGACAGTTTTAACAAAACACAAGCTATTGGAAATGGATTAAAATTCAGTATAACACACTATCTACCCTGCTAATCATAATATCATAAACCTGGCTGGCTTATCACGCGCCAAACGATAAAAACCCTCGTCACATTTTCTGTTCGGAGTTATTTGCATATTCAAGCCGACATGCGATCGCTAGAGTCAATGAAACCTAGCCGTATATCTATTACAATTCTTTATCGTTTATTGACCGATTTATAAAGGCTACTGCAGTATTTTGCTGTGTGTTTATTTATAGATGGTTTCTGCGAATGGATCACGCAGCTTTGCTGGGTTACTGAAAGAACACGGGCATGTTTTAGCCAGTAACAGTCTACCGTAGACGCGGGTTTGCGGGCGGCGAGCAATGAGTAGCTCATCATCCGATCCTCCGGTAACTGTTCGGACCGAGCCCAAATTGTAGACGGCGCGTAGTGTTCCTCGCACGCCTCAAGGAGGCGTCAGCAACCGTAGGGGCCCAGCAGGGTCGAAGCCTACTGGGGTCATAGATGATGTCAAAGAGATCCCCGGGGAACAATGGCAAAAAAAGAACAGGAGTAGGTTTTTAGTTAGTAAAAGTCTGACACCACTCTTGGGCGGATCGGGAGGGCCCCGCCAAGCGTAGGGGATGTCATTAGACGATTTTCCCACCCAAAAAAAAAGCCAGTAACAGTTTGACGTTCCCTCTAGCTCCATCCAGAATAGTAGAAGTCATTTGAATATTCTTCTCCCGCTCTAGCAGGAGAAGTCATTAAATGATTCCCTACCTAAAAAAAATCTAACCCAACAGTGAATATGCGGGCTGATAATTCTTAATCTTGAGAGTCATGTTTTTCATTAAATTTTTGCATACTTTATTAGGTATCCTTGTATGAAACAAACAAATATCCAACTTGTGGACAGAAACTAGGTAAAAATAATGTAGGTTAGGAAAAAAGGCAGACGAAAATCTAGAAACAAAATAAATATATAAGTTCGCTCTCAATTCTCCGGGGGCCTATTCTGTTCTTTATACCTTTTTGAACATCTGGCTGGAGTTTTTGTATTATACAGAGACGAATTTAGGGCGTGAGTGTGAAATTTGATATAGAGATAAAATTGTTCTATTTTTTTTTATTCTTGATAGTTTCGCGCTTGACCGCTATCTCACCTGATGGAAAGCGACGATACGGTCGACGATGGGACGCGCTTACCTGGAAGTAACCTATTACTCTTGACTTAAAGATTCCGGTTGTAGCCATAAGGAAACACAGATTCCGGCAAGGAATTCCACTCCTTAGCATACCACCCCAGCTCCAACAACTCCACGGGTTTTAGAAAATTTTCTCTACTATACTATGCACATGCATGCGTCAATGCATGAACGTTTCTCAATATTGGAGAGCAGTGGTGGCCGAGTGGTAACGGCCCCTGCTTACGAGTTGTAGGTCGCGGGTTCAAACCCAGCCAGGCGCATTACTTTGTGTAATTATTTCATCACCACTGCTCTCAAAACAGTGAATGAAAACATCGTGAGGAAACCGGCATATCCTAGAACCAAAAATTCGAAGACTTGTGACATTCACCAACCCGCACTGGTCCCGCGTGGTGGATTATGGCCTATTCCCTCTCCTAGAGAGGAGGCCTGAGTCCCAACCGTGAGAACATTATGAGGCCAAATATGCTATGCTAATTAAAAATGACAAAAATATGCAATAGAGATATATAGCGTGATTTAAAAATGTTCATAGAGTTTCTTGCACACAACATAAATTACACAAAGTAATACGCCTGGCTGAGTTTAAACCCGCGACCTACAACTCGTAAGTCGGGGCCGTTACCATTCGGCCACCACTGCTCTATCATTTTTGATTATGTGAGAATAATGTCAAGTACAATATCAGTTTATCAAGACATTACCCCCATGGTCAGCTTTCCAGCAATTTAGGATAAAACAAATCACCTTTAAAAATCACTTCTCTTCGCCCCATTTCTTAAACAAGATGTTAAATATCAATTGAGGAAGAAAAGGTTTCCCTTCAAGTCTGACACTTGACATCGGCCTCAGCCTGTATATTTCCTGTCTAATTTGAATTCACCTATGTCAGCACCCCACCTGCCTAGTCCAACCCTGTCTCACAGGGGACCATAGTGTAAGCAAAAAGAAAAATATTAATATATCTCCCGTGGTCGTCATTCTGTAAAGGTCGACCCCTTTTTGCGATTGATAATTGTGATTGCTTTAATATTTTGTGAGCTTTTTTATTGCTTTTATATGTCTAACTAGAAATATAGAGATTTACCGAAATTGGTTAGTTCTGTAAATCTTTTTATTTCTTTTATTATATTATTTTTGCGAAACTATCCGCTATTCACCTCATACTTTTATTAAAATAGTAGCAGATTTTAATAGCTATCTAATAGCATATCCAACCCAAATATTTTTAAATATTATGTGGGTCCATTCTAAGACTTTCACATACCACTAACTCAATTATATCCAAATGCTAGTATATACCTATCAGTGTAAAATTAACATGTTGTAGCAAAATGTTTTAATGTTTATTAAGGCGGTAGGTAGCCTGTGTAACAAAATAAATTAAGATTTGTATACAAATAGAATAAGATCGTTTTTAAACAGTTGTTATTTACATCTGTAAAAATAAAGAATTTGAAAAATCAATCAAATCAATTGTCAAATTCTAGTAAATTATGGGTTAAAACAATATACTCCTTGTTTTTAGAAGCGTATCCAATTTTTCTGTCAGAAAAAACATATCATGTCTGATAACGTTGTACCTACATGGTTCACGTTTCTGTTTTTTGTTTTTTTTTTTCTAAAAGGTCGTCTCCCAAGCGCCGTCACAACGACCGACCCTTCGCGTCTCGCATCCATGGAATTCCCGTGACCCAAGCCAGGTCATCTGACTATGGCAAATTTAATGTAGATTGTTTCGAATTTTCTTATTCTTTCAATAATGTTTTCGTCGAGTCGGGTTATAGGTACAATAATATAATTAATCACTAATTAATCCAACCTCAGTAAATGGGTTATTTTTCAAAGAAAGGGCGCATCGTATTTAATTCTTAAAGGTAAAAAATACGGCCAATTCTGTACTACTAAAATACAATGAAATTTTTTACAAAGGATGAATAATAGAATAGGGATAAATGGGGCCGAACGTGTTTTTGTATCCCTTGTTAATAAGCATGAAAATTTTCTTTTGGTAAGTAGGATTCCAGGTTAAATTGAGGAAGGTGTTTCTATTTACTCCACTCCTCGAATTGATACCGGGGGCGCCATAGAAGGTGGCTTAAGTGTATTTATCAGAAGAATTTTGAGAAGGAAAAAAGAAAACAAGATTGTTATCTCCCAGTATATCAGCAACCAGCATATTTTTAGGGTTCCGTACCTCATAAGGAAAATCGGAACCCGTATAGGATCACTTTTTTGTCCGTCAGTCTGTATGTCTGTCTTTCTGTTTGACTGTCTGTCAAGACTTTTTATCTTAGGAACGCGTGGAGGTATCGAGTTGAAATTAAAAACGTTAACTCAAGACTGTGGTCCCTTGATCCTGTGAAAAAATCAAACTTCTTAGTTAATGAAAAAAAAAGATACGAACTTTTAAGTCACAAAAAAAAATACGAAACTCTCAAGGGAATCAAAATTTGACCTAGAATCTTGAAATTTGGCATGAAGCAAGGTCTTACAGCATCAGTATAAGAAAAGAATGAAAACTGTAAATTTGTAGTTAGGTAACAATTAAAAAACTTTTTGTGAGTTTCGGAAAAATCTTCGTAACTCAATTCGGGCATTGAACTGTTTTCATAAGTAAGTTTGTACGGAACCCTCAGTGCGCTAGTGTCACTCGCACTAGCCCGGTTTTTTAAATTATGTAGTAATAACTTAGCGATTTATTCGAATCGCTAAGTTATTTTTAAATATGGTGTAAAAATTTGCAGAAAGATATTAGGAATCAAACATTAAGCTAATTAACACTCCGGGTCGATGGTTAGTGCCGATTCAGAACTGTTCGAGTCATCGGGGCCTTGGAACGCAAAGGGTAAAGGAACAAGGATGGGTTTTAGTTAGATTTACCCTCTCGCTTCACCCAGAGTGAGATAAGTTATTAGATGATTTCTCACTTCAAAAAATAAGGTCTTAAAGGCTACATTTCGACTGGCCAACAGGCCAGACCAACAGGTCTAATGGTTAATGGCCCTGACTGCTACGCCGGAGGCCGTGGGTTAAATTTGCATCCAGGACAAATGTTTGTGTGATGAGCACAATCATTTGTTCTGTATCTGGGTGTAATTTATCTATAATTTAGACATATATAAGTATGTTTATCTATTGTTTAGTACTCATAGCACAAGCTCTGCTTAATTTGGGACTAGATGGCGTAGTGTGACAATTGTGGAATACTATATTATATTATTCATTGTAGCATTTTAGACCTTATTTTTGAACATCGAAATTTTTAAAATAAACACTGTATTTTAAAAATTATGGTTTATTCTCAAAATAAATGGTTTATTCCTAATTTTTTTTTAAATTTATCTTATTTATTTATCTTTATTCCAAAAAGGTACGTAAATTATAAGATAAGCCCCACAAAACCGTTGCAATGGTTTGAATGTGGGGTCGGTGAGTCTCTAGACGTACTTAAATGTACTTAAAACATTTCTAAATAATATTAAGTTATAAACTAGAACTACTTGATTAAATTTAAAATGCTAATATTAAAACATTGTTTCTTAGCCACGAAAAAATATATAACACGTCGCAAACCTCCATCTTTTAGTAAGCCCATAATATTATAAGACGATCCAAAACACCATTTTATTGTAAGCCCACAATAATATATAAGTAGATACAGAATACCGAAAGGTCTTACACATGAAGAATACTTACGTTTTCTGTCATGTAAGTCCAATAATCCTATTCAACGTATAGGATTTCATAGTATTGAATAAATATAATAGTTTTGCTCATGAATATTTCATTGTATTCATCTCGGCGTCAGTTCCAGACATCTTTTTTGTACGCATTTTGATAGAAAACTTGTTTGTGGAGATACAAGGACCACTAAATATGTACATTGATACGTATTATTCTGCAATTTTGTAACAGAGTTGTTTTTATAGTGGACAGAAACATTTATTTTCTTTTTTGACTTAGACTTGACCGGTTTTTAGGGTTTCGTACCTCAAAAGGAATGGGCACGCCACAATTATGGCGATAAGTCCCCTCTTTGAGGCGTGGTTGGAAAAACCTCACGGTGGCCTCACCTTTCGCATGACGCAGGTTCTCACCGAACACGGTAAGTTCGGGAAGTTCCTGCACCGGATTCGTGCGGAAGCGACGCCCAGATGTCGCCACTGTGTGGACCACCCGGAGGACACGGTAGAGCACACGGTGGAGGTGTGCTCCATTTCAGCAGAGCAAAGTCGTGTTCTCGTGGGGGCGATCGGTGGTGGCGATCTCTCACGCCGGGCCTTGGCCTGTACCATGATCTGGAGCAAGGAGGAGTGACAGGCGGTCGCCTCCTTCTGGAAAGCAGTAATGCTAGCAAAGGAGGCGGCCGATCGCGTGAGGCAACGGTCCTCACGCCCTAACCGCCGCCAGGATTTACCCACCTGGGCCACCGTAGGCGCGGGCTTGCGGACAGTGAGCAATGGGTCACCGTCCGCAAGCCTGTCACCATCTGACTGTCCGGTAACCGTCCGGACCAAGCCCAAGTCGTTGACGACGCGTATTGTTCCACGCGCACCTCAGGGTTATGCCAGCAAATCGTAGGGGCCCAGCAGGGTCGAAGCCTAATAGGGCCATGGGTAGTGTGAAAGCGAAATCCGGGGCCCTGGGACGAAGGCAATGAAGGAACAGGAGTGGTTTTTTTAGTCAGTAAAAGTCTGACACTATCTCCCGGTCCGCCTTAAAGCTAGATTTGTCATTAGAAGATTTTGACACCTAAAAAAAAAACCTCAAAAGGAAAAAACGGAATTTTTATGGGATCACTTTGTTGTCAGTCTGTCAATCTGTCTGTCTTTCAAGACCCTTTATATCGGAAAAGCGTGAAGGCAACGAGTTGAAATTATAACCATATACTCAGGCCTACGATCTCTTGACACTGTGAAAAAATCAAACTTCTGAATTAACGAAAAAAAAAAACGATGCGGCCGTTTATGTCGCAAAAAACGTACATTTGGACACTCTCAAGGGAATCAAAATCTATAGGGTACTTTCCGTTGACCTAAAATCCTTAAAGTTAGCATGATGCGTTTCATCCCTCCTCGCTACATGACCATACCAAAACATACTGTAGCGACGTCTATGGCGTCACATAAGAACTAATCCTGCATGGCGCAATCAAAGTTCTCCGCGCGATTAGAACATATAGAACAGGCCGAAATCATCTATCGGGCAGCTGCCCACCAGATATAACATCCCGTCTGGTCGGAGGATCCTCCCTTTTCAACGGAGGTTTGCGGGACTTTACTCTCTGTTCCACATACCTCCAAAGACGATTCCCTTCTAACTTTTCAGTCACTGGCACCACTTTGAAACTTTCTCTAATATACTCATGATGGCTTTAATCAACTGTAAGTGCAAAAAACCGCTACAGCACTTACAAGGATCCTCCCTACTTGTTGCCTAGTAAATTATGCACATATCGGGAAAAAATAAATAACTAAGTAGCACCTCCATAATTGAGTAGGGTCACTTAAGTCGCTAGGGAAGAGAATTATAATAATATTTTATGTATCCTCTTGGTTACCGTGTCTTTGGTACCGTATTATCAAGTAGGTACATCTAGAGAAGACCTTTTAAAAGGGACGCTGAGTTTTAAAAAACATGAGTTGTGACAGGGAATAGGTTACTTCTAGGCAAGCGTACTCCGATGTTGACCACACCAGTACTTCCACCAGCTTTTTCACCATCAGGCCGTTCTAACAATATTAACAATCACATGAATTAAGAGCTGCTAACCCGAATTACATTTCATTAACCACTCTTATGTGATTATGACGTTATTACACATCTTTCTCTAGATATTTTCGAAACACATTACACACACATCTGTTATGTTGAAAATGGTATCATTGAAGTGACCTGATGATGATGATGGAGCCGGAAGATAGGCACTGGAACTCCGTAATTAAACAATGTATCCTAGCTGTGTTTAGGCTTATTAGAATTGTCTTGAGATGCACTTTTGCTATTAGGTACACATACTTCCGAAATTAAAGTAATTTTGATCCTTTTAGTGTTTTAAGGGTTCCGTACCTCAAAAGGAAGAGACGAAACCCTTGAAAGTGATCCTACACTTTCTTGTCCGTCTGTCTGTTTGTCTGTCAAGACCTTTTATCTTGGGAACGCATGGAGGTATTGAGTTGAAATTAAAACCATCAGGCGGGATCACAGTAAAAAATTAAAACGAATACAATAACGTAAGTTATTAAATTGACGGCACGTTGACAAAATGGTTGAGCAATCGTGTCGTGGGTCTGGAACAAAATTTCTGATCTGGGTGTCTAGTGTATTCATATACACTAGACACGCTGATATTATTATTACATGTTCGTAAACGCACATAAGATACCTAATGTGGGCCAATATTAAAAAAAAAATAAGCATGAAGTCCGCAAACGATTTATTGAAACTCCATCGGCCCGGACATGGAAGATGTCTCAGATAACGTTAAAAGAAACATATAAAGCGGAGAAATAATGTGCTATCCTCAAGATAATCTGGATAAGTGCAGGACAATGTCGATAAACAAGCTGTGGACAAACTTCATTTACGTAAAGACTTCTGTTTTCCATCAAGCCACTTTGTTTCAATGACATTCTGTGTCCCGGGCGTAGTACAGTATCTACCCCTGCTCCCCTCCTTATGACCTTAATTTTTCTGTCCATTATCACTGACCTGGAAAAATGTATTACACAGATTCCTGTTTAAGTACAATGAACTTTGAATTGGGGACAAAATTTAAAGTATTCTTTGAAACGTAAATTGACAAGATAAACGCGTTGTCATCATTTATTGGTGCGATAGGTTATAAGTACGCTAATGGTGTGCTCAACCAATTTTGTACTGGACTGTCTGCAGCAGCAGTTTTTTTTTAGCGTTCAGAAACTCATAAGAGAAAACCGAAACCCTTATAGGATCACTTTGCTGTCCGTCTGTCTGTCAGTCAAGACCCTTTATCTCAGAATCGCGTGGAGGCATCGAGTTGAAATTAAAGCCGTATACTCAAGTCTACGGTCCCTTGAAACTGTAAAAAAAATCAAACTTCTAAGTTAACGGAAAAAAGAATACGGCCGTTTATGTCGCAAAAAATGTACTTTTCAACACTCTCAAAGGAATTAAAATTCATAGGGTACTTTCCATTGACCTAGAATTCAAAAAACTTGGTATGAAGCAAGGTCTTATTATAGTAAGAGTATAGGAAAAAATCTAAAAACTATAAATTTGTACTTACATCACAAAAAAAACTTATTTGCGATTCTTAAAAATAGTCGAGACTCGATTCGGGAATCGAACTGTTTTCATAAATAAGTTTGCCCTGTTTTCTTTTGCTGACATTTCTTTGAAGCCCGCGTGGAATGCTACGCGCTGTCGATGACTGGGGCTCGGTCCTTGGCGGACGACCGGATGGAGAGCTATTAATTGCTCGTCATTCGCAAGCCGGCACCTACGAGTCTGCAGCAGCGGTTGATATAAACTTCTTTGCTGATGAAACATAGTACCCACTGTTCATAATAATGTTTTGTTTTAATAATTTAAAAAACGGAATTACCCGCCGGAGTCGGTGTTTCCTGATAGTTAAAATCTAGGGATCTTTAAGACAGGAGTCAATAGGTTACTTCGGGCTTCAAGCTTACCATCAGATGTAATAGTGGTCAAAGACAATAATAATAATAATAATAAACTGTGACGTAGCTACACGATCAAAACCAGCCGTGCCGGCTTGGCAGTGCAGGATCGAGCGTCGTATTGGTGAGGCCAGAGCACTCATCGGCAAACTCATCTGCTTCAGGGAGGGCAACACTCTCCCAAGAGTGATGCGCTTTGTGAGGCGGGCGTTTTCGGGGACTGACATCAGCTCCCGAGACTATATGTCCCGTGTCACAGAGCGCATCGACTTCCTGAAGCAGAAGGTGTATGCATGGGCAAACCGTATCCGCAGGTATAAGCGGCGGGTGGAGCGATACACCCAGAATCGCACATTCCGGAGTAATGAAAGGTGGGTTTATAGGGATTGGGAGCGACCGGACCAAGGTGTGACTGACGCGCGCCTCCCGGATGATGACGCCATGAGTTCATTCTGGCGCAGCATTTGGTCGGAGCCTGTCAGTCACACCGAGGGTGACTGGACTCGGGAGGTCGAGCGTGCGTGTGATCTAATACCACAAATGGGGGCAATTAACATTAGCCCCCATGATGTAGCTCGTGCAGTCCGTCCGTTGCCAAACTGGAAATCTCCAGGGCCGGATGGGCTGCACAATTTCTGGATTAAGTGGCTTACAAGATCACACGCTCGCTTGGCATATCAGTTTCAGTCTGCCTTAGAGTCAGGGTCGCTGCCCCAGTTCCTAACAACAGGAATAACCCACCTGCTCCATAAGTCAGGCAGTACTGCGGAACCTAAAAATTATAGACCAATTACGTGTTTGCCGACGGTCTATAAAGTTCTTACATCCATACTGAGAAGCAAAATTAATAGTCATATTGACAAAAATTTTATCATGTCACCTTCTCAGAATGGATGTAGGAACGGGTCCCGTGGTACTAAGGAGCTGCTCCTCATTGATATGACCATCAGCCAACAGGTTCGACGTTCCCGAAAGGATATGTCGACATGTTGGATAGATTATAAGAAGGCCTATGACTCTGTTCCTCATACATGGCTCATGAGGGTGCTGGAATTGTATAAAATTGATGCAACACTACGCACCTTCCTGATGTCGTGTATGAGGCAATGGAGTACGGTCCTCCACTATCCAGGATGTCGACATATCCAGAGGAATACCGAACCTGTAAGGATCAAGCGAGGTATATTCCAGGGTGATAGTTTGAGTCCGCTTTGGTTTTGCCTAGCCTTGAATCCTCTAAGCACACTGCTGGAGAATTCAGGTCTAGGCTATCGATTGAAGAGAGGTGGTCAGGTAATATCTCACCTACTTTACATGGATGACCTGAAACTGTTTGCCCCCAACAATCTGCAACTGATGGAGCTACTGAAGGTAACTGAAACCTTCAGTAGTGCCATCAGGATGGAGTTTGGTGTGGACAAATGTGCGGTCATGCATGTAAAGCGAGGGGAGGTTGTGGAATCAGTGGGTACTCAACTCACAGATTCCATAATCCTGAGATCCCTCTCTACAACCGAAACCTATAAGTATTTGGGTATGTCGGAAGCTCTAGGCATCAATATCACGGACATGAAGCAGTTGTTGAAGGAGCGTTTCTTCGGACGCCTGAAGAAGGTATTCAGTAGCCTTCTTTCAGGTGGAAACAAGGTGCGCGCCTTCAACGGTTGGGTCATGCCGGTATTGATGTACTCTTTCGGCGTACTCAAATGGACTCAAACGGAACTTGACGCCCTGGATAGGCGGGTCCGTACACTGCTGACTGCATACCGAATGCACCACCCACGATCGTCGGTGATGAGACTGTATATCCCGCGGAAGTGTGGGGGTCGAGGTTTCTTAAATGCTAAGACCCTACACAACCGCGAGGTATGCAGTCTCAGGGAATATTTTCTAGCTGCCGACGTGGGTATGCATCGAGATGTAGTGGCAGTGGACAAGGGACTCACCCCGCTCTCCCTGGCTAACGAGAACTGGCGCAAACCGGTAGTGCTTGACACTAACGATCGCAGGGCAGTATGGCAGAGCAAGGAACTTCACGGACGCTTTTTCCGGGCCCTTCACGGGCCCGATGTAGACCAATTGGCGTCCGTAGCCTGGCTGCGTTTCGGTAACCTCTTTGGGGAAACCGAAGGTTTTGTCTGTGCAATTATGGACGAAGTTATCATGACGAATAACTACCGGAGATTTATTGTGAAGGACGGCACGGTTGACATCTGTCGGGCATGTCACCGTCCGGGAGAATCAATTCGTCACATAATCTCTGGTTGTTCTCGTCTAGCTAACGGAGAGTACTTGCATAGGCACAACCTAGTAGCCAGAATTATCCATCAGCAACTGGCTCTGAAATACTCTCTTGTGGAATCGGAAGTGCCTTACTACAGGTATGAGCCCGACCCAGTTCTTGATAATGGTCATATCACTTTGTACTGGGATAGGTCCATCATCACTGACAGGACTATTGTAGCCAATAAGCCTGATATAGTGGTGGTGGACCGAAACGAGAGGCGTGCAATGATCGTTGACATTTCCGTTCCACATGACGAGAACCTCGTGAAAGCCGAGAAAGATAAACAAATTAAGTATATTGACTTGGCTCGCGAGGTTGTCGACATGTGGGATGTGGACTCAGCGATCATTGTACCGATAGTCGTGTCGGGCAATGGCTTAATAGCCAAGAGCCTCGATCAACACCTTAGGAGGCTCGCGTTAGGCGGCTGGATCAAGGGCTTGATTCAGAAAGCGGTACTCTTGGACACGGCTCGTATTGTTAGGAGGTTCCTTTCTCTGGAGCCCTGACCGCCGGTAGCTTGGACCCTGTTCCCGATACCGGTGGGGTACTATTTTTTATATTTTTAAATGTTTTTTTTTTTTTTTTTTTGTATCATTTTGTTTAAGAAAAATATTTAAAAATGTAATTAATATGTGTTTATAGTGAATAAAGAATAATAATAATAATAATAATAAACACCCCTGTCGAACCGTATAGTCCAAGCACAGTATCGTACACTCCTTCTAGTAGATCATCACCATCCATACCATCGTCACCCCCTATCGCAAGATTTAATTCTGTCCGATTCACTCCGGCCATGGATGTTGCGCGGGAGGTATCTACCTTCTTACCCGCGTCCACCAAGGCCGGCAAAGCAAGAGTTCGCATGAGATGGAGTAAAGAAGTTAACTTATTTATCATGCGAACCTACTTATTCATTACTAAATTAGAGACAGACATGACCACCTACAGACCACAATTACATACAATTTTTGCGCGACAGTATCCTGAAATTACGGTTTCTGAACAAAGAGTCTCGGATCAAAGAAGGGCCATAGTTAGAAATAAACTTATATCTCAAGAAGAAATAGATCAATTAAAAGAAGAAGTACGAATACAATTAATACAGGAAGAAGATTATAGAGGCACTAGCAATGTCACACAAAACACAAACGAAAGTCTGTCAGAGCGACAACAATCACTCACTCAATCACAACCGCTTGTAGAATCTCAATCATACAACTCACAAACATCACACACTTCCACACAAACCGAATCTATAACCTTGACGCTAGAAAATGATATTGAGACAGTTGCTGTGGATCCAAACCCAGTAACAGACACATATGTTCAGGAAATACTTGACAAATTTAGAACCTCACTCGTACAATATTCTGGGATGGATCCAGCAGCCCGACCAAAACTACCGAAACTCAAGTATAGTCCTAACCTCTTCGGTTTGGTTAATTTGTTTAATGAAAACATATTAAACAAGTTCCTATCTGATGATATACAACTGATAGACATACACACCCTCATTTATTGCACAGCGGTTGTTATCGCTGAAGAACTTAATTTTAGAATCTCTGAACACACCAGTAATACTAGATCTAGAGACCATGTCAAACCACCATGGCAACTAAGACTAGAAAAAGATATTGATAAATTAAGAGCAGATTGTGGCAGGCTTACACAATATATCAGGGGCTGTAGATCACAAAAAGTAGTAAGAAGAGTTGAAGCCATATTTAAAATTAATTCCACTCACACTAGACATGAAAACAACAATAGAAAACCTGAAGAGTATTTGGACACATTAAAGCAGAAATTAGCGCTTAAAGTTCATAGGCTTAGGAGATACGTAAAAGCACAACAACGCAAAATTGATAACACAACATTTACTATGAACGAAAAAATATTCTACAGGAACATACAAAAACCACCCAAGGACACAATAATGGACAACAATACAGACATACCTTCGAAAGAACAACTCGAATCATTTTGGTCTAGCATATGGGAAGAGCAAGTACAACACAATGATAAAGCTATTTGGATAACAGAAGAAGAAACTAAGTGGGGAGGAATAGATGAAATGGAATTCAAAGAGATAACTGAGTCTGATATCACAAACATTACAGTTAGGTTACATAATTGGAAGTCGCCGGGTATAGACAAAATTCAAAATTTTTGGTATAAAAAACTAACGATATTTCATAAATATATAGCAAAAAACTTAACAAATATTGTATTAGGACAACAAAATATACCTGAATTCATTGCGACAGGAATAACATACATGCTCCCTAAAACCACTTACACAACACAACCTTCCCAGTATAGACCAATCACATGTCTACCCACTATTTATAAAATTTTAACATCCGTGATAACAACAAAAATTAACGCTCATATCGAACGACACAATATAATAGCTGAAGAACAGAAAGGTTGCAGGCGAGGCCATATGGGATGCAAGGAACAGTTAATTATTGACTCCACCATTCATAAACATGCAACTTGCAAGAATAGGAACCTTCATTGCACCTATATAGATTACCAAAAAGCGTTTGATAGCATCCCACATTCCTGGTTACTAAAAATTTTAGAAATTTACAAAATAAATTCAAAAATTATAATTTTTTTGCGAACTATAATGTCATATTGGAAAACTACACTTCACTTACATAATCGCCATAGTATTCTTACAACACGACAGATATTTATAAGAAAAGGCATCTATCAAGGAGATTCCTTGAGCCCTTTGTGGTTTTGCCTCGCCCTTAACCCCCTGTCTCATATGCTACACCGTTGTCAGGTCGGATACAACCTTAAACATAACACCGAAGACACTATTATCTCACATCTCATATATATGGATGACATTAAATTATATTCAAGAACAGAAAAAGAAATGAAAAAGCTTATAGAGATCACAACAAAGTTTAGTCAAGATATAAATATGAGATTTGGGTTAGATAAGTGTAAAACATTGCATATTATAAGAGGTAAAATAAAATCAGGTAACTATACAATTAATGACACTGACACAATAACAGCCTTGGAGCAAACAGATCTATACAAATATTTAGGGTACAAACAACTGAAAGGACTCGACAATACAGCAATTAAACAGACTCTTAGTACAGAATATCGAAGGAGGATTAACGCAGTCTGCAAAACACAGTTATCTGGAAAGCATTTAATAAAAGCCTTAAATACGTTTGCCATACCTATATTGACCTACTCATTTGGAATCATAAAATGGTGTAAAACTGATATCGAACAACTAGAGAGAACCACACGTACGACACTCACAAAACACAACAACTTACACCCTAAATCTGCGATCGAGAGACTCACTATCAAAAGACAGAATGGAGGAAGAGGCCTAATTGACATTGGTCACCTTTGGCAGAGACAAATAATTGGGCTAAAAAGATTCTTCATTACAAAATCTTGCACTAGTGTCATACACAAAGCTATTACTCTACATGATTTCAATTACACTCCTCTTAATTTAAGTGATCAAAATATACAAGATACTATCAACACTGATCCACAAAATCAAAAAATTGAAAATTGGAAAAAGAAAGTTCTCCATGGCAGGCACCCTCATGCTTTAGATCAACCCCATGTTCACAAATTAGCTTCGAACAAATGGCTTAAGATAGGTAACTTGTTCCCTGAAACTGAAGGATTTATGATTGCGATACAAGATCAAATAATAAACACTAAGAACTATAGAAAATATATAATCAAAGATCCCTCAGTTTCAAACGATAAATGTCGAAGGTGCCATATGCAGCCAGAAACGATTCAGCACATCACTGGAGCCTGTACAACTCTTACCCAAACGGACTATACTCACAGACATAATCAAGTGGCAAACGTACTTCACCAAAAATTAGCAATTAAGTATGCGCTCATACAGGACACAAACACCCCTTATTATAATTACACACCACAAACTATTCTAGAAAATGACACACATAAACTGTATTATGACAGAGCTATTCTCACCGACAGGACAATCCACTATAATAGGCCGGATATCATTCTACAGGATAAAATAAATAAAATAACCTATCTAATAGATATTGCTGTTCCCAATACACATAACATACAGAAGACAATAACGGAAAAAATTAGAAAATACGTAGAACTTAAGGAGGAAATAACTAGAATATGGCGACAAGAAAAGGTTTATGTGGTCCCTATAGTCCTTTCCACAACAGGTGTCATACCGCATCATCTCCTCCATAGTCTAAAGTTATTAAATCTTAAAGATACCCTTTATATACCCTTACAAAAAGCTGCCATCTTAAATACATGTCGCATTGTCAGAAAGTTCTTACAAATAGACGAACACGAAATAGGTCTTCTTCAGAACGCATCCTCCACATAATACACCACACGCTACATTTACTTGGCTTGGCCCGTAAATGTATGTAAATACCAGCCTAAGAGCTGAGA
Source organism: Mythimna vitellina (assembly GCA_949316375.1). Classification (NCBI taxonomy): domain Eukaryota; kingdom Metazoa; phylum Arthropoda; class Insecta; order Lepidoptera; family Noctuidae; genus Mythimna; species Mythimna vitellina. The sequence goes on along the minus strand of OX438699.1, from coordinate 2,014,155 downwards.
AGTAAAAACAGAAACAAAAATAATAATAATAATGTGTGATTGACGTGCTCCGCCCGGATGAAGCCACCACGAATGCATTCTGGCGCAGCATTTGGTCGGTGCCCGTCTGTCACACTGAGGGTGACTGGATGCGTGATGTCGAGCGCGTGTGCGTAGCTGTACCAGAAATGGAAAAAATTATGATTACCCCATTAGACGTAGCCAGTGCAGTTCGTCCGTTACCTAATTGGAAGTCTCCAGGTACGGACGGACTGCACAACTTTTGGTTAAAATGGTACAGCAGCTCACACGCACATCTAGCGTCGCAATTCCAGTCATCTTTAGAATCTGGGTCGCTACCTCAGTTTCTAACAACTGGTATTACCCACCTGCTCCATAAGACAGGTAGTCCCACGGAACCCAAGAATTATAGGCCGATTACATGTTTGTCGACGGTCTATAAACTTCTTACATCCATTCTGAGAGCAAAAATTAACGTACATATAGAGAAAAACTTGATTATGTCTGCCTCTCAGAACGGATGTAGGAATGGGTCCCGTGGTACTAAGGAGCTACTCCTCATTGACATGGCCATAAGCCAACAGGTTCGTCGATCCCGCAAGGATCTGTCGACATGCTGGATAGATTATAAGAAGGCCTATGACTCTGTTCCCCATACATGGCTCATGAGGGTGTTGGAGTTGTATAAAATAGATGCAACTCTACGCACCTTCCTTGAGTCATGTATGAGGCAATGGAAAACAGTCCTTCGCTATCCAGGATGTCGACCGATCCAAGAGAATGATGAACCAATATGGATTAAACGGGGAATATTCCAGGGCGACAGTTTGAGTCCACTTTGGTTTTGCTTAGCCCTGAATTCTCTAAGCACGTTGCTTGAGAATTCAGGTCTAGGCTATCGGTTGAGAAGAGGTGGTCAGGTTCTATCTCACCTTCTTTACATGGATGATTTGAAACTTTTTGCCCACAACAATTTGCAACTGATGGAACTACTGAAGGTAACTGAAACTTTCAGTAGTGCCATCAGGATGGAATTTGGTGTGGATAAATGTGCAGTCATGCATGTAAAGCGAGGGAAGATTATGGAATCTGAGGGGATTCAACTCTCAGATTCCATATACCTTAGATCCCTCTCCTCGACCGAGACCTATAAGTATTTGGGTATGTCGGAAGCGTTAGGCATTAACGTTGCTGACATGAAGCAAACGTTGAAGGAGCGTTTCTTTGGCCGCCTGAAGAAGGTTCTAAACAGCCTTCTGTCAGGTGGAAATAAGGTGCGCGCCTTCAACGGTTGGGTCATGCCGGTTTTAATGTACTCTTTCGGCATACTCAAATGGACTCAGACCGAGCTAGAAGCTCTGGATAGACGGTTCCGTACATTGCTGACCGCAAATCGGATGCATCACCCACGATCGTCGGTGATGAGACTGTACATCCCGCGGAAGTGTGGAGGTCGAGGTTTTTTGAACGCAAAGACTCTACACAACCGCGAGGTGTGCAGCCTCAGAGAATTCTTTCTCAAAACCGACGTGGGTATACACCGTGATGTGGTCGCAAAGGACAAGGGACTCACCCCGTTATCCATGGCTAAAGAGAACTGGCGCAAACCTGTGGTACTTACTACTGATGACCGCAAGGAAGTGTGGAAATGCAAGGAGCTCCACGGGCGCTTCTATCGGGCTCTTCATGAGCCTGATGTAGATTTCTCGGCATCCGTGGCCTGGTTACGTTTCAGCGACCTCTTCGGAGAAACTGAAGGTTTTGTCTGTGCAATTATGGACGAAGTTATCTTAACGAACAACTACCGGAGACATATTATGAGGGACGGGACGGTTGACGTGTGTCGGGCATGCCATCGTCCTGGTGAGTCCATCAGACATATTATCTCTGGTTGTTCTCGTCTAGCTAACGGCGAGTACTTGCACAGACATAATCAAGTAGCCAGGATTATTCACCAGCAACTTGCTTTGAAATACAACCTTGTGGATTCGGAGGTACCATACTACAGGTATGTGCCCGACCCAGTTCTCGAAAATGACCATGTCACTTTGTACTGGGATCGGTCTATCATTACTGACCGGACTATTGTAGCCAATAAGCCGGATATGGTGGTGATAGACCGATTAGCGCGCCGCGCAATGATAGTCGACGTCACCATTCCACATGACGAGAATCTCGTGAAAGCTGAGAAAGAGAAACAAATCAAATATCTCGACTTAGCACACGAGGTTGTCGACATGTGGAATGTGGATTCGGCTATCATTGTGCCGATTGTCGTGACCGCCAATGGCCTTATAGCCAAAAGCTTCGACGACCATCTGTCGAAGCTGTCGTTGCACGGTTGGATCAAGGGCTTGATACAGAAGGCAGTACTCCTAGATACGGCCCGCATTGTGAGGAGGTTCCTGTCTCTGGAGCCCTAACCACCGGTAGCTTGGACCCTGTTCCCGACACCGGCGGACAACTATTTTTTATATTTTTAAATGTTTTTTTTTTATTTATATGTTTTTTAAAGAAATATTTAAAAATGTAATAAATATGTAAAAGAAAATAAATGAATGGAATAATAATAATAAATAAATATCTTGGCTGCGTTTCGGTGACCTCTTCGGGGAAACCGAAGGTTTTGTCTTTGCGATTATGGACGAAGTTATGATGACGAACAACTACCGGAAATACATTGTGAAGGACGGTACGGTTGACATCTGTCGGGCATGCCAACGACCCGGGGAATCAATCCGACACATTATTTCTGGGTGTTCTCGTCTGGCTAACGGAGATTATTTGCATAGACACAACCTCGTAGCCAGGATTATCCACCAGCAACTTGCTCTTAAATACAATCTTGTTGAATCAGAAGTACCGTACTATAGGTATGTGCCCGACGCAGTTCTCGACAATGGCAATATCACGTTATATTGGGATCGATCTATCATCACTGACAGGACTATTGTTGCCAATAAACCTGATATAGTGGTGGTAGATCGACTAGAGCGTCGCACAATGATTGTTGATATAGCGGTCCCTCATGACAAGAACCTCGTGAAAGCTGAGAAAGATAAGCAAACTAAGTATTTTGACTTAGCTCGCGAAGTTGTCGACATGTGGGAAGTGGATAGAGCAATCATTGTGCCGATAGTCGTGACGGCCAATGGCTTAATTGCCAAGAGCCTCGACCAACATCTGAAGAGGCTCTCGTTAGGCAGTTGGATCAAGGGCTTGATTCAGAAGGCTGTACTCCTGGACACGGCGCGTATTGTCCGGAGATTCCTCTCTCAGGAGCCCTGACCACCGGTAGCTTGGACCCTGTTCCCGATGCCGGTGGGCTACTATTTTTTATATTTTTAAATGTTTTTTTTTTAAGAAATATTTAAAAATGTAATTAATATGTATAAGTAATTGAATAAATGGAATAATAAATAAATATTAATAATATAATAAATTTATATTTTTAAATCATTTATTTTTTATTTTTGAAATATTTAAAAATGTAACTAATAAATATCTATATAGGTGAAATAAAGGAAATAAAAATACTAAAATCTTCCGCTCTGTAAAAGTTTGACATACTATTTCGCTCCAAAGAGAGTGTCAGCCGGTTACGCAGTTAAATTGTGTTCCTTCAGTTTTCCTTTGCAGTCAAGGGTAGTGGTGACCCTTTCGAACTAGCTCAATATCCTGAAGTCGTTTGAAACCCTTAAGCACCTATTTTCATATAACAAGCGGAAAAAAACAAGGTATTTTGAACTGCTTTATTAACTTAATGCTTATACCTAAGGTACTCTTATGACCCTGTGTGGTATCACGCAACATTTGATGGGCTAACCCTCTTGGTGTATAATGTTTTGTCTATAAACGCAGAAATGACGTCGCACAGCCATGTATTGTCATGCAAACTAAAAGTGTATAAAAAATGTCAGCTCAAACGGTTGAAAATATCTGCTTCAAAATTGAGTTGCAAGATTCCACCCGAATACATACACTGCAAATCAATAAAAACGTTGTAAAAACCTTTGTACATATAGCCTTAAATTCAAATGATTCTGAAACAATCAAATACATAATAAACCATTTCATTAACACAACAAGCAATACGAAATCTGAAAATTACCATGCCGTCACCCGATCCGTCCGTCACAATATTTTCCTGTCAACAGCCTACAAAAACTTCCAAACAGACATGATTAACGATTCCCCTAATTTAGAATTTATTGGAGTAAACTTGGGAGGCCTATCAATCAATGAATGCCAATATTTTGTCGTACTGCTGACTAATTTATGTCTGATATTCATAGTTTGAGGTCATGGATTTGTTTAAAATGTTCATTTATATCAGCTGACAATTTGAGTATTATTGCAGGCTAAGAGATCGAGTTTTTAGCCGACTTCAATAAGTAGGACGTTCTATGTTCGGCTGAATGTAATTTTTTTTTTATGTATGTTCACCGATTTCTCCGTCAGTTATGGGCCGATTATGACTTTTTTTTTTTATTGAATTTTTTTTTATGCTTTCATGTTGGTCCCGTAGAAATATTGTCATGAACTTCGAAAATATGGAACAGAACTCCACATAAGAACACAGCAGAACTGTCGTAACAAGTAAAATTGCTTTGTTTATCCGTGTAGTCGATGACTGACTGAAAAAAAGAGGGGAAATATATCGAACTGATCTAAAAATGAAGCCTGAAGTTAGGCACTGGAACTCTGTAACAAATTAATGTAATGTAACCGTGTTTGGGATTATTAGAATTTTCATGAGATGCACTCTGGTTATAAGATATTTAAGTATGGCTGAGGGGTACTTTTTACTGGTGGAACCATAACTAAAAAGTGTAAAATAAAAAACTTAAAAAAACAACCGACTTCTAAGTGAAAAAGAACACTGAAAAGTGCATAATAACTTTAAACTTTAGTTTCGGAAGTCGGTGTTTAATAACGAAGAAACAAAACTATTATAGAAACACTGACTTCCGGAGTTAATTTATTTTTTTCACTTTTAAGTGCTTTTTTTTACATAGAAATCGGTTCAATTTTTCTTGATAAGTTTTTTACTTAGAATATTGAATATTTTTATATAATTATCATCATCATTTCTAACAAAAAACGTCCATTACAGGACATAAACCTCCCTCAAATATTACTAAAATGACAGGTCCTGTGCGTCATCTGTCCACTATGTGGGAGGCCTTCCAACACTGTGTCTTCCGGTACGCGGTCGCCACACCAGAACTTTTAGATCTCATAGACCTTCTGATTTACAAGCAATGTGCTCTGACCACTGCTTCTTAAGCTTCTTAAGTGGTAGTAGGCAGGGCACATAACTCGCAGAACAGATGATCGATGGGGCCGAAAGGTTCTGGAGTGATGACCACGTGCCGGAACATACAGCGTTGGAAAGCCTCCCAAAAGGTGGACTGATGACCTGGTGACGGTCGTGAGAATCCGATGGATGCGAGACGCACGGGACCGTTCATTGTGGCGATACTTGGGGAGGCCTGTGGCTAACAATGGACATCTTTCGGCTGATCATCATTTCAGCCGAAAGACGTCTATTGTTAGACACAGGCCAGGATGGTGATAAAGGTATAGGGACCATCAATCAAAGGCCGTTAATATTTGGTCTGTTCTCTGACTAATTTACATCTGATAGGATAGATTCTAAGTTTGGGGTCGCCAGAGACCAATGTTTGTTTAAGATGTGTTTGCGGAAGTTTGGGTACGGATGTGTTTAGGCATGTCTTAGGAGATAATGTTATTGTGATGTGTAGGGTTGGTTGTTTGTTTCAAAGTTTTGTATCGTGTTTAAACGTAGCAAGAAATACTTCTGGATTATAGTTTGTTGGGGCTTTTCCGAATCTTTCTATTTTTTAAACGATTGTAGGAGTTACAAGTGAGACTATAGAATAAACCTTTATTGTACACCAAAATAGTAACAAAACTTTTAAGCTAACTTAATCAATGGGTTCAATGCAATGGTGAGATGTTAGATGAGTTTTAATCTTTTTATGATTTTATTATTATGCCCTAAGATGTTGGACTTTCCAACAAAAGTGTGCGTGTGTTCATTGACACTCTCGAAGTCAAAACCTTAGCTTAGGCGTACCTTCACTGAAAGAGTTATCGAGGCCCTGGAACGCAACAGGTAGCGCCGGACGAGTCGCCTTAATTTAATCGAGTCAAAAAACAAACGAGTCAATTCGAGTTGCTTTTTCTTTCAATTCGAATTGATTCGCAAGTTGAGGCCGACGCGATACGAGTCTTGACACCCTGTGCGAATCGTCGCAGTAGAACGCAACTTGATTCGTGATTGACATAAATACAGCAAAGTGCTAGTTTAACATAAAATTATTGAAAACAGACATTTCACTTGGTAGTCTTACGAACCATGAGTTGACTCGATGGAAGGAGTTGACACGGCGGACCGGACTGACTCGGTGGAACGAGTTGAGTCAGTGGATCGAGTTGAATCGACGGAACGAGTTGAATTAACGCAACAAGTTGACTCGGCGGAACAAGATTAGTCGGCGGAACGAGTTGAGTCGGCAGACCGAGTTGATTCGGCGGAACGAGTTGATTCGAATTGCAATTCGAGTCAGCCATCATTCCAATTCGATTAACTCGAGTTATCGAAAATGCGAGTTGGCACATCGCTGGCAACAAGCAACTGGAGGAACACAAGTAGGTTTTTAGTCAGTAACAGTCTGACACTTACAGAGCGGAAAGAAGATTTTAAAGATTTTCCACAATAAAAAAATTATACCGACACTATAATATGTTCAGTAAAAGTTAGTTGGAATAACAAAATTACAAGAAAAACATCGCTTATTCCTTTCGTAGCTTTCTTTATTATTAGAAACCTACAAAATGAGACCTTTTATTTACCTTTCCCACGAATGTATCATTCCACCCTCCTCTTAATACTCCGTCAAGTGAATACGCATGACGTTTCCGCATGACGAAGTCTTGATCACGCATCAAAAAAAGCCTAAAAATAAAAGAGGATATCCTTTTTGCCCTTTGAAAAAATGGCCAAATATATTACACGGGATATGAATATGTTTAATGGTGTGCACGGTTAAGATAAAAGGCTTAGTAGCTTGATTCTTAATTTGACGAAAAAATGATTCTGGTTACATAACCGCAGTGTATTTTTTTAATGATATAAACTAGTGCTTGACTACGATCCTACCTGATGGTAAGCAGTGATGCAATCGTTGATGGTGAAGCGCACTAGTTTTTTAAGAGCCTATTTCCTCTCGCCTTGATGACACCTAAATTATAATCGGACTGGAGAGATTATTTATTAGCTTGTATGTTTGACAAATGAGTGTCGTGTTGGCCCAGTGTTTAAGGCAGCAGCCTCTCATACATGGGGTTGCGGGTTCGAAACTGGGTACTTGCCCAGTGCCCTAATGTGAATTTTTCAATTGATATGTACTTTTCTAAGTTTATCTAGAACATTGCTGACACCCCGTGCCTCAGAAAGCATGTGAAGCCATTGATCCCGATTGTCATTTGTAGATATTTTTCAGTCTTTACAGGTAGTCAGATGCCAGACAGTTTGAGCATCACTCTATCCAAGGAATATGATGTTGCACATTGACTAGGTTGTGAGGTCTAATAGGCAGTGACTCCATGTAAAATACGGCTATTCAGCTGCATCTGGTTAGACTGGAAACGGACCCCAGACTACTTGGGAAAAAGGTAGGGAGTATTGACCTGTTATTTTTTTTTTTAGTTGGGAAATCATCTAATGACATTTCCCGCCCGCGCTAGGGTGGGAGGGTGTGTCAGGCTTTTACTTACTAAAACCCACTGTTGTTCTTTCTTTGCCTTCATTCTAGGACCCAAGGGTTCTCTTTCGCATCACCCATGGGCCCCAGTAGGCTTCGACCTTGCTGGACCCTACGGTTTTGCTGACATCTCCTTGAGGCGGGCGTGGAGCACTACACGCCGTCGACATCTTGGGCTCGGTCCGGGTTGTTACCGGACGGTCGGATGGCGACGTTCATGAGATACAGTTCGTTGACAGAGACTGGTAGAATGGTACGGTTTTTACCAGTTATTCTTCAGACCCTAAAGGCAAACAAACTACCGAAATTATTATAACACACATCCAAACAGTATTTAGTCAACTGGTAACTAATTCAGCCAGTTCACTGCGTTATAAAGTACTCTAGGAAATTACTTTCTTCCCCCTCTTTCCTCCCTTTTTTCACTCCTACCTCACGTACGTTATCAAAGTCATCGAGCTTCAATTAAAAGACGTGTCATTATCTGATCTCATATCAAGTTTGAAGGCTCCTTATTGAGTTGGGCATCGACGTCTACTGGTGACAGTTAATTTTTATAGTAAGTTTATTAGATTAAGTGGTCTGATATTGCTTTTTTTGTGGTGGGAATTCATCCCATGGCTTTTCTCATGCGTGTGGGCATCTCTAATGCTAGCACTACTGCTTCATAGAAGGAGGCGTCCGTATCCCATTCTCTCTTGCTCCGGACCATAGCCTGAACCAGGGCTAGATTGGAGGTAGCCACTGGTCGCCTCCTCGAGGACACGGTTGGGGCCTGCCCAATCGGGGCACACCTCCACTTTGTACGCTGGACAGGCGTGCTATGGCTGGAAGTGTGTTAATGGAAATAGTTTTAGATGCGTTTTTAGGGTTCCGTAGCCAAATGTCAAAAAACGGAACCCTTATGAATTCGTCATGTCTGTCTGTCCGTATGTCACAGTCATTTTTTCTTAAATAAATAAAAATACAATTTTAATTTTGATGAAAAATGGAAATCTGTATAATAAATAAAAAATAAAATAATCTTTAATTCGGATGAGTGAAATCCATATGGGTCAGTAAACATTTAAGAAAAATTTAAACCTATGTTAGTAAACTTACTATCTATCTATTTCTATAATGAGTGCATGATTTTAATCAATAATTAATTTAATTTCAAATACTATGTTTTATATTTGCACGCCGAAATTAAAGGCAGAATAAGAGATTAATTTTATTTATATTGTCAACCTTCTGTACCTTATTTACGCAAATAAACGATTTATTATTATATACCTTCCAGGTTTTACGGAACGCTCAGTGTGCGAGTCCGACACGCACTTGACCAGTTTTTAGTGGATAGTTGCTGAATCGTGAAAGCTTGTGTCGTCGCAACATGCTTATGAAATCATTGGTATTTTATTCAGATCAAAAACGGGGATCATAGATGTAGGTAAAAATGCTACCAGGCTAAAATTGGATTCGGTGGGTCACGTTAGACGCAGGTACATTAACCGCTTTGCAAGAGTATATACAAAGTGAGAGAGAGGATAGATGACGTTACTAAGGCCAACCTGGGAAGAGCCATCCAGTCTTCCCAGGTCGAAATGACTTAGACGCCTACCGCAAATACTTAGAAAGATTTGGGGAGGCACTTACCTAGCCGTGAGAAAGAATAGGCTAATTAAAAAAAGCAACTAGATGAGAACTTAAAAATAACTATTGTTTAAAATTCCGTGCAAAAAAATGTTTCCTGAAACGGGTGTCTGCTCATCATCTTCCTGCCCCTATCCCGTGTTATTTGGGGTCGGCGCAACACGTTTCTTTCTTCCACTCTGCCCTGTTACTCGTCATGCTATCACTAACTTCCTTTTCTTTTATATCACTCTTCATACAATCCATCCATCTTTTCTTTGGTCTCCCTCTCCCTCTCCATCCATGCACATGTTAACTCATAACTCTTTTAGTAACATGCGTTTCATCCCTCCTCTTCACATGATCATACCAAGATAAACGATTCCCTTTCAACTTTTCAGTCACTGGCGCCACTTTCAAACTTCCCAAACGGGTGTCTGCTCATACTATAATATTGTTTGCTATTAAAAATCGACAGAAAAGAACACGCTGAGAATTTTGCTGGCCCAGTTCTTTGTTGCGCTGACCATACAAAAACAGTTATGTTTTTTTTATATTATTGTATAGGTTATCTAGGTTCGCGTTTGACCACTATCTCACCTAATAGCAAGAGATGATGGCTTGGCTAGAAATAACCTATTTACTCTTGATTTATTTACATGCAGGTTGTAGCTACCAGAAAACGCAAGGGAATTCCACTTCGTCGCTGTAGGCACGGAATAAGAAAGTGTTCCCAAAACGTATTTTGCGTATAGGTGTGTTGTTCTACAAGTACCTACTGGTGGCGTATCGCCTGACGTCATGTGGTCTGATGATTGAAATAAATTAATAAAAATAACAGGAAAAAGCGAATTGGACTCGCGCACTGAGAGTTCCGCACAAACTTACTTATGAAAACCGTTCAATTTTCGAATGAGTTACGAAGATTTTTCCGAAACGATAAACAATTTTTTTTTGTGACGTAACCACAAAGCAGTTTTCAGATTTTTCCCTATACTTGTGCTATGAGACCTTGATTCATGCTAAATTTCAGGATTCTAGGTCAATGGGAAGTACCCTATGAATTTTGATTCCCTTGAGAGTGTCGAAATACATGTTTTTTGCGACATAAACCGTTTTTTTTTATTTCGCTAACTCAGAAGTTCGATTTTTTCACAGCTTCAAGGGACCGCAGACCTGAGTATATGGTTTTAATTTAAACTTGATATCTCCCGAGATAAAGGGTAAGACAAGCAGACAGACAGACGGACAACAAAGCGATCCTATATGGATTTTTTCCTTTCGGAGTATGGAACCCTAAAAACACAAAGACGTGTTTTGAATAAAAGCATTAAAGCATTCACACCAAAAGCTCTTGGCAATTTCATTACGAACTAGTCACAAACTCAAGCCACTTCACTCCTTAACTTTCTAATTCAATCATCCCAAATAACTAACACCAAATTTCCCTAAACCACTAAGTTTGACCAAATAAAAAACACAATCAAACTTTGTTAACTGAACGATTAAGCAAGTTATAATTGAAAACGTAAACCCTATCGGCGCCTAATCTTAGGGTCGTTGGGACCGGCCCACTTGTAAAACTTACTCAATCAAACTGTGCCGGGTTATAAAAAAATCGGGTAAGAGTGGGTAGGACTCGTGCTCGGATTCCGTACCGTTTTCACAACATCTGTATGTAAACGCCAAAAATTCTAAAAACCACTATACTTTATTCTATTTAAAATATTTAGTATTGTTTATTGTGCGCACCTACCACAGTGTTATTTTTTTTTAACCCAAAAGTTGACTGGTTTAGTATGCCTTGTTGCGTTTAGTCCGCCTATGTACCTCTATTGTACATGAAGTTTAAATAAATAAATAATAACTACATTGTATTTATTCGGGGTACTATGTATTTAATTATTAATTATGGTAGCGGCCTTACGGCGAGCAATGAGTAGCTCACTATCCGGTAAACACTAAAGCCAAGTCAACGACGGGTTGTGTCTTATGCGTGGCTCAAAATATATCAGCAAAACGGATATGGCCCATTAAGGTTACACTTTTTGATACTTTTTCCATACAAATTTGGGGGATTTAGGGATTTAGATTATTATTTAGATTTTTAATATCGTGCAGATTTCATCACACATTCGGGATTGCCAGGCATACAAAAAATTTCAAAATGAAAAAAAAAAAAAAACGCGACCCGCTTGCTTATTTTACGCATGAACTGAACACAAATGAAATTTCATAAAAATATTTTTTGTGTAAATACTTTTATGAAATTCCATTTGCGGGGTTACACGTGCGGGGCAATCTTGCATGCGTGATTAAAACCGCACGATATTAAAAGCACCCTAAAAATAAAATATAAAAAACTACACGAGCTCACCAGATTCAACTGAATAGCCATTACGACATTATTGACATGATTATTATTGATAAGATTATTATTGACATGATTATTATTGACATTTGTGATTATTATTTTTTATTGTTATATTGTCCATTTTTTTTTAAATTCAACAATACAATTTTAATTTTAATGAAATGGAAATCCGTTCGATGAGTGCATGATTTTAATCAATAATTAACTTAATCTCAAATACAATGTTTATATTTGCACACCGAAATTAAAGGCAGAATAAGAGATCAACTTTCGCTGTAAGGTTCTTAACAAGGTCTGGTTTTTAATTTTTGGGTAAGGAACCCCAAAAAACCGGGACCTTTTGTGTTTTTTTTTTTACAAAACATGAAGGGGTTAAAAATCATCTGGATTTTAAGAAGGACAAGCGTCGGATCTTTAAGGCTTTTACCAATTTATCTGTACCCTTATTTTGTTAGGGGTCGCTGAAGTTTCAAGTAGGGAGGTTATTTTTCTTGTAATTTGAAAGTACCAGTCATGTTCAGATTAAAGGCTTTGGCTAATGTAGAATAAATTAGGTAGGGGTTTTTAGGTGAATATAATATTTTAACTTTTCTTTTAACGTTACAAAATGTATTTTAAGTGCTTTTACAAAGAAATACATAAAATATTCAACGAATTAAAACTATATATACACTAAAATAAAAACTAATAGCTAAAATATGGCGATACAAAACTCCTCCACATCGCTGTTGACAGGAAGTGTGCCCAGAGGGTTGGCGGCATTGCCACGTTGTATGGCAATGCTTAATAATTTAATAATAGGTACTCTGTTGCAGATATTAAAAAATAATAATGCTCTTAACTATAATTTTTTAAATTATGCTAAACATTACTCAATAATTAATTAAGTCTTGTTTTAAATTAAATAAATAATTATAAATTCATTTAATATATGGGAAATGTAGTATCAATCATATAATTATTTAAGTTACCACAAACAAACACATCGTATTTAAGACACTTCTTATAATAGGAAATGATCAAAAACCCTTCTCGGAGCGATAGGGAGTGATAGATTTCAAATTCATAATATTTTATTTTACATGGGTATTACCCTGAATAGACAAAGTGCGTTACAAATATGTCAGAGGATCGTTTAAGGTAGTACTTATTACAGAAAAACTGAAAGAAATTCGCATGCAATGGTCCGTACCATTACGGATATTGCCGTCAATATCCTTAGACGAAATGACGACCACCCTGGGACCACCCACCCTATAAAGGCCCTGAGTATCCCTGATCGGTCTCAAGGAAGAGACCGACCTTCCACCTGGTGGTCAAATATACAAGAGATCCAGCAAGCGAGGCACATAAGCCAGAACTGAGCTCTCTGGCGCAGACGTACAAGGAAACCCGACCCAGCTAAACTGGGAAGAGAGTTGGACAAAAAAGACTAAGACATGAGCACTTATAAAACGTCAGAATCAAGTATACGGTTCCAATTAGTCGTTTCCTATGGAGAAGAGTTTTTACTGACTAAAATACAGCCATATTTTTTGCTTTCCAGGGCCACTACGATGACTCTTTTGAATATTACATACGATTTAATAAGCTAAAGCTACCCCCCTAGCCAAGTTACAATCGTATGACGTCATCTCAATGATCATTCACGTGGTCAAAACAAAGGAATCGGTGGCGTGGTCTACTCGAGGCGTTCGAGGCGCGAACGAAACGATTGTAACTTGGCTAGGGGGCTGGTAAGTTTATCGCTGTAGTTTAACGATAAACGTCATAAAATCGTCATATCTCCGATATAAGAGAGACTCGGGAATATACTGATGGTATACCACTATCCCTTTCTTACATCAAATTCATGATTTTTTCAACGCCATGGTAGCTTTAGACCTCGTAAAGGGAAACTGATCGAACACATGTTCCTTGTTTTTACTGAAAAAAATGTAACAGGTAAATCAATTGATAATTGGTTGGTTGGTGGTAATTGGTTGGTTGGTGGGTAGGTGGTCTTGGTTTGGTTGGTATTGGTTGGTTGGTTGGTTGGTTGGTTGGTTGGTGGTTGTTTGGTATTGGTAAGGCATTAAGTCCGCCTATGTACCTTTATGTGCATGAAGTACGTAATAAATAAATAATTTGGTGTTCGAAGTATGTTGTGATGGTTTGATGGTTTGAACTCTGTGGGTTTTAATCAGTAAAACTCTGACACTCCTTCTCGCTCCATCCAAAGCGGGAGAAGTCGTAAGGTTAAGGTATTCACACAAAAAAATGAAAGGGGCTCTGGGTAGAAGTTTGTAATCGCTTCTCATCGTCTGACTCTAAGTTGTGGCTTCACAACTTAGTATAAGGGGATGAACACACATAACATTTGTAAACACACAATCTCATCAACTAAACTATCGTGCCTTGTTTATACTCGTAAACGGTTTGCGTGATAAGACAAATAACTCATAACATAATGGTATGTCAGTAACGTAGTCATATGGATCGATGGAATATTAGGTTATTTGGGGTCGGCGCAACACGTTTTTTTCTTCCATTCTGCCCTGTCACTCGTCATGCTATCACTAACTTCCTTTTCTTTCATATCACTCTTCACACAATCCATCCATCTTTTCTTTGGTCTCCCTCTCCCTCTCCATCCATCCACATGTAAACTCATACTTAACTCTTTTAGTACCATGCGTTTCATCCCTCCTCTTTACATGACCATACCAAGACAAACGATTCTTTCTCAACTTTTCAGTCACTGACGCCACTTTCAAACTTCCCCTAATATATTCATTTCTCACTTGATCAATATTAGGTAGGTATGTAGTAGCCTTTTACTTATTTTACTTTAACAAGAACGGCTCTCATCCAATTACATTAATTATGGAATACCTATATCAATATATACAAAATTCACGCACTTATCTTGCAGACCTCTAGACATACTGACATGATTGTCTTTCATTTGTCCGCGAACACATCACAGTCAGGGTGCGTGTAAAAAAAGGATGTTGAGCGCAAAGAGAGTGCGAGGGACAGGGGACTGGACTCGCCCAACAGTGTGACTCGCAGGCACAGCGAACAAGCTTTGTCTCCAGATGCGCCTATATTTAACGGAGGCACAAAATTGAGACAGCTCATGCAGCTCTGGAGTATCAATACTCCCATAAAGGATTTTACACATGACCCCTCGCACGCGGGGGGTATTATTATTAGGTAATTATGCGTTTTTACGTAAAATCTCCAAGGTGTAGGAAAAACAAAAATTTAGAAATCATAATTTTCGGCCAAATAAATTTCGTAAAACGTGTGTACAGTACGATATAAGTTATCCTACACAACCGAAAAGAAACTTAGTAGGGTACATAAAGGGATAGTATATTTTTACTCATGTGGGTTCTAGGCGCATGCCTAGATCCTTAATTGCTACTATTCTGGTAATTGTGCTATCATTGATTTTGTAATTAAAGGACTGGGGTACGGGCTCTGGTAAAGTTCACGACGTAGCATTTTGACGAATTGAACTCCATTTTGTTATTCACACTCCACTCGTGTTGCAGTGCCAGGTAATCTGTCTCAGTGTTCAGTCTGAGAAGAGTAAGAGCAGTGGTGGCTGAGTGGCAATGGCCCCGACTTACGAGTCAAACCCAGCCAGGCGCATTACTTCGTGTAATTTATTTCATCACCGCTGCTCTCGAAACGGTGAAGGAAAACATCGTGAGGAAACCGGCATGTCCTAGAACCAAAATTTCGAAGACATGTTACATCCACCAACCCGCACTGGCCCCGCGTGACTGATTACGGCCCATTCCCTCTCTTAGAGAGGAAGCCTTAGTCCCAGCAGTGGGAACATTACGAGTGCCTCAAAAAGCAAGTAAACTCGATGGTCCTGGTTGTCATTCGTAGATCTTTGACAGTCGTTACAAGTAGTCAGACACCAGAAATTAGGACCATCAGTCTATTCAAAGAGTATCGTGTTACTTAGTAATTACTAGGTTGTGGAGGTCTGATAGACAGGCGTTCCATATAAAATACAAGTATTCAGCCGTATCTGGTTAGACAGGAAGCCTTGGAGTCGGCTTCCAGTCTAGTCCAGCTAGTTGGGAAACGGCTACGGATGTAGTAGTAAGTACCTTTTATTATTATTGACAGTCTTACTCTTGACCACTTTCTCACCTGCCCCCCTAGCCAAGTTACGACCGTTTCGTTTCGATTCTCTTGCGTCAAACGCTTTGACCTCCTGACCTTAGTTCGAACGACGAAGTACGCACTGAGGGTACAGCTTCTTGAATCGCACCGTAACGTCAATTTCAGACGTTCGTGGTGCTAGTCCCGAACACTTTTCTGCCCCTGACAGGTGCTACAGAACAGCACGAAGAAGAAATGATGAAATTAGTGCAATGTGAAGTGTTACTAATATAATCCTATATCTTATTTACTAACGATAATTTGTATTTACTCTATATATATGTGAGTCTGTAAGGTATGTATCTATGGGACAAGATGCCAGAAAATAAATGATTTATTATTATACCTAAAGTCTACTTCGCATCCCCTAATAGCCCTAAAAACTCAAGAAAGACATTAACCACTACGATCAATAAAATATGTATAACCTCATCATTAAACACACTATCACCATTCAGCTCCTCACCACTCATTCACAACCAAACACATTGTCCTTGCGACACTACCAACCTACTTAAAAAAACTTCACCCTCACACAACACGGCTACACACTGTATAATCAATACTCCAAGCCACTGGAATAAAATCGAACCGTAAAGGGGTCGCCTCAGGGTCGATGGTCGAATTTCGTTGAAACTCGCGGCTACAATTCAATACCACCTTTTGTTGCGCTAATGTAGAATCGTAATCAAGTTTTGTCTGTTTTTACGTAATGGAATTTTGGTAAAAGAATTTTTGTAAAGGCTTTTCTTTTGTGTGGTTAAATGAATTAGTTTTGCTGCGGTAATTTTGCAAATGAGGTAGTGATGGTTCAATGGCATAGTCCGTAGGTTCAAAACTAAGGAAGTACTTCACTTTTTTTATATTATTTATCAACAGTGCGTTCAGAACGGTGATTGCAATATCGTGTAACTCCCTGGACCAAACATTCGAAGACATGCTACATCCACCAACCCGCATAGGGCCGGCGTGGTGGATTACAGCTCTAAACCAATCCAAATCCTTACAGAAAAGATGTCTTTGTCCCAGCAAAGAGATAGTTGATGGTGGATTTATGCTAATATAAGGTCAGCAGGTGCATAGAATCAATTAACATACAGCAAACTATAGGGGTTTAAAATAAAGTTAATTTCTTTTTCATGTATATCTAGCAGGCGGGCAAAGTTTTCATTAAATCTGAAATGTTTGGGGAATGTTTGTAGCTGTGCGATATTTTCTTGTCCAATATACCACAGTGTCTCAAGATGAAAGTCTATGATTAGTGCGTGTTAACAGTGATGACTAAATACTAGATTATATGCAACATAACGCATGAAATATGCACGGAAATTGGCAGAATATGCGAAATGAAATTATACATTTTAGGAACCCAAAAAAAGAAGAATAATAAATTTTCATTTTTTTTACTTCAAAATCAGCATACAGTTAGTAAATTATCCTTTCATAGGTGATAATAGGTACAGTAACATAACATGACATTAAAATTATTTAATATTTTTGTGAACGTAAACAATCTATGGTCATAAAAATTATCACTTTTATCGCATTTCGGAACGCAGGGTAAGTGCACTGCACTCGGAAAAATATTGTAAATGTCATCATAAGCAGATCTCAGGTAAAATATGCTATTACCGCTGAGGATGGCTTAAATATACATGCATTTGCGAAGCAATATGCAGATACATATAATCCGGTCCAAAGTGATGACTTATGAAACGTGGTCACCCAAAGGGCAATGAAAAAGTCTATGCTAGTTGATTTCTTGTGTAATCGGACCAGAAATGAAGATACCCAAGAGACTCAAAGAATCACCAAACTTAAGTGGCAGTGGGCAGGGCACGTTTCTCGTAGAACAGATGGTTGATAAGAGTGATCGATGTGATAATTGCGTAACGGAAGAAGCAGCGGCACCGCGGCCCTAGCAAGGTAGACCGATGATCTGGTGTAGGTCGCAGGAATGCGATGGATGTGAGACACATAGAACCCATCGTTGCGTGGACACTTAAGGGTAGCCTACGTTCAGTAGTGGACGTCTTTTGACTGAATGATGGTGAGGTGAAATTAATTATAGTTCTACTGCAAAATAAAAGAAAAAATACCATTTAGATAGATATATAATTATATTCTTAAAATTAATAGGGATTTAAAAAAAATAGGGATTTGACAGATATAGAGATAAAAGATACGCAGGTAGCTCGTGGTATACTATTTACATATATACAATACTTAAACTAATAAATTGCATATAATACAAACAATATATAAAAAGCAAAAGCAGGTATATAATGTACTTTATAACGACGTTCAACAGGAAAGGTAGTGATCCTTAATCATATTTTTAAAAATTGTGAGTGTTTGAGCTTGCCTTACCGACACCGACAAAGCATTCCACAGCTGCAATGCTTGAACTGCAAACGACTTGTCATAAAAATTGGTGAATGACTTGGCATCTCTAGGCTCAAGTTTTCCGGTTTTCATTTAAAAATACGTTTAACAAGATTTTTTCGTTCCAAGTAATTTTCAAAACTACCCTCATCAATTATATGACATGACAGGTAGCTATGATTATCTTTTCTCTGGTTATACCTCAATTATACACCTATACCTACATATCTTGAAACGGGGTGAATGTCGCGTGACCTCGGAACCCCTAACCTAATTACTGGAATGATAATATTTTCGTACCACGAAGACTAGCGACCGCGACAGCCTGGCATATTACTCATGAAATTAAAACTTTCAAGAGAACTAAAAATTACCTGGTAATCTTCTTTTTTGGTTTTTTGTACCTAAACGTCAGTGATACAAACTACTTTCTTATTTATTATACAACTAGCGACCCGCCCCGGTTTCGCACGGGTGCAATGCTGATACTACCGCAACCGCAAATCAAATAACAACAAATTCATGCTGTTGCTTTTCTTCAATCTTTAATTTCATATCTTTGTCCTCAGGATTCCCTCACCCAGAGATGCCTCCGCAGGGGATATTTAGCGCGTTAGAAGATGACTACATAGAGGTGATGTCGAGGAGGGGACAAAGTCGGTCGCCGTAGCCCACAGTAACTGTTCTGTCCACAAGAGAGGGAGAGAGGAGTCGCCAGTAAGTATTTACTAGAACTTAAATAGATAGGTATTAGGTCAATAAGATATCAGAAATAATCATAACAACCAACAGTCATGAAGAAGATCTAGTGGTAACAGCTTTAAAACAACAGTTTGTAAATAATAATGAAAATTTCAAAGACAAGTGGTATAATCAATACGCTGTGGTAGATTACAGCAACTAGGATTATTAAGCCATTACAAAATGAAGATCTGACTAAAATAGAAATATTACAAGCTAATGATGAGGCTACACATCTTACATTACTACATTAATTGCAAGAGGAGAGAAAAACGAACCAATAAGATACACAAAATATAACTATAACCAAGCCATTAGTATAATGATAAAACTGTCAACAGATGCCGCAGATATAAATAGTGGTTTATCTTCAAGAGGAGAAAGGACAAATGACTAACATAATAAATATCAAATTTACCAAAAGAAATACTGGTGTATCCTTCGCTATAAAAACACTTAATCGTCCTTTATGAAACGCGAGCCACAACACAGACGAGAAGAATATTGTTAGGCAGCAATATTTTTTCTTACAAATCTATTATTGGCACATTACTAACGTAAACAGATTTTACCCAAGATATTCTTCCTCCAAAAGAAATATGATGAATGATTTTTCCACACAATTGACTATGGAAGGAAGCCAAGGATAGATACAGATAATTTCGTAGTAAAAATATTATTTTCCCATTTATACTGTTATGGTCAATTAGAAATACATTATCTGGTTATTTTCAGGAAATAAGAATATAATATCGTTTCCACAATGTGGATTCATCGCGTGCCAAGTAATAGTAAGGAAAAGCGCAAATTTTCGTTTTTTTTTTTGTCGCTTGATATTGTGATGCTACTAAAAATTTGAATGTTAACAAAAATGTGCTTTAGTACATAATAATATCAATTAAACAGTAAATATTGATGCTCAAGTAACGTATTTCCCATACGAAAATGAACATATGCAACTTCATATTAAAAATGACAAATATTCTGTTTCTAATGAAATAAATAAAATTGGTGTATTGCACGCTCAAGTAACCAAAATATTTATGAGAAGTCTATTAAAGCCAGTTTTTGGAAATTTTAAATATAAATTGTAATGAGGATGCATGCACACTCTTCATCAGTATATTTCCGAATTAGACAGGAGTAAGTTTAAAAACATGTTACAAATAAATTAAATTACCAAGTATGAAAAAAAAACTGAAATATGCGGTGACTTAAACAGAAAATATAAGTGTTGTTATTTATATTCAACTAACATACTCTGTATAACAATGAATGTTGTCAGTAAAAAAACTAATAAATGGCTCTAACTTTCTGTGTATTCCTACTTACACCATTAATTTCTTTCAGTCATAAATCGTTGTCATCGTAATTTATTACCAGATTTTTTCAACAAACATCTTTTAATATGGGTTTATAGGCATCAAATATGGATTCGAATTTTGTGTTACACTATTTTGATAGATTCTGTCATATCAAAGGAGATCGCATGGGAAACATAGCTTTTTAATATGCGGGGTGATTAAACAAATATGCTTTATAAGGGTTTTACAAATTCAGAATAGGATTTGAATTTAAATGGTTTGAAGTGATTTCTGATAGACAATGTAACAGGAGTGGTGTAAATAAAAAGTATTGAAATATTGTACCCAGAATTTATACCTATAAACACCAGAAACTTAGAGCTTACACCTTGAGCTGAAGCACTTACGGTACTTATCCCTAGATTGCTCTCCATAGGGGCAACTAATGGAGTGGTAGAAGGCTACTCCTTTAAAATAAAATTATTTGTTTTCTTATGTTTTTACTTTCTGTAAAATCTTATCATTGGATGTGATTGTTATTAATTTGTATTAAAAATCAGCAACAATTTACATAAAATTATGATATGTAATTTGGGTGTCTTCAAGACTAGAGTGAATAGGCTCTTAATATTTTAGTGCACCTTACCATCAACGATTGCATCACTACTTGACATCAGGTAGGATCGCAGTCAAGCACTAGTTTATACCAAATTAAAAGAAAAAGTACTAGACTGGAGAGAGAAAAAGAAACGAAAGTGGGATTATTGTAAAATCAGCCTATCTCTATGTCGCATAATAAAAATAACTACATTTTAACTGCGAAATACAGGTGGGATCGCAGTCAAGCACTGGTTTATATCAATTAAAAAAAAAAAAAAAAAATACCTTCATGATTATAAGTGTGTAGATCACAATGTTATATTAAATTGCTTAAGCAACGACCAGTCTCAGCAAGTTTTCTAATCCAAACTAATTACCCAACAACATCACAATCTACCTATTGACTAACTCCTGATTCCTCACCAGAAATGAATCTCCTCAACATGGACGCAGAGAACCGCGTCGTGCTGAACGTTGGGGGGATCCGCCACGAGACGTACAAGGCGACCCTAAAGAAGATCCCCGCCACGCGGCTGTCTCGCCTCACGGAGGCACTGGCCAACTACGACCCCGTCCTCAACGAGTACTTCTTCGATAGGCATCCTGGAGTCTTCGCACAGGTTTTGAATTATTACAGGTGAGGGATAATTTGCTTGTTTTCTTATTATTATTATCTCCCTGGATCAAACTAAGTATGCCTACATCTGCACTTTAGAGGAATTATAACCTATTGGACCCAAATGCTTTAAAGGATGAGAAAATCATTAACTCGAAAAGAAGGAGACCATAAGTTTACTTGGATTCTCGGATGGTTCCGATCTTCAGTGTTCCTGCGGCGTCTCTCCGCAGACCATGTCCCACTTTCGATCCTGCATCACGTGCCCTGTTACCTGTTCATGTAGGGACCTAATGACAGCATCAGCGGACGGCACTGCCGTGTCCGAATACTGGGCCAAGCAAGGAATTTAACTAGTTTTGTCATCGATACGCTAAGAAGAAGTTTACTTGATGTATAATAGCAATTAAAATTGGCCTCTTTTAAAGGCATATTGCACATCGAAGTATACAGGGGTCCTGTGATTCAGATATACCTAAAGGGCCTACAATGCTTTGCGTATCCAATTTAATAATGCGTTCAGGATTCTGTTTCGACTGCCACGCTTTTCCAGTGAGTGTTTTCCAACGCGTACATAGACCACTTTGACGTAGTATGGCGTAAAAATCTGCCTCAATGCTTCGCAAGTTGCGTAGCAGTCCTAACAGCAACCTGCACTCGATAGCCGCATGGGTAGATAGCCCGCTTGTGCGTACGCAAGTCGATTGGTTCAGATCGTTATTAGTTATTACATCTGTGTTTCTTTAGTTACCTTTTGCATTCCTCCCCCCCTAGCCAAGTTACAATCGTATCGTTCGCGACGAACGCCTTGAGTAAGCCACGCCTCCGATTCCTTTGTTCCGACGTCATCTTAACGCTTAGTCACGTGGTCAGAACAGAGGAACCGGAGGCGTGGCCTACTCGAGGGGTTCGGCGCGAACGAAACGATTGTAACTTGGCTAGGGGGGCTGGACCCCAGTAAATTTTTCGAACAATCTCTCAAATCCAGGTACTGCGCACAAATCGTTATGGGAACATTTTTATTGTATATAAAGCTATTGAGTAGAATTCCCTTCCAAACTGAGTAAACACATTTCCTGATAGCTGCAACCTAGGTTTTTTTATATATCAAGAATGAATAGGTTACTTTTTGGCAAGCGTTCTTGATCGTTGACCCCATCATCTCTTACCGTCTGCTGAGATAGTGATCAAACGCAAGTCTATCATTAATAATAACAAAAAAAGTTCCAGTCAACCTGTGTTCTTCTTCCGAATCCAGATGCAATTACGATGCAAGTTTTCGTCCTTTAGCTAACAACATCGCATAAGTCATTTTTACCAACTTCACAGGAAACGAAAAAAATTGTGTGGTGTTGCGAAGCCAGCCGACTTGCACGCTGTCACTATTTTTTGAATTATGGGTTCTGATTGGCTGAAATCTATATCATGTGACCAATGGTTAGACGCGCAATGAGCAGCTCCATCTAAAGGCATTCAAATGTGAAAACCGCCAATTTTCGACTTGAGCGGTGATGTAAGCTAAGGGACGTTTTGCTTTTATAGTACCTATTAGTGTTATAAGATGGAATAACGTAGAATGGAAAGATTACAATGAGTTTGGTAGTGACAATCACATTATATTTCGGGGATGTAACCAGTCACTGCAAACTGCTTTTACGTTTTTTCTCGAAACAATTTTACTTCAATTACTCCAGTTTACGTACTTTATTCGTATACCTAAAACCCTAAACGAAATACACCCAAACCTTTTTAATAAAACAGAAGCCTACAATCTACTTAAGAATAGAAAAATTACGTTTCTTTTCGTCCCTAAAAAGTGTAATATTACTTATTATCACCATTTTATATCGTCTGGTGGATACGCAATAAGATTTGTGGGTGTGATACACGGGGTAATTTGGAAACATTGACATTTCGAGACAAAAGGGATGCTTTATACAAATGTCAGGCATTTTGTACAAAAGGTATTTCGGCTCATTTGGATAGGACGTTGGGTTTTGTTGTTTTAGAAGTTTGTGATTTTGGTCCGCACGGTCGACTGCAAACGCATTATGTTTAATTTTGTGTTGGATTGTTTTGCTTTAGTAAATTTGAGTAGCATTTCTTTTATCATATTAATAGACAAAACTTACTAAGTTTTACTTACAAACCTGCCAGTAGTACTACCACTAGGTTTGTTACTTTGTATTTGTCTTGGTAACTTTGTGTGTTTGTTACTCTTTCACACTTAAACGGATTTTTTCTTGGGATAATTTTCTACTATGTCGCAGGTGAAGCCGTTGGCTGAAGCTAGTTTTCAAATAAAATTCACTTGATTTAGAATGCGTACGTATGCCGTTTTAAGCCATAACTTATTTCTACGTATTTGTAGAATTCCGTAGGAAACGGAACCCATAAAGCATCACTTTGTAGTCCGTCCGTCTGTCTGTCTGTCTGTCAAGACCCTTTATCTCGGGAACGCCTGAAGGTATCGAATAGATATTAAAACCATATACCTAAATCTGCGGTGCTTTGAAGCTGTAAAAAAATCAAACTACTGAGTTAACGAAAAAACGAAACGGTCGTTTAAGTCGCAAAAAACGTATATTTTTACACTCTCAAGAAAATCAAATTTCATAGTTTACTTCCCGTTGACCTAGAATCCTGAAATTTGGCATGAAGCAAGGTCTCATAGCACAAATATATGGGAATAAATCTGAAAACAGAAAATTTGTTGTTATGTCACAATATTTTTTGCGATTTGGAAAAATACTTCGAGACTCCAATCAGGAATTGAACTCTTTACATAGGTAAGTTTGTACGGAACCCTCAGGGTGCGAGTCCAACACGCAGTTGCCCAGTTTTTATATAATTTAAGAAAGAAAGAAAAGCAGTTTATTCGCGCGAAATGACGCAATCTTAAAACTAGATAACAAACATAATCAATTGATAGGTAAGATGTGCGTCACATCCGCGCTAAACGGCCGAACGCTCAGCATAAAGCTGCGGCCTCACGCATAATGCGATGAGCTCACAGCACTGGTCTTCAGCGTGGGCCGGTGGCGGTGTCGACTTAAAGACGAAACTGAATTGACGAATTAATCACTGCAATCAAGATCTAAAAATCGTCGGAGTCGAACTCAAATATTATGGGTATCATTAGGGCAATTAGTTCTATTGTGTTATGGTTTAATCTCAAATGACAATTAAGGCACATTAACGGCTTCCTTCCAAATTATTCAAATTTATCAATGTTATCTGAATAAAATTAGACACTTAAATTTCAGCTTCCCAAGTCTACCACAAAAAGATTATGATGAAAAATGATCTTATTATAAAAGCATAATATATAAAAATTAGGCTGACTAGTATAAATTATCTCACTTTGAATTAGAGGATAAAGATAATACCTTTTTTAATGTAAGTCCTCGTTTTTGTTAGCTCTTTATAGTTATGTTTTTCCTTTTTCCAACCAAATTGGGTTTTGATTTAATTCTCAGAAGGATATGAAATTTGTGGCTAAAGTAATAACATTAGAATAGACCGATCTTTAAGATTAAGCATCGCAACCGTGCCTTGGGAATTATTTTAAGCTAGCTGTCATTTAAAGATCTGTAACAGTCGCTACGGGTAGTCAGAAACCAGGGCCTCAAGTCTATTATTACAATAGTGTCAGAATGGTCTATTATTGATTTCATAATTGTTGATTTTTGCAAGTTTGGTAATCTACTAATATAATGGCGTCATTATCTGACGCTCCATTGAAAAAAGTGACATAGAATGGTAATCTCGTACATATTGACAAATGAATGTCTGACGTATGCGGTAATCTGCAAAAATTTTGACAGTTCCTTTGATCAGCGACCTACCATTAGAAAGTCATTGTGCAGTCATTGCTTTTAATAAGCTCGATATTGTCATTCTACTACAACTCTATCACGAGACCATTGACCGATCAATGATCGATCATTATGAATTAGCAGATTACAAACATTTAGCAAAATGACAATGAGATCGTGTTGGAATGACGAATTTATAAAAATAGCAGACTTGGGACCCAGGCAATTTGACACTAATATTGTCAAGTAGTATTGTGGTACCCAGTTACTGGGTTGCGGAGAACAGATAGGCAATCGATCTAGGAAAAATGCTGATACTCAGCCGAATCCGGTTAGACTGGAATTTGACACGATCGACTTAGTATACTTAACTTAGTATAATAGATAGCGGCACGAATCTTGAGCGGTGAAAGAGCGGGGATCGCTTTGCGCATCGGACACATCTGCGAGCCAATCTTTGTACAAGGATTACATTCCCCGCCCCCGCATCTCTTTTCATACCACTAAAGAGACCCGATATTTCACTTCGGCGTGATTCTGCGCAAGTAGAACTGTAGAACCCAGCGCTCAAGATCCGTGCCGGTATCTGTATAGGGATTGATTTGAGTCTAAGCAGGTTTGGTCAGCATTTAAAAGAAAAGAACTCCTTACTAAATATTTCAAAGTCCCAAAAATGTTATCCCATAATCTACACTTTCCAAAACCGTTCACCTTTTCTGTAGTTTTTGTAACTACACGCCGGTTGCGGTGATCCTAACCTCGGACCCAACGACCAAAAATTTTCGGAAAAACCGCAAGGGTCGCGAATGTCAACCGCAGTATTTGGGTGTGGTCTGTGGTCGGCCCAACCTGCGCAGTGGTACCAAAGGCTCTACATATGAATTTTTCCGTAACACATTTCGCAAAGGGCTGGTTGTGGTTATGGCGCGTAAAAAGATAATGGCTGAAATTTTGTGATCTAACTTTTTTGTACCTTGACTTTCGGTAGTAACAATAACGATTTTTTATAAGATATTGGTGTTGTAAAATTTGGATAGATGGACAGGGAGAGGGAGGCCAAAGAAAAGATTGATGGATTATGTGAAGAGATAGTGATATGAAAGAAAAGGGAGTTACTGATACCATGATGGGTGATAGGACAGAATGCAAAAAAAACTTTTTACAAAAAAAAAAATAACCAATTTCACAAAAAATAAAATAAAGTTAATTATATATTATGTAGTATATATTATATTTATTGTATCTGTGATTCATTTGTATATCTTTTTTATATTAACCTTTTTTTTCTCTCTCTTTTATTGCACCTACCAGTAGTCCACCTCTGTACCTTTATATGCATGAAGTATGTAATAATAATAAATAATAAAACGATCAAAATAACTTTAATTTCGAATGTCGGTGTTTCTAGGTATTGTTTGTTTCTTATTTAACACTCAAAAAAGCCGACGAAAAATTCTACCACTGGGGGGTCCAGAATCATGTACTGGATCCATGGTATTCATTTGTGCGTCGATGTCAAAGATACCCTGTATAATATAGCCTTGCTCTGAAAGGACCGTTCATTCTTCGTTTCTTGTTAAGCCCGTTACAATAACAGGCCTATCGACCACAAGCTATAAATCAATATCAACTAAAAACAAAGTGACATTAATCAATCTTACCCGTATTAAAGGGTTAGCCCTCAAAATGATCCGGAATTTAACGAAGTTTTCCGAAAACTTACGAAGTGGTTCGCCCTTATCAATTAAATTAATTTGAACTTGGAATGATTGCAAAAAAAAAGTGAATAACCATTATTGAATAAAGAAAGTAAAAAAAAAAATATTACCACAGAGTAGATATCTACATTTAAAAGGTTATCTCCTTTTTTACTTCTTGTGCCAGATTAAAAAAAAAATATTAATAATAATTAATACACACCTGACATTAATTACGCTAACTTTAATTGTACTAATATATACGCACACCTAACCAATCAGAAAGTATACTCATTCACGCACTCACTCATCCTCTTGCAGTCACCCATGCATAACACCACACAAAACAGCGAGAGGTTCTCATAAACACACTTCTACATTACTCTTCCAATAAGCAAATATTTTAATCATGTCTTATAATCATTGAATTATAGTCTAAAATGCTGGCGCTTATGGGTTTCTAAAATTCTTGCATCTCAAGGGGATTGGTAGCTGAAATCCGAAATACAGGTTCTTCCTAGTTTGGATCCAGACGCTAAAACTTTTTTATATGTCATTAAAAACGGCAATTTTATAGTTACGGTACCTATTATAATTATTAAAAAAATAGTACATAATGAAGCACGTACAAAGAAAGTCGCTGTGGGGTCACTTTACAAACTTCTTTCGAGGTCTCTGCCAGTTGGCTTCGGTCCCTGTCATGCTTTTCAAAGGTTCTCTGAAAACTACCCAGTATTTTAGGGTCCTAGGTAGGTTTTCTGGTCCTGAGATGTAAGAGTCATGGTTTTTTTCATAACACCGGCCTCGTCTAGTTCAAAATGACGAAAACAAAAATTGACGTGTAAAAGTGTTTTTTTAACCTACTTACAAAATAAATATCATTTATCATTAACTATTATTTTTATCCGTTTCGTTCACAGAATGTCAGTTTGTTTAATGTCTGAGAGCTAGCACAGTATTGATAGATAAATTGACGTAAAAGAGCTGTCTCGCTGAGAAACTCAAGTCTCACCACCTAAGATACCTACGTGTGAAGTTACTTGAAGCAAATATCATTCCCCTTACATCTGGACAGTAGGAAATGAAATATACGTCCAGTGAATAGTGAACGAACTAACAGCGTGTCAAGCTAAAGTTGAGAACTCGTACTAAAGCGTCGGGTTTGAATTTAAATCCAATTTTCTATTTTGACTCTACTTTGCAAGTTCTCTATTTGAATGAGCTCTTCTGGGTTAGTACGACTGCTACTGCTTTTATTGACATCTGGTTCGCGGGGAGCTACATGTCTCTTTCTGATTATTGACGTTCATAAGTTTATTTGATGTATCTCATTTTAGTGTATTCTATTTTTGGTGAGCGAAATAAATAAAATCTATAAATCTAACATATTTACTGGAGGTAATTTTCGCTTTGACCTTTAACCGTTTTATGTGAAAGTAAAATAAATGAATTAAATGCTTTCGGTATGAATCACAAGCACAGAATGATTAGTTGCGGTTTGCGTATTTTCACGAACTTGACGCGAACGAAGTCGCGGGCAACAGCTAGTTAAATAATAACAACTTTGTTTCTGGAGACCCACATAAACATTAAACTAGTTTATATTTTATTTGGCACACCTTTTTTTAATTTTCTGGGCAAAACCTTCAAAAGGCGCTTGGACTTTTGGGGGAAACACCAGCCTCCCTAGCCAAGTTACAACCGTTTCGTGTCGAATCCATTCTCCAATCGGTAACGTCTCGGTGTCAGCAATTGTAGAAAATGATAAGTTGGTAGCCATGTTGACGCGCCTGTATCGGTCGCTCGACCTACAATGTCGTTCTACAATAACAAAGGAGATAGCGTTGAACATTGTAGAAACGATAACAATTAATTCTATCATTTTGAACGATGTGAACTTGGCTACGAATTTTCTATTTGTTTGTTCTGACCACGTGACTTAATGTTGGTATGATGTAATTTCCATACATTTGATTAGTTATCGACTAGCGTTAACGATTGCAGATTATCAACTTGGCTAGAGGTGAAGGGAATGTGGGATTCTAATCTCACGAAAACCACGCCGCTGATCACCATTAGCATATGAAAAGGGCCCTGTTCGACTTATTTGCCACACCTCTACAAGACATGGCCAACTGATTTTGAAAAGGACAGTCTAAATGTAAAACTATTGCGTTCAGAATCCTGTTATTTCTACTCCGTACTTTCACTTCTCTTGTGAATCATGTAGTAAAATAATTTTATTTAATTCAGTTCGCTCTCTCATTGTTTTTCTATTGTGTCTCTTATTACGGTATTCGAAAGGTTAAAATCTTATGAATTTTTCAAATCCGTTCAAAATTAAGCATGTTCGAAAATTTTAAACGTGATGGAAGAGAAAACTGTCAAGAAACAGACAAGTATGAGCACCAACAGTCATGCTGCTTACTTTGCATGTCTACTTGAAAGAAAGAAAAAGAAAGAAAGAAAGAAAACGGTTATTTGAGACTTGCATAGAACAAACAACAATAATAGAGGCCAAAAAAGCTCCACTTGCACTTATAACAAAACTATTATGTCGATAATTTATATGCTAGAGGTACACGTCAGTGCGGACTATGGCAGAATAATTTACTTGGCACATTAAATTAAAATTTAGACATAAGTTCGGTGCTATCAATATTAATATTTGAAATACGCTGTTAGGCCCTAGCTCCCGAGCAGTGCCATAAAACAGTGATTTTCGAAGCCTACTTCTCGGTAACGACTAGGTCTATATGTTTGAAAAATTAAATATTATAGATTCATATATAACATTATCAACATATATTTTTTTCATATGACTAATACTTTTGCCAAAAACATAAATTAAGGATATCATATTTTTTTGTTTGTTTTCCTTACTCCTTTCAAATCGCTTTGATCTTTAAAAATATGTTTACACAAAAAATTTGCTGGTTAAGTGCTCTTCAGAATGTACATAGCATATGTAAATCAATCACCATTCATCATTTCAGCCGACAGAGGTCCACTGCTGGACACAGGCCTCCCCCAAATGTCGCCACAAAGAACGGTCCTGTGAGTCTTGCATCCATCGGGTTCCCGCAATCTTCACCAGGTTATCGGTCCACATTGTAGGGAGCCTACCAACACTTCGTCTTCCGGTACGCGGTCGCCACTCCAGAACCTTTCGGCCCCAACGGCTATCTGTTCTGCGAGCAATGTGCCCTGCTCATTGCCACTTAAGTTTGGCGATTCTTCGTGCTATGTCGGCAACCTTGGTTCTCCTGCGGATATCTTCATTTCTGATTCGATCATTTTTCATATTTCGCAAATAAAATGTATTTAAAGGTCTATCGATGTCTATGTGGGCGCAGGCCGCAGTACGAGTATGTGTGCATTTAACTACGGCCAGAAGTTCAAGGGACTATACGCTATAAATTAATTAATACACCTTTGAATATACCTACACCTCTATTTAAATATAAATACACGCGTGTTGCTATGTGAGAAGTGGTAGTAGTTACGTCTCTAGTTCTCCATTTTGGAGAACCAGAGGCGTAGTTTTTAGTGATGACACAGTGTTGACAAAGTTTTAGTTCTAAAAACACTGGTTAGTACCAGTGTCTACATAGTATCTGGTTTTCGATACAGAATACAGTCAATTTCTTATTCATTAGAATGAGGATGTAACACATTATAATATTTTTTCGATATTTGGTAGCAAGTGTATTATGTATTTAGCCTTCTCGGTAAGCTTCGCAATGGTACAATACAATTTACAGCTGTATTTTACCGACATCACATCTTTTTCAATAATTTCATATATTTTCCAAAATTGTGTAAATACTTAAAATACAAAAGTAGTCCAATTTCCACAAGCAACTAATTTGAGAATTATTGAAACACCAACTGAACTTCACTCAAAAAAATCCTGTCAAAAACCACTCTACGTATATTATTCTTATCAGCTAGTCTGTTTCTTTATTATTCATTCTTTATTCTTTATTGTACACACAAAACTTAACTACAATACATGGATTTGATAATTTATGTACAAAGGCGAGCTTAACTCAACAATGAGTTTTCTCCCAGCAAACCTTTGAGTGACAGAGAGAGATCACAATCGAGGGTAGGATCCAGTGTACAACGTAAACATACATAAATACGTCTAATATATATATATATATATACATACATACAGATATAATATATATAACAACTATGTCAATTGTCCTTTTTTTTAAAATTATTGTTGATCCTATATCAATTTGTACAAACCAAAATATGAAAAGGTCAGTGATAATTTGGTTGATGTTAGTGTTTGCAACTATTAGTTTCCAATGTCCCAATTTCACAGTCAATTTGCGGGTTACCTCAACCGCTAACAATTAACCCGAAAACTTTGTTATTATTAGGCTACTACAACTAATATTATTGCAATATATATAATTTTAATACTCGTATCCTATTTCATCTAGTACCTTAAGTGGCAATGGGCAGGGCACATTGGTCGCAGAATGGATGGCAGTTAAGGCCGAAAGGTTCTGGAATGGCGACCAGGTATCGTAAGACGTAGCGTTGGAAGGCCTCCTATAAGGTTTACCGATGACCTGGTAAGGGTTGCGGGAATCTGATTGATGCGAAACGCACAGGACCATTTATTGTGATGACACTTGCGGGAAGCCTATGTTCAACAGTGGACGTCTGTCGGCTTAAATGATGATGATGATGATGATTTCATCTAGTAAATAAATATCGATAGCAAAATCCCACCATTTTTAATTTAATAACTCTAAACCTATTTTGTTTTTTATTTTATTTTTTTCTCATGTTTTATTCATAAATATTGTGGCGACCATGGAAGCCACATTAATACTACTAACTTGCAAACTGGCAAGATATACTTTTAAGGTTTATGTTTAAAAAGTTTAGGATTGATTGATTAAAAAACAATAGAGTTAGGGGGATGTCAATAAAAATCTAGACGTAATTTTATATATAAAATGTATTAGAAAGTGCTTCATACAATATAATAAC
Organism: Mythimna vitellina; assembly: GCA_949316375.1. Lineage (NCBI taxonomy): Eukaryota > Metazoa > Arthropoda > Insecta > Lepidoptera > Noctuidae > Mythimna > Mythimna vitellina. The sequence continues at coordinate 1,982,024 of OX438699.1, read as the reverse complement.
AGTATAATTGAACCAGAAGCTTTTCATTTGCGTCTCACGTATCACAATATTTAACAGCATCAAGCACATTGAAAATCGATCATCAATTTGCAAATCTCGAAGGTGAAAAGAGCGTAAAAATAATTGGTACGCCTAAACTTGAACGTACACATCTGTAGATATTGCGAAATTATGTTATGTGAGTATATAATATACAGTCGATTCGTTTATACCTTCGTCAGTTTTCAAATTCTTTCCGTTCTCTAATCAATATCATGACGACTTAAAATGTCAGGCGTGAGAGAAAGAGTGATGGACCTATACACCCTATATTGCTCCATTCCTTTAACAGTTCAGTTTAGGTCGTAAAATAGATTACGTTAAGAGCTCTTGGTAGGGCCTCTGAATGCTAGTAGGAATGGCGGGCAGTCGCCTCTTTCGGCGAAACAGTAATGCTAGCAAAGGAGGAACCTGCACACCAGAGGCGATGGCCTTAGCTTAATAGCCCGTGCCTACGGTGGCCGAAAATCGGGATCAGGATCCCGGCGGCTGGAGTGTGAGGGCCAAACCCTCGCGGGTGCATGTGTGGTCTCTTCTTTCGCAAAAGAAATCGACTGCCTGCCACTCCTCCTCGCTTCGGACCACGGTCTGTACCAAGACCCGGCGCAAGTTATCGTTACTGCCGATCTAAAGGCAGTAACGATGTGATGACGACGTATCTGTTATTCTAAAACGTCGATCGCCCCATAACCGTCCGGACCAAGCCCACGTGGTCGACGGCGTGTAGTGTTCGATGCGCGCCTCAAGGAGATATCAGCAACCGTAGGGGCCAAGCAGGGTCGAAGTCAGTCCGACACGCCCTCGCGCTCCGTCCAAGAGAGTTGTCATTAGATATTTTTCTACCCAAAAAAATAAAATAAAACATATTTGTCGCCACATTATTTAGTCAAATACTGCATTGTAAACTATACTTGATCACTTGAAAACATTGGTTGAAATATTGAAAATAACCTTTCAACAAACTCTAGTTGACATCAAAAGCTTTTGAGTGGGCTGGCCATTTTAGAAAATATAGGTCAAAACTGGTTTATTTCATTATTTATTTAATTATCAATTGCTTGTTGTACTTACAGTAGGCGCCAAAGCGTATAGCAAGCCAACAATCTATGAACTTAAAAACTTTAGTATAAACATTGAGCAGCTCTGCTGTTATATAAAAATAATTATGTAGAATTTCGGTTCTTGAGCAATCAAGGCGATTGTCAATATCATATGTTAGTGACACTCTGTTGTCATCCTGAAACATTCGTGATGCGTCAGTATGACGGTAACCAACCGGAACAGATGCAAATAAATTCAGACCTTAAGGTGACGAACCTATTTCAATTGTGACTGTATTTGGAAGCGATAAAATACGAGTAGAGTCTGTGCGGAAAGTAAATAGTCCTAAGATTTGAGGGCGCTGCTATATATAAATATCGTTTTTGTTATGTTGACAACATTTTAACGTCATTATAGTACGACTGTTACATCTTGATATTTTGAAACTATGTTAGACTAACTTCTCCCAGCAGCTCCACCCTCTAATAAAAATTATCCTACTTGTTGAATTTGCTCACGTGATGAAACTGCAAAATTATAGCTTATAAGATATATTATTGCAAAGTTTATCATTAAATTCATTCGTCCAGTAGTTTTTGCGTGAATGACTAACAAACATCTATACATACATCCATTCATCCTCGCAAACATTCGCATTTATAAAATTCGTGGCGAACGCCGGCGTACGCTCGGTCATTGTCTTTCTATTGTGTCTCTAATTACGCTACTCAAAAGGTTAATTTTATAAATGCGAAAGTTATATAAACGAAGCCACAGGTAGAAGCTAGTTAAATAGATTTGTGAATTGATGTAAGGTGCAGTTTAAATTAAAGTTAGGTATAAAGAATATGACTAAAAATTTATTTGAATATAATTGTACATTATGATAAACTGTGTAAGTACAGTTGGTGATCAGCGCTGAGGTGGTATTTACTTGTGTCCCGAAGGCGAGGTTCTTGCTGAGGACGGATGGCGCACTTATCAAAATCAAGATGACTTTTTTTGGTCTTCTTTAACGCTTTTTTTCTGGTTTGCACCACACGCCGTTATTTATGGAATCATTTTTTTTTATTTTAGAAACAGTACTTACTTACTAGTAAAGGTACTTACTTACTTTGAGAGCAGTGGTGGCCGAGTGGTAACGGCCCCGACTTACGAGTTGTAGGTCGCGGGTTCAAACCCGGCCAGGAGCATTACTTTGTGTAATTTGTTTCATCACCATTGCTCTCAAAACGGTGAAGGAAAATATCGTGAGGAAACCGGCATGTCTTAGAAACAAAAAATCGAAGACATGTGACATCCACCAAACCGCACTGGGCCCGCGTGGTGCGCGAACATTATAAGGTCGACTATGCTATGCTACCTTTACTTAAAGCTGAAAACAAATATTTTAAATAAGTATATACGCATTATAAATATAAAGTATCAACACTATTTACACCTACTTTCGAAATCATTGACTGAAACCAAATAAACAAATATTACCATGTTTAAATGAATTTCCTTTTAATTTACACATATTTGGAGATATAAACTCCGATTAGGGGCCGGAGTTTACCTAGGAAGTCTATAAGCATTAAAATAAAACTATAATATATAAAAAAATAATACCGGTCATCACTGCAACTCGGTTTGTGACCTTATTTATAAGTCAATAAGGGTTTTTTTGCCACTTTTTCGTTTTGACAGAACTTTATAATATTAAATACTAGCTTCTGCCTGCGGCTTCGCTCGCGTGGAAATAGGTTTCTCCATACAAACTTCAAACCCCCGTTTAACCCCTTTAGGGGTAAAATTTCGTAAAATCAGTTCTTAGCGGATGTCTACACCCTATAAGGAACCTACCTGCCTGCTAATTTTAAGTTTGTAGGTGTTGTAGTTACAGAGATTTCGTGATTAATCAGTGAGTGGAATTTCGATTTTATTTAGATAGATTACCTCTCTTGTGCAGCTGTTTACGGTTTTTCCTTGTTTTGACAAAATTTAGATTGATCTTCAAAAACTCTTAATTAATGGCATTTGTGGAAAAGACACCACAATTTTGCCAAAAACACGTGTATACTGTTGATAGACCATCAAACGCTGAAGAGTATTTAGCGTGAATTAACAGTAAAATTAATATATATATTTATTTATTTATTTGTTTATAACTTTTGTACTATTGTGTTGCATGAAGTTCTATTCATGCAATACAATAGTACAAAAGTGGACTTAATGCCTCTCTCTGCTCTCTTAATGTTATATATTCTAAACATGAAAGTTCAAAATATAAGAATTTCTTTTCAGACTCAGCATTAAAACCAGACCACAGACTATGACTATGTAATGTAAGTACATAGTCTATCAATCATAGTGATAGTCTAATTACAATAAAATAACAAACTTTGTCAACACGAAATGAAATTTTACACTCGATGGAAGGCTAGGTTAGATTGCCATACAAAAACCTTAACGTTAATTTCACTTTAGGCTACAACCATTATTTTATCGCACAGAGTCTATATAGTACATAATATACAATCGACATTACATAAGAATACTTTCAGGGATATTTTATCGCGTAAAAGGGTGGTTTTATAAGAGAATTTATTGCTGAAACTCGTAACTGTAACCGATACGGATAAATAAAAAAAATGGTTAACTGTGTGACTATACGTATAATGTACGAGTAACAAAAGAAGGAATTGGAGAGATTGGTAGTGTTAATTCTTGTAAGTTTAGTTTGAGCAAGGTTCTAAAATTAATGCTACCTAGCATTAATTAATTCTCTCCAATTCACTTTTTTACAACATTTATAGGTATATGTGTTGTAAAAGAGTGCTTTTATAGATTGGACAGCAAGATATAGTGATCCTATAGCTGTTAATGGTTATTTGATTAATTTCTCATTTTATTAAAGGACCTCATTTACGGCCTAAAACAAAACTGGGCAAGTGCGAGTCGGACTCGCGCACTGAGGGTTGCGTACAAACTTGAAAGTAAATTGTGGTTTACGATTTATGACGTATTAAAAAAAACTACTTACTAGATCTCGTTCAAACCAATTTTCGGCGGAATTTTGCATGGTAATGTACATCATATATTTTTTTTTAGTTTTATCTAGTGCTTGACTGCGATCCCACCTGATGATATAAGCAGTGTACATTGATGTGATCGCTGATGTTGAATTGCACTATTTAATCACGGAATCACGGCATGACGGAATCATGCCATTTGCTGTCACAGCATTCAAGTCAGTTTAACTACCAAGGCATGTCAATAGATATTTCGAACACAGTAGGGGTTTAGTCTGATGCTCATTTTCGCTCCACCAAGATTCCGGTCTGACAAAAAAATGTTTTTCCGTAAGTGACACCTGAGGGCAAATTGAGGTGTGTTGTATGCATTCGGGGATGCTGTAAAACGTGCTAAGGCCAGACGTGGACATTATCATTTCAGCTGAAAGACATCTACAGCTGGACCTCCCATTCATCTTTGCATCTCACATTCATCGAATTCTCGTGACCCTCACCATGTCGTCAGTCCACCTTGTGGGAGGCCTTCCAACGCTGCGTCTTTCGGTATGTGGTTGCCTCTTCGGAACTTTTTGGTCGACCAACTGCCACTTAAAATTGGCGATTCTGCGAGCTACGTGGGTAACCTTAGTTCTCCTGCTGACAACTATATTTCTGATCCGATCACACAAGGAAACTCCAAACTACAAACCTCGAAAGTTATTACATAAAACGTAACAAAAAACAACCCAGTAGAACCCAAAAGCATATCAGGCTTTTGGGTTCTACTGGGTTGTTTTTTCATTCATCCACGTTATCCAAAAAATCGAATGAAACATCCTCTAGAGACCGATTATCCTTTGTCCTCGCCCCAATTAAATGGTACAAAATACTCATCTATCATCCCAACCGAAGGTACATATGTAACCTTTAACGGTAACAATCCTTTTGTTATTGAAATGTATGGAAATCGGATACCCAGCCGTAATTGTGGTAGTGGAATAATATTTTTCCCGCCTATCCGTATGTTCACTGTCTGTTGCGAAATGGGTCGGTTTTTTCCGCTTCAAGTGTATTTATTCGCCTGTTGATCTAGGAGTGAAAAAATATCAGCTGGTAGCTATATATATAGATATAAAGAGTGGGTGTAGCTTTTATAGTTTTTGTGTAGTTTGTGAGTAGGCAGAATAAATTTATAGAATGATTAGCCCCGCCTGTGGCTCCTATCGTGTGATATAATAGTCCCGCAAATCTCCATTGAAAAAGAGGATCCTTCGACCGGACGGGTGTTTTTTTTTTTTTTTTTTTTTTATTGGGTGGGAAAATCATCCTAATGACATCCCCGCTCTTGGGCGGAGCGGGAGATAGTGTCAGACTCTTACTGACTAAAAACCCACTCCTGTTCCTTCGTTGCCTTCGTCCCAGGGCCCCGGGTTCCGCTTTCACACTACCCGTGGCCCCAGTAGGCTTCGACCCTGCTGGGCCCCTACGATTTGCTGACATCTCCTTGAGGCGCGCGTGGAACAAAACGCGCCGTCGACGACTTGGGCTCGGTCCGGACGGTTACCGGACGGCCAGACGGCGAGCCACCCATTGCTCGCCGTCTGCAAGCCCGCGCCTACGGTGGCCGGAAATCGGGATCGGAATCCCGGCGGCGGTTGGAGCGTAAGGACCGTTGCCTCACGCGATCGGCCGCCTCCTTAGCTAGCATTACTGCTTCGCAGAAAGAGGCGACCGCCTGCCACTCCTCCTCGCTCCGGAGCATGGCCTGAACCAAGGCCCGACGCGAGAGATCACCGCCGCCGATTGCCCTCACGAGGTCACGGCGTTGCTCTGCCCAAGCGGGGCACACCTCCACCGTGTGCTCCACCGTGTCCTCCGGGTGGGCCACACAGTGGCGACACCCGGGCGTCGTTTCCGCACGAATCCGGTGCAGGAACCTCCCGAACTTACCGTGTCCGGTGAGGACCTGCGTCATGCGGAATGTGAGGACGCCGTGAGGTCTTTCCAACCACGCCTCAAAGAGGGGACTTACCGCCATAATTGTGGCGTGCCCAGCACGGGGTCGCGACAGTCGCTGTCGCCATTTCTCCATGAGAACTCGCCGGAACTCTGTCCGCCATGCCGCGATTTGTTGCGGCAGCGGAGTTTCGCCCCGGCGTTGCATCTCCATGCGCCGTTCGTGCATGAGTGCAAGGACTGTTGCCTCCAGTTCCCATGGTCGCTGGCAAGCAAGAAGGGTCGCCGCTTCGCGGGAAATCGTCCGGTATCCTCGCACCATCCGTATGGCCATGACCCTCTGGCACGCGTTCAGCCGGGCCGCCGGCTGCTTCCGCAGCCCCGGCGCCCACACCGGCGCGCCATAAAGGGCCATGGACCGAACGATCCCCGCGTAGAGCCTCCGGCAGGAGGCGTCTGGACCCCCAAGGTTGGGCAGGAGCCGCGAGAGAGCAGCCCCAGTCCGATTTAGTTTGGGAGCCAGACGTCGGAAATGCTCGTCGAAATCCCATCGGCTGTCGAGAACGAGTCCCAGGTACTTCATCGTTGACCCGACGCCGATGTGGACTCCTCCCACCGTTAGCCGGGAACCCGGTGGTGGCGCGTTCCGAGGGCCGTGAAAGCACATGGCCTCGGACTTGTGCAATGCCACCTCGAGTCCCAGCTCCTGGATCCTGCCAACGACTGTCGCGACCCCGCGTGTCGCTAGTTCGACCGCCGCCTGGTACGACTCTCCCCGCGCCAGGACCAGCGTGTCGTCTGCGTAGCAGACCACGCTGACCCCGTCAGGGAGGTCGCCGCGCAGCACGTAGTCGTATCCGATGTTCCACAAGGGCGGCCCTAGTACCGATCCCTGCGGAACACCGCACGACATCTCTCGACGTTCCCACACCCCCTGGTGACCAGGGTAGGTTATGTACCTGTCTGACAGGTACGCCTCGACCACACGACAGAGGTAGTCGGGCATCCGGTGATACCGGAGTGCCCTCCCAATGCTACTCCAAGGCAGGGAGTTGAAGGCGTTGGCGATGTCCAAAGACACCGCCACGACACACCTGCCCGACCGGACGGGTGTTGTGTCTGGTCTGGGTAACGGCCCAATTATTGGTTTCAGACTGTTGTATATGTTCTAATCGCACGGAGAACTCTGATACGGTGATTGAGGGTTTTGTCTTTTAGTTCCTATATGGCTACACAGATGTCGCTCGACTCTTACCTTTATAAATATGGTAGTCTAAGGTACAAGCAAAATTTATATTGAATTTTTTAACATAAATCTGTTAATGGGAAACAACAAACACACATACTAGCATACAAACGTTTACTTTTATAATATTATTTTAAATTAAATCAAGGTATCATAAATACACAAGACTACGATCATGATAATAAAAATAATCTAGTGTGTTATCTGAAGAAAAGTCTTCGACCCTTAATGGCTGGAAGTTTAATATTTCTTTTTTTATTATTGATAGCCGACGATGGAGTACGCTTGCCTAGAAGTAACCTATTCACTCTTGACTTAAAGACCCCTAGGTTGTAGCTATCAGGAAACACATACTCCGGCAGGGAATTCCACTCCTTAGCTGTACGCATAATGAATGTGTTCCCAAAACGCTTTGTACGTATATTGTTGGAATTTATTAGGTTTTCTTTTTCAATTTTTATTGATAAGGAGTTTTTATCCACTTGGATATGTCAAACCCTTTTAGCCTCTAGTTTATTCACACACAACTAAAGGTATCTATATCTACAAAGTTTGTACACTATATTTTTATTATACAACAACTTTTTCCCGGCTCTGGGTGTCTTGTTTGTGAATGCACCCATGATGCAGGAGCAATAATACTACCAACCCAGGTTGTTTGGAAAACTGTATCAGTATCCTAATACATCAATATCCAGACTAATGTGTTCTAGGTAACTTTACATAAGTAGGATTGCAGGGAGATTAAAAAATTCTTTGCCCAGCACTGCGCAATAGTACAGGTACGGTTGGTGCAGTGATTTTACGATTGACTGCTGCACTATGTGGCGTGAGTTCGATTTCCATATAAAATAATAAATAAATTTAGTTAAAATTTTATACTTATTTATAAAATGCAAAATTAAAAAAAAATATTTAAGTATATTTTTTTTATCTTTTTTTTTTCAATTTAACTATAAAATTCAATAGTACAGGTACGGTTGGTGCAGTGATTTTACAATTGACTACTGCACTATGTGGCGCGGGTTCGATTCCCGCACGAAACAAATATTTGTATGGCCTATAGATAGTTGTTCCGAGTCTGGGTATCTTTTGTTTTGTGAACCTATACGACAGGAGTAGTTTCCTAATATGGAACAATGTTTTATTAAAAAAAATAGTTATGAAACTTTAAAATAATTATTTTCCAATGTAACCAAATCTTTGTCTCCAGAACCGGCAAGCTCCACTACCCTACAGACGTGTGCGGGCCACTCTTCGAGGAGGAGCTGGAGTTCTGGGGCCTGGACGCCAACCAGGTGGAACCCTGTTGCTGGATGACGTACACACAGGTTAGTCAATAATACAGAAAGAAATGAATTGTCCGAAGTGAGCACATGCACTTTAAAGTACCTAATGAACGCTACTGGCGGTGCTATTATTAAAAATATTATTATACACATCTATAAATCATCATCATCATTTCAGCCGAAAAACGTCCACTGCTGGACATAGGCCACCCCCAAGTGCCGCCACAATGAACGGTCCTGCGCGTCTCGCATCATCACATTGCTCGCAGAACGGATGGCCGTTGGGGCCGAAAGGTTCTGGAATGGCGACCACGTACCGACCGGAAGACGGCGCCTTGAAAGGCCTCCTACAAGGTGGACCGATGACCTGGTAACGGTTGCGGGAGTACGATGGATGCGAGACGCACAGGACCGTTCATCTATAAATAAAATCAAACAATTTATTTTGCTAGAATATGAGTATGCGTGTATTCTCCGTCATATTCAACCATAATCACGTGTGCAAAAATCGACTATTTCTAAGTAAAAGGCAATCCTAAAAAAATATTAATTTTAACTACAAAAAAAAAAACTAAATTTAGTCATACCATAAAGTATTAATGTCAAGATAGAAACTACCATTAAAATGTCAAGATACCCATTATACAATTGTTACAAATAATACAAAAATGCCAATAGGCAAAAAATTAAATGTTTAAAATATCAAGAAAATTAAAAAATATAAAATAATTGTTTTTAAACAATTATTTTAAAACGGTATAATTTTATCTTTATTTGCCCGGCTACAAATGTGGAAAAATCAACCACCTTGTTTACAAAAACTGATTACGTATGCAACGCACTGCTAATAAACGTATCTTTTGTTGGTTTTGATGGCTTAGCTAAGTTGATAATCTACGAACAAACAAATGATAGTAGAACACTTCAAATGTATGGGAATGACATCATCTCAACGCTCATTCACGTGGTCAGAACGAAGGAATCGGATGCGTTGTCGACTCGAGGCGATCGACGAAAGAAAATCAAAGCAGAACGGTACAAACATGACAGAAGAGTAGTGGAAAACACAATCATTACACTAACATTTTAAAGGCGAAAAGTTATGTATGTATAAGTATGTGTGTTTTTTACTTCTTCACGCTCTGACAGCTGAATGAATTTGGATTAAACTAGGCACAAGGGTAGACTATGTACTGGAATAGGACATTAAAATAGTTTTCGATTTTGACATGGGCAAAGACACTGACAGAAACTAGTGTTTTATAGACCACATCACATAAAACACAGTTATTAAACTAGAAAATAAAGAAGCAGTTACTACCAAAAAAGATTCATCTGGCACTGACATTATTATCACTAGTGAATCAGAACTTGTATCTATTCTTAAAGTCACGTTGGATATATTTTTAGGATTCCTATCAGCTCCTCCATTCGGTAGTGAATCTAATAATTCATGAATATGCTAACCAGATCTTGACTGGAATTTTAGAAAAGTTTCTAGCTGAAAGAGATCAGAGTACAAAAACACAATAATGTTCGAAGCTAATCTAATATTATAAATAATGATGAAAACAATACTGCTGCTTGAAGGTCTTCGGAACAAAAAAGTATTATTGGATCAATTGATCGTCTTGTGTTATTGCTATGTTGTGTGGCTTCTATAAGAATTTTATGTTGAAAGTTTAGATTTCAAAATATAGATGAGACCACAATGAGACTTATAATAAAATAACCACATAGGTCATGGCTACTTATTGTCAAAAAAACTAAACTATGTGTTTCTATACACTTTTTTTTTGGTGGGAAAGTCATCCAACGAAATCCCCTGCTTTTGAGCGGGGCTGGAGGGTGTCTCAGACTTTTACTGACTAAAAACCCACTCCTGTTCCTTCGTTGTCTTTTATACCGGGGCCGAGTCTTCATTTCAGAATCAGACCCTAGGCCTCAGTAGACTTCGACCCTGCTGGGCCGTAGGGGATTTGTAAGCAAAAGTGACTGGTACGTGAGGGCCGCTACCTCGCGCCTGCACTTGTGGCCTCCTCCTTTGCTAACATTACTGCTTCGCACGATGAGGAGGCGACCGCCTGCCACTCCTCCTCATTTCGGACCATGGCCTGTACCAAGGCCCGGTACGAGAGATCATTGCCACCGATCTCCCCCACGAGAACACGGCGGTACTTTGCCCAAGCGGGGCACACCTCTACCGTGTGCTCTACCATGTCCTCTTCTTTACACTTAAAGGGGCTTAAACTTTTCCCAAATACCTAACTTTTAAGCTACGTTCAGTTAAAATGATGAGTAGAAACTATAAGTAGTTCAAATGAAACTTTGACCGTCTTTACTACCTAGTTTGTAGAGAGTTAATATTTTCAAAACATTGGAAGCGTTTTCACCAAGAATTTATGACTGTTGAAGATCAGCAACAAAGATTTTGATATGAAAACATATATCAGGGATTACTGTTGGTCTATTATAAGAAAAACTTTAAGGAAATAGATATATTGTAAAAGCGGATAATTTGGCCGATTTTTTTTGTATAACTATTTCCAAAACAAACAATAACTAAACATTGACAGCCAGTTAATAAAATTGTGTAAACTTGTTTTTGTTTTTTCCAACTATGTCCTCGACGTTAGCTTCCATCTCAGTTTTTAAAGGAATTAAATGTCTGTCAGAGTTCTACAAGGCAGTTACTAATGTACATACTATTTGTTAAGACAAGACAGATTAATAACCACGGACAAATAGGCTTCTTCAGTATTTCCTGTCATCATTCTAGCCAGAAAACGTCCATGACAGCTGTACATAGGCCTGTTCGTCCTGCAAACTTCACATTCATGTGACCCTTACCAAGTGGTCAATCCACCTTGTGGGAAGCCTTCTAACGTTGCATCTTTCAATATGCAGTCACCTCTCCAGAATCTTTCAGCTTTGATCGACCATCTGTTCTGCAAACAATATGCCTGGCCCACTAGTATTTAAAAGCGATACTTCGGATTAGGTCAATAACCTAAGTTCTCAAGTGGATGTCTTCATTTATGAATTTCCTATATCACCAATAAAATGCAGTTCTGTACTCATATATTCGTTTTCTGTGTTTTCAGTGTTTACTTCTCCATACATAACTCAAAGTTTCCTCGTTTGCCCGGTTTTGCCGACATGTCTACAAACTACACATAACGGATGACTTATAAAGAAGTTTTAAAAGCTACCCAAGGAAATCCGGCAAGAGACTTGGCACTATCCATATGGAGTAGCTATGAATACAATATTAGAAAAGTTGTAGAAGCTGCAATATATGTTCCTAATGAGCATACAAGTTGAAAGTTTAGAATTTAACGATGGTTCCAGTTATTAAAACTAAATTTATAAATGCTCGAAAGTACAAACCAAAGTTTGTGTAAATTCTTCACGACTGATATTTTGATTCCAAAAATGATAACCATGACAGATTTCTCTCATAAAATTAATATATACTTACTTGTACCGTATCGTTTCTGTTATTTTTTTAATGTGACACTGACTTGTGCATGCATCAAAATGCCGCAGTATGCAGCAACATTTACGCCCGACTTTTAAATCCAAACGCGAAGTTTTACTCGTTCATGTGGATTAACCAACACGTTCATTTTAACATTTATAGTCCTTTGCATTGCTTTGCTTTGAAATAGTTTTTACAAATTTTCACCATAAAAAATATTACTTTAAAATTCTATGATATAAAATATGACGATTATTCAAATATTCTATTGTTTTTCTTAAACCTACTAGTACATTTTACGAATAAAACTGCCAATATACAAAATAAATATAAAACCCGTCATAACTTGAACTTTGTGCATGAACTCGCTTTAAATTGACACAAAAGTAGAAGTATTATTCTAGACAGAAAAAAAAAAAACACAAAAAGAAGACAATGCCCTCTAACAAACTATCATAATATGAGGGTGTCACGTAACAATAAAAACCCTAAACAAAACTTTACACTCCCAACCACCACTATGACAACATTTTACACTGCGGTGCAAATACACGACATATTACGAGCTCGGTATTCCGAGAGTGCAGTTTATTGTGTGCTGCAGTGTACGTGACGAATATGTTAGCATGTCATTCGGACGCGAAGCGCTGGTGAAATGGCCTTGGCAAATAAATGCTTATCTTGTTGCTAACTCGGTATAAATATTTGGATTTGAATTTGTTTGTCGCTAATCTAAATATCCTATCAGGAGATTTGATCAATCTGAAAGCCGTATGGAATAAGCTAGAGCTTAATTATCGAACCAAAAATTCTTCGATTTGAGTCTCGTTTTTAAAATGTGAAATCATTTAATCACTTCTCCAGCTCCAGGGTGTAGCGAGAGGGCGTGTCTTGAACAGATAGAGAGAATTTTACTTACTCCAACCAGACCTATATTCCTTGGTCGCAATGAATATAGGTGTGGATTGACTGCTGAGCATATACCGATTTGCTAAAATTTCTTTGAGGAAGGCGCGTGAAACACTACGCGCCGGCGCGACAACTCGGGCTCAGCTCGGGCAGTTACAAGAAGGCTCGACAGACTGGAACGTTTTATAGGATCTAGCAATGTATTCCACACACGAGCAACCTGGACAGCAAAGGATTTACCCAAGAAAGTTGTGGAGTGCAATAGCATACTATATTCCTTCTTTGCCCTTTGCGATCGAGGACCATGGGTTTCCCTTTCACAAGTTAACCCATGGCCCCATTAGACTGTGGCCCTGTTGGGCCCTTACGGTTTTATTGTCATGTCGTGGAACAATCCGCGCCGTCGACGACTTGAGCTCAGCGCGGAAAACTACCGTACGCATTGTTCGTCGTCTGCGAACCCACACGCCTACGATGGCTGGAAGTCGGGGTAGGCTTAGGGATGAAGATGTCCATTCCCTAACCTGTGCAGTCGCCTCCTTCGCTAGCATTACTGCTTCGTAAAATGAGACGATCGCTGCCCAATCCCCGTCGCTCGAGACCATGGCCTGTACCAGTGCTCGGCGTGAGAGGTCGCCGCCACCGAGCGTCCCCACGAGTACACGGCGATGCTCCGCCCAAGTGGGGCACACCTCCATCATATACTCCACCGTATACTCTGAAAAGTCCACACAATGGTGACACCTGGGTGTTTCTTCTTCACGAATCAAGTGCAGGAACTGAACTTACCATGTCCGGTGAGGATCTGCGTCATGCAGAAAGTGAGGATACCGTGACGTCTTTCCAGGCACTCTTCAAAGAGGGGACTTACCGCCATAATTATGGTATACCCAGCACTGGGTTGCGACAGTTACTGTCGCCATTCCACCACGAGTTACTATCGGAAGTCTGTACACCATGCCACGACTTGGCATGATCACATCTCCACGCGCAAATCGTGCATGCGTGCAAGGACTGTTGCCTCCTGATCCTAAGATGGCAGATCAGCAAGGAGGCTCGCCACTTCGCGGGAAGCCATGCGGTAGCCCTGCACTTACCATCATGATTATTGTGTTCCCAAAGGTACATTTGGATTGTAAAATTATGTTATTAGGATCTCGATATACCTCTCTTAAGAATTTTGATACAACTATGCATTTTGTATGTGTGTGAAAGTGGATGCTTTTATCTACAAAAAAAAAAGTACTCAAGTTTAACTTAGCTCACTTAGTTCATGAACTAACATTTTTTTAAACTTGTTTTTGCTTTCCTATAAAGTGGCAAATTATGAGTTATATAATTTTTCACAGGAAGCACAGCTATACATTATGCATATAGCATTATACTGTAAAATACTAAATGAATAGGAAAATTGATTAAAGATCTTCGAGGGAAATATTATTCCGCTATTTTGCATTTCAACATACCCATAGTAATAAAAATGTTACATACTCAGATATAATAAAAAGAAAAGAAAAACATGCTGAACAACATATTCAAATAGCATTCCGCGACGATGGAAAATATTCTGAGATCCACAGTGATTGCGGTATCGTATACATTTGTATGTATTCACGCCCTTTCGTATATATGGGATGAATAGCATTATTGAAATTGGTTTGTTTATTATTATACAAGAATGTTCTAAAGCAGGATAAGAGATTGCCCAGAAAAATAAAGCTGGAAATGGTGTAGTATTCGACATGATGATATAATTGTACATAAAAATATGGAATAAAAACGCATATTGCACTAATGCATAAAAGTTGGGAAAAAAATAATAAGGAAACTTACAGGATCGGGAACAGGGTCTAGACTACCGGGATCGTCAAGGCCCAAACAGAGGAAATTCAAGTAAAAAATCATAAAAGCTGTATCGAGAAGTATCCCTTTCTGAATGCGGCCCTTGATACAGCCATCTAACGGCTTGCGGCTTGCGGCATGCGGCTCTTGAAGTGTTGATCAAGGCTCGTGATTATTAAGCTAATGGCTAACACAACTGTGGTTCCAATGATCGCTGCGTCCACATCCCACATGTCGAAATCCATGCGAGCTTAATCAGTGTATTTGATTTGCTTATCTTTCCCGGCTTTTATGAGGTCCGTGACATGCGAAACGGTTATGTTAACAATCATTGCGCATTTCTTGCTGGAGTCCACTATCTTTAATATAATAATAATATAATATAATATTCACACAACTATCACACAAAGCCGTCTAGTCCCAAGCTAAGCAGAGCTTGTGTTATGAGTACTAGATAACTGATAAACATACTTAAATATTTCTAAATACATACATATTATAGATAAATTACACCCAGACACAGAACAAATGATTGTGCTCATCACACAAAAATTTGTCCTGGGTGGGAATCGAACCCACGACCTCCGGCATAGCAGTCAGGACCACTAACCACTAGACCAACAGGCCTGTCAAACTCTCTCTCAGTCTGGCTGTGTCTTTATAGATTTTCGTATAGTTCTTCATCAATGCTTAATTATGATTGTAAATTGAGTATTGTAATAACGATTAATGTTTCAATAGCCTCAAAGAATTAATCAATACTATACCCATTTATTTTTAAGGTGGGAAATCATCCAATAAATTCTCGCGCTCTGGGTGGATCAGGAGGGCGAGTCAGACTTTTACTGACTAAAACCACACCTGTGTCCTTCAATTACCCTTTGCGTTCTAGGACTACGGGTTTCCTTTTCAGAAATTACCCATGGTCCTAGCTAGCGGGCATCGGCCCTGCTGGGCCCCTACGATTTGCCCATATCTGTTTGAGGGGCGCGTGGATCACTACCACTAACCGAACGCTACTCATTGCTTGACGTCCGCAAGATATATATCCATTGTTTTTATAGAAGCAATTAGAGAACGAAAAATGACGATGACGATGTTACCTTTAAAATCCAATTTAACGTTGATGGCAAAATATTCTCAATGCACCGCTCGTGAACCAAAACAAAAAATAAAATATTCCAATTACATTCCCAATGAAATGGGAAATTCAGGTCCAATGATTGCGGAGCCGATATTTTCCTATTATTTCGACCACTTCCCCGATACGAAATATTTTTGCGGTCTTACCCTCATATTTTATATCGTCGAAATCGAAACCTTTGTCCAATTAATTCTGTTTTTCAGCTTAAATGTGAAATTAAAATCGGTTCGGTCATGGCTTGTGATATTATATTAAATTATATCTGTTTCACTGCCTACAATTGTGGTCGTTAATAAATGAATAGGAACCATTGTCATGTTATTGTTTTTCTTCATTGATACATTGTCGCCGTATTCAAAATCTTTCTAAATTAAAATAGGTAGAAATCATCAAGGTGCATTGACAAATGCTTATTCATTAACAGTTAAAGCTTTTAATTTTTAATTTAACCTGAAACTTGACACTTAAAACTCGCCCTCAGATATGCTCAAACTGAGCTTTGACCATTGTTATTACATAACATAAATTTATCTATAATATCTCGTTTGAACTTGTAAACTTAATGTTTAAAAAAATACATTATATTTATTCGATATATTGATCACACACGACGATCGTAAAAATCGAGTCTATGTCTGTGCACCATAAGAAAGAATTTATAAACTATTAATATTCTAAAACCTATTTCTTGTCCCCAGCATCGGGATACCCAAGAAACTCTAGCCGTCCTGGATCGGCTAGATCTGGACACAGAGAAACCGACTGACGAAGAGGTGGCCCGCAAGTTTGGATTCGAAGAGGACTACATGAAGGGGACAGTGTCGTGGTGGCAGCATCTGAAGCCACAGATGTGGTCGCTCTTTGATGAACCTTACAGTTCTAATGCTGCAAAGGTAATATTCAAATAGATCTGATGAAATTAAATTGATTATTTTAGATGTCGATGACTATCTATGAAGTTTTGCGAGCTAATTCATTTAGACCATGTTTAAAATTAAACTGAATTCATATAAAAACATTTCAGATACTTTAATTAATGAAAACAAAGATAACATTTTGAATGCTGCAGTATTTAAAGAAGATTAGACAAGACCTCATTTAAATTCGAATTATTTTAATTTGTAAGGGTCATTCTTAGAAACAATCTATTTAAAATTTCTAAAAAACTCATTAAATTCAAAATATCTGACCAACTGTTTCAAATTAAGATGGCACTTGGAATTCTCCAAAAGCTCAAAATGTAATCTTCTAACTTTATGAAGTGTAAAATATTGTGCGCCAATCTTCTAGGTTCCCTCCAACGATACGGTTTAATTCAAATTTATGCTAATTTAAATATTTCAATATAGACATTTCAGGGTTGTGTTTCAGAAGAAGTGAATAAGGTTTTAAAAATATGGCGTCGCTTTTGTATTTAAATCAGTTTTCAAAAGATATTACAGATAGTGCTAGTTGTTTAGAGCGGCGCTAGTTGTTTAGAGCGATGCTAGTTGTTTAGAGCGGCACTAGTGGTTTATAGTGACATGTGTTACGTGACTGGCCACGACACTCTGACGCAACACTGAGTGCTAGTGGGATGTTAGTCGACGATGGAGGCGCAGTGTTGTCGGAGCCTCGGTCGACTAACACACGTGTTTGCGCTATGCGTTCAGAGGAGTGTCTTAATTGTGTTGCCTTTGTAGTAATCATTATTGTGTAGTGATTTATCTATGGTGACTATTTTATGAGAACTAAAAGCAAGATTATAGTAAAGTGCTAACATTAAGTGATTTGAATTGTAACGAGTGTCTATACTCTGCGCCTGACAAACCACGCTTTATTACGAATCTCATTTCGTGGTAACTGTGACAATTCTGATCAAAGCCTTGGAATACATTTTGAGTTGGATATCCAGTAAAAACATTGTCACAATCATGTAAAATTTAATAATAAAATACCACTTGCAATTCTCTCAAATTTAAATTAAACATGCATTAAACGCACACCATGGAGTTTCTTGCACTTTAGCTTCACTTTTTTGACTGATCGATATTTTGACAATTCAAAAGTTGCTGTAAATGGTTTATTTGAAATAAAGGTTTCTGATTTCTGATACTAGTAAAATCAGTATACATCCGTGTACAAAAATTCAGATCAGCGTACAATAAAGCATCATAAAGATTCATTACGTCATTAAAAATACTTTTCATTAAAGAGGTACATAAACGAATCTGTAATCAAAAGAGTATCCACCTTCAAACACTTGGTTTATTATCTGTCCGACGACCTTAAAGACATTGAAAGAGAGCGCAGGGCACTAGCCGTCTAGTGCAACATGTTGGTCCGTAGATTTGCTCTGTATACCGACCAAGTTAAAATCACTCTTTTTAAAGCCTACTGCCAGAGTCTGTACACATCTATGGGTCAATTACACCAAAATATAGCTAGATGCCCTGCGCGTTCAATACCATAATGCCTTCAAGATGTTCTTGGGGCTGCCTCGCTACTGCAGTGAGTCGGAGATGCTTGCGCAGGATCGTACACACGCGATTGTTCGTAAAAAAAAGTGCTTCGCTGTTCTGAAGAGTGAGAAATAATCGCAACAGCATCCTGACAACTCAAAGAGTTATTGTTTTCCGAGTATAATTTTTTTATGCAAAGGGTAATTGGTACTAACACTAGATAATAAGTTATTTATTAAGTTAGTAACACTGTATGGATTTTTTGGTGTCCGATATAAAATATATTCTAATTCTAATCCAACTTGATTGAATGAGGGTATCAAGAACATATCTTGTTGTTTACTTTCTAAATTAAAATGCATGGTAGAATCCACTTGGTAGATATCGTGACTTGATTACAAAACCATGCCTAGGACCGAATTTTCGAATGTCACCACAAAAGTCAGCTTAAAATACAGTAGAAGTCACAAAAGCTTCTGAGTCTATCTTCACTACCTTTCCCCAACACTAAAGCCACTGGTTTTTAGACAATCATGAACTCGGTAATGCACTGTCATTATCATATCTCATTACCGAGGTACAAGCTTTTCACAGTACTTACGTTTTTTTCCTCAAACAACCTTTGCGAAAAACTCCACTCTGTATAAATACTATCATTTGGCTCGTTAACCGTTCGTGTTTCAGTAAATAAAGGCACCCTTAATTCCAGCAATAAAAGCCCTGTATTTACTTTAATTATTTTTTACATGAGAATGTAAACGTAGTAATTTTTATGTCTCGCTGAAGGGCAAACTCGCTGTTGTGAAGGCTGTTTTAATCTCTACAAAAGTTATGTTGATCTCGCTTTAAACGATTACGGCATTTTAATTACTAGTTGAATGAATTCTTTAATGTTTGATTGCGTATTAAATTTATTTAATCTTTTAACTTTTTGCCGACTATTAAGTAATTCTAAGTTTTTTGTTTTCAGATCATCGGCGTCATATCAGTGTTCTTCATATGCGTATCAATAATATCGTTCTGTCTTAAAACTCACCCGGACATGAGAGTGCCAGTGATTAGAAACTATACAGTGACGACAGCCAACCAATCGCAAGGCTGGGCGTTGGACAAAGTGCAAACAAACGCCCACGTAGCGTTCTTCTATATAGAGTGTGTGTGTAACGCGTGGTTCACGTTAGAGATCCTCGTTCGCTTCATCTCGTCACCAAATAAGTGTGAATTCATCAAATCATCCGTCAATATCATCGACTACATAGCAACAATGAGCTTCTACATTGACCTGATCCTGCAGAAGTACGCATCACACGTGGAAAACGCAGATATCTTGGAGTTCTTTTCCATCATCAGAATCATGAGGCTGTTCAAACTCACGAGACACTCTTCGGGTCTCAAGATTTTGATTCAGACCTTCAGAGCATCGGCAAAGGAGCTGACATTGCTAGTGTTTTTCCTTGTCCTGGGTATTGTAATATTCGCTAGTCTGGTGTACTACGCGGAGAGGATTCAGACGAACCCTCACAACGACTTCAACAGCATACCTTTGGGCCTATGGTGGGCGCTGGTGACCATGACGACTGTTGGATACGGTGACATGGCGCCGAAGACCTATGTTGGCATGTTTGTCGGTGCGCTGTGCGCGTTGGCAGGTGTAAGTACTACCAAAATTTTCTTTTTTTCTTCATCAATTACCATTTGATTATAAAAAATAACTTATTTTCCTTATTCCAACTTATCAAACAAAATATGACACCCCTTTATACCCATATATTTTTTTTAAACTTTTCCAAATTTTTCTAACTCTACTTATTTTAATAGGAGTACGAGATGGAGAAAAACTTACTGTAAATACACAGGTAAACTTATCCTTTCATTAAACTCAACAGGTGCTAACGATAGCTCTTCCCGTGCCAGTCATAGTATCCAATTTCGCCATGTACTACTCGCATACTCAAGCGAGAGCCAAACTTCCCAAGAAAAGACGAAGAGTGGTCAATGTGGAGCCCACCAGGCCACCCATGCGTGAGTATTAAGAAAAAATAATTAAACACCCTTTTATTTTCAACCTAACAAGAATATATAACACCACACACTTTTAAAAGAAACTGACATGTCAGTGAGCTACTTATCTGATAGTTTTCTTAAAATAAATTTGTGATATAAAAGATTACGTACGCTTCAAATATCTTCAAAATAAATATATTCATCCAGATCCACGATAAACAAAAATTATACAGTTCAGTACCATTATTTTGCATGTACCAGTACATTTTAAAAATCTAATATTTTCACCATCTATTATAATGAAAAACTTGATGATCTAGGTGCCCCAGTGCCCGGTGCTCCTAACCCCCTAGCACCAGGCATGGGTCCTCAGGTAGTAAACCGAAGAATGAATGCCATCAAAACCAACCATCCTAAAGATATGATAGGACCTAACATGGGTAAGTAGTATGATAAGCCACCGAATCAAAAAATGTCACAATTCTTTGAAGCTGTGGATAATAATATTATAAATGAAATTGAACATCGACTTAAATTAAATAAAGAAATTGCATGAAGACCAAATTAAACTGTAATACTAACTGACGGTTTTTGAAAGGATTTTCGAACTAATGTGTTGTCAAATCTCATGTCGAGCGTGAATCACAGTGACGACATGGAATTTGACAGCGTGTTAGTAAATATTTGTGATTTTAGTTATTATGCCTTTCAGAAACTGGTGTAATCTATTAACTCGCATCCAAAATAATAACACGAAATTTTATTTTATAAAACTTATTCATAGCTTCACCATTTTGTTGTAAAACACCAAAAACTGTGGAATAAACTACCATAGCAAGACAGTTGTATAATATTCTTCAAAATTTCTCTTTGAGGGCAGATTTTACCATGAAACTATGCCTTCGTAATCCACTTGTAGTTTTAAGCACTATAAATGTTTGAAATCACGAAGTAGAAACAAAAATTTGATGGTCAGAAGAACAAATTGGCGTTTTCACAAAAATAGATGAACATGTCACATTCACTGGTGATGAACATGAAAGATATACACCATACAATTGGTAACTTACATACTAACTTGACTAATTAAGCATAATCGTGCGTTTGATTTAGATGTGGCTAGAAGAATATTATCAATGACTTTGAAAATAATTGAGACAAAATATACTCTCTATAGCTCTAAATATAATAAAAAAATCTGAATACCATTAAGTGATTGTAATATTAATTTATATTCCTCGTAATTATAAAATGTATTTGTGGCAGCATGAAACTGTCTTAGAATTCATTTCCGAAAACAAGTCTTCAATCTCCGAATAACTCAACAATGAAAACTTTGTAAATAAATTAAGGGCCATTCACTAACAAAACAAAGTCATTGATAATTTACTTCTTAATATAAATACTTATAAACTAGTCACATGACTAACAGTAGCTTATGCAATGTAATCCTCCACAGATGGTGATCGTAGCGAGCTAGAGGCTATGATCCAAACAACACCAAACAACTGCAAAAGAAAAAATTTAAACATGCTTTAGAAAGCATCACACAACGCCGTTGGAACCGAATGGGCTTTCTATATCGCCTGCACACTCGGATTTAGCTTACAGGAATGCTAATATATCTTTAGTCACTAATCAATCATCACCATTGTCATTATCATGTTTGCACACGGCAGTATCTACAAGCAGCACTGGATCCACCGTCTAGGTCCCTTTTCTTCGGGGGGACTAAGGTTCGGGACTTTGTATATCTGTGTTTGTACCCCGAACTTATTGGCTTTGCTTCCTTACTCGATGTTGTTGTAGATTGTTTATGATTTTGTAATGATTGTTACATTAATATCGTTATTTATTTTTGCAATATCCGTGAATGCTTTTTTGGTCGATTATTATGAATTGAAAAGCGTGATCGTGCCCTTATGTTTTAGATAGTGATATCTCAGTGTTTTTTCCAGGCCACAACCACACACCTCCACCACTTAATAGTCAAACCAATACAACAATCGAAGTTTCAAACTCACAGCCCGTCACATCGGTACACTTTTAGAGATAACTTAACACTAATATTACACTAACACAGTGTCGTGATTGTGCTTTTTAAATTGTACGTCTAATGTTCGTGTTTTCTAGCACTAGTTTATTGTCTTGTGAAAGTCTGTCAATGTTAAATTGTGTTCTTATATTATTTTATTTCAATGTCTCGTTATTACTATAGCAATTTTTCAAATCTGTAACAAAAAAGAAACTATTTAATTTTCCCAAAAAAAGAGAAGCATGCAAATGCATGATTGTTCAAATAACCTTCTTAACCATCTGTGTATATTTAATCAAAGTTAAATAATATTGACATACAATTTTATTTCCTACAGTTGCAACTTTGATGCCGGGAATGGACCTTTCGGTCACGACTCGTCTATCACCTAGCCCTCAAGGCATGAGCCCTGCGCTCGCCATTGCAATACCAATGATGAAATCCGTAAATATTGTACCAGCTCAGTGTTTCGACAACATGGCTTATCATAGCGAAAAATCTGAAGAAAAAGAAGTTGATAACAACAAAGGAGATAGTAAAACATGCAGCCGCCAAGAATCAGTAGATAGCGACAATACTGTTAGAGTAATGAACTTCAAAAATGACATATTCATGGATAAGGTGAATGATGAAAAAACTGATGCTCGTACTCCACTGTTACGTGATCATAAGATTGAGTCATTGGATGAGACGAAGTTAAGGGACAATAAGACGGAAAAAAGGAAATCATCTGCTTCGACATAACATTAATAATATATATCGACCAATAGCACTAAGGAAGTTTTTAAAATTTTGCTTGCTGTGACGACGAGAATTCAATCTTTTGAAAAAATACTAAGGAAAATAGCATTCGAATGAAAACTATGGAAGAAGAATTTAATCAACATCAGTAGTACCAGGAGTGAAAGAGATAAGCTAGAAATATCGTGGATAGAAATAGCAAGCATCTGTCAAAAAAATATGTTACCCAAGTATTCGAATTGGAAGACTTAAGATACGATTTAAAAAATAAACAAAAATATCAGTCGGTGTCAGTTATAATAGTTACTTAAAAGCCTTTTTGAAAGCAGTTACGATTCTATATAAATTGATATGAATAATCATCATCGATATAGTCTTTTGCTCGTAAGTGCATTCAGGGCCGTGATAGACGTAAGATAGCTAAGTGTTTGCAGCACTTATTAAAATTTTATAACACATACGTATATTAGAATAGCTGCTGTCACAATCTAGTAAAAAATAAATGTAAGCCAACGACCAGTATAGATAGGCCGATTTTATCTCTCTCCTGCATAACTATAGTCCTGAACTAAAGCGTCTAGATATACTGGTCGCGTAGTCATCGTTAATGACCAGAAAATTCGTAATCATAGTGAAGTATGTTTACTGTCCATTAGTGAGAGAGGTGGAGCTTGTTTAGGTCTATTAATGCAAATATTAAACTTGATTTTCTCAACAAGCAAAGTTCCGTAACAGTTTTGGATAAACAAGAGAATTAAACCACAGCAGTTTAGAATACCTTATACTGTTTGCTCTAAATTCGCTTGATTTGCTAACCTCCCTCTAGTATTACGCAGGGAGCTATAACATAAAATCAATGTTTTGCTTAGAACCTAATCAAGCTTCATCACCTTTAAATAAGTTAACGATAATTTTACTGTAAATACTAGTAGCGTTAATAATTTTGTATCTTTAACAGTTAAAATAATCACTAGACAACACATATCATTGGCACTTTCTTTCATTCTTGGTGTTATATACCTGTTTTACATGTATATAGATAAATATAAATAGCATAAAGTATACATAATAAGCGTAGATAGTGTTAAATAAATTATTTAATTAAACAAAATACAGTAAATCGGCTGAGAATTTCGTTGGCGTTTTGATAACACAAATGAAAACTAAGCCTAATTCCAAGAATCAACTTGAGCTTGAGTGTTATCATAGATAACAGCGTTTTCACAAAGTTAGCCCTTTCATTGCGACTTGATAAAGATTAATGATGATATAGTCATAGCCATACTGAAATGAATGAAGACATGAAAAGATTCCGACCTGATTTCTCGATCTAGACCCAATAAAATTATTCAAGGCGTGCCATAGGTAATACCACTTTTTGTTATTGATTCTTAAAGATGCACTAGTCGAGGGATCGAACTTGTCGATGGACTCGATCAAAATGCATGCAATGCATCATATTAAATTACGGGTGTGTGGAGCAATGTTGTAATGAGTGATTAGAAGCAAGCGCTGATTTGATAAATGTGGAATCCTAGAGGAGCGATGGCCTGATGTTGCGTAAGCGAGCGACGTGACCTTCCGCCGCGCCGCTCCTTTGATGAGTACCATTCCACTGCGCTCACGATGTTAGAAAGTAGAAGATTCTGGACAAATTGTGCTCCATTGGTGTAATTGCTGCAAGGCGTTCCGATGTGAGGATAAATAAATAAATAATAATACTTACATAAATTTATACTCCCAATGATTTAGAACGAAAAGCACACATATATTATATTTTTGAGCAGACTAGGACATATAGATAATTTTGAATAAACATTAATGTTCCAAACAAAATAATTTAATTTAAACCTTATATCTTTATTTTTGTGACTTTTTGTTTTTATAAAGAGAATACAATGCCGAGACAAATTAATATATTTGTAATAGTGTATTCACATAAATTTTGTTTTGAACGTATACCGCCTAACATTGGAATAATCGCCATATTACGTTTGTATGGAAGAATGGCTGACTATGGGCACTCTTAAAATATACGTATTCATACGAACACTCGTAAAATGCGAGGAGCCATATACAAAGTTGCGATGAAAGGGTACCAACGCTCCAAAAGGAGTAGAAAATGTTAAGTGGGCTTCTTTTGTTTATATGTTGCTTAGCAACGTACGAGTTTTCTCCTTAATAAAATAAAATGAAAATCATGTCTAAATTGGGGGACCCTTAATGTTTTATAATATAAATGAAAATATTGTGTTTGTTTCACATTTTTCATGTGCCAGGAAATGTTTTACAAGCAGTTTGTTTTGTGCCTAATTTATTATTATCAACTTTATTGTTTTAAACTTGGGTATTAAGTAAAATGAATGTCGTGTTTTCGAAAACTTTGAAAGTTAGCAGTAATTAATTATTTCAGAAATTTAACAGGTAAATCCAAGGATTTGGAATAAGTATGTGTGTCCATTTTAATTCATTACACACCGGAACTTCCAATTTTTGATGATAAATGATATCTTCAATATACGCAGACGGTTGATTGACTTCAAATTATAATGCAGACTACTTAATTCATTCATGATATCAAAAAAAATATGTTTTTGTTGAAGTTTCAGCATCTTTTCAGTTTTAAATCTCTACTTCACAAACTTACAGACTCGAACTTTTCTATAAAATTTGATGGGAACCCGAAATCAGATCAACAGAAACTGCTTGTATGAATTTGTACTCTCCTGGCACTAAATCGGTACCATATCGAATTATTAATTAATTCATTTCTTATTTGTACTATACAAAAATTAACGCATAAAATCTATTTTACGCATCAAATGCAATACATTTTAATGTTAACTAGATAGCACAAAGTTTTGTTACAAATAATATTTTGTATATAATTTAAGACATAAAATTTAGCTTCTAAATTATACCTTAATTTATTATTTAGCTACGTTTTGTTACTTACCAACTGCTTAATTCAGACTTACGACTGAATCGTTACTATGGCCTGAGTTTATTCTGTCAAAATGAAAGTGAAATTTGTTTCATAAGGAAAGGGTAAAGTAGGTATGTCTATAAGAAGAGGTTTGGAATGTAAAATAAAGAAAAGTGCAATGATTTAAGACCTATTTTCTAGTATTTAGGTCATGGCCTTAGTAACATTTAGATGTAGCAGTCTGAAGGTAAGCCGATCGGAATGTAAAAATACTTTTAGCTTTGAAAGAGGAATGAGATCGTGAAAAATATCTTTGTGGAGTGATATCTTTAAATAAAATTTTTTATAATATAAGATCAACTGCAAAATTGGTAGGCCTAATAATTTTATCGTGAAATACAGCAGCGGCGTTTAGGCTTAGTGAAACATAAAACAATTATGAAGCGTACATTTTAGATCTCTATTTACAACATTAATTCGAGCATAACAATGTAACTTAATCTCCAACAAACCCAACTTTAACAAATCTATACAAAACTAGCCAACAATGGGTTTAAAACAAAAGAGCACCGGCCATATTATTATCATAGTGTGCGAAACATGGCTTTAAACGTATCCACTGTTTATACAACACACGTACAATAGCAAAGGCTGTGTCAGCGACCGACACCGACAACCGTATTTGAAAATAATTTATGACCTCACCCCGACCTAACAAGCCAACACCACAAAATAAATAGATGCAGAAGGTCGACTCCGTGTAATGAGCGAAAACAGATACACGCACACGTGGATTTTTTTTTTCATAAGGAAAACCATCTTTAATGCCTCCTACTGCTCTGGTGAAGTGAGAGAGAATGCCACGATAACTCATTCGAGAAATCCTATAGACGCAAATTTTAACTTACAACTGTCTCAAATAAATACCTGTTGCAAGTGTGCTTACGTAAAGTGTACTATGTACATGTACGCCTTCATGTATTGTATGGAAGTCAACCTTCTGTGCCGATTTATTTTATGGGTACACTGAGGTATTCATCATCTGTGTTGTTAAAATTCATATAAATTGGCTAGCGGGCCTTTAGCAGTGAGGGGTCTGCCTAACGCGACGTGACAAAGTTTTGTGAAATACTGGCCCTAGAAATTAATGTTACTAATAACTGCGTTAATTATGGTTCTTGGTTGTTATAACATGGACATCTGCCTATCAAGTATCGCTATTACATCAGGCCTAATGTCTATCCTTTCTGAACTTTGCGTGACTGGACAGTTTAGATTGAATAAAAACAATTCTTAATGCAGAATGTGTGCTATCAGTCTAGCTGACTTTTATTTATTACTGCGGCGTCTAATCTAACCTACTTACTCCTCATTACCACTGTAACATCCAGTGACACCATTGCATTTATTTGTACTACTTTAAATTCTGCTTACTAAAGTGGAGAAAGATCTGAAAGTATAGCAGCATGTTACACAATAGTGTTTAAACTTTCAAGTGCCATAAATCTCGTTACTTGTCTTTCCGCTTCAGGAATTGTTTCCATTTCGAAGCTATCTTGAAAACTATAATTGGCTGCACCGCACGCAAGCCTGACATCACATGGCTTTATAAAATGAATGACTGTGGAAAAGTTGAATTAAAGCCAAAAAAGTTTTACAATCATGTTGATAGGTCGACGATACCTGATGTTGGCAAGCTTGCGGTATATAAGTCGCATTGTAATTAAAACTAGTATAATTAAGTTTGTAAAGTTGGCTAATTGCTTGGTACGCTGCAAGTTTTAATTAAAATAGGTTAACTTGTTTCTAATTTACAGCTGTAACTAATTGTTTACTGTACACTGATCTAAAATTGGTTGGGTTAGTTAGACTGGATAGTTCAATTACATCTGCGATGCTACTTGTAACCACTCTGTTCTGTCACCTCTTAAAATGAAAGAAGCATGAAGTTATGAATCTTCATTTGTAAGTCAAACTGTATTCACAAGCGTTTCACCATGATCAATAACTCCATAAGGGAGAAAAATGAGCCATTACACATTGTTTATTGCAGGCCTCTAAGCTTTCACGATCTCCGTCCAATCTCAAACATTCAACCATTATTGCGAACACCTAACGTGTATGTAGCCTTATTATTCTCTTCTACTTTATGCTAAATATATATGTAAATAAATTTTTAAAGCGGATTTAGAGGACCACGGACAAAAAAAAAAAGTTTTGTACTTAATTCTTAAAGCCTACTTGAAGTTGCGATCGCGAGTTTTTTTTCATTTCAGACTTGTTGAGATAAGTTTGAGTTTTGCACTTAACTGAGTAAAATTGTGAGATGAAAATTAGTTTCGTTATATTTTGCTGTCATGATTATATCAGGATGTTTATGATACAAAATGTTCATTTCATTTTTTGTCATATTATTTAATTTTTTGTTAAAAACTGAATGTTATTTTCGTTATCTCTAAAATGAGAAAAATAATGCAGTCCAAAACAAAAACTGTTTTATCACACATATTGTAATTAATGATAATATTTCAATGTTTTTGTCAATAAAAGGAAACCTCGAAAAGGTTTTCTATATATCCGAAAACAGAACGATTGTGGTATGAATAACCTTTCAATGTAAATCAATAACCGAGCACATAATCCTTAAGCTGATTTTTCATTTCCATTTTGTAAAATACTGATGGTATACCAATAACGTTTTCCAAATAAGACACAGTGTTCATATCCATGTCATCAAGTATGAAATTTTGAATGTAACTCGAAGTCTCCCGACACGGTGAGACACTGTGCCTGATTTGGAACACTCACGAGCAATGACGTAGGTTAAGGCTTTCACAGTGAGTAAACAGGGCTTTGATGTTATTATATAGCGTTCTATATATACATATACAATTTTGAACAATACAAAAACAAATTATTTGAAAATATTGTTCATTAAACATGTGAAATTATTTGATTGTTTTATTTTTAAATTATTTGTTCTTTTTCTCAAATTGAATTAGGTGGGTTACGTCAACGGTATGCTCTGTGACTGTTGGGTAAAAGAAAGCCTAAAGGGGCTACCAAGACCTAATAACGTGGTCCATTTTACGACCTAAACTGAACTTTTAAAAGGATAATAATAATAATAATATTCCACAATTGTTGGGCAATGGCTTAATAGCCAAGAGCCTCAACCAACACCTTAGGAGGCTTGCGTTAGGTGGCTGGATCAAGGGCTTGATTCAGAAAGCGGTACTCCTGGACGGCACGTATTGTTAGGAGGTTCCTTTCTCTGGAGCCCTGACCGTTGGTAGCTTGGACCCTGTTCCGGATATCAGTGGGATACTATATATATATATATTTTTTATGTTTTGTTTTGATGATTAGGTTTAAAAAATATTTAAAAATGTAATTTATATGTATTTAAAATTAATAAAGGAAAATAATAATATTCCACAACTATCACACAACGCCATCTAGTCCCAAACTAAGCAGAGCTTGTGCTATGAGTAATGGACAACTGATGAACATACTTATATATTTCTAAATACATACATGTTATAGATAAATTACACTCAGACACAGAACAAATTATCGTGCTCATCACACAAACATTTGTCCTGGGTGGAAATCGAACCTACAACCTCCGGCGTAGCAGTCAGGGCCACTGACATCTAGACCAACAGGCCTATCAAAAAAAGGATGGACTTATATAGGGTGTATATCTCCATCCCTTTTTCTCACTTCCACGACTCGACTGACATATTAACACATCATGGTAAGTACCAAAAAGTCATGGCGTGACAATCTGGACGCGTACCATTGGTGGTGCTAGGTGATGCGGGAAATGAATACCTGAAAAGAGTTTAGAACGCCTTTGCCTTGCTGTGGGACATTAAAGGCCATATATAAAAATAAATAAAATATCTTTACTCAACACATCATTGGTTTTGTTTTTCAAAAAAACAAAACTAACCAATAGGTTTCTCTTTTATTTCATGGTTCGTACTTCAATGTACTATCGTAACTGGATGAATGCTGATTGTGTTAAAGTTATGAGATTATTTACTATCAATTCCATGCTTTCTTGAAAGGAGGATAGATTTACTAGAAATTCTAACACTGTTCTCTATCATCCTACTTCACGTCACTATTGATATGCGTGGTATTTAGTTAAAACACTAGGCCTACTGTCCACGGAGTGTAGATTTATTGACGCGTATTCGTCACAAACACAAGAAAAGAAATAAAGGTATAAGAAGTGAAACGAATGTCATAGATGCTCTAAACCATGCCCAACGTCTGAAATGGAAATGGGCAGGACATCTCGCCCGTCTTCTTGATGATAGATGGACAAAACGAACCACATCATGGCCAAGCCCAGCTGGACACCGAAGCAGAGGTCACCCATACGAACGTTGGTCTGATGAAATAAAAATAACAGCAGGAGCTGACTGGATTAACAGGGCCAGGGATAGATCCAACTGGAAGAACTTGGAGAAGGCCTAAAGGGACCTTAACAATTTGGAATCTTATTTACCCGCTTTTATTATTTACAAAAAAAAATTTGTTATTTTATTATTTAGTTTATCCTTTATTTATCTTTACAAAATAATATTACAAATATGAGGGAAATAAAGGCTATATTATTATTATCACTTTTATGCATTTATACATCTCAGGACTCTGAGGTCCTGGACCTTTGGAAGGCGTACGAGGGGCCGAAGCCAATTCGCAGAGGCCCTTAAGATAATTTTAATGGAACTTGATACCAACCGACGATTATCACTGTACGCTCTATGCTAGTGCACCCAAGTACAACCCCCGGTTGGTGAAAAACTATTGCGACATAGGCAAACAAAGATAATAGGGCTATGGTTTTTGGAGTCTTAAGTTGACTGGTAATCTGGAACTATGTTAGGACTATGGCCCCTGCCTGAACAATGTTATTTAAATTCCTTCGATAAAAAGGCGGTGACCTACACACTCAATAAATGGGCCCCCAAAAACGGTTACTAGCACGAAGTGACATAGCACCAAGAGGGCAACATATACTGAGGTGCTTGAGGAGTGGAGAGGTATACCACGGCTATCGGGGCATTCCTGGAAGTACGGTCAAGATCCCTACCAGCACGTTACTGGATTATACATCCTTCTCTCTTCTTTCTTGCGAATCTCCACTCAAGCCAGCCAATAAAGGCAAGAGAGAGGTGGGAGCTCTGTCCCTCTTCAGTAGTGTTCACTACGGCCGGCCAATAAAGGCAAGTCGCAGATAAGGAACAAGATTTCGCCCAGAATGGGTCCGTGGGGTCGATGCCCATCAGTCCGCCACAAAACTTCCCTACGTATTGTATCTCTTTTAGTCTGGTCCCTCACCCTAGGCATGTTACGGCAAAGCAAACTCTACCAGGGTACAAACCTAGGGCTTATAGGAGCGCTCAAGCCCCACCACGATGTCAACGTAGAGATACGGCGTTGGGGTTATTATTATTATTATTCCTCATTACGAAGCGGCAAAGTTGTGCCGTTGTGTCGTTGCCACTTCATTGATAGTTTCATAGTTTAGTGTGTTAGCTACAAGCAAGCGTACAATGACGAATATGCGTCTATGAAGCTACGCGTTCTTTTCCTTACAGTATCAGCATGTGAAATAAAACCTACTCCAAATATCCTTAAAAATGCTATTAATTCAAGAGTACCTGTTAGGGGCAAACCTGCTATAAACAACGTTAATTCTACCATAAAGTGCCCATTAAACCGAATGTTCAGCTAGATACGAGTGACCGTAATAGTTTATATTGTTAGGAGGCGATACAATTTGAATATTTCATAAGGGCCCGATATGGGTGTAATGAAATGGATCCAGAATGGGGTAAGTATGGAGATAGTACTTTCTAAAAAATTCAGTTTATTGGTTTGGTAGTCTTCTGCTTTTAAAAACTGGGCAAGTGCGAGTCGGACTCACAAGCTGAGGATTCCGTAAAAACTTACCCATGTAAATAATTAAATTCCCGAATGGAGTCTCGAAGATTTTTCCTAATCGCAAGAAAAGTATTTCTTTTTTGTGACTCAGCAACAAATTTACTGGTTCAGATTTATTCCTATACTTTTTTTATAGGACCTTGCTTCATGCTAAATTTCAGGTTTCTAGATCAACGGGAGGTACCCTATGAATTTTGATTTTCTTGAGAGTGTCGAAATACAAGTTTTTGCGACATAAACGTTCGTATTTATTTTTCGTTATAATAGAAGTTTGAGTTTTTCTCAGTTTCAAGAAACCGCAAACCTGATTGATTTTAATTTCAACTCAATATCTCCACGCGTTCCCGAGATAAGGAGTCTTGACAAACAGATAGACTGACGGACGGACAACAAAGTGATCCTATAAGAATTCCGATTTTTCCTTATGAGGTATGGAACCCTAAAATTACAATTTATTTTTTTGCAATTTGGAAAAATCTTCGTAACTCGATTCGGGAATTGAAATTGTTTTTATAGGTAAGTTTGTACGGAACCCTCAGTACGCGAGTCCGACTCGCACTTGCCTAGTTTTTCATGGTTGATAGGCTTGCGCTTAATTACTATCTCACCTCATGGAAAGTGACGATGGAGTATGCTTGCCTAGAAGTAAGTATTCTATTTACTTCTGACCTAAAGATTTAGGTTGCAGCTATCAGAAAACACAGACTGGTAAAACACTGATAAATTATTGGTACTTATTGGAGTGTGATTGAGCTGTTAATACACACCCCAACATCAAGAATTAACCGTAGGGACCCAGCAGGGTCGAAGCCTACTGGGGTCATGGGTTATGCGAAAGAGATTCCCGGGGCCCTGGAAAAATGGTAAAGAAGGAACAGGAGTGGGTTTTTAGTCAGTAAAAGTCTGCCACTATCCCCCAAGAGCGGGGTATGTCATTAGATAAATTACCCATCCGAAAAAAAAAAAAACATAAAGAAGAAAGAATTTAACTTGGTTTTATGACTACTTTAAGATGTTTTTTTTTAAATAAAATACGAAGTTGTTTGTTTTGATCGAGGGAAAGGGTGTGGAAAGAATACTGGCTAATCAGAAAAAACTTATTGCATCATTTACCTATGCTCCGATTGGCTGATGATGACGCGACCGCATTGCGATCGGATATTCATCTTAAACATTACTCATATCAAATTTTCATAAGTTTTAGTGTATTAAAAACGATATAGTTACAAATACGACACAGAAGTATATGTACATCCCAAATAACAGTGCATAACTGTCTTATCCAAATAAAATGAGCCCATCACACTTTCAAAAAATAAAAACTATCAAAATTAGATTCAGAAATCGATAAACCCAGAGAGACAGGACACTTGGAAAATCTTCAATCTAGATTCAGTTAGGATTAAAGGTAGTTATTGAGGTGTGAACCGTCTTGCCAACTGTCGGTTATTGCTCCGTGCGGGGAGATGGTGGCGCCATCTGTCGGTTACAACCTCGGTTACACGAGCTACCTCTTGCTGTAGGGTTGCGTGTAACATCTAAATAAAACAAAAACGTCTTATTGATTATTTTTAAGTAGAACATGATCCTGAAAATTCATGTCATGGAACCAAAAATTTGAAGACATGTGACATCTGCGACCCCCTACAAGTTGGACCGATGACCTGGTGAAGGTTGCGGGAATCCGATGGATGCAAGACGCACAGGACCGTTCTTTGTGGCGACATTTGGGGGAGGCCTATGTCCAGCAGTGGACGTCTATCGGCTGAAATGATGATGATGATGACATCTGTCAATCCGCACGTGTTCGCGTGGTGGATTACGACCCCCTAGACAAGAGGCAGGAGTCCCAGCAGTGGGACTATAAAAGCTTCTGTTTATTCTATGCTAAATTTTATAGACGGAGGAGGAGGTCGCTGGATTAATTCAACAAAGAGGGCAGGATAGCCAGCCTATCGGTATTTTACAGGTTACATTTTGGAAAGTGTGCGCGGGAATTGCATGACTTGATTCCGCCATCTCTTTTCTACCATCGGACAACCCGACATACGGCGAGCATCCACCCTTACGTTATTGAAACTTCAACAGTCCGGATTAAGCGTTTCGCTTTGTCGTTTATACCGCGTACATCAAAGGACTGGAACAATTTGCCTGCTGCGGTCTTCCCGTCCAAATATAATTTATTTGTTTTTATAATTATTTTTTTTCTTATAATTATTTATTTGTTTTTATAATGATTGCATCTCTCCTTACCATCAGGTGGGATCGCAGTCAAGCACTGGCTTATATCAATTTAAAAGAAAGGGTCAGATAAAAGGATTGTTAGTAATTGTGCACTGGATCCTACCCTCTATGGTATTTTTTTTTATCACTCAATGGTTTGCTGGGATTAAACTCAATTTAAGGTTAACTT
The DNA here is from genome assembly GCA_949316375.1 of Mythimna vitellina. Lineage (NCBI taxonomy): Eukaryota > Metazoa > Arthropoda > Insecta > Lepidoptera > Noctuidae > Mythimna > Mythimna vitellina. Next base: position 1,947,557 of record OX438699.1, on the reverse strand, counting down.
GACCTAAGTACTTTTAGAAGTTTTTTTTTATAAAATACGAAGTTTTGGCCAAGCCCACGCCTACTGTGGCGGGAAATCGGGATTCCCGTGGCTGGGGCGTGAGGGTCGTTCCCTCGCGCGTGCGGCCTGTTCTTTTGCTAGCATTACTGCTTCGCAGAAAGAGGCAAACGCCTGCCACTCCTCCTCGCTTCGGATCATGGCCTGTACGAAGGCCCAGCGCGAGAGATCGTTGTATGTTATACTAGTTTCTGCCAGCGGCTTCGCCCGCGTGAAAACAGATTTATATATACAAATTTTAGACGCCCGTTTCCCCCCTTCGGGAGATAGATTTTGAAAAATTCTCTCTTAGTACTCGCCTTCGGCACAATAGGAAACCTTGTGCAAAATTTCACGCTCCTAATCCAAGTAGTTTTAGCTATGTGTTGATATGTCATTCAGTCAGTCAGTTACTCCTTTTATTTAAATAGATGATATTTTTTGTCTCGGGAGTATATTCTCTTGCGATAATTTTCCACTATCATAAAGGTGACACCGCTAACAGCAGCTAGTAGAGTTCTAGTGTAGTTACACTCCATCCCTTCCTAAAATACTGACACTTCACGTATCCATCCTTGTCGAGAAACCCGGACAACTGCCAGCCCTATTACCGGCCACAGCCGTCGCAAGTCTTCAAATGAACTGCTCCTAAAGTGGCTGTAAAATATAATGTTATCGCCACTTTGTGCATAACTAATGATGGGCAACGAAATAATAGACGTTTAACTGCGGGAAGGGTTACTGAAGTGGTGGTGTAGCTATTAACAGATGGCCCATGAAAGGATTAAGACATTGTTATGTCGACCGTCCATTGGAAACTGAGATGTGCTGAAAGGTTTTCCACATCAGCGGCGCGATCCAAACTCAAAGGGTTTTATTTATAGAATAGTTCTGCCATATTATTATTTATAGCCCATTTATGTCCCACTGCTGAGCAAAGGCCTCCCTTTTCCTTTTTCACACAAGTCTGTCTTCGGCCATTGCGGCCAGTCTTTCTAGTATTTATCCAGTTCATCTTTCCACCTTCGCCTTAGTTCTGCCATATGATAATAATAATTGATCTATTGGTTTTTTTTTTCGGGTGGGTAAATCATCTAATGACATATTGGGCGGAGCGGGAGATAGTGTCAGACTTTTACTGACTAAAAACCCACTTCTGTTCCTTCTTTGCCATTTTTCTAGAACCCCGGGGATCTCTTTCGCATCACCCATGGCCCCAGTTGGCTTCGACCCTGCTGGGCCCCTACGGTTGCTGACATCTCCTTGAGGCGTGCGTGGAACATTACGACTTGGGCTCAGTCCGGACGATTCACCGGACGATTGGACGGCGAGCTACCCATTGTTCGCTGTCTACAAGCCCGAATTGATCTATTGGTGAAAACTGCACGAAATTCGGTCAGCAGTTTTTGAGTTTATCGCTTTCATACATATAAACGCGGTGGGGAACTTTGATTTATAATCCGTACTAATATTATAAAGAGAAAAGTATTGTATTTTTGTTTGTAATGAATAAACTCAAAAACTAATATACCGATATTTAAAATACTTTCACCAATACAATGTAAGTTTATCACCGAGTGACAAAGGGGTGCGGGCCAATACTCGCACATTCCAAAGAAACTTAGATCTCTATGGAGAAGATTGAACAAGAAACACTCTTTGATGTAAAATATCGGCTACCCTATCAATGTTAAAATCATAAGTCTATGTGGGGGAAAAATATAGTCATAAAAAGACGTACACGTAGCGTGATCGTAGACAAAGCCTGCATTTCCTTTGTAGGAAAATGCAGATAAGGCCAATAATAGATGCGTAACTTAGCCGTGAGCTGCTGTAGAAACACATCCAAAGAAAAGAAAGAAATAAAAAAGAATATACAATTATAGTAAACGACTGACTTATGATACGGGGCTAAATTTATAGAAAACTAATAGCAGGTGAAAGTTTGTATGTAGGTATGTATGTGGAAACTTGTAACTCCTTCCCGCCCCAACAGATTTCGATGAAACTTGGCACACGGATAAACCATGTCCTGGAATAGGTCATTGGATACTTTTTATTCCAGGAATAGAAAAGAATAGAATAGAATAGAATAGAATAGAATAGAACAGAACAGAACAGAACAGAATAGAATAGAATAGAATAGAATAGAATAGAATAGAATAGAATAGAATAGAATAGAATATCGTTTATTTAATAAAAGTGGCACATTTCAATTAAGATACATAAAAACAATTATGACGCATACATTGCATTTTTGCCTGAACTAGATTGGACCTGTATGTCAGGCTAAAAAATACTAAGAACTTAAGAAATAATAAATTAACACTAGTTTTCATGTTGTGTTTTCATGCTTTCGATACTCACGTAGTTGGATCTACCGGCGGAAGCTACTAACTACTACTAAGCTTAGCTTAACCATGAGCTGTAGTACAACTTACATACATATTCTGAACCCACCTTTTATACGTCCAGAAAAATGTACAACACAAACAAAAGAAATTAAATATAAAAATTTTCCGCACCTCCGCTGGCACCACCCAAGCTACGGCACTAGTCGGGCAAAAACAAGTGCAAATGCAATTAATAGAATGTAAAATAATAGTGAATGGCTGACTATAAACGGGGTCAGGTTTATAGAGAATAAATTGGATAGAAGTAGCTAATGCTACGTTTATGACGGCAATAAACGGACGAATATTGTTAAAAGACTATTACACAGCGTTCTACTTGGACAATTCAATTCAAATGTAAACTGATGCGATGCGGTTTACACGAATATAACGCGACACGGCGGGTTCGTCCTACATGCGGACGAAGTGCCAGCTTCAGTTAATTTTAAACAAGCCAACGCACCGCAAGAGTTCGGGTGAAAATATCAAACCTACTGTTCACGTCCGCTTCGCTTTACTCATCGTTGCAACGCACCCACGTGGGTTTAGTCACGTAGGCTATCGCTTATGCACCGCACGTGAGTGGAAAGGAACCAACAATTTATACTCTATTGCCATCATCACAACACAACACAAGTACCTTTCGCGCCGCTTCGTTTCGCAATCGCGTTGGCATTTGATTGCCTACACAGAATATCGCGTTACGTGGGAACAACTATTATTTTATAATAAGAAGGAATTTTTTCAATTTTCTCGATTAGACAAAGAGCGAGTGACCATGATTCTAGATTACTTAATCAGCCTTGTAATGTTCCCACTGCTGGGACTCGGGCCCCCTTTCTAGGAGGTGAAATGGGCCGTAATAGGGAATATGCATGAACAAAATGATGGTTATCTAACCAGTTTATCAATAAATACACAAAAATAGAATACTAACGATGAAAAAAATATCATAATCGGTATAAAAGCAAACGTGATATAACAATTTAAAACAAATTCAATTATATCTTTCTCTCTTGCTAAGTGGCTGTACGGGCGGGCATGTACTTTGTCATCAAAGTTCAAATCGGACTTCTTTTTCTAATTAACAGCTTTGAAGCTTTAAAATTTCGTTGTTGATGAAGATATTTTTTAAATTATTTCTTGTTTGTTTAATAGAGCTAAAAAAATCTTTTCACAAAAAAAAATACAACCGACTTTAATGTAAAAAAAAACACTGAAAAGTGTTTCTATGATAATTTTGTCTCTCCGTTATTTAACACCGACTTCCGAAATTAAAGTTATTTTGCACTTTCCAGTGTTTTTTTTTTACATTGGAGTCGGTTGTATTTTTTTTTTGTGAAAAAATTTTTACTTTATAATTTTTAGTAATATATACTTTTTAGTGATGGTACACTAAAAAGTAACCCTTAGCTAAACTTAAATACCTTATAGCCACAGTACATTTCATGACAATTCTTATAATCCCAAACACGGTTAGATTACATTAATTTATTACAGAGATCCGGTGCCTAACTTCAAACTTCATCATCAGATCAGTTCGATATAGTCCTCCTCTTCTTTCAGCCAGTCATCGACTACACGTATAAACAAAGCAATTTTACTTGTTACGACGGTTCTACTGTGACACTATGTGGAGTCCTGTTCCATATCTTCGAAGATCATGATCTAATCATTACAATATTTCTATGGGACCAACTCGGAAGCAGAACCAGACAGTAAAAAAAAAAAATCAAAATTGGTTCTCAATTGACCGAAAAATCGGATGCATAAAAAAAAAAAAACAAAAGAAACATACATTCAGCCGAACTTTCTGAAGTCGGTTAAAAATGATTTAATTTTGCAAATAAAAATTGCATGCCGGTTCCCTATCCAAAACTAACTACATAATCAAAATACTACAAGATGTCCCTTTAAAAAGCTTGACGCCCCAGCATACTTATAAAAATCATATTTAATACTATAAACCGTTGAATTTTCTCAGCAAGGTGTTCGAGTAGAAAGTGAATTATCTGTAAATCCTCGGGAGCCGCCGCCGAGATTATCCGCTAAGGCTTAGAACGCGGTCTCGCTTCCGTTCGCCGTGATCTGTAATGTAATAACGTTGCAGAATATCCCTTTATAAGGACAAGAAGATGCTGCGAACAAATGGCGCTCATAGGTGAAATATGGAGCACTACTACACTACGTTTACATACTTTGATAAAGAAATTTTCTAAAATTGATTTTAATAAAAATAAGTGTAATTCGGTAAACTGGGTTCGAACCCACTTTCTACAACCGCTGCTACTTGTACCTAATTTCCTGGCTTCTAACTCTCTGTAACGATTGTCAAAGACGGTTTCCGAAACACGGAGGGAGCTAGATATACTAAGTTGGTCACCATCCGCATACAGACCTCGGCACAAAATGTCTATCAATATTTTTTATATTTAAATTCAGACAACTATTCTGGGCACGCCATAATTACGGCGGTAAGTCCAATCCCGATTTTCGGTTACCGTAGGCGCGAGCTTGCAAACAACGAGCAGTGGGTAGCTCGCCATCCGACCGTCCGGTAACCGTTCGGACCAAGTCCAAGTCGTCGACGGCACGTACTATTCCACGCATGCCTCAAGGGGATGTCTGCGATCGTAGGGGCCAATCAGGGTCGAAGTCTACTGGGGCCATGGGTTTGCTTCTGAAAGGAAAACCCGGCCCTGGAAATAAAAGGCAACGAAGAAACTAGGAGTGGGTTTCAGTCAGAAGAAGTCTGACACGCTTCGCCCAAGGGCGGAAGATGTCATTGGATTATTTCCCACCTGAAAAAAAGGACCTATTCTATGTTTGAATAATCTTTAAAATTGTTTAGCCAACACTTAAGTTACTAGGAGTTATTTTTCACTTTCGATATTACAATATTTACTTGGCTTACCCATTCATCCGTAGAGAATACGGCAACTGGAAAGCGTGGAAAGGCACTTAGTAATATTACTAAAAGCATTTTTCTCCAACAGTATATCTCTTCCTATGACCGTAACGTGTACTTTATTTTTACGGAACCACGAATCATATCGCATACGATCCCTTTTTGCTACCAGCTGCAGATTTCTAAAAAAAAACATTCGTTAAGGGGTGATCATACGGTGGCAAACTGGCGTTCCTACCAAGGTGACCTTGGCTTATGTGTTTGGTCTGTGTTACGGCTACATGGATGTAAACCACGCGCCAACACGTTCGGTTGTTGGGATAACGGGCCTTCTAACTAAGGGCGTTGAAGGTCATGGATTACATCTGCTGTCTGTACTGATCGAAACTAGCAAAGTCACCTTGGTTAGGTTTGCAACCGTCTGGTCACCCCTTTTCACATCTCCATATCAAAGACTTAAGAGGTGACTAGATGTTTGCAAACCAACGTCCCAACCAAGGCGACCTTACTAGTTTCAATCCGTGTAGATAGCAGTTGTAATCCATGACCTTCAACTCTCTTAATTGGGAAGCGCTTTTTCCCAACCACCGAACGCGTTGGCGTGTGGTTTACATCCATGTAGCCGCAACACAAACGATTTAACCAAGGTGACCTTGGTAGGAACGCTAGTTTGCAACTGTCTGGTCACCCCTTAAACCAATATAAATGGCAGCTAGTGTTGTTATTTAATATCCCGTTTCCCGGGAATGCATCAAAACTGAAACTGGAATTATTATTGAGTGAATGTGTATTTTTTATTCAGAATTGTGACGAGTATTTCATTTTTGTAACGTTCATGTATAGTAAAATATTTTCACATGATTTTTTTTATACTTTTCTATTTATTTATGATCGAATATTTTACAGTAATTGCATAGTGAATGCTATAAATAACTTAAGTGGGTAATAGGTTATAATTTCTAATATTACTAGCGGTCCCGGCAGAAGTATAGATTACCAGTCGACATCGACGTGGAGGAGTTTTTCGACGCCTTACTTTAGTTGCTTTTTTTAGTACTTTAGGGCTTTTATTTTGTAAGTTATTTTTAATGACGTTTAGATAAGATTTAAGTTTCTGTTAAATAAATAAAATAGTTTTGTAAGTACTAATAAATATATAAAAAAAAAATATATATATAAAAGCGAAATACCACTCACTAATTAATCACGAAATCTCAGAAAAAGTTGGCAGGTAGGTTCCTTTTAGGGTGTAGACTCCACCTCTAAGGAGGTAAAACGGGAGTTTGAATTTTGTATAGAGAAACCTTCTTTCACGCGGGCGAAGCCACTGGCAGAAGCTAGTATAACAAATATAGAGCAGTGGTGGCTAAATGCCAATGACCATGACCCCGACTTACAACTTGTAGAACGCGGGTTCAAACCCAGCCAGGCCCATAACTTTGTGTGATTTATTTCAAAACGGTGAAGGAAAACATCGTGAGAAAACCGGCATGTCTTAGAACCAAGAAATCGAAGACGTGTATCATTCACCAATCCGTACTGGGCCCGCGTGGTGGATTACAGTCTATTCCCTCTCCTAGAGAGGAGGCCTGAGTCCTAGCAGTGGGAACATTAAAAGGCTTATTATGCTATGCTTATGCTATAGAAAAGAATTAACTAGGCATCCACTACTATTCTAAGACTATATTCTGAAAAAAAAACTGAATCTACGATCCGGACTTAGTATTTCACTTCGTCTTTCATACCGACTGGAACAATTTGCCTACTATGGTCTTCCCGTCCGATGCTAATTTAAGTGTCTTCAAAGCTAGAGTGAACAGGCTCTTAATAAACTAGTGCGCCTCACCATCAACGATTGCATCACAGCTTACCCTGATGGTAAGCTGTGGGATCGCAGTCAAGCACTACCGTAAAATGGGGTGAATAGAAACGCCGGGACGAATAGAAACAAAACTTTGATTTGATTTTTCACTTTGATACCATATTATCAGCTTCTAAAAAAGCATCGACTTTTTAGAATAACAATTCATTAGTAAATTGATATAGCCAATGCTGCAAAACATATTCAAATATCGTGAAAACACTCTTTGAAAAGTTTTGTTTCTATTCACCCCTGAGTTTCTATTCACCCCATTTGACTGTAGTTTAAAATAAAATAAAAAAACTTATTTCAAATCAATAACAGAATATACGATAGAGTTTTAAAATAAACAAGGCAATCAAGTAGCGATTACACCGCCTTCATAGGTCATTACGGTCAATTTCAATAGTAAATGCATACAGGTGGGGCAAATTACTCCAATAACATGTTTGTGGAGATCGATATATCGTGTGAAACCACCGGCCGTGTGTTACAAACAACACTAGCCTATCTCTTTTAATGATTGTATAATAACTTTTTGTTGATTCTGAAAATGGCCAAGAGTGAATAAGTAACTTCTAGGTAAACGTGATCCGTTGTTTACCACATTATCGCTTACCATTAGGTGAGATAGAGGCAAAATTATTTTTTTTTAAATTGCTATTTGAGAACAGAATCTATTAGACCATCTTGGGCACGCGTGAGGGTACGAACAAAAACATTGGCATATCAAAGTGTCTTTTTAAAGTCATCGTCGACGGCACTTAGTGTTCGCTCTCTGTGTAGGCTGAAGCCTACTGGGGCCGTGGGATGACTTCCGAAAGGGAAACCCGAGATCCTGGAACGCAATTCAGAAAAGAAACATAGGTGTGATTTTAGTCAGTAAAAGACTGACACGGCCGCACGCTCCGGTCTAGAGCGGGAGAAAGTCATTAGATGATTCCTAACTTTAAAAAAAATAATCTTGAACCAAAATACAGCAAGTATATATTTATTAAATTGGGTCGTAACTGTAATTAATTTCAAAAATAAATAAATAATGAAGATAAAGATAATTGCCGTAGCCATCTAATTTTTCAGATAATAATATCTGACCATTGTTTGTTTTTTACACGAATTTTGATATTAATGACTTTCTTCATCTTCGTCCGGGATAAAATACATAAATCGGGTTACTCGCGTAAGACTTAGCACATCACTAAACGTTTTCAAAAACAATATATTGGAACTTCATATCTGTAACTGCAAATAACGTATAACTTTTTACCTGATAAGGGTACCTGAAAAACCAAGGAAATCAACTGAAAGCTTCTGGAGTGATGCCCGCGTACCGGAATTCCACAAGGTGGACCGAAGACCACATGAGGGTTGCGGGAGTCTGATGGAAGTGAGACGCACAGGACTGGTTGTTGTGGTGACACCATTGTGTGGACAGCCCGCAGGACACGGTGGAGCATACGGTAGAGATGTGCCCCGCTTGGGTGGAGCACCGCCGGGTCCTCATGCCCAGGCCTCACCAGGCCTTGATACGGGCCATGGACCAGAGCGAGGAAAAATGGCAGGCGGTCGCCTCCTTCTTCGAAGCAGTACGAACAGACGGCGTGCAATTGGTAGCTCACAGTCCGGCTGTCCGGAAACTGTCCAGACCAAGCCCGAGTCGTCGACGGCGCGTAGTTTTCCACGCGCGCTTCAAGGAGATGTCAGCAAAACCGTACAGACCCAGCAGGGTCGAAGCCTACTGGGGCCATGGCCATGCTTGTGAAAGGAAAACTTGGGGCCTAGAAACGTAAGGCAAAGAAGTAATATAGGACTGGGTTTTAGTCAGTAAAATTCTGACACGCTCTCTCGCTCCGCCCAAGAGCAAGAGAAGTCATTGAATAATTTCCTACTTGAAGTTTGTGATCCGAACTATTGCACATACTCGAAAAAATACCCAATACGCATTCGCCATAATTATTTATTTATTTAAATTTCATGTACAGTAGTGGTACAATTATGATTCCTGGAAAGAATTACTGCCCAAGCAATTGTTCGAAGTTCAGAGCAATCAAAATATTTAGCCCGTACTGAACTTAGCAAAACGCTTTTTCTTCGAAAATATATAGTTATGCCGTTGGAATAAGTTTTCCATGGTTTTTCCCTGTGGGGTTTCCTGGTTACATCTGAAGCCCTGTGCCGACCCTGGTTAGTCATCATAAGGGCGTACAGCAATCAAGCAAGTCCCTCTGAATAACTCATCTTATTCAGAACTAGCTTCTGTTAACGGCTTTGCCCGCGTGAAAACAGGTTTCTCTATACAAACTTTGGACCCTGTTTCATCCTTTTAGGGGGTAAATTTTGGAAAATCCTCTTTTAGTGCTCACTTACATCGTAAAAAGAAACCTTGTGCTAAATTTCAAACTTCTAGGCTTTGTAGTTTCGGCTGTGCGTTCTTATGTAAGTCAGTTTGTTCTTTTATATAAATATAGATTAGAATCCAGATTTAAAATTATTTATTTGGCATCAATGTAGGGACAACTTTGAGATATTACAGAATTGGAGGTTTCCGCAACATTCTGCCTTACTGCTAGCAAACTCATTATTTTTTTTTTTAAATACAATCCAATATTTCTCATTGACTTCTTAAAATTCTCATAAATAACTCAATTGTCACATTAATAGTCGAGTACGAATCAATAAACTTAAACCTAGAAATTATAACAAATTATTGTCATTACAAAATGTCAATTACAAGACGGATTTAACTTATGACCCGTCAAACTGTAACCTTGTTAGTCTTAAGTTAATAAAAGTATAAGATTTAACCCCTCACAACGCCGGGTCGGAACAAGCGACCTCAATACATCAATCACTTGTAACAAGAAGGGTTTACAGTATACAACTTTCTTCGGGTACAATCTGCCCTAGCACCAGTTAATGAGTTTTTCATCAATGGAGATGTAAACAACTTAATTTGTATTTGAAGACGAAGTGTAAGTATAAGCTCCAAACAAGTGTTCATGTACTTACGAAGTCATTAGTTTTGGTAGAAAGTATTTTTTTTAGTAGGTCAACTAATAGTACATTATAATATAAGTGTGTAATGTTAGTGATTACCGTCGAGCCGGTCTTAAGAGAGCCAAGAACGGTAATCATTAATCACTCACGTGTGTCATACGACGTTTTTCAATATACTTGTGAAGAAAACAACAGTAAAACTAGTAAAATTTTCTGTGACATAGCGGTAAAAATCTGTTTACATAAGCACATATTTTTTTTAATTACTCCTAGAGGAAGGCTAAGGTATTTTGATCATACTGTCTAGTCTGACGTTTATGTTTTCTTGCGTGAAAAGTTTTTACGATAATGTCTTTCGTAGTGACAATGAAAAAATCACCCAATCTGCACTGGGCCCACGTGGTGGATAAAGGCATTCCCTCTCCTAGAGGGAAAGCCTGAGTCCCAGCAGTGGGAACATTAAAAGGCTGATTATGTTATGCTTTGCTATTAAGACAAAACAATCTCGTACCTTATCATGTTGATAAAGTATTGTCTTAGCAGAAAATCTATTATGTTTTTGCCAAAAACTTGATGTTATACTAACATAGAATTTCCAACAAAAGTAAAATAAAACTGGATCGTACCATTTTATTATTAAAAGGTTTTTGATTGATGATCTCAATCATTTACTGAGTTCTTAAGATAAACATTTCCAAAATAATATTAAATGATCGATCGATTTGCGTTTTATTTTGATTACTTTCCTTAAATACAAAGTTTTTGGAAACGATTTACGTTAACTTATTATGTTTTTTTTTATTTGGTGGGAAAATCATCTTATGACAAATCGCGCTCTTGGGCGGAGCGTGAGATAGTGTCAGACTTACTGACTAAAAACTCACTCCTGCCTTCTTTGCCGTCGTCCAAGGGCCACAGGTTTCACTTTCACACTACTCCTGGCCCCCGTAGGCTTCGACCGATTTGCTGACATCTCCCTGAGGCTGGCGTGTAACAATTATTATGTTAACAATAACACATTATAATGATGTTAACATGTAAACAATGTAAAATGATAGATAACTGAAGTGTAATCGTAGTCTCTTACAAAAGTGCCACCTTTTGATATGATATAGATATGATTTTTTTAAACTGAACTGACTTTTTAGCAAAAATTAAGTGAAAGCTATTAGTCCAGGCGTTCACTTAATTTTACTAAATTGTAATCAAAAGGGAATACTACAAACCAGTTAATCAGTCAATTTTATTATATAACTTCAATTTTCCCGAATCGGGATATTTTGTGACATAACCACAAAACGGTTTTATAAAACCACACCTGTGTCCTTCAGTTGCCGTTTGCGTTCTAGGACTACGGGTTTCCTTTTCAGAAATTCCCTGCGGTCCTAGCTAGCAGGCATCGGCCCTACAGGGCCCCTACGGTTTGCTGAGAAGCGCGTGGATCACTACGCACTGTTGACGACTGGGCTTGATCCAGTCAATTACCGGTCGGTCGGACAAGTCCATAAGCCCACGTCTACCGTAGCTGGTAGTCAGGGTCAGAATCTCGGCGGCTAGGGCGTGAGGACATTCGTTACCTCACATATGCGGCCTCCTCCTTCGCTAGCATTACTGCTTCGCAGGTGGAGGCCACCGCCTGTCATTCTTCTTCGCTTCAGACCATACTCCGAACCAGGGCCTGGCGCGAGAGGTCGCTGCCGCCAATTGCCTCCACGAGGACACCGTACCGCATCACACACTGATGCTCCACCAAAGCAGGGCACACTTCCACCGTTTCCCCACCGTGTTCTTCGGGCGGTCTTCACAATGGTGATACCCGGGCGTTTCTTCCGCCTGAATCCGATGCAAGAACCTCCCGAACTTGCCATGTCCAGCGAGTCCACCTTCCGCATAATGCAGGTCACATTATGCGGAAGGTGAGGTCGCCGTGTTGCCACTCCAGCCACTCCTCAAAGAGGGGACTTACCGCCATAATTATGGCATACCCATGCCAACTGAGGTACGGAACTTAGGGTTCCGTTAACTAAGCTTATGAAAGAACACAACACAACACATTTTACACATACCAAGAAGTCACTAACTAGACATATTATAACTTACATCTCTTCAAGTCACAAGTGATGTAAGAGCCGGAACACGCTCGATTGTGTCGAGTGCACTCCACTCGAAGTTGAGGAGAGCACAATTAATATAGGCTCGAGAGTCTTTGAGAGGCTGCAGGTAATTATTATACTTCTATTCTGGATGAAATGTTACTCTTGACATAGCTTTAATATCGGTTAATGTAGAAAAGATATTCGGGAGAGAAAGATTTTGAATCAAGTTTTATGAAGATCTGCTCTCTAACCCAGTATCTAAGCATAGTGACCAATGCCCATTCTTTCGTATTGAAAAAGAATCTCTTGCACCTTTTCTCAAATTGCATGTGTGCCTTTTTGCTCCAATTTAAATAAACGATTGGACTATTTCTGACTTTTATTGCCTGTGATCTTGGCTGTCGCGATTGCAAGATGAGTTCTCTCGCGTGCCTCAAGATGTCGGCAAACCGTATGGGCCCAGCAGGGTTGAAGCCTACTGGGGCCATAGGTCTGCTTCTGAAAGGAAGACTTGGCCCTGGTATGAAAGGCAACGTAAGAACAGGAGTGGGTTTTTAGTCAGTAAAAGTCTGTCACGCCCGCCCGATCGCCCAAGAGCGGGGATTGTTGTCATTGGATTATTTTCCCACGTACAAAAAAAAAGATAAGTTCTTTACCACGCGCTCCATTATTGACTACATCCTCGCTGCCCCTCCCCTACCGTCCATCAGGTGAGATAGAGGTCAAAAGCGAGCCTATCAATAATACTAAAAAAAAGTTTAAAAAATAATACCTGAAACTCCCTCATACATGGGACTGTACAAAATTCTTTATTTATCATGACTTTCGTTGGAAGTCCTCTTACAAAGTGGACTAACGACCTGGCGAGAGGAGCGGGAATCCCATGGCTGCGAGACCAGTGAGGCATCCATCAGATTCCCCCAATATCTTGGAGGATAGGCGTCCCCAACGCAGCATTGCAATGAGCGCATTGTGCTGATGACGCATATAAGTATCTAGCAGTGGACGCCTTTGAGCTAAAATAATGATGATCATCAATAGTTAGTGAAACGAAGTGGGAGTAAAATTATTCCCTTTCTTTTGCTACCACTACTTACTCTTAAAATTATTCCCCAGCTACACTTCTACTACATGTGAAAAAAGCCCCTAAACCCAATAACCAATTTCTTTTTCTCCTTGTCCATTAAACTGAAAATATTCTCTGTAGCAATTTCAAGCTGTATAGCTTTTCAAAAGCTCACAAAGGAGCTGACGAGCTCTCGATAACGCACTTCACTTCAGCGGAACTTTGGCGAAATGACACGATTCGACTTGCATTCTGATCAAGATTTTCAATATGAAAGACGTTTAGGTACTTACTTATTTGTTAAGAATATTTCTTGGTTTATAGTATAGCATCGTTTATTTTGCATAAAATCTATAGTACCTATATAAATAATATTAGTTAAATAACTAGCATAGAAAAATAATCCAAAATCAAAACGAGCTTGCGGACGGCGAGCAATGGGTGGCTCGCGGGATTTGTCATAAGATGATTTTCTCTGAATTCTAAATGCAGGAGATGAGTCTAGTAGAGAAAATGACAGAACGTATTGGAAACTTGATTCTCTTCCGTGGACGTCATTATTATACAGCATTATTTCTAGTAAATGTGCCACCTGAATATAGTTTGTTCAGAATCTGTAACTTTTTTTACTATCACTCAACGCCATCTAATCCTCAACTAAGCAGAGCTTGTTCTATGAGTAGGTACTAGACAACTGATAAACATACTTATATATAAATACATACATATTATAGATAAATTACACCCAGAAACAGAACAAATGATCGTGCTCATCACACAAACATTACATTGCATTACATTATATTGAAATAATTCGGTATTTTTATAATGGTCCTAGATTAGTTTTCTGGGTTTTGCAATGTGTTATTATATTTATTTTTAATTTCTCAGCAGCAGTCCGTTTTTATTTGCACTCAAGCTAAATAGGCTTAAGAAATATCAATTAGCATAAAACAATTACACGATATTGGTTGGTAAAGTTTCAACCTAAGTTTATAATTTCATGTCGATGATCGAAATTACTAGAAATCGTGGCTAAAATAACAACAGCTACAAAGGTTGATCTTCGTGGTTAAGCAATGCTTGTTGACATCGATCTATGGCTAGATCTTCATCTTTACATACCGAAATTCTTTCGAACTGCAAGTTAAGCACTTAGTTCTAGCTGCCATTCTCAGAGATTGTTTCAGTATTTCTTCCCAGGGTATACACATAGGAAACACTGGCCTCATCTAGTTTAAATTGAAGAAAAAAATTATGTTTCAAAGTGTTTAATGATACTTATTAGCAAAATAAATACCTATCATTAATAAATCTTTGACCGTCATTACAGATTATCAGAAGTCAGTAAATCTGGCACCAATCTTCAAACTTCCACAACCCAGTTACTGGGCAACACTTTACTCCTTGGATGGTCAACTTTCTGGCGTCTGGCTACCTGTAACGACAGTCAACGTTCTACGAATGGCAACCGGGACCAACCAGTAATGTCCTAGATAAACTTAGGAAAGTATTAAAATTCACATTCGTACTTGCCCTGTTTTGAACCCGACCATGTGTGCAACCACACGCATGAGTGGCCAAATGGCTAAGGCACCAGCCTTAACCATCATTACATGAGTAATCAAATGACCTGTTTAATTTCCTATTCAATATCGAAATAATAGATTGCAGGATCAGGAGGATGCGCTTCCAAATTTATTTATTTTTTTAATTGATATAAGCCAGTGCTTGACTACGGTAACACCTGATGGTAAGCGGAGATGCAATCATTGATGGTCAGGCGCACTAGTTTATTAAGAGCCTATTCACTCTAGCCTTGAAGACACCTAAATTATAGTTGGACGGGAAGACCGCAGCAGGCAAATTGTTCCAGTCCTTCGATGTACGCGGTATAAATGACGAAGCGAGGAAATCAAGAAATTTCTCACATTTCTTGGATAGTTTCCCGTGATCTGTTTAGGAGAATTTCCAAATTTCAAATCAACCTTATCAAAATTAACCCGCGATACAATAGCGATAATTACAACCCATTACAGGTATGTCTCGCTAATATAAATTGAATAGCTTTAATTAATTCTGAACTGGCTTCGCTAGGTGAATTAAGTGCCTAATTCTTGTTTGATGGTTCGTATAAAGAGGGCATTGTCTTGATTGCCGAGGAGGCCGTGAAGGGCGTTTTAACTAATAAATTGTGCTTCACTGGTAATTAGATTCTTTGTACACGTCTTGATTAGCATTAAATTTATTGAAAGATTTTTTTCAGGTGTTCTCTTGAAATCTAAATTGGGTGCCAAGTTTTTTTACAGTTCAATTAATTTCAAATTATTCTGATCTTAAAAATTGAAGTCAATGACGAAAGTCTTGCGGGAATCCGATGGATACGAGACGCTCAGGACCGTTCATTGTGAGGTCACGTGCGCCTTTCAACGCTGCGTGTTGCCAAGTTACAATCGCATCGTTCACGCCGATCGCCTAGAGTAGGCCACGCCTCTGATTCCTTTGTTCTGACGTCATCTCAACGCTCAGTCACGTAGTCAGAACAAAAGAATCACAACACAAGGCGTTCGGCGCGAACGAAACGATTGTAACTTGGCTTAGGGGGCAGAACTTTTTGGCAGCACCATCGACCATATCTCCTGCAAGCAATTTCGATTGGTAAGAACATTTAGAAAATGAATAAGGTTACGATTTAAAAACAAAAGGTTTCAATACCCAACGTTTTCTTAAAGCTCTAAAAAACGTGATCGTAAAACTTTATAGTTTTTTGCTCATCACCAACACCAACCTATGAATTTTGGTGTTACGCCTTTTATAGGCAAAAGGGCCATGACTCCGACACAAAGCCGTAGTACAGGCTGGTGTTTTTGAAGGAATTACAGAGAATAGGAAATAGAAAGCTCTTAACACAAACAAAGTACCAACCACCAAGATTGTTTCCACAAAGTGGATAAGCGTAAAGCCAGGGATTCTATTCACCTTCTATCGTTGACCACAAAATAGCCTTACGATGTATTTCAAAGCTTCTACGATAAAAATAGATCTTCCTTTGCCTTCCCCGTTTTAATAGTTTGGTTTCAGTACATGCTTCACAACGAACGCCCATTTTGTTAAGAGTTCAAAGATAAGCCTCTCGAATGATTCAAATAGCACAACCCATTTTTAACCGTATACCACTGATTCAAGATTGAAAATAAATTGACTGAAGTTATGAGAAACATTTTTGTCTGTATAGGTAGCCTGCTATGGGAATTTAGACGTTATGTCGTTGTGATAAAGAGGAGTGAAGAACGGTGTGTAAGTGAAGTTCCACAGAAGCTGGTAGGCGGAAGGATTTGGAAGTTTTTCATCGAAACATGGAGCGAGGATGCCAATGCTTTTGTTATCTGACGTGTGTAGTCGCTATCAATATGGATTTTCTTTGAAAGTGGTTCATGCTTTTTATAATGGGGATTTCAAATCTCATTGCTTATGGGCTTATTTATCTAAAGGTAACATTGAAAACGAAACCAGGGGCCCTGGGACGAAGGCAACGAAGGAACAGGAGTGGGTTTTTAGTCAGTAAAAGTCTGATACTATCTCCCGCTCCGCCCAATAGCGGGATTTGTCATAAGAAAACATCTTATGACAAATACCGCCCAATAAAAAAAAAAAACTTATTAAATGTCGCTTAATAGCAAAATTGACACCTTTGACCATTTAAGAAGAGTCAAGAGCCCACAAGAGTCAACCATTATAGTTATGAATTTAAAAAAAGTGTTCAAGACTGCTTTGCCGTGAAAGTGTTATAAATCAAAAGTGAATAAGATAAAAAAATAATAATAAATTACTCATAATCAATAATTACGTTATTATCAATTCTGTTTTCATGTTTCCATAGTGTTAATAACTTTAGGTACACCTAATGCCCCAAAACTGAAATTGTTCAAACTTAGGCAACAATTACGACTCCATTATCAACTTAACGCTGAGATAACAATCAGAACACTATAAAAAGAATGAATGACAGTTTAAAATCTAATAAAAGAAGCAATCTACTATCAAAAAGTAATTTTACCTTTAGAAGGACATTGGAGCTGGTTAATTTCGATCTTTGTCAAAAGATGGCCGCCGGTTGAAATACCCTGGCGTTCTAGATTCGAATTTATTTAATGAGAGGGAAATTAAAACAGTATTTTGTAAACGGGTTGCATATTAAAGTACAAATTAAAAACATAAATTAGGGGTAGAAATGGATTAGCAGAAGAACTGAGGCTGAGTGGTCGACGGTACGTACTGTTCCACGTGCGCCTTAAAGAGTTTTCAACAAAACCATAGGAAATCAGGAAGGCCGATGCCCGTTAGGACCACGGGATTTTTAAAGAAGTTAATGTGTGCCTAGGACGCAAATAGCAACGGAAGGACACAGGTGGGTTTTACTCTATAAAAGTCTGACACGCCCTCTTGCTTCACCCTAAAGTGGGGAGAAGTCAAGATTACCCGCCTGATAAAAGGGGGTAATTTAGTAAGAAGTAGGAAGAAGAATCAAAATAATAAGTAATCCGGAATTTCGAACCACAAATTGATATTTAGAATATTAATACCATAACAGCAGCATAGCCTAAGTCCGATTCGTCATTGGACTGTTCATCGACAGAACAATTAATTTATTTCCGTTTCCCCAGCAGAATCGTTCACCTATGGACATTTTGCCGACAGGAACTTTCATCTTCGACACTTTTACCAAAAGGCATTTTCATTGTTTTGCTCTTAGTAACAAGTAGACTGCTCACAGCTGTCCTTTTTTCGAGGTAAGCTACAAAAAGCAGACGACGTGATACATTCCCGTATCACGTAAAAGACAACTGGAGGAACACGGGAGAGTTTTGATCAGTAAAAGTCTGAAACTCGTCCTGCCCACAGAGAAGTCGTTTGATAATGTCCCATCCACAAAAATATAAATTATATAAAGCAAAAAGGATCATATAGCGTTGACACTGCAAATTCAGAAACCAAATGCTGTATTCAACGCCGAAAACAAAATAACATGATACTAGAACATATATACACTTTCTTGGATGCAGAAGGTGGTCTCAACACAGATGAGATGAAGATAAATGACGAACAACAAGACTCTTGGCACAGTCCGCCACAATATCACATAAACAACACAGATTCATTAAAACCTTCCCTAGATGTAACAGAACATCTGACAAAACGACTGGCTATAAGCCAGCCATTGTCCAAACTCACTTACTGGAAAGCAATACAACACAATAAAACTTTTAGTCACACAATACAATGAAGAAAATAAAGAAGATCCAGTTTAAACAATTCTGGGGACGCTTAGACTGATGCCTGTTAGGGCCAAGGGATTGTTTGAAAGAGAGAGAGATAATTGTGACACCGCGGACCTGAAACGCAAACGCAACTGAAGGAAAACAGACGAAAAAAAATTATCTTTCTTTTCTTTCTTTTCTTTCTTTTCTTTCTTTTCTTTCTTTTCTTTCTTTTCTTTCTTTTCTTTCTTTTCTTTCTTTTCTTTCTTTTCTTTCTTTTCTTTCTTTTCTTTCTTTTCTTTCTTTTCTTTCTTTTCTTTCTTTTCTTTCTTTTCTTTCTTTTCTTTCTTTTCTTTCTTTTCTTTCTTTTCTTTCTTTTCTTTCTTTTCTTTCTTTTCTTTCTTTTCTTTCTTTTCTTTCTTTTCTTTCTTTTCTTTCTTTTCTTTCTTTTCTTTCTTTTCTTTCTGTTCTTTCCAGTGTTCCAGGCAATGGACTCGTTTGCACAGCTTTAGGTCTAGTACACTGGCAAGCGGGCACAGTTATAGGTATATTAATTAATTTTAATCCATCTATTTTAATGAGCAATGTTACAAAGATCATTTTAAGAGCTACTAACATAATATGGATGTATCTGACATAAATAATAATAATGGTCAGCAAAAATCTGAAACTCCATCCAGAATAGTTATTACATGACTTCCCTCTCAATAAAATGAAAGTTTACGGTCGTTGGAACGGTTTTCTGGGCTAACACCATCATCATCATCATCATTTCAGCCGAAAGATGTCCACTGTTGGACATAGGCCTCCACAAGTGTCGCCACAATGAAAGTTCCTGTGTGTCTCGCATCCATTAGATTCCCGCAACCTTTACCAGATCATCAGTCCACCTTGGAGGAGGTCATTCAGCGCTGCGTCTTACGGTACACCGACTTTACACTCTCCAAACTAAACTAGCCTGCATCACCATGAACGATTGCATCACTGCTTGCCATCAGGTGGGATCGCAGTCAAGCACTAGTTTAAATGATATAAAAGAAACCTCTATTGGAAAGGGAGAATCTTCCGACCAGACAGATGTTTATTTATTTATTCATTAAAACTTTATGCACAAATAATAAACACTGTACAAAGTTTATCATCATCATCATTTCAGCCGATAGACGTCCACTGCTGGATGCATAGGCCAAATGTCACCACAAAAAACGGTCCTGTGCGTCTTGCATCCATCGGATTCCCGCAACCTTCACCAGGTCATCGGTCCACCTTGTAGGGGCCTTCCAACACTGCATAGGGTGGTGCAGACACATAACATGGTAGGTGCAGCTTAATGGTAAAGAAATATAAAAGAAATACAATAACAAATATATGCTTAGTTACATACATACAAATCAATGTAATTATGAGAAACGAATCCAATAAATCAACGCTGTGACCACCAACTTCCTGCGAATGTGTTCACGTGCCTTCACCTTAAAAGTGAACCGACTGGATGCCGACTTGATGTTCAGAGGGAGACCTTCCAAAGAGAGATCACCTGGACAAAGAAGGAGGACTAGATAAACCCAGAGCGATGTGTGGGACATCGTAGAAGACGATTATTGGTAGATTGGAGATTTTTATGATTGATGACCATAGCAAAGAAATTAAAGATGTTGTGTTTAATCCGGGCAACTGCCCTATTAAGTACTATGGATTTCTGTATATGTATTGATTTGTGTTATTATATGTTTTAATCACGTGGAGAATTCTAATAGGTAACACGATGCAGGAATTTGAATGGTAGTGCCTATAAAATGGTCTCATAGGTGTCATGTTTGTCATGCTTCTATCTTTCCATTATGCCTCAAAACTAAAATTGAGATCCCGAATTTCGGAAGACCGCAATTATCAGCGCAAGGTAGTATGTAACAGCAGGTTAAGAGTACACAAAACAAGATAAGACGAGATGAAATAAAAAAATCGTGAGAGACAAGATAAAACATGTGCCTATACTGCCAAGAAAAACTTAGTCTTCACCACATGCTGAAGTACATTGATGAATTTGTCGACAGTTCCAATAAAACTTCATTACTAGTCAATAATGAAGTTATCTAGAACGTTTCTATTAAAATGGGATTGCGATGTTACTTTAGCCTTTTTTAGGATTCCGTACCTCAAGAGGAAAAACGGAATCCTTATAGGATCACTTTGTTGTCCGTCCGTCTGTCCGGCTATCTGTCTGTCTGTCTGTCAGCCAAGACCCTTTATCTCTTGAACGCGTGGAAGTATCGAGTTGAAATAAATAAAACCATATACTTAGGTCTGTGGTCTTGAAGCTGTGAAAAAATCAAACTTCTGAGTTAACGCAAAAAATGAAGGCTGTTTATGTCAACAAAAACATAACAATTTCGATACTCTCAAAGGAATCAAAATTCATAGGGTACTTTCCGTTAGCCCAGAATCCAGAAATTAAAGAAGTATAGGAATAAATCAGAAAACTGAAAATATGTGGAAACGTCACAAAAACAAAACTTTCTCTATTCGGACTACTATTAGACTCCATTCAGGAATCGAACTATTTATTTATGTAAGTTTGTACGGAACCCTCAGTGCGCGAGTCCGACTCGCACTTACCCAGTTTTTTTTACATACAAATTGGATAACCTCAACTACTACATACTCGTAAAGTCTAAGTCGAAGTAACCTAACCGTCAGTAATCTATGGGCACGCCACAATTATGGCGGTAAGTCCCCTCTTTGAGGCGTGGTTGGAAAGACCTCACGGCGTCCTCACATTCCGCATGACGCAGGTCCTCACCGGACACGGTAAGTTCGGGAGGTTCCTGCACCGGATTCGTGCGGAAACGACGCCCGGGTGTCGCCACTGTGTGGCCCACCCGGAGGACACGGTGGAGCACACGGTGGAGGTGTGCCCCGCTTGGGCAGAGCAACGCCGTGACCTCGTGAGGGCAATCGGCGGCGGTGATCTCTCGCGCCGGGCCTTGGTTCAGGCCATGCTCCGGAGCGAGGAGGAGTGGCAGGCGGTCGCCTCTTTCTGCGAAGCAGTAATGCTAGCTAAGGAGGCGGCCGATCGCGTGAGGCAACGGTCCTTACGCTCCAACCGCCGCCGGGATTCCGATCCCGATTTCCGGCCACCGTAGGCGCGGGCTTGCAGACGGCGAGCAATGGGTGGCTCGCCGTCTGACCGTCCGGTAACCGTCCGGACCGAGCCCAAGTCGTCGACGGCGCGTTTTGTTCCACGCGCGCCTCAAGGAGATGTCAGCAAATCGTAGGGGCCCAGCAGGGTCGAAGCCTACTGGGGCCACGGGTAGTGTGAAAGCGGAACCCGGGGCCCTGGGACGAAGGCAACGAAGGAACAGGAGTGGGTTTTTAGTAAGTAAGAGTCTGACACTATCTCCCGCTCCGCCCAAGAGCGGGGATGTCATTAGGATGATTTTCCCACCCAATAAAAAAAAAAATAAAAAAAAAATAAAAAAAAACCGTCAGTAATCTATAATAGCGTCGTACTAGTACCTGCGTCGTGGTTTTAAACCCAGGCAGGTGCTTCACTTTGTGTAATTTATTTCACCACTCCTGATTAACTAATTTATCTCTCAAACCCATGACGGAAACCTGCGTGAGGAAACTAGCATTTCCATTAACCAAAATGGTTAAGTAAAACATCGTGAGGAAAGTGCGTATGTCCTTGAACCAAGAAATCGAAGACATGTGACAGTCACTAACCTGCACTGGGCTCGCGTGTTGGATTACGGCCCCTCCCCTCTCCGAGAGAAAATTTTTGAGTCCCTGCA
The DNA here is from genome assembly GCA_949316375.1 of Mythimna vitellina. Classification (NCBI taxonomy): domain Eukaryota; kingdom Metazoa; phylum Arthropoda; class Insecta; order Lepidoptera; family Noctuidae; genus Mythimna; species Mythimna vitellina. Next base: position 1,925,148 of record OX438699.1, on the reverse strand, counting down.
ATGGGAAAATTATAAGGTTGATTAATTTATTCTTTGCTATGCTTATAAAATCGCCAGTAGAAATTCACAAGAGCCATAAGTGGTCATTATTGTTTTTGTTTTTTTTTTTTAAGTGTGAAATCATCCAATGACTTGGAGCACTAAAGTGATATCAAACTTTTACTGTCTAAAATCACATCTGTGTTCTTCAGATTCCCTTTGCGTTCTTAGGCCACGAGTTTCCTTTTCAGAAATTTTCGCTTCGTCGTTTATACCGCGTACATCGAAGGACTGGAACAATTTGCCTACTGCGGTCTTCCCGTCCAACTATAATTTAGGTGTCTTCAAGACTAGAGTGAATAGGCTCTTAATAAACTAGTGCGCCTGACCATCAATGATTGCATCTCCGCTTACCATCAGGTGGGATCGCAATCAAGCACTGGTTTATATCAATAAAAAAAAAAAAATCTGTAGCCCAAGCAGACATCGTCATATTGGACCATTGCGGTTTTATTAACGCGCGCATGAAACTCTACTATTTGTTTTGTAAAGATATATTCATTTAGTAGAAACATAAAAAAAACTGAATAAACTTCTGAACCTTCCCTCCATCACAAAAAAAAGATCCTGAAACACGAACCAAAACATTAACAAAACCTCGTGACATAAATAAAAGAAAGAAACGGTTTCTTTCCTCCACACAAAAGGGTTGGGTCTTGAATAAATAGGAGACTACATTGTACTAACTGATTTGAGAGGGAACATAATTAACAGACAGTAATTTGTCCCAGCTCTGAATGGCTTGACTGTATAAATGTGGGTGCTAACGGGATGATAAGGGTGTTTTTCTTTTATTCCTAGGCTGGTTGGAGATAGGAATCTGAGACTAATTAGATGTTAAAGGTTTTGTAAGGTTTTGTGAGTTGATGTGTTTTTTTACAAGCAATGAAAGTGATTCGAACAGACAAAATGAGACTTATTTTTACACCCTGTGGACTCAGTAAGTGCGAGGCGCTGGTGACTTTCCTTGAGGAGCTGGGGTGGATCAGATGATCCAACTCCTAAGTAAATCACCCGCTTAGGATGTAGAGTTTTGGACTGGTGTCTGACTGCCTGCTGTCTGGTGACTGGTGTCGGACTGGTGTCCGACATAAGCACACTCTGTGTGGGTATTTTGGGTTTATTAATATATGGATGCTTAAAATATTTTGGACCATACTGTGTTCTGACAATGGTTAGGGTTATATTCGGAGTTTCTTTGCGTGATCAGATCAGAAATGAAGATATCCACAGAAGAACCAAGGTTTCGGACATAGCCTGCAGGATTGTCAAACTTAAGTGGCAGTGAGCAGGGCACGTTGCACGACATCGGTCGCCGCAGAATTGTCAAACTTAAGTGGCAGTGAGCAGGGCACGTTGCATGACATCGGTCGCAGACGTCCGTAGAGCGTACGAATAAACACAATGTTCTATGGGCCATCGTGCAGCAACGCTGCGAGATAATGTCAGCGTACAAGGAAATCAAGCATAAAGTTGCGAACACAAATGGAAAGACGCAGCGTTGAAAGACTTCCCACAAGGTTGACCAACGACCTGGTGAGGATCTGATGGATATGAGTGATAGTGGGAAAGGCCCTTATCCAGCAGTAGACGCCTTTCGGCTGAAATGATGATGATTATGACTGTGTTTTGTAGTTTTTGACGGCTTCTGGTTTAACATTTAATATAAGTCCCAACCAAACCTAGGAACCTTGGCCATATTGGTACCTGTTCTAAGAGCAGAATTACACAGTTTTAAAATAATACCAGCTCCCCTCGCCAAGTTACGATAGTTTCGTTTACGTCGAACGCCTCGAGTAGGCCACGCCTCCGATTCCTTTGTTCTGACGTCATCGCAACGCTCAAACACGTGGTTGTAAACGAAACGATCGTAACTTGGTTAGGGGGGCAGGCTCGCTAGCTTCTGAAGTTTTATAAGTGCTCATGTAAAGTGCATGTAAAATGTGCTACATAAAATAAAATATTTTTAATTAAGTTTCACGTCAACCTTAAGGTTTATTCAATCTGTGTGACCTTTAAATTCGCTGTAATTTTATGCATATCACCGCACTGGGCCCGCGTGGTGTATTACGGCCCATTCCCTCTCTTAGAGAGGAGGCCTGAGTCCCAGAAGTGGGAACATTAAAAGGCTGATTATGCTTGTATGCTTATGTTATGCATATCGGCCTAGTATTAAGCCATGTTAAAGGTTTCTGTATAAATAAAGATTTTATTATTATTATTACCTTGTTTTAACCTATATCGATACCGGCGCGGCGGAATTACAATAGGCAACCTAGAGAACTGTATTGTCTATTGTTATATGGGGTAACACAGTTATGCCCTATCCACAAATGGCCTGTCAGGAAAACTGGTTTTTGTTTTCTGTAATTAATTGTGCGTCTATTCGGACAGAGTAAACATGTTCTCTTTATTTCTTTCTATACAATCTATTATCGATGTTTTTGTATCAGAAACAAAATAAATTCAATCTACATTAAATAGAATCTTGTTCACACCATTACGAATAAAAAATGGTATCATTCAAATAAAACATCCGACGCCTCAAACTTTGTAGATAATCATAAGTTCGCTCCCTCCGGGTCGAAGAGAAATTTATGTAATATTGTTCTAAAGAATAACTGAACATTACCTGATACACGTATCCGAGTTCGTTTCTGTTTTATTATTCTTTTACGTTATGTGTTTGAGTTGTGAATAATTTTATGCTTGAGCATAACGTATTAAATAATACCATAACCTGTATAGTATGACGGTTGACAGGATAGAATGGAAGAAAAAAACGTGTTGCGCCGACCCCAAATAAGATGGGACAAGGGCAGGAAGATGATGATGAACGTGTTAAAATATCAAACGTGCGAGCTAGAAACAGGAATGGATCTATACACTCTATATAGCTCCATCTCTTTGACAATTTAGTTAAAGGTTATGGTAGGGCCTCTAATTTAACTTCTTGTTTTTGAGTTTTCTGAAATCGGTTGCTAATGACAACCAAACAAATCAAATGAGGTTATTAAGAAAATCCTTTTCCACTCGCCTATCGGCAACATCGGTTACTTTATCTAACGCAATCCAACGCGATGTTTGACAAAAAGGCAACGCGAAAAAAGAGAGAAAACCCTGAAAACGCCTGAAAACTTTGATAGCATTCGATAATTCCGTGATTTACTTGAATATTTTATAAAACTTGTTCCAGGAAATACATGTTTTTTTTTTTACCCTTAAAAGTTTTACAAAAAAAAATTGTCGTCATTCAGAATCTTGATTAAATTTGCAAGGCTTCTATTATTATACTTTTGGACATTTTTAATTTTTGAGTTAACTATGAAGTGTCAAAGTTCATTAAAAAATGCAGATTTTCAAAGGTCGTTACTGGATCAGTTTTACACAAATTTATAAATTGATTTCAATAGAAACCTAGATAATATTTACAAGATACAGTGTTTTCAAAATATCTAATGATTAATTTCATAACCACGCAAGAGCGGTTGAATGAAAAACAGTGAAAATGTATGTCGAGTTGCATCCCCATAAAGTTCGCTAGCATATAAAATATAGGTAGAATTGCTTCACTTCATTATCTCTGTGTCACCATATTTGGATTCATTTTCACCTAATATACGTACCGCGTAACAGAACCCACAAATAAAACCCACCAGCTCCCTTCAATTACATTCCAGAATTGAGCTATCCCTTTCAGAAAGTCCTCGTGGCTCTATCGGGCACCGTACTTACTGGGCCCCTACAGTTTTGCTGACATCTCTTTGACACGTGCGTGGAACACTATGCGCCATCGACGACTAGTATCGAACGACGAGCAGCGAGTCACCCATTGCTCGTCATCCACAAGCTCGCAACTACGGTGGCCGGAAATAGCCCTGCGACTTCCAACGCCCGAGGCGTCTCCTTTGACACCGTCTGGGGCGTGACGGGAAAGGACATCTTTCCCTCACGATTGCAGTCTTCTTTTTCGCTCGTATTACTGTTTTGCAGAAGAAGGTAATTGCTTCCCATTCCCTCTCACTCCAGACCATGGCCTGAACCAGAGCTGAACGCGAGTGGTCCCCGCCCCTCAGAGAATACTGATATTATGTTCTTCCAGGATTTTTTCGGGAGATTACGGCCCATTTCTTCACATGGAAAGAGAACTTGTGTTTCAAAAGTGGGAACTTAAAGGTTGGTTATGTAAATTTTTACTATATGGAGTACCTTAGATCCACTAACTAAAGCCAAGCTTTCAGTTCAGTATTCAGCAACAAATTCGAACAAAAATATATACGAAAATCAGTGACCATTTATCTCAGCAAGGGGGGCGAAGAACATTGACAAATTGAATACGGAAGACGGACCGGACGGGGCTGTCCGGAAAAAATATTGTGCTTAACACTTTGACGGGTGGCTCTCGGCAAGGTAACACTTTTGGTATTGTTCGGTTTGTGGTGAGTTCTTAGAATTGACTGTCGAACGACCGTGCTTATCGCATTGTTAACTTTTCGGAAAAAGGAAGGAAGGGATTTCTCCTTGGAAATATGTGAGCTTAAGGATAACATGAACTTTTAATAGTTTCTGTAACTGAAGTTATAAGTTTTCTTTCAAGGAAGATGCTAAATAAAACATAGAAACTGATTAAATAATGTAAACGAGAAAATAGAACGTTTTGTACTCAAGGCATTCAATCAATCGCAATTTTTGTAATCAAGTTGGAATTAGATTTACTCTTGCAGCTGAACTAGCTTTTCTGTCAAACCTTGGGCGCCCCGGGGTAATACCCCGGGGCGCGATGGCGTTAGTACGTAATTGCGCATTTTCACTTAAATCACAAAAAAAAAAAAAAATTATGGATTTTTCTAAAAAAAAAAATATAGAAACCAAAATTTTCGGCTAAAAAAAATCGTACACCCGTGTGTACAAAACGACAATTAAGCGTTTTTCAAGGCCATTCAAGTTGTACAGACGTATGTACAATCCGCCTTCGAGGGGTTAATTGCGTTGTCGACGATCTACTAGCAGTATCTTTGCCAATTATGAATATTTAATTATATTCTGTACTTAGGCCTAAGCCTGGCTACCAAAACAGTTCGCGACAATGCAGAATCAGTTTCAGTTTTTCAGTTAAAACACGTTGCCATAAATTCTCTGAATCTGTGTAGAGCAAGAGGCCTTGCCTTTGGGTTTCAGGGCTATGATGGCAGGCAGGCTATGTCAATTACTGCTGACATCTCTTTAATGCAACCTCGAACACAACATACCGTCGACCCAGGTCTTGTCCTTATTGGACGGTGAGCTCCCTATTGCTTACTGTCCATAAGCTGGCGTCTGCGGTGGGCAGGAATTTCCCTGCGCCTCCCAATATCCAAAGTATCTCTTGCGGCCAGCGCGGCGTGCCAGAATAGCCATGTTATCTTAGCTTGTTTTATATAGATACTAGTAAACAGCTGCTTATATCGGTGGAATTGTGAAATTTTACTCTTGTGTATGGTATGGCCCCGACTTACGAATGGTAGGATGCGAGTTCAAACCCAGCTAGGCGTCTTACTTTGTGTAATTTATTTCATCACCACTGCTCTCAAAACGGTGAAGGAAAACATCGTGAATCGTATTAGAACAAAAATTCCGAAGACATGTGACATTCACCAACCCGCACTGGGCCCGCGTGGTGGATACGGTCCACTCCCTCTCCTAGACAGGAGACCTGAGTCCCAGCAGTGGGAACATTAAAAAGCTAATTATGCTATGCTATACTTATTCTCTTATGTGTATTACTTTATTAAAGTTAAAGTGTAACTTCATTGAAATATCAAACAGCTAAATAAATAGTTCATTAACAGTCTCCGTGGAGACGTAAGCTGCGCTGGCTTCATTTTTGCAATCAAGTTGGAATTAGATTTACCCTTGCCGCTGAACTTGCTTTTCTATGTCTTAATCACGTTGCCGAAGGAGACTGCCAGTAGATTCCTTGCCAATTATAAGTTATTTATCTTTCTGTTGGTATTTATTTCGATGCTACAAACTAAGTCAATAGGCCACTGGTGTTGTTGGTACCACTTTATCAAAAATAAATAATAAAAAATAATGTGTGAGGGTTTTTTTTTTTTTTTTATTGTGTGGGAAAATCATCCTAATGACATCCCCGCTCTTGGGTGGAGCGGGAGATAGTGTCAGACTCTTACTGACTAAAAACCCACTCCTGTTCCTTCGTTGCCTTCGTCCCAGGGCCCCGGGTTCCGCTTTCACACTACCCGTAGCCCCAGTAGGCTTCGACCCTGCTGGGCCCCTACGATTTGCTGACATCTCCTTGAGGCGCGCGTGGAACAATACGCGCCGTCGACGACTTGGGCTCGGTCCGGACGGTTACCGGACGGTCAGACGGCCAGCCACCCATTGCTCGCGGTCTGCAAGCCCGCGCCTACGGTGGCCGGAAATCGGGATCGGAATCCCGGCGGCGGTTGGAGCGTAAGGACCGTTGCCTCACGCGATCGGCCGCCTCCTTAGCTAGCATTACTGCTTCACAGAAGGAGGCGACCGCTTGCCACTCCTCCTCGCTCCGGAGCATGGCCTGAACCAAGGCCCGGCGCGAGAGATCACCGCCGCCGATTGCCCTCACGAGGTCACGGCGTTGCTCTGCCCAAGCGGGGCACACCTCCACCGTGTGCTCCACCGTGTCCTCCGGGTGGGCCACACAGTGGCGACACCCGGGCGTCGTTTCCGCACGAATCCGGTGCAGGAACCTCCCGAACTTACCGTGTCCGGTGAGGACCTGCGTCATGCGGAATGTGAGGACGCCGTGAGGTCTTTCCAACCACGCCTCAAAGAGGGGACTTACCGCCATAATTGTGGCGTGCCCAAATGTGTGAGGGTCAGGAGCTCTTGAATGACCGTCCAATTTTATTACTTTACTTTAAAAAAACGTTTATTTGGTATATACAAAAATAAATTTAATTCTACCAGTAGTGAACCGACTACCATCAAGTGATTCTTAGTGCTGGTGGTGTGGTGTCCGCGGCTCGACGCCTGTCCGGTCGATACGAGGATCGAACGTTCTAGTCTTCCTTCGCAGCGCTCCGTTTCGGCACCCCTCTCGCTCCCTCTTAGCAGTTGCTGCATGGTAGCGTCTCGCTTCCTCCTCTAGCATCGAGCCTCAGTCTATTCGACGCTAGAGGTTGTCGAACGCTGCTGACTTCTCACTGACAGATGGCGTCAACAAAGTGTTTAACGTGACCCGTAAAATATGAGTAGGCATTAATCATATTCATTTTTGGCTTAAGAAGATTATGAAGTTAGGGTTCGGGTAATGTATTGGTGGGGCTACTTAAAGCGGTTGTTTGCTATTGATGGGGTCAGTTAGGACCGACGTCTGCCAGGGCTGTTGATCTTAAAATCAGTCCAGTCCTCGCAAAAAGGGTCAACTGAAGGAACACTGACGGTTTTAGTCAGCAAAAGTCCGACATACCCTCGCGCTCCACCCAGAACGGAAAAAGTTATTTGATTATTTTCCACCTTAATAAGGCTTGTGAGAATATTGAAAACAATCACCATGACCATGGAACAGAAAGGGCTTCGAGCACAGGTGGGTTTTAATTAGTAAAAGTATGACACGCCCTCCTGCTCAACCTAAAGTGGGAGAAGTCGTCGCCACATCGACCTATTCTTTGTTTCTTACATCCAACACTTCCACAGCCTTCGTCAAGTCATCGACTTTGTATGACATTACTTACACAATAATCATCATTATCATTTCAACTAAAAGACATCCACTGATGGGCATAAAGCTATCCAAAATGTCGCCACAACGAACGTGCGTCTCGTATCCATCAGAATGCCGCGACCGTCACCAATTTAGCGGTCCCTTTACCCTTGGCCAAGTTGATAATCTGCAATCGTTAACGCTAGTCCAAAACTAATCAAATGTATATGAGAATGATATCATCTCAACGTTAAGTCACGTGGTCAGAACAAACGACTAGAAAATTCGTAGCCAAGTTTACATCGTTCAAAATGATAGAATGAATTGTTATCGTTTCGTTACAGTGTTCAACGCTACATCCTTTGTTGTTGTAGAACGAGCGGCCGATTCAAGCGCGTCAACATGGCTAAAACTTATCGTTTTCTACAATTGCTGACACCGAGGCGTTACTAATTGGAGTACGGAATTCGACACGAAACGGTTGTAACTTGGCTAGGGGGCTTATGTCTTCCAATGCTGCGTCTTCTAGTACGCGGTCGCCGCTCCAGAAACTTTCAGCCCCATCGACCATCTGTTCTGCGAGCAATGTAACATAATGAATACTGGTAAATCAGTTTTTGAGAATTCATTTCCCTTAAATTTCTTCATAATAAGCTGCCTAAAAAAAGTCATAGCGTCAAAATCTGTCACATATTGAAAAGCAAAAAAAAAATAACTGCCTACCAATCACGTCCCCATTTCCATTTATTGCATCATTCACAAGTGTTGTTAACACAATCGTTATCGCCATACACTCCCCCTTGTTTCCCCAATCTCCCCCATCGGGAGAATCTCGATTATGTGCTGATTCTACATAAATACAAATGTTGGTTATCGCGTCATACCAGCCGGCAGATTGACGAAAATAAAAACATCACGCCATTGCTAGCAAGCAATGAATTGTTGAATTTGGAATTATTTGATTCTTGTATAGAAAAGAGTTGAAAATCTGTCGTGGTAAGATACATTGTTATTCTTGCTAGAATAATATTATTAAATAGTTTCCAAACCAAGCTGATTTACACACTTTTTGGGTACTAAAAGGTGAGTGATGAATAACGCAGAACTGAAAATCAATCCATAATTTCAAACAATCGAATACGTTATTGAAACGCTCACTGGGATATAGCTAATGTTATAATGAGTATCTTAAGCTACTTTTTTTTTTCTCGCAGAAAAAGCAATTCCGAGGGGGTGGAGGCATCTCTCCGGATTGGATTTTTTTTTATACGATTGCTATTGGGGCAATCGTTTATAAGAGAGAGCTAGAGAAGTTGAAGACACGGGTAACAGCTAGTGACAAATATAAATAAACAAACCCATCTTTATATACACAAAAGCTTTATTCCTCGCCAATTTATCCGTATTAACAGATGCAAGCTAACTACAAATACTAATAATAAAACAGTGGAATTAACGACGGAACCACGGGAATAAGATGTCTGCGCTAAAAGCGGATCGTTGTTCGCGTTTATCATATTTAGAGCTGTCAAATACATAGCTTTTTGAGAAGAGCTTTAGAATCTTTACATGCCTTGATTTTTTCAAGTTTTTCTGATTCTAAATACCAATTTACCAGGATAGGTTTAATTTATTTATTTAAAATTAATGTAACACAAAAGTACAAAGGCGGACTTTAATGCCTTAGGCATTCTCTACCATTAAACCTAGGGTGGTGAAGAGAAAATATGGCAGGTGCATAAAAATATAAAAGATTATTATGAAAATAAGAGTTCATAAGTAGGTATGTATATATACATAATAAACATGCATATATAATTGAAGATGGAAGAGACCGCCTGCCACTCCTCCTCGCTTTGGACCATGGCCTACACCAAGGCCCGGCGCGAGAGACCTTCGCCCCCACGAGAACACGGAGGTGCTCTACCCAAGCGGGGTACACCTCTACCGTATGCTCCACCGTGTCCTCCGGGCGGTCAACACAGTGGTGACACCTGAGTGATTCTTCCGCAAGAATTCGGTGCGGTAACCTCCTGAATGCGGGTTGGTGGACGTCTTCGAATTTTTGATTCTAAGACAAGCCGGTTTCCTCACGATGTTTTCCTTCACCGTTTTGAGAGCAGTGGTGATGGAATAAATTACACAAAGTAAGGCGTTACAACTGGGCCATCATTGCTCACCATGTCATCAAATTTTATCTTTTTTTTTTTTTTTTATTCTCGATAGGTTCGCGCTTGACCGCCATCTCACCTTATCTAACAAAATCATGCCTTCTTTTATTATTTAACATTCGTAATCCTACATTTAGAACCACAATCTCTATTTCCTACATTAAAGCCGTAATGATAATAATAATAATTCGAATGCAGTCACCGCTTTGTGGCCGCATCAGCCAGATCAGTGAGTTTGCAACCACGAGAGCACACATTAACTGTTCTACTCGACTTATCATTTGATTTGTTATTGTGAATGCAAATGCTGGAAGATTTTTTAACTAGATTTTTTATTATTCAAGCATACATTTTTAGAGGTATGCAGAACAGAGTGTAAAGTCAGATAAGTAAGTGAAGCTGGTAAAAGGAAGGATCCTCCGACGAGGCGGATGTTTTGTCTGGTGCGGGCAACTGCCCGAGAGATGATTTTGAGCTGTTGTATATGTTTAAATTGCTCGAAGAACTCTAATTGTGCGATGCAGGATTTCATTGTTTAGTTCATATGTGGTGCCATAGATATCGTTACCTCCTGTAAATCCCTTAAATTCCTACTGTATCGAAGGTGCATTAACAATCAATAAACTCACATAAAATGCGTTCCAAATAAGAATAGAAATGATTACCATGTTGTGACGTCACGTCATACTGTCAAATCGAAGAAATTGGGTAGGGTGAGCAAAACAAGAAATTTACAAAATTTAATTTATTTACGAATCGTGAACGAAAAAAATTTAATCAGAATCCAGTTCTTGAATGTTTTTTATCTCTGCGTCACTATGTGAAGTGTCTGAGTAGTGGCAAATGGAAGAAGAAGGCGAATTGTTCCTAACAATGAAAATAAGAAACAAACTAGTTTTTTTTAAGCTAATTATGACTTAAAACAATATATTTGGCTAATTTTTATTAAAAAGTAACGTTTTTACTTCACCTAGATTTAACTAACACAGAAGAACAAAGCAAAAAAAAGCCTTTCTTGATACGCAGAAAAGTTTTCTCTGCAAACCGTACTTATCACTCAACATTTGACAAATCGAGGTTATTGATTTTCCTATTCTTATTTGGAATTCATAGTACACAAGACACTCGGACCCGGAACAAATACCCAGGTAGAAGCGTTGCATACAATCGCTCACCAACTGCGCCAACCTAACCCTTGGGAGATTTATTTTCACGCAAGCAAAGCCACTGGCAGCACCTATCAAGGCGAAAGTTTGTGAGTAACGTCATCTCAACGCTCAGTCACGTGGTCAGAACAAAGGAATAGGAGGCGTGGCCGACTCGAGGCGATCAACGAAAAGAGAATCGAAACGAAATGGTTGTAACTTGGCTAGGAGGGCTGTATCAGAATTGCGTTCACAAGTATAATTATAATTCGTATGTTTGTTATCCCTTTATGATGAAACTATTGTAGGAATTTAGATAAAATTTGTCACACAAGTACACCATTTTTTTATATTTAATTTGGCGATAATAAACAGCTAGAATATACATGTAGAAAAAAAAAACAGTACAAACGAGTTTACAATATTGCAGCCCACTGCATTATCTACATATTGACGCATAAGATTGCCGGCAGTAGATACCACTGAATAAATAAATTACGAAAAGACTATGTCCTGAAATAGCACATATAGTACTTTTTATCCTTCTCCTTTTTAATCTTCAGACACGCGGACGGAGCCGCTAGCAAAAGCTAGTGATTTTACAAATGTAAAAGTTGAATAGATATGCGTGTATGTGTGTTTGTTACTTCTTCATTCTCAAATGGATGGACGAATTAAGATAAAACCTTGCAGTAATATAGCTTAAAAAATCGTGTTCTACGGTCTGGTCAACATAAATCTCGTTTATATAAGAAAACATAATTATAATCCCAAGTAAAGTAACATACAGGGCCGCAGTAATAAATAATCTTAACAACACCATCCGTCAACTTTATCTAATTTAAGTCTTAATTGAATTCTGGGACATAACACAAAGCGCTAAATATTTTGCTGTGTTCTAAAATAATAATAATAATAAATACTTAGTCGTGTCAGGCAATTGCTTAATAGCCAAGAGCCTCGACCCTTGGCGGCTCGCGTTAGGCGACTGAATCAAGGGCTTGACAACAATATTTTTTTATTTATTTTGGGGTGGGGGGAATAATAGGGGTTAAAGTATGAAATTGCCGTTTTATTGTAATAGATACTTTTGAACTGACATAGAACCTTCATGTTTTGAGATTTTTAATTGAAACTTCTTTCACATAATACCTATGAAGTTCTTCTTTTAAAAAATGTGTAACATTTGATTATCGACTTTCAGTTGTTTATTTTATTCAGCTTAGACAAGAAAGATGGATACTTCGAAAATTCAAGTGATTTTTGAATACGGGTTCCAACGCGGAACTAACGCGGCAGAAATAGCTCGCAATATCAATGTTGCATTTGAAGAGGAGACTGCTAATGAACGCACCGTGCGATTTTGGTTTAAACGCTTTCGTGATGGAAACTTTGATTTGAAGAACGACCGGTGAATAACAATGAATTGAAAGAGATAGTGTAAGCCAATCCGAGACAAACTACCCAGGAATTAGCGGCATTATTTAACGTTACCTTACCAACAATATTGACTAATTTGCGTCAAATCAATAAAATTTAAAAAAAAAAATGGGTGATCTGCAGAAAGAAACGCGTGTTTTTTCAGGATAAATCGGCAATTTCATACTTTAATCGCTAATAATATTCCACAATTTTCACACAACATTGTCTAGTCCTAAACTAAGCAGAGTTTGTGCTATGACTGCTAGACAACTGATAAACATACTTAAATAATTCTTACATACATATTATAGATAAATTACACCCAGACACAGAACAAATGATCGAGCTCATCACACAATGTTAGGTTTCTTTTTTAAATCTTAAGTGTTGTTACATTGTGTGTATCTATGTGTGCCTAAAAAAATATTTTTCTTTCCTTACAAACATTTGTCTTGAGTAGGAAAAGAACTCATGACCTCCGGCATAGCAGTCTCGGTCATTAACCACTAGATCAACATGTCAGTCTAAAATGGAGCATTGTTACGGAAAAGTCAGTGTGCTGATTTCCAAATAGTCTCTGGTCAGTGAGTTATACCAAGATTGCTCGCAGAACAGATGGTGGATGGGGCTAAAGGTTCTAGAGTAGTGACCGTGCATCGGAAGACGCAGCGTTCGAAGGTCGCGGCAACCAGACAGATGCGAGACGCATAGGACTGTTCTTTATGGCGATATTTGGGGTAATGTCCAACAGTTTCAGTTGAAATGATAATGATGTTTTTAGGGTTCCATACCTCAAAGGGAAAAAACGAGACCCTTATAGGATCACTTTGTTGTCCATCTGTCTATCTGTGTGTCTTGAACTTGCTATACAAGCGGTAGATGGTTGCTTTTGAAGGACCTTCATCCATAAAAGCAATTTGAAGTCGATCAAATAATTCATCAGGTTTTAGGCCACATTCAAAATTGTAGTAAATCATCGCACGAAAATGTTCCATTTTTAAATGAGATAATTTGATTTGGCTCTCGAAAAACTGTAGAGGGAAATTCAAAATTCGAACAATGGTATTTTTACTTTTAAGTAACCAAAGTTTACATAATGATTACAAGTGGCCAGTGCCCTGTAAAAATACTTTTTTTTGCAAAACTTTCTGAGTGTCCTGGTATATTATTTTAACAATAATAATTAGTGTAGATTTCGAATTATTAGTCATCTTTCAGCTGAAATGATGATGATGATGAAACACTCTTTCTGTCTTTTTTTTACTATAAAAATAACGGACAAATAGATTTGATTATTGACTCAGTTCAACAGCAGCTGTGCTCCGAACATCTGCAATTGTTTCACCAACGTTTACTTTATTACTTTGATATCGTCCAACTTCGGGTGCTTGTGCATTCGATGCGAGTGAAACTACCGTCTTCATTGCAATAGTTTGAAAATGAAATTGTTGAACATGTTGAAAACGCACTATTATACTTAGCTAGAAAGCATTTCTATTTGCAGAGTTTCAAGTGTGTTATTTTTAGAATAAAATAAAAATAGCTAGTGTTGTTGACAATAGAATGCTTGATAAACACAATAATAGAAAGTTGCAAGTACAGTTTGTAAAGTGGTGTTAAGTTTTTGTACTGCAATTTTCTAGCAATAGTATTTATAGACAAGCACGCTATGATGGAATAGTAACGACATGGTAGATCGTGGGTTGGAACCGAGGTTGGCATTTTACTTTAATAAGTAAAATTTTGTGACCACTGCTCTCAAAACAGTGAAGGAAAGTAGCCAGCTCTAAAAACAACAATATATATTTTTTTTCTCTTCTAATTTTCTGTAACTTGGCAATCTGTGTAAAACACAATGGGCCATTCGTTTGTCGTTTCTTGATTTTATAATAGGCATCTCCAAAGAAAGCTTCATCAAGCTTGCCTATGTGATGGGGTCTTCAAAGCGGTCTACCAGGGCAGAAACGCTATGTCTTTTTAGACGAAAGTATTGAGCGCTTCCCGTGCCTTCCAGCCTTGATGCAAGTAGGTTTACATGTCTTGATAGTCTGGTCTGATACTTTTTACTGAAGTTGACAATTTCTTGCTGAACTGTGTTCAGGTTTAGGTCCATGTGAATGTATCTGTTAACAAAAATATATTGGAAGATTTTTTTTTTCTGCGTGGGAAAATCATATTGTGACTCTTGGGCGGAGCGAGAGATAGTGTCAGACTTTTACTGACTAAAAACCCACTCCTGTTCCTTCTTTGCCTTCGTCCCAGGGCCCCGGGTTTTGCTTTCACACTACCCGTGGCCCCACTAGGCTTCGACTGTGCTGGGTCCCTACGATTTGCTGACTGCCCTGATCGCCGCCAGGATTCCGATCCCAATTTCCGGCCACCGTAGGCGCGGGCTTGCGGACGGCAAGCAATGGGTGGCTCGCCGTCCGACCGTTTGGTAGCCGTCTGGACCGAGCCCAAGTCGTCGACGGCGCGTACTGTTCCACGCGCGCCTCAAGGAGATGTCAGCAACTGTAGGGGCCCAGCAGGGTCGAAGCCTACTGTGGCCAAGGGTTTGATTCTGAAAGGAAGACTTGGCCCCGGTACGAAAGGCAACGAAGGAACAGGAGTAGATTTTTAGTCAGTAAAAGTCTGACACTATCTCCCACCCCGCCCAAGAGTGGGGAATGTCATAAGATGATTTTCTCACCGAAAAAAAAAACCGGTTAGAGGATCTTTAGCACAAATAAACCAACCTAACCATTCAACAAGTAGTAAATAGGAACAAAAACACGCTTTAATCCCTATATCCCCTCAAATGGTAAGTGTACACTAAGGGGATGGATCACTGCGGTCGTCTATGAGCGTACAATCACTTCGGTTGTTTACCGTGTACATCTGCGAACATATCGAGTTACTGTGTGGAAGCGTGCGAATATATCGCATTTCTGTGTGTAAGACTACTAACATACCACATTACTGTAGAAGCAACTAGTGTTTGGATAGCAGGGATTATTGAATTGCTGGCTGTTTTTGTATTTCGGTAAGATTTTTGAAGTGATTAAGTTTGCTTATATAGCAAATCTATCTTATCACGGCATTGTGATCATTTTTGTTATTTTTTGTTTTGTTTCATTAAAAAGCTTTATCGCTTAGCAAGAACATCGCCCAGTATGGAAAAAAGTAACTTACAATCTATTGCAAACAAATACCAATATCATAAACTATACGGCGTCCAAAAACATTGAAACTCATATTTTCACTACGGACACACTCCATAGAATTTTGAAAATAAATAAATAAAATGTAGAAAAATAAAGAATATCATTTAGAACTGAGGTTCACTGTCTTGACTGCACTATTTTTTTTAATTTGTGATTACTACGTGCTTGACCACTATCTAACCTAACCTAATGGTAAACTATGTGGTCGATGATGGAACACGCTCGCTTAAAAGTAACCTATTTATTCTTGAATTGAAGACTCCTTACGTGTTATTGGGAAACAAGCGGCTGACAGGGAATTCCACTCCTCACTGCACCTACGCACAACGAAAGTGTCCCAAACACGATTTGCAGTCGCTCAAGTTTGCATAACTTGAGCGACTGCAGAACTTGTGCATCCGCTTCATTTTTGACCTCCGAAAATACGACCATGTATCGGAGTTTCGGACCAGATTGAAGTAGTTGCCGGTCGGCCAGATACCCATATCCTATCTCTTCTCTACAGTAATCCTAATTCTCCACAATACCTTCGTGAACGCTTTGAGTACTTCGTCCCAAGGGGTAAATCCTGTCGCACTGCCAATTCTCTTCTTCTTCGTACGTTCTTCTTTCACACTTCTAGTCGTTATGAAGGCTCCTTCTCTGCAGTGCGCCTGTGGAACTCTTTCCTACACTCCCTACGTGACAGCCCTTCTTTGGTTGTCTTCAAGAGGAAAATTAAAGAGCATTTCCTTTGACGATGACATAGTATATATAGGTATATTATATGTTAATAATATATAAGTATGTTTGTATTTATGTATGTAGGTATATTTATGTATTATTTTATTCGTATTATTTATAATTTTAAAATTGTACACTGGATCCTACCCTCTATTGTGATCTTTCTCTATCGCTCAATGGTTTGCTGGAAGAAAACTCAACTTTGAGTTAAACTCGCCTATGCACATGAACTTTGTTATTTTTTTTTTTTAATTGATATAAACCAGTGCTTGACTGCGATCCCACCTGATGATATGTGGAGATGCAATCATTGATGGTCAGGCGCACTAGTTTATTAAGAGCCTATTCACTCTAGCCTTAAAGACACCTAAATTATAGTTGGACGGGAAGACCGTAGCAGGCACATTGTTCCAGTCCTTCGATGTACGCGGTATAAACGATGAAACGAAACGCTTAGCCCGGACCGTTGAAGTTTCAACAACGTAAGGGTGGATACTCGCCGTTCGTCGGTTGTCCGATGGTAGAAAGGAGATGGCGGAATCAAGTCATGCAATTCCCGCGCACACTCTCCAAAATATAACCTGTAAAATACCGATAGGCTGCCTACCCTGCGACTGTGCTCGAGGCTTTGTAGATTGGACTTAACCAAATGTGGATCCCCAATTAGCCTCTTCGCACGCCTTTCTACTGAGTCCAAAGCTGCTAAATGGCATTTTTTTTTATCTACTTATTTTATAAGTTGTTTTAGTGTACAATAAAGAATTAAAGAATGGAGTCAATGGGAGCCATTCTTATCAACCTCCTACAATTTCTCCCCCACACACTACTCAAAACACAGGTACCCAGAATAATCCAGCGCTTGAAACATCAAATCTCAAAGAGCAAACCGAAGCAAGCTGTGTGGCCATGACGGTAAATAATTAAAGGCAGCTCGTCTCATACGTCCTCTAGGGAGAGACTCAGTGTTCCATTCTGCAGGGAATTAGCGGCAAATTGGTAGGAGTTAGCTGAGTAAATTGATGGTGCAAACTGTTGGCTGTAGCGATTAAATTGTTACTGGATGTAGTGCGTAGAATGTTTTTTTTTTTTAAATTGATATAAACCAGTGCTTGACTGCGATCCCACCTGATGCGGAGATAAGCGGAGATGCAATCATTGATGGTCAGACGCACTAGTTTATTAAGAGACTATTCACTCTAGCCTTGAAGACACCTAAATTATGTTTTAGTCTTTGAGCCGATGGTTACATATAATAATAACTAGCTTCTCTCAGCGGCTTTTTTTTAAACCCCTTTTGAAACTTTCATTCCTTCAGAGGGTGAATTTTGGCCAATCCTCTCTTATTGCTCCCCTACGCCATATAAGGAAACATTGTGTAAAATTTTACGGTTCTAGTCCCAGCATTTTTGACTGTGCGTTGATTTATATCAGTCAGACAGTTTCTCCTCTTGTATACATATGTATATAGATAGATAGACATTTAACCGCAATGATCATCTGTCGAAGCTGTCATTGTGGCCTGATACAGAACGCAGCACTCCTCGGTACGGCTGACATAGTGAGAAGGTTCCTGTCTCTGTAGCCTTTACCTCCAGTAGCTTGGACCCTGCTCCCGACTCTGATGAACTACTGTTTTATTTTTAATTTTTAAATATTTTTTGTGTGTGTTTTAAGAAATATTCAAAAAAGTAAGAAGTATGTACAAAAAAAATGAATAAACGGAATAATAATAATTTTATTCTTTACATAATCTATATAACTCAAGAACGGGCTCACCTATCCAAACCAAATGTTTAGGCTTTGTTCGGACTATTTAGTAGATGGTTTATGTGAAGTTTGCACAAAATCGGTCGAATGGTTCTTCATTTATCACATTATTAGGCGGTTTCGTCAAGTTCGCCAAGTAAGCTAGTTATATATAAAACTTGTTAATAAGCCTTAAAGCTATGCTGTTACATTATGCTTATTTGTTCTCAACATCAATGTAAAATAATTATATGATTTTTACGAAAAAAATAAGGAATCATCCAATCAAATGCAGTTGCCGCTTATTACTTAAACCACACACCAAATAGCATAGTGCGAGATCATTATCGCGGAGAATAGAAAAAGTAAGTGGTTTACCAGCAGCTAATAGAACGGTTCAGATTGGCCACAAATACGGATAATAATTACATTGCGGTTATGTACGATGAAGCCGTTATCCTTGTTATATCCTGTTTACCCGGCTGATGGACAGTAATTGAATATACCGTGTGAGTGAACTGTGTCTTATAGAATCTTATTCTTTAAGACTAATTTAGAAATAATAATATTCCACAACTATCAAATAACGCCGTCTAGTCCCAAGCTAAGCAGAGCTTTTATTATGAGTACTAGACAACTGATAGACATACTTATATATTATAGATAAATTACACCCAGACTCAGAACAAATGATCGTGCTCATCACACAAACATTTGTCCTGAGTGGGAATCGTACCCACGACCTCCGGCATTGCAGTCAGGGCAACTAACCACTAAACCAACAGGCCAGTCAAATGGTGGCATTGTCTTTAAAAAGTACTTGTAATTTTATAGCGACATCAATGTGGCAAAATAGAAACTAAAAATTCAAAATCTTTTATCGCAATAACAGAGTTCTGTGCACGATTAGACCATGATACTACAGTCCTAAATGAACTATCAAGCAGTTGCCCGGATCAGACACAAAACACGTCTGGTCGGAGGAATTGTGGGTCTTTACACTTTGTTACGCATGCTTCTCAAATTTTACGTCAAAAGTTTCTCTGTCATTCTCTTGACTGAGTTCATTTTGATCCTACAAGCATTACAATGACAACATTGCATCGGACGAGGCTCGAACTGAAGACCTTTCATATAGAATTCTTAGGGCCAACGCTGCATTAAGCGAGTGCCCGTGCGAGTATCTGTCGCGTGACGTCGCAAGTGTGTCGTGTGCGGCGGTCCCCGTAGCGGAAACCGGATTATTACCTGCGCAGTGTCGCTAGTTCAACTTTAACGGTGTGCATGTAGTCGTGTTGATGGAGAACATTAATGTATTACGTAGCAAAACGGGTGTGGGGCGTGGGTCCCCACGACGGAGCACTTTTGTATGGGACCGCGCGGGCGCCTGCTTAACGTAGCGTCAGCCCTGAGTTCTCAGTTGACCAATTATCTCATGTTCATTAATAGGTAACTGTACTAGTAAACTTAAAATTAAAAAATGTCGTAAAATTGAATTAAATTGATACATATTTTGCAAAGTAAAATACTGTTATATTGTGTTATGTGGCTTGGAATTAAATTTTATTTAATAACTACTTTCTGAATACGGCTTCGTCCGCGTGAAAGCAGAAAAATATATCTAAGGTACTCTAGTGATAAAAACCAGGCAAGTGCGAGTCGGACTCATGCACTGAGGGTTCTGTACAAAGTTGCCTATGAAAACATCTCGAAATAAGTTAAAAAGATTTTTCAGAATCACAAAAAATATTTTTTTGTGACCTACCTATAAATTTACAGTTTTCCGATTTTTTTCCTGTAATTGTGCTATAAGACCTTGCTTCATGCCAAATTTCAGGTTTCTAGGTTAACGGGAAGTACCCTATGAATTTTGATTCCCTTGAGAGTATACGTTTTAGCGACATAAACGGCCGTATCTTTTTTTTTCGTTAACTCAGAAGTTTGATTTTTAACAGCGTCAAGGGACTGCAGACTTGAGTATATGATTTTTTTAACTCGATACCTCCGCGCGTTCTTGATATAAAGGGTCTTGACAAACAGACAGACGGATAGACTACAAAGTGATCCTATTGAGGTACGGAAACCTAAAACGTACTCTATGTGCTATTCTAGTACATATATCTACCCGTATGCCATAACCATCATCATTTGAAAAAAAGAATGAAAGATGTCCACTGTCGGACATAGGCCTCCCCGAAGTGTCGCCACAATGAACGGTCCTGTGCGTCTCGATTTCATCGTATTCCCGCAACCCTTACCAGGTCATCAGTCTACCTTGTTGGAGGCCTTCCAACGCTTCGTCTTCCGGTACGTGGTCGCCATTCTAGAACCTTTCGGCTCCAACGGCCATCCATTCTACGAGCAATGTGCCCTGCCCATTGCCACTTAAGTTTGGCGATTTTTCGTGCTATGTCGGTAACCTTGGTTCTCCTGTGGATATCCTCATATCTCGTATGCTTCTTCACTTAAATCCGCTTAACCATTTGAACGTAAAGAAGTAACAAACATAACACTCAAACATTTAAACTTTCGCATTAAAATATTAGTGTTAAAAATGCTGTATTACCTTTTTCAACAATCACAATCGCCTAAAGACTACAAAAGCATAATGTAGACGAAAGAAAATCACAAGGAAAACTCGGATTGCTCTCAAAGCTAAGACTTTTCCAATTCACTCGATCTCCAGCAATCCCCGCGGTCAGATCGTTCCACTGCAAGGTAAAAAGTAAGTTTATTTTCATGGTGTTATAAAACTTTTATTGCTGGCCTTTAAACTGAGGTAAATGGGGATTTTTGTGGCGTTTGTCAATAATAGAGTAGTTTACAACTTTAGATCAATCGTGATTTTAACCGAATTTTTGTTTGTGCGGATTATAAAATTGTATAGGGAAATAGTGATCCGCCCCGGCTTTGCACTTGTGAAAAATATAGACACAAATCTTCCTAATTTATTGTTTATAACCGACTTAAAAAAAAAGGATGAGGTTATCAATTCGTTTGTATTTTTTATATAATTTTTTTTGTCTGTTGCCTTAGAACTCTGTCGTTTCTGGACCTATATGCAATTTTTTTTTCCGTTCTGATGATGGGATGCATGAGTAATCGAGAGAACTCCTCAAATATTAAACGCAACCATATGGTGATTTTGGTATTTTCATTGAGAAATTAAAGTCAAATACACAGATCTACTAGAAGTTTTAACATTGAAAAACATTAACTTTTCAGTCAACGCAATGTAAAGATATGCATCGTTTAGGGCCATATTTTGGCACTCGCAAGGAAACCAATCTCCTCGTTCCCTTTTTTGGCACTTAAGGAATTATCATTATCACGCCGATACGTTGACAACTTTCCCAATGAAACCTTTTCAAAAAATATCCAAATGATTTCACTAACATAAAACCTTGTTTAAATTCAGTTAAGCAATTCAAAAACCTATCACTCAGTTCCTTTAGTAAGATCCGTACAGTCAAACTCATAAATACGTCTCATCAGACAAGTGTTCGGTACTGGTAACGGATCGAAAGACAATATGCAATCGGCTAAAAGGATTGCTATCTGGCAACAAAATGTAGAATATACTCACGTCAGATTCTGGTTGAGCCGATGTTACTGTTTCTATGTGAAATATTTTGCAAGTAACATTGTAAACTACACATATTGTTGACATTTCGCGTGACCCACGATACTAGACCCATATTTTTACTTTAACCTAACCTAATCCAAGTGTTTTAGACCTTAAATATATTCATAACATAGTACTGTCATACAGTTTTGCATGCGGCTCGGCAAGTTCTGTACGATTCCTCAAAAATATTTGACCAAGAGCATTGCGTAAAACTGTCCCCAAAAATGACACCTTTTTTAAATGTGTTGATGAGTACCAACAGATTTGAAACAGGCCTAGTCAAGTTACAATCGTTTCATCTCAACGCTCAGTCACGTGGTCAGAACAAAGGAATCGGAGGCGTGGCCTACTCGAAGCGTTCGGCGCGAACGAAACGATTGTAACTTGGATAGGGGGGCTGGTGACATTCGAAGCGTCAAATTGAAAAGCTTTTTTTTTAGTGTGTAAAAGGAAAATAATAAATTGCGTTCCTAAAATTGCTAGGGATAGAATCGAGTTTATAAGTGCATTAAAAAAATATTACTACACTTAGTTTTTGTTGTTTTTGTGTATTCGGACTAGAAATCATATTTTTTTCTTATTTCTTGAGAATTTTGTTAGACGTCAGGTCTAACAAAATTCTCAAGGCTGTCTCTTATCTAAACCAACCTTGCTTTATTTTGAAGTTTATGAAAAAAAATTCTTTGAAACATTCAAAGGTATGAAAACAAATTAAGTCTCGTCTAAAACGTTTAGTAACAATATTATAATACTTGAACTCCACGTAAAAAGTAACGGTGAATTTAAAGGTTATCTCAGTTTTTATTATTTTTTTATTTTTTGTATCCCTCTCCACAGTTATTTGAACGAAATTTTACAGAGAATCAAAAAGGCATTTTAGAATTATGACAGGTTAAATTATGATATCTTCTGTGAAAATTCTATCATCTTTGTGAGGATTAGAGAAATTAAGATTAGGTTTTCTTCAACAAATTTTAATTTTCAACGTGAGAAACTCAAACAGTTGTCTTATATCTGAACTTCACAAATACACAGATATCTCGATTGAAATAACTAAGTGATTATGATAAAACAGGGTTTATTAGAATTGTCGAGAGATACACTCTAGCTATAAATAGATTTAATGGTTACTTTTTATAGGTTCTCAATAAAGAACCTAATTACTATTTGGCTGTAGGGTTTTCACTTTTTTGTTGCTGTCTGCAACAAAAAAGTGAAAAACAATTTTTTTTTACAAAAAAAAATTACAATTACTGACTACAATATAAAAAATCTATATATTTTTTATAAAAGTGAAATACCATTTACAGATTAATTAGGAAATCTCAGAAACTATAACACCTACAAACTTAAAATTTGGCAGGTAGGTTCCTTTGACTGAGCGATCACCTAACAAAGTTGATCACTCTGTAGAAAATTTAATAATAATAATTATTATTTTTATTTCCTATGAAACTTAACTTTAAAATTATATTTTTTCTTAGTTTAGTGTTAGTAAGTACTTATTTCGGTGTGTAGACCTCCGCTAAGAACGGTTTTTCTGAAAATCACTCCTAAGGGGATGAAACGGGGGTCCAAAGTTTGAATAGAGAAACCGACTTTCACGCAGGCGGAGCCGCTGGCAGAAGCTAGTAATATAATAATAATATTCCACAACTTCACACAACGCTATTAACGCCAAACTAGGCAGATCTTGTGCTATGAGTACTAGACAGCTGATAAACATAGTTTATATATTTGTAAATACGCCACGACCTGCGGCAAACCAGTCAGGGCCACTAACCTCTAGACCAACAGGCTAGTCGAAATTAAAACATAAAAAGTGCAAAATAATTTTCGTTTTGGAAGCCAGTGTTAATAACGAAGAAATAAAACCAGGAACATGGACTTCTAAAATTTAAATTTATATTTGTTTAGTTGTACAATTTGAACACAATCACAAAACACACTCGGTAAAAATGTAATGTCGCTGCTACCATCGTTGAGCCACCCCATATGGTAAATCGAATGCCATAAAATTTCACTGCCACTAAGATCTGATAGCTACAACCCATATCTCCATACAAAAGCCATAAGATTACAATGAAGCGTTGGAAATCGCACTTAATATAGCGGAGAATGACCACTAACTTCATACTGGGGCCATAGAATAAGAATTTAATGCAGAAGGCGCGTTTTTAGACAAATCGAAAGATTTCACCCACAAATACTTACTAATACTTACTTATTAAGTACAATTTTTTTTTTATTATTGATATAATTGCCCGATGGGTGAAAATTGTCACTCACTGGATGCTCTAGGGAGATAGACCGCAGTGAAGGTGATGCGATGGTCTCATCATGTTTGTGGGGCAAAATTGGTAAGAGATCACTCAAGACATAGAGGATTGGAGACTCAGAGTTTCCTAGCTACAGTCGGGGGGGCCCAGATTGTAGCTAGGAAATGCAGACTCAGTCAAACAGACATGACTGGTTTTTTTTTTTCTTTTTAGCCGTTATGTTAAGTCTGTGTCGCATAAAAATTTTCTATTCTATTTTAAAATCAATAAACAAAACCGTTCAAGTGCGAGTCTGACTTGCGCAGCAGAGGGTCCTTTACAAACTTACATATGTAAATACACTTCTCATCAGAAAAATCGAAACACTTCCGTTTTAATGGTTTCTGTCCTAATTTAGCACAAAAGAGTTTTCATTCCATGAAAAAAATCACATGATTGTATAGCTGGCAGTTTGGCCATTACAGTGATAAGCAAAAATTCAAAATTAGAATTTCATTTGTTTATCCTATAAATGAAATGATTCACTGTTTTGAAACAAATGTGTTTTTAGAGTTGGAGTACATTTCACCTCTAAAAATTGGACCCTATTTTAAAACTTTTTTTTCTTTATTTGTTTTTCGTGACTTTAAGACGTCCGAAAAAGATTTTTTCAAAAACATAAGGATTCTTCGCCCGCAGAAGCCACCCAAGTGGTTGCGTTACTGGATTCTGAACTTAGCGTGTTGTGGCTGAAAGATTCCCATCATCTAAGCCTGTCGTATGTTTATAGAGTCTAGAAACATTATCGGAAGACTGGTTTGTTCTCGCGCCGATCAGGATGTGGCAGGAATCGGGTCACTTCTGAGCGAGATGATCGATATATTGTTACAACTTCTTTACGAAATCGACGCCTTAATGCTTTTAAACTGCAGCAGCAGCTTCATGTTGTACGTAGGGTGGCTGTAAGTGACTCTACAATTAGAAGAAGATTGAAGGAACGTGGACTGGTACCACACAAGCCAGCAAATGGGCCGAAATTAACTGCAGACCATCAAAGAGCGCGCCTTAATTTTGCATGTGAGCACTTAAATTGGTCATACCTCCAATGGAACAAAGTCCTATTTTCTGATCAGTGTAAAATTATGCTGTATGGTAATGGAACAAGGTTTACATAAAAGATGGTGCTTTGCACAATGCTACATTGAAGAAAAGATCAGCTATGGTGGCAGTTCGTGAACAGTTTGGGGAAGAAACAGCTCCGACGACGGTAAGACAGAGCTTGTTTTTGTATCTGGGCCACGTCGGCCTGCACTAAAGAGTTATCAGTACATCGAACTGTGTCTTGAGCCTCACGTGATGCCCTATGCACATTTTATTGGCAACGGTTTCATATTCATGCTCAACAATACTAGGGCTCACACCACGAGCGTCGTACGAGATTATGATACCGAAGTCGGTATCTCAATTATGGAATGGCAAGCAAGAAGCCCGAACATGAATCCGATTGAAAATCTAAGTAATAAAATAAGAGCTCGGGGAGGGAATACGAGTTAATAAATAAACGTTTCTTAGTTTTTTTTTTTCATTACGTGTCATCATCTTCCTGCCCTTGTCCCGTGTTATTTGGGGTCGGCGCAACACGTTTTTTTCTTCCACTCTGCCCTGTCACTCGTCATGCTATCACTAACTTCCTTCTCTTTCATATCACTGTTCACACAATCCATCCATCTTTTCTTTGGTCTCCCTCTCCCTCTCCGTCCATCCACATGAAAATTCATTTTTCATTCATTTTCATTTTTTTTTTCCTTACGAGTGTTTTACCAATTTTCTTCATGCATGGAGCATGAAGAAAGGTAAAAATGACTTGGTTAAACAAAATATTAAACCTATGAAAATTTAATTTGAATTTATAACATTAACATTAGGAATTTTAAACCTATATAATATTCCTAAATATACACATTTTTCTGATCATCATTCATCATTTCAGCCGAAAGACGTCCACTGTTGGACTTAGGCCTCCCCCGCCTCACTAAGTGTCAATGAACGGTCCTGTGCGTCTCACATCCATCGGATCCATTTTTCTAATAATCCTTAAAAACATAAACTTGCAAGGTGTTTCGATTTTTTGGATGAGAAGTATAGTTCAATTTTCGAATTGAGTCTAGAAGATTTTTCAGAATCATAAAAAAAGTATTTTTCTTGACATGTAACTACTGATTTACAGTTTTCAGACATTTTGCTTTCATTGTGTATTATAACTTTGCTTCTTGGCAAACAGGATTCTAGGTCAACGGGGAGTATCCTATAGGTTTTGATTGCTTGGCGAGTATCAGTATATGCGCTTAATCGGAGCATGAACCACCTTGTAATTAGATTGCATTGACTCAAAAGTTTACAGTTATATAAAAATCAGTATTATTGACGTCAAGTATTTCTTCTATTCGCTAAATTTACTATTCATTTTCTGTCTTTTATTACGCTATTCGAAAGGTTAATACTTGTGTCTTCAGTAATCCCTCTGTTATCTTTAAATATTCAGGTTTTATTACTAGATATAAAAATTCCTTGTAAATATTATTTCCTTTTATCTGTTAGAAGGGAAACTTCTCAGCCTATTTATTTTAATACAGCTTACACAATATGATGGCTGGCGTTCAGTGATCGGTTGTAGGGACTTCCTTAATGCTACGCTATCGATATTCGATAAATTGTATCAACATCTATAAGAATCGTCGTCGAGTTGTTTGCAGAACGATGCGTTTGGAATGAAAATAGGGCAGGGAAATCAGTTGTGTTATAATGTGAATCTATAGGCAGTGTGATGTTTAGGAAAAAAATAGGAAGAAATAGTTAATATTTGCTACAGGTAATTGAATATGTTTAAATAAGTAATCTTAAACTGTATCGAAACGTTGACAAAACTAGAAAAGAAAATCTATAGTAGGTATTTGTAATCTAACTTTTCTAGTTTAGAGTTTCCAAACTATGTTCCGCATACACGATAGTTTTAATTTTTAATCAGTTTTTAGGGTTCAGTACCGCAAATGAAAAAATATATATACTTTATAGGATCACTTTTTTGTTCGTCGTCTGTTTACCTCTGTCCGTCAAGACCCTTTATCTAGGAAACGTGTGATGGTATCGAGTCGAAATTAAAACCGTATCTTTAGGTTTGCAGTTCCTTGAAGCTGTGAAAAAATCAAACTTCTATATTAACGAAAAAAAAAGATACGGCCGTTCATGTCGCAAAAAACATATATTTCGACACTCTCAAGGGATTGAACATTCATAGGGTACTTTACGTTGACCCAGAATTCTGAAATTTGGCATAAGATATGGACTTATAGTACAGGTATAGAAATAAATCTGAAAACAGTAAGTTTATAGTTAAAAATACACTTTCTTTGCGATTCGGTAAAATCTTCGAAACTCCATTCGGGAATCGAACTATTTACATAGATAAATTTGATGGAACCCTCATTGTGCGAGGATGAATCGTTTTTTTACTAATTGAAGTAAAAGATTGTTTTAAGTGCAAAAGATACCCAAAACATTATAAAACTAAAAACACTACCAACTTCGATGTAAAAAAAAAACCGAACAGTGCAAAATAACTTTATTTTGGAAGTCGGTGTTTCTATGATAGTTTCGTCTCTTCGTTATTTAACACCGACTTCTGAAAATGAAGTTATTTTACACATTTCGGTGTTTTTTTACATTGAAGTCCGTAGTTTTTTTTTAAGTTTTTGATTTTACACTCTTTAGTTATAATACCACCACTAAAAAGTACCCTTCAGCCATACCTAAATACCCTATAGCCAGAGTGCATCTCATGACTATTCTAATGATACCAAAGACGGTTAGATTAATAATTACTTTATTACAGAGTTCCAGTGCCTAACTTCAGGCTTCATAGAACGACTACACATATGAATAAAGCAATTTTACTCGTTACGACAGTTCTGCTGCGGTCCCATGAGGAGTTCTGTTCCATATGTTCGAAGTTCATGTTCAGATCATATCAATATATATATCCTTTCAATAAAAAAAAAATCAAAATCGGTCCACAACTTACCAAGAAATCGGTGAACATGAATAAAAAAAAACTTACATTCAGCCGAACATAGAACCTTTTTACAGTCGGTTGAAAACAAACTCTGTCGACCCTTCCCCATCCCTAGTGCACAATCGCTTTGATAACGACTCGCCGCGGGCCCAGATGTTCGTACTCAACTCGGATAATTTGTACCGACTGAGCAAACATCGACGTTACGCACAACACTAATTTATTCTTCATGTTCCTTTTAATTTGCATCAAGTTACTTTTATTTTGACAAGAGTATGTTTTAGGAAAATCTTGTCGAGTTTAATTTACTCGGTAAGAACTTCACAAATAGTATCTTGCATTGAATTTGCTAATCAAACAAAAATAAAGAAGGAAAAAAAGAAAAATAGAATAAAAATCATTTTCATGTATTTTTTTTTTATAATTATAGCGAATGACTTACTTGGAATAGGATTGCGGTCTTATTTACAAAAATATTAATAACCAGCTTCTGCCGGCGAAGCCGCTCGCGATTTTCTGTACAAATTTTGGACTCCCGTTTTATCGTCTTAGGAGGTGAATTTAAAAAAAAAAATCCTTTCTTAGTACTCGCTTAAATCAGAAAATGAAACTTTGTGCAAAATTTTACACTCCTAGGCCCCTTTAGTTTCGGCTGTGCATTGATATCTCAATCAGTCAGCGACCCGACCCGGCTTCGCACGGATGCAATGCCGTTACTAAATATACTACAGAATGTCTTTATATACAACGTTCGCAACTTTTTTGTGATTAGAGAATACAACATTTTCTTTAGAGGTTACTCTTGAAAGAGCGACGTATAATCGGCCTGTGAAAAACAATCAAAGCTCAAATCTAAAGCCTGCAACGTTGAAAGTTTGACCTGCTATTTAGAGGCACGCGCCGCCGACCCCCGGCCGGTGCCTGCATTTTAAATCTTCAAAAATATGCATTTAAATTACATACTGTAAGAGCCATAATGAGCTATATTAAATGCACAATATATTTAAGGTTGGATAAGGATTAATGCTGTATTCCCTAAAATTTCGTCGCAAATAAGCCATTATTTCTCGTAAAAAGTTAAGGAATAAAAATGTTTTTTTTGGGTTATCGCTAAGAGATAGACATATACCATAGACTTTTTTGTAGACCTTTTTAAGGTGTACAATATTGTAGTACATTATTTTGATCTATCCCGTAGGGTTCTGCCGACGTTTGCAATGTAAGCTCAAAAAATGTGTTAAATTTACGACAACACATTAGAAACCTTTTAAATTATCACTGTTTCTCTACTATATTACGCATGTATGATACATATAAACCTTTCTCTTGAATCACTCTACCTATTAAAAAAACCGCATCATAATCCGTTGCGGAGTTTTAAAGATCTAAGCATACATAGGGACAAAGAGCGGGAAGCAACTTTGTTTTATACTATGTAGTGAAGACTAAAAAAAATATGTATATTTCTCATAGTGATCAAAGATATTTACATGCTCATGTATACAGCGTGACTAAAAAACACTAAAAAAGAGAATACCATACCTATTGAACAGTCTGCCTGCAGACATAAGGAGTGAAAGAAAAACAAATAGATTTAGACGCAAATTAAAATCATATTATTTAGAAATGTTTTAAGTACATTTAAGTATGTCTAGAGACTCACCGACCCCACAGTCAAAACATTGCAACGGTTTTGTGGGGCTTATCTTATAATTTATTTACCTTTTTGGAATAAAGATAAATAAATAATAATAATAAATAACTATTAACTCTATCACGTTGATTTCTCAATAGGTCTTCGAGTTGTGCTACACGATGCAACTAAATTTCTCTGTCCCGTCAGTGGCAGTCCCGTTATTCTACATAATATCATTACTCGGTCACTTAAAATATGCTAATGACATTTACGTAACCGGTTTATTTTTGTCTACATTGTATCTCATCATACGTGATTGAATAATTGCATCACAGTACAATTCGATCTACAGCAGTGTTAGTTTGCGCTTTCCTCAAGATTTTTACATCAAGTTACTGTTCAAAAACAATCAAGTTGTATGTGATGAAAATTGGATTAAACACGACGTAGTTTGTCACGCGTGTCACGCTACTGACTACTGTGTATTTAACCACAGCACTTGGACACGTGGCATCCTTTCTAATAACGATAAAAAATTACGTCAACAGAACGCCTATTAACAACACCTCCTTCTTCAGTTGGACTATCATCACATAAAGCCTAATTACGTTGCGAGTGTTATGACATGACACAAGTCATCACTGTAGTCACCCTGGTGTCTACATTTATAATATACCTAGAAATATCTAAGCACCTTGATCATACAAAGTATGAGTGCGTTGCAACACTACTCATCACATGTGTCACGCTACTGTCCACTATATACTTGTCTATTTATTTATTTTATCCTTTTTACATCTATCTTTTCAGGCCTTAAAACCTAATACAACTGTGCAGCTAACAACTATACTTAACCCTAAACAAAAATTTATGATAAAATCTAAAACAATCAAAATATAATTTCTTAAAAATAAAACTTAAACATAAATAATACTTACATTGTCGTACACATAACTAACTATATTTAATAAAACTCTTGTGAGTACACTCAAAGTGCAGGAGAAGAAATCTAGTAACGTTGCATTACACTGACGATACAAAATATGTTTATGTTGCGATAAGACACTACAAAAATCATTGCTAATGTCACGCTTCTGTCTACATGTAATAACAATACTTCTTCACTTAGCTTAAAGCCAGATTACATAGCGACACAATAAAGTTTATCATAAATGTCACGCTATTGACCGCTGTTTATCTAGTCACTACACTTGACACGTACATCTACGTAAATGATGATACTAAATATCACTGGTGTCACGGTTTACCTGCAATAATTTTACTGGCAATACCTGTATACACAAAACTATCACACAAAGCCTGATTGCGTTGCGATAGAGACTCGATACAAATCATTACGGTAGTCACGCTGCTGGCTACACCTGCCGTATATCTAGTAGCATCTCATCAAGCTGATGACACAAAGCGTGATTGAGTTGCGACACGACACTGCTCGTCACCTACGTCACGCTGTTGGCTCTGGAGCGGGCACTTTCAATAAATAAGCTTTAGATTGGATACGGTAATCTTTGAAAGACTAGATAAATAAAAAGTCTGCGGACCTCAAGTGTTAGTCCGAGAATCCATCATTCAATCATCATTTGGAGGAAAATCATCAAATAATTCCTCTCACTCTGGCTGGAGCTGGAGAGTGTCAGACGATTATTGTCTAAAACCAACCTGTGTTCCTTTAGTCGCTTTTTGCATTCCATACTCTGTAAAATAATCCCGCAACCCTAACTGATAATACAACATTGACACAAATTAGTGATTACATTTGAAGAGTGACAGAACAAAACATGTTATTTCCACGATTCACAAAAGATGAAAAACCGGTGACTACTTTGCTATAGTACAATTGGAAATATCATGATTTGTTTCAAGACTTCAACTTCAGATGCTATTAACTGCATAAATTAAAATGATTTGAACCACACCAGCTTAACGGGCGATGTAATTTATGATATTCTGTCGAATGTCATCGCTTACTTTTTTTTACAAAAAGTGGATTTATCATGTTTTGTTCTGTCACTCCTCATTAATTTATGAACAGAAGAATTATCAAAATAATGTTATAGTCCTCCTCCAAGTGTCACTACAACGACCGGTCCTGTTCATCTCGAATCCATTGGATTCCCGCGACTCTTACCAGGTCATCGGTTCACAAATCCAGTGCAGGTGTCAAAATAATATTATTGAATTGAACAAAAAACAACAAAAATATTTGAACAGCTAAACCAATAAGACCGATTCCAGTTTGGAAAATTCTGTTCCTCATAACTTGTACCTAGTTAGTAATCTGAATTGGCATTCTCTTGGAGTACTGCCAATGTCCACTGTCCATGCTGTTTACATCTTGTAACTTGGAGCATTGGCAGAACCTGATATGTCCAACATGTCATTCCATTAAAGCTTTAAAAAAATCGGTTGTTTTTTTTTCTCTTTTATTGCTGAAAAAGAGTAACTTATAAATGTTACTTATCTATCAGTTAAACTTTTTCAGCAGTAATGAAACTCCAAAAACTAGACTCCAAACTGGGAAACAGCCTGTATCTTAAAGAATAGTGATCTTTAAATGTGACACACAACTATAAACTATGTATTTGTAATAAATGGACGCAGCCAAACAAAACAAAGATTATTTGTTAATTAATTATTCATGGTGTGCCAAATAAACATATTTTCTTTCTTTCTTTCTTTCAAACAATAAAACGTTATCCCATACAGTGAATTTTTCACGCGTTTCACTTGCCCTTATCCCGTCATATTTGGGGTCGGCGCAACACGTTTTTTTCTTCCATTCTATCTGTCAACCGTCATGCTATCACTGACTGCTTTTTGTTTCATATCACTGTTCACACAATCCATTCATCTTTTCTTTGGCCTGCCTTGTTCCAAAATCGTAATTTTGAGAATAACGCGTGTAAATTTTTTGATCAAAAAAAAAAAAAAAATAAGAACTAATAATAATAATATAAAAAAACAAGATGAGAAAACAAGAAAAAAAAAAATAAATAAATAAATAAATAACAAAAAAAAAAAAAAAAATTGAGTCTGAGGTGGACTCGCGTAGTTTTAAGCTTACTTTTTAAGTAAATGTTAAGATGAGGGCACGAAATAATGCCAATGAAACAAAGTAATAAATAATAACACTGTAAAAAATGGCGCGGACCATCATGTCTGCGGTAAAATAGATACTAAAAAAAAAAAAAAAAAATGGTTGTAACTTGGCTAGGGGGCAGAACAGAATACCATCGCTGCAATATTTATCGTTGTAAATAACGCAGCATATATTGAATTAGGTGCCTCATTGGCCTTGTACAGATTTTAATTTTCTTATTCTAGTATATTTAGTTTATACGATTGTGTGAGGCACGAATAAACGTTTTTCTTTCTTTGTAACAAAGCGGATAGTACATTATTTTCACCACTAATAATAACACTAATTCTTGTTAATTTATAATTGCCATTTTTTTATACCTCACTTTACCTAGAGTGGGAGTGAGAGGGATTTTCAGACTTTTACTGACTTAAACCCACCCATGCTCCTTCAATTACGCTTTGCGTTCCTTTTGAACAATTTGAGAGTCTGCCATTATTTTTTCCGCGTAGGTATAGAAACTCTTCCATACACAGAAAAAAAGGTGAAGTTAAGTACATTCTAGGTGTCAACAAATCCTAGGTCATGATATGCTTGAAAATAAAGTTATGAGAATTCCAAAAATTTCCAACACATTTGATTTAACCTCTAACCTACCAAAGCTCAGTGAGTTAATGAATAATCACATAATTTCGTTCACTTGACGTAGATACAATACTTTTGCTTGCGTGGGCTGAGCTACCCCCTACCCAGTCTACCCACGCATTATGCTTGTGCGCCATAGAGCACTGACACAACTTAGCCGCCACTACTCTTTTTTTTGAGCTAAGCAATCGTCTAATGACTTTGGAGGGAAAAGGCGTGTCTCTTTTAAAGACTAATTCCCATCTGGGTCTATCGATTGCCCTTTGTGTTGCAGGACCATGGTATCTCTTTTAAATATTCGCGTTTTGCGACGTCTCTTTGAGGTTTGCATGGTAAATTATACGCCATTGATTCGGTCCTTACCGGACGGTTGGTCGTAAGACCGTGCCTTCGGTGGCCGAGAATCGCCCTGCGAGAGAGTGTTGGAACTCCTTTTACAGTGTTTACATCTTATTTTTGGAGAGCAGTGGTAGCCGAGTGGTAACGGCCCCGGCTTACGAGTTGTAGGTCGCGGGTTCAAACCCAACCAGGCGCATTACTTTGTGTAAGTTATTTCATCACCACTGCTCTCAAAACGGTGAAGGAAAACACCGTGAGGAAACCGGCATATCCTAGAACTGCGCACAGGGCCCGCGTGGTGGATTACGGCCCATTCCCTCTCCTAGAGAGGAGGCCTGAGTCCCAACAGTGGACACATTATAAGGCCGACTATGCTATGCTATGCTACATCTTATTTTTCACCCACAATCATTGCAAAACAAATGATTTTTGATATAGGTATCTTCTCGTTCTCGCTGTGCCGATTCCAAGCTCTATGGAATAGGATGTAGGACGTAGGTGCTCGCGTGCGAACGCCGCAGGTATTAAACCTTACATTTGTACGATGTAGACCTGTCGATAACTCCTACGCTTTATCTTGATTATGGGCTAGTCTGTTGCCAAGGTGTTAGTTACTTGAAGGCTTTCTTTTGCACTTTACTATAGAAAATTACTTGCTGGGGGTCTTTAAGTCAAGAGTAAATAGGTGGGCGTCTGTCTGTCAGTCAAGAACTTTTATCTCGGGAACGCGTGAAGGTATCGAGTTGAAATTAAAACAATAATTATACTCAAATATGCGGTCTCTTGAAGCTGTGAAAAAATTCAAACTTATCGCAAAAAACGTATATTTCGACAATCTCAAGGGAGTCAAAATTCATAGGGTACTTTCCGTTGACCTATAATCCTGACATTTGGCATGAAGCAAGGTCTCATAGCACAAGTATAGGAAAAAATCTGAAAACTGCAAATTTTTAGTTACGTCACATAAAAAAAAATTGCGATTCGGAAAAATCTTTGTAACTCAATTCGGGAATTGAACTGATTTCATAGATAAATTTGTATGAACCCTCAGTGTGCGAGTCCGTTATAAAAAAGAAAAAACTATCGTTTGCACAAATTAAGAGTTTTGTTTTAGTAAAAGACACACCCTTTTGCTCCACCCTAGCGCAGGAAAAGTCATTACATGATTTCCCACCTCAAAAGATAAAATAATAAAAAGGGTCATGTTTCAGGAATGCAGTATTGCTTTAATAGGTTATAACCTACTTCCTCTTTTGTGTTGTGAATTAGTATGGTTTGGAAATCTTAGAATGAAATAGAACACATCTCTTTTGTATGACCTTAAAATCTGTAAGTAATAATAATAATGGTGGTCATTTTGTTGACAGTGATATCTCTCAGATAACTTTTGGATGGACTGAATGGTATTTGTATAAAAAAGGGAGGCAGACCGCTAATTGTTAGTTAGCTGTACAGCTAATCTGGGGCCACGGGTAGTGTGAAAGCGAAGCCCGGGGCCCCGGGATGAAGGCAAAGAAGGAACAGGAGTGGGTTTTTAGTCAGTAAAAGTCTGACACTATCTCCAGCTTCGCCCAAGGGCGGGATTTGTCATTAGATGATTTTCGCAACTAAAAAAAAAAGCTGTACAGCTTTGTAGCGATGTCTATGGCGTCACATAAGAACAAACACCAGTTGCCATCAGATATAACACGCGTCTGGCCGAAAAATCCTCCCGAATCCGTTTGCGGGAATTTACACTCTGTCTTGCATACCTCCAAAATCGTGACCCCGACGTGATCGGGAACTTATTTTTTTTATTTTATTTACATTATTTTCACATAGGTACTAATGGCAATACTGCCGCGCTTATGATGATTACAGTAAGTCACATTTTGGTCAATATTGAGTTAAGTATATATTTGAAATGTAGAGATTGAGATCTACATTTCTGTATATTTAAAATTTGAAAATGTGGTATAGATAATGAAATAAGCATAAGCATAATTACAGTAAGACACGTTTTGCGCCAAGGCATACTAATTATGATTGCAGTAAGGGCACATACGGTTGATCTTTTTCATAAAGTTAAAACTAATTCCTAGGTATTGCTACAGTAAGTAATTTTGCTATTATTATTTTTAAGTTAGGAGTGTTTTTCATCAAGTATCACTGAAACATATTAGCAGTAAGTACCACTTGCTATAATTATATTAAGTATTGGAAAGTAACATTAGTATACTAAACCTTAACATATCTACAGTAAGAGTATATACTATATTAATGCTTAAGCATTTCGCAACGTATTATTGTATTATCTTGGCATAAGTACAGTAAGTAGAACTTACGGTGTTTATGATAAGTCAGCGAATAAAAAAAATAATAATTACGTGTAGACGTAATAACAGCAAGATTCACTACTGTAATTATGTTTAGGAATATTTCATCTTATGTGTAGACTTGCCTGGAATAAATTAGATAAACACGTTACTTACTGCAATTATTCTAAGGCGTTAAGGATACGAATGGGTAGTGCGGGGTGGGGCAAGTACGTTAATTTTGCAGTCACGGATCAATGTGAAACGGTCAATCTCAAAACCCGCTGCAAATCTAGCAAACGACCCAAGAGCTACATTGACTCGACACTATACCGAAAATATCCCGGACGTCAGCCTGTACGAGATTACGATAGCTCTGAAGCAGCTTAAAAGCAACAAGGCACTGGGTGAGGATGGAATCACGGCCGAACTCCTGAAGTTGGGTGGGATACCAATCCTTCAGGCCCTTCAGAAGTAGTTCGGTACCGTCATACTCGAGAGAAAAACGTCACAGGCATAGAGCAGAGGTGTGGTGGTACTCTTTTTTAAGAAGAGAGACAATACCTTGCTTAAGAATTACAGGCCCATCTCACTTCTGAGCCATGTTTACAAGCTGGTTTCCAATGTCATGACAAACCGTCTCGCAGGCAGGTTCAACGACTGAGTGACTTCCAGCCTCCCGAACAAGCTGGATTTCGAAAAGGCTTCAGCACCATGAACCACATACATATGCTGTGGCAGATTAGTTATACAGAAGACTGAGGAGTATAGTCAGCTTCTCTGCTTAGCGTTTGTGGACTACGAGAAAGCCTTTGATTCGATCGAGACACAACTGCAGTCTCTTTAACAGCACCAGATTGACTATCAATACATCGTAGTGCTGAAGTATTTATACAAAAATGCCACCATGTCAGTCCGACTTTAGGATCAGACCTTGAAGCCTATCCTTTTGCAGAGGGGTGTGAGGCAGGGAGATCTAATTTCTCGGAAACTGTTCACGGCCGCAATGGAGGATGTCTTCAAGGTTCTGGAATGGAGTGGGCTAGGCATTAATGTCAATGGCGAGTACATCTATATCATCATACAGTATCACCTTTGATTTGCCGAAGACACAGTAGTCATGGCTGAGTCTAAGAAGGAGGAGGCAGTGGGCAGGGCACATTGCTCATAGAACAGATGGCCGTAAGAGACGAAAGGTTCTGGACCAAGTACCGAAAGACGCGTTGGAAGGCCTCCCATAAGTTGGACCGATGGCCTGATGAAGGTCGCAGGAATCCGATGGATGCGAGATGGACAGGACCGGTCATTGTGGTGACACTTGGAGAAGGCCTATGTTCAACAGTGGACGTCTTTCGGTTGAAATAATATGACTTATCGTCCTGAGAGATTAAATGACTTATAAAGAATTTATTTTATAATGAAAAAATTCAAAGAGAAAACTGTCTTTTGGAAACAAAGTATTTTTTTTTTTTTTTTAAGATATGTAGTATAAACACGGATTAAAAAAAAAATACTGTCATTATTTAGAAACAGTACTTAGTTTACTTGGTTTATGATTGTTTCTTGTACAAAGCCAGTTGCACAAACACGAATTGTATTTTTTTTTAATTTAGTTTTTATTATGATTCTAAAGAATTCAAAAAATACAATAAATAGAACAGATTTTTTATTTTTATAGTATTAATAAAGCTGTGTACTTTTTCTATTAATTTTTAATTTCATGAGATCTCTTTTGTTTTGAATTATCTACCAATAATATTGAGAAAGAGAAATTAATAATGATTCATGGTAGATGCCAGAAGTTTACATATTGCTCCTAGCTATAATTACAGTAAGTGATTAAGTAATATTAGGCAAATTGTGTAATTTTTGTTATTCTATTTAAACATTTACCTCATTTCGTAATCATTGTTACAGTATGTACTTCAAACTAAAGATTGTTACAGTAAGTCACACACTTACTGTACAAATGACTAAAAACACGTTATTTTTTAATTGATCATTCCTTAACATACATATTTTTTCAAGCTTTAAAATTTAAATATTATTACTACATAAAAATAATAATATACAAATTGTTAACCAAACACATGTTTATCTAAAACATTTTAGAAAACTTAGGTTTAATTTATACTTCGGGAGCAACGTCAAAAGTAAAAAAAAAAACTTTGACCGCCTTTTTCTCGAAAGTGTCTCTATGATACTTACTGTATATATCACAAGCACGGCAGAATAAGAAACGTAATCCATGATTGAAAAGAGTTTCCATGGAGTTTCTTGCCCATTTTTCTCCATAGAGATCTACGCTTTGGATATTCAATTAGCATCATTTTTCTGACTGACTTCTTAACAATTCAAAATTGCCTGTAAATGGTTTATTTGATACAAATGCTTTTGCGTATTCCCTGCATGCCACCTCCATACTCCACCACATTCATGTGCTCCTGGTCAGTATAGAATGCACGTCGAACTAGCGGCACACGCCGATATACAGGGAATTGCTTGTGTTCAGTCTTTGTACACCGGGCGTGTTTAGACACTACCGACACAATTTGCTAAGGAGATTGAATTTTAGAGAAACTGTAACATGTAGTGAATATAACTAACTGGTTTTTCAAACCCAGCCAGGCGCATTACTTTGAGTAATTTATTTCATCACCACTGCTCTCAAAACGGTGAAGGAAAACATCGTAAAGAAACTGGCATGTCCTAGAACCAAAAATTCGAAGACATGTGACATTCACCAATCTGCACTGGGCCCGCGTGGTGGATTACGGCCGGAGGCCTGAGTCCCAATAGGGGTAACATTAAAAGGCTGAATATGCTTATGAATTTAACTGAATAAAAAAATGTGGGTATATTTTATTTCAAATTTTGCAATAATTGTCAAATTCTGGGACAATAAACTCTAAATGTTGAACAACACAAAGTTCAAATTCAACTACACATTTAAAAATCAACTTAAAATAGACGTACCTAAAGTCGGTATTTGAGTTGATATTGTTTATTGTTTGTTTCAATCCCAATTTTCGAATCAATGGTCTGCAAATAGTATGATTACGTTTTAGGAGTTACAAAACGAGGATGTACTAGAGATTCCTTATTATAAAACCTATGAATGAAATAAAACATCAACCTTTGTACGATCGGCAACAGCATACTATATTTTGACCTAATTTTCAGAGAACTTTTCAATAACCCAATGCCGTTACTATATTTACATTTTGTGCAAACGGTACTTCTAAAGGGGTAACATTTAGTGTGCAATATTTTCAGCTATAGCTAATGTTAAAAAGAACGAGTGAGTGAAGATGAGCGAGAAAGACTGTCGGAGGCGACCGACCCAGAGATGGTAGGAAGATCTGATCATATTCGCGATCATATAACTTGACCAGAGATCGCAAAAGGGAGAGATATTCGGAAAGAGAAAAAAGAAGCTTTTGCCCACCTAAGCCAACAAAAAAAGCATCTTTCACTCCTTTTTCTGTTCCTTTACAAATGTCATCAAATCCAACAGAGGGCGACTATCGCATCTTCTAAATGAGTAACCAACAAACCAATAAAGATTTGTGGAATCTAACTGTAAATTTCAGTATTACTGTCCGCCAACACATGCAAATGCTGCAGTCGATTTATGAGACATGCATAGCGTAAACTGTACCATCCAATACTGCAAATTATAAACTTTTCTTACAAAAACTTCGCATTAAAAAAAAGGGACAAAAGTCACTTAGAGCAATCGGACGTATTGCTTCTATACTCGCGCGCCGGGCTATGGTTCAGTCCATAGCCCGGAGCGAGTAGGAATGGGAGGCAGTCGCCTCTTTTTGCGAAGCAGTTATGCTAGCAACGAACATCCTCAAGCCATAGCCGCCGCGACCGCGACCCCGACATCAAGCAGCAGGCACGGGCTTCGCGGACGACGAGCAAAGTAGTAGTTCGCCTTCCGGCCCGAGTCCATGTTGTCGACAGCGAGTAGTGTTCCACTTCCTCAAAGAGATGTCAGCAAACCGTAGGGGCCCAGCAGGGCGGATACCCGCTAGGGCCACGGGCATTTTCTGTAAAGCAAAGGGCAACTGAAGGACACAGGTGTGTTTTTAGTTAGTAAAAGTCTGACACGCTCTCGCGCTACCCATAGCGGGAGTAATCATTAGATGATTTCCCACCTTAAAATAAAATAAAAACAACGCTTCTGTATATACTACCGACGCCGAGTTGCTAGCCTGTCGGTTTTCTACTGGTTTCATTTCGGGGAAACTATAATGTCGGAATTTCAAAATTTGATTCTGCGAAGCCTTCATCGGATCCCCAAATGAACAGCGATGCTCCATCGCTACATAGTGGATACACACATACGCTCAAAACGTTTTGGGAACACTTTCATTGTGCGTACACCTGAGTGGAATTCCCTGCAAGGGTCCATGTTTCTTGATAACCATTGAGTCTTTAAGACAAGAATCAGTACGTTACTTCTGGGCAAGCATACTCTATCGTCGACCACATCATCGCTTATCATACATACATATTATAAAGAGGTAAACTTTGTTTTTTGGTTTGTAGGAGCTAATCTCTGGAAGTACTCGTCCGATTGCTAAAATTTTTTTTCACCGATAGAAAGTTGCTTTATTCCTGAGTGAGCGGGTGAAGCCACGGGCAAAAGCTAGTCGATAATAAATGTTTAAAAAAACCCAATTTCTGCACGCTTCCTTGTAATTGTTGGAAACAAAAAATAGTTGCACATTTTACAGCAGCCACATATTGCACTAAAAATATGGGTGTTTAGACCTTTACGCATGTGTGTATTGTGCAAAAACTACACTCGAGGCACATTTTTTTGAATTTTCATTTTATACCAGAGAATGAAATATATGCGGAGGGCATAAGCCGCTTCCCGTCGCATGTTAATTAAGAGTTTTTATTCAACTTTTCAACAAACCTATGAAGTAGCCAGAGAGCTCTAAAGGACAAAAGTAGATTTATAAATATAAATCATGCCAATTATTTTTAACCAGTCTTTTTTTTGCGAGGCTTTTCCTAAGCCATTTTGTTAAAAAACGTACAATTTTTGGTGACGTTTAATGTAATTTATTACTTTTATCATAGTAGTAACACTGTACAAAATAAAGAAGTACAATGTAAACAATCATCATCATCATCATTTCAGCCGAAAAACGTCCACTGTTGGACATAGGCCTCCCCCAAGCGACGCCACAATGACCGATCCTGTGCGTTTCGCATCCACCGCACTCCCGCGACTCTCACCAGGTCGTCGGTCCACCTTGTGGGAAGCCTTCCAACGCTGCGTTTTCCGGTGCGCGGTCGTCACTCTAGAACCTTTCTAGCAATGTGCCCTGCCTACTGCCACTTTAGTTTGGCAATTCTTCGGGCTATGTCGGCGACCTTGGTTCTCCTGCGGATATCTTCATTCTTTATGCGATCACGCAAGGAAACTCCAAGCATAGTCCTTTCCATTGCCCTTTGGGTGACTGTAAGCCTTCTGATGAGGCCCATTGTTAGCGACCATGTTCCAGAACCATATGTCATCACTGGCAACACGCACTGGTCAGACTTTCGTCTTCAGACACTGTGGTATGTTGGACGGAGAAGATACCGCGCAGTTTCCCGAACGCTGCCCAGCCGAGTCGGATTCGACAATTCAATGTAAGCAATGCAATCTCACAAAGCCTTAAAAATATTCTATGTTGAGTTTGAAGTGTCACCGCACATGGGACACGTGTCACAGCCACAAACGAGAAGCTAGAAGCGGCCACAAGCTACTTGTGGCCGGTGGCTGCTACTTTTTTTAACTCAAACGCGCAGTATCATAATGGACTCTAACAAAGAAGGTTTAAATGCGCGAGTGGCGTGTGAGGGCGTTTTGTATCGGCGTTTAGTGGCCAGTGCGAGCCACAAGAAGCGAGCAGCGGTGATTAGAAGCTTATGGTGGCTACCGGCGTCAACCGTGTGTGGCGAATCTTTATAAAATGTAAGAAACCTACAGGAAATATGCCGGGGGCGGCGTTTTGTGGTTGTGGCCGGTGGCCCATGTGCGGCGACCCTTAGTACAGTTTTGTTTATGTCCAAGCTACAATACCTACTTACTTAATTTTGATTAATTCTAAACGCCATTGTGCAAAAAACTAGACTAGCCTAAAATGAGAACATAGCAAAAATAATATTATAGCGTCAGGTATATTTGCCTGACACATGCTGAGCTGGAGTCCAATTTGGTGCAACACTAAGATGTACACTGCACTGTAGGTCTCATCTATGTATTTCTTTTTATTTCTAAGTAGGTACTGTCCGAACTCTGCGACGGTTTGTACTACAAATTAATTCCTTGATATCGTATAAGATCTTTGTATTTTTCTTCATTAATTCAATAAAAGCTCATTTTGTTACAATGGTTATGTCCGAACTGAAAAAACTAGACATTTCTTTGTTCTCAATTCTTAAACCTATTCTAGAACAACAAAATCCTTAAAAGTATATTTTACATGCCAGTTCGTTAACCTAACTCATGCGATCTCCTTTCGATATCACAGTACCTACATGTGTTTATTATTTTTTCTTTGTTGTTGTTGTGTGTATTTGTATAAATGTTTGGTTTTTATAATTTTATTTGTGCTTTCGCATATGCTTTCTACTGTGAAAAATAAATGTTTTGTCTATCTATCTTTTCTAATATTATTACATATATTTGTAAATAAACTGACAAAGTCATCATTTTTAAACAGTCACATAATTTTACCTAAGAATTAAATATGGTGGTTCCTACAAAATTTGTAAACACCGCAAGTTATCTGATGGCTGAAATTTTTTCCAACAAAGCTCTTGAAAAACTAAACAAAATCACACAATAGCTAATCTCCTCTTTGATTTCTTTCATCAGCCCTATTACAAAGACATAGGTCTTTCATCCTACCTCACCTAACTATACCTATATAGCTGTATAAAATTAAAAGCGTGTAGTCCCTTAAATATCTGGCCAGAGTTCAATGCACACACATTCGTACTCCTGCCTAAACTGCGCCCACACAGAGCCTTGCTGACCTTTAAAAACCATTTTTTATTTTAGAAATATTGGTTGATTTACATATGCTATGTACATTCCGGGGGTACCGGGATTCTGATCCGATGGCGAGCAATGGGTGGCTCGCCGTCCGTCCGTCATGTAACCGTCCGGACCAAGCCTAAGTTGTCGACGGCGCGTACTTTTCCACGCGCGCCTCAAGGAGATGTCAGCAAACGTAGAGGCCTAACAGGGTCGAAGACTACTAGGGCCAAGTCTGATTCTGAAAGGAAGACTCGGCCCCGGTACGAAAAGCAACGAAGGAACAGGAGTGGGTTTTTAGTCAGTAAAAGTCTGACACTATCTCCCGCCCCGCCCAAGAGCGGGGGATGTCATAAGATGATTATCCAACCGAAAAAAAAAGAAAAAAATGTACATTCTGAAGAACACTTAACCAGCAATTTTTCAAAGGCGTTTGAAAGAAGTAATGAAAACAAGCGAAATAATATTATGTCGTATTTTTTTTTGTCAAAAATCATACGAAAGAAACATAAATGTTGATAATTTTATATATGAATCTATAATATCTTTGTTTTTTTCAAATCTATCAACCCAGCCGTTAACGAGGAATAGATTTTAGAAAGTCATTGTTCTATGGCATTAAATGGGAGCAACAGGGGCCTTAACGACGCCCACAATCTCTTCATTCCATCTAATAAAAGGACCTGTGCAAACAGACAAACACTATTAACTTATATTTGGACAATTTCGTCTTTATAAGCTACAGGAGTTGACGCGTGGGCTTTATTAATTTCATCATATTATTTAGGGTTCCACAGTTGTAAAGAAATAAATAATTTACAAAAAGTTATCTTATTAGAATTCAAATCAAATATTCTTATTCGGAAGACGCAGTGCTGGAAGGCCCCCTTCAAGGTGGAACGACGACCTGGTGAAGGTTGCGGGAATCCGACGGATGCGAGACGCACAGGACCGCTCATTGTGGCGACATTTGGGGGAGGCCTATGTCCAGCAGTGGACGTGTCTATCGGCTGAAATGATGATGATAATCTTATTATGTTTTGTGATGACACAGAACATGTGAAAATAGTATATTCCAGCATCTTGCATGCTGGTTGTTGATACAAGTTGATGACCAATTTATTCGACAGATAAATTTAGTTCCACACACACAGTTTTGTTCGCGTTTGACCAATCAATCAAAATATTCATTTGCTAGAATATGGTGTATAAGGTGTTACAGTACATTTGTTTCAGCATATCCTGCCATAACATGGCGTGCAAATACATTCACAGTCAGTGTTGTCAATTACTACAACTTGCAGATTACAGATTCTTTTGACTTGTCTTCTAAATAGTCCTTAATGGTATAATATCTTTTTCCT
Organism: Mythimna vitellina; assembly: GCA_949316375.1. NCBI lineage: Eukaryota > Metazoa > Arthropoda > Insecta > Lepidoptera > Noctuidae > Mythimna > Mythimna vitellina. The sequence continues at coordinate 1,880,628 of OX438699.1, read as the reverse complement.
TCTGCGAAGCAGTAATGCTAGCAAAGGAGGCGGCCGATCGCGTGAGGCAACGGTCCTTACGCCCTGTACGCTGCCGGGATTCTGATCTCGATTCCCGGCCACCGTAAGAGCGGGCTTGCGGACGACAAGCAATGGGTGGCTCGCCGTCCGACCGTCTGGTAACCGTCCGGACCGAGCCCAAGTCGTCGCCGGCGTGTACTGTTCCACGCGCGCCTCAAGGAAATGTCAGCAAATCGTAGAGGCCCAGCAGGGTCGATGCCTACTGGGGCCACGGGTAGTGTGAAAGGGAAACCCGGGGCCCTAGGACGAAGGCAAAGAAGGAATAGGAGTGGGTTTTTAGCCAGTAAAAGTCTGACACTATCTCCCGCTCCGCCCAAAAGCGCGATTTGTCATAAGATGATTTTCCCACCCAATAAAAAAAAACGGTATAATATCTTTTAAATAATAACAGATTTAAAAGTATATTTTTAAACATTGTCAGTGGCAAGTCTTGTAAACTATTTAGTAAATAGTTGTAAATAATGATCGACATGCAGTATAAAAATTTCTTAAATAATTTTAATCTTATTTGTGGCAGCCGAAGTCTGTCTTATACCACTATCTCACCTGATGGAAAGTGGTGATGTGGTTGGTAGACGCTTGCCTAGAAGTAATCAATAGGTTACTTCTCTCCCTCTCTTGACTGAAAGACCCCTAGGTTGTAGCTGTCAACAAACACAGACTCCAGCAAAGAATTCCACTCCTAAGCTGTACGTGCAATAAATGTGTTAATTGGGCTCGAAATTAACTTTTCGAAAGGAGAAATTTATGTCCCACCGAAACGCACAAGACGGGCTATTGTGGCGATATTTGAGAGAGGCCTACGTCTAGCAAAGGACGTTTTTCGGCTGAAATGATGACGATGATGATGAAACAAATGGCAGACACTTTAGCAAAATTTTACAGAATGGCATAAAAATATCCAAATTAATGAAACCTCCCAAATTGATGAATCCTTTCCAACATTCATTGAGCAGAAGATACAAATTTTTTATGATGTCCAGGCAAACCTTTTCTAAATTAACATGCATCCGCCCTTTACACTTATCTGATATCGTGCTTTGGACCAAAATTTACATATAGCCTTTGCTCTTCCCTTCTGTGAAAACACGAAATTGTTGGAAAAAGTAAGCTAAATTATTTGGAACATATTTTCTTCAATCCTAAATAGGCTTTGGATTATCGAACCTAGTAGCAAGTTATTGTGATGTTGAATACTTCAACGAAGCTTCACAAAAAGGCTGACTCGATTCATTAACTCTAATATTTTTGCAGTATTTGACAGCAAATCTCCAATCCAATAAGTCGTATTTCTTTAACAGTAAATCTCCTAGTCAGTCTTCTTGGCTAGCTTCACAGAGGTAGCCAATACTACATTAAAATTCTCAGCTCCATTTTACGGACAACTGGACATTAAGTGGAATCGTTGACTTGAAATACGTAATTAAACCAATTTAACATCACAAATGTCCACCTGGAATGGAAATTTAAGTCTTGGTCAAGCACAAGCCTTTTATAAGTTACCTAAACCAATCGATCAGTCCGCGTGCCAAGCGTGGTTATTTTGGAAATATTTCACTCAGCTGTCGTGTCGTTGGACGGGTCAACCGGCCCATAGGGATGTCCAATTTCAGAGGTCGGTTGACCTGCACAGGTAGTTTTACGTATAGATAAGTTAATTGAGGTAACCATGTATAGTACAAAGTAAGCAACAATCTATATGAAAGGTGGCGTTTGGAAGTTATTACTGGGAATAACTTAGCTTATTAGATCTTTGTCTGTTGTTTGGGGTGGAAAACATTGTGAGGTAATCGGCATGTCCTAGAACCTAAAATTCGATGACATGACTGTGATGAATTACGGCCCATGCCCTCTCCTAGAGTGAGGAAGCCTGAGTTCCAGCAGCATAGTCGGCCTTATAATGTTCCCACTGTTGGGACTCAGGCCTCCTCTCTAGGAGAGGGAATGGGCTGTAATCCACTATACGGGCCCAGTGCGGGTTGGTGGATGTCACATTTCTTCGAATTTTTGGTTCTAGGACATGCCGGTTTCCTCACGATGTTTTCCTTCACCGTTTTGAGAGCAGTGGTGATGAAATAAATTACACAAAGTAATGCGCCTGGCTGGGTTTGAACCCGCGACCTAAAACTTGTAAGTCGGTGCCGTTACTACTCGGCCACCACTGCTCTTTCCAGTTCCAGCCGTAAAAACAAATACAATGCTGATTATACTTTATGCTATAGACTGGAAATCGACTTGGACATAGTTGAGAAAAGACTGAACACATAGCAATCAATTTAACCGATTTTTTATTAACTTTATTTTGCACGAAAATTACAAACACGTCATATGAATTTTCAACCTTGCCCATTCACCAAAAAATTCGACAAATTTAATATTTCCTGAAGTTTTATTGCACACACCGTTAACATCAATTTTCTTTCATCTAATAAAGTAAAAGTCCCATAAAAATGTAACAATAAGCACCTGTCCATAGACTCTGTCACAAACAATATTGTTTATGAATGTCAGCACCCGGTCTATTAAGCCGAGCCGAGAAAAATGGCCGCCAACAAATTGCTTTGACATTAAAAATATGGAGCCTTTATTGGGATAATAATATACGTGAATTATTTGGGGAAGTCGAATGTTGAGTGGCGAAGAAAAGAATTGTTAGGGCGTAATAATGACTTTTTAAGTAATATTCGTGATCGGCCCATTTAGTTATACATCAAGAAAAACGTCTTTTTAACTGACTTCCACGGAAAAAGGTTAATGGTTTTGTTGTAAGTTATACATGTTTTAATTAAAGAAAATCGATGCTCCACACTATGCATTACTTCTGTATAATGGATATTTTCACAAACATGAAAACACATGGAATCACATGCACAAGACATTTAGACCTTAATCCACTAATAGGTCAAAATTTTTTTTCGGCGACAATATTCTGTTAACATTAGAGATCTAAAACTTAAAACGCGTTTTTCTAAAAATCGTACAGTCAAACGGGGTGAATAGAAACAAAACATCAAAGGGTATTTTCACGATATTTGAACATTTTTTGCAGCATTTAACTATATTGATTTATTAATGAATTGTTATTCTAAAAAGTCGATGCTTTTTTACAAGTCAATAATATGGTATCAAAGTGAAAAACCAAACAAAAGTTTTGTTTCTATTCACCCCGTTTTACGGTAGCTGTATAGGATTACATTGCTTATTACTGTTCTACGTCCACTTATAAGCAATAGATCAATAGCAATCCATTTATAGTACACTGTTCTTCAAGGTACGGAATTATGTCCTAGTTTTGAAGACAGCATCATTTATGTGAAATAGCCACTCCATTTTTGTTTACTCACTTCCTGATATAAATATTATTTTGTTCCAAGAGAGAATCGAAACTGTGTCTTCAATTAACTAGCTTGTAGTATTATAGAGCTTTCTTCAAACATGGAAGAAGCGTAAATTTGATCACCATACTTATTCAGTCTCTGCAGTGGCGTTCAATTTTGAATTTTTCGACACATCGACTTCGACTGTTAAAATAGTGTCATAAAATAATTCTTTTACCTCTCTAATTAGAACAACTCAGCACCATAGCTAGGGCTAAGGGATTCTTCAAAAGAGTTACTAGGACCCTGGTAAGCAAAGGGCCACTGAAGTTTAAAAGTGCAGTTTAGCCAAAAGTCATGAACCCAGCAAAAAAAAAACTTAAGCCATGATTATTTATTATCGTAAAAAATCTAGTCAATTCAGTATGACTGGCCATTAGCTTGATTTGATAAAACTAAGTAAATTATTTCATCGGTATATATCATGGTGACATATATTATGTATACACATTTGGAGGTACGTGGAACAGAGAGTAAAGTCCCACAAACCTTCGTTAAAAAGGGAGGATCCTCCAACCAGACGGGTGTTATGTCTGGTGGGCTGCAACTGCCCGGTAGATGATTTCGGGCTGTTCTATATGTTCTAATCGCGCGGAGAACTTTGATTGCGCGATTCAGGATTAGTTCTTATGTGACGCGATAGATGTCGCTGCACACTTAATAATTTTATCAACAATTTCCTCGTCGTTGTGTTTTACTCTAGCTACACCCAGCGCAAGAAGATTTAATTGACCTCCCACCAAAAAAACCAGGCAAGTGCGAGTCGAACTCGCGCACTGATGGTTCCGTATAAACTTACCTATGAAAACAGTTCAATTCTCGAATTGAGTTACGAAGATTTTTCCGAAACGGAAATAAGTTTTTTTTTTGTGACGTAACTACAAATTTACTGTTTTCAGATTTTTTTCTATACTTGTGCAATGTGATCTTGCTTCATGCCAAATTTCAAGATTCTAGGAAAGTACCCTATGAATACCCTATAAATTTTTTTTAACGGTATCAAGGGACCGCAAACTTGAGTATTTTTTAGGTTTTAATTTCAACCCAACGCCTCCATTCCAGTTCCGTTTTTTCCTTTTGAGTTACGGAACCCTAAAAAAAGAAAAACACACAACAACATGAATATTACTTGCAACTAACAAGTTATTGCACTAAGCTTGGTATCCTAGCTACCCAAGACTTGCCAACTCATTATGACTCCAAGTGCTGGCGAGAAAAACTTTTTAACAACTTATCCTCCTAAATTAGTTCAGTAGTTCTTGTTACTGGGTAGTTAAAAAGTTCCTGCAAAAAGTGTCTTGGTAATACAACGAAATTATGCTTGGAGGAAAACAAGTAAGGGAATCTAAGGGCAGAATTCACCAATAAAACTAATCGCGTTTTAACGTTTGGCTCGCATAATCGCGTTTAGCCGCTGTCACTAGTGTCATTTGTAAAAATACAACAAAAGAAAAATACAGACAAGTGACACTAGTGACAGCGGCTAAACGCGATTATGCGAGCCAAACGTTAAAATGCGATTAGTTTTATTGGTGAATTCCGCCCTAAGCGTTATGTGCTGCGAGTTTGCAGCAAACAATTTATTTATTTAATCTTTATTCAACACAAAATACAGAGGCGGACTGGACGACTTGGGCGTTCTTTACTAATCAACCTAGGGATTGAAGAGACAATATGGTAAGTGCATAAAATAGAAATGTTTAATACTAGCTTCTGCCTGCGGCTTCGCTCACATGGAAGTAAACATTTTTTTTTTTAAAGTAAAGTATTATCGTAATGTGCGTCTAATTTAAGTCATGGTCTACCCATATGCCAAGATTCATCTGGTCTTATATCTGACGCCAGACGTCATAGTACTGACAGAAAAAAAAATATAAGCTCACTATTTCTTTTGGAATCACCGGTCGTAGTTCTGTAAATACAGTAATTTTATGACGTAAACATAACTCTGTAGACATAAAATACAGACTATTTCACTCAGAAATAGAGCAGCTTTTTATCAGTTAAAAAAATTTTTCAATCATGACCAAAACTTTCACAGATTACCTACTTCAAAAAAATAAACTACCTTTTTATATTAGTGTAAATAGGGTAGATGGTGCAGATAATAATTATTCAGACATGCATAATTATGCCAGCGTCTGAATATTAATCAGTTACCCTATAAAAGCTCCAGCAAACCATGGGCACATCACATTCAGCTACCATCGTTTGCTGCAGTCACTACTGACGCCACTTCAATATCATCATGAAGTTCTACATGGTTTGTCTTCTGATCTTCGCTTGTTTCTCCTGCTACAATGCTCAAGAAAGTCAAGAAACAACCAATTTTTACTGTGGAAGGGCCTTCTCAAAGGCTCTAGCGGCTCTATGCTATGGAGTTGACTCAAAGCGGGATGCTGGCTGGTGGATACCCCCACATGGAGTCCGAGCACTTGCTGGCGTGCGCGGTAAACGTGGACCCCCTGATGAGTGCTGTGAGAAACCATGTTCCATCCAAGAATTGATGACTTACTGTTAGACGATGACCGATAACGAGGGGTCGGAATTAGGTGGAGTTATTCATGTGCTTGCATCGAAATGTTGATATTAATACGGATCTCCCCGAGATTGCTAATGAAAATTTCCGTATGGCCAACAATATTACAAATAAATTATAATAAAAACCTAAGAGATAGATAAGATAATTAACATACAATTTTTAATAATATTTTTCATTGAAAAAGATCTCTCTACGTCAACTGAGGTAAGGTTAACTTTATACACTTCCTCCTCCTCGTCATTAATACAGGAAGATTTTTTTTCTGCAATATTTCTGATGTCATAAAAAAAAATCTTTTTTTTTTCAAATTAATGTAGGGATTTGAGGCATATCCACTTTATTCTTTCGCTGTATGAAATCTATGTAAATATATGTTTAACTCTACCTAATTCCAACCTCTGCTGATAACTGATTTTACGACTGATGAATGGAATAAATTATTATTTGTCTAATAAAAGATTGTTTTTAACTGAGTTATTGTATTTATTTTTGCCTTAATAATGTTCACTTTATTATGTCGACGTAGAAGAAATTAAACCTCGCAGTATTAGATTGTTAGGGCTATATTTCACTGGGACACCATGGTGAAGCGACCAGTCGCCGCTACCAACAAAATGTATACAGCTCTATAAAGAGTTAAATCTACAAATGACAACCGATACCATCGGCTTAACGTGCTGTGCGGTTATAAATCTGTACTAAATATTAAAAGCTCCATTTTAATCATAAATAAATAACAAGGGCGTACTTAAAGCTGGATATTGCCTGAACCCACAGTGTAGCCACATAGCCCCAATATCGTGCCGGCTCAAAATCCCAGTGATGCATAAATTAAATAAGCGTTACATATTGCTCACGCACGTATAATTGACCTATTTATTCGATGTTGTTTTGTTTTCCGGGGTAACGAGTTTTTTTTTAGTTTAAGGGGATGCAACTCGACATACATTTTCATTGTTTTTCATATAACCGCTTTTACGCGAGAGTGACGTTATTACACTGTTTTCATTAGATATTTTGGGAACACAGTATCTTGTGGATTTTATCTAGGCTTCTATTAAAATAAGTTTATAAATTTGAGTAAAACTAATAAAGCCAACCAAAAACCAGTAGATCTCTAAAAATCTGCTATTTTGCATGAACTTTGACACTACAAAATTTACACAAAAATTTAAAAAGGCAAAAACGTACAATAGAAACCATACAAATTTAGTCAAGATTTTTAAAAACCATTCTTTTTTCCAACTTTTTTTAGGATTAAAAAAAAACACGTATTCCCTGAAAGAAGTTTTGTGACCCGCGACCCTCACCAAGACATCGGTCCACCTGGTGGCAAATCTAAAGGTGGGAGGTGGGAAATCATCCAATGACATCTTCATCTTTTGCTAGCATTACTTACACTCCTCATTACTCTGGACCATGGCTTGTACTAAGGCCTGGCGCGAGAGATCGCTGCCGCTGATCGCCCCAAGAGGACACGGCGATGCTGTGTCCACCCGGGGCACACCTCTAACGTATGCTCCACCATGTCCTCCGAGAGGTCCACACAATGGTGACACCTGGGCGTTACTTCCGCACGAATCTGGTGTTCCAAACTGACCATGTCCGGTGAGGACCTGCATCATACGGAAGGTAAGACCGCGTGTGGTCTTTCTAGCCACCATTACACCATGAAAATATTTGTATGGCCTACAGATTATTTTTCCAGATCTGAGCGTAATGGGAATGGAAGCTATAAAAAATTCAGTATTTGTGATAAAACTAACTGCTGCACATGGCTTTCGTGACATTAGTGCCACCTTCCAATCATTTTTAAATTTTTCAACTTTTTTTTGTTCAAATTTTTTAACTACCTCTGTTTTTTTTTCGGTGGTAAATCATCCAATGATATCTTTCACTCTTAGGCGGAGCGGGAGAGACTATCACACTTTTACTGACTAAAACCCATTCCTAAGTTCCTTCGTTGCCTTGCATTTTATGCAAGAACCAAACAAAAATGATTAAAATCGGTTATGTCATCTTTAAGTATTAGCGAGACTAACAATCATCAATTGATTTGTATAAGTAAGATGCAAAAACTAATTATTATTCACGTAACTACTGATTTAATACAATTATTATATTGCAAAAAACGTCGCAACAAGGCTCTAGGCGTTCTAACAGCAGAACCACAAAACGTACAAATTATTTAGTTAGGTACGATTCAGACACACCTTGCAAAACGCCAGGTAGCCTTTTTTCAGACACACCTTTTTCTTTACCCCTAAAAGAAACTAACCAATAAAATATTCCTCGTATATCTGATTTATTCAAGTGTAGATACGAAAGCCATTCGATTTTATGTTGCCTAAATGATTAATGCAGACTTTTTTTATTGGCACACGGAGGATTTGCACCAAGGCGGTCGAGCAATAAAATTAATGTTATATAGGGCAACCCTTGTGTTGCCAGCGGCTTGTGGGTCAGTAGGTACTACTTATACATAGGGTAGCTTCCACTGGAAAGTACTAGCACCTTTAATTACACGATTTTTGGATACTGTCGTAATGGTTCTTAAATAATTGGTGTGGTTTGGGAGACTCAGGCGAAGGGCTTAATTATTTTTTTTCAGTATTTGCATGGGCATCCTTTGGGTGCAAAAGTCTGTCAAAATCTTACAGACTTACACCACATGGGGTTCTGCAGCTACATTTGGTGAGGGCGCTAGAGTTCTAGCGCATTTTATTACACTCTCTAGGCTAATTATTTGCCCGCATGTATGCAGACCCCGTGTCCCGCTGCGACCGCATATGGCCCTCAATTCCTCTAGAAGCGCACGAGAAACACAGCGCGTTACCGTCTCGGCTACTCTTTTTCAATATTTTTTTTTTTGTTATTATTAATAAAACTAACCGACATAACCCGAAGAATCGCGAAACTTAAGTGGCAGTGGGGAAGGTACATTGCTCGTAGAACAGATGGTCGATGGGGAAGACAGGTTATATATTTATTCATTTCATCAACACATTTACATTTGTGTCAAATGGTTGAAAATTTGACAATATAAAAAGTAACATAACATTCAAAAACCACGATACTAAAAATTTATAAATTAAAAATCAATTTATATAGGCCTGCTGGTACAGTAACTTGCCAAGTAAATAAATAAAATTGCATTCCACATTAGTTGTCATCTCATTAATATCATAGTTTTGTAGCATTATATCAGAATAACAACAGGGCTATAGAACATATAAAATACAAGCAAGCTATTTGGTTGAAGGAATATAGTAAGACAACTTATTCAAAGAATAATACACACCTTAATAATGCACCTGTTTATTTCTTCAGATAATCACACTGTTTCTTAATAATAATTAGTACAAAATGTAGACTGCTAAATAGGTAAACTTGTCTTAGTTGCCACTAGAATTTACGTCTGAACGCTACGAGTGCTCTCGACCGTCTGAAATTCCCCGACTCAGTGCTAGCGCAAGGGGGAGACATCCCCCCTTTAATATTTTAAAATCGTTATTTAAACGTCTTCCGGTTTAGCATTCAAATCCATTTGAATGTTGCCACATAAAATAAACTTGAAAAATAAATCAAATACTAGGCTTTTATTGAAACCTAACATTCGACCATCCTGACCTCGTGCATGTCCTCATGCACGCAGTCACGACGACCGACTTCAAAACGTAACCTAACATTCGGCCAGCACCAGTAACATTACAATAAAAAAAAATAACAGACTCATACTCGTAGTATTACAATAAAAACAATAATAACAGGCGCATCAAAAAAAAAAAAAAAAAGCGCCCGGTTCCAAATGGTAGTTTCCAATGGAGAAGAACCGGCAAGAAACTCCATGGTTACTCTTTTTAAAAAAATACCATTACTTTTACAGTATTTTCATATTAAAATATCAATAGATATTTGAGAACAATGTATCAACTTAGCACCCAAAACACTAAAAAAAAATAGTAAACTATGAATCCGCAGAGTCTACAGTGTTCTCACATTCACATTATAAAGAGAGAATATACATTAAAATATGTTAGAGCAGTTAGTCAAATCATCTTTCCATTAAAATCAATAAATCTATTCTAACAATTTTTATCAAATACAGAGAATTTTTTCTTAAAATTCTTACCAAATACAGAGAATATTTTCTAACAATTCTTACCAAATACAGAGAATCTTTTCTAACAATTCTTACCAAATACAGAGAATCTTTTCTAACAATTCTTACCAAATACAGAGAATCTTTTCTAACAATTCTTACCAAATACAGAGAATCTTTTCTAACAATTCGTTCAAAATAAATGAAATGCTTGTTTTAACTATTATGTCAAATATAATATTTCTTTCAAAATAGAGTAATTTGCACAAAGTGCAGTCCATTATGTACTATTAGTGAATCCTCTTTCTCACCAATAGCACACTTCAAATCAGAGAGCGATCGTGAACCCTTCTTTCTCACGAACACTACTCATAAACTCATCCATCAGATAGTGACTGCGAACCCTTCCTTCTCACAAATCACCACCGATAGAATCATCTCATTGCAAATCATACAGTGATCATGAACCCTTCTTTCTCACGAATCACTAATAAAAATAATCTAGATTTTACACATAGTCAAATCAACATTTCATTCTAAGTCTGCAAATACAGACAACATTGTTGCAAAAATAAAAAGTACAATTTTATTTTTATATAAAGCGATGGATTCGTTTAAATTCATTAGCTCACCCACTACTCAACAACTGTGTTATCTACGAACCCTTCCTTCTCGCAGACAACACAGCGCATTCTATCATGTACTATTAGTGAACCCTTCCTTCTCACCAATAGCACATTTCAAATCAGAGAGCGAACGTGAACCCTTCCTTCTCACGAACACTACTCATAAAATCATCCATCAGATAGTGATCGCGAACCCTTCCTTCTCACGAATCACCACCGACAGAATCATCTCATTACAAATCTTACAGCGGTCGTGAACTTTTCCTTCTCACGAATCACTTAAGTCTTTGAAAGTACAGACATTTTTGCAACATTGCTGTAAAAATAAAAGTAATAACAACAAAACAAATAATTGAATTGCTTAAATACATGTTATGACTTCACATCATCTCATAATCCTTATCAATTGTCAAGTAATTTAATTATACCTAAGTAAATTATAACAGTAATTTTTACAATTTTAATTCATCCCTTTCATCATTCTCACTATCATCGATATGTACCCAAGGCAAGGTACGGTTAAGCGCTACGGAGATTAAACCCAAGGGCTGTCAATAACTATTGTCACTCAATCATTTTGACTACACGGCACCAACACAGGAAGTTTCTGATTCTTTCCATAGTTACTAAAATTAATCTTAGGAGATTTAACAAGTTCACCTTCCTTTTACCTATGTACGAGTGAGATGTCAATTTTCATCGTAGCATTGTTCGTTTTAATCGTTCTTTATCCATTTTGTTTTATTTATCGCGTATTCACTCTAAGTCTTATTTTTCACAATTTTATGTTCGACCTAAATACCTATTACTTCCTTCGACGTCCTATTAATGGTTTTGTGACGACATCTATGATGCTACATAGGAACTAATTTCAAAATTCTGTATTGCGGTATCAAAGTTCTGCGCGCGGTTAGAAGATATACAACAGCCTGAAATAAACTATTGTGTAGTTACTCAGACCAAATACGAAACCCGACTGGTTGGAGGTTTTTCCTTTATTTTTATTTTTTTGTTTTTAAACAAAGTTATGTATCTGTTCTATAAAGGACGGTTCCAGCAATCCAGCACGCCGATCTCAATATGTCAGGCTTTAAGACAAATACCAATTTATCCCAAAGCCCGGCACAAAATTTCAGCACTAACGCAACACTAGTGTAAAGAACAATATCTCCTGCAGAAACTAGCGAACTATTTACCGAAACCATTCATCTTTACAGGGATACCGCTGATTAAGATATAAATTAGTATCCCGCCCCAGCTGCGCACGGGCTTTAGTAATGTTTGAAAATCTCTATACTTTTTCATTTACTTATTTATTCAACCAGAATGACAAAATCTAATTACACCGATAACATTAGGTACAAATTATTTAAAGCACCCTAAAGAAAACAACACGGACAACTAAACCTCTCACTAAGTGTTCTCGCAAATCACTAGACATTCAGTCAGAATCTCCTATTCATCAGCGAATAAATCTAGTTCAGGACTGGATTCTTATGTATTTACCAGCACTTTACCAACGACTCCTTTCGCGAATATATTTCGTAAAACTTAAATACCCTTTAAACCGTATTTTGAGGGTAATTTTGAAAACTAATGACAGTCCTTATTATATTCATTTGGATTTTGATTTGAATTGGTGCTAAGTCTATTAACCCAAGGAAAAAATTCTCCCATACAACGTTTAATACCCTGTAAATCGTTTCACAGGGGTAGTTTTGAAAAACAGAAAATGAAATCGTTTTTCGTCTCTTTCGGTTACTATTTACGCTAAGTTTCAAGTTTAAGGGCCCAAAGAATTAAATTTTGCACACAATTGAATGTCCTTTATTCCCTTTAACTCTTTTAAAGTTGAAATTTCAAAAACCCTTTCTTAGTGCTCGCCTACATCACAAGAAGAAGCCTTGTGCAAAATTTCTCGTTCACAATCCCGGTAGTTTCGGCTGCGTTAATGTGTCAGTCAGTCAGGTTCTCCTTTTAGATATATATACTGATTATGCATGATTTACTTTGTCTATTGATAAAAACTGTTTGAAAATTGGTTCCGCAGTTTCCGAGTTTATCGCGAACAGACAAACAGACAGTCGAGTTGTCAACTACTTTATATTATGTATGTAAGAGAGACTCGCCAAAGTCAACTGATGACTTCATCGAAACCATAGTTGATTGGGGATACCCAAAAGCGTTGCTAACCGGCGTTGTAATACACACGCATAGTTCATTAATCACTTTCAACCTTGTATTTTAATGTAAACTGAAAAGGTTTTGGTAAAACTAATGACATCTTGTGATGAGTTTAAAGATATGTATTTGCAATGTGGATACTGATACATTTTTCCTTGCAATGCAAGAAATAATAATTATAATCGCCGCTATCAAGAGAATTAGTTTGACGTTGTACTATGTTCCCTTGAAAAGTTTCCTTTAAAGTTAGGTCGCACCTGTACGGTCTTTCTATTTGTCATTATATTTGTAAACACAAGGCTCAACACGCACTTTAACGCATGACCATAAATTGAATAATCTACATCGCGCTTGCCTTAGCTATTACATTCATCTAACAAAACTATTCACAAATGTTTTTTTTTAATAGGAGGAAATATATATTTTCTGAATATTAATTTTTGTTATTTCTTCTTCTTAACAAATCCTCCAGGAACTGACAATAATTATGTTCGAGACAAAAACACAATAGTTCTTTTTGCTATTTAGTCTATGTACAAAACAAATCAAAGAAATCGCTTGAACGCATTTTCAAATTTATATCATTGTCAGTAAATAGACTTTTTCTATTACTGCCGCTTGCCTATCACTCAAAACTATCATAATTAAATGGTGTAAAGACCCTTCGTACAGTCTAAACAATATAAAATTTAAGTACAACTATTTGATCAATCCCTGGAGCCTCTATTTCAAAAATAATTCGTGGTTATTTTGTCTCAGCCGTATACAGATCAACGCTCATTAACATTCTTCAACCGTATCACAGACTAAGAAATAGTATAAGTACCGTATATCAATTTGTTGATATTTTTTTTTTTTAAAAGATTGTATATCGTTTTTACGATGATCACCACCACGATGCAACGGGATGAAAGTGTAAACGGCTGAGATATACCTTGTCCAAAGGACCTCATCAAATCTGTCACATGTTTCTATGAATAAGTGGAACTATCTGACCTGGTTTTCCTGGGTTTCATGTCAACTGCTATAATTGCCGGTGTCATCTTGACCACGATGTTTGTTACGCACCGTCGGACTGAAGGCATGATAGTCACGCTGCATTTACATTTCTTCCCCAAAACACGAAACAGCACTCTCTCGCTCCAGCTTGCGACCGACGAAGCTTACACTCTGGACCATCACTACGCAACCCGCTTCTGCTGCGCTCATCGCGGGTCTCATGTCGAGAACGAGTACACCGTGCCGGGACCATCTTGTTTGGACCCGCTTTTGACGTTCAAACGGCGATAATTGACGCCGCACCAAGGTTTTGTAACCACGCGGAACCATTCTGGAACTCAGACACAGGACAACTATGTACTTATTCGATTAATTAAACAAGGTTAGGAAAACACGTGCTTAATAAAAAAGTATAAAATCAAAATGACCAAATATTTAAAATTAAGCATAGTTCAACAGTGAGTATTATGATACAAAAGAGAAAAATAAAACAATCTGACAAATGGGCTCATCGCACTTCTGAAATGTAGCATTATATCAGAATAACAACAGGGCTATAGAACATATAAAATACAAGCAAGCTATTTGGTTGAAGGAATATAGTAAGACAACTTATTCAAAGAATAATACACACCTTAATAATGCACCTGTTTATTTCTTCAGATAATCACACTGTTTCTTAATAATAATTAGTACAAAATGTAGACTGCTAAATAGGTAAACTTGTCTTAGTTGCCACTAGAATTTACGTCTGAACGCTACGAGTGCTCTCGACCGTCTGAAATTCCCCGACTCAGTGCTAGCGCAAGGGGGAGACATCCCCCCTTTAATATTTTAAAATCGTTATTTAAACGTCTTCCGGTTTAGCATTCAAATCCATTTGAATGTTGCCACATAAAATAAACTTGAAAAATAAATCAAATACTAGGCTTTTATTGAAACCTAACAGTTTAAATACAATAATAAAAAGCTAAATGTCAATAAAATGTAAATAATGACAAAAAAAAGATTTAAAAAAAAATAATGTCAATAAAATTCAAGTAATGTAATATCAATAAAATATATTATGATGTAATGTCATGATAAAATGTCGAATATAAGTACGCATAGTTGAAGTCAATAAAAATATAATAACATGAAGAATTAGTTTAAATATTATTATTTGGTACAATCTATGAGAAACTCTTCTATGCTGTAATAACATTTCTAAAACAACAATGACTTTAATTATTTCTTGAATTCGTTTGAATTCATTGCGTTTTTAAATTCTACAGGCAGTTTATTGTATGTTGTACTGACTGCACTTTTGAGGAATATTTAACGACATTAAGTTTAGGCTGTATGAGATTAGGTAGATCCTTTCTTTGCGTTTTTATTCTGATAGGTCTCTGTCCTTCTGTCTCAAATTTATGAAGATTTTTAACAAAATGACTAAGCAGGACCAGTATATAGATGCATGGTACTGTATATATTTCAGACAAATCTTGGGCGGAGCGGGAGATAGTGTCAGACTTTTACTGACTAAAAACTCACTCCTGTTCGTTCATTGCCTTCGTGCCAGGACCCTGGGTTTTGTTTTCACACTACCCATGGCCCCAGTAGGCTTCGACCCTGCTGGGCCCCTACGATTTGCTCACATCTCCCTGAAGCGCGCGTGGAACAATACGCGCCGTCGACGACTTGGGCTCGGTCTGGACGGTTACCGGACAGTCGGATGGCGGACTACCCATTGTTTTACGTCCGCAAGCCCGCGACTGTGACAATGCGCAGTTTTCTGAAGTAAGCCCTCATGGCCCTTTTTTGCATAACGATAGCAGCATTAATTTTCTATTGGCTATTGCCCCAGAACTTTATGCTATACCTAAGCCCAAACTCTATGAGGGCAAATATACCATTCTGAGATGTGCAATGGTTAATTCATCCCTAAGACTCCTGAGAACATAGCAAGCACTACTCATAGTGTAAGTGATCACTTCCAATTCCTTATGAAGTGGCGACGCGTACCAGAAGATGCAGCGTTAGAAGGCCTCCCACAAGGTAGACCGATGAACTTGTGAGGGTAGCGGGAATCCGATGGATGCAAGACGCACAGGACCGGTCGTTATAGCGACACTTGGGAGAGGCCTACATCCAACAGTGGACGTCTTTCGGCTGAAATGATAATGAACAAAACCAAGTATTGTTGTTTCACATTTAATAAAACCTCTTCAAACCATAAAATAATATTACTTTTTACATTTAAAGCAATATTATCTCTCCATATACGGAACCTCTCTCACCAACAGGTTTCGATATACCATTTCATTTTATTGTGACATAAAGCCAAAGGAAATAACGGAGGCATGTGCAAATATTAATCAATCAGCTCTGGACCAATCTAGAAATTAATTATAATAAAACCAGGGGTTATAACTAGACATACACTTTTTTTTATTAATCAGATAAAAAAAATATACATAATAAATTATATTACCCATAGGTACACAGTTTGATTTGATATTTGACATGTTTGTGTCGACAAACGTCGCCGGCCCATGCTGAAAACTGTGGACTCGTCGCATTTTCTGTATAGTCACGGTATTATGCTGAGCTTTCGGCTGTTTTGCGTGGACGTGGCGCATATTTTTCCTACAGAATGTTTATTATATCTTAGTTAGTCCCAATATTGCGTTATTTCCCATAAATAAAATGGTTTTTCTTTCTTTGTTCTGCTCTTTATGGTTCCTTCGCTTTGCATTCCAGGGCCATAGTGGCTTTTTCGAAAAATTCGCGGTTCTAGTTGTATACATACACACTCACTAGTAATAAGGTATTCTGATACGAATACATCGATGTACATTGTTTGGTTTTAAAATACTTTTGTAATGATTTTTAAAAAGAAAATATTCATAAGTTATTCAACTTCCATCTATAAGCGATAGATGACGCTAGTGGTTACATGAACTTGTAGCGACATCTATGGCGTCACATAAGAACTAATCCTGCATCGCGCAATTAAAGTTCTCGCGATTAGAACATAAAAGCACCGCTCGAAATCATTCATCGGACAGTTGCCCACCAGACATTACACTTGTCTGGTTGGAGGATCCTCTCTTTTCAACGGTTTGTGGGACTTTACTCTCTGTTCCGCCTACCTCCTAAAACTTAAGGAATTCGTTGTAGACACTAAGTAATAAATCATAGCATAAGAGTTTATGTATTTGTTTTTTTTTTATCATAATTGTTAAAATGAAAATTTACTTGCAGTTAATTATAGATAAACCCTAATGTATATTAGTTAGTCAATTGATGTTACGTACTGTGTACTTTGC
This sequence comes from Mythimna vitellina, assembly GCA_949316375.1. Lineage (NCBI taxonomy): Eukaryota > Metazoa > Arthropoda > Insecta > Lepidoptera > Noctuidae > Mythimna > Mythimna vitellina. Next base: position 1,863,427 of record OX438699.1, on the reverse strand, counting down.
TATGATTGGTCGGTTAGTCGACCGAGTGTTTGTGAAACTTTGTGGTGGGAGAACATTAAGTTTATAACTGTCATTCTAGACAGAGTTAGTCTACTTATGAGTTGTTGAACAGTGAACATGTCCTACCGATCCGTGTATTTGTAAATGATTGTTATTAGAATGATAAATATGAAGTTGTGTTGATCAATGTGAATAAAATATTTATATAAATGAAGCTTGAAATGTATGATTATCACACTTTGAAGTGTTACTTTCGCTTTCCAGTACTCGGCTGAACCAATTTTTTTAATGATATTATGATATAATCAGAGTTTTAGAAAACGAATCTTTGTACATAATATTTAAATAAAATAAAATAAAAAGAATGCAAATTAGAAAACACAAAATTCTTGAGATTTATTTCATTTAATCATAACAACAAAAACAGTTAACAATAATGGCAGTATCCATCCCCTTGTTCATTAAGTCCATATGGCTAACAGTAAGTCAGGAGTTCTTCGATGGAACACGGTTTCATACAGCACTCGTCAACGGGGCCACGCTTGCCGCGAACACCTCCCAAGGCCCTCGCACTTTGAGGAGGCATCCACCAGCCGGCATCACGCTTCGACTCAGCACCCCAGCATAACATGGCCAGGGTCCTGGAGAGATGCCTTCCACAGTAGAAATTGGTGCCATCTTGAGAAGCGTAACTTGCAGCGCAGACTAGCATCAGAGCGAATACAGTGAAGAACCTCATGGTGATAATAATATAAAATTTCCAGGTACAATTGAAGATTCAGGTACTGTTGAAGATTCAGGTACTGTTGACGATGCAGGTACTACAGTTGCCAATGTTAAAAGTCGAATGTGACGAGTTTTTGTAATCCAAAGCTTATATACTGGGAATCTTCATCAATATTCAGACACTAATGAGGATATTTTCGTCTGAAATGTATGTAGGCTGTGGAATAATTAATTTACCTTATATGTCACGTCGATTTTACGTATGGATGCACCCTACTGGAAGAGGGTGATCGGAGACGGGTATACTCTTATGTTAAAAAGGACGTGGAAAAGTTTTCGACGTCCTCTGACGTATTTTTGGCACGTTGCTATAGCCACAGCAACAAGCCTGAAACACTGTAGTCTTGTACCTCAAGAAAAGGATTGATTATGTGAGGAATGATATGAAAGAAAGGGAGTTATTGACGGGTGAATGGAAGTAAAAAAACATTCACTTCAGAACCTTTCGGCCACATCGACTATTGTTCTACGAGCAATGTGCAGGGCCTACTGCCACTTAATAATTTGGACTCAAAAACTACAACTAAAAATTAATAAATACCCTGACTTAAATAAACTAAAATATATGTCTACAGCAAATAATATACTTATATCATATGCAATACCTATATAAACAAATAAAATCTTATAAATGCATATTTATGGGCCATGCTGACTTGCCTTCAATGTGAAGAACCTAAATTTTAAGATTGTTACCTAGCTATTTTTAACCTATGAATCATTCCTAACAAATCTAACACTAAAAGAGACTTTGGTGCTAACATCAAACATTAAAAGACAGCTTGCGAAAACCTACAATTTATCTTTCTTTATATATTTATAGTTTCTAGTGTTTTGGACAATATTTTGAGCAGATAGAAAGAAAAATCTGAGAAACAGACTCTCCAACAACACTTAAGCGCCTATTACACCACTCGATATTCCTACAGTCTTAGTACGACTATATGTCACGCTACACAAAAAAAAGGAATGAAACAGAACGATGAGATAATGAGATAAACAAAGACTAAGACTGTCTGAATATCGAATGGTGTAATATGCTCTTTAGGTTTAAAGAATTTTATTTCTCATAAGAACAAATGACACAAAACTTGAAATGAGATACAAAGGGTTTTATATTCGTTTCGTAATATTCGCATCTGGTGTGTTGGTAACGTCATAAGGTTATGCTTTTTTTATTTAGATTTAATCATATTGATATTTTCACACTTCTTTAATTCTTCCGGTAATTCATTAAACAACCGTTATTTCATATCTAAATCAATATCTAGACAACAGTTTATGTGACACAACAATGTCTTCTACATCCTACTACAATGAACTAACTATTTAGGTCATAGACAGACTCATTAGTGTTTGAATATTAATCAGTTTCACTATAAAAGCTCCAGTGAACCATGGGCACATCACATTCAGCTACCATCCTTTGCTACAGTCACTACTGAAGCCACTTTAAAATCATCATGAAGTTCTACATGGTCTGCCTTCTGATCTTCGCTTGCTTCTCATGTTACTATACTCAAGAAGTTCAAGAAAGAACCAATTTCTATTGTGGAAGGAACTTGGCGAAGGCATTAGCGGTTCTGTGCTATGGAGTTGAGTCTAAGCGAGATGCTGGCTGGTGGTTGCCCCCACATGGTGTCCGTGCACTTGCTGGCATGCGCGGCAAACGTGGACCCGTTGACGAATGCTGTGAAAAGGCATGTTCTATCCAAGAATTGATGACTTACTGTTAAATGATGATTGTTAAATGATTTTAGAGCTGACCAATGTGATTAAATTATTTGAAAAATAAATGTTAATTGTTCTCATTCCAATTGTTGTGTTCTTTTCACTGTAGCACTCGTATCTACCACTTTTATATTGGTTACCAATTTTTTTTATTGTTATAAACTAGCGCTTGACTATGATCCCACCTGATGCAATCGTTGATGGTGAGGCGCGCTAGTTTATTAAGAGCCTATTCACTCTAGCCTTGAAGACACCTATAATATATACCTATAATATAATATATATATATAATTATAATCGTTCGGGAAGATCGTGATAGGCAATTTCATCGATATTTTTTAATCTTATCTTAAATATTGCATTTTTGGCGATTTATTATAAAAATAAATGCCATGATTGATCGATGATTTATTGGAATAAATCGCCAAAAAATCTTTTAAACGCACGCTTGTTTAAAAAGACTTACTTAATCCTATCTTGCTTTGCCGCGTGACTTCAATTGCTTCACCGCTTCATTCCACTTATTCATTTGACAAAAACCATAAAATATGAGGTTTTATGCAACACGCCACTGAAATATTAATAACTTATAAAATTAAGTCACAATCATAATTTAAGCACTGAAATCTTACTTAAGGGGCTTCTTTCAGTCGATGACCTTGAGTATTTGTCTACCCCTCTTCCCCTATATAAAGAAACGATAAATACGGTAATGTTTTGGCGAGAAAAATGACGCATATCCACCTGTCCAAAGGGTTAGGCGCCGTATGATTTGACATTTTGACGTCCGCACGCCACGTGGCGGTCGTGTTTTACAAAATTTGTTACCCAGAATTGAAAAAATGCTGATATCTCAAAAAAAAAATTACTGTTTGTAAAACGTATTTGTACATACAATATTTATAATTATTATATTCTCTATAGGCAGGTGTTAATTTCATGTTGGTAATAGCTTAGGTAAAAGAGTTTAAACACAAACAATAAACGCAAATCATCATCATCATCATCATTTCAGCCGAAAGACGTCCACTGTTGGACATAGGCCTCCCCCAAATGCCGCCAGAACGACCGGTCCTGTGCGTCTCGCATCCATCGGATTCCCGCACAGGGCACATTGCTCGCAGAACAGATGGTCGATGGGGACGAAAGGTTCTGGAATGGCGACCGCGTACCGGAAGACGCAGCGTTGAAAGGCCTCCCACAAGGTGGACCTAGTGAAACGCAAATAGATTTTTTTTATTGTTTGTAGAACAATAAATGAAAAAAAAAATCACGTGGTAGGTTTCTTTTAAGAAATAAGTTATTCTATTTGTAGGCCAATAACATGAGAATCGATCATTCGATATCCGTGAAATCGACGCACTATATTGGTTGCGCATCGGTATTGCCATCCACGCTCGCACACAGAAACATACTAGTGACGCAACTGAGATAATAATATATCGAAATATGTAGTTTTTTATCCTAACCTAATTCTTGATTATTAGGCCTTAACCTATGAAATTGCCGTTTTTCATGAAATAGGTTAACGCTTTTTTTTCTTTATATTTTTTATTTTTATTAATTAAAGTAATTTCCCATGCAATCAATGCATTTTTGCCAACGTATTGGTAGCTTATTGATGTCCTTATTGAAAAAATCTGCTGGACGGGAGGCACAAATACAAAACAAATTCTTTCAAGGCATTTTGAACTCCTTCTCGGTTATTGAATTTTTTCCCCGCCAAGAAGTTATCCTAATTCTAAAAAAGTAGAAATCTATAGAGGAAAGGTCTGTTGAGTACGGTGGATGACAGAGAACTTCCAACTCCAGATCTTGTAACTTGGAGACCGTCTGCTGTGTAGTATGAGGTCGCGCGATGCAGGATTAGCGGAGCCAAACGATTGACCAAAGCTGGTTAGAGATGTGCGAGCTTCTTCATCATTGTGTTCAGTTCTTCACAGTATATACCCAGTAATGCTCATCCCGTTTGGTAAGAAGCTGAATGACACCGGCGCTAGACCACCAAACAGTAACCATCACTTTTTTAGAGGTCAGTTTTCGTTTGGAGCATTGTTTAGGTGCTGAACCAGGATCTGACCAACTTGCTGAGCGTTTGTGATTGTCGAACAGATCCATTTTTCGTCGCAAGTAACAATGCGATTCAATGTGCCTTCGTTTGAGCAGTGCAAAAATATGGTCTTTAAATAGCCAGTTCGACAGAACGACAATTTTTTAAATAGCTGAAATCGATTCAATAGTCGATTCTGAACATTCTTATTTCAGGATGCGAGCTTATTATATTATATTTTGTACAATTAAGTAGTTTGATATATATACTAATAAAATAATAATAATAATGATAATGGTGATAGACCGATTAGCGCGCCGTGCAATGATAGTCGATGTCACCATCCCACATGACGATAATCTCTTGAAAACTGATAAAGAGAAATAAATTAAATATCTCGACTTAGCACATGAGGTTGTCGACAAGTGAAATGTGGACTCGGCTATCATTGTGCCGATTGTTGTGACCGCCAATGGCCTTATAGCCAAAAGCTTCATATCATCTGTCGAAGCTATCTTTGCGCGGTTGGATCAAAGGCCTGATAGAGAAGGCAATACTCTTTGAAACGGCTGGCATTGTAAGGAGGTTCCTGTCTCTGGAGGCCTAACCACCGGTAGCTTGGACCCTGCTCCCGACACCGGCGGACTACTATTTTTTATATATATTTTAAATTATTTTTTTATAAGAAATATTTAAAAACGTAAATCATATGTACATAAAAAAATAGAGAGATATAATAATAATAATAATCTAATAATTTACTAATTAGCCTAACCAGAGACCCTACCACGAGCTCTTAACGCGATCCATTTTACGACCTAAACTGAACTGTTATAGGGATGGAGCTACGTAGGATGTATAGCTACATCCGTTAGCAGTTCAGTTTAGGTAAAGGTTTCGTTAAAGGCCCCTATTCGCTAATTGCTATAAAAACTTATTTTTCTAACATCAAAAATCCAAAGAAACTCAAAACACCTACTATCACTATACACCTACAAAAGTGTAACAGATGCGTCAATAGCTCATAATCCGGAGGGCTCCACAGACCCGACCACTGAACCACGTGAAGCATTCACACTCCAGCGGATAATTGTGACGTCCCCAGGGAAGGCGCCAATTTAGGGAACATGGCACATTTTGTCAAATGCTCATGTTTTTACGGTGTTCCATTGTGTTAATGTGAGGGTTGAAAGATGGTTATATGAATATTTAAATATGCAAGCACGTGGAGATTCAGAGTGTAAAAATAGGTCATATTACCATACAGCAACAAGATTTTGATTAATGAAATTATCTACGCAGCGAAGCTAATGGTAGTACAGTCACATATGGGCTGGTGCTGCAAAATGTCATCTAGCAGCTTTAGACTCGGTGGAAACGCGTGTGAAGAGGCTAATCGGGGATCCAGATTTGGTTAAGTCCAATCTACAAAGCCTCGAGCACAGGCGCAGGGTAGCCAGCCTATCGGTATTTTACAGGTTACAGTTTGGAGAGTGTGCGCGGGAATTGCATGACTTGATTCCGCCATCTCCTTTCTACCATCGGACAACCCGACGAATGGCGAGTATCCATCCTTACGTTGTTGAAACTTCAACGGTCCGGACTAAGCGTTTCGCTTCGTCGTTTATACCGCGTACATCGAAGGACTGGAACAATTTGCCTGCTGCGGTCTTCCCGTCCAACTATAATTTAGGTGTCTTCAAGGCTAGAGTGAATAGGCTCTTAATAAACTAGTGCGCCTGACCATCAATGATTGCATCTCCGCTTACCATCAGGTGGGATCGCAGTCAAGCACTGGTTTATATCAATTTAAAAAAAAAAAGTAACTAGTATTCCTATAATGCTAACTGATTATGTCAACATTATGAGCCCCTTGGTTCCCACAGCAGAGAAAAGGGCTTTCCTTCCATCCGTCTGCGTTTATATCTTTGTTGCTTAATCTAAGAGACCCTTTTGGTAGAAATCCAACTCGTAAATACCTCCATCTCCGTTTACCGCGTCGCCGGTTCCTATTGTCCGAGACAATGCTTCCAACCAGAGACGTAAACTGTAAAGGAACAGATATCTCACTCTTCCAAACATCATTTCTCCAGAAGAACATCTGCCACCTTGACACGAACTGCAGTAGCCGATTTGGAAATCTCTGAACCTATTGGGAGATCAGGTTGGTCGTTGCAGAAACGAAAAGCGAATACAGTGGAGTGTATTTGGAGTGGAACTTCTTCACAGAATATACGTCACCTACTTTTCTGCTCGACATGCAGAACCACCTGCAGCTTCCTCTACTTGAACGAGGCCAACAACAGAATTATCCAGGTATCTTACATATTGATCGGATCATCATCATTCATGATCATTTTTTGCATGTTTTTTTTTTTTTTTTTGGCAGTTTTTATTTGTGGACATTGTTTTTATGAGATTTTGTACATATTTACAATTAATTTCATTTTGCTAGTTTACATATATTACATCGCTATTTTGTATGCCTTTCGGCGAAACATAGGATGAACCAAACATTATATAAATATATAAGATCATTGTACCCTTTGTTCACAAAATTAATAAATGAATTGAATTGAAAATTTAAGTCGACATGAAAAAAGAAGAAGAAGTAGAATGTCTAGAACACAATATGTGAAGCTATCGCTTAATTATCTTGTGGTCTAGTATAAGAAATATGTTGGTCACTGGTGTATAACGTAGCAACATATTGTGCCAACTCCATATTTGTTTGTTTGCATATGTAACACATTATTATGGTTATTATCAATTATCGTAGTATTCTTTAATATAAACTGATCGCTTAGTCTAGTGATGGCTTGAAACACAGGTTTTTGTTAACCTAGCTCAGGAAAGTCGCTACAGGTTGTAATGGTAGTACTAACACACCATTAATAGGACATTATAAACATGTGTAAATTAAACTAGTTTTTGTACAAGTAGGTATCTAAGCAAATCTTTTTAGAAATTAGTACTACTAAGTATTCATAAGTTCGTTTTATGTATTTCTTTGTGAAAGTAGTTAAAATAAATTATTATTATTATTATTCATCATCATTTCAGCCGAAAGACGTCCACTGCTGGACATAAGCCTCCCCCAACTGCCGCCACAATGAACGGTCCTGTGCGTCTCGCATCCATCGTACTCCCGTAATCGTTACCCGGTCATCTGTCCACCTTGTAAGAGGCCTTCCAACGCTACGTCTTCCAGTAAGTGGTCGCCATTCCAGAACCATTCGGCCCCAATGGCCATCCGTTCTGCGAGCAATGTGCCCTGCCCATTATTATTATTATATGTCACCAATACGTATCTCTATCTAAGATTTAAATATTGATTGGATCATAATGACCTCACCAACTCTTCCAAAGAAACTTTGAACCCGAACTTCATAAAACTTCACTATTATCTAATCTATAATCTATGCCGCGGGTCTCACCATCTTCTTCCAAAGCCACCGCCGTCAGGTCGTCGGTCTATCCGTAAATATGAACGTTAAATATTCACTAGCTTGTTCAAAACCTGATTGAAAGTCCCCAACTTTGCCTGAACTTATAAAAAATGCAAGCAACGTCGCGGGACTCAAACTAGTTAGCAGTCAGTTTTCTCCACAACATTATATGTATAAAGGAGTATTATAACTGGGGATTGAATCTTATACTAGAGATAAGCTTGGATATAAAGAATAATGGTATTTATTTACCTAACTAAATAAATAATTTATTTTCAACCGTACACTCTCAATAAGGTTCGGTTAAAAACCAACCTCAGGCATCTTCCACGTAGATGTCTGATATTTTTGCTGAATTGAACTTATTTGGCGCAACCTTGAGACACGTTATCTTTTTTTTTTAATCTTAAGTTTCTACATGTTGTTACTACTGTGTGTATCTATGTCTGCCAATTTAATATTTTTCTTTCTTTTTTCCTTTCTAAAGAATCGCAGTTAATAATTTAATATATATAATAATTAAAAAAAAACTGTATATATTTAGTGTTAATTTTGTATTACCGGCGATATTTTTGGAGTGGTAAGACTCATGAATAGGGACCACCATGTAGGTACATAAAAAGCAGAAACCCGTATATATACAACAGAAAGCGAATAAATGGACAGACATGACTGCTTTGTAGAGAAAACTCTTTATGTCTTCCAGGGCAGTTAGCTATCAAAAATATTTTTACCCCTTTTATCCTCAAATAACTTTATCCGCTCTCGGTGGACAGAAAGTGACCAACTATTAATGACTAAGACCCACTCACGTTTCTTCAGCTGACTTTTGCAGTGTTCTCCCAACTGTAGCCAGCGAACGGTCCCGTGCCTCACACCAGGTCATCGGTCCACGTTGTAGGAGTTCTTGCAACGTTGCGTCCGATACGCGTTTACCGCTCTAAAATCTTTCAGTTTCGTCCTCATCGACCATCTTTCTGCCCAAAGTTTGGCGATCTTTCGGGTCATGTTGGTAGCCTTGGTTCTGCTGCGAATTAACTTTTTATTAAATGACATCAAAACTTAAACTTAACAATTTAAACAACAAAAATTAATTAAATTTCCGAACAAACTAAAACTTCATACTTTAAAAGCCCTGCAAAGAGCCTACAGCGACATTTTAAATCTCTAAGACGTAATGAAGATGGTGAAGCGACAATCTTTCACAATGGAAGGAATTTCCAATAAAGCGCGCTAATGAAATAACCCACAGCGAAGAGTAAGAAAATCGTGTAGAAGAGAAACTCCTGTACTTTTCTTGTACATACTATGCCGCCAAAATAGTTACCTAGCACTGTTTAAGAACAACAGTCTGTTTTTTAATAAGAGATAATGATTTGACAATTCGAATGTTGCATGTTTTTTTCACAATCGACATTGACCAAATAACCAAAAATATTCGAAAATACCCAAAAATAATTTCATTATAAATTTATGCAACTATTTATGGTCAGCTAAATACAAAAGTATTTGAGAACACGAAGAAACATAAGGTGGAGGTGTGCCCTGCTTGGGTGGAACACCACCGTATCCTCGTGAAGGTAACCGGTGGCAGCGACCTCTCGCGCCGGGCTCTGAATGGCAGGCTGTCGCCTCCTTCCGCAATGCAGTAATACTAGCGAAGGAGGAGGCTGCTTGCGTGAGGGAATGAACATCCGTATGGCCCGGCCACCTAGACCCCAACTTGGACTATCAGCTACGTTAGACACAGACTTGCGGACGTCGAGTAATGGGTAGCTCGCCGTCAGGCAGTCAGGTGATCGACGGGACCGAGCCCCAGTCGTCGGCAGCGTGTCCACGCGTTCCTCAAAGAGATGTCAGCAAACCGTAGGGGCCCAGTAGGGACCGCGGGTATTTTCTGAAAAGAAAACCCGAAATAGGTCTGGGTGCATCCATTGATTTTCGGATTTCGCATTGAATTTCGCTACACCCTGAAGGCCACTGCGGGCAATAACCGACCAGCACGGCTGGCGCGATTCTACTAATTGCTCGCCAGTAATGCGGGAGCCGCAAATAAAAAAAATTGAGCAAATTCACGACGCGTTTTATGGCCTAATGGGCCTAAAGGAATGTAAAAAAATATGGCAATATTTACGACTATTTTTAATTATTTTAATTTTCAATTCATACTAGACTCTACTATAAACAAACACTATCGGATCTTAGTCCTACTTTCCTTAAAGGTATTATTAAAAGAACTGGTATAAAAAAAATAATTTGGAGACGTCACTTTTATTAAAAAGCTGGCAACATATAACTGTCATGCATGCAGCTTCTCTCTCTTTTCAGCTCTGCCTAAGCGGTCCACAAAGTGGTGACACTCGGGCGTTACTTCCGCACCAATCCAGTGCAGGAACTTCGCGAACATGCGGCATGTAAGGGCGCCGTGAGATCTTTCCAGCCACTCCTTAAAGAGGGCATTTACTGACATAATAATGGCGCGCCCAAAACATGTAAGGGAAAGGCATTTTAGAAAGCGTTTAAAGTAAGCTTCGCTTCTCCATCTCTTTGATCTTTGGCTACAGCTTCACGGCTCACTCTAGATGAATCTGGAGTATACTTTGATAACTATATGCAAGCAATCAATGCGACTTGTGTAAGTTCATTAGTTTCTGTCGGAAGAATGTTGAATTGTGATTTAAAGTTTTATTTTAGTCGTAGCTGATTTAATTATATTTATTTTATTTATTTATTTAAAACTTTATGCACTAATAAAACATTGTACAAAGGCAGAGAACAATAATAAGAACAAGAACAATAATAAATATATACTTAGATACATACATACAGTTAATGATATTGAGAGAAAAACGAATACAACAAATCAAGAGTGTGATGAATCTACCAACTTCTTGCAAAAGTGTTCTCGTGCTTTCACTTTAAAGGACAACCGACTGGTTGCCGTCCTGATGTTCAGAGGGAGCGCATTCCAAAGGGAGATCGCCTGAACAAAGAAAGAGGAATGGACAAACCCAGAGCGGTGCGTCGGACATCGTAGAAGACAATTATTTGTAGATCGAAGATTTTTATTGTGCGCAGAGTAAAGAAATTGAATTTCTGAAGTCAGATAAAAAGGAGAAGAAGGGTTATCTAGAAAAGAAAACAGGATCGTCAAGGCTCTTAATATACAACATTAGTTTAAGTTAATGCGAAACACACGTGTCTAGTATTTTTATGTAAAGAATCTATGTACAAAATTTCATAATTGTATCATGAAAAATTACAAAATTATAAGCTACCTAGTTGTCCACACAAATACATGGTCACCGGGTCATCCGAGCGACTGGGGGGTAGTTTTCCTCTCACACTTAGCTATGTGCTGGTGCCTATGGCCTGCTATGAGCTGCCGTGACCTGTGTTGTGCTTAATGTCGGTGGTGTCCAACTTGTGATCTTTTTAAATATTTTTGGGAAAAAGTATGACATGGTATAAAAATTATTGGAATCGATTCAGTTACTGATTTTGAACAATCTATATTCAGTTTTCGCATATACAGTAATAATTGGATTTCAAGTTTATGTACTGTATTTTGTATTAACTGTCTAAATTGTCTTAGTCTGTAGTCTGTCACTGTACTTATTAAAATAAAATAAAATACTAAAAATAAGGTTGTATACTTTACTAGCTTGCGCCAATGACTTCGCCCGCGTGATCGTTGAAAATGAGCCCAACTGAACATATTCCGGGGATACAATTCTACATGCTATTCCAAAACATGTAGACCCGTCTACCAATTTATTATTATTATTATAGCTAACCCTAGTCCCTCAGCAAAGCAAGTTTGCATGGAGAAACCTACTATCACGCGGGCGGAGCCGCTGGCAAAAGCTAGTCATTAATATGTTACAGATAAATCTAATCGGACAATAAGGGCTATATTTCACCGGGACACCATGGCGGCACGACCAGTTGCGCTGCCATGGTGTCCGTAAGCTACCAAACTAGACACTATACAGACACCAGAGTCACTACATCATACTAAGATAGTATCAAAACGGATCTTAAGTGTACGTGTCCGAGTTGGTTGCGCCGCCAAATTGGTGGCGCAAATAAACGGACACCAGGTGAGTAACTCTCTATAGAGCTGTATACATTTTGTTGATAGCGGCGATTGGTCGCGCCGCCATGGTGTCCCGGTGAAATATAGCCCTAATAATAATACTGCGAGGTTGAATTTCTTCCACGTCGACACAACAAAGTGAAGAATATTTAGGCGAAAAGAAATACAATAATTCAGTTGAAAACAATCTTTTATTAGACAAATAATAATTTATTCCATTCACATAGATCAGCCCTAAAATCAATTATCAGCAGAGGTTGGAATTAGATAGAGTTAAACATGTACTTACACGATTTCATACAGCGAAAGAATAAAATGGAAATGCCTCAAATCCCGAAATTAATTTTAAAGAGCAGATTTTTTTATGACACTATCAGGAATATAGCAGAAAAAAAATCTTTTTGCATTAATGACGAGGAGGAGGAAGAGAATAAATTTGTTTACCTTACCTCAATTAACGTAGAAAGATCTGTTTCAATGAAAAATATTAATAAAAATTGTTTGATTTAATTTCTTATCTATCTCTGAGATTTTTATTTATTTATTTTATCATTCATGTACACACATAAATACGAAAGAAGATACATTGTACACAATGATAAATACACACACACACATACATACATACATTTGGTACATTTTTATGATTATTTATTTGCAATATTGTTGGCCACACAGGATTTTTCATTAGAAATCATGGGAATATCCATATTAATTTAACATATAACATATCGATGCAAGTACATGGATAAGTCTACCTAATTCCGACCCCTGGTTATCAGTCATCGTCTAACAATAAGTCATCAATTCTTGGATGGAACATGGTTTCTCACAGCATTCATCAGGGGGTCCACGTTTACCGCGCACGCCAGCAAGCGCTCGGACACCATGTGGGGGTATCCACCAGCCAGCGTCCCGCTTTGTGTCAACTCCATAACATAGAACCGCTAGAGCTCTTGAGAAGGTCCTTCCACAGTAAAAATTGGTTCTTTCTTGACTTTCTTGAGCATTGTAGCAGGATAAACAAGCGAAGATCAGAAGACAAACCATGTAGAACTTCATGATGATATTGAAGTAGCTTCAGTAGTGACTGCAGCAAACGATGGTGGCTGAATGTGATGTGCCCATGGGGCACTGGAGCTTTTATAGGGTAACTGATTAATATTCAGACGCTGACATAATTATGCGTGTCTGAATAATTATTATCTGCAGCATCTACACTATCTGCACTAATATTATAAAAGGCAAAGTTTGTGTTTTTGTTTGTAGGAGGTAATCTGTGAAAGTTCTGGACCTGTACCATGACGTTTAAAGTACGAATGTTTCATTCTTATTTCCAGTGTGGGTAAGAGATGGCGCTAGACAACCTGTATAGCTCTGTCTCTTACCCACACTGAAATAAGAATGAAACAATCTTACTTTGAACGTCATGGTAACCCCACTGGTCCGATTGCAAAAAGTTCTTACTAATAAAAAAGCTGCTTTATTTTTGAGTGACATAGGCTATACTTAATAAAGAGTTATGTTTACGTCATAAAATTACTGTATTTACAGAGCTACGACCGGGAATTCCAAAAGTGAGCTTATATTTTTTTTCTGTCAGTATTATGATGTCTTGAGTCATATAAGACCAGATGAAACTTGACATACGGGTAGACCATGACTTAAATTAAACGCACATTACGATACAACTTTATTAAAAAAAAAAATGTTTTCCTTCTTCCACTTGAGCGAAGCCGTGGGCAGAAGGTAGTTCAGTATATAGTGGTTAAGTGAGACTTAGTTGTGTAGGTTGTAGAAGACTTACCTATTGTGTCACCTGAATATGTGTTATAATTTGAGACGATACTATAAATATCTACTTGATCTTCAGAAATATCATTAAGGGTGACCTTTTACTTTTGTACAGAAGAAGGACCGACGTCTTTCTTCCATACATAAGTAATACCTATGTAATGATGAAAGTATAATATTAAAATGATATCGATTTGTTTCGACGTTATCTAGGCCTGCCACTCTAGCCAAGTTTCGATCGATTCGTTTGCATCGAACGCCTCGAGTAGGCCACGCCTACGATTCCTTTGTTCTGCCGTCATCTCAACGCTCAGTCACGTGGTCAGAACAAAGGAATCGGAGGCGTGGCCTACTCGAGGCATTCGACGCAAACGAAACGCTCGTAACTTGGCTAGGGGGGGCTGGTATATATAAATATACTGATATAAATTATTCCATGTATTCATACTAATTTGCGCATATAAACTTGTGGAGTATGAATATAGCAAAATAATTTCCATACAGGTATAGATTACCCATTTGTTGAAAAATTCAATTACTTTTATTTTGAACAAATAAATTCAGCTAGTTTTTCATAATACAAATATATAGACGATGTTATAAATGATCGTGTATGGGAGTGTGTATTCGTTTATGCTCTAGCTTCTTTTTGCTTATTAAAGTATTTGTAACCGTCTGATGAAATATCGTGTATTTTAACGTCGTCCATTAACAAGTTCAAGCCGTCAACTAAACTCGCTAAAAAATAAAAAGCCTGTTTTGACATTTGAGAAAAACCCTAGAATGTAACTTGGAACGAAACTGAAAGAAACAATAAAATAATAATTAGGGGTCCGGTGTAGTAGTAGCTATTTTAGTAGTAGCTACACTACACCGGACAAGCCGCTAGGTAGTCAAAATACAAATTTAATTTTGATACAAGTGAAAATCACTTGTCGTTGCGACTGAGGCGGAATTCCTCCGATCCGCAGGCGGAGGTGTTATGGAGCCAAGAGCTGCAGTGACAAATATTTACGTTTGTGAAAAACAGTGAGCTGCGAGCCTAGTCTTTATTTTTCTCTTAATAATTAACTCCTTGTTTTCACAAGTAATAATAGCACTAAAGTAACTGGGTAGATGTCCCTTAAATGACCACCCAAATGTTCATCACACGACTCACTACACTGTCGCCCCCAACTTAGATTGAGCGAGATGACTCGACAACTTCGTACAATGAAATGAACTTCTTCTCGCTAAAAGTTGCTGTCATCGTATAGTTTTGTGTAGTTGAATATATTGGCACTCCATAATAGATATAATTGCAACTGCTGGGGTGTATCTATATATAAAAGGAGAAACTAAATGACTGACATATCAATGCACAGCCGAAAGTATGGGCCAGGAATATGAAATGCACAAGGCTTCTTTTTCTGACCTAGGCGAGTACTAAGAAGGGGTTATTAGAAATTCAACCTTAAAGTTTTTAGGACTCGTACCACGAACGCCTTGAAATTGACGTTACGGTGCGACTCCAGCAGCTGTACCCTTAGTACGTACTTCGTATTTGGCGCACGTACTCCACGATGTCTTCCACCCTTGTAGTGTGATGCAGGTGGGAGATGTACAGTCAGGGGTCAAAAGTGCAGTTGCACTCCATCAATGCTAAAGGGTCTAAAATGTCTTCGTAGAAGAAGGTCAATGGTTCATGCCTGATTTGATTTGTAGCATATAATCTATATTATTGATTAAACTAGTTGTGGACAATGAAACTTCTACTACAAAGGAATTTTAGACACTTTAGCATTGGTAGAGTGCAAATGCACTTTTGACCCCTGACTGTACACTGGAATTTTCAGCTGGACGGCACCCAGACTCACGCTAGGAATTGCGGGCTGCTATAGCGCAGCGGTTCTTATTGGTTTGCGTTCGAAGCTTCCTCCTTTTCATAGTAAAGAAACCATCGTCATTTATATATATATAATTAACAGTTTATAAAGTCCACTAATATTTGATTATCCTTCTGTGCTGAACTAGCCACGGCATGCCTCAAAAATTGGTCCTTCGAGCCGGATGCGTCAGACATTTAAACACAAACCCTCCTAAATCTTTACAAAACAAAATATCAATACAAAGACTACGTAAACCTCAAACATCTTCGTATTCACGAGATAAAATAACGTATAATTTTAGCCACAGAATAATTCGGGATCAGCGAAACGTTCGCAGATGAAAATGGCTGTTTAATTATGTATACGGCATCCATTGGTTCCGCTTTCATCGGAACACGTTTACTGAGGTTTCTGAGGCGTTGTGTAAGAGGTGTCATTAACGTTTTGAGCTGACGAAGAGTATGGATCCTCATTGCTGTGATTAGTAACTGGGATTAGTGGTCGCAAGGCAGCAAAACAGTATGATAGTGGAAGTCTTGCAAATCTAAAAATTTACATTAAGATTTTCTCGTATAAAATTTTGAGTTAGTTTTTTTCGACCAGAATGAATAATAAAATGGGTATTCTTTCACTTTTTTTCTTATTGACGGAAATTGGTAAAAGCGTTTCGTAGATTAAGTGGAATTCCAAGAAATATTTTTCTCATGTTTTCAATGTAATTTAATACGTAAGTGAATTACTTGATTACTTCTGAGATACGCTGTAATAGGCATATATTCGAGCAGTCAAATTATACCTATTTATTATTTTCATATAATTTCTAAGTATGTAGGTACTGTTGGCGGTGTACCTTTAAATAAATATACGTCAAAGTTAATTACGCTTTTCGTAACTGGGTATTTTGTACAATAGTTTTATACTAAACAACAATAAAAATAAATCCTTTTTTCTGAAAACAGCATCAAAATATTGGTTTGAGGAAGAGTGGGGGGCATGGAGGAAATATTTCACTATCTCTTTTGAGTACACGTACCCTAATTGTGATGACGTCACATTTAAGTACTGTAATCTGACAGTTACCCCTTCCGCCAAAGAAAGGTTTTTAACTTGTTTAATATTGAAGGAATTTAAAAATTTCCTTCTATTTGCGATTTCGGGTAAAGTTACTTTTTAATACCAGCAATAAAATTGTGTTAAGTATCCAATTCTGTATTAGTATGATATTTTTCTGGTTGCCGAGGATGGTCTAGAGGTCCAGAACAGATTGTAGGTGTGGTGGCATAGATTGGAGAGTGTTGGCCTGAAATTGAGTAGAACCAAAACGGAATACCTGTTTTGCGATTTCGGCGGTCTCTCCAATCCAGTGCCTTTAGCTCTCGCTGGAATGCCCATACCGATCTGCTCCGACTTTCGGTACCTCGGGTCACTCGTCCAAGGGGATGGTGAGGTAGACCGGGACGTAACACATCGGATCAACGCCGGATGGATGAAATGGCGACAGGTCACGGGAACAACTTGTGACCCACGGATGCCCCTCAAGTTGAAGGGTAAAATCTACAAGTCCGTGATAAGGCCTGTCATACTGTATGGATCAGAATGTTGGGCTGTGAAAAAGACGGATGAAAAAAGATTGCATGTAGCGGAGATGAGAATGTTAAGATGGATGTGTGGTGTGACGAGAATGGATAAAGTGAGAAATGAATATACGAGTAATAAGGGAAGTTTGAAAGTGGCGCCAGTGACTGAAAAGTTGAAAGGGAATCGTTTGTCTTGGTATGGTCATGTGAAGAGGAGGAATGAGACGCATGTTACTAAAAGAGTTATGAATTTATTTTGAATTTACATGTGGATGGATGGAGACGGAGACGGAGACCAAAGAAAAGATGGATGGATTGTGTGAAGAGTGATATGAAAGAAAAGGAATTTAGTGATAGCATGACGAGTGACAGGGCAGAGTGGAAGAAAAAAACGTGTTGCGCCGACCCCAAATAACACGGGACAAGGGCAGGAAGATGATGATCCAATTCTGTATCTGTAGGTAACTGTATTCAAGAAGAATTATTTGCTTCACAATGATTTGATATTAGTGGGGGTTTTCATTACGGTTATGAGTTCTAACCCAGCCTTCATAAGTATCTAGATACAGTGGTTTCATCCTCTATCATTGAATTCATTTTAGACTTCAAGAATATTGTTGATCGAAAATTTAAAAAAGCAATTAGCTGTGGAACAACATACGCTCAAACATAGTATGACGGACCAAATTCACGCCGAGTCACGCTCTACCTTGGTACGGACCCGGACAGACCAAATCTGTCGTACCAAATTTGAGTGTGTTAACACTAGATTTGTAGTAAAAGCTAGAATAATTTAAAACCATGCAATTTCACGCATTCAACAAAGCGTTCCCCATTTCCTGTGAAAGTTGAGTAAAAGAAAAACCATAAACACATTGCCTACATACGTCGTATATGTTCATACGTGCACCTACATGTTACGAGTGTATATGTATAGTGACGTCATCGCAGAATAACGTCATATGCATAAAAGAATATGTCCGCGATGGGGACTGTGACTGCAAAAGGATTGAGAAAGGTCACATTGTGAGCGGAGAATGAGAATATTAATACATCTATCTATTATTATAAAAGGAGAAACTGACTGCCTTTTATATCAACGCACAGCTGATACTGCTGGGACTAGGAGCATGACATTTTGCACAAGGTTTCCTTTTATGACGTAGACGAACACTAATAGAAAAAATCACCTCTTAAAGGGTTTTTTTAGGGTTCCTTACCTCAAAAGAAAAAAACGGAACCCTTATAGGATCATTTTGTTGTCCGTCCATCTGTCTGTCTGTCTGTCTCTCAAGACCCTTTATCTCGGGAACGCGTAAACTATTCGAGTTGAAATTAAAACTATATAATTAAATCTGCAGTCCCTTGAAGCTGTGAAAAAATCAAACTTCTAAGTTAAAGGAAAAAAGATATGGCTTTTATGTCGCAAAAAACGTATATTTCGACACTTCAGGGAACCGAAATTCTAGAGAACTTTGGCCTTTCATAATTAATTTACTCTTAAATTTAAAAAACAAAAAGAAACTGCACATTTGATTGAAATTCTGAACAGCGAAATTTTTTCGAAACCTTTTAAGGTTTTTAAAAAAACACGTAATTCCTGGAACAAATTTTGTGAAATATTTGAATGAGTAACGTAATTACCGAATGCCAACAGAGCATTCAGGCGTTATCTGTTTTTTTTCGCGTTGCCCCTTTACCAAACATTGCGTTGAACGGCGTAGAATGAAACAACAAGCTCCATGTTTTTTAGGGTTCCGCACCTCAAAAGAAAAAAACTGAACTTTTATAGGATCACTTTGTTGTCCGTCTGTCTGTCCGTCTGTCTATCTATCAAGACCCTTTGTCTCAGGAAGACGTGGTGGTATAGAATTGAAATTAAAACCATATACTCAAGTTTACGATCCCTTGAAGCTGTGAAAAAATCAAATTGCTGAGTCAACGAAAAAAAAGATACGGTCATTTATGTCGCAAAAAACGTGTATTTCGACATCCTCAAAGGAATCAAAATTCGTAGGGTAATTCCCATTGACCAAGAATCCTAAAATTTGGCATGAAGCAAGGTCTCACAGCACAAGTATAAGAAAAAAATCTAGAAACTTTAAATTTGTAGTTACGTCGCATCGTTGGTTGCTAAAAGGAAAGACAGGCTCCGGCAAAGAATTCCATTCCTTAGCTGTAATCTCAATAAATGTGTTTCCAAAACGTGTTGTGCGTATGGATGTCAAGTATGTAACAGTGCATTGCCGGAAGTTTGGCGGTCCGATGATGAAATGGGTTTGGTGGAATTAAGTTATGCAATTCCGTCACATACTCGTCAAAATGCAACTGGTGGAGGACTTTGAAGCTTTGAATCAACGAGTGCGTTACCAATAATCTTCTTGGCTCGTATCTCAATTTTTTTTTATTCCACAACTATCACACAACGCCGTCTAGTCCTAAGCTAAGCAAAGCTTGTGTTATGAGTACTAGACAACTGATAAACATACTTATATATTTCTAAATAATCACATATTATAGATAAAATACACAGATACCAGGCACGGAACAAATGTTCATGCTAATCACATGAACATTTGTCCTGGGTGGGAATCGAACCCACGACCTCCGGCATAGCAGTCAGGGCCACTAATCACTAGACCAACAGGCCAGTCAAATTGAGTATTAAGCTAGTATCCAGCAGATCCATTTCCAAAGATGAGAACAGTAATCAGTACATGATTGAACTTGCCGGGATGCGAAATTTGCAGTTACTGAAGCGTCATGGGGACCTATTGGATTGTAAAGATTAGGTTTTAAAACGAAAAAGTATATGACAAAGTTTCCAGTTTTAGTGGGGAGAGAGCGAAAATGTAAAAAAATGGCACCTGAAAGTACTCGAGCGCAACTGATTTTTTTTTTTTTGAAGGTAATCCTATGAATACGAAAAACATATAATCAAGCAGTTTTCATGGGGCGATGTTGCTAAAACCATTGATAACTGTATAGTAATTTTTAACGGTCCTAACAAAATTATCTTAGCAAACTGCGGTAAAAAAAAATTGCATAATCAACAAAATATTAACAGGAACCTTACGGCCTAACTTTATGACACGCTCATTTGCTTATGCCTCGTTTAAATTGTCAGATTATTTAAATATACACTTTTCTACATGTACTTAACTTACCTTGTCTTAATCTCACGCGCTCAAGTTTTTTCTGAGGAACATTTTTTTTTACTTATCTGCGGGCTGCCCTCAACGCACTTCACTATATTAAGGGTTTATATGTGGTAGGGGAACATTACAGGGTGCAAGGTTTCTCTCCATATGATTTACTGACGCGCTCGAGTTTCGCGCAATTTTCCCATCTGGCCGCCCCTACTAATAGTTTTCGATATGAAGTACTGTCACTACTGTCATAACTTTCTCTTTCTGTCTCTTTACTTTTTTCAAACCGATTAAGATTCAAGATTGAGGTTCGCGAGCATATTCGTAAGAAGTTGGCAGTAGTATCATCACAACGTTAATGTTTCTCTGTTTGTCGATTTGGACCAATTTTTGTTTTTTTTTTTGATTATATATATTTAGTTCATTAAATTAAGTATATATTATGTAATATATATTATATTTATTGTATTGTATCTGTCATTCATTTGTATATCTATTTATATTAACCTTTTTTTTTCTCTCTCTTTTATTGCACCTACCACTATTCTTCTCTGCATCACTCAAAGGTTGATTGGTAGAAAATACCTAAGGCATTAAATCCGCCTCTGTTCCTTTATGTGCATGAAGTATTAAATAAATAAATAAACTTTACTAGGATCCTCATCTCCAATATCCCACTCCCGCTCCCGCTCTCAATCACACCTATCTTTAAAACAAACACGACCTACCATATCACTCGTGTACAGTCGCGCACAAAACATCCGATGAGATTAGTTACGTACATCGCGTTGTCACGACGTACGGAACACGTGTACCTAGCGACGACGCCGACGTACCGTCGCGAACAGACGTGTTTACACTGAAACTTGCTTGTTCTACATTTCTTTGAGATACCTTTTCTTGGAAAATCTTTTCAGTATTGTTTTCTCTTTGTAATACATAAATCCTTATTGATAGGCTCGCGTTTGATCACTATCTCACCTGATGATAAGGGATTATGTGATCCATGATAATACATGCTTGACAAGAAGAAACCTTTTCACGCTTGAATTTTATTTCAAGCGTGAAAAGGTTTCTTCTCAGGATTTAGCTACCAGGAAACTCAGACTTTAGAAATTCACTCCTCAGCTGTACGTACAGGGGTACAATGAAGATACTCAGAATTTTTTGCGTATGGATAGCTACAACCCGGTAATCTTTAAGTCAAGAGTGAATAGGTTACTTCTAGGTAAGCGCGTTCCATCGTTGACCGCATCATCGCTTTCCATCAGGTGAGATGGCGGTCAAGCGCGAACCTATCGTGAATAAAAAAAAAAAAAAAAAAAAAAAAAAAAATGGATGAAGAAGGAGAGGGAGGCCAAAGATAGGATGGATGAATTATGTGAGGAGGGATGATGTGTGTGATTTTTTGTGTGATGAGCAGAGGTCGGAATTAAGTAGAGTTGTTCCTGTACTTGCATCGAAATGTTTTATGTTAAACGTCATCTCAACGCTCAATCACGTGGTCAGAACAAAGGAATAGAACGCGTGGCCGACTCGAGGCGATGGACGAAAGAGAATCGAAACGAATCCTTGGCTAAGCCTGCTGGAGCACAATATTTCAATACCATATGCATTACTAGCCCTTGCATAAAAATCGGTCAAGCTGTTTCGGAGCAGTCCGATAGCAAATACATTATATTGTTGGCACTTCTGTTGTGTGTACCTTATTTAAAACAATTCAATTAGAATTGTCTCTGTTCTTAATTTTCATAACCCCTTAAAAGTATAGTCGTCCAAGCAGCACACATGTTAACAAGATATATTTTTCATGCGTCCTTCCTCGATTTTTTTTTAAATTTTATTTTGGCATCAAAAATACACAAACAATATAATTTGTTCCTTGCCTATAGCAATAGTGCCAACAATGTAATATTGTGGAATATATATTTTTTTAATCATAATGGTTTTTTTTTATTGAGTGGGAAAATCATCTTATGACAAGAGCGGCGGAGCAGGAGATAGTGGCAGACTTTTACTGACTAAAAACCCGCTCCTGTTCCTTCTTTGCCTTCGTCCCAGGGCCCTGGGTTTCACTTTCCCACTACTCGTGAAAAATTATAATGGTGAAATTAAGTAGGTACAACAAATTTATATGATATCACGGTTACATATCTACCGATGCACAGTAGAAGTCCTTTAAAAAAATACACATAATTTTATCCTTTTTACTCTAGCAGCAAGCTTCTTACCCAAAAAACTTCCAATGCATAGACATACGTAACATTTCTCCGAGTGGTTCTATAAAACGAAAGTGGCTGTATTTCAGGAACCCTCCAATAAATCCAGATATTTGAGCGAACTTACAAGAAAGGTAAAAATGTAATATACTTTGTGACATTGCTGTTTTTTGTAAGATATTTTTCTTTTTAAAATCTAGTTTCTATTTTCCTAGACTAGGGTAGATTCGAAGTCATGAGTCATGCGTGTAGTTCTTAGGTTTCTTAAGGTTAAAGTTATTAATTTTCAGATCGGCCAAAATGTTTTTATTTTTTATTTTTATAAACTAGTGCTTGACTGCGAATGTTACTGTTTGTGCACCAGAAGAAATAACTGGCAGTATTTATTAATAAAGCGGTTAGATAACATTATTTTTCCACGCTTTTTCTCTATTTAAAACGGAATCGGACGAAACGGACGGAACGGAACGGACGAAAGCGGAACGGAACGAAACGGAACTAGTGCGCCTAACCATCAATGATTGCATCTGCGCTTACCATCAGGTGGGATCGCAGTGAAGCACTGGTTTATATCAAATTAAAAAAAAAAGAATGGATATGCAGACAGAGGACACCAATTTGACGTGATGTTATATATTTCGGCGATTATAATATTTAATTTTGCGATAATAAGACACTTGATTGATTCTTTAGTACCGCAGTGAGGTGAAACGCTGTGACGTTGTAGACGTCACGTGAGAGTAATCGTTTGGAGGGGCGACGTTTACAGATGGCAGTCTTGGGGAATCCATCGAGTAGTTCGGACGCTCCTAATAAATTAACCGCTTCTCTTGGATGATATGTCAACCATAGAATAGAATTGATTGTAAAGTGGAATGTTATTAATAATTCTACGCCATAAACCCTCCACCAGAGTAACCATAGAATTTCTTGCCGGTTCTTCTCCATAGGAAACGACCAATTTGGAACCGTGCACTAGCTTTTGACGTTTTATAAGTGCCCATATAGGTCTATGTGAAATAAAAAAAAATTGACTTTGATCAAAAAACTTTACCGGTGACGGCTAAATAAAAAAAAGAAAAATAATTTATTTACGTCAAACATGGCGCATTTCATAAATGAAAATAACAATAACAACAACTATACCGCTAATTAAAGCTAATTAATCGCTGTCACCTTCATGTGCTTAATTAGGTATATCAATAAGTCAAAACTTCTCACTCAAATCGTAGATAACTCTCTCCACAAGTCCTTCATCAATCTCTCTCTAGACAATGTAGTCACAAGAACCGTAATTGATATCAGATCCTGGCTCAAACCCCTTCGAACCTATGGGCAGCGGTGCCACCTGTTACGTTTAGAGGCAACTGACCATGAAGCCGGATTAATGTCTGTGCCAAAATATAGAACGCTGGCAATCTATTCAATGTCTCAACGGCTGGTGAGATTCATGGGAAACAGAATCAAGGAATATTTTCAGAAAATTGAATTTATCTGTAGCGGTCTTCCTTACGATTATAATTAAGGTGTTTTCAAGGCTAAAGTGAATAGACTCTTAATAAACTAGTGCGCCTGACCATCAACGATTGCATCACTGCTTAGCATCAGGTGGGATTGCAGTCAAGCACTAGTTTATATCATTAAAAAAAAAAATATCTCACATAACTATGTACATGAAACCTTTTATTTCTGGTAATAACAAATACCTTATATTTAGATTAACATACATAACTAAGTATATTACATTATTTTGTTAATAAATATGATTTAGTATCAATATGTTAGTAACACTTCACTCTGCACTATTATTGTCTTCGTAGTCTTTTTTTTTTAGTTGGGAAAATCATTTTTGACGTTTACTTTTACTGACTAAATACCTACTTCTGTACCTTCTTTGCCATTGTTCCATGGCCCCAGTAGGCTTCCACCCTGCTGAGCCCGTACAGTTGCTGACATCTCCTTGAGGCACGCGTGGAACACTATGCACCGTCGACGGTTTGAGCTCGGTCCAGCGAATTACCCATTGCTCGCCATCCGCAAGCCCTCGCCTACGGTGGCCGGAAATCGGGATCGAAATCTCGGTGGTCGGGGCGCGAGGACCATTGCCTCGCGCGTGCAGCCGCCTCCTTTACTAGCATTACTGCTTCGCAGAAGGATGCGACCGCCTGCCACTCCTTCTCGCTCCGGACCATGGCCTGTACCAAAGCCTAGCGAGAGAGATCGCTGCCGCCGAGCGCCCCTACCAGGACACGGCGGTACTCTGCCCAGGGTCTTCGTGGTGTCTGCATTGATACAGATTTATTAATTACTAGCTACTGCCAGCAACTTTGCCCGCATTTAAGCTTAAAATTTTTCCAAGAAGACATGATCTATTCTAAGACATGATCTACCTTTGTTCCAAATTTCATTCAAATCCAATCAAGCATAAAAAAGTAACAAATATATACACATTCATAGAAACACACTCACAAACTTTTCTTCTTTATAATATTAGTAATATTGATCTGTTACGTTACATGGCAATAAAATCTGCTTGAACATAATAAATTATCGACTAACTAAATAAAAATCTAGATAACATTTTAATGAGCAAACAAGAAGCAGTAAAGCTGCATTTCCGACGCATCTGCCTTTTTTACTTTTATTGCAAAAACCAATTATTTCGTCTCTCTCATTATCCGGTAGAACAAACACTCATTTATTTTTTTATTACAACGCTGGCTATAATTGTATAGTCGGGGAAATAAGCAAAAGTTAATAGTAACTTAATTAAAATCTAACTGTAAAATAGTTTTGTCTTTAGAAAGTATGAAACAAAGTCGTTTCGCGTCTGTCTGATTATCCGGTAACTCCTAAACCACGCAAGGGATTTTTATGCGGTATTCACTATTTATAGAAAGATTGATAAACGATTTATATAATTTTTAACACACTTGCTCAGAAAGTGACTATAATTGAACTAAGTATAGAATAGCACTTATAACAAAATTGTGCCATTTTGATTACCATTTTATCCTCAAAATAGTACATTATGATACAAGTGTGTAATGTTGGTGATTACAACTGAGGCGGTATTTTCCGAGGACGAGGGTCTTAAGAGAACCGATAACGTAATCACCAATATTCACGTGTATCATACGACGTTTTTCAATACACTTCTGAAGAAAAATAATTTAAATAAATTTTATACTTCAATACTAAAAGAGACAGGGCAAAGCAATAATTATTTGCTCTTTACGATCCAGGACGACGGGTTCCCTTTTCGAAAGTCAACCCATGCCCCCATGGTCCTGCTGCTCTACTGCAGTTTTGCTGACATTTCTATATGCTATGTGCAGTTGACGACCCAGATACGAACGGACGGTTACCGGACGGCTGGACGACGAGGCACTGGGCAGTCAAAGTCAATTTTTTTTTTTATTTCACATTGGCCTACATGGGCCATGGTTACTAAAATATTTCCATATTATTAATAAGTAGATATTATGTAAGGACAGTGTAGACCGGTCAATATTGTACTAAAAAGTACACTAAAAATGTAATCATAAAAGTGAGTCGTAATAGGAAGTAACCTAAGAATTCACGGAGTCTACAGTGTTCTCACATTCACATTATAAAAAGAAAGGCTAAATAAAAAAGCAAGAAAAATAAATAATTAAAATTATCAATAAATGAGACGTTAACAACAACAACAACTAACGAATTTGCGGTTTAATAATATAAAAAATATTGCAAAAGCAGTGTTAGAAAAAAAAAAAATATTATAACAAATGTGAAGCACTTATTAGATACATTTAAACAATATTATGAGTTACCAGGGGCCCACATGTGCAGAAGCAGTTATTGCCAAACAAGTGTGTCTTCAACATAGTCTTTAACCTTAATTCTGGTGTGGTATCTAAATTAAACAATCAAAATAAATTAAAATGATCCTTTAGTTGCTCTTTGCGTCTCAGGGCCGCGGTAACTCCTTCAAACAATTCTCCTTGGAGTCAAAGTATGCTGAGTTTGTAACAGTAATATGTATCTATAGTTCGATATAGGTACCCACATAATATATTTCTCCGACAATAAGCCTTAGGAAACAGGGGTTATAAATCATAGCCGTTTTCGATATTACCAAATACCGCGTTGAGATTCTATGGTGATGTATCGAAGTATATGCGTATATACACTTTAATAACATCGATTAATCGTTTGTTGGGCTTCGTGTGGTGGGAACTTATCCAATGACTTGTCCCGCTCTATAAACGTGACAGACTTTTACTAACTAAAACCATACCTGTATCATTCAGTTGCAGGTCACTGACCAAAGGAACTATCAAAATTTTAGTAAATTACCGCATACGTGAGATATTCATTTGTCAGTATGTACGAGATTATTTAGAGATTAGATGATTTCGACTGGCCTGTTGGTCTAGTGGTTAGTGGCCCTGACTGCTATGCCGGAGGTCGTGGGTTCGATTCCCACCCAGGACAAATGTTTGTGTAATGAGCACGATCATTTGTTCTGTGTCTGGGTGTAATTTATCTATAATATGTATGTAATTAGAAATATATAAGTATGTTTATCAGTTGTCTAGTACTCATAACACAAGCTCTGCTTAGCTTGAGGCTAGACGGCGTTGTGTGGTAGTTGTGAATATTATATTATTATTATTATATTATTACTATTCTATGCCATTTCTATCAATGGAGTATCAGTGGTTGACAATTGGAAGGCATAATGACGCCATTATATTAGTAGATTACCAAATGTGTCCAAATCAAAAATTATGAAATCAATTATAGAACATTCTGACACTATTGTAAGAGCAGACTTGAGGCCCAGATAAGGCTTATCAAACTATAACTGAATAAATAAAAACGACCTGTATGTATACAATGAGCAAACCAATAAAATATGTAAGTACCTAAAACCGGATGAATATATCAAACGAGGTGGCAGATTGACCGGATATCAGTTTAGGCGACCAATCGCAATCTTACCCGGATTGTAAGTTCGTAATCGGATAACAGCCCCTTAACGTAATCTTATTGGATCGGCTTTGGCTGGCCGATCGAGTTTCGATAGCCGTTTCTGGACGAAACTTTGATTTTGTTTTTATTAAGTTTTTTGTAAGATGTTTTTATATTATGAGGATTCTCTACACTAATATTATAAAGAGGTAAAGTTTGTATTTTTGTTATTTTTTTTTTGTAAGAGGTTGTCTCCGAAAGTACTGGTCTGATTGTGACAATTTTTTTACCGATAGAAGCTGCTTTATTCTTGAGTGATATAGGCTATATATTATGTATGGGAGCGAAGCCACGGGCAAAAGTTAGTATATTATAATATTAACATGAAACATGTAACTGAGATATTTGTAATACATAACAGGATTGAAAAAAAATAATGACTTCACTTAAAACAACACTATGGAGTTTATTGCACATTCTTTTCCATAGAGATCTACGCTTTAGAATGTGCAATTAGCATCATTTATCTGACTGATTGACTTCTTGTCATTTCAAAAGTGGCTTTAAATGGTTTATTTGAAATGTAATGCTTTGAATCTTGAATCTTGAATCTCTAATCTTTGAATCTTGTATCTTTGAATCTTTAATCTTTTAAGAAGACTCACTCTAAACGCCTTTTTGACACTATGCGTGATCCAAGGCTGGTTTTTACCTTGGATGGAAGATAAGCATTGACATATAGCGTGGTAATACCGCCAGTCTATTGGGCACATTATCAGTTGACAGTGATGCGGAGGAGTTTTACGACGCCATAGTTTTAATTGCTTTAGTTAGTTTTAATTAAGTGCCGTAATCACCATCTATCTTGATGTACGTGCTGTCAAGCGCGTTATAGTTACATTTTGTTCATATTTATAGTTAGTGAAGGGTTTTTTAGGGGTCCGTACCTCAATAGGTAAAAACGGAACCCTTATAGGATCACTATGTTGTCCTTTCGTCTGTCTGTCTGTCAAGACCCTTTATCTCGGGAATGCATGGACGTATCAAGTTGAAATTAAAACCATATACATTTTTGTATTCCCTTGAAGCTGATAAAAAAAAGATTGGCCATTTATGTCACAAAAACATATATTTCGACACTCAAGGGAACCAAAATTCTAGAGTACTTCCCGTTGACCCAGAATCCTGAAATTTTGCATGAATCAGGGCCGAATAACACAAATATAGGAATCGAAACCACCGGGCCTTGGTTCAGGCCATGGTCCGAAGCGAGGAGGAGTGGCAGGCGGTAGCCTCCTTCTGCGAAGCATTAATACTAGCAAAGGAGGCGGCAGCACGCGCGAGCCAATGGCCCTCGCGCTCTAGCCGCCGGGATTCCGAACCCGATTTCCGGCCACCGTAGGCGCGGGCTCGCGGACGGCGAGCAATGGGTAGCTCGCCGTCCGACCGTCCGGTAACCGTCCGGACCGAGCCCAAGTCGTCGACGGCGCGTAGTATTCCACGCGCGCCTCAAGGTGATGTCAGCAACAACCGTAGGGGCCCAGCTGGGTCGAAGTCTACTGGGACCATGGGTGCAATGGCAAAGAAGGAACAGGAGTGGGTTTTTGGTCAGTAAAAGTCGGACATAAGAGAGCGAGGGGTATCATAAGATGATTTGCACACCAAAAATAGTCAGTAAAAGTCTGAAACTCAATCTCGCTCCACCCAGACCGGGAGAAGATATTTGATGATTTGGCACCAATAAAAAGATCTTCAGATTCTATAAAACGTGATATTTTAAGACTACAGGATTATTTATAGAGTCATCAAGCAAATAAATCTTTTCGCAGAATATAAAAATCTTAGAATAAGTGCCGCAAGCAAGCGAAGTTATTACTTCATGTGACAAATGACCAACTGTTTGCAATCCTATTTTTTATCTTTTTTTCTTATTCTTAATCTTAGAGAACGAGGGATTTTTCTATTAAACGTTCGGAAACTCTCAATAATTCATGTGAATTGAAATAGTTTTTTTTTTTCTTTTGTAATTTATTTGAAATTCGTTCGATTCACTGTTCACTGGCACTGCTGGTGCAGTGGTTGAACGATTAGCTGCTGCGCCGCCTGTCGTGGGCTCGATTTCTGCACGAATCGTATTTGTATATCCTACAAATATGTGTTCCGTGTCTGGGTGTCTTTTATATGTAAATTTACTTAAACAAATTTAGAGTTTATTTGAAAAAAAAAAAAAAACATCAAATATTATGTATCATCATAGCTAGAAATATAATAAATTGACAATAATCGTAATGAAAGTCGGTGTTATTATAAGCATTTAAAGTTTAATCAGCCTTTAAATGTTCCCACTGCTGGAACTCGGGCCTCCTCTCTAGGAAAAGGAATGGGCCGTAATCAATCACGCGGGCCCAATCGCATGCCTTCAAATTTGTAGTTCCAGAACATAGAGGTTTTCTCGCGATGTTTCCTCCACCGTTTTGAGAGCAGTGGCGATGAAATAAATTACACAAAATAATGCGCCTGGCTGCGTTTGAATCTACGACCTACAACTTGTAAGTCAGGGCCGTTAACACTGGGTCACTACTAACCCTGTCAATATAAGGTTAAATTCACTAATATCTTACAGTTATATAAGTATCTATCATCATCATCTTCCTGCCCTTGTCCCGTGTAATTTGGTGTCGGCGCAACACGTTTTTTTCTTCCACTCTGCCCTATTACTCGTCATGCTATCACTAACTTCCTTTTCTTTCATATCACTCTTCACACAATCCATCCATCTTTTCTTTGGTTTCCCTCTACCTCTCCACCCATCCACATGTAAACTCATAACTCTTTTAGTAACATGCGTTTCATCCCTCTTCTTCACATGACCATACCAAGACAAACGATTCCCTTTTAACTTTTCAGTCACTGGCGCCATTTTCAAACTTCCCCTAATATATTCATTTCTCATAAGTATTTATATAGATAGATAACTGTATACTTATATATCTCGCTCGAGGCTTTCAAAGCCACGCAGCGATTTTTAATATATATACTTTTTATGCTGTTAAAATGTTCGCATACTGAAAAATTAATAAAAAAGTTTGTCTGCAAACACGGCTCTGCCATAGGCTATGCAAAGAGCGACACGTGCCCATGACACGTGCCTTGGAGTTAGTAGCGTGAGCTCGTTTATACCTGTCATGTACGCAATGGAAAGTTAATATATATTGAAAAACCTTTATTTTTTATTAGGGCGTGAAATCATCAAATACCTCCACCCACTTTGGGGAGAGCGTGTGTTTGACTTATACCCCCGATTCCTAAATTAAATTTTATAATATAACGAATAACGATTTTATACAGTTTGAATTAAAAAACGTAAGGATTTTTTTTTTAAATAGGAATCAACCGATGCAAAAGGCAACCACTGGGAGGTCCATGGGCACGCCACAATTATGGCGGTAAGTCCCCTCTTTAAGGCGTGGTTGGAAAGACCTCACGGCGTCCTCACCTTCCGCATGACGCAGGTTCTCACCGGACACGGTAAGTTCGGGAGGTTCCTGCACCGGATTCGTGCGGAAACGACACCCAGGTGTCGCCACTGTGTGGACCGCCCGGAGGACACGGTAGAGCACACGGTGGAGGTGTGCCCCGCTTGGGCAGAGCAACGCCGTGTCCTCGTGGGGGCAATCGGCGGCGGCGATCTCTCGCGCCGGGCCTTAGTTCAGGCCATGGTCCGGAGCGAGGAGAAGTGGCAGGCGGTCGCCTCCTTCTGCGAAGCAGTAATGCTAGCAAAGGAGGCGGCCGATCGCGTGAGGCAACGGTCCTTACGCCCTGTCCGCCGCCGGGATTTCGATCCCGATTTCCGGCCACCGTAGGCGCGGGCTTGCGGATGGCGAGCAATGGGTAGCCCGCCGTCCGACCGTCCGGTAGCCGTCCGGACCGAGCCCAAGTCGTCGACGGCGCGTATTGTTCCACGCGAGCCTCAGGGAGATGTGAGCAAATCGTAGGGGCCCAGCAAGGTCGAAGCCTACTGGGGCCATGGGTAAAGTGAAAACGAAACCCGGGGCCCTTGGACGAAGGCAACGAAGTGGGTTTTTAGTCAGTAAAACTCTGACACTATCTCTCGCACCGCCCAAGAGCGGGATATGTCATAAGATGATTTTCCCACCCAATAAAAAAAAACCACTGGGAGGTCCAGAATCATTTACTGGATCCATGGTATTCGTATGTGCGTCGATGTCAAAGACACCCTGTATATGGGAACCTTTTAGGTATTCTGAAAATAATAATGATAATATTCCACAACGATCACACAACGCCGTCTAGTCTCAAGCTAAGCAGGGCTTGTGTTATGAGTACTAGACAACTGATAGACATACTTATATATTTCTAAATACATACATATTATGGATAAATAACGCCCAAACACAGAACAAGTGATCATGCTGTGACTGTTCCTAAAAGACCCTAGGCTGATAAAATATTCGTTTTTCCTGAATCTTCCTACATGAAGGTATGAAGGTCGGTCCCCCCCCCTAGGGAGGAGAAGGTAGGGCCCCACCATTCGCCCTACCCTGTGGTTCTCATCCTAATGACTTGGACAAACCTCCACCGACATAATGGATTCCCAAGTAATATATCACCTTGTCCCGACTTAGAAAGCTAAGGGACAAGGAGGGGATGGAGAAAACAATGTTAGAACAATTAGGGTTAGGAATCCATTGATAAGGAGATAAGGAAGGATAATCTACTTCTCTTTTGAGTTATGTAAATTTAAGAGACTGAGAGGGCTACAAAAGGGAATATGACACGTGCCGCTTGTATTTGCAAATTAACTTATTTTAGAATTACTTTATTCCTTCTCGCCCGTGCATGTCCTGACCAATCCTAAGGCAAAGGGTTGTGAGGCCTCTGCCATTGGATAAGACACACTTTCTATAACAATTAACACCTTATAATGGCCTACTCACCCATCACTAATACAATACAAGACTTAAACAAGCGTGACGCATCGTCAGTCATCGCAGAACTATTTACAGTTGCCTTGCTAGACGCCGAGGTGGTTTATAAATCGTCACTTCTCACTTCCTTACTCTGACCCAAGGTGAGGACAACATAACCTACACGCCTCCGAGCTACGTCTAGCTGCGGAACTTTTCAGAAATGTGTCCAAGTTTCGTCTCTCGCTAAATATTATTTTTTTGTATCAGAGGCTGGCCTACGGGGGCCGGTTGATTTAACGAGATGATGCGATCCCTAGTGTTCCTTAGAACGACTATCAATGCAGTTCAGGGTACTTGGTGAAGCCTACCCCCCTCTCCCTTGAAGTGTGCGCATATCAAGAGCAATGTAAAGTATCCTACTGTCAGTCAGTCCTTAGGGGTAGGTAGCCGTCGCTAACGTTTGGTGGTTCGTAGTATCATTATAACTCACACTGGCTCTAGTATATGACGAATACATATTCGGTTCAGCCTTCAATCGGCAGTGTTTTGGTCATGGTCACGTCAAGTACGCCGGCCGGCAAGAGTCAAGTCCACCCCAAAGACAGTCAGTGTGAAGGTCACCCCAAAGGAAGTCAGTGTCAAGCCCACTCCAAAGAATGTCAGTGTTAAGTGCCAAAGGAAGGCTTTCTCCGAGTCCCTAACACCAACCGCAAGCTCAGGTCACCTTGTCATAGAATGGAATAAGGAAGAATAAAAGAGTTAACACTCACCCATTCAGACACCAACACAGTCTCTACGATTCACTCGCGTACTTACACACTACTTACGCACAATCAACGCCCGTCCATTCGTACTCCAACTCACACACACAGATCTATATTATAATTATTATACAAGCCTAAACTGAACTTAATCCACTTGTATCTAATACTGTATCACAATCCTAGCACTTCTAAGAATTACAACGGGCCATAGCCCTATGGTATCTACTGTGTCAGCTAGCCTAGCTCGCTGCTCCTACTGGACGTCCGAACCCTATCCTGCCCTGAAGCCAAGTGCCCTATCGTCGCCGAGTCAACACTCACCATCCCTTGCCTTACGGCTCCGCATTCCTTCGCCCATTCCCACGTTTAGCTAACAAGCTTTTTATTGCTTTGTTTTTGCATAGTTTACTAATTGCTTCTAAAGAGGTTTGGGACGATTCGGGTCTCAATGACTCGTCTGACTTGCACATGTGCAGCCATTAGAAATTGCATAAGTTACTCGTTTCTATAGAATTCTGTCGGCCCTTTCATTAAAAGAACAATTTATGAGGGTCCAAGTGGCCCATGTCGCCAGACGTGGTGTTCAAAGACAAATATAATATTGAAATTAATGTTGAATAAGTGACAGACAGTCACAATGCTCATCGCACAAACATTTGTCCTGGGTGGGAATCGAACCCACGACCTCCGGCATAGCAGTCAGGGTCTAACCACTAGACCAATAGGTCAGTCAACACAAAATGAAAAATTTGAAAATGTCACTTTTACTAAGGTTTTGTAGAAATTCACTTTGCAAAAAAACTAATCACTATGTATATAAGTTTTGATGTTCATAAGCATACAAATAAAATTAACATTTAAAATAAACATATCACTATGTTCTTTTAGACATTTGAAGAATGTAAATAATAATTAATAAGGGTTGATTCACGCACGTACCGGAAGACGTAGTGTTGGAAGGCCTCCTACAAGGTGGACCAATGACCTGGTGATGGTTGCGGGAGTCCAATGGATGCGAGACGCACAGGACCGTTCATTGTGGTGGCACTTGAGGGAGGCCTATGTCTAGCAGTGGACGTCTTTCGGCTGAAATGATGATGATGATGATGATGATGAAGGGTTGATTAGTACAGTTAAAAAAAAATGTATAATTATTGCATTGTATAATGATCCAAACAACAGACTTTACCGTTGAAAACAAAGAGCTGAGCTATGTAATTTTAAGCTTAGAACATACCTATGCACACTGTAACAATACATAAAAAGTCGTCTCAGCTAAACGAGCTTAGCTAAACCAACTTGGCTTGTATGTTCTCTGTCCGTTCACGATAAACTCAAAAACTGCTGAACGGATTTTAAAATTCATGAGGAAAGTTTGTACCTACGTGAATATTAGCCCAAAGAATCGCCAAACTTAAATGGCAGTGGACAGGGCATAATCATCTAATGACAAAGGCCGCTTTTAGGCGGAGCAGCAAATAGTGTCAGACTTTTACTGACTAAAAACCCACTCCTATTCCTTGTTTGCCTTTGTCCCGGGCACCTGGGTTTTACTTTCACACTACCCATAGCTCCAGTAGGCTTCGACCCTGCTGGGCCCTACGATTTGTTGACATCTCCCTGAGGCGCGCGTGGAACAGTACGCGCCGTCGACGACTTGGGCTTGGTCCGAACGGTCACCGGACGGTTGGACGGCGAGTTTTCGGAAGAGTTACCGTGGCCCTGGAACGCAAAAACTAATAGGTACGTTTTCTTACGCCACCCTAAAGAGAGAGAAACTCATTTGATGATTCTCAAAACCACCACCAAAACCAAACCAAAGGGTAAAAGTCGTTCCTCGTATTTTGTAATCGACTTTTTTCCAGCTGTACCGTAATAACTTGGTACCGTTGTAACTGCAAGAATGGGGTACTACTCGAAACGTGCAAACGTAGACAA
This sequence comes from Mythimna vitellina, assembly GCA_949316375.1. NCBI lineage: Eukaryota > Metazoa > Arthropoda > Insecta > Lepidoptera > Noctuidae > Mythimna > Mythimna vitellina. The sequence continues at coordinate 1,828,113 of OX438699.1, read as the reverse complement.
GTATTGTATTACTCGTATAAGTGTAGCTGCTTGCAAGAACATGTTGTCTTTATTTTGTTTGGAAATTGAGTTGAAAATTGTCAGTCGTTTCACTTATGGTAGTTTTTTTTTTTGTTAGGAAGATCATCTAATGGCATCCCCCGCTCTTGGGCGGAGCACGAGGGAGTGTCAGACTTATATTGACTAAAAACCCACTCCTGTTCTTTCTTTGCTATTGTTCTAGGGTCCCGGGGATCTCTTTCGCTTCACCCATGGCCCCAATAGGCTTCGACCCCTACGGTTGCTGACATCTCCGTCATCGTGCGGTCGGACGGTGAGCTACCCATTGCTCGCTGTACGCAAGCCTGCACCTACGGTGGCCGGAAATCGGAATCAGAATCCCGGCGGCTAGGGTGCGAGGGCCATTGCCTCAAGCCTGCGGCTGCCTCCTTTGCTACCATTACTGCTTTGCAGAAGTAGGCCATCGCCCAGCCCTGAGGTCGGTAGAGGGGTACTCGTACAAAATAAAACTACTTCGGTATTCCCCGGCACAGTTGCATCGGGGGCTTTGGATGCTGTGTGACTACCGCTGGTTCTCTTCTGTAACTAGGCAAAGTTTCAGCGTTTTATAAGTGCCTATCTACGACGATGCGCCACCGGTACAAAACGTTTTGGGAACACTTTATTTTACGTACAGCTAAGGAGTGGAATTCCCTGCCGGAGTCCGTTTTTTGCTGATAGCTACAACTTGGGGGTCTTTAAGTCAAGAGTCAATAGATTACTTCTAGGCCAGCGTGCTCCATCGTCGACCACATCATCACTTAACATCAAGTGAGATACTAATCAAACGCGAGCCTATCAATTCACCATTCACCCATCCACAAATCAACCTTGCTATGCGTTGCTTAACCTTGGAGATCTACTCAACAAATAATAAAATATAAAGACAAAATGGATACATCAACGCAATCGGTTGAAACCCATAAAATCTTCAAAGTACTCAATGAACAAAGAAAAACGTCTCATAAAACTCTTGAAGCAAGTTTTCCCTTTTAAAAATTACTTTTCGAATATAATTTTTACCGAGACGAGAAGTCAAACGCGTTTTAAAAAGCATAGCAATTGTATTCAATGGAGTTTAAACTTTATGTACTGAATAAAGAAAACTGTAGGGTCGATTCTACCAAGTTTTTTTGTTTTATTTTATAACGATTTGCGTGCCAGATACGAGATAACTCGTAGTGTGGTTCTGTAATGTTAAATGCTGACTACGATTATATTCGTAGATTTTCTCGGTCTATCTACACTAGATTTATAAAAACGGGGGCCCATTATTGACCTTTTTTGACTGTCCTGGTCGTCCGAAAGGATGGTATACTTTAGTTGGTATATCTTTATAAATTCTTTATAAGTTCTTATGTCTATGTGTTTGTCATCTAACTCCTCTTAAACGGCTTGACTGATTTGAATAAAACTTGGTGTATTTGAGTGGGTCCCAGGATGGTTTGAAAATACAACTGGAATCGATAGGTGGCGCTACCATCAGGTTCTCATTTTTTTTTCTGACGAAAAGCTTTTGGGTAAGATAACATATGCAGGAACCGCTAGTATATATATAAATACTTTATTGCACACCTTAACTTAACATAGGATAAGAACTGAGGAAAATTAGCGCAGAAAGGGTTAATTCTAACTATTCTGAATTAAACTTGACTACAGCATCGGTTTATTACTCGTAACAAACAAAGAGAAATAAAAAATATAACAGACGTAAGTTCTGTGAACCAGAACTTATGAAGTTGTTTCAGCTACTATGGTTTGTTTGTGTCTGCTCCAGTAAACTAGTTTTCTTTCGTATTGAAGAATCAAATTAACAAAATGAGAGGATAAATAAGTGTTGTCTTTTTTAACCCAATGGTTGACTGGTAGAGAATTTCTTGTGGCATTAGGTCCGCCACTATACATGAAGTTTAAATAAATTAATAAATACGTAATAGTACCACTGTACATGAAGTTTAAATAAATAAATACGCAATAATACTTTAAATTACATGTTTTGTTTCAACGAAAGTTCGATCTTATTTATTATCTAGACTTATCAGCCTCTCCATCCACCCCTCTCTTCTTCGACACTTCAAGTTAGTAAAAAGTAAACTTGGCAGTGGGTGATTTTTTGTTCATTTTGCGGAGAGCCCACGGCTGAAGCGATGTACTTAGATATCACTGAATATCGGCTCGCTCGAGAAGTCGTGATCTTTCGCGATGTCATTTATATTCTTCAACTTGTAAGATGTAAGATAAAGAGACTTTTTTTTCTGGTGGTTAAGTTGTGAAATCAAATGGTTTTTCTTTTCGTTTTTTTAATTCGGTGGGAAAATCACTATCACATTATCCCCCGCTCTTGGGCGGAGCGCGAGATAGTGTCAGACTTTTACTAAATAAAAACCCACTCTTGTTCTTTCGTTGCCTTTCGTACCGGGGCCGAGTCTTCCTTTCAGAAACAGATCCTTGACCTCAGTAGGCTTCGACTCTGCTGGGCCCGGTTTGCTGACAACTCTTTGAGGCGCGTGTGGAACAATACGCGCCATCTACGTCTTGACCTTGGTCGGGACGGTTACCGGACGGTCGGACGATGAGCTAACCATTGCTCGCGGATCACAAGCCCGCGCCTACGGTGGGAAATCAAATAGTTGAGTATCGCTCTATCACGCAGACAAAAAAATGTTAAGAGCCCAGTTCTGTAAATTGGTCAACTGTGTAACAATTTGGGTACAGCTCTTATTTACTTTAACCTTACCTTAATTGCGTTTATAGAATGACTTAAAACAATTAATGAAACAAAAACTCGACTAAAAAATAACTAAAAAGTTTGAAACATGTCATTTTAAATAGTGCAGTTGATGGCGTTAAATTCATGATTGAAATAAAATTAGTTCCACCAACTGCATCAGACTGCTACATTTTAGTGAATAATACTTTTGAAACTCGTGTCCTTTAGTTTGACATGACTGTCATCATTTTTTTTTTAACATACAAATTAGTGTGGAAATTTCGCCTTTTATTTTTTTAGCTCACATAATTCTCACAACTAAGACATATCTAACGACTTCTCAACCATGTTTCATGCCAAATTTCAGGATTCTAGATTAAAGGGAAGTACCCTATGTATTTTGATTCCCTTCAGAGTGTCGAAATATACGTTTTTTACGACGTAAACGACCTTATCATTTTTATTCGTTAACTTTGAAGTTTAATTTTTTCACAGTTTCAACGGACCACAGACCTTAGTATATGGTTTTAATTTTTAACTCGATACCTCCACGCGCTTCCGATACAAAGAGTCTTGACAGGCACCCAGACAGAACGACAGGCAGACGGACGGACAACAATGTGATCCTATAAGGGTTCCGTTTTTTACTTTTAAGGTACGGAACCCTAAAAACACTAGTACACTATTGTGGGAACTGGAGACGTACGCATTAGTGGAGTGCAACTGTACCTTTGACCCCTGACTGTACGTCTTCCATGCTAAAACTATGATCTACTGTATTTTTTACTACTAAAACTGAATTCCTATGTATACTTGCATAGTACAGCAAAAGAACAAAACAATAGCTACTTAACTTAAACACAACTTAACTAATAAACCACGACTCAAAACTAGGATTCTCAAATGCATCCTAATTCGAGCTCCCATTAGCACCGATTAGTACCAGGAGCGCAAAGTTCACCTGAAGTAATAAATCTAGTCTGCACCGAGCTGGCACTAATTTGTCCAAGTGGTACTCGCTAGTACCGCTTAGTGGCTTATTTATTTGCTAATTGCTATATAAACTACTAGGTAAGTTACTATTTTTTTTTTTTTGATGAGACAAATTATTCAATGACTTCTCCCGCCCATTATGTTCTAGGACAACAAGTTTCTTTTTTAGAAGTTTCCCCATGGCCCTAACAGGCATAGGCCCTGCTGGGGCCCTACAATTTTGCTGACCACTCGACGTCTTGGGCTCAGTTCTTATAGTACGAAGAAGTGTAAGTTGCTTTGTGTTGTGTAGTTATATGTGTGTAAGTTGTATTTTTGGTGTACAATAAAGAATATCTATCTATCTCATATTCAGCCCTGCTCCAACTTTCCGGGGCGTAACCGTGCCGATAACCGACCATCTTGATCTTCTTGGTGTTACGCTGACGTCAACACTCAACTTTGGGCCATACATTGAAGCAAAGGCTCAACTGGCAGCAAAAAAGCTGGGTATCCTCGCTAAAGTCAGACAGTACTTCACGCCGGAACAGCTACTCAAACTATATCAAGCACAAGTTCGATCGTGTATGGAGTACTGCTCTCATCTTTGGGACGGATCTGCCCGTTACCAGCTTGATGCACTTGAGGCAATTGAGAGGCGTGCCAGGAGGATCATTGGCAATGATGCACTCGTTGAGTCGAGGCTCCAAAGTCTTGAGCATCGGCGCCGAGTTGCTAGCCTGTCGGTTTTCTACCGGTTGCATTTCGGGGAGTGTGCGTCGGAATTGCATAACCTAATTCCGCCTAGCCCGTTCCATCATCGGACCACCAGGCGTACGGCAACGCGTCACCGGTACATGGTGGACATTCCACCTATACGCACAAAACGTTTTGGGAACACATTCATTGTGCGTACAGCTAAGGAGTGGAATTCCTTGCCGGAATGTGTGTTTCCTGATAGCTACAACCCGTTAATCTTTAAGTCAAGAGTGAATAGGTTACTTCTAGGTAAGCGCGTTCCATCGTCGACCGCATCATCGCTTTCCATCAGGTGAGATGGCGGTCAAGCGCGAACCTATTGAGAATAAAAAAAAAAAAAAAAAAAAATCTATCTACTAGCGGAAGGCGAGCTACCCATTGCTCATCGGCCGCAAGTCCTAGTCTACGGTCGCGGGAGATCGTTCGGCGATTCCCGACGTCCGAGACGTCTCCTGTCATGATTCACTCTTGGGACCGTCTCCTTTGTTAGCATTACTGTTTCGCAGAAGGATGCAACCGCATTCATTCCATCTCGCCTCGGATCATGGGCTGAACCAGACACCGGCCCGAGAACTCGCCGCCTCTGATTGCCTCCACGAGGACTCGGCGGTGCTCCGCCTAAACGGGGCACACCTCCACCGTATGCACCGGAGCATAGCTCCATCATGTCCTCTGGGCGCTCCACGCAATGGTGACATCCGGGCGTTGCTTCCGCCTGAATCTGCAATAGGTGCCTCCCGAAATTGACATGTTCGGTAAGGACTTGTGTTATGCGGAAGGTGAGGATTCCGTGGCGCCTCTTCAACCACTCCTCGAAGGGCGCCGCAATTGTGGCGTGCCCAGTGACAGCGATAGCAACAATCGCTGTTATATACCATATTGCCATGAGATCCCGCCGGAACTCTGTCCACCATGCCACGACTTGCCGCAGGAGTAAACCAGTTTGTGAATGAGCATAACATACAAGAATAATTCCTTGTGTAGAGTAAAAATCTGACAAAATTTATTTATTTTATATATACAATAGGCTAACAAAATAAAAAGTGGTAATACTATCCACCTTAGCCACTCCTTAGAGAAAACAAGCACAATGTTACGTATCGCCCCTAACTTTACAGCGCGCAACATAACTGCATAACATATTATTATAACTTACTTCCAAACAAAACTAAAATGCAACTCATTCCAGCAATCTTCTCCTTCTAACGTCCAACAGTAAACTGCTCAGCGCTTTCAGGTCAGCTGCATCTTTAGCGCCATCTGCCGGCTCTAAAGTCATAAATTGTACAATAGTTACTACTTAAGCTATTGACACAGATCTTAAACGATATTAAACTCTGTTATGAGAGAAGAAAGGAGACTTTTGTGTGAAAGGGGTCGTGATCATTTTCGCTAGTAGTTGACCTCTTTTGGAATTGCATTGAGTAAAGCAATGGTAGGGTGGTAATTTTTAGTTCAACATGAATAAAAAAATCAGTCAAGTGCGAGTCGGACTCGCGCACTGAGTGTTCCGTACAAACTTAGGTACAAGTACATATCTAAATAGTTTGATTCCTAAAGCGAGTGTTAAAGATTTTTACGAATTACGAAAATGTAATTAAATTTTTTGTTATGTAACAATGATTTTACGGTTTTGAGACCTTACTTCTTGCCCAATATCAGGATTCTAGTTCAACGGTAAGTACCCTCCGGAAAATATGCGCCTAAACAAAGTATAATCGGATGAAATATAAACTTATGTTTAAATTGCATTGACTCAAAAATTTGATTTTTTCACTACTCCTAGGAGAAGTAGTTGAGTATTTGATATTAACTTCCGTTTATTGACGTGTGAATCCAAGACACTGTATCTCATAAATATTTATTTTGTGAAAACGGAATTTAAAACTATTTCGTATTACTATTTATTTTTAGTATCGCGAACCTACTACACGTAGGTACATGTCATAGCGTGCGACGTCTCCGTCTTTGTTTGATTTAAAAAAACACTGTATCTCAGAATTTTATCCAAATTAATTCAGCTAAGAGAACGCAGCAACTTCAACTAGTGTTATACAATAACAAACCATAAATTGAACTACTACTGCTATACAATGTTTTGTATGTGTTTATATCTCCTTCTAGCATAAGTCTTTTTTAATGTTCTTACTGCTGGGACTCAGGCCTCCTCTCTCTAGGAGAGAGAGTGGGCCGAAATCCACCACGCGGGCCCAGTGCGGGTTGGTAAATGTCACATGTCTTCGATTTTTTTCATTCTAGGACATGCCGGTTTCCTCACGGTGTTTTCCTTAACCGTTTTGAGAGCAGAGGTGATGAAATAAATTACACAAAGTAATGCGCCTCGCTGGATTTGAACCCTCGACTAGTAAGTCGGGGCCGTTTCCACTCGGCCACCACTGCTCTCATCTGCTCTGCTTTATCTGCTTCTACGTACTACAAAATGAAAAAATATTAATATGGGTATACAGAACTGCCTCAAAATAATCTAATGAGTGCTATTAAAGCAAAATACTGTAACTCGAATTACAGTGTTTTGGATTTGCACATCAGTTTAATACTTAAGCGTTACTAAGAAAAAGACAGCCTTGACAGCCGGATAGACACACTGATAGACAGACGGACAGACGGATAGACAGACAGACAGATGGACAGACGGACAACAAAGTGATCCTATAAGGGTTCCGTTTTTATTCACACGTTATTCTACCTCAATGTAACACACGAGTTAAAATTTTTGCTAAGCAATGTCCCCGGGTTAATGTGGCTGTAAACTGGCCATATCGCCATATTGCCACGCTGCAGTAACAGCGTCATACTGAAACAATAATATACAATGTAACATAATACATAAAGTGCTAAGTCCGCAAAACTAGCAACTTGAGTGTTTAGAAATCTAGTTTAATGCCAGGTCTTGAGTTAACTTGTATTGCTTTTGCTGTGTTAGTCAAATAATAAAAGCGGCTTATGGCTGTGGCATGGTATAGACCACCCGTAGGTGTGGGTGACGAGCAATAGGCTGCTCACCGTCCTGCCGTCCGGTAAGGACATCGAGTCCGAGTCGTCGACGATGCGTAGTGTTCCACCCTCGCCTTAAAGAAATTTCAACAAAACCGTAGGGACCTAGCACAGCCGATGCTCGCTAGGGTCGAGGGAATTTTTGAGAAGTGATACCGTGGTCCTGGACTGAAAAGAGCAGCTCAAGTATACAGGTGGACTTTAGTTTCTAAAAGTCTCACACGCTCTCTCGATCCACCCTAGGGTGCGAGAAGACATTTAATGATTTCCCCAAAGAAAGTTGTGAATGAGTTTTTGAATAACCTATGTTATGAAGCATTGTACTGCAGTCATAATAATCATAATCAGCCTTTCAATGTTCCCACTGCTGGGACTCAGGCCTCTTTTCTAGGAGAGGGAATGGGCCGTAATTCACCACGCAGGCCCAGTGCGGGTTGGTAAATGTCACAGGTCTTCGAATTTCGAACCGTCTTCGAATTTTTGGTTCTAGGACATGTCGGTTTCCTCACGATGTTTTCTTTCACCATTTTGAGAGCAGTGGTGATGAAATAAATTACACAAAGTAATGCGCCTGGCTGAGTTTGAACCCGTATCTTGCAACTCGTAAGTCGGAGCCGTACTGTAGTACTCTCAATATATAAATAGAACATCGAGTTTTTGGCGGGATTTTGTCGAGTGAAGTTCAGTGGCTGTTTTACACAATACCGCTGCCGACGTCTGTTAGTCGATACCGTCACCGGCTCACGCTGAAAACCAGCGCTTTGGAATCGTCGCATTTTGCGTGTGGACACGGCGCGTATGGCCGTTTTGCTCGGACGTGACGCTTATATTTTATCTTTATTTTTTTCTGTCATGGAAAAGGTTTACAATATGCTAGTCTTAAGTTTGAGTCGTCTTCTCTGGTAAATAAAAAGTTTTTATTTCTTTTTCTTTCTTTTAATTGGCATTGTGTTATAAAATTGCTGTAGTTTTATATCTCAAGTGTCTACGCAGCTGGACAAATCATTGAAAAGGACGCGATTTCGGCAAAATGAAGGTAAGAAGCAAAACTTATCGAGACGTTCGCTGACATATAGGTACTACAAAAACATTACTATGCGTTCTAATGGAACTCATAGTAATAGAAAGTAACTGAAAACTTAATACTTTCTAAACTTGACACTGGCTAAATTCTCAAAAGGTGTGAGGCAAAAAAAAAAACTGGGCAAGTGGGAGTCGGACTCGCGCACTGAAGGTTCCGTACAATCTTACCTATGAAAACCGCTCGAAATGAGTTACCAAGATTTTTCCGAATCGCAAAAAAAGTTTTTTTTTTATAACTTGTGCTATAAGACCTTTGCTTTATGCCAAATTTCAGGATTCTAGGTCAACGAGAAGTACCTTATGAATTTTCATTCATTTGAAAGTGTCGAAATACACGTTTTTTACTACGTAAACGGCTGTATCTCTTTTTTCGTTAACTCAGAAATTTGATTTTTTCACAACTTCTAGGGACTGCACACCTGAATATATAGTTTTAATTTAAATTCCATACCTCCACGCATTCCTGAGATAAAGGGTCTTGACAGACAGACAGACAACAAAGTGATCCTATAAGGGTTCCGTTTTTTCCTTTTGAGGTACGGAATCCTAAAAATAGAATATCATGTATTTTTGATGCGTAAAGATTTCGACTCAACAAACTTAAGGTTCTGCAGCGCAAAAAAGACCCGTATGATCTTGTCAATCACAACTTTATTTCCTTGTACGTTGGCTGAAAATTTAAAACTCTAAATACATTCTAAGTCGTTAGTTCATCTGCAATTCCTAACTCTCTAGTTAGACTAGAAACTAGTCGCTAATAACACTCATGGACACTTGAACTAGCTTGATTGCTGTCCGGTTCGTGACTTCATTGAGTTCGAATGTTCTATTGCTAGGTAGTCCGTTATTAGGGACCAGTAACTGTTACTAATAGGACACCACCGGGACACCATGGCGGCGCGACAAATCGACGCTACCAACAAAATGTACACAGCTCTATAAAGAGTTTTCTGCAAGATATTAAAAACACCCTTGGTATTTTTTTTTTTTTTATTTAAAATTTGGCTATTTTATAAAAACCTTTCTTAGTGCTCACTTACGTCATAAAAGAAAACCTTATGCAAAATTTCACGCTCTTATTCCTAGTAATTCCGGCGAAGATCTGGGTGTGTGGTTTGTCTTTTCTTCACGGGTTTGGCTGCCTCCTTTGCATCCATCACTGCTTTGCAGAAGGAGATGACTGCCTCTCATACCCCCAAACTCAGTAAAATGGCCTGAACCAGGTCGAGCGCAGTATACTAGGAATTAAATTAACGGATCCAGATCAAACACTAAACTGAGCTCCGAAACTAGGATAGCTGATGTAAGCTCAAAAGGCTACTAACCTGAATAAGACTGATGTCATGACTGACATGTCTGCCGAATGCCCAGTAAACTGTGGACCAAAGCTATACAGAGCTAAAGCCCTAAGACAGTTAAATGGGGTCACGGCAGAACATAACGGAGATGGCAAGACGGGCTAAACAGATATCGCAAGAGCTGGAAGGAGGAAGCGCTGGGTAGCTAAAGATGGAAGGAGTAAAAAGAAGCCTTTACCCAGAAATAAACAGGCTAGAAAAAAACTTTTTTTAATTGTTAAAATCCAGTTCTTGACTGCAATCCCACCTGATGGTAAGCAGTGATGCAATCGTTGATGGTAAGGCGCACTAGTTTATTAAGAGCCATTTCACTCTAGCCTTGAAGACACCTAAAGTATAAGAAAACAAGCACTGTGGACTCGTCGCATTTTGCGTGTGGACACGGCATTATGCTGAGCGTACGGCCATTTTGCTCGGACGTGGCGTAAATATGATTTTTTAATTATGTTTTTGTCATGCAATATGGTAGTATTAAGTTTGCGCCTTTTTCGGCAAATAAAAAGTTTTTCTTCCATTCTTTTTCTTGTATAATCGGATGGGAAGACCGCAGCAGGCAAATTATTCCAGTCCTTCGATGTACGCGGTATAAACTGGTCCAAACTAAAAAGTGGCCACGTTCACGAAGCAATACCTCAATTCTTTTACAATGAATTACATTGTATGATTCTGTGGTTATCACCAAAGTCTTTATTATTTCCACCTTTTCTACAAAACCTATAATATTTAGAGGAATAAACTTTTACCCCTGAGCCACAAACTGCTTTTCACATATAATGTTACAATGTACTGTGGTTTACTCCCAAGTCCAACAAATAACGACGGATTAAACCATTTCATTGTGTTGAATTTATATCTAATAGGTATATATCCTGGCTCAGGGGGGACCTCTCGCTCCGAGTCCTGGTCCAGGCTATAGTCCGTAACGAGGGATTTAGAGGCGGTCGACTCCTTCAGCGAAGCCAATGAGACGGCCGCACATGGAAGGAACAGACATCCTCACGCCCCAACCGCTATGACCTTGACCCCGACTACCAGCTACAGTAGGCGCAAGCTTGCGTATGACGAGCAATGGGCAGATCGCCGTTCGATCATCCGGTAACCGTCCGGATCGAGCCCAAATCTTCAACGGCGCGTAGTGTTTAACGCCCGCCTCAAAGAGATATCAATAAAACCGTAGGGGTCTAAAAAGGCCGATGCCCACTGGGACCATTAGAAATTTTTGAAATGGAAATTTGCAGTCCCAGAACGCAAGGGCAACTGAAAGACACAGATGTGGTTTTAGTCAGTAAAACTCTGACACGCCCTAGAATAGTACCGTTCAATGATTTCCCACCCAAAAAAAAGTATATTTCCTGGTAAATAAAATAAGTATTAATAATTTTGACCCGCAACAAAGTTTTTCCCTATCCTAACTCAGCCTGAAGGTCGAACGTACCGACAAAGGAACGTCAAAGTTCCCGCGAACAGCATTAACAATAAATACTAACATCGAACTAAAGCGTCTAGATTAGTCTACTAACTTGTAACAGCTTTTATTGTTCCCGAAACGTCCGAACTTTTGCGAAGTTTCACGAACTTTTCCGAAGTTCCACGACTATCGCTGACTTTGGTCAGGGTATCACAAAAACTTGACGCAATGAGTGTACTTAGAACCGATGTTTATATTTGCTTGGTTTCTCGTTTAGGGACAGGATATATTTAGGGTTAGTGTTTGTTAGTTTAGAAGACCTAAATATACTATTACGTAAATTAACTACACCCGGCTAAAAATACGGTATTGAAATGGTGAACCCAAAACGTGAGTGATATTACGTCACGAGAATAATAATTATGTAACTAGATCACGATGTTTGTTCTGGCTATTTTTCTTTGACCTTTAAGTGTAGAGGTCATTTGAAAGAAATTATAGAAAATGCCTAAGGCATTAAGTACGCCTTTGTACTTTTATGTGCATAAAGCATTAAATAAATAAATAAATGATATAATAACCTTGACGGTCATATTGTCTAGTGCTTTTAACGGGCCAACCGCCCCAGTAGGGTCGAAGCCTACTGGGGCCACAAGTAGTGTGAAAGCGAAGCCCGGGGCCCCGGGATGAAGGCTAAGAAGGAACAGGAGTGTGTTTTTAGTCAGTAAGAGTCTGACACCATCTCCCGCTCCGCCCAAGAGCGGGATTTGTCATAAGATGATTTTTCTTACCTAAAAAAAAAAAAATGGGCCAACCGCCGTGTAAAACTGAATGAGTTTTACCAACACAAGTTCACCAAACCAGCCTCTGCATTCAAAATTGTGGTGAAGCTGTGCGTGTGGTAGGCCCATTAGAGTTGAGCATCCGTGATATAGATCTATGTTCAAACCCTGAGTAGTGAAAAGTTTCAACGGTATTTTTTCCATTAAGAAATTCTCTGTAGCTACTCTGTTAGAGCATTTTGTATTTCCTTTCGTAGAAGCATAATAAAACGATCCAAGTAAGTAAGTAAAAATTTTATTGTTTAAACATGGTGTACATGGTACATTGCAGGCAAGATAATAATGAATTAATATAAGTTTTGGCATGTTCAGCCGCATATCGTGGGGTACAATTATTTTTTTTTTAGAAAGAGGTGATGTAAACCATGATCTCGGCTATTATGTATAATATTGGTATTATCCATGTACTTAAATGTAGGCAAGTTAGTATGATTTAGTGTCATTAACATTTAACGAATATAGGTTACTAATTTTATATAATTATAGGTTTTCCTGAAATCCTCATCACCAATAAAGATAAAAATAATGCAATAGTCTGCACGGGTGAAATTTTGAAGTTTTTTGATTGATATTTTTTTAATAAATATTTTATTCCACATTTAGGAGTACGATAATGACACATGTTCTTTAAATGAGTTCCCTCACTCATTGTATATATTCTGTTTGATGTTTCACTGCTCAGAACACATATGTTACTTTTTACGTGTGGGGGCAAATAATGTGGTGTATTTGCTTTAATATTATTCTGTGAAAAAATTACATTCTTCGTTCCATTTTCAAAAAATATCCTTGAAACAAAAACACTAGAAGTGGTTAGTTAGCCCCTAACCAACTTTTTTATTCATTTCGTTGTACTGTGTGCTTTGTGCGATCGCACGTAGCCTGAAGGTAGGAAAATAGCTACATTGGAAAAATCTACAGCCGACATTCGGAAAACCCGATAAATTGGAAAGACTTTTTATTCATATGGTAACGGAAAAATTGTCATCCAATTTTGGTACGACTGTCGGCTTACAATTTTGCTACTCAAAAATTCTGTACAAAAAAAAAGTAAATACCGGTCGAGTGAGACAGCCTTCGTTTTCTGTGAAAACTAGTAAGCCATTACAGTTTGTCAAAAACAAACGGAGAGAATAGCTTACGAATAACATCATTCTAGCTTCAAATCAGTTAAACTTCATCACAGTGTTAATGTTTTCCTAATGTCGATTTGGATCAATTGTAGTGTAATAAATAAATAAATAAATCTTTTATTTGCGTAAATAAGGTACAGAAGGTTGACAATATAAATAAAATTGATCTCTTATTCTGCCTTTAATTTCGGCGCGCAAATATAAACATAGTATTTGAAATTAAATTAATTATTGATTAAAATCATGCACTCACACACACATTATACAGATTTCTATTACATTAAAATTAAAATTGTATGATGAATTTAAAAAAAAAATGTCAATATAGCAATAAAAAGTAATAAAAAAATTATAATCACAAATGTCAATAATAATCATGTCAATAATAATCATATCAATAATATTTATAATAATTTGAATAGGTATATATTGTATAATTGTATTATATTTATTCTATGGTTTATTAGTATATCTATTCTGTGGTCTGTTAGTAAATCTATTCCTGCATTTGCCTTTTTCTTTCTCTTTTCAACCACTACTTTTCTCTGCATCACCCAAAGGTTGACTGGTAGAAAATGCCCAAGGTATTAACTCCGCCTCTGTACGCTCTTTGTGTGCATACAGCATTAAATAACGGACACGGCGCGTATTGTTCGGAAATTCCTCTCTTAGGAGCCCTGATCACCGGTAGCTTGGACCCTGTTCTCGATGCCGGTGGGCTACTATTTTTTATATTTTTTAATGTCTTATTTTTTAATTGAAATATTTAAAAATACAATTTATAGGAGATGTTTGTGAATAAATGAAATAATAATACTTTTTGTAAAGAAATATTTAAAAATGTATTTAATTCGTTTAAAGAACAAGTAAAGAGCATAATAATATTTATTGAGCAAAAAAAGTAAAAACATGTATGGTTTCAAACTTGGTTTTATATTACCTGCCTACCAACGATCTGCAAGTAACGGCCGGGATCAATGTCAACGTGCTTTTCGAGGCACGGAGGAATCTCGGTATGTTAAGATGTTCACCTATCCAGGGACCGACCTTGGCAAGCCGCACTTTACCATGGTGATTCAGCTGTTATTATTTAGCCACAACAAACTCCTTAATAATCATCATCATTTCATCCAAAAAACTTACCCTTCTGGACATAGTTCTCCCCGAAGTATTGCCACAACGATCGGCCCTGTGCGTCTCGCATCCATCGGGTTAATGGGAGGCTATTCATCGCTGCGTCTTCTGATACGTTATAGCTACTTCAGAACCTTTAGACCCTATCAACCATCTGTTCTGCGAGCAATATCAAAATGCTCTTATCTCATCGGACCACCAGGCGTACAGCAATGCACCACCGGTACATGGTGGACATCCCACCTAAACGCACAAAACGTTTTGGGAACACATTCATTGTACGTACAGCTGAGGAGTGGAATTCCTTGCCAGAATCTGTGTTTCCTGATGGCTACAATCCGGGAATCTTTAGGTCACGAGTGAAACCTATCAAGAATAAAACAAAAACAAAAATATAAAATTAATCATCATTATCTTCCTGCCCTTGTCCCATCTTATTTGGGTTTTTTTTTTTATTGTGCGGAGCGGGAGATAGTGTCAGACTCTTACTGACTAAAAACCCACTCCTGTTCCTTCGTTGCCTTCGTCCCAGGGCCCCGGGTTCCACTTTCACACTACCCGTGGCCCCAGTAGGCTTCGACCCTGCTGGGCCCCTACGATTTGCTGACATCTCCTTGAGGCGCACGTGGAACAATACGCGCCGTCGACGACTTGGGCTCGGTCCGGACGGTTACCGGACGGTCAGACGGCGAGCCACCCATTGCTGTGAGGACCTGCGTCATGCGGAATGTGAGGACGCCGTGAGGTATTTCCAACCACGGCTCAAAGAGGGGACTTACCGCCATAATTGTGGCGTGCCCAATCTTATTTGGGGTCGGTGCAACACGTTTTTTTCTTTCATTCTATCCTGCCAACCGTCATACTATCAGTAACTTCTTTTTCTTTCAAATCACTGTTCACACAATCCATCCATCTTTTCTTTGGCCTCCCTCTCCCTCTTCACCGATCCACATGTATACTCATAACTCTTTTAGTAACATGTGTTTCATCTCTCCTCTTTACATGACCATACCAAGATATAAAATTAACAATACCTCCTATATAAAATTATCTTTCAGTTTTCAACCCTAACCACTACCCAAATTATTTAAAGTAAGTTACCGAATGAGGAGAGAATAGTGAGCGAATAAGTGCTTCTTAGCTCCAGCTTAGCTTTCCCCCCGACCAACGCGGCTTGCATGTTGAAATGTTTAGCCAACAAACATCCGCTGCCTTTCAAGCAAATGGACCACCGCAATGTTGGTCTTACTTAAGTAAAAAGTTAAACTAAAAGGAAAGGTATACAAGCTCGATGTTTGCGGTTAAAAGGATTCTAATCAGGCTAAAGAAGAAAAAATACGGTACAGAGCATCTCTACTTTGTTGAGTTTTCAATTGTTTTTAAAACAGGTTAACCAAAATCAAAAAGCAGTGGTGGCCGAGTGGTAACGGCCCCTTTACTTTGTGTAATTTATTTCATCACCACTGCTCTCAAAACAGTGAAGGAAAACATCGTGAGGAAACTGGCATGTCCTAGAACCAAAAATTCGAAGACATGTGACATCCACCAACCTGCACTAGGCCCACGTGGTGGATTACGGCCCATTCCCTATCCTAGAGAGGAGGCCTCAATCCCAACAGTGGGAACATTATAATGACTATTCTATGCTATGCTAACCAAAATCAGCCTGAAAATTCGCCAAATTTATGTAGGACAGGGCAGGACACATCCCCGATAGATAAAATGCTCGGATGGGGTTGAAAGGTTCTGAAGTGACGCCCACGTATCAGCAGAATCAGCTTTGGAAGGCCTCCCTCAAAATGGACCGACGATGATCTGTTAAGGATCACGGGAATCCGATGGATGCGAGACATACAGGACTGATCGTTGTCTTCTGGATGTCTTTCTGCTGGAATCATTCATCATTTTAGCAGAAAGCCGTCGATGATTATAATACAGTCTTTTTATATATCTTACTTATTTTTCTTTTTAAGAGTTTACTAAATAGAAAAACGCGCATCAATTTCAGAGGAATTCTTTTCCTTTATTTGAAAAAACTGGGCAAGTGCGTGTCGGACTCGCACACTGAGAGTTCCGTACAAACTTACCTGTAAAAACAGTTCAATTCCCGAATTGACTTACGAAGATTTTTCCGAATCGCAATAAACAGTTTTTTTTTTTGTGAAGTAACGACAAATTTACATTTTAATGATTTTTTTCATATACTTTGGCTATAAAACCTTGCTTAATGACAAATTTCAGGATTCTGGGTCAACGGGAAGTACCCTATGAATCGCTGCTAAATTCGCTGATAAAATGCCACTTTATGAAGGCCCTGATCTTTTCTTGGTTTTAGTAGTTCCTTAAACTAATTCATTTCCAACAAAATTCGACAGCACGGTTAATGCAGTGTTTGAGGGATTTACTGTTCCGTTGCGTGTCGCTACAGATCGGGGTCTGGATGTCCTGTATAAATTTAATGAGTTTTTTTTTTTTTTTTTTTATTGGGTGGGAAAATCATCCTAATGACATCCCCGCTCTTGGGCGGAGCGGGAGATAGTGTCAGACTCTTACTGACTAAAAACCCACTCCTGTTCCTTCGTTGCCTTCGTCCCAGGGCCCCGGGTTCCGCTTTCACACTACCCGTGGCCCCAGTAGGCTTCGACCCTGCTGGGCCCCTACGATTTGCTGACATCTCCTTGAGGCGCGCGTGGAACAATACGCGCCGTCGACGATTTGGGCTCGGTCCGGACGGTTACCGGACGGTCAGACGGCGAGCCACCCATTGCTCGCCATCTGCAAGCCCGCGCCTACGGTGGCCGGAAATCGGGATCGGAATCCCGGCAGCGGTTGGAGCGTAAGGACCGTTGCCTCACGCGATCGGCCGCCTCCTTAGCTAGCATTACTGCTTCGCAGAAGGAGGCGACCGCCTGCCACTCCTCCTCGCTCCGGAGCATGGCCTGAACCAAGGCCCGGCGCGAGAGATCACCGCCGCCGATTGCCCTCACGAGGTCACGGCGTTGCTCTGCCCAAGCGGGGCACACCTCCACCGTGTGCTCCACCGTGTCCTCCGGGTGGGCCACACAGTGGCGACACCCGGGCGTCGTTTCCGCACGAATCCGGTGCAGGAACCTCCCGAACTTACCGTGTCCGGTGAGGACCTGCGTCATGCGGAATGTGAGGACGCCGTGAGGTCTTTCCAACCACGCCTCAAAGAGGGGACTTACCGCCATAATTGTGGCGTGCCCAGCACGGGGTCGCGACAGTCGCTGTCGCCATTTCTCCATGAGAACTCGCCGGAACTCTGTCCGCCATGCCGCGACTTGTTGCGGCAGCGGAGTTTCGCCCCGGCGTTGTATCTCCATGCGCCGTTCGTGCATGAGTGCAAGGACTGTTGCCTCCAGTTCCCACGGTCGCTGGCAAGCAAGAAGGCACGCCGCTTCGCGGGAAATCGTCCGGTATCCTCGCACCATCCGTATGGCCATGACCCTCTGGCATGCGTTCAGCCGGGCCGCCGGCTGCTTCCGCAGCCCCGGCGCCCACACCGGCGCGCCATAGAGGGCCATGGACCGAACGATCCCCGCGTAGAGCGTCCGGCAGGAGGCGTCTGGACCCCCAAGGTTGGGCAGGAGCCGCCCGAGGGCAGCCCCAGTCCGATTTAGTTTGGGAGCCAGACGTCGGAAGTGCTCGTCGAAATCCCATCGGCTGTCGAGAACGAGTCCCAGGTACTTCATCGTTGACCCGACGCCGATGTGGACTCCTCCCACCGTTAGCTGGGAACCCGGTGGTGGCGCGTTCCGAGGGCCGTGAAAGCACATGGCCTCGGACTTGTGCAATGCCACCTCGAGTCCCAGCTCCTGGATCCTGCCAACGACTGTCGCGACCCCGCGTGTCGCTAGTTCGACCGCCGCCTGGTACGACTCTCCCTGCGCCAGGACCAGCGTGTCGTCTGCGTAGCAGACCACGCTGACCCCGTCAGGGAGGTCGCCGCGCAGCACGTAGTCGTATCCGATGTTCCACAAGGGCGGCCCTAGTACCGATCCCTGCGGAACACCGCACGATATCTCTCGACGTTCCCACACCCCCCGGTGACCAGGGTAGGTTATGTACCTGTCAGACAGGTACGCCTCGACCACACGACAGAGGTAGTCGGGCATCCGGTGATACCGGAGTGCCCTCCCAATGCTACTCCAAGGCAGGGAGTTGAAGGCGTTGGCGATGTCCAAAGACACCGCCACGACACACCTGCCCTGGGCCACTGCATCCCCCGTCGTGAGAGCTCGCACGCACATTATGGCGTCCACCGTGGAGCGCCTCCTGCGAAAGCCGAACTGGCCGTCCGCCAGATCCGGCCCCACCCGTGTTAGGTGTGCGACGAGGCGGTCTGCAATTACTCTTTCAAAGAGCTTGCCCACCTCGTCGAGCAGCACAATGGGCCGGTACCCGGACGGAGAGTCCGCGGGGCGCCCCGGCTTCGCGATGAGGACCAGTTTCCCCGTCTTCCAGCGAAGTGGAAACTGGCCCCTCTCCAAGCATGCGCTGAAGAGCCCTCTTAGTCGAGGCCCGAGAGCCTCCATGGCCAGGACCCATGCCTTCCCAGGCAAGCCGTCGGGTCCTGGGGCGGTATTTTTGGCACTCAGCCTTCGTACCGCCACTCTCATCTCTACCTCGGTCACCTCTGGAGCGTTGTCGTCGTCGTCGCCATCGTGGTCCGCGTCGGACACCGCTGGTGGCGGAGCCATGGGCGGGGGAGAGTGTTCCCCTCGCGTGGGGAACAGAGTGCTCACCACACCCTCCACGAGCTGGGGCCGGAGACTCTGCGTCAGCGGGGGAGCCCAGGGGCGGAGTTTGTCCCGTACCAATTTGTACGGGCGTCCCCATGGGTCCCCATTCAGAGTCCCCAGCCACACGTTGCGGGCCTCAAGTTTGGCCCGCCTTATCTCCGCTCGGAGGGTACGTTTTGGCCCGCACCCCTCGTACAGCTCCGCCTCTCTGGCCTCCGCATCCGCTGGACGGATGCGGCGACTGCGGTATCTGGCATACCGGCGTCGCGCGGCATTGCACGCGTTGCGCAGTGCCGCAATTTCCGGCGACCACCAGTATACCTGGCGCTGAGCACGTCCTGGAGGGACTCGGGGCATTGCCGCGTCGCAAATTTGCGACATGGCCTCCCGGAACCACTCTGCCTCGACGTCTATGTCGACAGGCCTGTCCGGTGCTTGCACCCAGGCCTGTACCGTCGCGGCTTCCAGGAGGAGCTCCCGGTCCATCTGCCTCAGCGCCCACCGCGGACCACAAGGGTTCCGTCGGACCGGCGCAATCGAGGTTTGGGCGGAGACGTCGAACCGGATGTACCGGTGGTCTGAAAACGTCTCCACCCCCTCCATAACGCGCCAGTCGACGACACGCGGCGACAGAGCGGGGCTGGCGAACGAGATGTCCACCACTGAGTCACCCCGCATCCGCACACACGTGGGGACAGAACCCCGGTTTAGGACGACCAGGCCTGTCTCCAGAGCCCAGTCCTCCACCATCCGACCCCGCTGGTTCGTGAGCCGGGAACCCCAAGCCAAGTTCTTGGCATTGAAGTCCCCGCAAACGACCACGGGGAGGGAACCAAACCCAGCGACGACGGCTTTCAGCTCCATTAGGGAGATGTGAAGATCGCCGAGAGATCTGCTCGGGGACAGGTAGACGCCTACCACTGCAATGTCCCCGAACCGTGCTGCCACGCAACCCCGTCCCCTCGTGACGGCCTCGAGGGTCGGGGTACCGGCGGCGGCCGACGAAATTAGGGTCACCGAGCCGTCCAGGTCCCGCACCCAGTCGCCATGCTCTGGAGCAACAGATCCTGAGCGGGGGCGCAGTGGTTGATGTTCGCCTGGAGGAGACGTAATGGGGTCGTTATTGACAGTCCATTACAGTCTCCTCCCTAGCCCCCCGTGAGGACCCCGCCGCGGCGGGTGCGGCGGCGACAGCGGCGACAGCCAAGGAAGCGGCTGCGGCGGTGAGTACGTCCGGGTGGATGGGCCTCCGTACTTTGCCCTTGGCCTTGGCAGGGGGGTCGCAGGACCTGCCCCCAGCCCGGTGCTCGGCCGGCTTGCCTGCCGCCGCACATGCATAGCAGTGCGGCGTTGCACGGCATTCGACGGCCTTGTGACCGGCCTGACCGCACTGGTAGCAGCGGTCGCTGCGGTCCGCCTCCGCGGCGCAATGGGCCCCCACGTGGTGCCCCACGTGGCAGCGGTAACACCGCAGAGGTCTGGGCTCCAGCAGTTTTACCTGCGCGGAGACCCAGCCCACCAAGAGCCTTCGGCCTTCAGCCGTGATGGCTTTGGCCGCTGACACGGGGCAGCCGTAACGGCTCGCATGCCCGTGCTGTCAGCACGGATGGCGCCAGCCCGCACTTGATCGGCCTGGCACCCTCCCGCCCTGACGACGGCGGCCACCACCTCGTCCACCCTGACGGAGTCATCCAGGCCCATGATGCGCACGTCTATGCACTTTGTGGGCCTGGACACTCGGACCTCCTCAGCGTCCATAGACGCCCTAATCCTTGCGGCCAGGGCGTCCGCGGCAGAGCCGCTGTCCGCACCAGGGACCTCCAATATTCGGGCCCCGGTTGCGGTGCGCCTCATTCGGAAGCCCTCAGTGGCTCCGAACTCGCTAAGGTGGCCCACCACCGCCTGCTTCGCCTTTTCCATGACGGCGTTGTACGTCACGCCCTTCTTTTCCGCAGCTGGCTGTAGTGTAATCACTACAGCTGCGGAATTCGGGGCGCGAAGCCTGGCCGCCATGGCCCGCTTTCTGCGCTGCTGTCGCCGCTCGCGCTTTTTTGCCGCTCTAGCCGCCTTGCCCGCCTTCCTGCTGGCACCGACGACCGTCCATTCGGCGCCAGCCGAGGGTTCTTCGGGCAGGGGAGGCGGCAGGCGCGGCCTAGTCGCCGCCGCCGCGGAAGGCCCCGCCGATTTAGCGGCAGGCACCGCTCTGCCTTTCGGGGGAGGGGCAGGTTTCCCCTGCCGCTGCTGCTGCTTGGCCGCCGGGACCGGCCTCGCCGGCTCCGACACCTGGGCTCCACGCCCGGTCTGCCCGGACGGGCCCGCTTTGGGTGCAGTAGCCGCGGCGGCGGCAGCGTAAGAGACCGCCTTTTTCAGGCCGGAGGCCGCAAGCGGGGGGCGCAGGACAATGCCCTCCAGGACTGCGAATTGCCGCTGAACTCGCTCCTGGAACTGCTGCTGCTGCTCCTGCTGCTGTTGCCGGAAGGCAGCCAGCTCTTGCCGCAGCAGAGTCAGCACCTCGCTCTCCATCTGGGGCGAGGGCTGGGGCCTACTTTGCCCCTCCCTGCGTCCTCCTTTTGGCGCCACCTCATGGCCAGCGCCCCGGACACTGGCCAGTTCTGCCTCGAGCCGTTCAATCCTCTTGTTGAGGGATTTCCGGAACGGCTCTAGGACGATGCCCAGTGCCTCGGTTGTTGAGGTCATGGCCTGGGAGATGGATCGCCTCTTGGCGACCCTCTCCCTCTTCTTGGCCACGCCCGTTATGGCAGCTGCCACGACCGCCGTAAATCGGTTCAGCGCCTCCTCCATGCCTTCCGGCTCGCTGCCAGAAAGCTCCGGCTCTGAAGGGCTGACCTGGGCACTGCTTGCCCCGGGGTGGCGCCCCTCCCTAGCAACCTTTAGGGACCGCTGGGTCGCCTCCTCGGCGGTGGGCTTCCTCCCTTTCGTCGTCATTCGGCCCGCACCTCGTCCAGCAGTGGAGATTTTGCGGGCCGAAGCTCCACGCCCATCGTCGGAGGACGTCCTCCGGCCGTCCCCGGATATGGGACGCTTGAGGAACGGGTTTCTCTTCTTCTTCCTGGAGGTGGCCTCATCCACCTCCATTCTCTCCGAGTTGAGCGAAGACGCGTCATCTGAGTCCGACGCCGTGTCTCCGCTCACCTCTCTGAGGCCGAAACACCTGCCAGCCTCTGAAGGACCCACCGGCGCAGCGGACGTGCTGGGAACAGGTCCCAGGGACTCCGCGCTACCGGTGGGTGAGCCACCCTGGCTCCGTGCGTCCACGAGGGACGGTAACAGGTCCCTAGGGGACCTGACGCGCTCTTTGCCCCCCCCAGAATACGAGGGGCAGCCCGAGCTCTGCTCGGGGAGGGATTCTCCACCTGCGGTGCAGGCGGTACCCTCCTGGGGTAGTTCTATTTTCTGAGACGCGTCCATAGGGGTGCTAAACACAGCTTTGCCTTTTTTGTGGGGTGGGGTCCCCAATAACCACGTTCGCCATCGTGGTCACGTCTGATAAGCAGACGCGTACCCGAGGCGAACCCACTCTCTCAAAACCACTGTCCAAAAACACCAACAGCTGTTGGTGCCGATGCTTCTGGACAGTGCACCCTCCTTGGCGGTCCGTCTGGACTCCGCCTGTGTGTTCCTCTTGGTCTGGTCTCTCGCTTGAGGCCTTCCGGCATGAGTAGCTCTACCGGCATAGCCCTCAAGGTCATAGAGACACGCAAGCCCCACCACGACGACAACGTGGGAACACGGTCGGTGGGGGTATAAATTTAATGAGTTTACATATTCGTGAACTCACTCACCGTACAGGAGTAATAACATTTTTATAAAAATATATCAATGTAAACTTAACTAACTAAACTTTCGCTGTCAGGCCGTCCGGTAACCGTCCGGACCGAGCCCAAGTCGTTATCAAATCGTAGGAGCCCAGCAGGTTCGAAGACTACTGGAGCCATAGGTTAAGTGCAAGTGAACCCTGGGTCTCTGGACCGAAGGAAAAGAAGGAACAGAAGTGGGTTTTGTCAGTAAAAGTCTGACACGCTCTCTCGCTTCGCCCAAGGGTGGAAGAAGTCATTGGATGATTTCCACCTTAATAAAAAAAAATCTCCAAACTTTACTAGCCAATCAAACTAAAGGTTCCAACATCTCGTTCTAAATAATCTAGAACGATACAGTAATTATCTTATGACTTAGTTAAAGTAAATAACCACAATTAATCAATCAAGAAAGCTTAAGCCATATCGTTGAAGAAGGCAGCTGTTGAAAAGATGAATTATTTCGACGAAGACGGTGCGTTTTCATTAATTTTGGATAACGCCATGCAGTAGACATAATAAGAAGGTTTAATTAAGTAAACAAGCTTAAATTAATTATAATATAATAATAATAATATTCCACAACTATCAGACAGCGCCGTCTAGTCTCAATCTAAGCAGAGCTTGTGTTATGAGTACTAGACAACTGATAAACATACTTATATATTTCTAAATACATTCATATTATAGATAAATTACACCCAGACGCAGAACAAACGATAACCGATAAACATACCTACTTACATATTTCTAAATACATTCATAATATAAATAAATTACACCCAGACAACGTGCTCATCACACAAACATTTGTCCTGGGTGGGAAACGAACCCACGACTTCCGGCATAGCAGTCAGGACCACTAACTACTACACCAACAGGCCAGTCAAAAAATATTGTTAGCAATACGCATCGATATTTTGAGCTATGTAGGTACCTGAACTGCAGATTACCGCAGGTGATCCCTTTGCGTGTGTATTGTCTGAACTATATTTCAAACAATAATTTTCTATAAAAGGCACAATTTGGAACCAAATCCGCCAAGCCCGTTCCATCATCGAAGCTCTGACAGACTCTCTCGCCCCACCCTAGAGTGGGAGAAGTAATTAAGAGAAATCCCAACTCCCAAAAATAAAACCCCTTTGTGGTTAATTTCTAATATTGCATGAAGTAGATCTTCTGCTCCTCATCATTTTGTGCCTCCACGCTCTACAACTTTATTTACAGGGTCTACAATTTGGGGCCATATTAATGTTCCTACTACCTTTGTTTTGAATCTTTTACTGAAGGATTTTAGCTGACTTTCTGCCCTGTATGGGGATTTAGAGTAAAGGTTACAATTGGAAGGGTTAATGAGGAAGGGACAACATGGTTGCGGAGCTTGGTGCTAATGTATTGAAGTAAGATTCTAATTACTAATGACTTGGTCCCATAATTATGGGTACAAGTCATTAGTATTTGAACACTAATGACTGATGAGGAAGGAAATAAAAGAAGGAAAACAGTTAATATTCACGTAAAACAACCAACGTTCAATATTAAGACTCGATTGCAAGGCCTTAAAAGATTTGTCTGTAGCGACACCTATAAAGCAACAATAGTACATTTTTATACAAGTGCAGAAAGTTTGTCATTGCGACCGAGGCAGAATTGTGTTATGGAGCTGAGGCCTGCAGTTACAAATTTGTACGTGTATCAAACGACTTTTTTCAATACACTTACGTAGAAATGAATAAAAGGGGGTTAACCAGTGACTCGTGGGGGTCGACGCGCGCCCAGCCTGATACGATAAATAGAATAATATTGTGGCAGGGAAAGCAAGCGCACTTTTCTGCACTAGTGCGGAAAACAGTCTATTGCGTGCCTAAAAGCGTTGGAATAAGAGCGGATTTTCGAGTAAGTGTATTGAAAAAGAACTACAATTCAAAATCCTGCATCGCAGTATTAGTTCTCTCCGCGCGTTTGAAACATGAACATATATAACAACATCCAGAGACCAGATATAACATGCGTCTGGTATCTTACATGACTTCAAACTTAAGTATTTTTTGATGAGGACAAACGTAATTGTCTTGATTGTTTACGTACTAATTAAAGCAAAGACACTCCCTTTTATAGGTCCGGGCCTTGGTACAGGCCATGATCCGGAGTGAGGAGCAGTGGCAGGCGGTCGCCTCCTTCTGTGAAGAGACAACGGTCCTCACGCCCCAACCGCCGCCGGGATTCCGATCCCGATTTCCGGCCAACATAGGCGCGGGCTTGCGGACGGCGAGCAAGAGGTAACTCGCTGTCTGGCCGTCCGGTAATCGTCCGGACCGAGCCCAAATCGTCGACGGTGTGTACTGTTTCACGCGCGCCTCAAGGAGATGTCAGCAAACCGTAAGAGCCCAACAGGGTCGAAGCCTACTGGGACTGGGTCTGCTTCTGAAAAGAAGATGATTTCCAACCGAAAAAAAAACCCTTTTATATGGAATCTCAGATACCTCCGTTGAAAAGGGAGGGTCATCAGACCAGACGGATGTTTTGTCTGACCTAGGCAACTGCCCGAGAGATGATTTCGAGCTGTTGTATATGTTCAAATCACCGGAGAATTCTAATTCTGCGATGCAGGATTTCATAGTTTAATTCTTATATAGCGCCATAAATGTCACTAGACCCTAAAAAACATTCAAAACTATATTTCACTGTCCACCATTCTTTCAATCCTGTAATAAACAATCGAGGATTTCAGGCTCAGTAACATTTAATCTAAAATATGATGTCACTGGGGCACAGGGGACCCATCCTAGCCGCCATTTTGAATTAAAATGTTCTAATTTGAGGAGCGTGTGGGTAATTAATGACTTTTAATAAGTTGTGTGACGCGTGAGGAGCTCTTAGATTAGTTAAAGGCACTGGGGAGGTTTAGGGAGGAATTATCATCCGTGTTTGGTTGGGGATCAAAAAGTTTTGTGAGATTATTCCGTGAAACTAGAAGGTTTAGCTTTGGAGATTATGTTTCAAAGGATTATAAAGATTTAACTGCTGATCCATCGTTTTCATTGCTCTTATTCCATCTAAAGTTAACGGATTTGTTACAACACTTCACGCCTTTTCTTTTTGAGATTTTTTTTTAGTTTGGTAAAACATCTTATGACAAATCATGCTCTTGGATGGAGCGGAAGATAGTGTCAGACTTTTACTGACTAAAAACCCACACCTGTTACTTCTTCACCTTCGTCCCAGGGCCCTGGGTTTCAAATTCACACTACGCGTGGCCCCAGTACGCTTCGACCCTGCTGGGCCCCTACGATTTGCTGACATCTCCCTAAGGCGCGCGTGGAACAGTACGCAACTTGGGCTCGGTCCGGACGGTTACCAGACGGTCGAACGGTGAGCTACCCATTGCTCGCCGTCCGCAAGCAAGTCCGTGCCTACGGTGGCCGGAAATCGGGATCGGAATCCCGGCAGCGGTCAGGGCGTGAGGACCGTTGCCTCACGCGATCGGCCGCCTCCTTTGCTAGCATTACTGCTTCGCAGAAGGAGGCGACTGCCTGTCATTCCTCCTCGCTCCGAACCATGGCCTGAATCAAAGCCCGGCGCGAAAGATCGCCGGCGCCGATCGCCCCCACGAGGACACGGCGTTGCTCTGCCACCTCCACCGTGAAGTCGCTTCCGCACGAATCCGGTGCAGGAACTTCCCGAACTTACCGTGTTTGGTGAGAACCTGCGTCATGTGGAAGGTAAGGACGCCGTGAGGTCTTTCCAACCACGCCTCAAACAGGAGAAATCATACAATGCCTTCTTCTCGAGGGCCCGAGGGTGGAGTGAGAGGAGACTTTTACTGAATTAAACCACACATATATGTCCTTCAGTTGCCTTTTTCGATCTTGTACCACGGATTCCCTTTCAGAAGTTCCCCGTGGACCTATTGGGCCCCTACGATTTTGCTGATATCTCTTTGAGGAGCGCGTGGAACACTACGCACCGTTAACAACTCGTGTTCGGCCGGATAGCGAGCTGAAACATTTCACATGGGTTCTGTTTCGCGACTTATTTTTTTTCTGATTTAATTGATTTTAATTTATTTGATTTATTTTATTCCAAGTACATATTAGGTAGATTGTTTCTCAATATTGTTAACAATCTCATTAAATTTTGCATGCCTAAAGAAAGTAGATTGTAAATACAAGGCCCACTTAATTATTGTTCCAACTTATATCATGTACCTACAATCTTTACTAATAAATGTTTATTTCCATTTCTTTACCTCGGGAAAAAAGCAACCATCACTTTTCCGAACATCCTTGAAATGAAAAATGAATAGGAAAAGAAATTGTACAACTCTCGTAATTCATTTGGAAAACAACCTGAAAACTTTGACTAACGAATCAAAAATACAACAACGAAAACACTTGTCGAGCAACAATTCACAACTGTTTGAGAAACTTTCGCATTTTTACAAAACTACTTTTAATAATGAAAATTCTTACTGACTTTTACAATACTTACGATGGAAACGCATCAAGCGGTATGATACTCTTTGTGCGAGAAAATAAGGTTGGTTTTCATTTGGTGTTGTGTTATTTGTGAAGTTCATAACGTTTTAAAGTGGATACCCTGTAAAATCAACAGTGTAGAGCCACGTTATATAAATACAAGCAGATTAATGTCGTCAGAATACAGCTACTCAAAAATTTACAAATTAAATGTATTTTGTATACGAATAAATACACTGGTGGACATTTTTATTTAGCACCTTTTGTAGATGTTTTCACGTTTATGGTTTTGAATATTTTGTTTTGTTTCTCTACTACACTCCCTTAGAGACGAAATTTTTATTTCACATTTAATTTTTTAAATCTGAATTTCGAAAGAAAGAAAAATAAGTTTATTTGGCAAAAACAACAAGTTTGAAGGCTTTGTGCCTTTTCTTCCTTTCTGCCCTTTCATCCTTCACGTTTTCACTAACTGCCTTGCCTTATATCACTTCTCACACAATCCACCCATCTTTCCTTTCAACTTTTCAGTTACTGGCGCCACTTTCAAACTTCCTCTTATGTAGATATTCGTTTCTCACTTTATCTATTCTCGTCACACCACACATCTACGAGTATATCAACATTTTCATCTTCGCTACATGCAATACGGCGAGTATCCACTCTTATGTTTTTGAAACTTCAACGGTTTCTACCACGTACTTCGAAGGACTGGAACAATTTGCCTGCTACAGTCTTCCCGTCCAACTATAATTTAGGTGTCTTTAAAGCTAGAGTGAATAGGCTCTTAATAAGCAAGTGCGCCTCACCATCGATGATTTCATCAATGTTTACCAACAGGTAGAATTGCAGTAAGCCAAAAAATGGTTGGGTAGGAGCCGCTTTAGGGCAGCCCCGATCCGTTCCAGTTAGGGAGTCAGACGTCGAAAGTGCACCACAAAGTTCCACCGACTGTCGAAGACGAGTCCCAGGTACTTCATCGTTGACCCGACGCCGATGCGAACCCCTCCTACCGTTATTTGGGAACGGTGGACGCGTGGTGAACCGTGGTGGCGCGTTCTGAGGGCCATGAAAACACATGGCCTTGGACTTGTGCAGTGCCACTTCTGCACACACTGCGGGATCCTCTCAGCGCCAGGACCAGCGTGTCGTCTGCGTAACAGACCACGCTGACCCCGTCGGGAAGGTCGCCGCGCAACACGTAGTCGTACCCGATTTTCCACAAGGGCGGTCCTAGTACCGATCCCTGCGGAACACCGCACGACATCTCTCGCCGTCTCCACTCTCCCTCGTGACCAGGGTATATGATAAACTTGTTCTTCAAGTAGGCCTCGATCAAACGGCGGAGGTAGTCGGGCACCTGGTGATACCGGAGTGCCCTCATTCAAAGGCATTGGTGATGTCCAAGGACACCGCCACTGCGACCTTGCCCCGGGTCACCGCATCCCCCGTCGTGAGAGCTCGCACACGCATGATGGCGTCTACCGTGGAGCGCCCCCTGCGGAAGCCAAACTGGCTGTCCGAAAGATCCGGCCCCACCCGCACTAAATGCGCGACGAGGCGGTCTGCAATTACTCTTTCAAAGAGCTTTCCCACCTCGTCGAGCAGCACTATGGGCCGGTATGTGGACGGAGAGTCCGCAGGGCGCCCCGGATTCGCGATAAGGACCAGTTTCCCGATCTTCCGACGAAGTGGGAACTGGCCCCTCTCCAAACATGCGCAAATCAGCCCCCTTAGTCGAAGCCCGAGTTTCTTCATGGCCAGGACCCAAGTTTTCCCAGGCAAGCCGTCCGGTCCTGGGGTGGTATTTTTGGCGTTTAGCCTTCGTACCGCCACAGTCATCTGTACCTCGGTTACCGGCCTATCAACACTGCGTCTTGCGGTGCGCGGTCGCCACTGCAGAACCTTTCGGCCTCATCGACCATCTGTCCTACAAGCAATGTGCCCTGCCCACTGCCAATTAAAAGACGATTTCAGTAACTAATCCTACGTTTTAAAAGTAATTGTGGAGTTGAATGAAAAACAACTTGAGACTTAGATACCTTTCAAATATCTTATGGTAAAATTATTCGAACAATGTTTCTCTGTAATGGACATCCCACGCCTGAATTCTTAAGTACCCAATTATATTTACATTCCTCTTCAGACTATAACTAGGGGTTACTTTGTATCATCGCTTTGTTGTCAGGAAAATAACTTTAGAAGTTTGTGCCAAGTTATTTATAACGATTTGATGGCATATTTCTGTATACATACTAGCTTCTGCCAGGGTTTTCGCCTGTGTGAATATAAGTTTCTTCAAAAAACTTTGCCTACCCCTAACCCTATTTTATTCCCTTAGGCGGTGAATTTTAGAAAATCCTTTCTTATCTTTTGTATACGTGATTAAAAGGAACTTCTGCGCAAAATCGCAACTCCAAGGGCTTGAGCTAGGTGTTGATGAATCAGTGAGAAAGTCAACTTTGCCTTTTATACACAAAGAAGATTCAGTATATCTCTAGTTTCTAAGGTAAATTGTATAATGTTTAAAAGAAAGCCTAAAAAGTTAAAGTCGTAAGTATGACTTTACCTTTTTAGGCTGCCGTACCTCAAAAGGAAGGTACTTGTTACTTTTTTGGTGTATAATAAAGTTTATTCTATTCTATTCTAGAATTGCGTAAAGGTGATAAATAAGCAGACAGCAGATCTTCCTAGCTTTTTTCCCAACTAACTTGGGGCCAGCTTTCAGCCTAAATGGATGCGGCTGAATACCCGTGTATTACATGGAGAGACTGCCTATCAGATCTTCACAACCCATTTACTGGGTAGCGCGAGTCACGACACTCTTTGGATGGTCTGATAGTCAGACTTTCAGGCGTCTGACTGCCTGTAACAACTGTCAAAGATCTACGAATGACCGCCAGGACCAACGGCTTCACGCTTTATGCTAAAGATATTTATGATATTATAGAATGGAAATGTGAATATACCTACTGCCCTGGTTGAAATTAAATCACAACAATGGAAAATAGCCAAGCTGTGCACAATCGTAATATAATTCTATTTTATCCTTTACAGTGTCCATGTTTTAATGAACGCGCGTGCACAGAAAATGAAGCAGCTTTTTAAAATTTATTATATTTTAATGAAGTTCTCTGAAATGAAATGAGTGTCGTAGTGAAATGCATAATATTTTAATATTCACAAGAGTACATGAAATACATTAGTTTTAGCTTTTGCGAAAGATATTCTGTCTTTGATGTTAGATTATAAGAACTTGGTGCAATCAGCCCCACTAGGCAAGTTACAACCGTTTCGTTTCGGTTCTCTTTTCGTCGATCGCCTCGAGTAGGCCACGCCTCCGATTCCTTTATTTTGACGTCATCTTAACGCTCAGTCACGTGATCAGAACAAAGGCGTAGCTTACTCAAGGTGATCAACGAAAAGAGAATCGAAACGAAACGGTTGTAACTTGGCTAGGGGGGCAGAAGGTGACATTCTTTCATGTATAGCAGGTTCTGTTCTACCTGCGCGTCAAAGAGATTTCAGTAAAATTTACGGAACCTGCTAGAGACGACGCTTGCTAAGGCTATTTTTTTAGGTGGGCAATCATCTAATAACTAGTGGGCATCGACCCTGAGCCCCTAAAGTTTTACTGGCATCTCTTTGAGGCCCGTGTGGAATACGCGCCGTCGTCGACTCGGCTTGGGTCTTTATTGGACATGTTTGCCGGGGCTGCGGGATTGTTTGAAAGAGTTACTAGAACTCTAGAACATAAAGGGCAACTGAAGGAATATAATTCATTAGTTAGAAAGTCTCACGCTTCATCTCGCTCCACCCAGTTCGGGAGAAGTTAGTTAATTTGATCACATTCTCAAAAAAAGGTAAAAAAAGTAACGCTCCAACGACAAGCCTCCATATAAAAAACACATCCAATATAAAAAAGTAAAACTAGTCACTTTTTATTGGCATCCGGCAATTATCACTCGAAAAATAAAACCAAAGAGCAGAAAAGTATTTCACGTTTCGTTTCATACCGGTTTCTCAAAACTTATCTCATAAAATCCCTGAACATTTTTATCGAGGGTATAGTGCTCAAGCTCAAACCCAATAAGTATGAAACTACTTACGGAGACGGACTTTGTTTTGAGGATAAAAAAATATCGATGTCATTAAAATAAGGGTACTACTGTTCCTCAATGTATTCCTGTTTTCTACTACAAAACATGCCTTTGGTGCACCAAAAATACTAATTGTATACTAAAATATGCTCTTCTGGGTGGTTTAAAAAAAACCTCGAAGTGGATGTCGGGGTCTGTGTTCGCTCGCTTAGCTCGCTCATTAATGTCTGGTGTACAATTTGTATTTTTAGTCAAGACTAAGATTTTTGACTGATGCATAATTAAAAATGCCAACTTGCCTGCTGCGATCTTCCCGTCCGATTATAATTTAGGTGTCTTCAAGGCTAGAGTTAATAGGCTATTAAGAAACTAGTGCGCCTCACCATCACTACTTACCATCAGGTGGGATTGCGGGCAAACGCTAGTTTATAAAAATTAAAAAAAAAATACCTATCCCTTAAAATTATATCGTTATTAGAGTACACAAATCCCAAATAAAGATAATATTTGTATTCGTAAAAAAATTATATATCAAGTTGTTACAATAAAAATGTTTCTTTATCTTCTGGGATACTTAATTTTATCATAATAAAGTAAAAAAGTTACACTTACTCAACTTAAGACAATTTAAACACTTATTATAATCAATTTGCGAGTAAACAAGAGCCGCTAAACTGCACTCGAAAAATCTCATCAAAACTGCTCCTAGAATACAACTAATTCTAGTTTTCAATGCATTGGCTACAAGTCTGAACTCTGTACACAGGCAGGTTCGTCAAACAAACTAATCTAACTTATTCGTTGCAGCTGCAAGACCGTCCGTCATACCGTTGTGTAACATTCAATTGGTTATTTATTTATTTATCTTTATTCCAAAAAGGTAAGTAACTTATAAGATAAGCCCCACAAAACCGTTGCAATGGTTTGACTGTGGGGTCGGTGAGTCTCTAGACATACTTAAATGTACTTAAAACATTTCTAAATAATTTACCTGGTGTACATAGTGCTCGTGTGATTGATATGTCAATTATAATAAGCTAGTGACATTATACATACATATTACTCGCAGAATAAATGGTCGATAGGGTCGAAAAGTCCTAGAGCGGCGACCGCGTACCGGAAGACGCAGCGTTGGTAGGCTCCCCAAGGTGGATCGATGACCTGATAAGGGTCGCAGGAATCTGAAGGATGCGAGACGCACAGGATTGGTCGTTCTGGCGATACTTGGATTATGCCTATGGCCAGCAGTGAAGGTTTTGTCTTTGGTTGAAATGGTGATGATGATAACGATATTCTATTGGAATTAAAAGCCCTGTGTTGCTAGTTCATGATAAGAGAACTTGTGTTAACAATAAAGCTAGAACTACACTGCGCACACGTGTACCACACACATCGATCTGGACGCGTCAGTCTCGATACATTTTATATGTAAACTAGACTTGTAGAGCTACACATGGTCCACGCCGTGCGACGCCACGCGACGTCGTTCTATATACTAAAACTGCATATTTTTATGCTTACGGTAAATACCGAACCAAAAACTTAGATAAGTTTGTGATTTTATCGAAAATTAAAAGTACATTTCCTGTTCACCAGCTGATTAACGCTAGGTATAACGTAGCACCATTTTTTGGCATTATTCGGCGAATAGGTTTTTTTAATTTACTGTTACTGTCTGTGTATCCACACTAATATTACAAAGAGGTAAAGTTTATTTTTTTGTTTGTAGGAAGTAATCTCCGGAACTACCTACTGGACCGATTGCTAAAATTTTTTCACCGATAGGCTGTATTTTATGTACGCGGGTCTTCACCCGCGTCCCGCGAAAGTATATTATATTCGTTTGTGTTTTGAAAATAACCTAAATATTAAACGTATAACTAGTGAAAATATCCCTATTTTTATTTATTATCGCTACAATAACAACCTCAACCCAGGGGATTTTCTCCAAACATGTAGATCCACCACGTACGGATAACTTTATGGCTGGGGTGGCCAACTGGTCGATCTCGGCTGTTAATCCAGTTGATCTTGGCCACTAGTAGCATAATAACTCTTAAGCCAAGAGAACCATTGCAACTCCTTGTTTAATAAAAGAAAATCGAACTTATTTGGGAATATCTTATATCCTAGGCTAGTGCTTATATTAATCATATGGATATTTTTTTTATTTATTGTGCGTCTATTCGGGAAGAATAAACACGTTTTCTTTCGTCTTCTATCTTTCTTCTAAACATATAACTTATGAATAAAAATATCATTTTTATGCTGTAATGTTCCCGCCTACTACATTATCCAGATTATTTTCATGTTAGTAAACAAGCTTGCCCCTAGATGAACATTAGCATAAGCATGAACATTATTTTGCAATACATATGTTAGTTAATTTAGAGCTAGTTTAAAATTGATAATACATGTAATATTATACATGTAATATATATACTAGCTTTTGCCAGACCAATAATGTGTCTTTAGTGGCCAGATCTGGCCATATCGTTTTAAACGTTTAAGTTTGATGATATTTCAATCCTCGTTTGGGCTACTTTCTTTAGACCTTTTACTATCGAAATCCTACATAAATGATATGGCCAAACGACTTGTATTATCATCAATAAGATATATCATCAAATGAAATGATCTTTAAAAATCTGGCCAATTTTAGTTGGCCATATCATGAAGTGACCAATTTTAAGATCTGGCCACTACATGTTCATGTTAGTAACATTCATTAAAAAAACTTTTTTTTAAATTAATATAATCTAGTGCTTGACTGCGATCCCACCTGATGGTAACTAGTAATGCAATCGTTGATGGTGAGGCGCACTAGTTTATTAAGAGCCTATTCACTCTAACCTTGAAGACACTAAATTATAATCGGAAGGGAAAACCGCAGCAGGCAAATTGTTCCAGTCCCTCAATGTACGTGTTATAAACGACGAGACGAAACGCTTGGTCCGGACCGTAGAGGTTTCAACAACGTAAGGGTGGATACTCGCCGTTTGTCGGGTTGTCCGATAGTAGAAATGAGATGGTGAAATTAAGTCATGCAATTCCTGCGCACACTTTCCAAAATTCATCCTGTAAAACATTTAACTTAGAAATAAATGTTAGACTTGCTTTAATACATTAGGAAAACTAAACTCCGTGGAAACCTTTGAGCTCACTGGCTCTTATAATGTTTATATTAAATTGGTTTTTTAATTGATAGATCGCTGATAATCTACTTAGTAAACAGCAGATCTTGGATCGAATCAAGTTGCCCACCCCTGCTACAGGGTGTTCCTATTTTACATACAAACCTTCTCAACCTTATTACGTTTTCTCAAGTATGCGGGTTTCTCTCATCACTTTACTTTCGTGAGTGATAATTAAATTTGCAATTTAATTTGGATTTGAGTTGTGGATCTTATAAGGTAAAAGTCATAAGGGTTCGCCGAAAATCAGTTAAAACTGTTTTTTTTAATCGCCAATAATGATTTTAGACTTTATTGATAAGCTACTTTAGTTCTTGTATGTGTAAAATTGTGCAATTAATTTCATAACCAGTGCTCTCAAAACGGTGAAGGAAAACATCTTTTTTTTTTTTTTTTTTATTGGTTGGGAAAATCATCCTAATGACATCCCCGCTCTTGGGCGGAGCGGGAGATAGTGTCAGACTCTTACTGACTAAAAACCCACTCCTGTTCCTTCGTTGCCTTCGTCCCAGGGCCCCGGGTTCCGCTTTTACACTACCCGTGGCCCCAGTAGGCTTCGACCCTGCTGGGCCCCTACGATTTGCTGACATCTCCTTGAGGCGCGCGTGGAACACTACGCGCCGTCGACGACTTGGGCTCGGTCCGATTACCGGACGATCGGACGGCGAGCCACCCATTGCTCGCCGTCCGCAAGCCCGCGCCTACGGTGGCCGGAAATCGGGATCGGAATCCCGGCGGCGGCGGTTGGAGCGTAAGGACCGTTGCCTCACGCGATCGGCCGCCTCCTTAGCTAGCATTACTGCTTCGCAGAAGGAGGCGACCGCCTGCCACTCCTCCTCGCTCCGGAGCATGGCCTGAACCAAGGCCCGGCGCGAGAGATCGCCGCCGCCGATTAAGGAAAACATCTTGAGGAAACCGGTATGTCCTCGAACCAAAAATTCGAAGGGGATGTGAAATCCACTAATCTGCACTAGGCTCGTTAGCTGGATTACGGCCCATTCCTGAGCCAACAGTGGACATATTATAAAGCTGATTACGCTATGCTATATAAAATAAAATAGGTATATTTAATTATTATCGTTTATTTCAGGCATTAACTCATAGAAACGTATATTAATTAATTTATTTATTTATTCAATTTAAACAGAACGGCCGAAGCCAATTACACCATTTAAACACATACAGAAAAAAATAAAATAACACAATAATTGAAATTAAAATCAGAAGCCAGAAGTCATGCAGGACTTTTATTGGGACCTATTTAATAAATATTACACACAGTCATTCATTTCACAAAATTTCATGCATTCTGACAGTATCATCTTCCATTCTTCACCAAACATATCAAAATCGATGTTTTTGTCTAGGAGAACATTAAGCGCAGAGAGTGTTCGCGGTATGGGTGATTTGGAGTGATTAATGGAATTTGGAGAGATTAATGTATTAGCTATATATGTATACTTTACTGTATACTAAAGTCTTAAAGTCTAAGTTTAAGTTGTCTTTAAGTCAAGAGTGAATAGGTTACTTCTAGGTAAGCGCGTTCCATCGTCGACCGCATCGTCGCTTTCCATCAGGTGAGATGGCGGTCAAGCGCGAACCTATCCAGAATAAAAAAATAAAAAAAATAAAATAAAAATAAAACCTTCAATATACTGACGAAAATTTTGACTTCTAGCTAATAAACATAGAATTGGCGGCCTTATAGCATTCCGCGATCTCTTCCAAGGAATATGAAATGGATAGAGATAACCTAGTCACAAACTAGTTTTGCACTTGGTTTTAAATAATTTTAAATTTATTGAACAACAGACACATAGTTGGTGCATAAAATATACCAAAATACACAAATTCTGATCTGATTTGTGTCAAAATAATGATAATAATAATATTCCACATCTATCACACAACGCCGTCTAGTCCCAAGCTAAGCAGAGCTTGTGTTATGGGTACTAGACAACTGATAAACATACTTATATATTTATAAATACATACATATATAGATAAGTTACAT
Source organism: Mythimna vitellina (assembly GCA_949316375.1). Classification (NCBI taxonomy): domain Eukaryota; kingdom Metazoa; phylum Arthropoda; class Insecta; order Lepidoptera; family Noctuidae; genus Mythimna; species Mythimna vitellina. The sequence goes on along the minus strand of OX438699.1, from coordinate 1,791,296 downwards.
CCATCACAGAATAAATGATCGTGCTCATTACACAAACATTTGTCCTGGGTGGGAATCGAACCCACGACCTCCTGCATAGCAGTCAGGGCCACTAACCACTAGACCAACAGGACAGTCAAGAATTGGCGGCCTTATGGCATTCTGCAATCTCTTCCAGGCAATGTAATATGGATAGAGATAGCCTAGACACAAACTGGTATTGCACTTGGTTTTAAAATTAGTCGAACGGAAACACAGGGTATGTGCATAAAATATACCAAAATAAATAATAAAATACACAAATTCTGATCTGTTGTTGACATAATCTTACTACAAAATCAGTAGGCAATAGTAGTAGGACCCATTTAAGGCATTCCTCGACTCAAATCCATCTCAACTTAGGTTAGGCTTAGGGATTTTCAATAAATTAATAATGTTCAATATAGAAAGAAGAAAAAAAGAAAACATGTTTATTCTGCCTAAATAGACGCACAATTCATTACAAAAATACAAAAACAAAGTTCCCTGACAGGCCATAAGTGTATCTGGCATAACCGTGTTGCTCTATATGACCATAGACAACACAGTTGTCTAGATTATCTGTTTCATTTTGACGCCGGCCATAACCGAGACAAATATAAACAAAAATATGTTTTTTTTAGGTGGGAAATCACCGAACGATCCCCGCGTAGAGCTACCGACAGGAGGCGTCTGGACCCCCCAGGTTGGGCAGCAGCCGCTTGAGGACAGCCCCAAACTTTTAAAATAAGTTTCAGAAAACTAAAAAAAAAGTTATAAAAAAATACAACAAAAGGGTCCATTTCTTCCCAATAGAATTTATAACCACAGCGTAAAGACTCGTCCCCAAAATCGTGAGCCCATTAAATTTCATGATACCGTTTTTACGGTGCGACTTTTGACAGCACCCCTCATATAGTTTATTCTTTATGGCGAACTTCATCACTTAGATTACGTGTTACGTCTTTTTTATTCGATGCATTTATGAATAAGTCATTGTTTCTGAAGTGACGAGTTTTTATTGTTTTTGAATAGGGATAAAGTAATAGAATGCGCCATGTAGTTTAGGAAATATTCAAAACACAAATCTGCTAGCGGCTTCGCCGGCACGAAAGCAGATAATTGTCCCAAGTGGAACGTTAGGATACATAGATTCCTATGTGCTGTTCCATGTTATGTTCTAACCGTGTACCAAGTTTCATCGAAATTTGTTCAGCAGTTTGAGCGTGAAGAAGTAACAAACACACTCACATACTTTGGCCTAATATAAGTGTGATAACCTAAATAAAGTGTTGAGGGTATGTCTTTTCTATGGTATACCTACATTTGATATTCTGGGTCACTTTTGGAGTAACACGGAATTTACCGGACGTTCCTGTCAGATTTTTAACATCTTCCGAATTTAACCACAGAGATATTTTTTTACTCGTACGGTGGCTTCCAGGTCTTCATTGAACAACTCTTAAGGTCACCGCACACGGGCCAACGGCCACAACCACAAAATGCCGCCACCGGCATATTTCCTGTAGATTTCATACATTTATATGGATTCGCCGCACACGGTTGACGCCGGTGGCCGCCACATGCTACAAATCGCTGCTGCTCGCTTTTAGTGGCCCAAACCGGTTACTAAACGACGATACAAAACGCCGTCACACGCCACTTGCGCATTTAAACCTTCTTCGTCAGAGTGAATTATGATGCTGCACGTATGGATTAAAAAATAGCAGCCACCAGCCATAAGTGGTTGTCACGCGCTTCAGCTTCCTTTTTGGCCGCTTCTAGCTTCTCGTGGCGGAGTTTGTGGTTGTAGCAAGTGGCCCATATGCGGCGACACTTAGGCTGAGTTTAACCTCGTGTACCATATAAAGAAAAGCTGTTCAGCTGTTCTGTTTCGCTGTCATGGTTTCCAAATATCATACTAATATTATAAAGGCGAAAGATTTTAGTATGTTTGTTACTACTTTACGCTCAAACGGCTGAATGGATTTGGATGAAATAGCACATAGTATCATTTTTATACCAGCGGTATGTTCTTACGGAATAAATATAGTACGGTTGGCGCAATGGTTGAGCGATGTACTGCTGCGCTGCGTGTCGCGGGTTCCATTCCCGCACAGAACAAATATTTGTATGGCCCACAGATAATTGTTCCGATCCTGAGTGTCTTGTGTATGTGAGCTTACATGTTTGTACAGGAGTTATTCTTAGTGTGGAAAAGTTAAAAAAAAAACTCGGCAAGTGTGTCTTGGACTCACACACTGAGGATTACGTACAAACTTTCCTACGTAAATAGTTCAATATCCGAATGAAGTCTCGAAGATTTTTCCGAATCACAAAAGTGATTATTTTTTGTGACGTAGCAACAATTTTACTGATTTTCAAATTTATTCCTATATCTGTGCTATAAGACCTTGCTTTATGCTTTTCAGGATTTTAGGTCAACAGGAAGTAGGTACCCTATGAATTTTGATTCCCTTGAAAGTGTCGAAATATATACGTTTTTTGTTACATAGACGGCCGTATCATTTTTTTTTCGTTAACCTTGAAATTCGATTTTTTGCAGCTTCAGGGGACCGCAGATTTGAATACATGGTTTTGATTTCAACTTGATACCTCCACGCGTTCTCGAGATAAAGAGTCTTAACAGACACACAGACGGACTACAAAGTGATCCTATAAGGGTTCTGTTTTTTTCTTTTGAGTTACGGAACCCTAAAAGAATAATAATAAAAAATGTACTTTTACGCAGGCAAATCCATTGGCAGAAACAAGTCACATATAATACACGATAACAAGTCAAGTCCATGAATATCATTCATATCCTCTGGCAACAATTTTTTTTACAATAAGTGAATTCCATTCATCAGACACCCGATATAATGATTGTACAAACAATTAATATTACAAAAACATAATCTTTTCAACCTCGATATTTGTGAATACATACTTCCATTGTTTGTTTGAACAGTTAAAAATTTTCACAAACACTCGAACGGGCATTATTAGCTTGTTGCTCAAACTGTGAGTGTCTTGTTTAACTGAAATATTTCGTAAAATACATTGAAAAGTGGTGCATTTCAATTTAAACAGAATTTTGAAGTGTAGACATTCGTATCAGTTTAAAATTCTGGTAACGTTTCTGTTAAAAGCGTTCTAGTTTCATGCATCAGCTAGCGTTCAAACTATTTGCAGTTCGTAAAAGTGCAATCTCATTTTATTCCAATAATTCCCGATCGGGGAAAATTTAATAATCGTTGAAAATTTAAAACAGAAAATGAGACTTTACTTGGTGGTCTTGGTTATAGTGAGTATTGAAGCAAAAGAACAAACCAGCAAGTACTGTGACGTTGTTTCGACGGATCCAACGAGGCATTGCTACGTGAAGGAAACCTTGTCAACCGTCGCTCACAGTCCCAACCAACTATCAGTCGACAAAACTACCAACACTCTGTACTTTAGCTTTGATTTTGGACAAGGAGAGTATGTTCCCGCCATAATGCATATTGACAGCCGAAACCTTAGTGTCCTCAAAGGAGTTAAAGACGCATTTGCCATCGCCAATGATGCAACAACGGGGGAAATGTACTTCGGAGGAAGTCACGGCATCTACAAATATACCCCGATCAACAAAACTTTGCAGAGATTGAACATACCGAACCTGGACATCTGGTGGCTATACATCAAGAAGGATATTTACTTCATCAAGTTTCCAAGTCTTAGCGCTTACTATTATGCAAACAGAACAGTAAGAGCTGTGCCAGAACTAAAAGGAGATATAGTCCATCAATTTGTTCTGGATAAAGAAGATAATATTTTCTTCATAAATGGTACAGGTTTGTTTGGTATTAAACATGGTGATGATAAGCCTATCTTGCTAAGAGATCATCCAAGATTTTTGGGTATTGCGACGGATAACAATGGATACGTTCATGTATGCAGTGAAGATGGAATTTTTGTGGTCACCAAAATGGTTCAGAAAGTGAAAAAAGTTATCAACGTGCAAGGAGTGCTAGGTCTTACTTTTGATAGAGGAAATCATATAATTTATTCAGATTCTCATGAGATTGTTAGACTAGTTCCAATGGCAACAGAAAATTATTATGATAAAGTTCGTGGATTATAGAACAACTGTCTTGTATATATCTACTACTATTTTATGTTACATACTGCCACGTGCAATAAGATATACACTATTATACACTTCTGGAAACATCTATTGGCCCACCTTAGAGTTTAAGTTTTGATGGCCCCTACCGAAATATGATTGCTAGATTGAACAAAAACTGTTGATGCAGTTTTAAACCTGATACATTTTACCATCTTTTTCGATCGTATTGTTTTAAATTTGAATTCAGAATACCATACGACATGGAGCTACGCCTAACAAGTCGGATATGCGCCTTGTTAAAGGCAATTCATTTTTGAATAAAAAACATGTTTTATCAAATAAAGGTTTAATTTAATAACGCGTGTTGCCTCCATGGGCATCTACCACAGCTCTCATATGATTAGGCATAGAGTTTATCAACCGCTCTATGAAATTTTGAGGGATCATCTCCCATTCCTCTTCTATGGCAGTTTTCAACTCCTGCATCGTCTGGGCAACTGGCTGACGAGCCCTAACACGTCTTTTTAGCTCGTCCCACATGTGCTCAATGGGGTTCATGTCTGGGCTTCTGGCTGGCCAGACCATAACTGTGATGTTCACATTCCGAAGATATTCCCTGACGATGCCGGCCGCATTGGCTCTTGCATTATCATGCATAAAAGGAAATTTGGGCCCACATAGTCCGCGTATGGTATCACGTGAGGTTCTAAGCACTCACGAATCTACCTTTCAGCATTTAATGTTGGCAGCCGTGGTCCTGTAACAACCTCAAGTTGAGATTTGCCGCTCGCGGATATACCGCCCCAGACAGTCCATGAGCCACCGTCATAAGCAACCCTCTCTTCAAAGCAGCATTGTGCGAAACGCTCTCCCTTACGTCGGTAGACCTTCTTCCTTCCATCATTGCCATGTAACACAATTTTAGACTCATCAGAAAAGAGTACACGGCTCCAATCTTGCTGTGTCCAATTTAAATGACTGCGTGCGAAATGAAGGCGCGCTGTTCGGTGGGCTCGCGTTATTTTGGGCCCATTAGCTGGCTTGTGTGGTACCGCGTTCTTTTAACCTTCTCCGAACAGTTCGAGCGCTCACAGATACTCCGTGGAAGTCGCGAAGTTGGTTTTGTATCTCAATGGAGGTAAGGTGACGATTTCTCAAGCTGGTCGTCACGATGAATCGATCCTGCCTTTCAGTTGTGACCCGAAATCGTGGCCTTCCTTGGCGACGAACAAAGCCGCCAGTCTCTAGGTACCTCCGATAAACATTTCAGACCGCAGATCGACTTATATTAAGTTGAGCACTCACGTTTCTTTGGCTGTGTCCGGCCTGAATAAGTGCCACAGCTTGGGCGGCGACTTCAGGTGAAGTATCCATAGATTATTGATAGAACCTCACCTTAATGTTAAGAATAAGTAATGTTTGTTGCAAAACCAAAGATATCAATCACTTTTTCGAGAATTAAATCCAAGTAAACCAATAAAACCAAGTTTTCTTAGTATTCGATTGTTTGATATCAACAAACAGGCTCCAAATTGTCTTTTGTTTCTTTAAATTCTGTGTTCGAAATTCAAAAAAACACTATTTAATGAAATTGTGAATGTGCCAGGTTCAAAAGTGCATGAAAACTTTTTGCTCGACCTAATATAAAATTTTAGCTAGGACCAAACGAAACTGAAAATACAAGGTGGGCCAATAGATGTGTCCAGAAGTGTATATTGTCGCATTTGCTATTTTAACTTCTGCCATTTTACAAACATGTATACGACAATTCTAAATGAAATCTATTTAAAGGTTTCTTAATTTATTTGAAGGGTAGGTAACTAAAACTATTTGTCGTTCATTGATTTCTTGAATAGCAGAAGTTAAGACAGATAGAAAATGTGACAATGTTCATATTTTAATGCTCGTGACTGTTCATGTCGCTTCATCTAACAATGCAGTTTTACAAGGCCTTGTGGGCTCAGTAGCTAAGTGAGAAATAAACAACCTAAAGCAATGGAGAGTTTTATTTAGTATCCTTCCGAATAAAATTTGCTGCAATCTTTTAATGGTCTCCAAATATGGGCGGTTACAGAGGCTAAATACAGCAGTAGCTTGCAACAGACTGAGTTAATTTCTATTTACTTAATAACTTGAAAAGGGTAATCGAAGAGTTCATTGTGTCACATCTTCAAATTATAGAGCCTGGTCCCAACACCACGACGAAACCGCCACTAACAAAAGTCGCGTTGCCGCCACCGTAACATAACACGACATCGTACAACCCGGTGCCGTGAACCACGCCAAATACGCTGGCTACTCGAAAGTCAAAGATTCGCTAGACTGTCTGAAGCGCTGTATATTGATCACTCTCTTTTTACGAATTTACCAATTTTTTTAATAGTTGTTTCAAGGCACAACTCTACGCCATGACGTTGTACCGTGGCGTTACAGTGGGGCGCCGCGCTGCATCGGTGATATTTCATGCTGACAATGACAGACAGACTCTTATGTTTGAGGCGTCAGTGTTATCTTCATCGTAACTGAAATTGATAACAATCAATCTATCTAAATAAACAATGTTTACGCGTGTTTTATTAGCTTCGGGCAGTCCAATACATTCCGAACGCATTTCCGATTTAGGCTCTAATTGAATCTGTATAATTCATTGATCCTCTGAATAAGCAAACACAGTGTATTTGCGTGTTTCCCAGTAAACCCGGATATTAACCATGCCCTAGTAAACATAAACAGTTAGTGATACAAGTGATCAACATTGGTAATGTATTTTAGACCAATGTTTACGCACAAGTGTCGACGTGGTTATTTCACAGACGCTTCCAAATAAACATAGCTATTCACCAGACTGAGTCTGAGTCTCATATTGTGGAATTGTCTGTTTGTGTTTGTTTGGTGAAGGCTATCGACACTTGATTAAGACAGATGAAAAAAAGATTGCATGTAGTGGAGATAAGATTGTTGAAATGGATGTGTCAAGTAACGAGAATGAATGAAGTGAGAAATGAGCACATTACGGGAAGTTTGAAAATGATGCCAGTGATTGAAAAGTTGAATTGTTTATCTTGGTATGGGTATGTGAAGAGGAAGGATAAAACGCTTGTTACTAAAAGTGTTATGAATATACATGTGGATGGTTGGACAGAGAGTGAGGCCAAAGAAAAAGTGGATGGATTGTTCAGGAGTGAAGTAAAATAAAAGAGAATCAATGATAACGTTACTGCTGACAGGATAGGAAGGAAAAGCGTGTTGCCCCGAGCTCAAGTAATATAAGACAAGAGGAGAAAGATGGTGGTTGATCATGCTGAGTCGAGCTCATGTTGTGAAATTGTCTATAATGTTTGTTTGGTGAATGAAGGCTAGCGATACTTTAGAAATTAATTCAATGGTATTTCCGTGGAAGATGGGTAGACCTTTAGTGTGGGACGCTACCTGTGTCGACACTCTTGCGCCATCCCATCTTCCTAGCTCATCGTGCTGTGCTGGTGCTGCCGCTGCGGCTGCGGAGAACCTCAAGCGTCGAAAATATAACAACCTCGTCGGTAGTTATATTTTTGAGCCGTTTGGGGTTGAAACTCTTGGGCCGTGGGGTCCGAGTGCTCATACCCTTTTTAAAGAAATATCCAAACGCTTAGTTGACACTTCGCGTGACCCGAGGGCTGGCTTTTACCTTGGTCAGAGATTAAGCATTGCCATACAACGTGGCAATGCTGCCAGCCTTTTGGGCTCACTTCCAGTCGACAGCGATGCGGAGGAGTTTTATGACGCCATATTTTAGTTAGGAGTAGCCGTTAATGTATATATATAGTTTTAATTAGTTAAGTGTTTTTGTATATAATATTGTATGTATATAATTACATTTAAATAAATAATGGTAATTGATCTGAATGAAAATAGAATATGATGAATAATCACACTTGCTCTGTACGATATTTTGTCATAAATTAGATTAGTAAAAGGCTTGTGAGCTTCCTGGATAATTTTAATTTACATAATAATATACGAATAATTTTGATTTTAGGCTTACTTTAAATTCCTGCCATTTGTCTCATGGTACAACCTCTAGTCGGTACAATACATTTTGTTCTACCTTTCCTGCCAACCATCTTGCTATCTGGGATTCCCTTTTCTTTCGTATCATGTCTCCAGATCCAACCATAATTACATTAAACTGCTATCATAACGATGATATGAAGTACTGGAACAATTTGCCTGTTGCGGTCTTCCTGCCCGTATAATTCTTGTATAGCATAGCATAGCATAGTCGGCCTTATAATGTTCCCACTGTTGGGACTCAGGCCTCCTCTCTAGGAGAGGGAATGGGCCATAATCCACCACGCGGGCCCAGTGCGGATTGGTGGATGTCACATGTCTTCGAATTTTTGGTTCTAGGACATGCCGGTTTCCTCACGATGTTTCCTTCACCGTTTTGAGAGCAGTGGTGATGAAATAAATTACACAAAGTAATACGCCTGGCTGGGTTTGAACCCGCGACCTACAACTCGTAAGTCGGGGCCGTTACCACTCGGCCACCACTGCTCATTTCACTCTTCACATCTGCTCATTCTTGTATATGTGTTCCTTTGTGTGTGTGTATTTTCTGTTCGTGTTTCTGTCTGTACAATTTAAAGGCTAGAGTGAATAGGCTCTTAATAAACTAGTGCATTTCACCATCAACGATTGCATCATTCCTTACCATCAGGTAGGACTGCAGTCAAGCACTAGTTTCATTCATCATTTAAAGAACATTTTCTTGTAAAACAGAACCTAAGATAGTTTTTGTTTCACCTTTAGCCGTGATCTTAATATCATTTTATTCCCAATATTCTATTCCCAATTCTTTCCCTCATTACGCCAATATTTTAATCCAGCTAACCCTTTCAACTCTTCCTGTAGGTAGGTATGTTATTGAAGAAAGTACCTTATTTCATTGAAAGCACGGACATTGACAAGGAACTTTGTTAATTAAAAACCTGGGCATACCGTACGGTTCAATTTTCAATATATACAACACGAGATCAGTTGTTATGGAATGGGGTCACATAATGGCAGGGGTTTGACGAAGTCATTTTGGTTATATCGAAATTCTATTGAATCTACAGGTATGGAGACTGGTACATAAATATTATATCGGGGTAGTATGAAAATGTCCAGTTCTGATTCACTAATTTATAAAAGTCTGATCGTAAAGTCTAATATTCTTACATGTTCATATGTATTCCTTAATTTTTTTTTCTTCGTATCGCATTATTATTGTTATCGTTTTTTAAATGCTGTCCAAAATTTGACTTCCACAGTATTTAACCTATGGGGAAATTGAGTCGGTTTCGGATCATTAAACTAATACTATATGTCTGTATATATAAGTATACGTATATTTAAAATAGTATATAGTAAATAGATATGAAATATACGTAATATTAAAAAAATAACGTGAATTAGCAATTTACCACTATCTTTAACTCTCTTCGGGTAAGATTTGCTTATATTCGCTTTATCATCTTAAGCTATCGCAGGCTCACTTACAATCACCGTGTCCTTTTGGGGGCGATCAGTGGCAACTACCTTTCGCGCCGGGCCCAGCCCCCTTAGCCAAGTTACGATCGTTTCGTCGCATCGAAAGCCTCGAGTAGGCCATGCCTCCGATTCCCTTGTTCTGAAGTCATCTCAACGCTCAGTCACGCAAACGAAAAGATCGTAACTTGGCTAGGAGGGCTGGTACAGGCCATGGTTTGAAGGAATGCCCGGCGTACACCTCCTTCTGCGAAGCAGTAAATAATGTTAATGTAATGCTAGCGAAGGAGGCGAACACATGCGTGAGGGAGAGGCCCTTTCGCTTGGCCCAAGAGCGAGTAAAGTCATTGGATGATTTCCCACCTAAAAAAAAGGCCCACATCATATGTTACCAGCACTATATTCTCGTATATCACCAATTTGGTCAATTCTAACAATAGAAAGTTCTTGCAATTTTATTTTTGGCTTAATATTATTAATTTGTATTCTTAATCCTGGAAAGTAGCTCATTCGTTTCGGTCATGAGTCTGGGACTCAACCTTTTTCCTTGTGGTTCCAAAATAATAACAAAAAAATATATATACGTGGATGATATGAAATGATGATATGATATGAAATGATATTAACGCTTTAATTAAAAATTTGAAAAACTCCGGCAGTGTAGGTAATGATGGCATTTCTACCAAAGTAATTAAATATGTAGCAAATTGCATTAGTGGACATTTGAGCCATATTCTTAATCTGTGCATATCACATGGTACTTACCCAACCAACCTAAAAACAGCTGTGATTAAACCATTATTTAAAAAAAACAACAAGCAATGCATGGAGTCTTATAGACCTGTAGCGCTTGTGCCAGTAATATCAAAGGTATTTGAAAAATATATTTATATTCAAATCTTTAAGTATCTAGATAAAAAAAACATATTAACCGATGAACAGAAAGGCTTCCGGAAAAATAAAACCATCAATATGGCAATATATGACTTTTTGAACAATGTAATTACGAATGTTGACAAAAGAATACCAGTTTGCTCAATTTATTGTGACATGACACAAGCATTTGACTATGTCGATCACAATATCTTGCTCAATAAACTGGATGCGTACGGTATTAGAGGGAACATCCTCAGTCTAATAAATTCTTTTTTACGGAACAGGAAACAGTACGTTGAAGTAACAGACATAGATCCCAAAACTAAATGCCAACGAACCTATAAGTCTAGTCATCGTACAGTTGCTTATGGTGTACCCCAGGGCAGCGTCTTAGGCCCCCCGCTGTTTATACTGTACATAAATGATTTGCCAAAAGTAACAAATCACCCTATGTCATTGTTTGCTGATGACAGCACTGTGATCATTAAGAGTACTGTTGATCGGAACCACAACGACGTTGTCACTGAGACAATAAGCTCCATAGTGAAGTGGTTAGATAATAATAATCTTAAAATAAATATTGATAAGACGAAATTAATGATGTTTAGCCAACGTGCGAATCCCAATATGACAGTATACTATGACAATAAAATTATAACACAAGTAGAGACATCAAAATTCCTAGGTTTAACTATTGACAAAAAATTAGACTGGAAGTCACACACGGAGGAGCTAACTAAACGAATTAGCAAATCAGCCTATGCTCTATTTAAACTGACCCAAGTGATTAACGTCGATGCTTTAGTCACAGCATATCATGGTTTGGTGAGTTCAATATTGAGGTATGGTGTCATTTTCTGGGGTAACTCGACCAACAGGGAGATCGTTTTTAAAGCACAAAAAAGGTGCATTAGATCAATGTTCAGACTCCACAATTTAGATTCTTGTAAGCCATTCTTTATCAAATACAAATTATTGACATTTCCGTGTTTATATATTTTTGAGATAGCTGTATTTGTTAAGACCAATCCAGACCTGTTTACCAAAATATCGTTTTATAACACACGAACTCGACCACAGAACAATAACTTGTGCGTAAAAAGGTCACACACAGCGTTGATGCATAAAAGTGTTTTTTGTATGGCACCAATCATATATAACCACATACCTAGTTCAATTAAGGAGTTAAACATAATATTATTTAAGAAAAGGCTTAAATATTTGCTGTTGAGTAAAGCATATTATAGCATTTCGGGTTTTTTAACGGACAAAATTTAATGACTGTTTTTTGACCATAGTCGGTATACTGTGACATAATTATTACCATAAGTTCAATTCCGTTCGACATTTTTAACATTTTTTATTTTTTTGCACGTGACATTTTGTATTATTATAATTATTATTTTATTATTTTCTCTTTTTGTTTTTTAAATATTATTTGAATTTTGACATAGTAATGTTACACTTACCTACTATTGACATTTAAAATATTTTTCTTAGTTTTTGTTTTTAATTTTGTCAAAATCAATAATTATTACATTCCATTAATATTATGTTATTATTTTTTATGTCAATGATCTTTAAGAATATTTGTGCATTTTATCATATTGAATGTCCATAACCTCTACAAAGATTTGTACGCCTTCGGGCATAACATAGCGAGCTTGTAATTCCTTGTAACAACTATTTATTGTACCTGTGTTAACAAATCAATAAATGACTTATGACTTATGACTTGTGGAAGTTGGGACCGCGCTACCGTTCCAAAGAACCCCACGACCCATTCCTTTAGCTTTCTTAATTGATGTATGTGAAGGGAATATAAAATAGGTAATTCTGTTTTTTTTTTAAATCATCTTTTTTTATACTGTACCGTATTCAGGTACAACACTATAAAGATATTACGAACTTAATAGCGAAAAATGTTGACATATTTGTTTTTTTTTTAACCGACTTCTAAAAAAGGAGGAGGTTCTCAATTCGGATGTTTGTATTTTTTTTTTTTATGTTTGTTCGCGCATAACTTCGTCGCTTGCCAACCGATTTGAAAAATTCTTTGTTCGTTGGAAAGGGTATACTTCTCAAATGGTCCCATACTCACCAAATCGGGATCTGATGATGGAATCTTGGCGAAATCGAGGGAACTCCTCAAATATTATAAGCAACTATATAGTGATTTTGGTATTTTTATTGAGAACGTAAGCATTTACAGTCAAAAAGTAATATTTGATGAAGTGGAACTGATGAAGAAGACCAGAAATGGTCAACGGAACTTCTTACTCGCATATATATCACAATGAAGATAGTTAAGCGACTATGACAATACAAATGAATGAATGGTTCTTAATAGTTACGTTGAAAATGGTATCATCGAAGGGAACTGATGATAATTTGGAGCCGGAAGGTAGGCACTGGAACTCCGTAATTAATCAATGTAACCTAGCCGTGTTTGGGCTTATTAGAATTGTCATGAGATGCACTTTGGCTACAAGGTACTATCCGACTGATCTGATGATGGAGCCGGAAGGTGAAAGGTAGACACAGGAACTTCATAATAAAACAATGTAACCTAGCAGTGTTTGGATTCATTGGGATTATCATGAGAAATAGGCACTCTGTTTATAAGTGTATCGCAACTAAAAAGTGTGAAATAAAAAACTTTTTACAAAAAAATAATAACCGACTTCACTAAAAAACACTAAAAGGATCACAATAACTTTAATTTCGGAAGTCGGTGTTAAATAAGATACAAATAATACCGACAAACACCGACTTCCGAAATTAAAGTTATTGTGATCCTTTTAGTGTTTTTTAGTGAAGTCGGTTATTATTTTTTTGTAAAAAGTTTTTTATTCGTGTTGACAATAACAATGAAGTGAGTATCTTGTTCCGAAAGGAAGGCTTTGTCGCTCATCATCCTCTCTCCTCCTTCGTTTTCCTACCCATTCCTCTAGTCGGTACAGTGGATCACTGTTCAAGCTGTGCGCCTTTGGAAGTCTCTTCCGCAAACATTAAGGGAGCCCCTAGCCCCTCGTTGGAGGTCTTCAGGTTGTATATAGTATTTTATATGTATTGTTTGCTGTGTACGTATTTGAAGTTTATTTTAGATCTGATCTGTTTTTTTAACTTAGATTTATATAATTTATAAATAAAATTTCTTAGAAATATATTTTAGGTTTGCTGTAAGAAACCCGAAATGTAGGGTAAGCTAGCCTTTGTACATAAACTGTCCAATTTTTTTTAATAATTTGTTATTTTAATACAATAAAAAATATAAAAATAAGAATTAATGCTTCTGCTGTATCCTCATGAGACCTTAAATCTTCAAGACATTTTAGTATTAAATTAAGGCCACATTTTTCAAGCAACACCTTGATTTCTGAATAAAATAGAATAGAATCGTTTATTTCTTAGTACATGGTATATGAAGATATTAATATTAGATGGAAACACATATTAAGATCTTCTTTGCCGGTGTAGAAATATTAAAAGAGTATCTAATTTGCAAATTCACACAAATAAAGATCATACAAAATTAAGTTAAATTTAAAACAAAAAAGACCATAATGGGTCTTTTAGTTCTTCTCTTAAATGTCTTCAAAGGTTTTTTAATAGAAAGGCATCTTAGCTTCCTCGTCAATGTTGAAAGTTTCAGATTCACAAGTAGGAAATTCCATATATACTTAATTTTAGGGTTTCGTAACTTTGAGGTACGGAACCCTAAATAAATGGCCGTATCTTGTTTTTTCGTTAACTTAGAAGTTTGATTTTTTTGTCAGCTTCAAGGGACTACAGACCTGAGTATATGGCTTTAATTTCAACTCGATACCTCCACGCGTTCTCGAGATAAAGGGTCTTAACAGTCAGAGGGACAATAAAGTGATCCTATAAGGATTCCGTTTTTTTCGTTTGAGGTACGGAACCCTAAAAAATTATAAGCCAAGCAAAAATCAAAGAACATCAACCAGCGATTGTACACCATAACAAACAACTATTGAATCTCAATTCTTATTTCGCATAAAATACAACACAAATTTTTAATTAGTTTAAATACTAAAATGGTTTATTAGAAAAAGTCTTGTTATTATTTAAACAAAGTCTTTATAAATAATATTCATAAACAGGAAAGTTATTAGCATTTTCTTATATCCCAAAATATCACTCAATTTTTGGATACAGGCTATTGATTATGAACGAATGAATGGAGATCAAAATAGAAAAACAGTGTGCGTAGTATTTTCTAGTAGCAATTATTATGAATGATTGATTCAATTATGAATTTGCCAATAATAATTTTGGAATTTCGTTTTTTTAACTCTATAATGAAATAAATTATATTTAATTCTGCTATCAGTTTTAACATTAACAGCACCGACGTTTCGCAAACAGTTATCCAGCTGAATCGTGCTTAATCTGATTTGAAAAGCATTACCGGTTTGTGTTGCTATAATTAATTAACTGATAAATCGCTGTAATATTTGATAACAAACGTATTTAATAATAATAAAATGACCGTAACAATGGACAGATGAAGAGGGAAACGGAGGCCAAAGAAAAGATGGAGTGATATGAAAGAAAAGGGAATTAGTGGACAGAATGGAAGAGAAAAACGTGTTGCACCGACCCCGAATAACACGGGACAAAGGCGGAAGACGATAATCTAAAAAATGTTTTATGGACATTTTTAAAACTGGACAAATTGTGTTATCCACGCTCGAAAATTCTATTCTATTTACCACTTCGCCACTCCAATAAACGGAACACATAACTTCTAATGCCAAGTATTAAACCTAGCTAATCCCGACGAGTTGACTGGCTAGCCTTCATAAAATGGTGGCTCAAATAAATAACATTTTATATTAACGAGAGACGTGTAATTAAAGCACCATGAGTCCTTGCTTTGAGCCTTTTGTTGAGCTGTGCCCCTTTGCAGATGATACGTACTTAAATTATATGGTTTGGATACAAATTTTATTATTTTGAACTGTTACATTACGCTGGAAATACGGAAGTCATGAATATGTCCGGATCTCATCTCACTGGAGTTTATTAATCTAACTGACAAATATATAGATAACGAGGAAACCATATAATAAAAAAACATACAATTCGCGGCCTTATCGCACTCGACAATAGAGCACCATGTTGCGAGGAACTAAACGGTAATGTTTAATAATAATAATATTCCACAACTATCACACAACGCCGTCTAGTCCCAAGCTAAACAGAGCTTGTGTTATGGGTACTAGACAACTGATAAACATACTTATATATTTCTAAATACATACATATATAGATAAATTACACCCAGACACAGAACAAATGATCGTGCTCATCACACAAATATTTGTCCTGGGTGGGAATCGAACCCACGACCTCCGGCATAACAGTCAGGGCCACTGACCACTAGACCACTAGGCCTGTCTAAATTTGGCCGAATATTCAGTAGTTGTATATCCAGCTATCCAGTAGCAAGGTTGCCGGATGTCCAATATCCAATATGCGACCAATCAGCTATCTGCGTCATCTCTACTTTGAATGTGATTGCTACTTGCTTCAACTAGGTTATCCTGTAAATTTTGACTCCAACGGAAGAAAACCTTTTTGTAAATATCTTTTTAATCGTTCCAAATTTCAGCGCCGGGAATATTTGACAAGTAATTACAACTTGACTTCCGCACGGAAAATCTAAGATAAATGTATCCATTAACCAATTTCCCCATCAGAGAAACATTCGCCAGCGTCAGGTCACGTCTGCCGTCGATCCTTCTAAATCTAACTTCGTGTAATTCCGCGCAACTTCGTGCAACTCCGCGAAATAAGAGTAATTTCACGGGAGCGACGCGATACGCCAGCACCTTTGCAAATGGACCCAGAAATGGAACACGACAGCCATGTTCTTAGAAAGTCGCACGTATTCGGGGAGATTTGTGCGTGAACGAATTTGGATGGAAGTTTTGTATTATAAAAGTCAGGCCTAGTCTCAAAATGTGGCTGCTGCCAACAGCTTCGCCCGCGAGGAAGGAGAAAATTATCTCCAGGGAAAATAATTCCGGAATAAAAAATGTGCTATATGCTATTCCAGGATATAGTCTACCTATTTGCCAAATTTCATTAAAATCTATTTTGTCGTTCAAGCGTGAAAAAGAAAAACCCCATCTGGCATCTAGGTACTTAGTTATCTAAGGACCATGTGACAAATCGAGCTCATTATGCGACAGACTTAAGGTATATTATGCCTTTGTAAAGGATTCTGTTTATACTTAAGAATATCTATCTATCTATCTTACATTGTTACTATTGGATTATAGTTGGTTTATGGAAGGAGAAAAACATTTTTAGCTGAATAAGCCCATGGATTCCTCACAAAAATGAGTTTATATCTTAATATTTATTGAAGTACATGTCTATTCAAAGTCATCTCGTCTCTGTTTATTTATTTATTAAATTAGGTTCACCAAACGATTGTAACCACTGAATACAGCAACATAACACATATATTAAATTAAACTTCAGCGCAACAATCTCTTACTGCTAAACACCACTCGCATAAAACAATAAATTATAGTTTAAACTACAGCAAAACTTCATTAAAAAAAAAAAAACATTAAAATAATCAAAAATTCCAAAAATAAAACAAGAATTCACAAAAGTTCATAAAAAGTTTTAAAAATGCATATTCAAAATAATTATAGAAAATATTTTAAAAAAAGCGTAAGATAATCATAAACACTATTAAATTCATAAAAAAAGGATTATAAAAAAATCTTTTTTTTTCATAATGTTGGTAGATGAGCCTCATAATATTTTTGCCCACGGTTCTTTCTTGTCATCAATTTATTCACTCACTACGATTAGCAACTTTTCATCAAGAGCAGACTGTATAAAGTCAACAAAATGGGACGCATGCACCAATAGGTTTTTAAAGTAGACGTTTGCAAACGAACGAGAAGAGGGCGAGTATCAAACAATAGAAAAAAAAGAATATTATGTCCAATGGCGGGAAAAATGGCTATAGATAACAATGTTTTATGTCCGCCATGTTCAATTGTTCGGCTGTGTTACGCTGTCTGTGTAGTCATATTTTATTTCACGAATGGTTTTTTTAAACTAGTTTTTATTTTTGGGTGTAATGTCACATGGTTTATTTGTGATTTTTTTCGAGACTAAAACTATAGCTCACAGTGTACCACGATAATCTAACTTTCTTTTTATAAAAAAAGATACTTAAATATAATATTCTTAAACTTTCACATAATTAAATTTAATATTCAAAAATTTCATACTTAAACAAAAAATCCCTTTTCTTTTTTATAATTTTACGTCAGATATATTGTGAAAGTTTGTTATATTTATATTGTTTTACACGAGATAATATTTTAATTTATCTATAATACGTATGTCTTTTAAAATATATAAGTATGTTTATCAGTTGTCTAGTACTCATAACACAAGCTCTGCTTAGCCTGAGACTAGACGGCTTTCTGTGATTGTTGTGGAATATTATTATTATTATTAATTTGAAATAAGTGGAAAAATATGTATCAGGGGAAAAATTATTGCCTTACCCTTTATATTTTTTTTATTATTCCTGTGTAAAGTACTCAAATTAGTTTATCGGCTGAGGCCGGTATCAGAAGATACTAAAAAAATGGTGGCATGATTTTTTCATGTGCGACTTTTGAGGATTTTATGTACGTGGGAAACCATCAAATAACTTCACCCGTTCTGAGGGGAGTACCAGAGAGTGCCAGACTTTGTCCTACAGTGTTTTTAGTTGCCCTTTAAGAGGGCCATGGTAACTCCCTTGCTCTAAGAGGCCTCGTCAATCTAGCGTGGAACGCAACGCGTCGTCGATCCGGGTTTGGTTTTTATCAGACCGCCGTTCGCAAGCCCTACGGTGGTGGAAAGTTGCTCCGCAACTCCTGACACCCGAAGTATCTGTGGCCGGGACGTGAGGCTTGTCTCCACCTTACGGGTCCGGCCACGTCCTTTGATCCCATTACTGCTTCGCAGAAGAAGGTGACCGTCTCTTTTCATGATTAATTTATGGTATTACTAACCAAAATTTATAAATTTATGGCAGTTTTAAATGTTACAGAGAACACAGAACAGAAGTTGTTGGTATAATTACAGAATCTTACAAATAAGTTCGATGCGCGACGTGATAACGCAACAACGCGGCAACGATGAAAAAAATACCGGCCAATTAGGCCACATAAAGGGTTCCGTATTCTCCGTAACAAAAAATGGCAAGAAAATCACGTTTACTAAATGGGAGCCCCCTTAAAAATTTATTTTATTCTGTTTTTAGGATTTTTTGTTATAGCGGCAACAGAAATACATCATCCGTGAAAAATTCAACTGTCTAATTGTCACGGTTTATGAGATACAGCCTTGTGACAGACGGATAAACATACAGACAGATGAAGGGACTGCGGAGTTTTAGTAATGTAAAATTAAAAAAAAACATTATTTTAGAAATTATGTGAATGTGCTATGAAAAATTGTTGTCGCATCGTTGTCTCACTGTCGCGTCTTATAACTTGTTTTTAAATTGTGTGCCAAATAAATGATTTTTATCTTTCAAAGGACCTAGATACTTAAGCAACACATACTCAGACTACACATCAATAACGATTCCCAACAGCAAAGAGCAAAATTTCTGCAAAAAGAAAGCGAGGCATTACTGCATTAGGAGCTAATGGCACACGGGACGATGCATTACGAGCGAAATAAAGTCGCCGGCTTTTAAACGACTTCCATATACAGACGGCTACAGACTTCCATGTAGTCGTAGCTACAGACTTTCGTACTGATGTTGCTAGAAGCTTTCATGATGTGTGTCTTTAGGGAGATAAACAAAGCCTGACTAATGGGATAAATGTTATTTACGCTGAAAACCGGTTTTCGCATTATGCGTGAGGCCGCAGCTTTATGCTGAGCGTTCGGCCGTTTTGCGCGGATGTGACGCATATCTTTCCTATCAATTGATTGTTTGTTAGCTAGTTTTAAGATTGCGTCATTTCGCGTGAATAAACTGTTTTTTCTTTCTTTTCTTTCTTTACTTTGCTACTACTGTTTTAAGAAACATTTTTATACATCAATTTTTTCATCAATTTTAAACTAGTCTGGTGTTTCCTAGCTGACTACCTTGGGAACAAACATCGAAACAAACTCGGGGGTCAAAGTTCCTTTTAAAGTCTGTACAGGAAACATGTAATAGTCAAATCATATGAGAACCATGCAGATTGGTGTCTCAGCTGGTCTATTTTTTTTTCTTTTCCGGCAGGAGTGGGAAATGCTTATGAACGTCCAGGCTGTCTCACAGATGAGCCAGTCTGGGCAGTGTCAGACTCCTACTAACTAAAACCACACTCCTGCCTTACATTTAAACGGACATGAAGTCCTTGTTTGATTTATAATTTTTTTTTTTTCTGGGCAACACCACGTGCAAGTGGCGTCACTCCAAAGCATCTTTCACCGATCACAATAAATCCCGTCAGAATTTCAGGGTTAGGAGGCCACCAGCCCGAAGCGATACTCAAGCAACAATGACCCACATACGCATCAAAAATCAGAATCTCCCAACCTTTAACAAACATACATCCCACCGTCGCCGAAAATGCCGCATCGACAAACGGCCCCTCAACCCCAGAGATAATAAATATACTTAATACTATATAATATATACAAATATTAATAACCCTAAATACCATTCAATATATAATTATTATCAATAACTAGAACTTGTCTATTGAGAAAAGAACCCCACATATTTGAGTGGCAAGTCGAGTCATTTGTCAGTATTCGTGTAGAATAAATTGTTATTTTTTATGGAAAATAAGCTGATTACTTAACTGACCAAACCCACCTGTGTGGATCCATTCAGTAGTCCTTTATTTATTTAATCTTCAAGCAACGCAAGAAAACAAAGTCGGAATTAATGAATTCTTTACCAATCAACCTAGAATGGTAAAAAGAAAACATGGTAGATGTATGAAAAAGTAAAAGTTAATGTTAAAACTAGATTAACGTATATGCTATTATGCTATAAATATAGTAAGGGAAATAAAAGTAAGGGAACGAAGTTTTTGAGACGATACTTTTTTTTTAATTTGATGTAAACTTACTAGTTTAAGTACTCTTAACTGCGATCCCACCTGATGGTAAGCAGTGATGCAATTGTTGATGGTAAGGCGCACTAGTTTATTAAGAGCCTATTCACTGTAGCTTTGAAGACACCCAAATTATAATCGGATAGGAAGACCTCAGCAGGCAAAGTAGAAACTAATTCCGCATCTTCCACTTAAATGCGTAACGTCATGCTTTACGTTTCAGAACCTCGATAACTCTTTCTCTAGCAGACATCGGCCCTGCTGGGCCTCTACGGTTTTGCTGACATCTTATTAAGGTGTGCGTGACTGGCGATGGCTCGGGCCCGATTCTTGCCGAACGGCCAAACGGCGAGCTACCCGTTACTCGTCATCCGCAAACCTGCGACTAATTATCCTACCTATTTTTTTTTTAATAAAACTTGATTTCTATCAGATTACTCAGAAAGTATTGTGTTTTATTTTATGTCCATTAGGTTCTATTACCAACCACACTCTTACATCATCTCTTCATTAATGGCCACACTGTTACATATATTGTCTTTTAATCTGTCAATGTCACTCACAACAACTCGGCAAAACAGAAATCCTTCGGGTTCAACACAAGCAATTTCGCAACTATCATTGTGATCCCAGTAGATTTGTTTATACTGCTTCCAGAAATCCTAATGTCCATGAATAATGTTATCAATAAAACGAATAAATAGCCGTAGCTATTCCACGTATGATAAAAGACGTTTAAAATCATTTTTGAGATAAACAAGTAACAAGTGAATGACACATATTTGTTTATTGTTTTATGTAATTACGATCACTATGGCAATTGACATTCAGCTTTTAAAATGATTGAAATTGAACCTAGCCTTGAAGACACCTAAATTATAGTTGGACGGGAAGACCGCAGCAGGCAAATTGTTCCAGTTCTTCGATGTACGCCGTATAAACGACGAAGCGAAACGCTTAGTCCGGACCGTTGAAGTTTCAACAACGTAAGGGTGGATACTCGCCGTACGTCAGGTTGTCCGATGGTAGAAAGGAGATGGCGGAATCAAGTCAAGTTTTCCTTGTATTCTCAAAATACTATTAAAATATAGGTGTGTTATATAATTCCGAAAAGTGTAACCTCGAATAACACGTTCCCGTAAGTTCACTAATCCGAAACACTTAACAACGAATGCACGTTACCACGAAAAACTTCGAATCGAATAACACGTCCCCGTATGTCTACTAATAGGAAACTCTTTACAACGAATGCACGCGGCTACGAAAAACCTAACGCCACAGTCATGGAATCTCAAATAACCAAGTCTCTAATTCAACAATTCGAGTCAGTTAACAACAAATGCGCGCTTCTACGAATAACTTATCGCCGAAGCCACGCGACCCCGCGTAATTCATCGCGTAACTAATCTATCTATTAATTATCTAATAAAATCAATAATAATTTAAATAATAATAATTATAATTATTTTGAATTGTTGAATTAGAGACTTGGTTATTCGAGATTCCATGACTGTGGCGTTAGGTTTTTCGTAGCATTCGTTGTGAAGAGTTTATTAGTTTTATATATATATTTTATAGGTGTAATTTGGGACCACGGTCCCGAACCATACAGCACCACGACCCGGCTTGAAAGTGAAAGTTGAAAGTTTTTAAATACAAACAATAAAAATAAATTGATTTTAAAACTCAATTCAACTAAAGCTATTGGAGAAACGAAGTAATTTCACGTATCTAATAATGTGAGCGGCTTACGTCCGGCTAACGTGGTAACTAATCGGCTTAGATATTGAGTGGCGAGTCGATCGAAAAGGCTACGACGACTGGAGCTAGGGGTGAAGCTGGGGCTGGAGCTAGTTGTCCGTTTATTATATTATATAAGTTAAAGTTACGACCCTACTATGAACGCCCTCGGCTTGCAATAGAGCACACCTATTCAATGGGGATTATTAGCAGTCGATTGCATTTACTTTAAAAATATTGAATCGAAGATGAACTTTATCTAGTTCCGTCTTAGATAGAGAACAAACACAAATATAACTTTACTAAGTTATAACCGTCAGATGGCCGTTGGGGCCGAAAGGTTCTGGAGTGGCGACCGCGTACCGGAAGACGCAGTGTTGGAAGGCCCCCTACAAGGTGGACTGATGACCTGGTGAAGGTTGCGGGAATCCGATGGATGCAAGACGCACAGGACCGTTCTTTGTGGCGACATTTGGGGGAGACCTATGTCCAGCAGTGGACGTCTATCGGCTGAAATGATGATGAATGATGAAGTTATAACCATTTAAATCATCAATACAACCCTCTCAGTTCGTGGCAGGCAGCCGCACGCGCGAGATAACGGCAAGCAATGTGTAGCTCGCCGTCCGAGCCCAAGTCGTCGAAGACGCGTAGTGTTTCACGCGAGCCTCAAGGAAATGTCAGCAACCGTAGAGGCCCAGCAGGGTCGAAGCCTACTGAGGCTATGGCCCATGGGTGATGCGAAAGAGAACCCCGGGGCCCATGAAAGCAAAGAAGGAACAGCAGTGGGTTTAAGTCAGTAAAAATCAGACACGAAGGGCAGGAAATGTCATTAGATGATTTCCAACCTAAAAAAACCCTTTCAGTTCAGCTAACCCTATTAAATAATTATTTCATGATGAAATAGCTATTCAATAGGGTTACACGAGATCTCAGTTCGTGAAAGGATTAATTTAATTTAAATTATTTATAATTCCGTCAATAAATACTTGTTACGTTTGTAAATCAAATTTTAATAAATATACACCACTAATTTTCAATTAATACATATACTCAATGGTCTTATCAGAAAAGGTCTTGTTATTATTTAAGTAAAGTCTCAATGCTCAGTATTCATAAACAGCAAAGTTATTAGCGTTTGTTTATATCCCAAATTGTCACTAAATTTATGGAAATATTGTACAGGCTACTGATTATGAATGAATAAATGACGACTAAAATACGCGCCGACCCCAAATAACACGGGACAAGGGCGGGAAGATGATGATGATGAAATGACGACCAAAATAAAAAAAAAACACTGCGCCTAGTATTTTCTAGTAGCAATTGTTATGAATGACTGATTTAATTATGAATTTACCAATTATTTCAAATTTTCGTGGACAATATATATATATATATATATTTCTTTTTTTTTACTTTTTACTACAAAAATATGATCAGTAACGGGTACGGATAGAGCATGATTTTTTTTGTACTAATTTAAAAATAGGTTTGTGAAACCTGTCACTGACCTGCAAAAAAACAAAAGAAAAATGGAATTTCACGGGTTCTGGAGCATTTTTTATTTATTTGTTACTACATAATGGTGGTATATATAGCAAATATTTAGAATACAACAATTGTAACCATACAGTTAATAAACCCTGCCTCTCAAACAATTCTTATTACCTTAATAGGCAGAACCTGGAAAGGTAAAAAGATAAACGACTAAATATAACCCGAAGAATCGCCAAACTTAAGTGGCAGCCGGCAGGGCACATTGTTCGCTGAACAGATGGTCGATGAGGACGAAAGGTTCTGGAGTAGCGACAACGTATCAGAAGACGCAGCAACGGAAGGCCTCCAACAAGGTGGACCGATGACCTGCTGAGGGTCATGGATGTGAGACGCACAGGACCGGTCGTTATGGCTACACTTGGGGGAGACCTATCTCCAACAGTGGACGTCTTTCAGCTGAAATGTTGATGATGAAACGACTAGTGTAAAACAATATGTTCCAGAATAATGCATCCATTGTCAGTTTAAGATTAAAGAACCAATAATGCGTTTTTATACACTTCAATGGCCGAGAAATGCAGTAGTTAACTTGATTAACAGTCGTTCTTATTTCTCTGTGGCTTTTTTAAAATACTTTTAGCGTTTAATCCGATGTCGAGCTCTTATTTCTTTGTCTCTATATTTTTATTTTCCGTTCCAGAACGCTATTTGCAAATAGAATTATCACTTACTAACTTTTGCACGTGGCTTTGACCGCGTGGATAAAATATGGCGCTAAAGAATAAAGCAGCTTTCCATCGGTGAAAAAAATTTAGCAATTGGACCACTACTTTCAGAGATTACCGTCAACAAACAAAAAAAACACTAAAACGTCTACGATTTAAATGTGGCCTAAAACCTGATGAGTCATTTGATCGACTTCAAATTGCTTTTATAGACGAAGGGCCTTCAAAAGCAACCATTTACTGCTGGTATAGTGAGTTTAAGCGTGGTCGCCTTACTTTGGGGATGAACAAAGGAGTGGTCGTCCTACGACGGCTGTCACGGAAGAAAGTGTGCTGGCAGTAAAAAAAATGATTCAAGTAAACAGGAGAAATACATACGAAGAGATTCAGCATACACTGCAGATTAGTTCGGCAAGCGTTCACAAGATTATTATTCGTACACGAGCACCTTCGCGTGAGGAGGATAGTTTGCCCCTGGGTGCCGCACAACCTCACCGAAGCGAATGTGGAGTGGTTCCGTAATATGATTCAAAAATTTGAAGCAGGCTCGTTTTGGCACGTTTACAACTTTGTGACACGCGACGAATCCTGGATTTATCAATACGATCTAGAAACAAAGCGTCAGTCGACAGTTTGGCTGTTTTAAAATGAACCAACGCCTACGAAAGTAAAGCGATCGAGAAGCGCAGAAAAAAATATTGTTAATTCTTCACTTTGAAGAAACTAGCGATCAAAATTTTCGGGGGGTTTTTAATTTCATTACGAGACCAAAGCAGCATAAACGCCGAATGGTATACCACAAATTGCCTGCCAGAAGTTTTATCTGCAATAAGCAACAAGCGTCCAAACACCGGGCTCCGCGGGGTACTGCTTCACCATGACAACACGCACGCGCATTCAACGCTCAAAACGAGGGACTTCTTGGACACCACACCGGTCAGATTCTTGAGGCACCCTCCTTACAGTCTTGATCTGGCACCGCGTGACTTCTTTTTATTCCATAAAATAAAAAATCAGCTGAAAGGGATACAGTTTTCATCGCCGAAAGACGCGCTAACAGCATTCGAGAAGGCCATGGAAGAGGTGTCTTTTTTTTTTTTTTTTAATTGATATAAACCAGTGCTTGACTGCGATCCCACCTGATGGTAAGCGGAGATGCAATCATTGATGGTCAGGCGCACTAGTTTATTAAGAGCCTATTCACTCTAGCCTTGAAGACACCTATATTATAGTTGGACGGAAAGACCGCAGCAGGCAGATTGTTCCAGTGTCTGCAGCAGACTGGAATTTTTTTTTTCGAAAATTGGTTCAGACGCATGAAACTCCGCATGGAGGCTGGTGGATAGTTCTTTGAAAAGATTTAATCAAAATTATCCATAGAAGTTAGTTTTTCAATTTCTCAAAACTTTCTGAGTGTCCCACGTATTTACGTTTAAAATAAATCGGCGCAATGTTATCACAGCACAAACTATACATATGCATAAATGTGATTTGAGTCACTGCACTGTGGTAAATAATTTCCGCCTAACGTCCGAGCCTGGCGGTCGCACGGTATCAAAGGGAATAGAAATCCCGTTGCTTTTACCTACTTTTATTTAGATTAAGTTTTAGTGCGAGTTTTGGTGGGATTTCTTCGTATGAAATTCAGTGGCTGTTTTAATTATTCGCAAATTGATTCCAAGTGGATGTTGTGATATAAAATTGGTATAGTTTTGTATCTCAAGTGTCTGCGCAACTGGACAATAAGTCAAATCATTGAAACATCAAGGCGCGATCTTGGTAAAGTGGAGCTGAGAATTTTATAAGTCTTGTATTGTAGTTTTGGCTACCTCAGCAAAGTTTGCCGAGAAGGCTGACTCGATACATTTGCTGCCAAATACTACAAAACAATACATCATGTTGCACTCACATTCTAATGGTAAACCAATTAAATATTTATACGAAGACATGGCTTAAAGAACTTAGTATCCAAGCCAAAAACGTTAACAAAAAAAGAAAAGTTTTAGTACAGAAATTATGAGCTAGTTTTCTTCCTTGAGTCGGTACGGTGATTTTTTTTAGGTGGGAAAATGATCCAATGACAACTCCCGATCTTTTGTGTCAGACTCTTACTGACTAAAAACCCACACCTGTTCGTTCGCTGTCTTTCATACCAGGGCCGAGTTTTTTTTTCAGAAGCAAACCCTTGGCCCCAGTAGGCTCGACCCTGCTGGACCCCTACGCTTTGCTGACATTTCCTTGAGGCGCACGTGGAACAGTACGCGTCGTCGATGACTTGGGCTCGGTCCGAACGGTTACCAGACGGTCAGACGGCGAGCTACCCATTGTTCGTCGTCCGCAAGCCCGCGCCTACGGTGGCCGGCAATCGGGATCGGGATCCCGGCGGCTGGGGCGTGAGGGCCGCTCCTTCGCACGTGTACATGCGGCCTCCTCTTTTGCTAGCATTACTGCTTCGAAGAAGGAGGCGACCGCATGCCACTCCTCCTCGCTTCGGACCATGGCCTGTACCAAAGGCGAGAGAGATCGTTAGCACCGAACGCCCCCAAAAGGACACGGTAATGATTCTAAGTGGGCCCTACTACGGCCACGTACTATTGCACTCTATTTTATTGCATGTTACCTTTAGCATAATACCAGTGTAAACAATTGTTGGTGAACCAATAAATAAATTAAAATAAATAAACTTCCGATTTCAACAACACTATCGATCGACCCAAAAGCGATAGTGTGTCAAAGAACTCATATTTCTTCTTTCTACTCGTATCTGGAAAGCCTATCCGTGGGGTATATAAGTCCCCAATTTATTCCCCGTCGACACAGTCTATGTGCTCCGTCGTTTTTCATTTTAACACCGATTCCCACTTCCATACGATCGGGCCTCTGCTATGACTTAGCGTGACAATTTAGCTGGCTTTTTTACCAGCTCTTCATGCAAATTGCTTACATAATTTTGAGTGTAGCGAGTCTTAAAATAACGGTTATTGTTTTGATCCCAGTGGAGTTAACTTTAACTTTCTGCTATATATATTTTTTTAGATGGAACTTTATTCTTCTAAAGGCTGCCATCCGATTCTACAGAACCCTAGTTTTAGAAGAGCCTCCTAGTAGAGGTACACTTATACGTAGAAGTCATAAAGTAACTGAAAATAAATGATTAATAATAATAATAATATTCCACAACTTTCACACAACACCGTCCAGTCTCAAGCTAAGCAGAGGTTGTGTTATAAGTACTAAACAACTGATAAACATACTTATATATTTCTAAATACATACATATTTGCACAGGTTCTCACCGGACACTGTAAGTTCGGGAGGTTCCTGCACCGGATTCGTGCGGAAACGACGCCCGAGTGTCGCCACTGTGTGGACCGCCCGGAGGACACGATAGAGCACACGGTGGAGGTGTGCCCCGCTTGGGCAGAGCAACGCCGTGTCCTCGTGGGGGCAATCGGCGGCGGCGACCTCTCGCGCCGGGCTTTGGTTCAGGCCATAGTCCGGAGCGAGGAGGAGTGGCAGGCGGTCGCCTCCTTCTGCGAAGCAGTAATGCTAGCAAAGGAGGCGGCCGATCGCTTGAGGCAACGGTCCTTACACTCCAACCGCCGCCGGGATTCCGATCCCGATTTCCGGCCACCGTAGGCGCGGGCTTGCAGACGGCGAGCAATGGGTGGCTCGCCGTCCGACCGTCCGGTAATCGTCCGGACCGAGCCCAAGTCGTCGACGGCGCGTACTGTTCCACGCGCGCCTCAAGGAGATGTCAGCAAATCGTAGGGGCCCAGCAGGGTCGAAGCCTACTGGGGCCACGGGTAGTGTGAAAGCGGAACCCGGGGCCCTGGGACGAAGGCAACGAAAGAACAGGAGTGGGTTTTTAGTCAGTAAGAGTCTGACACTATCTCCCGTTCCGCCCAAGAGCGGGGATGTTATAAGATGATTTTCCCACCCAAAAAAAAAAAATACATACGTATTATAGATAAATTACGACCCTGGGACGAAGGCAAAGAAGGAACAGGAGTGGGTTTTTAGTCAGTAAAAGTCTGACACTATCTCCCGCTCCGCCCAAGAGCGGGATTTGTCATAAGATGATTTTCCCACCCAATGAAAAAAAACGCAGATACAGAACAAATGTTCGTGTTCACCACACAAACATTTGTCCTGGGTGAGAATCGAACCCACGACCTTCGGCATAGCAGTTAGGGCCTCTAACCACTAGACCAACAGGCCAGTCAAATATTAAAATATATATATATTTAAAAGAGTAACCAATCAGAGTCCAAGCTATCGGTGGTCAGAGCACATAAGAGAGAAGCCTCCGAAAAATAAGTGTCGTGTCCAGGAGTACCGCCTTCTGAATTAAGCCTTTGATCCTACTGCCTATCGAGAGCCTCCTTAATATAGCATCTATCGCCAGTCTTATATTTGGTTTACAAAGCAATGCACACGACGAAGATGATAATTATAATATATGTTACTAGCTTCAGTCAACGGCTTCGCCTGCGAGTAATTAGTTTTCTCTATACAAACTACAGACCACCCCTCATGCTCCTAAAGAGGTGAATTTTAGAAATTCTTATTCTATGTCTCCCTCCCTCCCTCATTGCGTCGTATTCCTCAATGCTGAGGGTCGTCACCTCCCTGCTTCATCACTTTAACTTTTATGATATTCCTCCATCTGTTTTTATCTCTGGCGGTGTGAAGGGCATTGCATACCGTAGAGTCAAGAGCAACATCATCATCTTCCTGCCCTTGTCCCGTGTTATTTGGGGTCGGCGCAACACGTTTTTTTCTTCCACTCTGCCCTGTTACTCGTCATGCTATCACTAACTTCCTTTTCTTTCATATCACTCTTCACACAATCCATCCATCTTTTCTTTGGTCTCCCTCTCCCTCTCCATGCGGATATTTTCGGACCAACGTATTGGGATGCGCCCGCGGGGTCTTTTCCCATCGAATTTACTGGTCACAATGAGCCTTTCAATAAAAGGGAAGGTCAATGGAAAGGGCTATGCTCGGAGTTTCCTTGCGAGATCGAATCAGGAATGAGGATATCCGCAGGAGAACCAAGGTCACCGACATAGCACGAAGAATCGCCAAACTTAAGTGGCAATGGGCAGGGCACATTGCTCGCAGAACGGATGGCCGTTGGGGACGAAAGGTTCTGGAATGGCGACCACGTACCGGAAGACGTAGCGTTGGAAGGCCTCCTACAAGGTGGGCCGATGACCTGGTAACGGTTGCAGGAGTACGATGGATGCGAGACGCACAGGACCGTTCATTGTGGCGGCACTTGGGGGAGGCCTATGTCCAGCAGTGGACGTCTTTCGGCTGAAATGATGATGATGATGATGAATGAGCCTTTCGAGGTTGCCACTGTTTTTCCTTGCAACATGGCCGAAGTATTGCTGAACCTTACGAAGACACTCGGACGACAGCTGTGAGGACATTATTATTATTCTTTGTAAACATCATAAAAGTTACCTCTGAGAGTTTCTTTGCTTTACAATTTACTCTTTAATCCTTCGACTCCTTTTTATCATAAAGAATGCTTTCAGTTCCTCTGTGACACACATTCTAGGTCCTTGAGGTCATCGAAAAATCTAAAACTAGTAGCATAGCATAGCATAACATAGTCGGCCTTATAATATTCCCACTGTTGGGACTCAGGCCTCCTCTCTAGGAGAGGGAATGGGCCGTAATCCACCACGCGGGCCCAGTGCGGGTTGGTGGATGTCACGTCTTCGAATTTTTGGTTCTAGGACATGCCGGTTTCCTCACGATGTTTTCCTTCACCTTTTTGAGAGCAGTGGTGATGAAATAAATTACACAAAGTCTGGCTGGGTTTGAACCCGCGACTTACAACTTGTCGGGGCCGTTACCACTCGGCCAACCCTGCTCTCTAAAACTAGTATTCATATCCATTCCACTTCGTTCTTTGATAGATCTTTTACGTTACAAGCAGCTCGTTTGTGGACTGATTACCCATAGAAGTGAGGCGAGCCCAAACGCTACCTACGTTCAAAAAAAAGGTGCAGAAGCATTATCTATCACTTTAGTTTTTTCTTCTCCTTTCTTAATTGTAATTAATATTGATATTTATTAGTATATTACTTGCTTTTTTCTATATTTATGTATTATATTTTTAAGTATTATTATTTTTTAATTATTTTTTTTACATTTTTGCATTATTCTCTATATTGTTGTACACTGACAGCCCGAAATCTTTTCCTTTCGTTCAGTCCATCTAGAGGTTGTCTGGTAGATATTGCCCTGTGCAATAAGACCGCCTATTGCACACTTATTTATATAAATGTGTGTCCTGTATTATGTGAATGTGTGCAATAAAGTTATATAATAATAATAAAAGTAGCCTCTGAGAAAAATTTCAGCGTTCTAGTTCCAAGGGCTTAGGCTGGGCATTTATAAGTCAGTAAGTAAATCAGAACTCTGTTTTTTATATGTTTTACTAGTTTTTACTTATGGCTTCACATGCGTACATAAAATATAGCCTATATCACTCAAGAATAAAGCAGCTTTCTATCGGTGAAAAAAAAATTAGCAATCGGACTAGTACTTTCAGAGATTACCTCCTACAAACAAACTAACTTCATCTCATATATAAAATTCTCGTGTCACAGTTTTCGTTGCCATACTCCTCCGAAACGGCTTGACCGATTTTGATGAAATTTTTTGTGCTTATCCGGTATCTATGAGAATCGGACAACATCTCTGTTTTTTGTTTTAATTTTAGATATTTTTTTTTTATATACATAGCAAAACAACGTTTGCCGGGTCAGCTAGTCTCTTTATAATATTAGTGTAGATTTAGATATACACTATTTTAACTCAAGGTAGTGAGTGAATAAACAGTGTTAAATTAAATTTAATAATAAGAATGGCAGAAGAAGAGTGTGTGAAGAGCAGTGGTGGCCGAGTGAGCAGTGGTGGCCGAGTGGTAACGGCCCCGACTTACGAGTTGTAGGTCGCGGGTTCAAACCCAGCCAGGCGCATTACTTTGTGTAATTTATTTCATCACCACTGCTCTCAAAACGGTGAAGGAAAACATCGTGAGGAAACCGGCATGTACTAGAACCTAAAATTCGAAGACATGTGACATCCACCAACACGAACTGGGCCCGCGTGGTGGATTACGGCCCATTCCCTCTCCTAGAGAGGAGGCCTGAGTCCCAACAGTTATGTAATAAGAATGCTCTTCCCAACCTTTCTATCGTCAATCTGAGTATGGTTTAGAATAAAATATAATATAATCGAAAATCGTTTATTTGTCCAACGCAAAATTTGATAAAAAAGCAATGCTAGATAACACCGGAACACTCTGTTGCTGTTCGAAAATTTTGACATTAACTCAAATATTCCAAAAAACTTGTTCCAGTCTATATATGTTTTGCGCGGGCTTGCGGACGGCGAGTAATGGGTGGCTCGCCGTCCGACCGTCCGGTAACCAAGCCCAAGTCGTCGACGGCGCATGCTGTTCCACGCGCGCCTCATGCAGATGTCAGCAACTGTAGGGGCCCAGCAGGGCCGAAGCCTACTGGGGCCACGGGTAGTGTGAAAGCGAAGCCCGGGGCCCCGGGATGAAGGCAAAGAAGGAACAGGAGTGGGTTTTTAGTCAGTAAAAGTCTGACACTATCTCCCGCTTCGCCCAAGGGCGGGATTTGTCATTAGATGATTTTCCCACCTAAAAAAAAATTAAAAAAAAAAGTCTATATATGTTTTATTAAAATCCGCAAAAGTTTTTTGAATAAGTTTTATCATTTAAAATCTTGATTAAATGTCCTAGGTATCTTTAGTTATATTTTCTTTATTTTAAGAGATACATTATAAAAGGCCAAATTTCTCGCAAAATAGTAGATTTTGCAGAGGTGTTTACTGGATAAGTCTTAGACAAATCTATGATTAGATTTCAATAGAAACCTTGAAAAAAAAAACCGGAATAAGATTTTCGCCAGAATATACAACCTTATTTTTAGTATATGTGAAACCTGAATATTATTTGTTTAAAATCAATAACTGAATCGATTCCTTTAATTTTTACACCATGTTATATTTTTCCCCAAAAATATTTAAAAAAAGGTCGCAAGTTGGACACCACCGACACTAAGTACAACACAGGTCAGCTGCTGCTGGGTGCGGGAGCAAAACAACGCCTCAGTCACCCGGATGGCCCGGTGACCATGTACTTGTGCGGTCAAACAGGTAACATAACAAGTTTGTAACTTTGTAATTTTTCATAATGCAGTTATTAAATTTTGTACATAGATTTTTACATAAAAATACTAGACACGTGTTTCAACAAAAAGACTAGTCTGAAACCTATCTTACCTCTCTACTTGTATAGAATATGTCTGAGAGAGATTAATAAAGATGCAATATTGTAATAAAACCCATTAATAAAAGAGGGGAAGACCTGGTGACCTGAAAGACAGGCCAAAAGCCTACCTTAGGCACCAGTCTTCCACAGTATGAACGCAATTATTGTCATTGTCTTAGTTTTGTAATTGCTGTGATACTGTGGTGAGAAAATAAACGAATTATTATTATTATTATCAAAGGTTTATGTGACAAAGTGGTGGTAGCCAGCTCGCTCACAGCTTGTTATACTATAACTAATGTTGTATATATTTTTATATATTATCGTATCTTAATCATGTGTGTTAGACTAAAGGTCGCCGCACACGGGCCACCGACCACAATTATTAAATTACGCCACTGGTATATTTCCTATAGTTCACATACATTTTATATGGATTCACCACACACAGTTGCCACCGGTGGCCGCCACACGCTACAAATCGCCGCTGCTTGCTTCTTGTGGCCCGCACTGGCCACTAAACGCTGATACAAAACGCCGTCACACGCCATTCGTGCATTAAAACCTTCTCCGTCAGAGTCCATTATGATACTGCGCATATGGGTCAAAAAAAGTAGCAGCCACCGGCTACAAG
Organism: Mythimna vitellina; assembly: GCA_949316375.1. Lineage (NCBI taxonomy): Eukaryota > Metazoa > Arthropoda > Insecta > Lepidoptera > Noctuidae > Mythimna > Mythimna vitellina. Next base: position 1,757,758 of record OX438699.1, on the reverse strand, counting down.
TGGCTGTCGCGGGCTTCTGCTTCTTTCCTTCCTTCTAGCTTCTCGTGTGTTTGTGGCTGTGGCATGTGGCCCATGTACAGCGACACTAAGCAAACAGATTCATTTTTAAATAAAATCAAAATCATCATCATCATCTTCCTGCCCTTGTCCCGTGTTATTTGGGGTCGGCGCAACACGTTTTTTTCTTCGACTCTGCCCTGTCACTCGTCATGCTATCACTAACTTCCTTTTCTTTCATATCACTCTTCACACAATCCATCCATCTTTTCTTTGGTCTCCGTCTCCTTCTCCATCCATCCACATGTAAACTCATAACTCTTTTCGTAACATGCGTCTCATCCCTCCTCTTCACATGACCATACCAAGACAAACGATTCCCTTTCAACTTTTCAGACACTGGTGCCACTTTCAAACTTCCCCTAATATATTCATTTCTCACTTTATCCATTCTCGTCACACCACACATCCATCTTAACATTCTCATCTCCGCTACATGCAATCTTTTTTCATCCGTCTTTTTCACAGCCCAACATTCTGATCCATACAGTATGACAGGCCTTATCATGGACTTGTAGATTTTACCCTTCAACTTGAGGGGCATCCGCGGGTCACAAGTTGTTCCCGTGACCTGTCGCCATTTCATCCATCCTACGTTGATCCGATGTGTTACGTCCCGGTCTACCTCACCATCCCCTTGGATGAGTGACCCGAGGTACCGAAAGTCAGAGCAGATCGGTATGGGCGTTTCAGCGAGAGCTAAAGGCACTGGATTGGAGAGACCGCTGAAATCGCAGAACATGTATTCCGTTTTGGTTCTACTCAATTTGAGGCCAACACTCTCCAGTCTGTGCCACCATACCTCCAATCTATTCTGGACCTCTAGGCCACTCTCGGCAACCAACGCAATATCATCGGCAAACAACATACACCAGGGAGCCTCTTCCTGAATGTCCGACGTCAGAGCGTCCATTATTATCAGGAAGAGGTAAGGGCTGAGAGCTGACCCTTGATGTAGGTCGACAGCCACATTGAAGCTGCCAGTGGTGCCTACTGTAGACCGGACTTGGGTACTGCATCGACTGTACATCGCTCGGATCAACTGCACATACTTCCCAGGCACACCTTTCTCCTTAAGGGCCCACCACAGAACCTCACGAGGTACCCGGTCGTATGCCTTTTCGAGGTCAATGAATACCATGTGTAAGTTTTTATGCGCACCTCTGTATTTCTCGCATAGCTGGCGTACAGCAAAAATGGCATCCGTTGTACCCCGACCAGGCATAATACCGAATTGGTTCTTCTCTCAGCCTCCTTTCAATAACTTTCTCCCAGGCTTTCATAGTATGTGACATTAGCTTTATTCCTCTATAATTGTTGCACTCAAGCACATCACCTTTGTTTTTAAAAATCGGCACCAAAGAGCTATTGCACCACTCATCAGGTATGGCTTCTTCCAGCAACAACTTATTGAAGTACAAAGCTAACCTCGTCCATCCATCCACTCGCAATAACTTCCACACTTCAACTGGTATTCCATCTGGACCAATGGCTTTACCATTCCTCATTCCATTTACTGCTATTCTGACTTCATCCATATTAACCATTCTCACTAATCTCACATTCACTGGTTTATTTTCTAACACCCCACTCCAATTATTTTCCTCATTCATCAGTCTTTCAAAATATTCTTTCCACCTCTTTCTGATTTTTTTATCATCCGATAGAACTAAAAAAAATAAAATCAAAATATGAAACTGTAACATATTATGACAATATATTATAAAATTTTAAACCACAAATTTTATTACTCAAAGCGATGTCCGTTTAAGTTTTCAAAGATTAAAACAATCAACACAAAATAGATAAAACTATAACGTCAAACGTAGAATGTGTTGAAATGATTACGTACAAGCTTTTAAAATATTTTATGTATTCTTCAATTCTACAATTTTTTTTAATGATATTAGCCGGTACTTGACTGCGATCCCACCTGTTGCACTAGTTTATTAGGAGTCTATTCACTCTAGCCTTGCATAAGCATATAAGCATAATCAGACTTTTAATGTTTCCACTGCTAGGACTCAGGCCTCCTCTTTCTAGGAGAGGGAATGGACCGTAATCCACCACGCGAGCCCAGTGCGGATTGGTGAATGTTACATGTCTTAGAATTTTTGGTTCTAGGACATGCCGGTTTCCTCACGATATTTTCCTTGACCGTTTTGAGAGCAATGGTGATGAAATAAATAACGCAAAGTAATGCGCCTAGCTGGGTTTTATCCCGCGACCTGCAACTCGTAAGTCGGGGCCGTTACCACTCGGCCACCACTGCTCCCTCTAGCCTTGAAAACACCTAAATTATAATCGAATGGGAAGACCGCTGGAGGCAAATGGTTCCAAACTTGAATAATTCTCAAGAGACGCACTACGGAAGAGCCTTATTTTCGATTTTTAATTTAAATATATGTAGAAACATAATTTGTAAACTCATAGTTCATCTTTGGTTCTTTATAAGGAAGTCAACATAGTTTTAAGTTTTTAAGAAATTTGTATTACCAGGCACACAACCGCACGGACTAGACGAGAGCATAAAATTCAATATCCGTTGCAGGCGCCCTGAGAAAATGTGCCACTCATTGTGCGATGAATTGAGAGAAATCGAACTTCTCATTGTTTGAATGGAAGAGTTTCGGTGAATGGAAAAAAGAAAAGTAACATGTCTAATCATGTTTAGCATGGAAAATATTTTGCAAATAGATATACTTTAATTTATATATTTTCCTCGTACTAGGGTTACGTGAGAATCGCTTTATATGTTTGACTATTAAATAAATAAAAATAAAAGGCATTTATTTCAGGCAACTAATAGCACCCATACAACAATCACAAAACAGAACACACACACATAAGGAAATACATATTACAATATCGGATATGTCTGCTACAGCAATGTCCGATATAAGGGCAATCGAATCGGCCAGCAATCATCGCCAGAAGTGTATTAGAGTTACCCCGCACCCTGCGCACCAAGGACGCGCACCGCTTGCGCATGGTGGTGTAAAATTCACCTATTTTTCTTCATTGGCCCTTTGCGGTATAGAGCCACAGTAACTCTTCCAAACGTTCCTGCAGCCCTAACCTTGGTTCTCCGGTTGATATACTGATTGCCAATTTAATCACGCAAGGAAACACCTAGCATAACCCTGAGTCATGTCCTTTGGGTGACTGTAATAAAACCGATAGCTATTCGTATCAAAAAGAAAGAAAGAAAGAAAGAAAGAAAGAAAGAAAGAAAGAAAGAAAGAAAGAAAGAAAGAAAAAACGTTTATTTGTGACTCACACAATCGTATAAGCTAAAGATACACAATAAAAAAATAAAAAGGGGTATAATCAGTGCGAGACCAAAAAGGCACTTAACTCAGCATATACTGCGTATCAATAAAATGCATTTCACAAAAACCCTTTAGCACCACCCTTGTATGACGTCAATAAGAGCCAATTTGATGTCACGTTGTCACTTGCCACCATTTCATTTGGCACGCATGTGCGGGTCGTGGGTTTTTCGGACCGGGACCGCGGTCCTAATTTCCAACTATAAAAATAATAATAATGTTTTGAGTAGTATTTTGGGATCACGAGGAAAAGGGCAGTAAAGTACAGTTACCAAAAAAACTGTATTAATGTCATTAGTGGTCCCAAAATACAACTCAGAAAAAGAAATATCGGTGGAATTTGGGACCGCGGTCCCGGTCTAAATAGCCCCACAACTAGCATGAACGTGACCAGCCTGGTAGTAGCCGCCATCAAAAATAAATATAGTCGGAATGTCACGAGGACAATTTAAAAAAGAAAAATAAAAAAGCGGTATTGCATTTGTTTGAACGTACGGTTTTATTCTAGTTTTTTCTTTTACTCGATTGTGGTTTGTTGCCAGTCCGCATTTTAAATTATTTATTGGTTAGTGTGTGCTAAGTCAACTTGCAGTGACTTCGTGTAGATCTCCAATTCACCGCGTGATACACAATCAGTGCAAGAAAAGATTTTTACAAAAAAAAAAAATAGCCGATTTCACCAAAAAAAAAACACTAAAAGGATCAAAATAACTTTAATTTCGCAAGTCGGTGTTTCTTGGTATTGTTTGTTTGTTACTTAACATCGGCTTCCGAAATTAAAGTTATTTTGATCCTTTTAGTTTTTTTTTTTGTAGTGCAGTCGATTATTATATATGTCGGCGCAAGGATGCCGATCATCGTTGAAGCCCTGTCGAGGGACTCTGTTTTGTGGGCGCTGGCTGGGTATCGAGCAATAAACAAACTATTCCAGATCATACAACTGATTTATTATAATGCAAGCTTTCGGTATTCACTTCACACAACGAGCCGTGAAACAGTCTCCGAAAGACGATGTTGTTAGCACGGCTGCCGATACAGGAAAGAGCACCGCCCCTCTGCGGTCCGCCCTTTTATCTGTTCGGTTCGTGCAAACGTCTGTGCGGATTCTGTCAAAGTGACATGTGTCACTTTTCACTTAGCTCGTTCATTCGTTCTTAAGCTTCCGTACTATTGACTTCTCCGACACGGCCATCCTGCAGAACACACGTCCCTGTGTGTTAGTCTTCATCGCCACATTAGCTGGAAGATGTCCATTGACGAAATGTCCCAACAAGCCATCCGTCGCACTGTGTTCATTATCACCACCTCAGCCGGAAGACGTCCACTGACGAGACTTCCAAAAAGACGTCTGCCTCTGTGTGTTACTCATCGCCACATCAGCTGGAAGATGTCTATTGACGAGATGTCCCAACAAGCCATCCGTCGCACTGTGTTCATTATCACCACCTCAGCCGGAAGACGTCCACTGACGAGACTTCCAAAAAGACGTCCGCCTCTGTGTGTTACTCTGAAACAACAAATCTAGCACAGTACTTGTTCCACTCGGCCATTTCTGACCATCATGACTTCAAACCTTTCTCATGAGAAAACTAATATTCTCTAACGTTCAATGTCACAACAAAACTTTACTCAATAAGCCAAATAATTAAAAAATGGGTAATAGAAATCGTCATCCAGTCATGTACCAACGTTCCTTGTTCTCATCTTAAAGCCTTAGGAGCTACCCACGAGTAAATCACTCCGACGCCATGGCACTCATTGCCATGTCGCCGCGGCACTCACTCCCACCGGTCAACACCGTGGACAACATTGGGTATCACTCACTCTCTCACATGTGCATCCACCTCCCATGGATCACATCGGGCATCACTCACTGACTACCCACTATGACTTCCCTCAGAGCCAACGCGCATCGCGATCCCACGGACTACTTGGGTTACCCCAAGATAGACACCGATTTCTACCGGGCTACGGTTACGTGGCTGCTGGAACCGTCAACTAACCACGTGAGCTACCCACTATGACTTCCCTCAGAGCCAACGCGCATCGCGATCCCACGGACTACTTGGGTTACCCCAAGATAGACACCGATTTCTACCGGGCTACGGTTACGTGGCTGCTGGAACCGTCAACTCTACTACGGCCGATGGAGAACCTTACTCGCGTGCTCCCCACAACTTAGGCTTGCTCATCACCACTGTGATCACTACTCATCTACTTCGACTGGTACATGACTTTCAGGCATTTTTCTTAACCTATCGGGGTACCTTTACATTACACACAACCAATCAAACTAATCCAAAATACTAACTATTAAGCTCTACATGTGATCTCTGGCTACTCATAGCCCAGTAACTTCTAGTTACTCAACCATTCCTGCGCATCCCTCCAGGATTACCAAATCTCTCACAACTTAATTGTTTCCCGCAATACGTCCCACGTTTGATCGCAACTTGAATTGAATACCACGTACTTACGGACTATTGAGACCGCTAGATACCGGTTCCTATTAAGCTACGGCTACAAATAAATCTGGTACAGTTCAATCATCATGTTATCTCAATAATCTCATTATCACTACTACTTTAGTCTACTCTAATTTTATCAGTTATGCGCTGATTTTCCTCCTTTCTTTACTACTTAAAATGAATCTTTAAACGGATCTAACTAGCTCTGCTCGTTTATAAAAAAGTCTCTTCACAAAAATGTATCAACTTCCGCCCTCGTCAGATTAAACCTACACTTTTCATAGATTGCTACGTACTCTCTATATTGCGTAACGCATCGTTTCTCATGGTACTTAAATTAACCTCGGGGTCTACATGGTCTTTGGTCATCAGCGGTAGAGAAAACGCAACCTTGCCAATTTACAGTTCTAAGGGTCCACCAGCCGTCGCCACTTGGTTAAGCTTCTGTAACTGTACAGATAATCGCGAGTTAGACTTTGCCTAATAAACCCTACCAAATATGATATTTTGTATCTACAGTCATTATTAGTATTGGTTCTAACACGAACATCACACGTTCGTTTTCTTCATTCACACGTGAAAAGCCCGTCGCGATCAAGTGTACGATAATGTTACTTGAATCACAGAACTGTAAATTCTTTTAACTAAACTACCAATTATTTTAATCAGAACCCTAAATGTTTCAAAGTCTCGTTTTTTTTATTTTATGTAGCACGTGTAGTGACATCTATGGCGTCACATAAGAACTAATCCTGAATTACGCAATCAAAGTTCTCCGCGCGATTAGAACATATAGTACAGCCTGAAATCATCTATCGGGCATTTGCCCACCAGACAACACCCGCCCTGTCAAAGTATCCTCTCTTTTCAACCGAGGTATGTGGGACTTTACTCTCTGTTCTGCCCACCAACAAACACGTAACTAATTACCAGAGAGTTATTTTTAGCTTTACTTTCTGACCGACTGTAAATTAGCTTTATGATCAAGCAATGGGAGATAGTTTCGTGATAAGTCACGTATGGCACTACTACAGGGCATCGCCTGCTTTTGATCCAGGCCTTATTTTATGGTTTCACCCGCCTGGGATAGCCATCAACTGGCATCAGTATGCAAATCTACTAGGTATTTGTGGTTTTTTTTTTAAGAATAGAATTTTTTTCTTAATCAATGTTTTTATGGCGCTGTTGCCAAGAAAAATAAACTTTACCACATGTCAAATCTTTAGAACGAACCAATAACACGAGAAAACTTAGGCAGAAACCGCCCAAAGTAAGCTACTAGACCTATAAACTGCCCTAACTGAGCTACGATAAACAGTGGAGGCAGAGTCGAATGTACGTGACCTGCTTTCTGCTATTAGGTGCTATTCCTTCTAACTTTACTACTTGACTTGATTTCATACCGTGAATTGCATTATCAAAAACAACCACTTTTTCAAATCTAATAAAAATCCGGCTTTAATCGACGTTTTCAAAACTACTTCAAGTCTCCGACACAATCGCGATCTCAATAGTTTTCAAAATAATCAAAATATCGACAACTCAAACTACGTTGTAAGTAGGTATTTACCTATTCGCTTAAGAACATTATCAATCCGTTGGAAAACTTAGATCGTATTTCGAAACTGAATGGCATAATCAAATGTTTCTACCGACTGTCCGCTGTCATAAACACTACTGAAAACCTGATACATAATCTAATTTTGTAAAATGATCGCGCAGTATGTAAACGAGTTATTTTGTCTAAGTGGTAACGAATACAGGTTGGGCACGTTGTTATTTAGTTCACAACAATCTTTGCACATTATATCTGACCGGTCGAGTTTTTAAGTTAAAAGAGCTAAACTAACAAACACCAAATTACTCTGACGAATAATATTTGCACGCAACAATTTATCTACCCGCTCACGCATTATTTTTAATTTTTCCGCGCTAGACCGCTATGGTCTTCTTTCTACAGTCAAAGATGAGTCAATTAAACGGATACGTTCACTTTTTGTAACACGCGTTTGTAGTATACCGATAATAAAATAGTCTAATTATCCAATCAACGTAGAAACAATCGCAGATTTATATTCTAGGCACACGTCAGTGTCAATAACGTCAAAATTATCTATGGAGGAATTATAACTGTCATAAAAATCGAAACGGTATCTACTGGATCTCATGAGGGTAGTTGTAATTACAATTGTTTACGTCGTGAACTTTAGCGATTTTTCAAAAAAATCGTGTCGTGGTCATACTATTTGAACTAAACCCTTGCAACAATATTTCACGGCCAAAATATCAGTTCGCAAATAGATCTGATGTTGGGCAAAGCATGAAATAAAATCTCAATTAAACTATGCAAGTAATCTGAACACACTAAATTAACCCTTCAATGTAACAACACTGTTTACGTTTGCCGTGAAATAGTGATGACAGACTTTAAATTGAAAGAGAGACAACACTCAGCACCAGAATTAAAATGGAATGTGAATACCTGACCTTGTTCCTGGTGGAGACTCGACATCACACGTCAGTCAACCTCTCGCTCGCTACGTGATGCCTTGGCGTCACCGTCACCGCTGAATCACTTTCATCAGGACACCGGAAGGAGATGTGACCTTGCATGTTGCCACATTTGCAGGATACGATGTGGCTGGCCATGGGATTGAATATTGAAGCTTGAATATCACGTTATTCTGTCGGTTTCCTACTGTTTCTTGCTTATGAAAACACAGCCTGCTTCGTCCAATTTTTCCACAGTGGAAACATTTGACAGGTGACGTTTGAGATGTCTTCATACGTTTTGTATCAAATGTTTTCTGATCTGGTAGCAGGCATGCACACACGCACTGCACTTTACATTTTACACTTCAGATAAGTAAAAGTTTGTAATTCTTGCTGTAATCACTGGTGACTTCGGATTATCAGCAAAGCACGTATCGGAAAGTGGTACATCGTGAACGTGCTTTTGCGTCGGTCTTGTCCCGGTCACAATCTGGGTAGTACACGGTGATTTACTCAGTTCCTATTTCTCTCTGGGGAAACAATGTCATCATGGTCCAACATTCGTTGCTCAGGATTAGGGAAAAACCCCAGAAAAAACCTAATCAGGCCAAAACTGATAATGACATTGATTAACGGAACTTCGAATCTTATTCGGTCCAGTGCTTCATTCCAGGTCTTCATTTCTAATTTTCCATTTCAAATAATGACCGCCACTTGTCTTCGCTCTTGCCATTTTCTTCATGACCGACGTTAAGTAACCTTCGTGCTGCGCTTGTTTATTTGGTCGGAATCCCAATTCTGATGTCGGCGCAAGGATGCCGATCATCGTTGAAGCTCTGTCGAGGGACTCTGTTTTGTGGGCGCTGGCTGGATTCCGAGCAAATAAACAAACTATTCCAGATCATACAACTGATTTATTATAATGCAAGCTTTCGGTATTCACTTCACACAACGAGCCGTGAAACAGTCTCCGAAAGACGATGTTGTTAGCACGGCTGCCGATACAGGAAAGAGCACCGCCCCTCTGCGGTCCGCCCTTTTATCTGTTCGGTTCGTGCAAACGTCAGTGCGGATTCTGTCAAAGTGACATGTGTCACTTTTCACTTAGCTCGTTCATTCGTTCTTAAGCTTCCGTACTATTGACTTCTCCGACATATATTTTTTTTTAAGTTTTTTATTTCACACTTTTTAGTTGTGATACACTTATAACCAGTGCCTATTTCTCATGACAATTCGAATTAACCCAAACACTGCTGGGTTACATTGTTTTATTATGAAGTTCCTGTATCTACCTTCCACCTTCCGGGTCCATCATCAGACCATTTCGATAGTACCTTATGGCCTTACAGCCAATAGATGATATAACAACAAAATCTCTAATATAAACAACAAATAACAACGGAACCTATAATTTTATTTAATAAAGCGATTAGTTAATATAATTAACGATTGATATAATTTAAATAAAAAACTTTTTACAAAAAAATATAACCGACTTCACTAAAAAAACCTCTAAAAGGATCAAAATAACTTTAATTTTGGAAGTCGGTGTTTCTCGGTATTATTTGTATCTTATTTAACACCGACTTTCGAACTTAAAGTTATTTTGATCCTTTGATTTATGTGAGTATGAAGTTCCGTTGACCATTTCTGGTCTTCTTCATCAGTTCCACTTCATCAAATGTTACTTTTTGACTGTAAATGCTTAAGTTCGCGATAAAAATACCAAAATCACAATTCAGTTGGCTATAATATTTGAGGAGTTCCCTCGATTTCACCAAGATTCCACGAAAAAACATAAAAAAAATACAAACATCCGAATTGAGAACCTCCTCCTTTTTTAGAAGTTGGTTAAAAAGTATTTTTTCTTTGTTTTATTCTTTTTATGTTCTATCGTAGTTATAGGTAATAGTAACCTAAGTAGATATTAAACATAACTAGTAACTGAGTACCACCTGTTTCCTGGCTCCTATTTCTGGGTGGTTTTAAAAAAAATAAAAGCTAACTATCCGAGAACCTTCTAACCTAACCTATCCGAGTTGGGGCATGCGTGAGCGAACGAATGTCCTCACGCCCCAGCCGCCGAGATTCTGACCCCGACTACCAGCCACAGTAGACACGGGCTTGCGGACGTCGAGCAATGGGTAGCTTGCCGTTCGGCCGTCCGGTAATTGACTGGACGGAGCCCAGTCGTCAACAGCACGTAGTGATCCACGCGCTCCTCAAAGAGATGTCAGCGAACCGTAGAGGCCCAGCAGGGCCTCGGCCCGCTAGCTAGGACTGCGGAGAATTTCTGAAAAGGAAACCCGTAATCCTAGAACGCAAAGTGCAACTGAAGGACACATGTGTGGTTTTAATCAGTAAAAGTCTGACACGCCCTCTCGCTCTAGTCACTAGATCATTAGATGATTTCTACACTTAAAAAAATACCCGTGTGCTAAGTTTCATCCAAATCCATTCAGCCCTTTGAGCGTAATGGAATAACAACATGCCATGAACCATATTCATATATCCAAACTTTCCTTTTTTATAATATTAGTGCGACAACATAGTAGGATTTTGATATTGAAGAGTAAAATCATGCAATAAGTCTTCATGTCATCCATGATATGTAGCCACGCCGGGCCTGACTAAATCTATTTACGATTTGGAACAGAAAAATCTTTTCACTTTTTGTATAAAAAATGGTTTATATTTATTATTTTTGACGTGGATACGCCTATTGTTCCTTCATAAATATTAAATATTACATAACTGAGTGACATGAAAATCCAACGAATGCTACTTAAAGATACCTTCGTGCCCAATTCTATTTCACTTTATTTTTGTATGGCAACATTTATAGAATTATTTGTTTTCAGATTCTAGTATTATCTACATAGATTGTAGAAACTGCTTTATTTGAATGACTAAAAAATAACTTTCTACAATCATCAAGTGACTTCTTCTTTTTAATTAGTTTATGTATTGTATATATGTAAATAGTACACCACGAACTACCTGCGTATCTTTTTTCTCCTTCTCTATCAAATCCATCCAAAGGTTGTCTGTAAAAAATCGCTTTTAGCGATAAGACCGCCCATTGTGACACCCTATTAATTTTAAGTTCCTAATTTAACTTGTATTTTTGGTGTACAATAAAGAATATCTATCTTCTCCCGACCTGGGTGGATCGAGAAGAATAGTCAGACTTTTACGCCCTATAACAAAACTCCTGTGTTCCTTCAGTTGCCCTTTATTTATTTATTTTATGACAGGTACTCTCTGCACTAAAAGTCGAAACCAAAACGTGCAGAGCAGAAAGTAATTATTGTAATACAATATAATAAAAAAATAACATAAATCACTTATTACAAATCATTATCATTAGCAACATTATATTATAGTACAAATCTAAAAAATAATCATTTATAAAATAAAACCTAATTAAAAATCAACATTAAAATGATAAATACAACCAAAACAACAAAAAGAAAAAGAAAAAAATCATAAACCATAAATAATATTTAAATTATTTGCAATAAATAAATAACAATAGGTCGAATCAACCGCCAAAACATTCTCTGCACCTCTCCAAAAAATAAAAAAAACTTTTTACCAACAAAATACAACCAACTTCAATGTACTAAAAAAAAAACATAAAATAGTGCAAAATAACTTTAATTTCGGAAGTCGGTATTTTTTTAATAGTAGTCTCTGCGTTATTTAACGCCGCCCTCCGAAATTAAAGTTATTTTGCACTTTTTTATGTTTTTTTTAGTACATTGAAGTCGGTTGTATTTTTTTTTGTAAAATGTTTTTTTTTTAAAGTACCCCTCAGACATACTTAAAAAAAGTACATTCAGCCGATCATAGAACCTCCTTCTTTTTGTAGTCGGTTAAAAACGATCGCACACTAGAGGAACATGTCTACATCCGAATGCTGAGCAGTCAGTGTGTTGAGTAATAACACCGTCTGATTTGTTGCGGCATACTGTGCGGTACGAGTCCGAACCCTGGGAGTCACGTTGCGTTTCAAGGCCACGGTAACCCTTTCGAAACTTGCATATTTTTTTTATTGCAGTAAAGAAATGATGTTTGTATAAAATTTTTTAGTTCATAGATTATTGGTTTGTTGGCTTGCTGGTGCATACTGTAAGTATAGCAAGCAATGGTTAAATAAATAAATAAATCCCAACTATAGGCGGCTGCAATCTGGGTTGCGGATTGTTTGTACCGCGGCCCTCGCAAAGTTCAACTGAAGGAAAACAAATGGGTTTTAGTCATTCAAAGTCTGACACTCCCTCTCGCTCTACTCAGTGCGGGAGAAGTAAGTCATTTCATGATTTCCCAGGTAAAAAAAGTCCAACTATAGTACTCGTTACATTACCTAAAGGTTCAAGAGACAGTAAATCTGTTATAGTTTTTAAATAATATAATTAAAAATCAAAATCTCATATCATATAATAAAACAATGTATGTGTGTAACAGGATATAATGTGATATAAAGTCCCTGTTCGGGCGCTAAATGTATTGCAAAAAAACATAGCTGCTTGCTAACGTAATGTCGAGTCGAAAAGTGAAACGTCAAAATCTGACAGCTCACCTTTTCACAGAATATTTTTGTTCGGAAATCGACTAAGAACCAAATATATGACGAGGCGAAATCGACTCGTTACATTCATTAAACATTTTAAAGCCAAAGACCATGGCAAAGAAATAAACATTAAAAAAAAAGAACCCGAAATACATATCCCTTCTTACAAAATAATCGGTTGAACATACGTTCCAAATACGAAACATATAAGGAATGTAATTTCTCGCTGGATTCTATGTATTGTGAAAACTACAACCTGGAGTTCATCAAGTCAAGAATGTGGCGTCGCATATTAATTAATTATAATTATAATTGCATGTTAATATTTAAGTCAATATTGTTAAGTGGCAAGATGAGGCGAGGATTTTTTGCGGGGCGCTACCCTTAGCGTCTCTCGCCCTCTTCCCTTTGAACTGTCGCGAAACACAGACTAGATTATTTACCACATTATCATTAGTCAGATCTTTCAAGTTAGTTATGATTAACTATATCTACCTTCTATTATTTGTTATCACCAATATTTATAAATACACATTGAACACCGCAAGTTGTATTTTTACTTCCCACTCCAATCATCACCTCATCCCTAGACACATAAAAGGGGACAGGCAGAATATCTTCCATCTGCATCCCCAAAAGAGTGAATAGATTACTTCTAAGCAAGCGTGCTCCATCGTCGGCCACATTATCGCTTACCATCCGGTGAGATTGTGGTCAAACGCGAATAATGAAAAAAAAATTAGGTTTCTTTATTTTGTAATGGCTGATAATGCGGAACTCGTGGCTGAAATAATATTAGCCGCCGAATAGATCCGTCATCATCATCATTTCAGCCGAAAGACGTACACTGTTGGACTCTAAACCTCCCCCGAGTGTCGCCTCCATCGGAATCCCGCGACCCTCATCTAGATCGCCGAACAGATTACTTCTTAGCAATTAGCGTACTCTAACGTCGAAAACATCATCGCTTACTATCAGATAATAAGTAGTCAAGCACGAGGTGATAACAAAAACACAAGTAATTACGTTACAAAATCTATCATCATTACAATCTGTCCAGCATCCACCATTGTGTACATAGATATGACCACGCCCATAGATCGCCATTACCATACAAATGTATTTGAACACATAACATTATTACGGGCATTGCACGTAAATCTAGCCGCCGCGGGTGCCATGAATCCAAGTAATATATTGAAGTCCATGGTATCTCTATACATGTATTACTGGAGCAGTAGGGTGACCATCAATACTCATCGATGTTTAGTTTTGGTGCTTGTGGACTTTCTTTTTTTGTTTAAAATAATCTTTTAAAGTTTTTTAAGAATATAGATGAAAAATTACTACTGAATCGCTAGTCCTTGGTTTTCTGAAAGGTTTAAAATAACGTAAAATATGATTCATTCGGTACCCTTTGCGCCCTGATTTCAACTCTTTCGATTATTAAACAAAACTCTCTCAGGTAGTGTTTGGTGAATTATTTTTCAATACACTTACTTGAAAACTCGCTTTTATCCCTACCGCTTTCCGTACTAGTGTAGAAAAGTGCGTGATCTCGTCCCACCACTATTTGTTGTATTTATCGTAACTGGCATGCTCAGCTGATACTTGAGTCAAAGTTCTGGGTCTAGTTTTCACATGTTTTCATAAACCGATTTATTACAGCTGTATAAAAACGCTCTTGGGTGGTGCGGAAGGGTGAGCCAGATTTTTACTGACTAAAAACCCACTCCTGTTCCTTCATTGCTTTTCACAAGCACAGTAGGCTTCGACCCTGCTGGGCCCCTTCGGTTTGCTGACATCTCCTTGAGGCGCGCGTGGAACAGCACGCGCCGTCGACGACGTGGGCTCAGTCCGAATGGTTACTGGGCGACCGGACGGCGAGTTTCCGGTTCTGGGTTCTTCTAGAAGTTTTTTGTAATTTTTTTAACCATTGAATATTCATGATTTTTGCTAATTGACGTCTTCAACCATGTTCTGCACTTATTTAAGTCGGATTTCAGGTTTTCCTATGATTTTTTTAACTTGAATTCTTAAAATATTCATGCTAGCTGCTAATCTACATGTTCAGTCAAGCCCTGCTGATACTTGAAATTGATTACCGTTATATTTCACTCTTTTTTGTTTAATTATCATCTGAACTGCTAATCATGGACATAATTATTTGTGTTAACTATCTTACTGCGTAATTATCGCCAGTTTTATGAACATTATTTGATTATTCCTGTTATTAGTTGGTTTTTTTATGAGCACAAAAGTATTACTAAAAGTAATTAGAAACCATAGGACTCGTCTTTGTGTACTTTTAAAATTTTGCTTTTGGAAAAATTGATCTGCTACCGATCATATTTTCATTTGATATTTTTTTGAGAAAAACAACCAAAACTTTTTCTAAAAAGTATCAAGAACTCCAGAACTATGCTACATGCAAGTAGAACTCTCACTTTTCATGCTCTGCTGGAAAATGATCTGCTAACTTCACGGCTATCACGGATCACCGGTCAACCCCCTTTTATTGATTTCTTCGTAAGTGTATTGAAAAACGTCGTTTGATACACGTGGAAATTTATCATTTTAACACTCGGCTCCATAACACCTGCGGCTCGGGCGAATCCTGCCTCGCCTGCAATTACAAACTTTCGCCACTTATATTAAATATTTTTATGTTCATATATTGTCTTTTATATATAATAGCTATATTACAGAAAACCTCAAACGGCGTAAATATAATAATCTCATCGGAGTTTATATATTTGAGCTGCTCGTGGTTGAAACACTGGGGCGAACAACTCGATGAGCGCTCGGACCTATGTTTCTACATCTCAGGACTTTAAGATTCTGGACCTTTGGAAGGCGTACGAGGAGCCGAAGCCAACTCGCAGATTCCCTTTAGATAATTTTAATGGTTTTTTTTTATAATATATTTTTTTTTAACTTTATTATTTTACTAAACCAAATGAAAATCCAAAACCACGTTCCCACACAACAAACCAAGTTAATAAACCATTTAAAGCCCCGGGCTTATTAAAACAGATGAAACAGAAAATCAAGAACTAAATAACATTCATATGATAATTAATACTACTAATTATTTCGCTATAATTAGTTTAAAACAGTGTTCATGGCAGTCACAAAGCTTTGTGTTTTAGTAAATGCACACACAGCCGATCACAATTTAATTACTTGATAACGAGATAATTATTGGCACAAACACTATTATTTTCTCATTAACTGCGAATTACCTATTGTTTGCAGTTGAAACTAGTGGAAAATATTTAGTTAGCTTGTAACTGACCACCTATGCAGTGATGTTTTAGTGTGTTCCAATCGAAAATTGTTTCAAATTCAACACCATGATAATATTTGTTGGTAGTTGTTCCAATTATGACTTCATCATCATCATCGTGGACGTCTTTCGGCTAAAATGATTTAGCCGAAAGACGTCCACTGCTAGACATAGGCCTCCCCCAAGTGCCGCCACAATGAACGGTCCTGTGCGTCTCGCATCCATCGTACTCCTGCAACCGTCACCAGGTGATCGGTCCACCTTGTAGGAGGCCTTCCAACACTACGTCTTCCGGTACGTGGTCGCCATTCCAGAACCTTTCGGCCCCAACGGCCATCTGTGCTAAAGCTATGCTCGGAGTTTCCTTGCGTGATCGAATCAGGAATGAGGATATCCGCAGGAGAACCAAGGTCACCGACATAGCACGAAGAATCGCTAAACTTAAGTGGCAATGGGCAGGGCACATTGCTCGCAGAGTTAGAACTTACTATTGCATAATTACAAAGCTTTTGTAAATGTTGTCCTGAGTTAGGAATTTTGTAACGGACGACTTACGGTGAAATAATCAATAATATAATTATTATTTCGTTTATTCATTTTCTGTACATATTGACCGGTTCTGCAAACGCCATCTTCCAGCTTTGGACTCGGTGAAAAGGCGTGCAAAGAGGCTAATTGGTGATCCAGATTTGGTTAAGTCCAATTTACAAAACTTGGAACACAAGCGTAGGGTAGCTAGCCTTTCGGTGTTTTAAAGGTAGCATTTTGAAGAGTGTGTGCGGGAATTACATGACTTGATTCCGTCTTCTCCTTTCTACCATCGGACAACCCGACCTACGGCGAGTATGCCTTACGTTGTTGAAACTTCTACGGTTCAGACTAAGTGTTTCGCTTCATCGTTTATACCGCGTAAATCGACGGACTAGAAAAATTTGCCTGCTGCGGTCTTCCCGTCCGATTATAATTTAGGTGTATTTAAGGCTAGAGTGAATAGGCTCTTAATAAACAAGTTTGCCTCACTAACAACGATTGCATCACTGCTTACCATCAGGTGGGATCGCAGTCAATAACTAGTATATATATATATCAATGAAAAAAATATATATTTTACATATTTTTAAGTATTTCATAAAACACACATGAAAAAACATTTAAAAATATAATAAATACAGTTACTTTTTTGGATCCAAGGCCACGGAAGCTATTGCGAACAATCAACGCCACCTACACGCATACGTAACACATACACGCATAGTAACAAAGCGTTGATAATATAGCATAAGCATAGCATAATCAGCCTTTTAATGTTCCCACTGTTGGGACTCAGCCCTCCTCTCTAGCAGAGGGAATGGGCCATAATCCACCACGCGGGCCCAGTGCGGTTTGGTGGATGTCACAGGTCTTCAAATTTTTGGTTCTAGGACATGCCGGTTTCCTCACGATGTTTTCCTTCACCGTTTTGAGAGCAGTGGTGATGAAATAAATTACACAAAGTAATGCGCCTGGCTGGGTTTGAACCCGCGACCTACAACTCGTAAATCGGGGCTGTTACCACTCGGCCACCACTGCTCCGTTGATAATAACTCCTCTATAATCCCGAAATCATAAACATGACAAATTGATAATATCGCATCAGGAATGAAGATATCCCCAGGAGAACCAAGGTCGCCGACATAGCCCGAAGAATAGTCAAACTAAAGTGGCAGTGGGCAGGCACATTGTTCGTAGAACAGATGGTCGATGGGGCCGAAAGGTTCTAGGTTCTGGACCTATTTGGCGCAGCCGTGAGACACACAATGTTGATGTATTTTTAAGTTTAAGTATTTAAGTTTCTATATAATTGTTATCTCATTGTGTGTATCTACGAGTATGTGCCAAATAAAAATGTTTTCTTTCTTTCTTTAGAGGGGCGAGCGCGAAACCCTCCCACAAGGTGGACTGACTACCTGGTGAGAGTCGCGGGAATGCGGTGGATGCGAGACGCACAGGATCGGTCGTTGTGGCGACGCTTGGGGGAGCCCTATGTCCAACAGTGGACGTCTTTCGGCTAAAATGATGATGATGAGATAAATACAGGTTGAAGAATTTGAACTGAATTGATAAATTGAAGAATCGTATTATGGTTTTAGAGTATTAACTTACTTCCACGAACTTTAGGTAATATAATCTACCTATCCTGTCTTATATCTTTGACTTTGTATCTTTGTTCAAGACGAAACTACATATTTTATAGGTTTTCTTAATAAAACTAATTTGCTGAAATATATTTTATGAAAAGACGGCAGATGGCCGTCTTTTCTGCAATCTGTAAAAATAATGTGTGCCTGACTGGGTTCGAACCCGCGACCTACACTCGTAAGTCGGGGCCGTTACCACTGGGCCACCACTGCTCTTATTCAATAAGTACTTAATTTTGCTCTTAGTTTAAAAAAATATCTGTGGTTTTTTTTTTGTAGGTGGGAAAATTATTCAATGACATCTCACGCCCTTTGGCGGAGCGAGAGGGTGTGTCAAGCTTTTAGTGACTAAAAACCCACTCCTGTTCCTTCGTTGCCTTCCATACCAGGACCGAGTCTTCCTTTCAGAAGCAGACCCTTGGCCCCAGTAGGCTTCGACCCTGTTGGGGCCCTACGGTTTGCTGACATCTCCTTGAGGCGCGCGTGGAACAGTACGC
This sequence comes from Mythimna vitellina, assembly GCA_949316375.1. Taxonomy (NCBI): domain Eukaryota; kingdom Metazoa; phylum Arthropoda; class Insecta; order Lepidoptera; family Noctuidae; genus Mythimna; species Mythimna vitellina. Next base: position 1,738,869 of record OX438699.1, on the reverse strand, counting down.
GCTGTCGACGACTTGGGCTCGGTCCGAACGGTTACCGGACAGTCGGACGGTGAGCTACCCATTGCTCGCCGTCCGCAAGCACGCGCCTACGGTGGCCAGAAATCAGAATCGGGATCCCGGTGGCTGAGGCGTGAGGACCGTTCCCTCGCGCGTGCACTGCCAGCCTCCTCCTTAGCTAGCATTACTGCTTCGCAGAAGCTAGCGACCGTCTGCCACTCCTCCTCGCTTCGGACCACGGCCTGTACCAAGGCCTGGCGCGAGAGATCGTTGCCACCGATCTCCCCCACGAGGACACAGCGGTGCTCTGCCCAAGCGGAGCACACCTCTACCGTGTATTCCACCGTGTCCTCCGAACGGTCCACACAGTTTTCGGTGAGAACCTGCGTCATGCGGAGGGTGAGGACGCAGTTAGGTTTTTCGAGCCACTCCTTACCGCCATAATCATAGTGTGCCCAATCTATGGTAGTATGTACTTCCGGATATTATAGATATGTGACTGCTATCATAATTTTGCAGGAAACCAGAATACTGCTAGGTACAAATGCTTGTGGTTTTAGATAACAGACAGCTACATTTTAAATTCATAAATCCTACGCTTTACTTTAATATTGTACAAGTCGTCACTAAAGGTGGACATATCATGTGTAAACAATTTTAGGGATATTCCTGAAATACAAAAAGTGTAAAATGTGTCGAAGGCAGTATGTGCTAGCGTTGATAATGCTATTTGTGGGGTTGACCCACTCCTGGGGTGAGTCATCATCATAATCATCATTATTTCAGCCGAAAGACGTTCACGGTTGAACATAGGCGTGCCCCACATTCATCGGATTTCCGCGATCCTCACCAGATCATCGGTCCACCTTGCGGGAGGCCTTCAAACGATGCGTCTTCCAATTTTATTTTTGTCCCTTCGATTATTTTTTATCCTCCTTGTGTTGATTGATACGCTGTTTAATTGATATTTCAAATTGATCCAGAGATTATGATTGTTCGTAATCAAAAGGGCTTTAAACATTTTTTTCTTCTTCTATGCACCCTTATTTTTTAATTGGTAAAAAAATGGGGCTCTGTCCGTACCCGTTACTGATCATATTTTTGTAGCCAAAAGGAAAAAAAAAAACGATGTCACAAAATTGTCCACGAAAATGTTTATGAATATTATTTATTAAGACTTTACTGAGCAGTGGTGGCCGAGTGGTAACGGTTCCGACTTACAAGTTGTAGGTCGCAGGTTCAAACCCAGCCAGGCGCATTACTTTGTGTAATTTATTTCACCACCACTGCTCTCAAAACGGTGAGGGAAAACATCGTGAGGAAACCGGCATGTCCTAGAACCAAAAATTCGAAGACATGTGACATTCACCAATCCGCACTGGGCCTGCGTAGTGGATACGATACGGCCCATACCCTCTCCTAGAGAGGAAGCCTGAGTCCCAGCAGTGGGAACATTATAAGGCCGACTATGACTATGCTAAGACTTTACTTAAATAATAACAAGACCTTTTCTAATAAGCCTATTAAATATTTTTACTAATTAAAAATTATAGTATATATGTTACAGTCAAAACTCTTAACCAGTCAAAAGTACTATTGACTAGCAAAATCAGTCAAAAGTACTTTTGACTGAACAGGTTGGTCAAAAGTGGTTTTGACTGAAAATTATTGGTTATTAGTACTTTTGACTGCAAATTTGCGGTTAAAAGTACTTTTGACTGATGCTCTTCGTCAAAACTAGTTTTGACTGCAATAAAGCATCAGTCAAAAGCACTATTAACTCGTTAGATGTGAATAAAAAAGATATTTATTAAATGTGAATTAATTATAATTATTATTAATTCACATTTAGTTAGGATAGTGATAGGAAGGAGTGATAGCATGACGAGTAACAGGGCAGAGTGGAAGAAAAAAACGTGTTGCGCCGACCCCAAATAACACGGGATAAGGGCAGGAAGATGATGATTATTAATTCGTGTATTACGAAAAGTTTGGCATTAAAATTAATACAAAGAAAACATACACTTCAAAATTGTCATTAAAATAGGTAATCAGAAAATTCACAGGTTATAAAAACACAGTACCTATATTACTTTAATCTTTTTTCTTAAATAATTTTTAACTTTACTTAAAATTAAAACAAAACATAATTCGTGATTGTATAATTTATGAATCGTAAGTAACACACTTGTTTTTTTAATAGTTTAACGTACTTCTTTGCCGTTTCATTCTTAAGTCTATCGCGACCACCATGCTCTATAGAAATATGAGCAGCATCAATAATGTCGTAGATTTCCTCAGCCGGCAAAAAATATTTGACAGGTTCTGTGTTTGTAACTATTTTTTTTATACCACAAACTTCAATGATGTTAAAGCGTTGTGGTCTACTGTACTGTAAAGGAGTTTTTTTTACATCAAATTTCGCTTCTTACACATCCATTGCAAACTTTTCAAAGTTTTTCTTTTGTCATCACATTGACATGACTATCTTTCATATCTTCTATCGCTAAAATTCTTTGCAAAAAGCGTTATTTTTTTTCGTAGTCACTCATTTTTGTTCTAATATCAGCACGTTCTCCATTAATAATGAGTAATATAAAAGTTTATATGTGCGTTTGTCGTTATTTTTATCGAACACCTTAACTTTTTAAGAGTTTTGACTGATACTACCAGTCAAAACCACTTTTGACGGAAAAACTTAGTCCAAAGTACTTTTAACTAGCTCCATTGGGCAAAAGTACTATTAACTGTTATTTTAGTCAAAAGTATTATTGACTAAAGCATATGGTCAAAAGTACTTTTGACTGATTTTGCTAGTCAATAGTACTTTTGACTGGTTAAGAGTTTTGACTGCAACATATCAGAAAACAAAGTCGTGTTAGTTATAATTACACCATTTATAACTCAAGAATGGCTGGACCAATTTTAATGATCTTTGCTTTGTTGGATTTGTATCCTCCCCAAAAAATAGAATAACTATTAAAATATTTGCAAAATTTACTTTAATAAAAAATACAAAATATTCAAATTGATCGAAAAATTGTCAAATACATTGGTCTCAAGCGTTCCGTCGGTCAAAAAAATAATTATATTAAAATATATTCATTGACTGTAGGCTGTACGAAGTTCGCCGGTTCAGCTAGTATAATATACAACGTATGACATAATAAACGCACATCCAGAAAGTATAATGGTATGTTCAAAATCAGCAACGGAATCAATTTTGAATTTTGACTGACCTCTCTGTCTAGTGGTTAGAGGCCCTGACTGCTATGCTGGAGGTCGTGGGTTCGATTCCCACCCAAGTCAAATGTTTGTGTGATGAGCACGATCATTTGTCCTTCGTCTGGGTGTAATTTATTTATAATATGTATGTATTTAGAAATATAAAAGTATGTATATCAGTTGTCTAGTAATCATACCACAAGCTCTGCTTAGTTTGGGACTAGACAGTGTCTATAAGTAGGTAACTTTTTAACCTAAAATAATTCTTGATTATAATAGGATTAAAAAATTAACTTAACAGATTTTTTTTATTTTACCGATAGAAGTTTTATTCTAGTTCATAAGTTTATTACATTTTAACATATAAAAAGCGCAACGTCACACGTCAGTATACAACCCGCCCCTGATCGTTCCCGGTGCAAAAGTGCCCATAATACTGGCCGCATTACCTCGCTGGATAGCGATGGCCATCCATGGGTCTGCCGGCTTTCTTGGCGTCTGCGCATGGGGTTGCCAACCTAGTCACTGTATTACTCAATACTAATGGTGACGGGGGAAGCATGCCCTTTGCGTCAGATGCTGTCTCTGCTTGGTTGACCCTCAACTCGGGTGCGACAATCCCCGAATCAGAACATGTTCAGCGGGCGTGGGATGACATTGGGGTGAAGCTGCTTCAAGAGCAATTGTTAGAGGGTGCATTGGGAGTCGATAAGGCCAGGCTACGAGCAGTGTCGCAACCCGAGTCCGGGGCGTGGTTACAGGCGATTCCTTCGCCTCATTTGGGCACTCTACTCGACAATGACTCTTTGCGTGTGGCGGTGGCTCTCCGCCTAGGCTGTAAGGTGTGCGAGCCTCATATATGCACCTGCGGTTCTTTGGTGGAGGCCGATGGCCATCACGCACTGAGCTGTCGGCGCTGCACAGGGAGGTTCCCGCGTCACCACGCCTTGAACGACATTGTCCGGAGAGCCCTTATATCGGCAAACATCCCCTGCGTGCTTGAGCCTCCAGGTCTTAGCAGGTCTGACGGTAAGAGGCCGGATGGGCTGACTCTGGTGCCGTGGAAGAACGGGAAGTGCCTGATCTGGGACGCAACTTGCGTCAGCACTGTCGCCGCCAGTCACCTGAGTCGCACCATGCACACTGCTTCTGCCGCCGCTGAAGACGCCTGCTTTAAAAAAAGGCTGAAGTACGCTTCCTTGGTGCAGCTTTACCATTTTGTGCCTGTTGCTGTGGAGACTCTGGGCAGTTGGAGTACGGAGGCAAAGTGTTTTGTGGGGGATTTAGGCCGTAGGCTCGGGGAGGCAACGGGTGACTCCCGGTCCGGGTCGTTCTTGGTGAAAAATTAACTATTTTGGTAAATTCTTGATAAATCTTGACTGCGTCACTAGTTTCTTCTTTCTATCTTTGTACGCCTCTATTATTTGCATACAATTTGCTAATTTCTTACAAAAATAATACTTAATTGCATTTAAGTAAAAAAATGAATGTGAATTATGATTGTAACTTAAGAGCGGCCAACTCGAGGTGCATTTCCATACAACCGTTCTTACGTGATTATGATGTTAATACAAATATTTTGGATATACTGATATTTTGTGGATATTATCTTGGCTAATATGGAAGTCAAAATTTAAATTTGTGAAAAACCATTCCAGTAAAGATCTCTTAAAATCAGCTATTTTACGAGCACCTTGGCCCTCCTCATAAAAAAATACATCTATAGAAGCCTTGCACATTTAATTAAGATTCTGAGTGCCGAATTTTTTTTCAAAAACATTTCAGGTTTTAAAAAAAAACACGTATTTCCTGGAACAAGTTTTGTGAAATATTCGTGTAAATTACGGAATTACCGAATGCTAACAGAGTTTTCAGCCTTTCTCCCTCTTTTTTGCGTTGCCTCTTTGTCAAACATCGCGTAGGATTGCGTCAAATGAAGCAACAAGCACAGGCATAAACCATGCGTGACGATAGGCGAGTGGAATAGGACCCTTTAATTTTCTAATTGGGGTGTAGAAGGATGAGCATTATTTCAATTACATACATGTATATCAAAAGAGAGACGATTACTGTGTGGCGGTGTGTAAATAGAAAATACTGTAGAGCCTTAGTTCACCTTAAAGGTACTTGATGGTTAAAAAAAATTATAATAAAAAAACCAGAGCATAATTCTAATTACTATAAAAGTGCATATACTGTATACGGTTCCTAAAAAAAACTGTTTGCATAGATTTTCATTCTATAAAATAAATTTTTGAAAAACATATTTATAAATTTCCTAACATAGACACGGTGCTTACATTTGAATTACTGAAAAAAAACGTTTTACAGATGCAAAAATCATGCAAAATGTTTTGATTACAGACAGATGTATCTTTTTAAATATGTGTTATTTTGTTGGTATGGCATTTTGAGAAAAAACATTTTGCAAATGTGTTATTTTGCTAATGCTTTTTTTTCTTTTTTGGTGGGAAATCATCTAATGACTTCTCTCGCTCTTGGGTGGCGTATCACTAAAACCCACTCCTATGTTCCTTCTTTTCCTTCGTTCCAGGGCCCCGGGGTTCTCTCTAGCACAACCCATGGTCCCAGTAGGCTTCGAACCTGCTCGGACCCCTACTGCTTTGCTGAGTCTGGTCTACTTGAGGTGCGCGTGGAACAGTACTCGCCGTCGACGATTCGGTCTCAGTCCGGACGGTTACCGGACAACCGGACAGCGAGCTACCCACCACTGTTTGCCACCTACAAGCCCACGCCTACGGTGGCTGGAAACCGGAGTTGGGTTCCCGGCGGCTGGGGCGTGTAGGCCGTTCCCTCACGGGTGTGGCCGCTTCTTTCTCTAGCATCTGCTTCGCAGAAAAGGAGGCGACCGCCTGCCATTCCTCGTCACTCCGGACGTCATTTTGTTTATGTGGCATTTTACTAGTGCGGCATATTGAGAAAAGAGATAATGCGAATGTGTCATTATGCGAATATGTCATTACGCCTAATGCGCCTGTGCGCTGTCGATGATTCGGGCTCGGTCATTATAGGACAGCTGCAAGGCAAGCTACCCATTTCTTCTCTCTCTCGTACGTTGGCCAGTAATTTCCCTGCAACTCTCGATGCCTGGGGTGTCTTCTGTGGCAAGTTGGAGGTGAAGTTGCCCGTTCAAGCACGTATGTGGCCATGGCCTGCGCTAGCATTACTGCTCCCTAGAAGATGACTACATCTCATTCCCTTTAGCTCCGAACATCTCCTAAGCCAAGGTTTCCACAAGGTCACGACAGTACTCTGCCCAAACGAAGCACACCCTCACGGTATGCTCTCCGGTCCTACTGTCCTCGGCATCCAGGTCCGCACAATGGTGACACCCGAGCGTTTCTTCCGCTTAAAATCACGACGCGAAACACGAATTTCTCGACCTTCCTTGTTCGGTTAGGACCTGCGGCATGCGAAAGGTGAGGACGCCACGGTTCCTCTCCAGCCAATCCTCAGAGACGGGACTTACTACCGCGATTGTGGTGTTATGTTAAGGTTTTAGTTGAGCAACTAAACAACAGTCTAACAAGGCTATTAATTATCAAAAGGTCTCCTGTTAGCAGACTGAAGCGCAAACCCAAGACATAGTAAGCAGTAGTTGACAGTGCAAAAGTTTGTATTCCTGAATGCATGCATTTATTAAAGTACCAAAGTACGGCTGATTGTCCCTGACTGTCCCCAGTTTGCAGTAAACATAATGGTTTTTTATTATTGATAGGTTCGCGCTTGAGTGTTCATCATCAATCTCATCTGAGGGAAAGCTAGGATGTGGAGCACAATTGGCCCGGAAGTAACCTAATTACTCTTGATTTAGAAACCCCCAGGTTATAGCTATCAGGCAACACAGACTCCAGCAGGGAAATAATTTTCTCCTAGTATTTTATTGTTTTTTTTTTACTTGTTTCAGACGTTGCCGTATCAACAGGAGATGTATTAGAATTTTATACTAACGAAACCAAAACAAACAACGTACATTTAAAGTCTCATAACCTATCTATAATAAAGTACGATGAAGTACACAACATGATGCTGTTTGTCGACAAACAGCGCAACCATGACGCTATATGTGGTTATGACTTATCTACCGACGACATAAGATGCTTTGTTAAAAGAAACTGTAGCAGCATTCACGATTTGGCTTTTGAACCAGCTACAAATTTACTTTTCTTTACCGATACTAAGGAAAAAAGCATTAATTGGATTTCATTAAAGGATCAAGAATCTCAGAGCACTGTTTACGGAAATGTTTTAATTAAGATGTATGACCGGACACCCGTCAATATCGGCGTGGACAGCTGTAAAGGGTACGTTACCAATAATGTTTTGTTAATGTTAACTCCAAATCAGTTCATTCTTAATGCAATAGTCGAAATTAATTTACAGGTATATATACTGGACTAATCAGTATATTAAGTGGAGACCTGGCCAAGTTTACATGGAAAAAGCCAAACTGTTTAGTTCTGAGACACAGGATGTTTACAAAATATTGAAAATTCTTACCTTTGCTATTGATCCACAAACACAGAAAAATTACTTCGTCGCAGGTAGGATTACTTTGTTTTTTAACAAAGCTGATTTAAACTCAGAAAACTTCAATAGAGAAAAAGTAACAATATATCAAAATAGAGACCGTTATACCAACAAATTGACCGTTTCAAAAGATTACATTTACTGGGTTAGTAGTAGTGGGATACATAAAAAGGTTTGGCAAATACTAAAAAACGCAACTATATTTAATGTTAAACCCAAAATGATTTTTAGTTTCTATACTGAAACAACACTGGGTATAGCTACAAACTATAGAATCCAGGACCAAGTTCAGGGCCTCCAGGACTGCGAGGTACTATCAAGGTTGATACAGGTAACAGAAACTGAACCGTCAGAAGAAAATTATCAGTCATCATATACGGAAGAGACTACAGAACTAGATGAGATAACAGAAACAGAGCAAATAGCAGAAACGTATCAGTTATCATTTATGGATTCTGATCAGCTTCTGTTAGTGCCTGCAGCAAAATTGCATCAGTCGTCATATACGGAAGAAACTACAGAACTAGATGAGATAACAGAAACAGAACAGACAGCAGAAACGACTCAGTCATCATATACGGAAGAGACTACAGAACTAGATGAGACAACAGAAACAGAGCAGACATCAGAAACGTCTCAGTCATCATATACGGAAGAGACTACAGAACTAGATGAGACAACAGAAACAGAGCAGACAGAAGAAACGTCTCAGTCATCATATATGGAAGAGACTACAGAACTAGAGGTGGCAACAGAAACAGAGCAGACATCAGAAACCTATCAGACAACTTATACGGAAGAGACTACAGAACTAGATGAGGCAACAGAAACCGAGCAGACAGAAGAAACATATCAGTCATCATATACGGAAGAGACTACAGAACTAGATGAGACAACAGAAACAGAGCAAACAGCAGAAACGTATCAGTCATCATTTACGGATTCTGATCAGTTTCTGTTACTACCTGCAGCAGAATTCTATCAGTCATCATATCCGGAAGAAACTACAGAACTAGATGAGACAACAGAAACAGAACAGACAGCAGAAACGTATCAGTCATCATATACAGAAGAGACTACAGATCTAGATGAGATAACAGAAACAGAGCAGACAGCAGAAACGTATCAGTCATCATATACGGAAGAGACTACAGAACTAGATGAGACAACAGAAACAGAGCAAACATCAGAGACGTCTCAGTCATCATATACGGAAGAGACTACAGAACTAGATGAGACAACAGAAACAGAGCAGACAGAAGAAACGTCTCAGTCATCATATATGGAAGAGACTACAGATCTAGATGAGATAACAGAAACAGAGCAGACAGCAGAAACGTCTCAGTCATCATATATGGAAGAGACTACAGAACTAGATGAGACAGCAGAAACAGATCAGACAGCAGAAACAAAAGTTGAACTTGCATACAGGTAAAATATGATATAATATTTTCTAGCACTTTCTTTTTGTTTAATTATGTATGTTAAAATATTAATATTTAACGTTTTTGTATTTTTTTTGGGTTTAATGCCAGTTATTCCGAGAAAAAATTGGAAAACAATACGTGTCATAGTTACTGTATGAACAATGGTGACTGTTCATCGGATGCAAAGAATGATCCCGACTGTCAGTGTAAAGGAGATTATTTAGGCGGCAGATGCGAGGTATCAGGCTGTCTCAACTACTGTTTTCAAGGCAGTTGTGATTGCAATAAAGAAGGACATCCTGTATGCAGGTAACACTAATATAAATCTCCCCTGGTTGTTGGTTTTCTAAAAAGAAATGCTTTACTTATCTTATTTTACGTCATCGACATTTCAGATGTAATGCCGGGTATTCCGGTGAAAGGTGTGAAGTCAATGTGTGTCATAGCTATTGTCTGAACAACGGTGACTGTTCTCTAAACGAGGAAGATGAGCCAGTCTGCGAATGTGTTGGTAACTACGAGGGATCAAGATGTGAAGCTGTTAAAAGCAACGCTTTTACCTTCACCATTCAGTTGTTCTCTGGAAAGGAGAAGGGCATAAAGATGGCTGATTTACTGTCAAAAACTATCACAAAAATCTCTACTATAATAGAAGTAATCTAATCAAATATTCAATAACTCATGTTGTTCTAGTGTTTACCTAAATTTAAACTCATATTTTTATTTGTATTAATTTAGTTACGGTAAAATAAGTAATGGTAAAATGTTAGAAAAAATTCCTTTTATTTAATAAAAATCTTATTAATTAAAACAATACATTACACACAACATTGTTAGTTACTTAATCGATATCCATTTCCAATGTATATATGTATAAACTCTCGCTATTTTAAAATGTGGGTAAGGTAGGCATAATCTACAAAAATCTACTTGTCACGATTCTGATCCTGCTGTTTTTTTTTATTGCACTAGAAACTCGGATGTAAGAAAAACAATCCGTACCTTTAGAATGAAAGTATCCCAAATTAAAACTTCGAAGGGGAAATTAGCAAGAAAGTCTTCAAAATGTCCCAAATGCGTTCAAAATTCTCTGGCAGAATCTGTGTGTCTTGATAACAAGGGGCAATCAACAACACAATAACAACCACGACAACCTAGGGGTCTTTATGGGGTTACTTCTAGGCAAACGTCCTCCATCTTAAATTGGTCAAACTCGAGCCCATCAATAAATAAAACAAAAGTTTTATTAATTTCTATTCATTTTTTTTTTACATTTTGATTCAATGCAAAACACTTGACTTCTGACTTCTGTTTTTAATTTTAATTATTGTTTAGTATTTTTTTCTGTATGTGTTTAAATGGTGTAATTGGCTTCGGCCATTCTGTTTAAATTATATAAATAAATTATAATATTACTCATTTCAATACAATTCCTACCGGTTATATGGTTGGTTCCGGTTCTTCGGTGGAATGACCATATTAATATATATGTTTCCGATCAATGACCGCAATTCAATCTACCTACTCCGATCTCTAGTCATGAGGAACCTATTGTAGGTCATCTGTCGGTTATTACAATCGATAAACAGTTTATTCCAAGGAACTTGTATGCCTGGTTCAATCAAAAGTATTTTTTTTAATTTTGTTGACACTGACATACATTCTCCTTTCTACTCTATGATCAGTCGTAGACATGGCATTTTTGACTTTGAGTACAAACGGATACGTATCCGATATCAAACATTTCAAAATAGATTTTCCGTTTTTAGATTCTGGTTTCAGTAGCGCCTAGTCTAATAATAAACCATAAAATAAGATATTGATTAAAAGATGATATTGATTGCTTTTTTCAATGTTTTTGATTTTGTAATGATTGTATTTTTGGCATTTAATGAATTTATGACATTTACAATTTTTATCTACTATGTTAGTGACATTTGTATTTCATTTAATTGTAGTTGTATATCCGATTTATTTTTCTGATTATAAATTTGTTCTCTTACAAATTGTACTTCTACCTACTTTATGAAATTTTTGTGCCCGATAGGGTCCATGTGCACTTGTTTAAATATTCTTAAGATCTTATGTAACACATGTGATATATTATAGCAATAAAGAATTGAATTTAATTGAATGTGTAATACTTACATAAAATCTGTCTATTTTATTCTGCTATGTTACATTTGATTATAAACAGAAAAAACAGTGATTTTATTTGTTGAATTGAATTCGTTTGGCAGTAGGTGCCTATATATTGTTATCGTTTAATTCGGCTAGGTCGATTTTGAAAATCTGTTTTTGGAATATAGGAAATCGATAAAAATCGATTTGTGTTTGAAATCGGATATTAAATTCGTTTTGGATATATTACCTACATGCCTCACATCAATCGTCTCGTATTCTTCGTTTTGAGTGTATTATATTCCTCGACCTCAGTTTTCTTTCTTGGACTTCTGATTTAGTTAACTAAACTGACTGATTAACTGTTATAAACATACGATTTATTATTATTATTCCATTTATTTATTTTATATTTTTTTATTATTCTTCCATTTATAAAAAACACATTAAAAAAATCATTAAAATATATAAAAAATAGTAGCTCACCGGCATCGGGAACAGGGTCCAAGCTACCGGCGGACAGGGCGCCTGAGAGAGAAATCTCCTAACAATGCACGCCGTGTCCAGAAGTACTGCTATCTGGATCAGGCCCTTGATGCTTAACGAGAGCCTGTTGAGATATTTCGTTCGAGGCTTTTGGCTATTCAGCCATTTACCGTTACGACTATCAGCCCAATGATTGCTCTATTCACTTCTCACATGTCGACAACCACATGAGCTTAGTCATGATACTTAGTTTACTTATCTTTCTCAGCTTTCACGAGGTTCTCGTTATGAGGGACAGTTATTGTAACAATCATTGTGCGGCGCATTATTCGATTTATCACCACTATATCAGGTTTATAGGCAACAATAGTCCTGTCAGTGATGAGATGATAGATCGATCCCAATGTAATGTGATATTGCTATTTTCGAGAACTGGGTCGGGCACATACCTATGGTATGGCGCCTCAAGATTGATTCCACAAGATTGTATTTAAGAGCAAGTTGCTGATGGATAATCCCGGCTACGAGGTTGTGTCTATGCAAATAGTCTCCGTTAGCTAGATGAGAACACCCAGAAATAATTTGTCGGATTGATTCCCCGGGCCGGTGACATGCCCGACAGATGTCAACCGTACCGTCCTTCACAATGTATTTCTGATTGTTGTTCGTTATCATAAGTTCATCCGTAATCGCAAAGACAAAACGTTCGGTTTCCCCGAAGAGGTCACCGAAACGCAGCCAAAACTACAGTGGGCTCAGACGGTCACCCAGGAATATGCCACGCTCAATCCTTATCGGTTCGCTGTTCTCCTGAATGTATCGACATCCCGGATAGTGAAGAACTGTTCTCCACTGCCCCATACATGACATCAGGAAGGTGCTCATAGTTGTATCAACTTTTTACAGTTCTAACCCCCTCATGAGCCATGTATGAGGAACAGAGCCTTCTTATACTCTATCCAAAATGCCGACAGATTCTTCCGAGAACGTCTAACCTGTAGGCTAATGGCCATATCAATGAGGAGCAGCTCCTTAAGAGAATAATAATATTCTACAACCATCACACAACGCTGTCTAGCCCCAAGCTAAGCAGAGCTTGTGTTATGAGCACTCGACAAATGATAAACACACTTATATAATTCTAAATACATACATACTATAAATAAATTACACCCAGACATAACAAATGATCGTGCTCATCGCACTAACATTTGTCCTTGGTTGGAATCGAACCCACGACCTCCGGCATAGCAGTCTGGGCCACTAACCACGAGACCAACAGGCCAGTCCCAAGTAACGCGGGTTCTTACATCCATTCTGAGTGGCAGATATAATAGAATTTGTCTCAATATGACTATTGATTTTAGCTCTCAGAATAGATGTAAGAACTTTATAGACCGTCAGCAAATACGTGATCAGTCTATAATTTTTGGGTTCCGCAGTACTACATGATTTATGGAGCGGGTGGGTTATTCCTGTCATTAAAAACTGGGGCAGCGATTCTGACTTAGAGTCAGGGTCGCTGCTGCAGTTTCTAACAGAACAGGCAGACTGGAACTGAGATGACAAGCGAGCGTGCAACCCTTGAAACCATTTAAACCAGAAATTGAGCAGCCCGTCCGGCCTAGTAGATTTACAATTAGGCAACGGACAGACTGCACGGGCTATATGTTGGGGGCTGATGGTAATTGCCCCTGTTTCTGGTAAAAAATCGCATGCGCGCTCGACCTCTCGAATCCAATCGCCCTCAGTATGACTGACAGTCGCAGACCAAAATGAACACATGGCGTCATCATCCGGCAGGGCGCGTATCATTCACACCTTGCGGTCGCTCCCAAGCCCTGTAAACCCACCTTTCGTTGCTTTAGAATGTACGATTCTGAGTGTACCGCTCCACTCGCCGTGACGTAACTGCGATGACGCCACTACGGGTGACGTAATCTACGACAAACTTATTATTTACGTTTGGTACAGTAATCGAGTCGGATCGAACCGCAAAATTAAGTTTGTTTTTTATTGTATATACTTTTCCGGGATAAAAAGTACCCAGTGTGGTGCCCAAGATATTAAAGAATAATTATACCAAGTTTCATCGTAATCGAACCGGTAGTTTTTGCGTGATGCCTGAACAAACAGACAGACAAAAATTTTTTTAATCACATTTTTGGGTTCGGTGTCGGTCTAGTAACACCCCCTGCCATTTATTTTTTTGATATTTTCAATGTACAGAATTTTCAGTTCTACAGATTTATTATAAGTATAGAATAGATTTTCAAAGTAAATGTAAATTATCATTTATCATAGCGCAATCGATGTTTGAGACGTAGTCAAGACATGACCCAGATATGTGATCCCCGATGCATCACCTGAACGGTTCCTTGCAAACCCAATCAACTGCACTAATATAATAGATATTGGATCGTCACAATGGCCTGCTAGTGAGCGTCACTGCGGTAACATTGTTAGATTACACGCAGAACTAACTGCTATGGCAACAGATAGTACTACCGCGAGGTCCATTTGACAACCTAAACTGAACTGATAAAGGGATGGAGCTATAAACATTATTTTAAGTATATGCGAAACCTGAATATAGTTCATTCAGAATTAGTAACTGAATCGACTCCAATCATTTCTACACCATGTTACATTTTTCCCATAAAAATTTAAAAAGTTCACAACTTGTAAATCACGAAACCACCGACACTATGTACAGCACAGGTCACGGCAGGTCATAACAGGCATTAGACGCAAGCACACCGCTGGGTGCAGCAACAAAACAACCCCTCAGTCGACTGGATGGCCCAGTGACCATGTATTTGTGCGGACAATCAGCATACACGGACAGGCTTTATAACTATGTGATTTTTCATTTACTTTGAAAATTAATTTTATAAAGACGAAAATTTATGATTGTGTCTACCCACTCGTTTCACTTATAGCGAGATAAGTTATTTAATGATTTTTCTCACCCCAAAAATAAAAAATATCTTGAACGTTACAAACCTTGAACAATAGTTTGACCCATCCCACATATGGGCTGGTGCTGCAAAATGCCATCGGACAACTTTGGACTCAGTGGAAAGGCGTGCGAAGAGGTTAATTGATGATCCAGCTTCGGTTAACGCCAATCTTCAAAGCCTAGAGCAGACATGAAGAGTAGTCAGCCTTATCTAGTTTAAAATGACAAAAAAAAATTGACGTGTAAAAGTGTTTTTTTAAACCTACTTACAAAATAAATATCATTTATCATTTCGGTATTTTACAGAATGCATTTTTTGTGCGCAGGAATTACATAACTTAATTCCGCCATCACCTTTCACTCTTACGTTGTTAACACCTCTAAGGTCCGGACTAAGTTACGCCTCGTCTTTTATACCGCACACATTGAAGGATTGGAAGAATACACAATACAATATATATACAATTTAAGTTTGTGATTATATATTTATGATTTATGTCTTCAAGGTTAGAGTGAATAGGCTCTTAATAAACTAGTGCGATTTACCGTCAACAATTGCATCGCTGCTTGCCATTAGGTGGGATCGCAGTCAAGCATTAGTTTATAAAATAAAATAGATTTCATTCGAATCTAAATAATTTATGATAAAAACATGGTCGATGTTATTCAATAGGTATTACGAGTCTAACAACACAATGTAAGCGGGGCCTAAACAATAATTAATACCATGATGGATTCATATATAACTGATTCGAAACTACGAACCAAATGTAATTAAATTAAACTCGTCAATAATTACTAGTTTGAACCGCAGTAGCTTTCAGACTGTGGCTTTCAGGCTTCAGTTAGTAATAATTATTAGTGGGAGTACTTTAGCTAATTAGTACTGTTACCTAGGCCTGATAATGGCGCATAGCTACTGTAGTCTTAGTGGAGTGCTTTTTTTTTGAGGTGGAAAATTATCTAATGACTTCTCTCGCTCTAGGACGGAGCCAGAGAAATACTTTTATTAACTAAAACCACACCTAGGTTGCTTCAGTTGCCCTTTGCATCCCAGGACCACAAGTAACACTTTCAAAAGTCGACCCACGGCCCCAGTAGACTTCGGCCCTGTTTGGCCCCTACGGTTTTGCTGACATCACTTTGAGGCGCGACTCGGGCTGGATCTGGTCGGTTACTGGACGGCCGGACGGTGAGTTGCCCATTCCTCGTCGTCCAAGCCTATGGTGGCTGACAGTCGAGGTCAGAATCTCGTCGGGTGGGGCGTAAGGTTGTCCTTGCTGGCTTGCCTCACGCATGAGGCGACCGCTGCCCATTCCCCCTCCCTCCGGATCATGGCCTGTACAAGGGCCCGGCGCGACAGGTCGCCACGGCCGATCATAAGTGGTAAAGGAGCGCCGTAATCAGTTTTCGGCTTTCAAATAGATACAATAGGTGTTATTTATTTATTATATAGTTTACTAGCGACCTGCCTCAGCTTTGCACAGGTGTTGGAAATCTTTGAAGTTCTAGATTTTTTTCTGCTTTAATATGCATGTATTATATATTTAGACTTTCTTCATTACTCTGTCTACAGGCGAAAACTGCATGAAAATCCGTTCGTATTTTTTTAATTTATCGCATTCATACAGACAGACAGACACATATGAAGATATACATACTTTATTGAACACCATTATAAACATATACAAAAAGGAAAATTACATACGAGTACAATGGGCAGCTTTATCGCTTTCTGTGATCTCTTTCAGGCAACCTGGAATCGACAGTAATGATCTGGACATGAAAATTGGTACTGGTACATTGGTGTGATTTGTTCTGTGTCTGGGTGTAACTTATCTAAAATATGTATGTATTTAGAAATATATAAGTATGTTTATCAGTTGTCTATACTCCATTTGTTTAGTTAGTTAATTAAATCTTTTTATATTATAGTTATTTTTTATATGATATTTATTTTTATTAAAATAAAAATCTTATATAAGACATACAAAGATTATTTAAATTTAGTTAATTACCAAATATTGGTATAGGTGAATAACAAATTGTAAACAGTTTTAGATAAAAAATTTAAACAACTTTTAAATAAAAGACATGTCAAGATTGTTTACATTTAGTTAATTACATAAACAGATGGAGTATAGTACTCAGTTCACAAGCTCTGCTTAGTTTGTGATTAGATGGCGTTGTGTGATAGTTGTGAAATAATATTATTTTTATTATTTATTTATAATTATACTAGTTGCTGCCAGCAGCTTCACTTGCGTGAAAGTAGAAAATAGAACTAATGGAACTTACTCCAGCCCCCTAGCCAAGTTACGATCGTTTCGTTTGCGTCGAACGCCTCGAGTAGACCACGCCTCCGATTCCATTGTTTTGACGTCATTTCAACGCTCAGTCACGTGGTCAGAACAAAGAAATCGGAGGCGTGGTCTACTCGAGTCGTTCGACGCAAACGAAACGATCGTAACTTGGCTAGGGGGGCAGAGTTAAAAATGTCTCCTAAGTCCTGTTTCAGATCATGGTCTTCCCGTACGTCTATTTGGATGGAAATACGGGAACACGGTTCGAGAGTTAAGAAGTAACAAACATACACACTCAAACGTTCACCTTTATAATATTAGTGTGGTTCTAGACCAGCGTTCTGTTCACAATAACCTGAATAATTAATAATGATGCTGGCATTAAGAATTTCATCATTATCATCATTTCAGCCGCTATACGTCCACTGCTGCCTCTGACATAGGCCTCCCCCAAATATCGCCACAATGAACGGTCCTGTGCGTCTCGCATCCATTGGATTACCACAACCTTTACCAGGTCATCGGTCCACCTTTTATGGGGCTTTCCAACACTGCGTCTTCCGGTACGCGGTCGCCATTCCAGAACCTTTCGTTCCCAACGGCCATCTGTTCTGCGAGCAATGTGGCCTGCCCATTGCCACTTAAGTTTGGCAATTCTTCGTGCTATGTCGGCAACCTTAGTTCTCCTGCGGATGTCTTCATTTCTGATTCGATCACGCATGGAAACTCCGAGCGTAGCCCTTTCCATTGCCCTTTGGGTGACTTTGAGCCTTCTGATAAGGCATATTGTGAGCAACCACGTTTCTGACCCATACGTCATTACCGGCAACACGCACTGATCATAGACTTTCTTCTTGAGACACTGTGGTATATTGGATGAGAAGATACCGCGCAGCTTCCGGAACGCTTTTCATTAAGAATTTATTCTTATTAAAAAACAGAACCTTTTTCCAAATCTACCTTATTTTATGATATTTCTGAGAGCCTTACGATGATGAATTTAGAAGAAAATATTATTAAGTTCACAAAACTCGAGAATAGCTTAATTTAAAACGCTTTAATTCGAACTTAGAATACTGAAGACGAGGATAAGTGTTTAATTATTCACAGGATTATTATCTTGAAAGTGATTCTCTTGCTCCTCAAGGCAATTATTTTGCTATTCTAAGAAATATGAGGTTTACTAGTCGTATATTTTATCTATTATTTTAGTTAGTTGAGTACTATCGCCACGGGCAGTATGTGGGTTTCTAAGTATATGTAAATAACTTATGTCCGCGACTTCGTCCGCGTATAAGTCTATTTTTTTTTCTATTAGGCTTAGTTTTTTATTTTAATATAATTCCGCTCTTGTCCGCGACTTCGTTCGCGTAGAAATTGAAAATATTTGTAAAGTGCAAATGGATTCTGTTTAAGATACATCACGTTGTTATCATTTATTTGCCCTACAGACTGGACCAGTCAAAACTGAGGCACTGATCACGTTATTGCGAAGAAATTTAATTCCAAGTCTGTTTCCCCTAGTTTTTGGAGTAAAATAATTAGTGTAACCATTTTAATTTCAGCAAGTTTGGGGGAAGGCCACTCGGAGTTAGTGAATTCAGGAATTCTTGAGGGTCCGCATCTTCTATCTTGATCTATTAGATTATCAATGGAAATGTAGTTGATGCTTATCTCCTCGCTACTATTTCTAGCCGCGAATATTGGCCTTTGACGCATCCACTGGTAGTCTTTATTTTCTATTTGGCCTACATCTGGATATACTTTGGAGATTACGATTTTTTTTTCATTTTCATAATTAGGTATTTCCTCATCGCTTAGTAAAAGTAACTTTGAAGGAAAATTTGTACCTCCACACAAATGTGCTCTCAACCTTAATGCAAGACTCAACAATGTCAGTTCCCTTTACTATAACTAAATCACCAGCAAGCTTGAAAGTAATTCCACACTTGATTTTATTACAGCATCTTATAACTGTTATTATTTTATTTATTTTTTTTAGGTGGGAAAATCATCCATTGACAAATCGCGAGATTTGTCATTGGATGATTTATGAAGACGGTCATTTTTTTGTAAAAAGTTTTTTATTTATATAATTAATGTAATGATTTTATTCGGTTTTTTTATAATTGTTAGGTGTATTGTTATGCTTTTTTGTTTATATTTTGCTTTCTAATGTAACTAGTGGAGTACTCGTTATTGAGCTCTCCGTGTAACTGTAATTTTCAATTGTGTATCCGTTGTTGGACATCCAACACAAATACCACAATAAAATGTAGACGGTCCGTAAGCTGGTTTCCTTTTTTTTAAACGTTTCTCTACCCTAGGAACAACTCCTGTACCGTGGGTGCGTTCACAAGCATATCACATACAAGACACCTAAATCCATCGCCATATAAACTGACTAGCTGCCCGCCCCGGCTTTGCTCGGGAGCAAATTCTTTTCGGGATTTGCAGTTTTCTATCCAACAGACCCTTTCCTGATAAATTGATAAAACGTTGTAATATACATTGTTACATAACTCTTTCGTTTTGTTTACGCAAATCCATCATACTTGACACTATCAACTGATATTTCCACTTGAGAGCAAGATTGTAGATAACACTCTAGATA
The DNA here is from genome assembly GCA_949316375.1 of Mythimna vitellina. Lineage (NCBI taxonomy): Eukaryota > Metazoa > Arthropoda > Insecta > Lepidoptera > Noctuidae > Mythimna > Mythimna vitellina. Next base: position 1,719,183 of record OX438699.1, on the reverse strand, counting down.
CAGCATATAAAACACTACGTTTATCTTAACTAGTCGACAGTACTATCACCACTTGTTGCTAAACAAGAGATCTTTAGGAGAAAGCCACCATTTATCTCAGCGTTCAAAACATTTTATTTAATCCCAGTGACATTTTTCGGACTAAAAGAATTCTTGAACGTTTTTAGTGTGAAAACAGAATGAAGTTGGTACAATTTGTTTACAAAGACAACCCAAAAGATATTCGCGTCGGATATCTATCTGTTGATGAAGTAGTTGATATCAATAAAGTTGATCCTACAATACCCAGCACTCTTATTGAAATTCTGAAGAATGGAGTCTTCGAAAAGGTCAAGAAACTACAATACAGTAATCAAAAAACTGTTCCTATATCAGCAGTGACTATAAAAGCACCGATACATGGAGGAGACAAAGTTCTATGTGTTGGACTAAACTACAAGGACCATTGTGAAGAACAGAATTTCCCTCCACCGGAGATACCATTTATCTTCAACAAATTCCCAAGCACGATCATTGGACCAAACGATTCAATCAAACTAAAGCCTGAAATCTCAGAAAAAGTGGTATGTGAAGTGGAATTGACTGTTGTTATTGGAAAAACAGCTTCCAAGGTAAAAGCAGAAGATGCTTATGATTATATCCTCGGGTATACTATTGCTCAAGATATAGGAGCTACAGATTGGGATAAGAATAAAGCCATGGGCCAGTTAGTGCTTGGTAAAGCTATGGATACATTCTGTCCCATAGGTCCTTGCATTACAACCAGTGATGAAGTCGGTGACCCACAAACATTAGATATAAGATGCATTGTCAACGGAGTTCAGAAACAGAAGAGTAACACAGACCAATTTATTCACAAGATTCCTGATGTTATCGAGAGGTTGTCAAAGCTGTTCACTTTGCTGCCTGGTGATATTATTCTGACGGGTACTCCGGGAGGTGTGGGGGTCTACAGGGATCCCCCGGAATTTCTACAAGCCGGTGATGCGATTGTCAGTGAGATTGAGAAGATTGGTGTTATGATTAACAGAGTTGAGAATTTCTAGTGATTTGTGAAACATTATGTATTATTTGCATATTAGTAAGTGAAAATAATATTGCTAGTATTTTTAAAACATTGTGTATATTATCAAACCTTGGATATTATAACGTAACCTTATTATGTCGTACGCATTTATATTTATAATTGAATATATCACAAGCCGCTTGTAATCGAAACCCAATTTATACTGTTTTGATGTTTGTTTTCCTCTTTACCGCAAACATTATTATTAATATCTAACCAAACATGGGACTTATTGAAATTGTACTTAGCCTATTTACTAATGTATCGTATGGACTCCAACATTCTGTATTTACGTCAGGAGTATTAAGTACAAGGAATCTTCAATAGTCATGCCTTTAATTAACTTAATTGAACTTCTGACATATCAATTAAAGTTAGTGCTAAGCTTACGAGAATATTCTGAATTTCTAATAGAGTCTGTTTATACAACGGACTAAAGTACCAATTTAAAATTATATAATTATAAATAGGTATAACTGTATATTTGTAGCAAATAATGCTAACAATGCTTTATTATGGGAAATCACCAAATTACCTCCCACTCTGGATGGAGTGACGGGGAGTGTCAGAGGTTTACTGACTAAAACCGACTTGTATTCTTGTCCTTTCAGTTGCCTTTTGCATTTCAAGGCCATGGTAACTCTTTCAAATAATCCTGCAGCCCAGGATGTGCGGACTCCCTTAAAAACATTATTTGAGTGATAGGAATCTATAGGTATTCTATCTCACGAAGGCGGGTTGGCCTTGGTTTTAGTTTATATTTCTATGACATTTTTTTAGCATGCCGATGACAGAAACAATAAATTTTCATGATCCCTTGCATAACCCAATATTTGGCCACAGCAATGGCGTTTGTTGATGCTGTCATTAGATCCTACGAAGACAGGTTACAGGCAATATGTGGCACAAAATGGAAGGTGGGACATGATCTACGGTTAGATGCCGCACAAACGCTCAAGATCAGAACCGTCCGAGAACTGCGTCCTGTAACGATTGTCTAGGCTGTGGCCGACTTGAGTGCTGAGTCTGTTTAAAGGTTTTCAGGTTGGCGAAGACAATTAGTTCCCAGACGAGAGGCTCTCCGTTAGCTCAATAAAATAAATCATCGGGTGGTTTAAGCGTCTCTCGCCAAAGGTTCGCTATCACTTCCAACGAATCTATGAACTTCTAATACCAAATATTCATTGAATTTATTACTAGTTGCACATCTGGCTCCGGCGAACTGTTCCTGTAATAACTTTGACTTTAGATTATGACCTCTCATTTCAACAGCTCTCAATGGACTATTTCGAAGTACATTTGACACGTGCTCATTAATTGTTTCAAACTATAAATCGCTTCTGGATTGAAGCACACAACTTGAACAAAAGGTTTAATGGCATTGCAGCTTTGTACCGAGTAGTAGAACTGCAGAAGTATTGTTGAATGGTTTGTTAGTGTTATGTTATACAAATCAAATGTGTGTTTTTATAATTCACTTGCGCTAGCGGCTTCACCTGCGTGAAAGTTGGTTTATTCTATTAAACTTTGGACCTCCTCTTTATTCCTTTTTTTAAAGGTTGTAATCACACTAATATTATATACATAGGTGAAAGTTTGTATGTATAATATGTACGTGTGGATATATTTGTTACTCCTTCACGTTCAAATGGCTGAATGGATTTGGATGTGATCGGGCACACACATGGTGGAAAATATACAATGTAAAAGGCAATGTCCCAAGTGACCAAGAACATTGAAAAAAAAACATAAATTGCTGATCGACCAACGTTTTTATAAGAAGATAACTCATTTTCAAAGAGGAGTAATTGATCCATGAATCCAAGTACGGGTATCTTATTAAAAAAAGAAAGAAAAAACGTTTATTCGTACCTCACATATACAGTAGAATTTTAAGTATAGGAAAAAAAATAACTTTAAAATCTGTGCAAGGCTAAAAAGGCGCCTAACAAAGTCTTTATTCAAAGTAAGGTGTAGCGTTGAAAGATCTCCCACAAAGGTCTATGACCTGATGAAGTCGGTAGGAGACTGCTGGAGAAAGACCGGTCGATCTAGTGTGATAGAGTGTACTTAGGGTAGGCCCACGCCCAGCTATGGACATCTTGCGGCAACAGTGATATTCCTTACTCGTTTATTTCACTACTTATATTGTACTCGCACTTCTGCCGCCGAATTGAGCTCCAGCGACATTTTTCCACATAAATTACACAACTTTCTACATCACTTAAAACAAATTACCATACTGTACTCCGAAAGAATACGTTTCCAAAATTCATTGCGTTTCCAAGTTGTGAAGTAATTCAACTAAAATGTATGGTCATTATTATTTCAAGTGCCTCGGCTAATGTTTGGGGAAATTTTGGTGCACCCGCGGGAAATCAAAACTGCGGTTAGTGTTATATGTAGATTTTTCGTTCCTATATTAATTTTGTAGATAGATAGAACTTTTATGTTTGTTGATTTGTGTGTTTATCTGTTTTGATGCCTATAGGATTCTTTAGTCAAAAAAATATGCGCTACTACTCAGCTTGAAGTCATATTTTTTTTGGCTAAGAAATCATCGTATAACTTATACGTATCGCTCTGGGTGGAGTGAAAGAGAATGTCAGATTTTTACTGTTGTATACCAGGGATTTTTTTTTCGGGTGGGAAAATCATCTATTGACATCCCCTGCTCTTAGGCCGAGCGGGAAGGGCGTGTCAGACTTTTACTGACTAAAAACCCACTCATATTCTTTCTTTGCCATTGTTCCAGGGCCCCGGAGATCTCTTTCGCATTACTCATGGCCCCAGTAGGCTTCGACCCTACTGGGCCCCTACGGTTGCTGACATCTCCTTGAGTCGCATGTGAAACACTACGCGCCGTCGACGATTTGGGCTCGGTCCGGACGGTTTCCGGACGTTCGGACGGCGAGCTACCCATTGCTCATCGTCCGCAAGCCCGCGCCTGCGGTGGCCGGAACTTGGGATCGGAATCCCGGCGGCTGGGCCTCCTCCGGTGCTAGCATTTCTACTTCGCAGAAGAAAGCGACCGCCTGCCAGTCCTCCTCGCTTCGGATCATGGCCTGTACCAAGGCCCGGCGCGAGAGATCGCTGCCTTGCATTGAAGGGATATGGTAACTCTTCGAAACAATCCCATAAATGTAGGTGCAACTTTAATGATAAACAATCAAACAAAAAAGCAATCAACTGCCCTGTTGATCTAATGGTTAGTTGCCCTGACTGCTATGCTGGAGGTCGTGGGTTCGATTCCCACCCAGGATAAATGTTTGTGTGATGGGCACGATCGTTGGTTCTGTGTCTGGGTGTAATTTATCTATAATATGTATGTATTTAAAAATATAAAATATGTTTATCAGTTGTCTAGTACTCATAACACAAGTTCTGCTTAGCTTGAGACTAGACGGCGTTGTGTGATAGTTGTGGAATATAATAATAATAATCATCTCCCTAGCTTCTTACCAACCAGCTTGAGATCAATTTCCAGTCCAACCGCATTCTTTTGAATACCTATGTTTACCCAGGGCGCCTGCTTGTCAGACCTTGAAACTCAGTTACTGGGCAACACGATACTCCTTGGACCGATGGTCAAACTTTCTGGCATCTGACTACCTGTAACGACTGTCAAAGATCTACGTATGACCGCCGAAATCAAGTAACAAGTACCTAACACAATAATAAACACATACTTACATAAATACGTACAAATAAACAATGCGAAATCAAAGGGGATTTTGCATGAGAAACATCCCTAATTAACATGCGGGCGGTACTGATTAGACAAATGTACTCTTAAAGGGTTATCGGAATAAACTCTACTGGTCCCATTCAATTTCGCTGATATCTCTTTAAGTCACTCGAGGCGAGAGCAGTGGTGGCCGAGTGGTAACGCCCCGACTTACGAGTTGTAGATTGCGGGTTCAAACCCAGCCAGGCGCATTACTTAGCTTAATTTATTTCATCACCACTGCTCTCAGAACGGTGAAGGCAAACATCGTGAGGAAACCAGCATGTCCTAGAACCAAAAACTCGAAGACGTGTGACATCCACCAATCCGCACTGGGCCCGCGTGGTGGATTACGGCCGATTCCCTCTCTTAGACAGGAGGCCTAAGTCTCAACAGTGGGAAAATTATAAGGCATACTATGCTATGCTCTTTAAGGCGATTTCAGAAAGAAAGAAAGAAAGAAAAAATGTTTATTCGTGCCTCACACAATCGTATAAACTAAAATTACACACTAAAATTAGAAAGGTATAATCAATGCGAGGCCAAAAAGGCACCCAACTCAGCATATGCTGCGCTATTTAAAAAGATAAATAACGCAGCGCTGGTGTCTTGGACTTGGTCTTTACCGGAAGACCAGACGGCGAGTTACCTATTGCTCGTCGTCAACAAACAAGTGGTTATAGTAGCCAAGAATCGCCCCACGTCTCCCGATACCCGAGGCGTCTTCTACGGCATTGCTAGAATACTGGCTGGAAATTAATTATTTGTCCTTAAAGGTTCACAATAAACCATTCCTTTTAGCTTCGACAATTACCCTCCAAATAAATCTTGTAGTGAACCTAATAAATTTCCTGTCGCTTGTGGTGGACCATGGAACAAAACCGTTCGGCATTTTAAGAGTGACCATTTTAATCAAGATTGGTACCTACAGTAAGGACGTGGGTGATGCATGTTACCACTTACTTTGAGAATATAACAAGGGTTTTTTTTTTTATTGGGTGGGAAAATCATCTTATGACAAAACCCGCTCTTGGGCGGAGCGAGAGATAGTGTCAGACTTTTACTGACTAAAAACCCACTCCTGTTCCTTCGTTGCCTTCGCCCCAGGACCCCGGTTTTCGCTTTCACACTACCCTTGGATATAACAACAGGGTAACCATATGTCATTGTATATATATTGACAAGAATTTTACTTCATTTTATTGCCCCGTTGCTTCTGATTAAAACTAGGGTTGTAACAGAGGCCATCAAAGCGGAGGCGGAGGCGGATGCGGAGGCGACGACATACGCCCCCTCGGATGCGGAGGTGTAATAATATTACAACGGACGGACGTGCGAATTGAAGGTATTCGTAAGGTTGATTCCTGTCATGTCAAATTGACATACGCCCACCTCTACCGCTTTCCCACCGCGCACACTTTATTTCTTGACCATTTCAAATGTAATACGCGTACAGACCGGCTGAATCGTAGTCGAGCGTCGCTGCACACGCGGTATTATTCTGTAATTATGAAGTAAATAAAACTCCACAAAGATTTTGCAGAGGCGGTGGCGGAGGCGGAAATGCGATTTCTTGCGGAACTTCCGCAGTAACGATTTTTTTCGTTATATATATAGGGACAAAAACACCAGAGCTGCAGGGTTTTTCGAAACCGTGGCCCTGAAACACAAAGCACAACTGAAGGAACACAGGTGATTTTAGTTAGTAAAAGTTTAACACTCCCTCTCGCTCCACCTAGAGCGGGAGAAATTATTTGATGATATCCCTCCCAAAAAAAGGTAGCAACAAAATGATTTGAACAGAGTGTAAAGTCCCGCAAACCTCCGTTGAAAAGGGAGGATCCTCCGGCCAGACGGGTGTTATGTCTGGTGGGCAGCTGCCCGATAGATGATTTCGGGCTGTTCTATATGTTCTAATCGCGCGAAGAACTTTGATTGCGCGGTGCAGGATTAGTTCTTATGTGACGCCATAGATGTTGCTATACACTTCTGATTTCTCTTCACTCATTGACCTCTACTATTTACCACACTGGACTGGCAACCATCAAAGTGCTTTTGTACCCGTTTGGTATTCGTCATTTTGGCGCTGTCAGCCGTAGCGTGTCTAGCTAATAATGTCGCGCCAATTACAATATACACATGATCTCATTTTTAATAGGTTTTATACATATAATTCGTGAACACGGAATTCGAACGAAACATATTCAAAATGCAAAAATACTTCAGAGTACTTACTACACTTTTCTGCAGCCATTTGCATTATAAATCAAAATTAGTTCTCTGGACGCTCGCAAGTAGTGCTTCAAATAAGCACGAAAAATTAGCTGTCACATTTAAGGAATAGCCTGTCCAGTGATAAATAGTAGATGATAGTGCCTTCACTTTTGTTTGACGATGTACAAAGTTGAACATTTTTATTCTCATAGCATAGTATAGTCGGCCTTATAATGTTCCCACTGCTGGGATTCAGGCCTCCTCTCTAGGAGAGGCAATGGGCTGTAATCCATCATGCGGGCCCAGTGCAGGTTGGTGGATGTCACATGTCTTCAAATTTTTGGTTCTAGGACATGCCGGTTTCCTCACGATGTTTTCCTTAACCGTTTTGAGAGCAGTGATGATGAAATAAATTACACAAAGTAATGCGCCTGGTTGGGTTTAAACCCGCGACCTACAACTCGTAAGTCGGGGCCGTTACCACTCGGCCACCACTACTCTACTCGGCCACCACTCTCGACAATTCTCACTTCAAAGTATAGGGTGGTAGGTGACGTACCCACATATATCACCATTATCATAGTCATCACCTCTACGGAAATTACAGACGTGAGGTCAACAACCTTACAACATCCTACACATGCATAAATTTTAACTCCCAATTGATAGAATCAAACGTAACCTACTCTTTAGGCATCTTTCACACCAAACGTATTGTCCGCCGCTGACGTGACTATGCTTACTGTCAGCCTCAGTGTGAACGTGGACTCAGTCAGCAGTATGCGTTCTCAAAAACAAATATTACGCTACAGCGTATAATTGTTGTAATATATACTTTTTTTCTTTCTAACACATAGCTTTTGCAATATTTTTTTTATTTATTATTATTTATTTTGTTAACGTATCATTTATTAATAATTGTAATTATTTATTTTACTTGCTTTTATTTATATAGCCTCTTTTTTATAATGTGAATGTGAGAACACTGTAGACTCCGCGAATTCTTAGGTTCCTTTTTATTATGATTATTTTTATTGTACTTTATAGTATATTGATCAGTCTACACTGTCTTTACATAATATCTACATAAGCTGTAATATGGAAATATTGTAACAACAATTTTTTTTTTTTTTGAAGGAGTTACCATGGAGTTACTTGCTGGTTCTTCTCCATAGGAAACGACCAATTTGGAACCGTGTCCTAGCTTCTGACGTTTTATAAGTGCCCATGTAGGCCTATGTGAAATAAAAAACTTTGACATTGACTTTGACTTTGAATGTGTTACTTGTGTGAACAGAGTAGGCTTGCTACGCATAGCACATAATCGGTCACCGAGAGTCAGCGACAACGTAATAGCGTATTAGTCGGTTCAGTGTGAACAAGAAGTTAATATTCATGGAAAAGCGATAAACAATACGTTTGGTCTGAACAATGCCTTAAAATGGCACGAATCGTTACGAGTGACTCTCCACGAATATTGGAGAAGTTCTCAACGGGGACACAACTCCCACTTGAGCTCCGCCACTCTGAGCACGTGAATAAAGTCGTGCTGTGTACCTTATCTTCGTGCCGAGTATAGAAGAGAATGAGTTGAAGTTATAGAGGTGAATTAATACGTTGGTGTTTTATCAATTGAGTTCGTTCTAGTTAGGTTATATCTAAAGTATCGGTTTTTATTTTATCCCATTTATATTTGACAGCAAAAATAACTATAGTATGTATTACAGCAATGAAAACTTAGGCTATGTAGTGTCACATCCTCACGCCCTAGCCACTGTGTCTGGAGAAGCCGGAACGGTAGGTGAGGGATAATGTACTAAGAGCAATGGGTAACTCAACCTTAGCTCATCTTATAAAGACTGAGTCCGAGACATTGACGGGCCCTCAAAGACATGACAGCAAAACTAGAGGGGTCCAGCAGAGCCGAAGCCTACTGGGGCCAGGGAATCGACTACTGAAAAGGTCCTGGGCCGTAAAGAGTAACTGAAGAAAAAAAAAGAAAAAAATATATAAAAAAAATTATTTTAAATAATAAAATATTACATATATTTTTAATAGAAATATATTTTAGGTTTGATGTAAGAAAACCCAATTGTGGGTTAAGCTCGCCTTTGTAGATCAGTTGTCTAATTTAAGAATAGAATATAAGAAGAAACTGAGGTGTGGTTTTAGTCAGTAAAAGTCTGACCCGTCCTCCTGTTCCACACAAGAGCAGGAGAAAATGATTTCACGCCTCAAATAAAAAAAAAACGCTAAAGGACGATATCTTTAATTTTCGCATTACCTTATATGCAAGGATTTTACACGATATTTGATTATTTTTGTTGTAAAAACCCACGATATATGATTTTTCTTTGTTAGGTGGGAAAATCATCTAACGACAAATCCCGCTCTTGGGCGGAGCGAAAGATAGTGTCAGACTTTTACTGACTAAAAACCCACTCCTGTTCCTTCTTTACCTTCATCCCGGAGCCCCGGGCTTCGCTTTCACACTACCCGTGAAACTAAGTTTAAAAAATCACTCCAGTAAAATATATGTAAACTTAGGTATACAGGGAAACATAAAAATATTTCGGGCAAGAAACTGCCAAGGAATTCACCCGCGAACAAACTACCGAGATAAAAATTATCCTACGTGCTAACCCAGCCCCCCTAGCCAAGTTACGATCGTTTCGTTTGCGTCGAACGCCTTGTGTAGACCACGCCTCCGATTCCTTTGTTCTGACGTCAACTCAATGCTCAGTCACGTGGTCAGAACAAAGGAATCGGAGGCGTGCCTACTCGAGGCGTTCGACGTAAACGAAACGATCGTAACTTGGCTAGGGGGGCAAGACACGGTCTACCCGTATGCCAAGTTTCATCCGATATCCATTCAGCTGTTTGAGCATAAAGTAGTAGCAAACATAAACATACACACACACAAAATTCTCCTTTATAATATTAATAATAAGTGTGATTTTCTGCAGCATAAAATGATGACGACTTGGCAGATACTTTGAATTCGCATCACAAACATTGCACAAACGGTTCGCAATTAAAACATGGTCAAACAGGAATTCTAAATCGATATTTTAAACGTATTCGATTATCTTGAAGAGCTGAGACTCAAACATGTCTAACGAGAGTAGTAAGTCGGTACGTTTGCAGCTGTTACTGTAATTACACCAGTGTTAGTGCAGTCTGTGTCGCAAATATTCATTAAAGTGCCGGCACTGTACTAAATTATTTGCAGGTTTACTCCATAAGGAGGTAATCTGATGTCAGCATGAGTAACGGATCTGCTGGAGTGCGCGGGAATTGCATGACTTGATTCCGCCATCTCCTTTCTCCCATCGGACTACTCGATGTACGGCAAGTATTCACCCTTACGTTGTTGAAACTTCTACGGTTCGGACTAAGCGTTTCACTTTGTCGTTTATACCGCGTATTTCGAAGCATTGGAACAATTTGCCTGATGCGGTCTTCCTGTCCAACTATAATTTGCTTCTTCAAGGCTAGAGTGAATAGGCTCTAAATAAACTAGTTCGCCTCACCATCAATGATTGCATCACTGCTTGCCATCGGATGGGATCGCAATCAAGCACTGGTTTATATCAATTAAAAAAAAAAAAAAACTATTTACCGCCAAGGAAATGGTCAGTAAGAAAAAATTAAACTAATTGTACATTAGGAAAGACTCTAGGGATAAGAACGGGCAAGAAACTCCATGGACACTCTTTTAAATCATCTTAAAAATCCTCACTCTTTGAAACTAATCACATCAATCGGAAAACCAAGTTTAATTTATTTCATTAAACCCCAAGCGAACGCCGGCTTTGGCTCTCTCATTGTCTTTCTATTGTGTCTCTAATTACGGTATTCGAAAGGCTAAGATCAAATTATTCACTCCCGTACATTTTGCTTTACATTAAAATACTTTAGATACAAGGAATTAATTTTATTGGACGCAGCATAGCCAATAAATTGAATTGTACACGCCATAGTCATGGCGAGAAGTCACTTCATTGAGGAGTGATTGGCGAGACGTCACGGTGTCCTCATCTTCTGCATGATGCAGGTCTTCACCGGTCAAGATAAGTTCGGGAGGTTCCTGCCCTGATTCATGCTGAAGAAAAGTCCGGGTAACACCATTGTGCGGACTGCCCGAAGGAAGCGGTGGAGGTGTACTCCGTTTGAGCGGAGCACCACTATGTCCTTGTCTTCTTCTGCAATCGTTGGAGGTGACCGTTGATATCTCGCGTCGAGCCCTGATACAGACCATGGTCTGGAGCAAGGAGAAATGGGCGGTGGTCGCCTACTTCTATGAAGCAGTAATCCAAGCAAAGCAGGTGGTCGCACGCGTGAGGAAACAGACATTCTCACGCCTCAGCCCCCAGGACCCCGACCCCGACTTCTAGCCACTCCAGGCGTGGGCGACGAGCAACGGGTAACTTGCCTTCCGGCCGTCCGGTAACCGTCCAAACCGAGGCCGAGTCATTGATGGCGCGTAGTGTTCCACATGCGCCTCAAAAAGATGACAGCAAAACCGTAGGGGCCCAGCAGGGTCGAAGCTTACTGGGGCCATGGGTTGACTTCTCAAAGGGAAACCTGTGGTACTGGAATGCAAAAGGCAACTGAAGATACATAGGTGTGGTTTTAGTCAGTAAAAGTCTGACATGTTCACCCGCTCCGCCCTAGAGCGGGAGAAGTCATTAGATGATTTCCCACCTCAAAAAAAAAGCCAATAAATTGAATATCGATATTTAATGCACCCGTTACGCGCAACAAACAATAGTAGCCTTAGTAAGTTAATTTTGCATTCGGATCACAATGCATCCATTTGCTGCATTCCTAGTACAACGAAAGGCTTTAGACTAAAATAAGATATTATTCCGTTCAGAAATTCTTTTGATTTATATCTCAGACCGCGAGTGTGCTGGTCTAGTGTTCCTAAACATTTGCCGATGTGGAAAGATCGTGAAATCTTTTATTCAGCGACAGTCTATTGTTTCTGCATACGGAATCGGTTTAGCGTCTGTGTGTTTTATGTTATCAGTTTTACAAATAAGCAGCAATGAATTAAGTTATTTGTAATAGTGATGTAGCGGTTGACGGTCTGATTGGCTTTAGTTGAGCAATTGAAAGAAAGAAAGAAAAACAGTTCACTTACGCGAAATTACGCAATCTTAAAACTAGCTAACAAACATAATCAATAGATAGGGAAGATATGCGTCACATCCGCGCGAAACGGCCGAACGCTCAGCATAAAGCTGCTGCCTCACGCATAACCAGCGCTGCGATGAGCTCACAGCGCTGGTTTTTAGCGTGGGTCGGTGGCGGTGTCGATATAAAGACTGTGAATGGTGCAGTGTGTAAATGGATTTGGATAGAAAAAAGGAAATAAAAAATACAGATGAATTACGTACGGCAATGCGCCACTGGTGGACATCCCACCTATACGCACAAAACATTTTGGGAACACATTAATTGTGCGTACAGCTAAGGAGTGGAATTCCTTGCCGGAATCTGTATTTCCTGATGGCTACAACCCGGGAATCTTTAAGTCAAGAGTGAATAGGTTACTTTTAGGTAAGCGCGCTCCATCGTCGATCACATCGTCGCTTTCCATCAAGTGAGAAAGCGGTCAAGCACGAACCTATCAAGAATTAAAAAAATAATAAGTTGAAAAATACATTTATATAAAGTGGCAACACCACGAAGCGCCCGTAGCACAATTTGTGCAAGTCGTTTTTATTGTCTGTGACATTTAAAAACGACGACGACATAGACGCTAATACATAATTGGACACGACCGCGATGCTCTTGACGACAAATGAATATGATCGAATACGACGACAAGATTTATAGATGGTTTTGGAGAACTGGTTTCTATGCTGCATGTCGCAGGTTCGATTCCCGCCCGGAACAAATATTTGTATGACTTACAAATAAGTTTTCCGGGTCTAGGTGTGTTGCATATGTGAGTTTATATGTTTGTGATTGCATCCACGATACAGGCGTAATTCGTAGATTAGGTGCAATGGTAAAAAAAAACTGGGTAAGTGCGAATCGTACTGGCGCGAGTTCAGTTCCCGAATTAAGTTACGAAGATTTTTCCGAATTGCAAAAAAGTTTTCTTTTGTGACGAAACTACAAATTTACAGTTATCAATTTTTTTTAGGTCAACGGGAGTACTCTATGAATTTTGATTTCCTTAAGAGTGTTTGAAATATACATTTTTTTGCGACATAAACGGCCATATCCTTTTTTTTATTAAATCAGATATTTGATTTTTTTACAACTTCTAGGGACCACAGATTGACAATATAGTTTTTATTTCAACTCGATACCTCCACGCTTCCCCGAGATAAAGGGTCTTGACAGACGGACAACCAGTAGTGATCCTATAAGGGTTCCATTTTACCCTTTTGAGGTACGGAACCCTTTAAACGGATTTTACACAACGTTGAGCTGTGAGATTATTCGAAAGAGTTACCGCGAGTCTGAAACGCAAAGGGCGCCTTTGCGTTCACGGACACGGAACGCAAAGGTCACGGACGGGCGTCCGGAACACCGTCGTGTTTTAGTCAGTATAATAGTCTGACACCCGGGATTACTCCATTCAAAGTTGGAGAAGTCACTTCACCGCTTTATAATTCCCCAACAAAAAAAGCTTTTAATCAATGAATTGTGATTATTTAGTTGCATCGTCACTTTTCTAAATCTATACTTGTAAATGTCAATTTTTGATGTTGATTTACTTCATCATCATCATCATCATCATTTCAGCTGAAAGATGTCCACTGCTGGACATAAGCCTCCCCCAAGCGTCGCCACAACGACCGGTCCTGTGCGTCTCACATCCATCGGATTCTCGCGACCCTCACTAGGTCATCGGTTGATACTTATGCGCTAATAATTCGGTAAACATCTTAACAATACCGTATAAGACATGCAGCGACAATCAATACATTCTTATCAGCCGCAGCACCCCACATACCTAATACAACTACTCTCGTATATACAAGGAAAATGGACGTGGACGTGTGCGTTTACGTTACGTATTCGCATCGAGTCGCATAATGTAGGTAGGTTAGCAGGGCGGCGCGGCGGGCGTGCAGCGGCCGTATGCGTCTCATGTACGCCGAGACATTACTTTAGATGTAGGGTGACCATGCGATCGACGAGAACTGAAGAAACATTTTGAGGTTTTTAAATTTCATTACTTGATTGGGAGTGATATAGATATGATCTGTGAAACGTGCCATTGTTTTGTTTAGATGGGAAATCATCCAATAACTTCTTCTTCTTTGCCTTCATTCCAGGAACCCGACGTTCTCTTTCGCACAACCCATGGCCGCAGTAGGTTTCAGTCCTGCTGTGCCCCTACATTTTGCTGACATCTTGAGGCGCGCGTGGAACACCAAGCGCCCTCAACGACTCGAGCACGGTCTAAATGGTTAAAGGACGGCCAGACGGCGAGCTACCCATTGCTGGGGCGTGAGGAAGCAAAACGTGCCATGAGGTGCTAAATAAAAAAAAATGACTTTTCGAATATATATTGTTATAACTTATAGAATAAAAACCAATCTAGAGCCTCTAGTTTCGTTTCCCAAATTTGGTTATACTTTTATTCAGATTTTCCAACAGAATTTTTACAATAACAACCTGAAATGTGAATATGTAAACGGCTGATAGCTCCAATAGGTTTACTTACTGTTTCATCATCATTTCAACCAACAGAAGTCTACCGATGGACATTACCCGAGTGTCACCACAAAGACCCATGCTTCTCGCATCCATTGGATACCCGCGCACCTCACCTGTAGTTCATTGATCCTATCATATATCTTATGAATGACTCGCGATTCTTCGGGCTATGTCGGCCTCTCTATTTAAGTACCTTATACTTTTTTATTCACATAATACAGAATACCTTAAAGAAAGCACTCACTACAGAGATCTGTCCGCGATCATCATTCTCCTTTTTCCCTAATGGGCATGTTGTTGAATTTACCAATAACACTAAAATTCAATTTATTTAGGTACATCTTTTTCAGTTCTTGTGTTCTTTCAAATGTGCTGCTACGAGTGATGGTGTCTACTCAGCGTTCACCTGGTACACCCTGGGGAGTCTATTACTTGCTGACTGGCCAACCTTTTTGCCCCAGCGTGAACTAATATATCGTGTCTACATTAGAGAGTAAAAAGTCTTAATCGTTTAGAAGAGGGGATAAAGTTTCTACACAATCCGAGGTGATATCAAAAGAGATTACATGAGAAACGTATCTTGTTAGGATGCAGATTGGTCAGGCGTATAGAATTATAAAAAACTCCTTTCTTATATCTATGGTCGGGTGAATATACTTTTACGTCTCGTCGACGACGGCTGGCGCTAAAAATCAGCGCTGTGGCTGTGTACATGAGCCGCAGCATTTTGCTGAGCGCTGGCCGTTTTGTGCGGATGTGTCGCATAACTCACTCTTTTGTATGTTATTTTTTTTAAGTTATGTGCCATGTTTGTCGTAAATAAACTCTTTTTCTTTCTTTTTTCTTCTATAGGGTTGTGTTAATTCAGAGCTCAGTCTTACATAGCCAACGTTGTGATGTTCTTAACTTTCTTAAACTGTGACTTTCTACGACTGATCTTTATCAGTAAGCTGAAGTTTTGATCGGACAAATACTTATGCATTCTTGCTACCATACATAAGTAATACAATATATATACGAGAGATAATTTTACACCATAGATATTTTTAGCATGTTTTTACAGCTTTCCCTTAAACTGAAAACTGAAAAAGCTAGAGAAGTCTCTTAAGCAAAAATTTAACTTAGAAAAGCAGATAGCGACACCTACATTGATTCGTAGCAACTCCTTAATCTAATGAAGCACTCCGCACAGGTCCACAGCTAACCTAATATCAGTTTGTCCCAGATCTAAACAATGAGCTGATCAGTGACATCTCGATACGGCACCTATTGTTACTGTTCCAATAGTTATTGGATATTGGTTTGATAAGCATTGGCGAGGAGAATGCAATGCGACTGCTAACTAAGTGAAATAAGTAGGAGTAGAATTACATTACACGTCTCCAATCTTGAATATATAACAGCATAACATAACAGTGTTAGTTTTCTAGTGTGAGCGAGAATTAACCTGGGGGTTTTTAAGTCGAGAGTGAATAGGTTTCTTCCACACTAGCCTACTTCATCGTCGATCATACCGTGGTTTACTATCAGGTAAGATAGTGGTCAAGCGCGAGCCTGTCAATAGTAATTAAAAAAAAAACGGGCAAGTGCGAGTTGGACTCGCGCACTGAGGGTTTCGTACAAAGTTATTTATGAAAACAGTTCAATTCCCAAATTGAGTTACGAAGATTTTTCCTAATCGCATTTTTTTTAACTTTCAGATTTATTCCTGTATTTGTGCTATAAGACCTTGCTACATGCCAAATTTCTGGATTCTAGGTCGACGGAAAGTACCCAATGAATTTTAATTCCATTGAGAGTGTCGAAATACACGTTTTTTTACGTCATAAACTGCCATATCTTTTTTCAGTTTTAACTCAGAAATTTGATTTTTTTACAGCTTTAAGAGACCGCAGCTTGAGAATACGGTTTTAATTTCAACTCGATACCTCCACGCGCTCTAAAGATAAAGGGTCTTGAAAGACAAATAGACGGAAAAAAAAGTGATCCTATAAGGGTTCCGTTTTTCCCTTTTGAGGAACGGAACCCTAAAAAGAAATTTACCGTAGACTGGTATACTGGAAGCCGACATCAACATAGTTGGAAAAAGGTTTTTATTTTGTGGGTGGCCTCTCGCAGGTCGTCTGTTTAAGCGGTCTAGCCTTAGGCGGTCTTACATGTATTTTTTGGTAATTGTATAGTGATCAGGCTGGACATGGGCCTCTTCCAAGTGTCGCCACAATAATCGGTTCTATGCGTCTTGCATCTATTGGATTTCTGCGACCCTCACCAGGTGTCGGTCCACCTGGTGGAAGCTTTTCCAATATGGCGTCTTCCAGTACGTAGTTATTATGGCCCCATCGACCATATGTTCTACGACCAATATGCCGTGCCCACTGCCACTTAAGTTTACCAATTCTCCGAGCTACATCCATGTAACTTACGACATTATGTTGGTACATATTCAAGTACACCATTAGTACTGCCATTTCAACACAATGCCATTACATATAGGATACATTATCGCACGTGTCGACACGATGATAACGTGTTAGTGGTGGTCGTAACAGCGATCAAAGCCGTTAGAGATGTTACCAGGTATCGAAGGGTAAATGACCCTCCTAATGTCGATAGGGGTACAGAATCAATCAATTATTTATTTTGTATTATGTTTTAGATTATATTATGAAACTGTTCAAGTTCACGAGTTTTCATACTGAGGTAGGTTATAAAGTTAACGTAAAGGTCAATAGCTATGTATTGAAACTGAAAAAAAAAACTAAGAAAAAAAAAATTTTAAGGCTTCTGAAATTTAAGTTTTTTTTTATTATTTGGTTTTATTCTTCGTCGATTGTATCTTTTTGTAAACAAATGTTTTTCTATATCTATTTTCTGGTCTCACGCGGGCGAAGCCGCTGCCAAAAAGCTGTCTCACCTGATGGTAAGCGATGATTTGGCCAACGGTGGAGCACGATTACCTAGAAATAACCTATTCACTCTTGACTTTTTTTTTAATTTGGTAAAAACCAGTGCTTGACTGCGATCCCACCTGATGGTAAGCAGTGATGCAATCGTTGATGGTGAGGCGCACTAGTTTATTAAGAGCCTATTCACTCTAGCCTTGAAGACACCCAAATTATAATCGGATGGGAAGACCTCAGCAGGCAAATTGTTCCAGTCCTTCGACTTAAAGACTTCATCCCACTCCGCACAAAGAGGTTGTATGGAGTTCCCTTAATTCCTCACGGATTTTATTACCAGAAATTAATTTTGAAAAAAAATTGGTCGATCTAGAAGTATATCTTATCAAATAAAAAAAGATTTTTCACGAGACGTGATATAATGACAGCCATTTTTTAGGTGGGAAAATCATCTAATGACAAATCCCGCTCTTGAACGGAGCGAGAGATAGTGTCAGACTTTTACTGACTAAAAACCCACTCCTATTACTTCTTTGCCTTCGTCCCAGGGTGGTTTTGTTTTCACACTACCCATGGCCCCAGTAGGCTTCGACCCTGCTGGGCCCCTACGATATAATGACAGCTAGAGATGTGATGATCAAATAAAATACGATATCGTCGAAAATAAATAATTTAATAAATAAATCACTTCTTCACCTCTGACAGAAAATCTATGAAACGAAGAGAAGCAAGTCACAATAAATATATTTACAGACTTACTAAACATTTCTTTACAAAACGGGTTATTTTTGGTTATTAAATATCCTTCTACGATGGCACAACTACCTAATACAATAAATAAAAAAACTTAATATAAATAACAACTAACACTTCATTTTGTTATCAGTTACGTATATCAGGACAGACTTATATGATTTTATACATCCAAAATAAATTTTAAATTTCATAGGAACTATAAAAACTAAATTAGTAAATGCATTAAAATAATTTTACATTTAACAAAGTAAACAGCCTGGTATTAATCCTTTCCTCGTCCTCATAACACCATTAAACTTTTATAAATAAAATAATATATGATTAACTTAGAGA
Source organism: Mythimna vitellina (assembly GCA_949316375.1). Lineage (NCBI taxonomy): Eukaryota > Metazoa > Arthropoda > Insecta > Lepidoptera > Noctuidae > Mythimna > Mythimna vitellina. Next base: position 1,700,498 of record OX438699.1, on the reverse strand, counting down.
AATATAAAGAAAGAAGAAAGAAAGAAAATATGTTTATTTGGCAAAATAATTTACAACTAAAAATATAATATAAAAATAAGAAGAAATAAAATTAACAATAAAAAGAGAAAAAAAAAAAAATATGTCTCACGGATACGCCAAATAGGTCCAGTTCAGCATAATGCCACAATAAAAAACAAAAAAAATAATAAATAATAATAATATTTTTTAATATATAAATTTAACGTCATCATCTTATTTATTCACGTTTAATAAAATAAAGAACAAACGCCTACTAGAAGTTGAATTATTCAAACAATATATTTTTTAATAAATGTACAAAATTAAAAATATTATAAAACAATTCCCTAAAATATATTTACAAAACAAATTCATTAATCACGTTGCACATAGGCCTCCTCCAAGTGTCGCCACAACGACCGATCCTGTACGTCTCGTAACCATCGGATTCCCGCAACCCTCACCAGGTCATCGGTCTATCTTGTAGGAGGCCTTCCAACGCTGCGTCTTTCAGTTAGCGGTCGTCACTCCAGAACCTCTCGGCCCCATCGACCATCTAAGTAAAACTCGTCGTCGATACTAAATACCAATTCGTTTCAACAAGCTACAACAAATTAATTGTCGAATCCGTTACAAGTTAGCAAATACAGATATCGATTTATTTGTAGTCAGCGACCATTGCGTCACCAAATACAGGTAGTATAGAAGGTCAACTCAATACAAATTGCGAAAACAGGCACACGGACAAATAATGAACTTCTGAAAAAATATATTTTAAATAGACTAATTACACTTTTGATTTGTCAAAATGTTGGTCAGTCAAAAAAAAAGTAAAGCTAAATTGCAAATTAATCAATCAGTGATTGGCAATCTTTAAACGGCTGAAAGTAAGTAGGTATTTCTTGAATGATTGCCAAATATTTTGAGCTGAGTTCCTTAGTAGTCCTGCCTTCCCTAGCCAAGTTACGACCGTTTCGTTTCGATTCTCTTGCGTCGAACGCCTCGAGTAGGCCACGCCTCCGATTCCTTTGTTCTGACATCATCTCAATGCTGCAGTCACGTGGTCAGAACAAAGGAATCGGAGGCGTAACTTGGCTATTGGGACTGAATTTGAGCTGTACGAATACTGACAAATGCTTGCACTACCTGGATAGGTCTACTCAAATCTGGGTCCTCCTCCTTAAAAAAAACCATCTGAGATATGTACTAATCAGCATGGTTCTCAAATGATTTGACCATTACATGTTTACTGTATAGACTTTAAAAGAGACTTTGACCTCTCAAGTTTGTTTTGGTGTTTCTTCTCAGGGTAGTCAGTTTAAAAACACCGGTCTCATCTAATTTAAACTGATGAATAAAAAATTACACATAAAAGTGCTTTTTTTCATTTATCTATTACGAAAAAATGGAACTAAGAAATAAGCTGCTAGTTACATACACCATGTCTTAAACATCGACATGTACCATGATGTGTAGTACATGACTACATTACGTACATTCGGGACCCCCAGTGATGGAATCATTCGTCAGTGTTTTCTTTAAAAAAAAACGGTCCTTTTTTATTTTATTTTATAGTGTATTTAATCTCCTAAATCCCCCAGCGGAAGCAAACTTCCGCGCGCGCCAAAGATTACGCGATAAATGTAAAACCAAAAAACAAAATGGCAGAGCATTGATTATAAAACATTATGCGTACAAGTTGTAGGAATTTATCCGAGAACGTAAATAATCAAATTTATTTCAAGTCTGTAAAAATAATGTCCACAATGAAGTGCGAGAGAGCAGACACTGTCTGTCGCTTGGGGATCAAAAATCGTTAATCTTGTAAACAAAATTATATTTTTAATTTAAAAACATATAATTAAAGTAAAAAACAGTTACATTATTCAAATTGTGTTTATAAATAAAAAAAGTGAGTTAATAACTTTTTAATTAAAAGTGTCATAAAAGTTAAATACAGCTCATAATATAAAGTCAAGAGCCTCAAGGGAATGTCAGCAAATCGTAGGGGCCCAGCTGGGTCGAAGCCTACTGGGGTAGTTGAAGCGAAAGAGATCCCCGGGACCCTAGAACAATGGCAAAAAAGGAACCGGAGTGGGATTTAGTCAGTAAGTCTGACACGTCTTACCGCTCCGCCCAAGAGTGGGGGATATCATTAGATGATTTCCACCCAAAAAATAAGATATTAAGACACTATACGCCTTAACCAATCAGAGATCCAAACGCGGTAAACATTTCCATCGCATTAACGTAAAAACGTTTTGGTGGTGAAGGTGATGCGTAACTGGTTGCGTGGAACTGGACCTTCTGAACCAATCTATTCGACGGTGGTGCCTCAGGACAGGTTTACAAATAACGTAATTCATCAAGTGAGATTAAGTTCTTGCGAAAAAGACTACGAATTGGATCGAGAAAGAAAGAGACTCTTTGAACTGGATTTATTTAGTGAACATACAAATATCGAGGACTTTTTTTCTATAAATTCTTGCTGTCGTCATTATCAAAAACTAAATGTAACTTTCTACAAAAATAAAAATTTACGATTTTTTTGTTAAAAACTGTCATCTGAGCTGATCTATCATTTGCTGTATTAATAAAAAATACAATAAAAATGATAGCATTTTCAAATTAATACTCAATTCCTTTGAAATCGACACATTTGCTTGGACATTTTGCTTCTATATATTTCGTATTCCAGTCATACAATCTCCCGCGTCACCCGAGGGAGATGGTTCCCGCTCCCTAATTTCGCACCCCTATGTCATCTAATATCAAAACATTTTGATCGCTCCATCGTCGTATCGTTTATCTAATTCGATTTCAGCATTTTCGTGTAATATTGTTACTGAAGATACGTGTTCAATATTAAAATAATTTTCTTCCATTTCGAAAACGGTTCTCGTTACTATATTTTGATACTTTGAATGGCTGCACTTCTCAAATTTTCAAACTCATTTCAAATAGAGAAAGAATAGTAATAAATTCTCTCTGCTAGAGACCAGTTATTTTTATTTGAAAAAAACCCTCCTGTCAGCCACACACGATTCAATTTACTGTCAAGTTTGCAGCCGTCTTAACATCATGCATTCTTGACCGCTCATACACACAGTAAACTTGTCAATACTGAGGTCTTACCAAGAGACAACGTGATCCATTTGAAGACCTAAACTGAACTAAGTTAAAGCGTAGCATAGCATAGTCGGCCTTATAATGTTCCCACTGTTGGGACTCAGGCCTCCTCTCTAGGAGAGGGAAAAGGTCGTAATCCACCACGAGGGTAGTGCGGGTTGGTGGATGTCACATGTATTCGAATATTTGGTTCTACGACATGCCGGTTTCCTCACGATGTTTTCATTCACCGTTTTGAGAGCAGTGGTGACGAAATAAATTACACAAAGTAATGCGCCTGGATGGGTTTGAACCCGTAACTTACAACCCGTAAGTCAAGGCCGTTACCACACGGCCACCACTGCTCTGTTAAAGGGATGGAGCTATAAAGAGTGTATAGCTCCATCCCTCTGTGCACTAGATTCGGACGCTTTATAAGGCCTATTTGAAATAAAAAGATTTTGAATTAGAATTCTCTTGCTCACATGCCTGCCATTTAAACATGTCTAGGTAAGGCCCCAGATAGCTACACACGGTCAAATTTATCGGACGCTGCTTTAAACGCGCTGCAAACTTGACGGTAGACTGGATCGTGTGTGGCTGACTTTAACTGCACAGATTCATTTTTCAGAAAACAAACAATCATAATTATGCTAATTTAAAGCTCACCACATCCAACCTGTATGCAAAAAACACTTTACGTATATTTTTCGTTTACACCTTCATCCTTTTTGTTTACACTTCAAATATAAAATTCAACAGTTTATCATGAATCACAAGGCAATTGCGAATATCTCAAACACATTCCTATATTCTCTTCTGGATTTCTCTTGATCGTCGGTGGTCCAAAGTGTACGGATACTGCGAATGGCGTGATGGAAGTCTCGACGTGACAATCGCGTCGTTGCCGTCCTGGACAGAAGGTGTTGCCGCAGTGATGAGGGTCGCAGACTCCTGCACCGAAGTAGGAGCTCTGGAAAAAGGGAAATAGTTTTTGTAAAGTCTGGTTTTAACCTTATTATAATTTAGGTGTCCTCAAGGCTAGATTGCTAATAAACTAGTGCGCCTCACCATCAACGATTGCATCACTGCTTATCATCAGGTGGGATCGCAGTTGTGCACAAATTTATGTTATTAAAAAAAAATCTGAGCAACTGTTTTCTCCACCATCTATAGTCCTATTGCACGAGGTCGACTCGCTTGTTCGACTGTAGACTTCATAGAGGATAACATTGATCTGGTCAAAAACCGACTTCCGAAATTGAAGTTATTTTGATTCTTTTAGTGTTTTTTTTAGTGAAGTCGTTTATTTTTTTTTTATTTCACACGTTTTAGTTGCGATATACTTATATGAGACCAGAATGCCTATTTCTCATGACAATTTTAATTAACTCAAACAATGCTAGGTTACATTGGTTTATTATGGAGTTCCTGTTTCTACCTTCCACCTTCCAGCTCCATAATCAGATCAGTTCGATAGTACCTTATAGCCAAAGTGCATCTCATGACTATTCTAATAAAGCCAAACACGGCTAGGATACAATCTGGAAGCATATCCTCTAAAAGGAAAAAAAATCAAAGCGGTCCATAAACAACGGAGTTCTGAGGTAGAGGTGATAAACACATACTTTTTTGAAGTCGGTTAAAAAGAAATAACAAAAATAATCACAGCTCTTATAACTATAAGTGATGTAAGTAGATAGAAGAGATTCTACTTCAAGAATATAATTTTGCAAAGATAATAAAATTATACAGATAAATCCAGAGGGGCTTTTTAGAGTTCCGTATCAAAAATGTAGAAACGGGAGCCTATTACAAAGACTCCCCTGTCGGACTGTCTGTCAGCAGGCTGTGTTTCATGAACCGTGATGGCTAAACACTTAAAATATTCACAAATGTATTTCTGTTGCCGTTATAACAACAAATACAAGAACAAAATAAAATAAATCTTTAAGTGGGGCTCCCTTAAAACAAACAGGTTTTTTGACCGTTTTCTACTCGATATTAATAACAGTAACAGGTAGACGCTTAAAATATTGACAGAATATTTTGTTATATATTTACTTTAAAAATAAATAAATTAAATTAAAATAAACATTTAGGGGACCCGGCTCCCACATAACAAAAGTGCTTTTTTGCCATTTTTGCTCGATATTAATATTGTAGTACAGAACCCTAAATATACGAATCCGACTCGCACTTGGCTAGTTTTTTATATAAGAAAATTCAAGGTGCACACAATTTATCGACTAAGAATTCTTAAGCCCGTAATCTAGAACTATATTTCAAACGTAATTTATTCTCAAATCTAGGTCTACATCAAGATTAATATTTGAGATAGAATATGCGTCTTAATCCAAAGCCAATTCTAGAGTGTTACACTTCAAAGCAGACATTTTAATGAAATCTTATTTCATTTTTTATTGGACTGAATCACTGTAAGTGCCTCGGAAATTGATACAATTAATTTCTAACATGAAATATAAACACGGTAAGCAAAAGATCAAGTTTACCTTCTTCCACGAAAATAACAAAGCGTTTCGCTTCGTCGTTTATACCGCGTACATCGAAGGACTGGAACAATTTGCCTACTGCGGTCTTCCCGTCCTACTATAATTTAGGTGTCTTCAAGGCTAGAGTGAATATGCTCTTAATAAACTAGTGCGCCTGACCATAAATGATTGCATCTCCGCTTAACATCAGGTGGGATCGCAGTCAAGCACTGGTTTATACCAATTTCAAAAAAAAAAATTAACAAACATGATGGATGTTCATTTTACATCCTTCCACTAAAGTCTTTTGCAAAGTCGATGTGTAACATTATCGTTTCAATCTACGTAAGCTGCGAGATCTCCAGAAAGTTTGCCCTCGAATTACCAACTAATTATTTCTGACTGAAATGTTACATAAAGTCTAAAGTTTTGAAGTTCATATATGTGAAGCTTATGTTGTTATCCATGCAACACTGGTATTGATAAGTGGTACACTCTTTAAGTTGTTTTACTATCTTATTTATTTATTAAACACATATAATAAAAGACAAGAAGGAAACGGAAAAATAGGTACAAAGATGATGCTTATTTCCATAGAAATCACTTCCAGCAATCCTGAAAAAGGAGAGTTGGAAAAAAAAGATCTAGACACCGTGTGCAAGATAATAGAAATAAAAAAAAAAGGCCAATTGCGAGTCGGACTCCTGCAGTGAGGGTTCCGTACCTGTGAAAACAATTCAATTCCCGAATTGGGTTATGAAGATTTTTCTGAATCGCAAAAAAAGTCTTTTTTTAGGTAACTACAAATTTACAGTTTTCAGATTTTTTCCTAGACAGCAAGGTCTCATAGATCTTGCTTCATACCAAATTTCAGGATTCCAGGTCAACGGGAAGTACTCTATGAATTTTGATTCCCTTGAGAGTGCTGAAATCATCTTAGAAATATAATTATATCTAATATTTCAGCATTAACATAAACATTTTTTGCGACATAATCGGCCGTATCTTTTTTTTTCTTTAACTCAGTAACTTGATTTTTCACAGCTTCAAGGGACTGTAAACCTGAGTATATGGTTTTAATTTCAACTCGATAAATCTACGCGTTCCCGAGATAAAGGGTCTTGACAGACAGACAGACATACAGACGGACAACAAAGTGATCCTATAAGGGTTCCGTTTTTTCCTTTTGAGGTTCGGAAACCAAAAAAAAATTCCAAACAAAACAGTTGTCATTGAATTTTGCATTATAAAGATATACTACCATAAATTTATACATACACATAGTTGAATAAATATCACAATTATACATACTGAAAAATATTATGTAATAATACATATTTACAAGCAACTATAACGAAATGAAACGTTTCATAGGGTTTGAAATTCTGAAGTTCATAAAATGTGAAGCTTGCGTTGTTATCCATGCAACACTGGCATTATAAGTGGTACACGCTTTAAGTTTTTTACTCTCTTCATCAACTTTATCAAAGACCTTTTTCATCATTCTAACATTGTCCCATCTACAGTTTTAATTAATTTAAGTCTAAAGAAACCTAACCATTTTACTATTCAAGAAGTTAGTAAAGAATATTTCTGAGTACTTTCCACTCAGTATTATCCAACTCTAGGTCATTCTTAAGAGAACTTCAACAATATTACTCCCGTTCCTGATTATTAACTTCACAAGTACTCTGAAGTTTCTCTTTTATATTCCAGCCTTTAATGGAAATCTTAGGCTTTAATCCATACTAATATTATAAATGTGAAAGTGACTCTGTCTGTCTATCTGCTAAACTACTGTTAAACTACTTAACCGATTTTGATGAAATTTGGTATGGAGGATGCTTGAACTGTAAGAATGGACACAGGCTATTTTTTATCCGTATTCGACTTCGACTTTGCGTCCGCAATAACCAAAATTCACGCGGACGAAGCCTTAGACTCTTCAACTCCAAGTTCTTCATTTTTAAAAGAAATTGGATATTTGAATATTTTAGTCTCACGGTTTCTTTAAAAACTGAAGCATCTAATATCTATACAAACTTGGTAATTAAACAGTGTCTATATATTTGCTTCAAAAAACCAAAACGAATTTAAGTAAATCATGTATGAGCAATGAAAACCAGATCACTGGTGGCCAAGTGGTAACAGCCCCGACTTATCAGGCCACTCAGAAAGTTTTGCGAAGAAAAGTTTTTATGTATAAGGCACTGGCCACTTGTAATTATTTTGAAAACTTTGGTTATTTAAAAGTAAAAATACCATTGTTCGAATTTTGAATTTCCCTCCACAGTTTTTCGAAAGCCAAATCAAATTATCGTGACTTATTTAAAAATGAACCTGCATCGAGAACATTGTTAAGCGATGATTTTCTACGATTTTAAATAAAAAAAAACCAAAAGATTTTATTTCACATAGGCCTAAATGGGCACTTATAAAACGTCAGAAACTAGTGCAAGTGTGGCCTAAAACCTGATGAGTCATTTGATCGACCTCAAATTGCTTTTATGGATGAAGGACCTTCAAAAGCAACTACCGCCGGTATAGCGAGTTCAAGTGCGGTCGCCTTACTGGGGATGAACAAAGGAGTGGTCGTCCTACGACGGCTGTCGCGGAAGAAAATGTACTGGCAGTAAAAAAAAATATTCAAGAAAACAGGCGAATTACATACGAAGAGATTTGGCATATTGATTCGGGAAGCATGTACAAGATGCTACACGAGCTCCTTCGCGTGAGGAGGATGGTTTGCCGCTGGATCCTCACTGAAGCTCAGAAGCAGGCCCGTGTGTGGAGTGGTGCCGTGATATGATTCAAAAAATTGAAGTAGGTTCGTCTCGGCACGTTTACAACATTGTGACAGGTGACGAATCCTGGATTTAACAATACGATCCAAAAACAAAGCGTCAACAATGGGAATATTATAAGGCTTATTATGTTATGCGAAGCTAAAGAAAACCATTGTTATAACTAAAAATCAATTGCTGTTTATTAGTCTCGCTTAAATTCGAGAACGGCTGGACCGACTTAAATAATTTTTTTTTTTTGTTTGTTCACCTGCATATAGGGTTTGAAAACAAAAAAAATAGGATAGTAGGTAGGGTAGATAGGGTAGGTAAGTAGGTAGGTAGGTTTTTTTTTTTTTTTTTTATTGGGTGGGAAAATCATCCTAATGACATCCCCGCTCTTGGGCGGAGCGGGAGATAGTGTCAGACTCTTACTGACTAAAAACCCACTCCTGTTCCTTCGTTGCCTTCGTCCCAGGGCCCCGGGTTCCGCTTTCACACTACCCGTGGCCCCAGTAAGCTTCGACCCTGCTGGGCCCCTACGATTTGCTGACATCTCCTTGAGGCGCGCGTGGAACAAAACGCGCCGTCGACGACTTGGGCTTGGTCCGGACGGTTACCGGACGGTCAGACGGCGAGCCACCCATTGCTCGCCGTCTGCAAGCCCGCGCCTACGGTGGCCGGAAATCGGGATCGGAATCCCGGCGGCGGTTGGAGCGTAAGGACCGTTGCCTCACGCGATCGGCCGCCTCCTTAGCTAGCATTACTGCTTCGCAGAAAGAGGCGGCCGCCTGCCACTCCTCCTCGCTCCGGAGCATGGCCTGAACCAAGGCCCGGCGCGAGAGATCACCGCCGCCGATTGCCCTCACGAGGTCACGGCGTTGCTCTGCCCAAGCGGGGCACACCTCCACCGTGTGCTCCACCGTGTCCTCCGGGTGGGCCACACAGTGGCGACACCCGGGCGTCGTTTCCGCACGAATCCGGTGCAGGAACCTCCCGAACTTACCGTGTCCGGTGAGGACCTGCTTCATGCGGAATGTGAGGACGCCGTGAGGTCTTTCCAACCACGCCTCAAAGAGGGGACTTACCGCCATAATTGTGGCGTGCCCAGCACGGGGTCGCGACAGTCGCTGTCGCCATTTCTCCATGAGAACTCGCCGGAACTCTGTCCGCCATGCCGCGACTTGTTGCGGCAGCGGAGTTTCGCCCCGGCGTTGCATCTCCATGCGCCGTTCGTGCATGAGTGCAAGGACTGTTGCCTCCAGTTCCCATGGTCGCTGGCAAGCAAGAAGGCTCGCCGCTTCGCGGGAGATCGTCCGGTATCCTCGCACCATCCGTATGGCCATGACCCTCTGGCACGCGTTCAGCCGGGCCGCCGGCTGCTTCCGCAGCCCCGGCGCCCACACCGGCGCGCCATAAAGGGCCATGGACCGAACGATCCCCGCGTAGAGCCTCCGGCAGGAGGCGTCTGGACCCCCAAGGTTGGGCAGGAGCCGCGAGAGAGCAGCCCCAGTCCGATTTAGTTTGGGAGCCAGACGTCGGAAATGCAAGTAGGTAGGTAGGTAGGGTAGGCAAGTAGGTAGGTAGGGAATTTAGGTAGGGCAAGTAGGTTAGGTAGGTAAATAGCGTAAGATAGGTATAGATAGCGTAGGGTAGGTAGTCAGTTGACGTGAGCAAAGTCGCGGGTAAAAGCTAGTAGTCTATATAACTCACCGATATAAAATACTCGTTCTCACAAGGTATAGTGACCCTATCGTCACATCGCTGTCGTCCGAAGCCCAACAGGCCTATCCCGTAGTTCCCGTAGCCGAAGTACCGGAACCTGTCGTCTTCGTCTGGGTAGTGCTGCGTGTACGGCGACCATCGCGACCAGCTCGAAGCTCGGGCCTGACCCCACATCCAAGACGAGATATACGTCCAGATCTAGATGTGGTTAGTGAGGGTTAGGCTAGCTACGGGGTAGGGTTGTATATATATGTATGTTGATATAATGGAGAAGCTCGATTATTGTCGTGTAACTCGGGTGTTTTAAAGAAAACTGAAATAGTTTCATACTATAATGATGTATGGCCTGTTGGTCTAGTGGTTAGTGGCCCTGACTGCTATGCCGGAGGTCGTGGGTTTGATTCCCATCGAAGACAAAAGTTTGTGTGAATTTGTTCTGAGCCTGGATGTAAATACGTATGTATTTAGAAATAGTGTGAGCAGTGGTGGCCGAGTGGTAACGGCCCCGACTTATGAGTTGTAAGTCGGGGGTTCAAACCCAACCAGGCGCATTACTTTGTGTAATTTATTTCATCACCACTGCTCTCAAAACGGTGAAGGAAAACATCGTGAGGAAACCGGCATGTCCTTGAACCAAAAATTCGAAGACGTGACATTCACGAACCCGCACTGGGCCCGCGTGGTGGATTACCGCCCATTCCCTCTCCTAGAGAGAGGAGGCCTGAGTTCCAACAGTGGGAACATCATAAGGCCGGCTATACCCTATATATTTAGAAATATATAAGTATGTTTATCAGTTGTCTAGTACTCATAACACAAGCTTTGCTTAGTTTGGGACTAGATGGCGTTATGTGAAAGTTGTGAAATATTATTATTATTATTGAGCGTTTTGAATTTATGAAAATAATGTTGTCTATCTGTGATCGCCAATGAAGTGGATATAAGAGCAGTGACGTAACCACTAACGCACTCGTTCGCTTCACTGAATTCATAAGGTAGAATGTCGTCATAGACTAGTTAAATATAGGACTCCGTTTTAGAGATGCTACGAACTAGTTTCATGCAAGTTGGGTACTTTGAAATAGAGCCATCTTGAAAGTTCAAAGGATGTTTTCCAAAGAGTTTTAAAATCGGGAGCCATCAGGGGATAAGTCTCCAGCCCCCCCCTAGCCAAGTTACAACCGTTCCGTTTTGATTCTCTTTTGGTTGATCGCCTCGAGTCGGCCACGCCTCCGATTCCTTTGTTCTGACGTCATCTTGACGCTCAGTCACGCCTCCTATTCCTTTGTTCTGACCACGTGACTGAGCGTTGAGTTGCCGTCAGGACAAAGGAATCGGAGGTGTGGCCGACTCGAGGTGATCGACGAAAAGAAAATCGAATCGAAACGGTTGGAATTTACCTAGGGGGACTGGATAGAGGGGATAGTTAGCCTTGGCGTATTAAATTGTCAGTCATTCGAACGAAACAGCTATACATTCTATATAGCTCCATTCCTTGAACAGTTCAGTTTTAGTAATAAAATGGACCGCGTTAAGAATTTTTTGGTTACACTACAGATCTCAAAAATAATCAAACTTCTCCATTAAATATAATTGTATTATAAAATTAATTGTTGTAATACATACAAATGACGATAAATTAATTCATAGATATTCCTTTTTCCATATACTGTTATAGTAATATTTAGTAGGGTGGGGGATACATTTCTTTTTTTTAATAAGCATTTTTTAAGATTATTCTTAGTCGTATTAAAATAATGGAGATTATTTTTTCTTAGTAATTAATCCATGTGGCATCCCCAAGTTATCTGTAGTTTAATGTAAAATGGTTATCAAATTATTTTAGTATATCAATGTAATGAATAATGCGTTTTTAAAGCACACAATTTATGACAAGGTGATAGACTATTTTAATAGTACTTAAATTATAACATAGATATAAATCCTATAGGACAAAGCTAGCGAACCAAAATACCATCTAGATGGTGATGATGGTGGCACGAGGCAAAATCAAAATATCATCTGATAATTTGCAACAACAGAAATCACACTTTTTTTTAGGTAGGTAATCATCACGCCCTAGGGCAGAGAGGAGGGGCGTATCAGACTTTTACTGACTAAAACCCACTATATTCCTTTTTTGCCTTGCGTTCGAGGACCCCAGGTTTTTCTTTTAGAAGCGAACCCATGGCCCCAGTAGGCTTCGACCCTGCTAGGCTCCTAAGGTTTTGCTGACATCTCCTTGAGACGCGCGTGGAGCACTAAGCGCCGTCGATGACTCGGGCAATTTTTTGGCGGTACGTATTGGCAATTTTTTTTTTAAATATTGACACTTTCCCTAATAAAGGTTCGCCATACCTACTACAGTTCGTTGGTATCAAAAAACCTTACTCTCTATTTTAAGACTAACTAACGAAACAATCTGCAAAACTCTATAAGGTATTTTTTTTCCTTTCCTTGCCTTCTTATACCCAAGAAGCGAACACTATTTTTTTAATATTGGCACGTTCCCTAATAAAGGTTCGCCATCCCTGCTACAGTTCGCTGGTATAAAACCTGTATACGATTGTTTTTTTTAACTAACAAACGAACCAATCTGCAAAACTCTATAAGGTACAACCATCTAAGCAGCAACCACCTTACTTTGCATTTCCTAATATTTCTCCCAAATTACAAAATTTAATCACACAAGTTACGCTTTCAAAGACGCATCGCTAAACTTAAAAGCGGCGTCGTCTTCAATCTTATCCTTTGACGGAACCCAAAATAAATCCTCGTTGCAGCAAAACGAGCTTCGTTTAAAGTTGAAAACTTCCTCACTGAAGATATTTCCTGTGCGCACAGTTTTTAAGAAGTCAGCAAATCATAAAGTAAGTCAGCTGCAGAGTATGCATGTTGCAGAGTTTGCCAACAATTTATGACTCTGTTGAGACCGTTCGTAAAAGTGTTAAAATGGTTTACACTTTCAAATACTGTGAGGAGTTCTTTTAGATTTGAAACGAAAAATCGTGATGGAACGAAGTAAACAGAAGTTTTTCTTAGAATGGTTGTACCATCTTGTGAGTTTGTAGGAAAATGTTAAGATTTTATCAGTTTTAATTGACGTTGAGTATAACATAAATGGGGTAATATTGATCCTGCATTTCTTTGTTTTAGGTGGGAAAATCATCTTATGACAAATCGCGCTCTTAGGCGGAGCGAGAGGTAGTGTCAGACTTTTACTGACTAAAAACCCACTACTGGTTCTTCTATGCCTTCGTACCAGGGCCCCGGGTTTCACTTTCAGTCTACCCGTGGATTGATCCTGCATTACAATTTCTGAGACGCTGGGGTCCTCTGGTTTTTGAAGGAAATAATTAGTGCTAGATAAATTATTTCGTCATATTTGAAAATGGTATAACAGTTCATTTATATTCATATTCTCTATCAAAGCTATTTCTTACTCATTCTTACCCTGGAGATGAGGCCAGGTTGTGATGGCGCAGGATCATCCATCTGAGGGTCACTGCCTGAACCTTCCATTTCGTCTTCCTGTGTCTGCGTTTCATCTGCTGGCATCATTTCTTCTTGTTGCGTATCTATGGAAAAATAGTTATTGTACATTGAAAAAGATTTGAGATAATACTTTGCCAAACTTTGACCAGATCATAGGACCTCTGAAAACGAAAACATGGTATACTCGTAGAGAAAAATAAACTTATTAGAACTAGCAATAATGAATACAATCATATTATCTATATATTTTAGAACAATGTAAAGGCAAAAAGGTATCTAATTCAGCATACTCAAGTGTGTTATAAATAAATTTTTCTTTTAATTTTTATTATCCGAGATGTGTGTGGATAAAGTCAGTCAATAGGGTGTTTCTTGTGATTTCATACTTAAAATTTAATAAATAGGAATAGATACAAATAAATAACCCATCTCTGGTATTCTGCTAAGGCCAACTACGATGACAATATTGATTCTGATTCATTTCTAAACGCTTTGCCTTCTTAAAAGGAATTTGCATGTTCTATTTATTAGGCACACAGTATACTTGTTAACAGGCATATACTTCCAGGTGAAAAGTAGTGAAAAAAAAGTAGAAGATGTGAAACTATTGGATGAGGACCTCCTCGGTTCCACATCTTCTTCCTGCCCCTGTCCCATGTTACTCGGAGTCGTCGCAACAAGTTATTTTCTTCCATTCAGTCCTCATTAAATCCATCTATTTTTTCTTTAGCCTCCCTCTCCATGTCTCCACATGTATACTCATAACTCTTTTAATAGCATGCGTTTCATCCCGACTTTTCAGATGACCAACATTACTATATACCTACGGGGCCATTTCACACCATACATCGCAACCAAAGGAGGTGTCGTAATGGGCAATAACTTAACCACCACGGCCGCGCTCACGAAGGTCGCAAGTTCAAATCCGAAGCATAAAGTTAGTGACTAACGAGCTTTGTTGGAAAAGTTAACTGAATATGAATGGCAGTATAATAAACATGAATAATAATGTTCTACAGAATACCTTCTGTTTTTACGATTTGCATGCCAAAGGGTTGGTGTGTCCCGCCTGAGGGTCGCCGGGGTCAGATGGACGGTCATAGAGATTAAATTACAAACTCATCAATTTTTTATTTTCATTTTTATAAACCAGTGCTTGACTGCGATCCCACCTGATGGTAAGCAGTGATGCAATGGTGCGGCGCACTAGTTTATTAAGAGCTTATTCACTCTAGCCTTGAAGACACTTAAATTATAGGTGGACGGGAAGACCGCAGCAGGCAAATTGTTTTAGTCCTTCGATGTACACGGTATAAACGACAAAATGAAACGTTTTATCCAGACCGATGAAGTTTCAACAACGTAAAGGTGGATAGTCGCCGTACGTCGGGTTGTCTGCGCTAGAAAGAAGATGGCGGTATCAAGAAAATGAAAATTCTAATAATCCCAATCAAGGTTAGATTACATTAATTTATTACAGAATTCCGGCGTGCCGTAGGTACGTAAAGTACGTTATTCTTTTAACACAAAGAAACCAATTAACACCTAATTTCGAAAAAAGAATAACGTAACTTTGATATAAAGTTCATTTGAAGAATAATTCCAAGTCAATCCAAAGATATAACGCTTCAAAACAACCCGTTTTAAAAACCGGCAATTTCATAGTTAAAGACCTAATATTAGTGTGCCTGACTTTCTTTGAGTTACCGAATTTAGGCTTATAACTGTAGTAAAGCACTAGCACCAGCCAAAGCACAGCTTAGTAGTGCAGTAAAGTAGGCTATTTGTGTATTTTAAGTATTGTGTTTTTTATATATATTGAATTTTGTATGTAAGGTATTATTATCATAATAACTATGATGTAGGTAAGTACAGATACCGGCACGAATCTTGAGCGCTCGGCGAAAGAACGGGGATCGCTTTGCTTTGCGCATCTCGCCAATCACTATACAAGGATTGCTCTCCCCGCCCCGCATCTCTTTTCATACCACTAAAGTGACACGATATTTCAATTCTACGTGCTTCTGCGCAAGTATAACTGTAGAAGTCAGTCAAGATCCGTGCCGGTATCTGTACACTTAGATTATTTTTTCTCTTTAAGTTTTATAATTGTGAGACCGCACTTTCGCATTAGGTATCCTGTAATGATAGTTGTAAGGAAGATAATATATAAATAAATAAAGGTCTCGTTCACTTACCAACCGGATCCATAACTAAGGGAGTCCCGCTGCCGGGGCCTATCCTGAAGGAGCGACTGTCACAGGGACTGTATCTGACTGAACAGAAGCCTGTGTTCCTCCTGATGCAAGCCTTGTAGTCTTGACTAGCGAGGTGGCGCCCATTCGACGCGTAGTTGAAGGTTCTGATGGTTCCTGGACAGTGGCGATATATTTTTTTTAAGAAATTGTATTTAAAATATTATAAAAGAATATCTGCGTCTGCATTTCGAGTAAGTAGTTATTTTAAAGTAAAATTAAGGTAAAGAGTAAAAGTTGTTATTTCTTTTTTTACTTTATTCTTCTTATTTTTGTGTCGATAAATTTGATATCGATGAATTAATTATTTCTTTTATTTAAGTAGGTGTAAACTTATTTATTTATATTCGTACTGTATTTAAATAGTTTATTTATTTATTTATTATATTCTTTATTGTACACCACATAAACAAAAATAATTAAAAATAAGTGTAAGTTAAAGTTCCAATAACTTGAAAAAAACATCAAAGCGCAAAAGGGCATTTTTATTATACCATAGATATTGCCTTAATATATTTTTTTTGCACTTTTAACATATGAAAAAAGTTTGTGAATTTTACTTTATTTACTTTGTACCTATCTTAGCCTTTTTATTCTAGAGCCTGCAAAGTATCGAGAGCAAGATATTGAGGGAGCGGTAAAACACAACTAAACGAAAAGAATAGGCGCTACGTTGAATTTTGTAGTAGTTATTGACAAGACATGACATATGGTAGAATTGTGGTTCCATAATCCGCCTTCCTGCCTTCATCTCTCTGCTTAGAACCCCTTTCACAACTAGGTTTGACCTGAGTCTTTCTTTTATAAGAGCTGTCATGGCACACAAACTACTCGCCATTATCACTAGTATAATACTGCAGAAAATGATGCGGCGCATTATTGGCAAGCGACAGCCTTGCAAAGGGGACATGAGCCATATAAGAACAGGCGCTTCTTTGAATTTTGTAGGAATTGGGTGACAAGGAGTTTCCTTGCGTGATCGAATCAGGAATGAGGATATCCGCAGGAGAACCAAGGTCACCGACATAGCACGAAGAATCGCCAAAATTAAGTGGCAATGGGCAGGGCACATTGCTCGCAGAACGGATGGCCGTCGGGGTCGAAAGGTTCTGGAATGGCGACCACGTACCGGAAGACGTAGCGTTGGTAGGCCTCCTGCAAGGTGGACCGATGACCTGGTAACGGTTGCGGAAGTACGATGGATGCGAGACGCACTGGACCGATTATTGTGGCGACACTTGGGGAGGCCTATGTCCAGCAGTGGACATCTTTCGGCTGAAATGATGATGATGAAATGATGGGTGACAAGACATGACAAGCGATACATCTCCACAAACTCCCTTTCTGCCTTCATCTCTCTGCCTAGAACACCTTTTGTAACTGTCTTTCTTCTGTAAAAGCTGTCACGGAAATGTTCACAAATTACTTACCATTATCACTGGTATAGTACTGCAGACAATGATGCGGAGCGGTGTTGGCAAGCGGCATCTGCGCGATGCGCATGAGCCAGATGCGCGGCATGTCCCCGGCGCGCATGCGCATCGTTAGGGTGATGGTCTTCGTGCCAGGAAGGTCACCGTCCTCACGCTTCTCACTGCCTGTTGAAAGGGTGTGATATACTGGAAAAAAGTATCAAAATTTGTTAAAAGATTTTTCCTTAGGCATTAATTTATTCTCATCTATTTTTATAGCTGTATATGTGCCACTATTGGTCTGACCCACTGCTGAACAAAAGTCTATCTAAAGTCCTTCCAGGTATTTTTCTCCCATGACGTCTCGATTTAGCCCTCATTTCCCGTATCCCGCCTTGACGGCACCTTCTATATTCCAGAATATTTTAATATGTGTAATTCTTCATCATATTATTATATCTTATGAGCGTATTTATGATTTTTTGCAAGGTATATCACGGATCACTCACACACCCATATCATCCTTTATTCCATGAATCTTCATGACTTTGATAACTAATTTGATAGGTAATCAAATGTAACATTCTTACCGTGCTGTCCATGGTTCTGTCCACACAGGGTGAACTTGCTGTCTCCATCTCCTAAGATCATGGCATCTTCGTCGCAGTCTCCTGTGGTTCTGTTTGGTTGACCCTGGAATAGGTAGAACACATGATGTTTAGCAGCGTTGGAATACCTCCTACAATGTGGACCGATGACCTGATAAAGGTTCCGGGAATCCAATGGATGCGAGACGCAAAGGGCTGTTCTTTGTGGCGACGCTTGGGGGAGGACTATTTCGTCCAAAAGTGGATGTCTATCGGCTGAAATGATGCTGATGATGATGATGTTTAGATATCATAACTTTCCTGCCAGAGCCACGGGACTGTTTGAAAGAGTTACTGTGACCTGAAACACATAGAATTACTGGATAGATTTTAGTCAAAAAAAGCCTGACATACCTTTTCGCTTTACCCAGAGTAGAAGAAGTTGATGATTTTCCACTAGCATATTGTATTGGCACTAAACATATTGCTGGTTTCTTTACAATCATAACTCTCTATGTGATTATCATCCTACAGTAATCCACAGCTGGACTAATGACTTTCCAATCACACGCTAGAAGATCGTGATCGCTACTTGGAGCTTGTCAGAGCGCAGGGTAGCACGCCTTCAGACTAGCCAGCCCACTTTACGTTTACATAGTCGGCCCTATAATGTTCCCACAGTTGAGACTCAGGACTCCTTTCTAGGAGAGGGAATGGGCCGTAATCCACCACGCGGGCCCAGTGCGGGTTGGTGAATATCACATGTCTTCGAATTTTTGGTTCTAGAACATGCCGGTTTCCTCACGATGTTTTCCTTCACCGTTTTGAGCCGTACTTTACGTTTACCAATTAATAATGTTTATGTTAATTAATATACTCACAATAGTAAAGTGCAGGAAATCGATTCTGAGCTGCATAATGCCGGCGTGGGTTTTCTCTATGGTAATGTTGCAGTCCTGTTCGCCCCCCCACAGCTCGGGGAAGCCGGGCGACATAAAGTACGTCAGGTTATTCTGCACCGCGCCGCCACAGGATACCTCGACTGCAACAAATTGGTGGTATATAGAGACAAGGTTTCAGAACTGAAACTTCATGGAACTTTCTACCAGCATTTATGTGTACAAACAGGTATATTTTAAACAAGCTTGTTCCAGCGTAGACCTGAACTATCGCTTTCCATTTGGCTGCTTTTCGCAAAGTATTAGATTAGCCTTAGTTTGTAGTTTACCAGATTTTTAGTTATGACATCAGATTCCACAAAAGTATGAGATGAGCACTTTTTCTTGACGTGTATAATCATCCAATGACTTCTTCAACTCTATGGTGATTAAAACCACACCTGTTCTAGGACTATGGGTTTCTTTTTCAAAATACTTGCGGCTCTAGCAGGTATCTACCCTGCTGGGCCACTACGGATTGGTGGGGCGTGAGGATGTCCGTTCCCTCACGCGTGCGGCCGCCTTCTTCGCTAGCATTACTAAAGGAGTCGACCGTTGCCCATTCTCCCTCGCTCTGGACCATAGGTTGAACCAGGCACAGGCGCGAGACGTCGCCTCCGCGAGGACATGGCGGTGCTCCGCATATGCTCCATCGTGTCATCGTGACACCCGGGCGAATATGAGATGAGCTGTAATTCGTTTCCCATATCCGGTCTCTCGCAACAGTTCCACTGACTACAAGAAGAATAAAAAGAGAAATTGACAACACGAATGATGTTCTGTCTGTTTTTTATTAGATAAGTAATAATAATAATATTTTAATAATATTCACACAACTATCACACAACGCCGTACAGTCTCAAGCTAAGCAGAGCTTGTGTTACGAGTACTAGACAACTGATAAACAATCAAATCAACGATTAGACTGACGAGAACTGAGCGAGAAGACTGATATCAGATTTCCTGGCTTCTAACTATACGCAACGACTGTCATTTGTAGATCTTTCTGAGGCACGGAGGAAACTCGGTATGTTAAGATGGTCACCCAATCACAGCTACACCTCAGCAAGCGTTGCTTAACGTTAGTAATCGACCTGTGCTGTTATAATTTTGCTTAAAACTTGCTAATGAGAACATAATCTGCTCGTTGTATAAAAAAGGTACACTATGCAAAAGATAGAAAAAGAAATATGAAAGCGAAGCTTTTCATTAAGCAAGGTTCAATTAGCTAGCCACACGAAACTCTTTGAGATTCCATTCACGGTAACCAAAGGCCGCTCGCCGAACCACGTAATCGAATCCAACTGTTTTTCATAATAACATGGGTCTCGTCATGTCATTATGACGCTGTTATTACGTCTGCTTTGAAGCTCGCATTTATTTTCATTCAATTAAAATGGGTTCAGAGTGGTTTCATTTTCAAGGGGAGCGGTGGACCTGTGCAGATTGAAGCTACGAAATGAGTTTAGTTGGTGCTTTATTGGGCAGGATAAAATGTGATTATAATTTTTTTGTTATTTTTTAAGCTTGTTTAAATTATGTTTTTTAGCTATAACCACGCCTTTCTGAATGTTGTTAGCAGCAGCTTAGTTGATCAGGAAAAGAAAATAGTGTCTGGGATCCCTTTGCCCAGCTGTAGGATATTCTAAACTAATGAAGACAAATTTTGCTGAATTACTGGTTTTTTATTTGTTCTACACAAAAAGCAAAGGATCGTTAATTAAAAATCAAGTACATACATGTTGTCGCTGCAAATAACCAGTAGATACTAGCTATACCCCGTGGTTTCATTTGCGGCTTATGTTACTGCTCCGCTTCCATAAATCGTAGCATGATGTTATACAGCCCTTACTATTCGCCATAAATCTGGCTATTCCATACAGAAAGATATCCCATATGACAAGTACGTAGTTCCAGAGATTAGGCGTATCATCATCATCATCGTATCATCATCTTCCTGCCCTTGTCCCATCTTATTTGGGGTCGGCGCAACACGTTTTTTTCTTCCATTCTATCCTGTCAACCGTCATACTATCACTAACTTCCTTTTCTTTCATGTCACTGTTCACACAATCCATCCATCTTTTCATCCATCATCATCATCGTATAACAAACAAAAATACTCTACCGCTAGATTAGATTAATACCTAGACATATATTTTTGACATTAGACTGGCTTGCATTTGACCACTATCTCACCTGACGAATCGTCGTGAATAAAAAATATTGCTCGCAGAACAGAGCTCGATGGGGTTAAAAGGTACAAAGGTACAAGGTGACAAGCACGTACCGTAAAATGCAGCGTTAGAATGCCTCCTACTAGGATGGCCTTGTAAGAGTCGCGGAAATCCGATAGATGCGAGACACACAGGGCCAATTTTTGTAATGACGCTTTTTCGGTGGGAAAATCATCCAATGACATCCCCCGCTCTTGGGCGGAGTGAGAAATAATGTCAGACATACTGACTAAAAACCCACTCCTATTCCTTCGTTGCCTTTCATACCAGGGCCGAGTCTTCCTTTGAGAATCAGGCCCTTGGCCCCAGTAGACTTCGACCCTGCTGGGCCCCTACGGTTTGCTGACATCTCCTTGACTCGCGCGTGGAACAGTACGCGCCGTCGACGACTCGGGCTCGGTCCGGACGGTAACCGGACGGTCGAACAGCGAGCTACCCATTGCTCGCCATCCGCAAGCCCGCGCCTACGGTAGCCGGAAATCGGGATCGGGATCCCAGCGATTGGGGCTTGAGAGCCGTACTCTCGCGCTTGCACGTGCGGCCTCCTCGTTTGCTAACAATACTGCTTCGCAGAAAGAGGCGACTGCCACTCCTCCTCGCTTCGGACCATGATCCGTACCAAGGCCCGGCGTGAGAGATCGTTGGTGCCGATCTCCTCCACAAGGACACGGCGGTGCTCTACCCCAGCGGGGCATACCTCTGCCGTATGCTCCACCGTATCCTCCACACAGTGGTGGCACCCGGGCGTCACTTCCGCACGAATCTTTGTGATGACGCTTGGGCTCCAAGCGATTGTAATGAGTGTTTATATTTATCACAACTTTGATTAACAATATACACAAGTTTGAAAACAGTAATTAAGCGCCGACTACAATTTCCATTCACATTTCCTCGGTTCCCATAAATAATGATATAAGGTAAACTTTCTGTAACGGAAACTTTTACATCAAGTAGGTAATTAGCGAGGAACACATTATTAATGAAGACTAATTAAGGAATACGATAAAATATAAGAGATATGTTGCTTTATAGAATTGCATATATATGAGGAGAACGAAAGTCATCGACATAGCACGAAGAATCGCCAAACTTAAGTGGCAATGGGCAGAGCACATTGTTCGCAGAACGGATGGCCGTTGGGGCCGAAAGGTTCTGGAATGGCGACCACGTACCGGAAGACGTAGCGTTGGAAGGCCTCCTACAAGGTGGAATGATGACTTGGTAACGGTTGCGGGAGTCCGATGGATGCGAGACGCACAGGACCGTTCATTGTGGCGACACTTGGGGGAGGCCTATGTCCAGCAGTGGACGTCTTTCGGCTGAAATGATGATGATGATGATGAATATATGAGTATAAGCAGACCAGTCAATAAATTTGATTGTAATCTGAGTTCAGCGATATTCACTGTCTCGTTTTGTCTTTTTTGTTATTTGAATGGTATGGGTTTCATTTCGCTTTCTCATTTGTAAAACATAATAACTTAGGTATTCATTAAAATAAAAATAAAAATCTTCGTGTTTATTTTGCAAATAAATCAACGTATTAACATCTTGTTACATAGACATAATGCTTTTGTTTAAAATTATGTTAAGATTTTTCTACACAACATGTTTATTCGCAAAATAAAACTTGTTTATTTATAGGCTAGGCGCATAGAACAGATAAAAGGCTAGGCGTACGATTAAATTGTTGTTTGTCACAGAATAAAAATACAACAGAACAATTAAATTATGAATAATTTGATCGTAACACAAACCTATTACGCAGTGGGTCAACTCGCGATTTTTTTATGCTGTGATTATTATTAGCATAATTTATGAGCCGACACGCTTGTTACTTCAAAACTTAACGAAAGCGGATTCATTATAATTACTGATATTTATCATAGGATTTTTTTTATTCATTACAAGATTGTTACACGTCTACAGACTTCTCTTTCTGACATTTTGCCTATCTTGAAATTACGCTGGTGAATAGAAAAAAAAGTAAAAGAAAGTTATAAAAAAGGAAAAGTTGTACTGAGGAAATGTTCGGAAGAGTTTCCGTGGACCTGGAACACAAAGGATCACAGGTAAAAGTATTATATATCCTCTTGCTCTACATAGAGAGGGATAAGTTATGAAGATAACCTCAAATAAAAAAATGGAAAAGTAATAAGGAAACCAACATGTCTTAGAATCAAATAGAAGATATTCGACATGTACGAATCCATTTCTTTGGCAAAGACGTTGTCCGAAGTTAGTTTAATGTAAAACTGTCAAAAAAAAGAGATCCATAGTAACAGATATGGACTGGCCTGTTGGTCTAGTGGTTAGTGGCCCTGACTGCTATGCCGGAGGTCGTGGGTTCGATTCCCACCCAGGACAAATGTTTGTGTGATGAGCACGATCATTTGTTCTGTGTCTGGGTGTAATTTATCTATATATGTATGTATTTAGAAATATATAAGTATGTTTATCAGTTGTCTAGTACCCATAACACAAGCTCTGCTTAGCTTGGGACTAGATGGCGTTGTGTGATAGTTGTGGAATATTATTATTATTATTATATTTGAACGATCGGCAGCAGCGATCTCTCGCGCCGGGCCTTCGTACAGGCCATGGTCTGAAGCGAGGAGAAGTGGCAGGCAGTCGTCTCCTTCTGCGAAGCAGTAATGCTAGCAAAGGAGGAGTCCGCACGCGCGAGGGAATTACCCTCACGCCCCAGCTACTGGGATTCCGATCCCGATTTCCAGCCACCGTATGCGTGAACTTGCGGATGGCGAGCAATGGGTAGCTCGACGTCCGACCCTCCGGTAACCGTATGGACCGAGCCCACGTCGTCGACGGCGCGTAGTGTTCCACGCGCACCTCAAGGAGATGTCAGCAAACCGTAGAAGCCCAGCAGGGTCTAAAACTACTGAGACCATGGGTTGTGCGAAAGTGAACCCCGGGGCCCAGGGAACGAAGGCAAAGAAGGAATAAGAGTGGCTTTTAGTCACGCCCTCCCACTGCGCCCAAGAGCGAGAAATGTCATCAGATGATTTCACACCTAAAAAAAATAGTAACAGATATTTACGTTGTCCAGGCATAACATACAAACATAAATGCAGCGAACTGCTGCAAAAATGCATTTTGGAGAGTGTGTGTGGGAATTACACGACTTGATACCATCGGACAAATCGACGTACAGCGAGTTCACCCCTACGTTGTTAACACCTCTACGGTAAATTGAAACAATTTGCAATCTCCTCGAAGGATTGGAACAATTTGCCTGCTGCGGTTTTCCGTCCGATAGTTAAAAATTAAATGTATATATGTGGTATGGTTATGTAAAGAGGAGAGATGAAACACATGTTACTAAAAGAGTTATGAGTATACATGTGGATGGGTGGAGAGGGAGAGGGAGGCCAAAGAAAAGATGGATGGATTGTGTGAACAGTTATATAACAGAAAAGGAAGTTAGTGATAGTATGACGGTTGACAGGATAGAATGGAAGAAAAAAACGTGTTGCGCCGACCCCAAATAAGATGGGACAAGGGCAGGAAGATGATGATGAGTCAAAAATTCAAAATTTAAATATTTTTATTTCACATAGGCCTACATGAGCACTTATAAAACGTCAGAAGCTAGTGCACGGTTCCAAATTGGTCGTTTCATATGGAGAAGAACCGGCAAGAAACTCCATGGTTACTCTTTTAAAAAAAGTGTTTGATGTTACAATATATTTCCATATTACAGTATTAATAGATATTATGTTAAAAACAGGATTATGTAAGGACAGGAACAACAAAATTATAATTTAGGTGTCGTCAAGGTTAGAGTGAATAGGCTCTTAACAAACTAGTACGATTCACCATCAACGATTGCATCACTGCTTACCATCAGGTTGGATCGCAGTTAAACACTGCTTTATATCATCATCTCATCATCTTCCTGCCCTTGTCCCGTATTATTTGAGGTCGGCGCAACACGTTTTTTTCTTCCATTCTGCCCTGTCACTCGTCATGCTATCACTAACTTCCTTTTCTTTCATATCACTCTTTACACAATCCATCCATCTTTTCTTTGGTCTCCCTCTCCCTCTCCATCCATTACCTTATATAAACACTGCTTTATATAATAAATAAAAAAGATGCCAAGAGTTCTAATACCCGACAAATTTAGCTCCATCACCGTCAATGATGTCCGTCACCTGTTTTAAAACCAACTGCAGCGCTTGGAACCAGTTATACAGCAGTGAAAGTATAATCACTTAGAACAAGTGAACTGGTACAAAATTCCAACTAGTTTTTGACAATGTTCGTCTGCACGTACGTGTTACACATTTAATCCGTTACTTGACCCCACATTATAAAATGGTAACCATGGTAAGAAATGATTTAAAAAAAAAACTGGTCAAGTGTGATTCGGACTCGTGCGTCGAGGGTTCCTTATACATTGACTAATGTAGATAAATAATGTCCACACTGGACACCCAATTGCACGTCGCACTTCATGACGCTAAGAACCGTCACAGATGGCGAAATACCATCAGAAAAAAACTAATCCAGCGGGAACTTCACGACCCTCAGTAATGAGGAATACGACTCGAGGAGGAGGAGGAGGTAAATAGTTAGATTCCCGAATCGAGTCATGAAGATTATTTCGAATAGCAAAAAAAAATTATTATTTTGTTACGTAACCAACGTAACGCAGTTTTAAGTCATTTTTTTAGTATTATGAGACCTTGCTTTTTGCCTTTCAGGATTCTAGGGTCAACGGGAAGTACTATATAGGTTTGGATTACCTTGCCAGTGCTAAAATATTCGCCCAAACGAAATTTAAACGGTCTATCTTCAGATTGCGTCAATTTAGAAGTTTTAATTTTTCACTGATAGTAGGCTTGAGTATTTGATTTAATTACAGTATGATACCTCCACACGTACTTACCACAGAAAACAGATAGATAGACTGACAGATGGACATCAAAGTGATCCTAAAAGCGTTCCGTTTTAACCAACTGAGATACGAAACCCTAAGAATCGTTGACTGGGACAGTAAGTTTTTGTTCTTTTATACCAAACAGGTGTAATACAATTTTTCAACCTCAAAACAAAAGTCACACGCTTAATGATGAAATGATAATAATTAATTTCATTCTATATCTTGCCTTCCTGTATCTAGAGATTAAGAATTAACATTTTTAATTAACATTTTTTCTGTATGTGTTGTTAATAATACAAATGATTTAGTTCATGATTTATCAATATTTTATCTATGTTATGACAGGACATTAATTGTGCGTACAGCTAAGGAGTGGAATTCACTGCAGGAGTCTATGTTTCCTGATAGCTACAACGTGGGGATCTTTAAGTCAAGAGTGCTTACCATCAGGTGGGATCACAGTCAAGCACTAGTTTATATCAAATTTACAAAAAAAGATTGAATACTACTTTTAGGCACGTGTGCTCCATCATCGACCACATCCTAGCTTTCCATCAAATCCATTTAATTTACCTATCTAAGTGTTCAGTACTGCCTTACAATAATCAAATTAGGTAATGTAAACATTTTATATCAAAACCATTATTTATTAAAATTGTTTGAATCTCGAAAAATAAATTTTACCTCTTTTATAATGTTATCGTGAATTGATTATAGCTAACTCAAAATTCAGGGCTTAAAATTTAGTTAATATAAATATTTGTCAATAAAATCTTTATTTTATTTGAGTTGATTAGGTAAGCGTACATTGTCGAATGACTAACCTTTATGATAATATTATATTTCCTAGAAAACTGCGAATAAGCCAAATTAGGGGTCGTTAAACAGTTAATTTATTTTACGATCCAAAAATGCCAACAAATTTTGTACAAACTATGTAGTTTTGTAGTGTTTTTACTTCAGCTTATTTTGGAATGCCTGTGTTATCAACCTGTTTTATAAATATCACCTTACTTCTTTCAAACTGCTTCATTGTGTCTTATGCAAGCCTAAGCTGGTTGGATTTGACTGGCCTGTTGGTCTAGTGGTTAGTGGCCCTGACTGCTATACCGGAGGTCGTGGGTTCGATTCCCACCCAGGACAAATGTTTGTATGATGAGCACGATCATTTGTTCTGTGTCTGGGTGTAATTTATCTATAATATGTATGTATTTAGAAATATATAAGTATGTTTATCAGTTGTCTAGTACTCATAACACAAGCTCTGCTTAGCTTGAGACTAGATGGCGTTGTGTGATAGTTGTGGAATATTACTATATAACCCTCATTAAATACATATGCAGCACAATCTCATAGTTAACTAAAATATATGCAGTAACCAACCTAAGTTGAACTTTGGAGATAAACAGAACAGTTCTAGACCAAAACGCATGGCCAGCACTTAAGATTTTGAAATAAATCTATACTCAATTGTCTCTATTGCCACCATGAGGATAGAAGCAGAAGGTAAGGAGTTCCTATTTCTATAATAAGCGAGAAGCAGAAAGCTAGTCGGGGATACTTAATGTCAGCACTACTTTGAGAAGCAGCAATGATGATGAAACAGTTACTTTCATCGAAGACTTGTTGAAGGTTTCGGGAGTTTGCTTAATGCCATAAGATCGGTCATTGTGCCATTTTTGTGACTGCGGCATTACTCGTATGTAATTTTGATTTAATAGCCTATTTTATGTCGCACTGCTAAGCAAAGGCAGGGGCCTTCTCCTTTCAAACCTCTCTGTCTAGGGCGATCTCTGGCCAAGTTTACCCCGCGAACGTGTTCAGATCGTCACACCACCTTAGTCGCGATTGACCTCCCTCAGGCATCCAGTGAGTGATAATCCAATTTTTTTATAATTTAGTTTATGTATTGTATCTATTTATGTGTTTTGTATACTGTTAATAATTTAGATAATATAGTATATTTTTTATTTTCTAACTTATTTGTGTACATGCGTCTTCATCTCTCATCCAACTCTCCTGTCGCAGGTCTGCTGGAAGAAATTTCATTTGAACTAAGCAGTACCTTTGTACTCTTCTATCTGCTTTTGTTCTTTTAATTTATAAGTGTTTGTGTGTACATAAATAAATAAATCCTCGTCCATCGGTCCAGGTGCATTCATGCGACGCATGGCCAATCCAGCCTGGCTGTTTTTTTCCCAACATCTACTACTTGAGTTATGGAGTGCAGCGTGGTATTTCTAACGCGATATGCAGGGTTACCATGACGTTCAAAGTAAGATTGTTTCATTCTTATTTCAGTGTGGGTAAGAGACAGAGCTATACAGGTTGTCTAGCGCCATCTCTTACCCACACTGGAAATAAGAATGAAACAATCTTACTTTAAACGTCATGGTACAGGTCCTGTTCAGCTTTAGCATATTTTTTTTTATGAAGAACTAGCTTCTATCTTAGATTCTCCAACCTCACCGAGGTGGAATTAGTAATTTCCCTGTTATAAATTATAGCCTATATGTTATGCTGATGTGTAAGCTATAAAACTGTAAAGTGTCGGCGAATGTGATGCTAACCAGACATTTCTAAACGACTTCCAAAAATGGAGGTCGTTAATTTTCAAGTCGTCTATATGCATTTTTTTTATCTTGTTCAGCGATATCTTCGATATGTGAACTGATTTTGATGATTCTTTTTAGGGTTCTGTACCTCAAAAGGAAAAAAACGAAAGATTAAATAAATAAATTTACCTGCTGAGGGTCTTCCCATCCGATTATAATTTAGGTATATTCAAGACTAGAGTGAATAGGCTCTTAATAAACTAGTACGCCTCACCATCAACGATTGCATCACTGCTTACCATCAGGTGGGGTCGCAGTCAAACACTTGCTTATATAAAATTTAAAAAATTTAAAATTTTAAAAAATGCAAAATAACTTAGCCAAACGTGCTCCACTACAAAAATCGACCACATTATCACTTACCATCAGGCGAGAAAGTAGTCAAGCCCGAGCCTATTTTATTACAGAATATTTTCCATTTTCGTTTCCTTTTAGTACAATGGAAAGGTGAGTAAGCACCTACTTTTACGGTTCAACCGCCGCCGGGATTCCGATCCCGATTTCCGACCACCGTAGGCCCGGGCTTGCGGACGGCGAGCAATGGGTGGCTCGCCGTCCGACCGTCCGGTAAACGTCCGGACCGAGCCCAAGTCGTCGACGGCGCCTACTGTTCCACGCGCGCCTCAAGGAGATGTCAGCAGGGTCGAAGCCTACTAGGGCCACGGGTAGTTTGAAAACGAAACCGGTTCCCTGGGACGAAGGCAACGAAGAAACAGGAGTAGGTTTTTATTCAGTAAAAGCCTGACACTATCTCTCGCTCCACCCAAGAGCGGGATTTGTCATAAGATGATTTTCCCACCCAATAAAAAAAAACCTACTTTTATAGAAGAAACAAAAGCTATCCACATTAATAAAGCTAGCACTAGCTATTAAGCAGACGTTAATCACTTTAACTACTTACTATAAATGTAGGTTGATTGGTTTCTTTATCCATTAATCTTCATCACATCAAACGTTCACTGGTGAACATGGGCTTTCCCAATAACACTGAGACTATGAAAGGTAAATATCTAAATGAGAAATGATATTTATTTTGCAAATAGGTTTAAAAAAAAAACACTTACACGTCGATTTTTTTTTTCATCATTTTAAACTAGATCAGGCCGGTATCTAATATATAAAATTGTGTATTTGTGTGTTTGCTATCGAACTCCTACGAAACAGTTTGACCAATTTTTATTTATTTTTCTGTGTATATTTGTTAAGTCAGAATAGGTTGTGTTTTTCTCTCCTACCCCACCCCCTTTTTTTTCTTTGATAATTTCAAAGACATCAAAGAAAAAAAAGGGGGTGGCCCCTTTTTTTTCTTTGATAATTTATATGGCAAAACCAAATTTGCCGATTCAGCTAATATGGTTATAGTTATCGCGTTTAACAATGCGGATTGGTGAAAATGAACCCTGATGCTGGAAGACTTCAGAGAGTGAACATCGCTCATACGAATGGGAGGAGTTCGGCCATGTCATGGATGATTCATATCTATATTAGGCGCCAATTAAATGTACAAACTTTTTTTTATCCATCTTCATTTAGTAAAACCGTTACAAAATCCGTAGTCAGGATTTCTAGTCGATATTTTTTTTATATTGAGGCTCGGACTTGACCACTACCTATATCACCTGATGGTAAGCAATGTTGTCGCGCGTCTCGCAAGTTATGCGTTTTTCTACAGTTTGAATAGCCAACCTGTCCAAACTGTAGAAATATATAATATACCAACTGCCACCAACGAGGGTTGGTGGCAGTTGGTATATATATCGCGTCTATTTTGACGAAGTATTTACTTTTCACTAAAAACAGTCTGTTGTGGAAGGAAGAAAGAAAAAAGTTTGTGTGTGACTACCTTGCGATGAAAAAATGCAAAATAAATTTCAAATATGAACTAATCTTAAACTAACTGAAATAACAACATAAAAAACGACCTAAGCGGCTCCTATCTTAGCTCCTTTACCTCGGTATTAAAAATTACGCTGCAGTATTAAAAAGAAAACGCTCGTATTCTATTAGGGACTGTTAAGGCACAGATACACTCACGGAACACAGACTAACACTAAATTGTGCTAAAACTTAAAAGAAAGCTCCCAACAAAATGTTCTATCTAAATAAACTAAAACTTCTGAATCCTTCTAGTCGTTGCTATTACGTTCTCAAATAACTGGCATAATAAATTGTGGCAGACATAAGCTATTACTGTCCGAAGTCTGACGTTATCTTCGCCAGCACTATTTTAGAGCAGTTTGCTGTAGAGTTATCTATGTGGAAA
Organism: Mythimna vitellina; assembly: GCA_949316375.1. Classification (NCBI taxonomy): domain Eukaryota; kingdom Metazoa; phylum Arthropoda; class Insecta; order Lepidoptera; family Noctuidae; genus Mythimna; species Mythimna vitellina. The sequence continues at coordinate 1,669,682 of OX438699.1, read as the reverse complement.
GATGGAAATTAAAAAAAAAAATACTGTTCGAAAATGAAATTCAAAATATTTAATTCCAAATAAGCTTGCAAGCCTCCGGTGGACCGAAGACCTGGTGAGGGCTGCGGGAGTACGATAGACGCACTGTACTGGTCGTTGTGGCGACACTTGGAAGAGACATATGTCGTCTTTCGGCTGAAATAATGATGATGATGATTTCTATGAAACTAAAGCACTAATTGTTGTAGAAATAGATAGATAGCGTACCTATTAATAGCATTGATTCATACTTACTAACCCCTAAATAAAATTTAGGTTTTATAAGACAAAGTATTTGAAGCTCGAGGTGTGATCTAAATATATGATGCCTTTCCCGTTTGTTGAAAGATTGACTAGTAGATATCACTATAAAGGGGTGACCAGATGGTTGCAAATCAACGTCCTAACCAAGGTGTCCTTGCTAGTTTAAATCCGTGTAGACAGTAGTTGTAATCCATGACCTTCAACGCCCTTGGTTGAGAGGCGCGTTTTCCCAACCACCGAACGTGTTGGCGCGTGGTTTTTTTACATCCATGTAGCCACAAAACAAACCAAACACATACAAAGGTCACCTTGGTTGGAACACTAGTTAGCGACCGTCTGGTCACCCCTTCAGTGATGGCATCGCTACTGTAGGTACTTTAAAATAAACAGACATCTCGATGACTGGTGGGGTAGAATAAACTTTTGTCCATACATCCAAAATTGGCTTTGATTGGTCAGAAAGCATGTCCAAACGGGAAACAATGGCAATGGCCGTATCGCCATAATATTTGTCTTGTTATTGTCTTCCGAATAGTGCGGCAATGTGCTACCCAGTTGCACTTGCACATAACTTCTCTGATATTTCAAAGATAAATAAAGCTAGAACTACACTGCGCACACGTGTGCCACACACGCCGATCTAGGCGCGTCGTTCACATTGCGTTTTTCGTTAACTAAAAAACATGAATATAATAAAAAAAAAACATGAAAAATATTTTTTTATGTATATAGCCCCTTGAGATGTCATTTTTGCAAAAAAAAAATAAAATCCCAAAAATGACGATTACTGCAGTTACAATTAGCAGGGCTGGTTTCCATATAAAATATATTTTATATAGAAACTAGACTGATTGTAGAGCTACACTTGATCCACGCCACGCGACGTCGTTCTACGTACAAATCAGGCGTGTTACACATGTACATCGATCTAATGTAGTTCTAGCTTAAATCTACGCAATAGTCATTCGGGAATCGTTTAGTATGTGAAAGATGAAACGCATGATATACCTACAAAAAGAGGTTATAAGTATATGTAAATGGGAACGGATAAGAGGTGCCTTTACTTCCTCCCTCCCTTCCTCGGCTGAAGGAGGGTGGCCGATTAAAATATGGATGGATTGTAAGAGGAGTGATATACAAGAGAAAGAGGTTAGTGTTAGCAGGACTTTTGACTAGACAGAAAGAAAGGAAAAAACATGTTGCACCGACTCGAAGTAACATCGGATAAGGGCAGAATCATAATAATGATGTATTTCGCATAGGAAGAAAATTGATACTATTGGAAAAAATCGGCCCATTTTAGGAACACAACGAATTTCTCAACCACCCTCATTCAGACAAACGACTTTGAATACCGTTCACACCGCTGTACAACCGTAAATCTAACCAAACACCGGACAACTATCTCCCTACCAGCAATATGGGACAGCACTTAGTCCCAGCCACACATAACGACGCACATTCGGCACTAGACGCCAATGTTCGGATGCTCAGAACATTGCTGAAATCGTTTCTAACCACAACAGACGTACTGGCTGTGTCGATAACGGGGAGTGAGATAGAGGCACTACAGTACGATACGATTTAGTTTCCCTCAACTGCAATTGCCAACTTTATTGAAAATTACTGTTTTTGGTCAGCATTTCCTTTAAATTCAAGTCGCATTAATTCGGATGTGATGTTTTGAGAATTTTTACCGATGTGTCGCACATCAAATTAACATTGGTAGGTAAATAAATGATATTTATTTTGTAAGTAGGTTTAAAAACCACCGCCGGTCATTGTGGCGGCATTGGGGGAGGCCTATGTCCAACAGTGGACGTCTTTCGGCTGAAATGATGATGATGATGGTGAGGTTTAAAAAAACACTTTTACATGTCAATTTTTTTTTTGTCATTTTAAACTAGACGAGGCCGGTGTTTCCTAGCTGACAACCCTGAGAAGAAACACCGAAACAAACTCAGGAAACACCGAATGTATCGATGAGTATCTGGATACAGTATGTACGTGTATTAATCAACATACACACCACACACGTTTACTGTATATAAATTCTCCTTGACACGTAAATGACTGAATGGATTTGGATGAAATGGCACACGGGTAGATTATACAGCACATATTATATTTTTTTCCAGGAGTATGTTTTCTTGGAATAATTTTCCATTATGTGCGAGTAAAGCCACTTCCAGAAACTAGTAAGTGTACTCACTTACTGGGAGAAAATCATCATCTTCCTGCTCTAGTCCCATCTTATTTGGGGTCGGCGCAACACGTTTTTTTCTTCCATTCTATCCTGTTAACCGTCATGCTATCACTAACTTCCTTACTTACTGGGAGAAAAATAGTAAGAAAAATAATTTATGTGTGAGATATGACACTTCTTAAGACTATAATTATAGCTTACAATTATTTAGGCAGAAACTGTAAAACCACTACTAGGTATGAAGGTACGCAAATAGAAGGTAAGGAGTACCCTGCCAGAGTATGGCAAATGTTACACGGTCACGCAAGCATCAATCATGAATGATGGTTGAATGACGGAATTTTATCGCCTACAATTTTCGTCATGCAAACGTCAGTCATCGCATTAGACGGTAGGTTTTTCGAACAATCAAAATATTTACTGTGCCAAAACTGGCAGTAAAACCTATCGTGTAATGTTCGCCTATGTGTTTCCGGATAGCTAAGACATGAGTATAAAGTTGAAAGTAAATAGATTGCTTTTAGGCAAACGTCTTCCTTGGTCAACCACACCATCGTTTATCATCAGCAGGCCTCGCCAAGTTACGACCGTTTCGTTTCAAATCTTTTTCTACAGTCGGTAACGCCCCCAATTCTTTTATTCTGACCACGTGACTTAACGTTGAGAGGTGACGATGTCATTCCCGTACATTTGAAGTTTTGTACTTGCGTTAACGATTTTAGATTATCAACTTGGCTAAGCCCTCAGGTGAGATAGTAGTCAAACCAGGGTGGTGGGATCGTTCGAAAGGTTACGGTCCTGGAACACAAGAGGCAACCGAAGGACTATGGATGATTTTTAATCGCTTTAACCAGAGCGTAAGAGGAGTTTTTAAATAGTTTACCAAACTCAAAAATAAAAGTTGTCAAATGCAAGTGTCTCCATTAAAATATGTATATTAGGTACTTATACTTTGCTATTGTATCATTGATGTTCGCACATGTTGACTTTTCACGAAGAACATCGTCAATAGGACCACTAAGTAGGTTTGAGGTGGCAAGTCATCTTATGAGTTGTTGCGCTCTCGGGTAGAGCGAGAGGGTGTGTCACACTTTTACTGACTAAAATACCCACCTGTGTCCTTCACTTGCCCTATGCTTTTTAGGATCACGATCATATTATTTCCCCTTCAGAAATTCCCCGTGGATATTGTAGGTACGTTATGTATGTGTTATATATGTGTATATATTATGTATGTGTTATACGTTATCCTAGCTAGTCGGTTTGATACAGCCGACTTATATAAGGTCCCATTAAAATAGTGGGACTTTTAACACAGCGTTCAGTACGTCTAACCAAACATATCCAAGAAAAAAAAACAGTGATTAAAGTATTTTTATTTTGACCTATATAAAATAATAAATTGCACTCAAGAATAAACACATCCAATAAGGGTCGGTACTTAAACTCGCGCCTCGCACCGCGCGTCGCGCGCTTAGTTCATTGAACCCCGAGCGAACGTCGGCGTTCGCCCGGTCATTGTCTTTCTATTGTTTCTAATTATCTACGCTACTCAATCGTAATAGTTACTTTCAGTTGTCTACACACCGCATTTTTAGGATAGTGTTGCTAGTCTGGATAAGTAAAAGATAATAAGTACGCTCAACTCAAGAACAGGCTACCATCGAGTGTGTATTAATTTTCCTCGAACACACATGATTATGAACCGTCTAGGTGCCTAAGAAAAGATTCTAATTTCCCAACACACTTTACCAGGCTTTGGACTGTCTAATTGCGTGCTGACCTGTTATCAAGGTATCAAAGCTATTGCAGTATGTAAGTTGTAAATAAACAAGCGCGCAGTGGAAACAGTGTACTGACATGAATCATTTTTGATTATTTTAAAGTTCGATAACAGTAAAACACTGATTCAGGCGTGTTTAAAAATTAGAATCAGCCCTATTTACAGTAATTAATTGAAATACTACTTACTCTACAATAAAGGATCTTACAGTAAAGGATTTGGGCTTGTCGTATGCTATTTCCAAGTATTCTTGATTGGTGTACGCGTAATAAGGCATTGTTGTCGATTGTGATAACTACCTAGGTACGTAATAACACTCACACACTTACATTCAACGTTCGCGAAACACGTTACCGCCTCGGTTGCACGACGAAAACTGAAATTGCGTCACCATTGTCATTTACGGCAAGCAAGCGACGCGGGCGCCTGCGAAAGGCTATGTTAGAGTGAGAAGGCATGAATTGATCAATGAACTCGGCGGCCGGTGACGTCGCGTAGGTATTTTGTAGTATTATGAGATGTGTTTATGCATCGGGTAACCAACATTTTTAGTAAATTTTCGTTAGCTATTTTTTTTTCATTGTAAGTATGTACAGTTTATTTATTTTTTTACCATTGTCTTTATTTTGGTGGTCTGAATGATTTCTAAAACTTTGTTCGTCTATTTTAATGGGACCTTATATAGGTCAAAATAAAAATACTTTAATCACTGTTTTTTTTTCTTGGATATATTTGATTAGACGTACTAAACGCTGTGTTAAAATTTGTCCCACTATTTTAATGGGACCTTATATAAGCTAGAACTACAATAGACCGACGCACACGTGTAACACGCCTTATTTGTACGTAATACAACGTCGCGTGGCGTGGATCAAGTGTAGCTCTACAAGTCTAGTTTCCATATAAAATGTATGGAGACCGACGCGCCCAGATCAGCGCGAGTGGCACACATGTGCGCAATGTAGTTCTAGCTATATATTCCGTTTGCAAAATATCGCCTTATTAGCAGTAGCACTATCATGCAAATTACTTTGTGTTTCTATAGGAATAGTTTATAGTTTGCTGTTAAATATTAATGGTTATCGTGAAACGTGGATTAAGGTAAGAGTTCAAAGAAATTTATTGCATCTATTGGATAGTTGGATAGGTATGCGATCGTCGTGAAAGTCTGCTATTCTAGGTTTCGGAGAAAGAAACCGCCACTGCTAATAAGTTCTCGTTCTAGAAAGAAAGAAAGAAAGAAAGCAAGAAAGAAAGAAAGAAAGAAGGAAAGAAAGAAAGAAAGAAAGAAAGAAAGAAAAATATTTTATTTGGCACGCATGGATACACACACTGTAAAAACAAAATTTAAGACAACTAAGAAAAAACTAAGAAAAAAAAACACTGACACAATGTGTGTCTCACGGTTGCGGCAAATAGGTCCAGTTCAGCAAAAATATTTAAATAAATAAAATATCAGGTATTTACGATAGGATATTGGAGCAGTTGTTACCTAGTAGTAACGGCCTGACTTGAGTAGAAGGTCGAGATCAAACCCAGGCAGGCGTTTTACTCAATGTTAAAATAGTCAAAAAAAAATAAAGACATGTGACATACACTAAACCGCAACGGGCCCGAATGGTGGATTACGGCACATTTCCTATCCTAGAGAAAAGGCCTTAGTCCCAGCAGTGGGAACATTATAAGTCTGATTAGATTATGCTTACATAAGTAATCGCTATTTACTACGGTAAACAACCAATATACTAATTGGAATGAATAGAATACGTCAGATACGTATTCTATTCATTCCAATTGTTTCTGGAATCTTATCTGAGGGGTAATTTTCGTATTTCTGTTTGAACAAATCTGTCTAAGTACGTTGAGTTTATCCATCGAGCAAATATACCTCCTACTTTGTTCAGTTAAATAATTAAAGATATTGGTAGCAACTGTACTGTAAAGTAACTTTCTACATATACACATACATATTAATAATTTTTTTTTCAGGGTAAAATTGCTCATGGATGTCAAGATCCATGAGACTCCACCAATTCCTCCCTCTTGCTGATTAAAACCACCCTGGTGTTCTCGCGCACACTTACGTCGGGGGCTGCAAGTGCGGGGTGACTGTCGCTACTCAGACTACTTAGTGCTGGCCAGCCGGCTACAGATCCCTTCACATACTGACACATTGTAATCTAACGGTTAGATTGTTATTCGCATTTAGGTTAAATTATTTTAGATTCTAGACTAACCTAACCTAAATGTGAATAACGCATTAACGACATGGTAATTATACCGAAATGTTTGATTAAAATGACGATATCCGCAGGAGAACCAAGGCTAGTAGTCTGAGAGGACATAGCTCGAAGAATCCCCAAACTTAAGTGGGAGTGGACAGAGCACATTGTTCGCAGAACAGATGTTTGATGGGGACGAAAGGTTCTTTAGTGGCGACCACATACCGGAACACGCAGCGTTGGAAGGCCTCCCACAAGGTGGACCGATGACCTAGTGAGGATCGCGGGAATCCGATGGATGCGAGAAGCACAGGACCGGTCGTTATGGCCACACTTGGGGTAGGCCTATGTGGACGTCTTTCGGCCGAAATAATAATAAGGATAATGCTTAATTGCCCCATTATTTTGAAATCAGTTTTTTCAATGTCCTTTCAGTAGGAACTCTAGCCTCAATAAAATACATATCTTTAACAATGTCCATTTACCAACCTGTCAGCCAAAGCTGCTTAAAACCGCATGGAATCTGAATCTAGGTAAAGTGGTGGTTAAAGAGAGTTGTATAGAAATTCTAAGAAACATTTGATGACAATATGTTGTAAACCAAAGAACGTCAATACGTCTGAACTGTGTGAAAGCGGGACGAAGTTATAAAAGTTGACAAGTTAAACTGCAAGGTGACCGTACAGAATTAGCCGTAAACTTTACGTGTGAGGAGAAAATTAAAGTAAATCGGTTTTCATTTCAATGTAATGGTCAATTCATTTCTATGTGATTACGCACTTTCGACTGCATTTTGAAAGATATTCCCAGTTTTCAACACCACACACCTAGCCTTTATAAGAACTCCAAGACATATTGTGGGCACTGTAGTGTATAAACATGTACCTATTATTGTTAAGTCATGTGATCGATGTATCCAATATATAATCAATGTTTATCTACATATATAAAAGAAAGAAACTGACTGACATATCAACGCACAGCCGAACCTATTGGACTTAGGACCGTAAAATTTTGCACAAGGCTTCCTTTTATGACTTAAGCGAGTACTCTTCTCTTCTTCTTCTTTTCGATTCGATGGTAAACTCGTCAAACCTTTTGGGCCCAATAGGCGGCCACACTAATAGCAGCATCGGTAGCACTCATCAAATCCTCCAAAGTGCAGGTATACGGACACCTGGGGCATTCCAACATGTGGCTCATGTTTTGAACAGGAGCTCCGCACTCACAACGAGCGAACGAAGCGAGTACTAAGAGTGGATATTCTAAAAATCATCCCCTAAAAGGATGAAACAAAGTTTGTATGGAGAAATCTTCTTACACACAGGCCAAACCTCTGGTAGAAGCTAATCCATAATAAAAGTTAGTATCAGTTTCAATCTACTTCAATCCTGAAATTATATGGCGACCCTGCCAGAGCAGGCAGTCTCTTTTAACTTCTTTTAACTTCTTCTTACCCTTCTTCTTTGTGGGAAAACAATCAAATTATTTTATAGCCATATGCTGTCTTGTGCACTGAAAGTGTTACTAACATTCTATACACTATATAAGCATCCAGAATTCAAGTCACATATTAGTCAATCAAAAGAAGATGGTTTGAATGTTATAATTACAATGTCAGATAGAGTTTACCTACACCAATAAGAATTGGCAACCGGAAGGACTTAAAGTTTGACCTATTTCAACTTTTTAGGATTCTCAAATGATCACCATCAATGAAGGCGGAAACTAAATCTAATCAATCAAAATTACTCAAAGCTACACTCTAAACCTCATTACAAATATTGTAATAGATATATTTTTCACAATTTCGATGTACAATAATCTTTATTCCTTCTATAGGCTCCAGTATGGCTAAGGATCATCAACGATTCGAAACCAGGCAACCAACGAATACATTGCGGAAATATTACAAAGAGTTACCGTGGCCCTAGAATACAGGGCCTCAAGTCTGCTATTACAATAGTGTCAGAATGGTCTATCATTGATTTCATAATTGTTGTTTTTGACAAGTTTGGTAATCTACTAATATAATGGTGTCGTTATGATTTTCCAATGGTCAACCACTGACACTCCATTGAAAGTAGTGGCATAGAATGGTAATCTCGTACATATTGACAAATGAATCTCTGTCGTATGCGGTGATCTGCTAAAATTTTGACAGTTCATTTGATCAGTGACCTACCATTAGAACGTCATTGTGCAGTAATTGCTTTTAATAAACTCGATATTGTCATTATATCACAACTCTATTAAGAGATCATTGATCGATCATTATGAATTAATAGATTACGAACTTTTAGCAAAATGACAATGGGATCGTGTTGGAATGACAAATTTATAAAAATAGCAGATTTGGGCCCCAGGTAGGTTGTACCAATACATATAAAACAAAGATCATATGAGAAACACTCCATAGTGCACTAACCCTGTTCATAACCATTTCAGAGCATACTCGTAACTGGAATAGTCGCCGTTCAATAAAACTGTACCTACATACTAGCCGGAAACTGAATCGTTCTCAGCCATTCCACATCTTTTATGGTAAGTGGCAGTTAGCTGGAAGACATGAAGTTACTAGGGCGAGTAAGCCCTCTTTCTTTAGTCTAAGCTGAGTATTTGTTGTCCCATGCTAATGTGTAGGAGAAATATTGAGGAACTATTTACAATTTTTTATCTTACTCAGCGATGTCTTAAGTTAATATAAACCGATTTTGAAGTTTTTTGTTTGGTTTTCCCAGGTCATCCCATTTAAACTTGGCAAAGATCTGATGAAGGAATTAGGAGAAAGACCATGGAACTGTTTAATAAATGACAGCGTAAGCAGAAACAGTGCACTGACTGCAAGTTGTTTTTACATTAACGAGATCGTTTGCCGCGTTTGGCTCTCTGATTGGTTAAGAGCTTGGAATGGGCCAATCGGTGCGCCGAACGTCACAAACGTATTAATCGCATATACTTAAAACAAACTCACGCTAGGTTTTCTGAACTAGAAACTGCGACTTCCAAAAACCAAAGTTATATTGTAATTTTCAGTTTTTTTTTCCAACTTGAATGTTCTTGAAAAACGCCTAATTATGGTTTTTACAAAACCAAGTCAAACTTTAAAGATTAATATATGGCATCGTCATCGCTCACCATCAGGTGAGGTAATGGTCAACGCAAGCCTATCTATATATATAAAAATGAAGTTCATTAGTCTCGCTAAAACTCGAGAACGACTGGACCGATTTGGCTAATTTTGTCTTAAAATGTTCGTGATAGTCCAGGGAAGGTTTAAACGGTGAGAAAAAATGGAAAAAATCACGAAAAAAAATCCGAATACAAAGCTCCCGAACCGAATCTCTAATTAAAATATCACTATAAAATGAATTTTGCTGTTCTGGTAATGCCAGTAGATGGCGTTATCCTTACTATTAGGCGGTACGAAGTTCGCCGGATCAGCTAGACAATAATAAAAAAAATATATAACTGTCATGAAAAAGACCCTATTGAGAAATTTATAAAATACAAAAGTAAGTTACACTTATTGATAGAAAACTGTATAAAATTATCCAGTGTTGAAAATCTAAGTCACGTACAAACAATTTGCGAAAAACACGCGTCTCCAAGCTGTTTCATTTTGTCTTATTTCCACGGGACGTTTTTTAGCCTTGTTGCCACTTTCCCGGTGTCATACTGTCAACTTATCCTCATTAGTACGCGCACGACAAGTTTTAGCTCCAACGAGATTACTAAAAGAACTTGGTAATCTTTCCTGATCTATTTTTTGCAAAACATACTTGCAGATTTTACTAAAAGAGTTATGAGTTTACATGTGGATGGATGGAGAGGGAGAGGGAGACCAAAGAAAAGATGGATGAATTGTGTGAAGAGTGATATGAAAGAAAAGGAGTTAGTGATAGCATGACGAGTAATAGGGCAGAGTGGAAGAAAAAAACGTGTTGCGCCGACCCCAAATCACACGGGATAAGGGCAGGAAGATGATGATGATGATGACTTGCAGATTTTAGCAGGGGGAATTGTTCCTTTCTGGTTCTGTGTTTATAATTTTGTTTTATCAAAGGATTTTTTTTTAACGTCAAATCATCAAATGTTTTCTGTCACTCTACCGTGAAGCGAAAGAGCGTGTTAGACTTTTACAGACTAAAACCCATCTGCTCCTTCAGTCGCCCTATGCGTTCCAGAACCATGGTAACTCTTCCAAAAAATTCCATCTTAGCGGATCGATTTTTTTAGTTTAAGACTTCACAAACTCCTATTTTGAAACACTATTGTTCACTTTTATTTCAAGTCTCATTTTGCAGGTCCGGTGAGATATTTTTTTTAAAGAATTAAACAGTTTTTTTGTACTCATATATATAACACAGCGAACAAGGTTGCAACATTAACTCAGTATTTTTTTAAAATGAACTTAAATGTGATAGTGCTATGTTTGAATTTCATTTGGACTATAATCCGAGATGCTGCCTTTTTCCATGCGGGTGTCGGTATACTAGCTACTGCCAGTGGCTTCGCACTTATTTTAATAGAAAATTATTCCTAGAAAACATACTCCCGCGATAAAAAAGTATCCGATGTGCTATTCCAGGACATAGTCTATCCGTGTGCCATTTCATCCAAATCCGTACTGCCGTTCGAGCGTGAATAAGTAACAATTAAACATACCCATACACTCACAAACCTTTATAATATTAGTGTGATTTTTATCTATTACTGTTTTTCTGTGTGTAAAAATAAATAAAATCATTTATCTTACGTAATTGTTTATTCTTTTGTTCAGATAGTGATCAAACGCGAGTCTATAAATAATAATAAAAATAAATCTTCAGTTTTTATAATTAATTCGTGTAAGACATTAAAACGATCTATCGAAATCAGAAACGTTTATTTCAAATAGACCAATTACAGGCACTTTTGAATATTCAAAAAGTCGGTCAGTCGAAAAAAAAGTGAAGCTAAATCGCACGTTCCAAAGCTATATCTCTATGGAGAAGAACGTGCAAGAAACTCTATGGACACTCTTTTATTAGGTATTATTTATAGACTCGCGTTTGACCACCACCTCACCTGATGGTAAGCGATGATGGAGCACAAAAATAAAAGCCTCTGAACGATTAATCAGATTCTTATTCAAATTCTCTGTAGAGAATTATAGTTATCAGTCCCTTAAAAGATGGCCAGTTCAGGGAATTTCTTACTAAATACACTGTAAGATTTACACTACGTTGTTACAGTTACCCTCTCTCCATCTAACTCACATTACTTTGTTTAATCACTATCTCTGGTCCTATACTTGAATAGTTTTACGTCTTCTTGATTGCATTAAATTCCAAAACTTACCCGATTGTGAACAAGTTTCAAAGTATAAGTATTTCTCCAAGTTTGTAGTGCCTTATTCTACTTTCAAGTAGGCCATCTGGGGCGTAGTAAGATTGCTTCTTGTTATTATATCAATACAGTGTAATTCTGTACGAAATTGTACTACTTTTCATGAATATTTATTGTTCGAATCCAAGAATGGAGCTATCCATTTCAGATTTAGTCTCTATGGCCAGATCTAACACCCGATTTCTTAATTAAAAAATTGAAGTTCAGTATTTCTCAAATTCTACTTTAACCGGAAAACCAGTCAAAAATAGGCATTTAAGTAGTGTTTGATAGGTTCTTGATTCAAAATACTTAATTAGGTATTCTATCGGATGCACTTTAGAGAGTGTGCGCGGGAATAACATGACTTAAATCCACCATGGCTTTTCTACCATCAGACGACCCGACGTATGGCTAGTGTCCACACTTACATAGTTGACAACTCTACTGTCTGGAAAAAGCGTTTAGGATCGTCTCGTTTATACCATACCGTACCGTAAGGAATGATGCAATCGTTGATGGTGAGGTGCACTAGTTTATTAGGAGCCTATTCAATCTAGTCTTGAAACACCTAAATTATAATCGGATGGGAAGATCGCAGCAGGCCAATTGTTCCAGTCCTTCGTTTTACGCGGTGAAAACGACCAAGCGAATCGCTTAGTCAAGACAGTAGAGGTCGTCAGTTCTCCGATGGTAGCAAGAAAATTAAGGAAGTTTTTCCATACTTACACACACAGCACACACCAAGCCCGTCAGCACAATCTCCCGAAGCCCTGCCGTCCCTCTGCCGGCAGTCGTACTGGTTGATGCAGATGCCAGCCTTCGCGATGTTGTGACCCTCGGGCTGGCACTCCCGCTCACCTCCCACGGGGAAGAAGTTGAGGACTTTTCCGAGGGCGAATAGGCCTCCTGAAAGAAAAACGGAGGTCAGAAAGTTGTTTGGTTAAAGCTAGAACTTCACTGCGCACACGTGTGCCACAAACGCCGATCTGGGCGCGTTGGTTTTCATACATTTTATATGGAAACGTACAAATCAGGCGTGTTACACGTGTTCGTCGGTTAATGTAATTCTAGCTTAATGGATTAACTAGTTAGTAGATACCTTTAACATCAACATACATAACATACAATTTCGAGAAAGATAAAACATACCTAGCTTAGATTCTTTACTTCTTTATTGTACACACTTTTACATATAATAAAAAGTAGGACAGCTGATGTAGGTACACAGGCTTAACCCATAATTAGGTTTTCTTACTGAAAACCTTAGGTATTATATAATTGTATAGAAATTTTATACATGAGAATAACTCATGTAAATGCAGAACAAGACTTTAGCTAACATAAATTATACTTATCACCTACTCTTTTCCTCCCCTCCCTCTCCTCCTCCTTTCTCTTTTCCTTATCTTATTGCTTATTATCTTTTCTTTTCTTTTTCTATGTCTAGAATTTTTTTATTAAATATAAACTTTGCCCTACACTAGGAATTACTCCTGTATCGTTGATGCGTTCTCAAATATGTAACCTCACATATATACACAACACACCTAGTCTAGATTAGTTCCGTGTGGGATTCGAACTCGTAATATGCTATGTAAACAGCCAATCGCTCAACAACAGCACCATATCATCAAGCTGCTTCTCCATAGCTATACTGTTGTATAATGATAAGATTAGTTTTAGTATATGCGAAACCCGAAACACGTGTCTAGTATTTTTATGTAAAGAATCTATGTACAAAATTTCATAAGTCTATCATGAAAAATCACAAAGTTATATGCATGTTAAGTTATCTAATTGTCCGCACAAGTACATGGTCACCGGGCTATCCTGGCAACTGAGGGGTTGTTTTGCTCCCGCATTCACCTCTGCGCTGGCGCTTAATGCCTGCTATGACCTGCCGTGACCTATGTTGTACTTAGTGTCGGTGATATCCAACTTGTGACCTTTTTAAATAATTTTGAGAAAAAATATAACATGATGTAAAAAATATTGGAATCGATTCAGTAACTGATTCAGAACAAATCATATTCAGGTTTCGCATATACTTAACATAATGTTGTATAAATACAAGTTGACCTCGCAAACCTTGCTCTGCCATATAAATTACCAGCTTCTGCCAGCGGCTTCGCCCGCGAGAAATTAGGTTTCTCCATACACAGGTTTTTTGACTGGACGGTTGGTCAAGTGGTCAGTGGCCCTGACTGCTATGCCGGAGGTCGTAGATTCGATTCCCACCCAGGACAAATGTTTATGTGTTTAGCACAATCATTCGTTCAGTCCCTGGGTGTAATTTGTCTATTATATAAGTATGTATATCAGTTGTCTAGTACTCATAACAAAAGCGCTGCTTAGCTTGGGACTAGACGGAGTTGTGTGATAGTTGTGGAATATTATATTATTAAGTATATATTATACAAACCTTAAACGCCCGTTTTATCCTCCCAGACGGTGAGTTTTAGAAAATCCTCTCATAGTTCTCACCTACGTCATAAAAGGATACCTTGAGCAAAATTTCACGCTCTTAGGCCCTGTAGTTTCGGATGTGCGTTGATATGTCAGTCAGTCAGTTTCTCCTTTCATATATATACTACCTTTGCCCCGCGGCTTCGCCCACGTACATAAAATAACTGTAGCCTATGTCACTCAGGAATAAAGCAGCTTTCTATCGGTGAAATAAAATTTTGCTATCGGATCAGTACTTTCAGAGATCACCTCCTACAAACAACAAAATATAAAAAAAACAATGTTTATTATATTAGTGTAGATAATATATATAAAAAAAATATGTGGAGTGGGAGAGCAAAAATAGCCCACGACCTATATACTCAGACCTTACAAATACAGAAAAAAAAAATCGGTTGAGCTGTTTAGGGTTGGACCTCATCTGGCAGCACGGAATCGCCTTTTTCCGTCGCCCTATCTCTTTCTGTCGCTTAGAACTGCCATTTGCTAGACCGAGACAGAAAGCATAATGCGATAGCACGCGGCGGAATCCTCGAGGCGATCGGCATCACGGACAAAATGCAATGATCGGCAGGGAGACTCCGGAACGCTGAAGCGCGCGATAGCATGCTAACGCATCCTTTCACCACCGATCACTTGCTATCGCATGCTGTCTCACTCTATCGTACAATGGCGCACGTGGCCGCTCGTCAGCTCAGTGCAGCCTGTTCATTCATGCCGCTCTCTGCTTCCAAAAAGGATGAACCCAGTATCTCCGTTTTATTTTGCGAATGCGTTTCTTTTTATTATTTTGATTTTGCATTTCTTGCAAAATACACGCTAGAATCACTGCTCTCTCTTCCGTGGTCCTATCCATCTCGCGCTTGAAACTAAACTGATCATGAAAGAACGCGGCAGTATGCCACCCATGCTTCAGCATGCTGACGCGTGCGATCGCCTTTTTTGTCTGCGGAATGCAACAGCGCGCGTTCGCATGCGGCAGCATACTGCAGCACGTGGTAGCACAGGCGGAACAAATGCGATTCCGTGCTGCCAGATGAGGTCCAACCCTTATTCGATAACACACACTGTGTCGCATGATTTTTTTTATATTACATTATTGATGGTAAAGTTCTTGAGAGAAATAGCTGTTGATAATGTGTCTAAAAAGAAAGCCCTGTAATCTCATTTATCAATTATTTAAAACTTTTTAACATCCAGAAGAAGTTTTTAAAATCTATACCTAAGATCAGAAATAATTGTAGTAATTCCAAAAGTATTAAACAAACTTACAACTTTGTTTAAAGATATCTTTGATGCCGTACACAAAGGTAAAGTATTCCAGGATTATTTACTGCTAACAAAATTTAAATATAGAAACTCAAAATTCAATATCTTGTTGTTAACACTTGTAAACTTTCAAATGTAAACTTAATTAATAGGGTGAGACTGAGACTATTTCGATAGAAGTATTTAATTCACGCCTCCCTGAAGTTGCATAAGAAAAACAATCTCGTTTGAAAGCAAAGTAAGGCCTTGTTTAAAAAAAAAAACAACATTTAAGGTCCTTAGGAGATACTGGGACGCGTGCTAAGCTAAGAAATATTCGCGAAAAGTATGGATGTTAACAGGGCCGGATTAAGGGTAGACAACGGTGGTACCCGTCAACGTAAAATAAACACGGCGTTGTTGTAAAATATTTTTTTATTCTTCGCACCTGTAGCTTGGTTAGCAAAGGAATATAAAATCCAGTTTCTTTTTATACCTGTTTGTAAATGTGAATATTTGGGTGAAATATAAATTGAAACGAAATTCGTGTTACCTGACTAAGGTTATGGCTGAAAGATTTGTTGGGGTTCTAGATTGCACGTTTAACTTAGACGATAACGTTACCTTGTTTTATGGAGAAAGAAAACACGTTTATTTGGCACACAGGAGCCAAAGCGTAGGGCGCAGTGCGGGGGCTGGTTTACCTTTACCTTTATTCTTTATTGTACACCATGATAAGTTACAAAATAAGTGGATATCAGAGTTAGAATAGAAGAATGGAATAGAATAGTATTTATTCGATGCAGGCAATACAATAGGCAACAACACAAAACAAAAAAAAAAGGTACAGATTTACAATATAGTTGCGCTGAGCGTGCCTGAACCGAAAGGGTCGCCAACTTAGCAATTGCTGGGCGTCAGACACCCAGCGCTGATTTTCAGCCTGATCACAATGGTGGATGTGTGTGTGGTGGATGAGTGGTGGATGGTAAGACGGAGTTTATTTATTTAAAACTTTATACACTAATGAACTAATGAAACATTGTACAAAGGCGGACTTAATGCCTTAGAGTTCATGTACATAGGCGAGCTTAACTCAAAATTGAGTTTTCTTCCAGCAAACCATTGAGTGATTGAGAGAGATCACAGTACAGGGTAAGATCTAGTGCACAAAATGGCAGTATTTTGTACTGGCTGTGCACAAAACCTGTTAAAAAACTGTTTTCAGGATAGTAAGACAGATACTATTTACTATCCGTAAGGAAAAGCAGTGCTCCGCAAAGTATGTGCCACGGCACACTGGTGTACTGTGGTGAATAGTTGGTGTGCCTCGGAAAAATCCTTTTGATACTTACCTATCTATCGATTCGCCCGAGTGTCACCATTGGTGGAGCATACAGTAAAGGCGTGCCCCTCCTGGGCAGAGCACCGCCACGTGGGGGCGATCGGCGGAAGCGATCTCTTGCGCCGGGCCTTGGTACAGGCCATAGTCCGGAGCGAAGAGGAGTGGCAAGCGGTCGCCCCCACGAGGACCTTCAGCAATACAGTAATGCTAGCAAAGGAGGAGGTCGCACGTGCACGTGCGAGGCAATGGCCCCCGCGCCCCAGTCACCGGGATTCCGGTCCCGATTTCCGGCCAACGTAGGTGCGGGCTTGCGGACGGCGAGCAATGGGTAGCTCCCCGTCCGATAACCGTCCAGACCGAGCCCAAGTCGTCGACAGCGTGAAGTGTTCCACGCGCGCCTTAAGGAGATGTCAGCAACCGTAGGGGCCCAGCAGAATCGAAGCCTACTCCCAAGGGTCTGTTTCCGAAAGGAAGACTCGGTTCTGTGGGTTTTTAGTCAGTAAAAATCTGACTCTATCTCCCACTTCAGCCAAGGGCGTGGGATGTCATTTGATGATTTTACCACCTAAAAAAAAAAAACCTATCTATCGATTAACGA
Source organism: Mythimna vitellina (assembly GCA_949316375.1). NCBI lineage: Eukaryota > Metazoa > Arthropoda > Insecta > Lepidoptera > Noctuidae > Mythimna > Mythimna vitellina. Next base: position 1,652,159 of record OX438699.1, on the reverse strand, counting down.
GCAGGAAGAACTGTTGGAAACGAAAATGGAGCGCACATTAAAATTAAAATTTTCAGAAACTCGTTTGTTTAAATAATCCGCAAAAACAATTTTTTTCATTTATGTGTACCTCCATAATTTTCCGATTTCTTAGGTGAACCTTGAACACAAAAAGTTTGCGGAACACTGAGGTAGACATGAAAATAAATGCACGTTGATTAGGTACGCAAGCATCATAATTATCTCAGATATTTCACGAATAGTTGAATCAAAGTAATTAGAACAGATTATTTGCGAGAAGCTTTTTTGTCTTATATTACGCAGACAATACAATTAATACAAAGAATACGTGATGCGAATATAACCTTAATATCCAATAGCTTTAGGATTATATTAGCGCTGATACAAAACACCTAATTACAGTTGGCTCAACATCGCAATTTTTATAAATGAGTTTAGATTTTTAGGGTTCCGTACTTCAAAAGGAAAAACGGAATCCTTATAGGATCATTTTGTTATCCGTCTATCTGTCTGTCTGTCTGTCAAGACCCTTTATCTCAGAAACGCGTAGACGTATCGAGTTGAAACTAAAACCACATACTCAGGGCCTGGGGTCCCTTGAAGTTGTGAAAAAATCAATATTCCGAGTTAACGAAAAAAAAAACGGTTGTTTATGTCGCAAAAAACGTGTATTTCGACACTCTCAAGTGAACCAAAATTCATAGGGTACCTACTTCCCGTTGACTTAGAATCCTGTTTGGCATGAAGCAAGGTCCTCATAGCAAAAGTATAGAAAAAAATCTGAAAACTGTAAATTTGTATTACGTCACAAAAAAATACGATTCAGAAAAATCGTAGTAACAATAGTAGTAGTAGCCGGAATTAAACTGTTTTCATAGGTAAGTTTGTACGGAACCCTCAGTGCACGAGTCCGACTCGCATTTGCCAAATTTTTTTTATTTGAAAAGGCTAAAGCAACAATACAGTTAATTAAAAAAAGAGTTGGTGATTAAGGTCAGTCGGATTTAGAATTTTTGTTCTTATTCTGAAACTAAGTTCTCAGTGGTACCGAAAAGTAAATATTATTCAGTTCCGAACTATCCCTCTCACCCACCTGGTTATTTTTATTTCTCCTTCTCATAGAGTACATTTAGATGTACTCTATGTCGCATGTCATCTCTAGGGTCGCATTCCAGGATAATCAATCTATCTCCACTTTTCTTAGCTACCTACTACGCAGTTATACACTATCGTTAAAAAACTTAATACTATATTTCTACATAATAACTAGTATTATTCTGTAGAATGGTTGCCCATTTTCTTAAGTAATCTCAGTGAAATTATAAATTCTTTTAGGTAGGAAACATCGATCACTAATAAATCAAATAATTTCTCCTGCGCGAGAGCGAGAGAGTGTGTCGAACTTTTACTGACGAAAACCCTTCATTCCTTCAGTTGCTTTTTGCGTTCCAGTACCGGGTAACTCTTTCAGACAAACCAACATCCCACGCACTGTACCCATTAAGTCACTTCTGTGCAAAGAGCTACTTACTTTTCAATTATCAAAGTCCATCCCTGTGTAAATGCAAGTGATGCCTCGAGGTACTCTTTGCCAATGCATGTCGAGCGAGTCGACGAGAAATGTTCATCCTGTATTACGTATATAGGATGTTACTTCTTAACTTCTTACTTTACCAACGTAGGAACCTCGGGGTTTGCATCTACATGCCTGCTTCACTTCTGAGAATCTCGTGCGGATTTTTGCTTAGAAATAAGTATGTGAAGTCATAATGTTACAAGGTTTTTGTGAAGTGCATGACTCCTTGGTGAGATGGATATTGTGCAGTAAAATGTAAAAGAAGTGGCTCGTCAGTTTAGATACTATATCGACGGGAGCAAAGTAAAAAAGTTATCTGCAATTTTGCGAATTTATGATAGTTGCAGTAACTTACTAAAAATTCATATGAATGATGCGAAAGAGAACCCCGTTTAGTCAGTGAAAGTCTGACACGGAAAGGGCGGAAGATGTCATTGGGTGTTTTCCCATCTTTAAAAAAAGGACGTGTTTCTTTTTAGTTAATCATCAATTAATTTTTCATCTTTAAGTATGTTGTAGGTATATAATATACTTTTGCTGACTAAAACTTTTACTAACGAAAACCGACCCCGGTGACTCTATCCCTACTATACCCCTACTCCCTACTATGACGTCTTAAAAACAGCATACAACCGGTGTAAGAGAGAGATGGAGCTATAGAGGACGATTAGCGTTTTCCCTTTCTCACACCGATTTTATGCTGGTTTTAAAATGTTGTGGTAAGGTACTGGCACTGGGCCCGCGTGGTGGATTACGGCCCATTCCCTCTCCTAGAGAGGAGGCCTGAGTCCTAATAGTGGGAACATTATAAGGCCGACTATGCTATGCTATGGTAAGGGACTGGACTTTGATTTTAATCTTCTATTTTACCGGTTTGGTTGTCAAGATATCTTATGATCATGTTACAATATTTAAACATAACAAGAATGAAATCAAGGTCGTCGTATTACGCGTCACGAAGCGTTAATTTTAAAAAAGTAATCATAACAACATTAATTAACGTATGTATGTTGCATACATAATCATAAATGTATGTACTACAAGCGCCTATTACTTGTGTAAAATATTCTTAACTATTTAACGAAATATCTTAATCATTTGCGGTGACAGGCAGTTGTAATGTTTTTTATTCCAGTTTAATATGTTAGTCTTATAATAAAGGTCACAGAATATTGGGCTGTGAAAAATACAGGTAAAAGAAGTTAGCATGTAGTGCAGAAAAGAATATTGAGATGGATATGTGCAGTGTGGAGTGACGAGAATGGATCAATTGAGAAATGAGTTCATAGAAGAAGACTGAGTGTGGCGTCAGTGACTGAAAAATTTAAAGGGAATCGTTTGTCTTGGTATGGTCATGTGAAGAGGAGGGATGACTTGTGGATGGATGGAGGCGGAGAGGGAGGTCAAAGGAAATATGGATGGATTGTGTGAGAAGTGACATAAAAGAGAGACGGAATGGAAGAAAAAACAAGTTTTGTACGGATCCCTAGTAACATAGCATAAGATCAGGAAGTTAATGATAACTCTTACAAAGAAAGTAAGATTAATTGCGTCTATGTCCTATATATACATTTTAGCTTATACATGGACTTAAAAACCTGTTATGATTGATTATTCTGATCCAGTTTTTGCATTAGGTAGGTACATTCAAAGAGCCTTTAACAACTCTTTTTACCTCTAGTTTTTTGGCGATCTTTCTTTTTCTAACACAGACTATATAAAGCATATTTTTTATGAATCGGAACAAACCTGAATTGGTATTTTTTACATGAGCTATTCTCATCTCGTATTGACGGATGAAAGAATATAACCTTTTTATTTTCGTTCACGTCAATAGTGTATCTGAAACTTAGAATATTAACACAAAACCACGGTTTGTGGTTAGCTTGAAAGCACTATGAAATGACATCAATTTAGGCTAAATATTGCTATACAATAAATCATCAGTACCTACTAAAATTGTTGCGGTATCGTGCCTAAAAGGCGCTAAAATGTTATTCACCGATTAATTACGTGTTAAGTACTTTCTAAATTGTATCTAAACTTGATTATAATAATGTATTTATTTTACCTTCAGGAAAGGCTTGCAAGCTTATATTAGATTTTATGAAACAATCAATATACCATACTTAATCAGAGATCGGAATTAGGTAGAGTTAAACATGTACTTACACCGATTTTATACGGCGAAAGAATAAAGTGGATATGCCTCAAATCCCGAGACTAATTTTAAAGAGCAGATTTTTTTTATGACTGTCAGAAATAAAGCAAAAAAAATTCTTTCTGCATTAATAAAGAGGAAGTGTATAAATTTGTTAACCTTACCTCAGTTGAAGTAGAGAGATCTTTTTCAATAAAAAATTGTATGTTAATTATCTTTGTTTTGTTTGTCTTATCTATCTCTGAAGTTTATATTATTATTTACTTGTATTATTGGCGACACGGATTTTACATTAGAAATCCCTGGAAGATCCATAATAATATAAACATTTCTATGCAAGTGCATGAATAACTCAACCTAATTCCGACCCCTGCTAATAACTTCACACTATAATTATAAAGGTGAAAGTTTGTGAGTGAACGGCTGAACGGATTTGGCTGAAATTTGACACAAGGGTAGACCATATCCTCTAGCAGCACATAAGATGTTGAAGCTGCAGCCAAGCTGCTAGCTAAAAGTGAACTCTAAAATAGATAAAATAAGATTAGGCCTATAATTATAATCTACCTATTTTTTAGTTTGCGTTTTCTACAGTAAAAATGTCTGACCTTCCCTACCGATGTACCATCAGGAATGAAGATATCCGCAAGAAAACCAAGGTTCGCGACTTAGTCAGTAGATCACCAAACTTAAGAGGGCACTTGGGCAGGGCACATTGCTCGCAGAACAGATAGTCGACGGGGCCGAAAGGTTCTGGAGTGGTGAAAGCACAACGGAAGACGCCACGTTGGAAAGCCTCCAAGCCTCCTACTCACAAGGTGGATCAATGACCTGATGAGGGTCGCGGGATTCTGATGGATTCAAGACGCACAACACCGTTCGTTATGGCAACAGTTCAACAGTTGACGTCTTTTGGCTAAAATTATGATGGTGATAATGACCCACTGATGTCTGTCTGCGGCAATATATCTGCTTTAAGTGACGTCATCTTATGCGGTGTATAGCGGTGTCTACATTATTATCTGGCCTATGAGTCTTTCCAGACAAAAATAAAAGCAATAACGGCTCGACGCCAAATCAATAAAGTAAAAAAATCCAATTCAAACCCAACCAAATCTCTGAATAAACTGTCAAAATCAGTTGAACAATTTATTTATAAAAATGTTTACTCTAAAGTGAAATTCCCAATCAGAATGGACAGTTAGATAGAACAGTTAGTGGTTGATTTTCTTTGTTTTGTTAACTTCTGGCCAATTGCGCGCCCGTGGACGTCCGTATCACATATTGTGGAGTAGGGCTGTCACTTGCTTTATCAAAGTTATCGATAACTAAACTGTTTGACTGGTAGAGAATGCTTTGTTGCATTAAGTCCACCTATATACCACTACTGTATATGAAGTTTAAATAAATAATAAATACTAAAAAAAAAGTAAATATTATTGAAAACACAACAAAGTTGAAACTTGAATAAACAGTTTATTCAAGTTTCAACTTTTTTGTGTTTTCAACAATATTTACTTTTTTTTAGTATTACAATGTGTGTTTCAAGCTGAGTTTTCATTTTTTTTTATTACATAATTAAATTTATATAAGAATTTATAAAAATTTAACAAAATAACGAATTCTACTTTACTTTTTTCAAAAACTGAGATAGGCTTAGTACAAAAGGTTTAAAGAGTTTCCTAACGTACAATTAGCTAATTGCTTTAGGTAGTTAAAAGAATGGAAAGAACTTCAGCAAAAACTAGGTAATTATTTTATCCCACTTTCTTTATTTATATTCTAAAGAAACTAGTTAATCTTGGAACAGGGTAGTTCTACTGAGTACAAGAAAGTTTAAGCCTATTAAAGGTAGGTCGATACAGCCAACCAGTACTTAAATAGTCTTAACTAAGATTATAAAGTGATGTTTTTGTTTTTGTGGATGGAGCTTCTTTTCTACCGGTAATGGCTTATCCCTTCGAATAATAATGTTAATATCGTATTTCCCTTTGCCGTTACTATCCCACTGCTAGACAAAGGCTTCATCAACTTCCTTCTAATCTTTCTTGTCTCACATCGTCTCGACCCAGTCCTCATGGTACGCATTTAGATTATCTCGCTCCTCCTTCTGGGCCCACGTGATGGTGATACTTGCCCTGCGGTCACTGTGCATGCGGCTGACCTAACCCGCCTAACCCCATTTGAGCCTGGTAGCCTTTTTATTTACATCTATTATGTCCCATTTTGGAGACGATGTATTTACAACCAGAATGGTGAAACTTTTGCAATCGTAGTAACGAATGCAATTTTTAAGTTTCTCATTTCTTTTTATTTTAAGGTTATAATTATTAAAATCATATAACTATTCAAGTCATATATTTTTTTAAATTGATTGACATTCTATCACACAAATTGAAAATAGAAAACAATTTTAACTAATCAGCCATCGACACACTTTTTTGTTTACTGATTGATCCATTATCGATAGAAAGGAAGAACGTCCCTCGATCGTTTTTTTTTATGATTAAAATGGAAGGCAAGATTACTCTTTCATTGTTATACAGCTACGCTACTGCCCAATGCCTAGCATAGCATAGCATAGTCGGCCTTATAATGTTCCCACTATTGGGACTCAGGCCTCCTCTCTAGGAGAGGGAAGGGGCCGTAATCCACCACGCGGGCCCAGTGCGGGCTGGTGGATGTCACATGTCTTCGAATTTTTGGTTCTAGGACATGCCAGTTTCCTCACGATGTTTGCGGGTTTGAACCCGCGACCTACCACTCCCCGAAAACCATCGGCCCAATGCCTATAATTACAATTTATAGATGAAAACATTTACAAAAGAAATAATATTTAATTTTCTTGTTAGGTGCTCACATTAACATACATGTAGAGCGTGTTACACGTGACCTGCCGGCACTTTGAAAGAGGTAAACTAGATAATAATTATGTATCAAGAACATGTAAACGTGCAGCTATAAGCAGTTGATAACGATCAATTCACACCGAGACGCGACACGACACATGCGCCGCTGCGCGCATATTTTAATAGAGCGACTTAAAATGTATAACTTTATTTACTATACGAAAAGATACTCATTGATGCAATCGTTGATGGTGAGACGCACTAGTTTATTAAGAGCCTATTCACTCTAGACTTGAAGACAACTGAACTATAATCGGACGGGAAGACCGCTGCAGGCAAATTGTTCCAGTATTTCGATGTACGCCGTATAAATGATGAGGCGAAACGCTTAGGTCGGACAGTAGAGGTTTCGACCCTGCTGGATCCCGTTTATATCAAGCGTTTATACCTCAACGACGAGGCAAAACGCTTGATCCGGACCGTGGAGGTTTCAGCAACGTAAGGGTGGATACTCGCCGTACATCGAGTTGTCTGATGGTAAAAAACTGGGCAAGTGCGAGCCGGTCTCTCACCCTGAGGGTTCCGTAGAAACTTACCTATGTAAAGAGTTCAATTCATGATTGGAGTCTCGAAGGTTTATACAAATCGAAAATTCATCAATTTTTTTTTATCTGATGTATCATCAAATTTTCTGTTTTCAGATTTATTCATATACTTGTGTTATAAACATATTTGCTTTATGCAAAATTTCAGGATTCTGGGTCAACGGGAAGTACTGTAAAATTTGGTTCCCTTGAGTGTCGAAATATAAGTTTTTTGCCAAAAAAAACTTATATTGACCAAAACGGCCATATCTTTTTTTTTTCGTTAACTTAAAAGTTTGATTTTTTCACAGCTTCAAGAGACCGCAGACCTAAGTATATGGTTTTGATTTCAACTCGACACGTCCACGTGTTCCGGAGATAAAGGGTCTTAACAGGCAGACAGGCAGACAGACAGACGGACGAACAACAAAGCGATCCTATAAGGGTTCCGTTTTTCTTTCGAGGTACGGAACCCTAAAATTGAGATGGCGGAATCTAGTTATGCAATTCCCGCGCACATTCTCCAAAATCCATCCTGTAAAACACCAAAAGGCCGCATTTGCATTTTTTTTTTTGTATATCTATTAACAAACTGGTTAGATAACAAATATTTTGTTCTTGCAAATTCTCTTTTCTGTTTTAGAAAACGAATCTCTTTAAAACTTTTAAATGGTTAAACAGATTTTTCAGGTTCACCTTTAATTTGAAAAAAAAAATTATTTATTTATTTAAACTTCATGTACAGTAGTGGTACATAGGCGGACTTAATTCAACAAGGCATTCTCTACCAGTCAACCTTTGGGCAAATTAATGCAAAGAGAACATAACCCTCCTTCCGTCGCAGTCAGCTAAATTGAGATTTTCCATTCTGCATTAATTAACTTTTGATTAATTAAAATTGTTATGGAAATGAGGACTTTAAGGAAAAATAATCTTAAAATTTAAAATTGAGCTTGACATTTTGTGTGTCTTGTGCTTTATAATATTGGTGGATATTGGTATTACCTATAGAGATACATATCAATATACCATACAGATTGAATGAGTGACGGCAATTTAGAATCTTTCACCAATTTATTTTCAAGTCGCTTTCCTGCTTCATCATCAGACCCTGACCACCATCTATTTTTAACCTATTAATTTTTTTTATAATTTATATAAACTAGTGCTTGACTGCTAACCCACCTGATGGTAAGTAATGAAACAATCGTTGATAGTGATTAGCACTAGTTTATCAAGAGCCTATTCAATCTAGCCTTGAATACACCTTTAGGGATGTAATGTCTGGTGGGCAACTGCCCGATAGATTTCGGGCTGTTCTATATGTTCTAATCGCGCAGAGAACTTTGATTGCGCGATGCAAGATTAGTTCTTATGTGATGCCATAGATGTCGCTACACACCTAAATTATAATACTGGAAGACTGCAGCAGGCTAATTGTTCCAGTCCGTCGATGTACGCGGTATTAACGACGTTAACGGCGGTATTGAGACCATTTGAATGAGCTCAAACTTCTGCTGAAATAAATGCATTGTACGTATCCTGTAAATTCTAGGTAATGCTGCAGCATCAGATACCATGGCCAGCTTGAAGGTTACCATGTTCTTGCAATATCGTTGTCGTAACAAATTAGCAATTTCGAATCCATTAGACCTGTGGAAATGGCAGTTACGTAACAACAAATTTACAATTTTCAGATTTATTCCTATACCTGTGCTATAAGACCTTGCTATATGCCAAATTTCAGAATTCTGGGTATACGGGGATCCCTGTAAATTTTGATTCCCATGAGAGTCGAAAAGAAATCGAAATATACAGTTTTTGCGACATAAACTGCTGCTTCTTTTTTTTCGTTAACTTAGAAGTTTTATTTTTTCAAAGCTTCAAGGGATCACAGACTTAAGTATATGGTTTTAATTTGATACCTCTACACGTTCCTGAGATAAACAGACAGACAGATGGACAACAAAGTGATCCTATAAGGGTTCTTGTTTTTTTTTCCTTTTGAGGAACGGAACACTAAAAACACTAACTCTTAATAGGTTCATCTGTTTAGGAGCTACGGTACGGTGTGTACAGACACACACCAGTGACACCACTCTCTCTCGAAGGTTGAAAAAAAAGTATTAAAAAATAAATCATATTGGTTTTAAATCAATGTTTCGTTCTCAGTTCAAATTTTATTTTTAATATCCGTCACAGAGTTACAAAACAAACTAATGCTCAGCACACCCCTGTCATCGTTTAAAATTAGATCGCACAAAAAACACGGGGGAAAAAAAGCAACTGGCATTGGACTTTCCGAATCCGAACGGCTCGCTTTATGCCTTTACAATTCCGGATCTCACAATTATAATGTACTTTCAAAATAACAAGTTGGATTTAGAAAGATATTAATAAACTGCGGTCTATTTTTAGAACATGAATCAAACGAGTCATCTTTTGAACTTGGCCTTAATAAGAGCTGGAAACACCTCTCGGAATTAAGGCTAAGTTCTTACACTTGATGCGTAGCGATGACGCTCTGCTGAGCGCGGGTTAGTGAGTTGACGTCGAAGCTTGTTATTAACCTTATTAGTCTGATTAACCTTATCGTGTATGTCATGTATGGTATGCGAGTCATGCACTAAAAGCAAAATTGTTGAGCATATTTTTGATATATGGTCTAATAATTAAATAATTTGTTATTTTGTTAGTACGGAACATTAGGAGACCTATTGTTTTACGCATTTTTTGAGACCGAACCGGTTTTTTTTATAACAAAATAATCAACTCCGGCCCACATCCGATTTTTTTTTATTATGTACAGGCTCACGTTTGACCACTATCTCACCTGATAGTAAGCGATGATGTGGCCGACGATGGAGCACGCTTGCCTAGAAGTAACCCATTAAAAACCCCTAGGTTGTAGTTATCAGGAAACACAGACTATATGGCAGAGAACTCCACTCCTTAGCCGTACACACAATACATGTGTTCCCAAAACGCATATAAAATAGTATCGCTAACTCTCAAATTCCAAGTGGTTTCTTCGAAAAACTCTTGTACACTCTACACCACTCAATGCTTGCCAAAATATTTACTAGACACAACCAGGTAATAGATAACACACTTATGTAGTAATTTTCCAGACAAAATCAAAAGCATTTTATTTCAAATAAACCATTTACAGGTACTTTTGAAATGTCAAGAAGTCAGTCAGTCAGAAAAAAAAAATGATGCTAATTGCACATTCCAAAGCGTAGATCTCTATAGAGAAGAATGTGCAAGAGACTCCATGGACACTCTTTTCAATCATGTTTTGTAATTACAAATATCTCTATTACATGTTTTTTGTCGCTATCATGTGAGAACAATGCAAATAAAAATAAAAACTAAATATAGATATTAAAATAGTAACTGGCAGCTAAGAGATGAGACATTTGACCATTCAAGATTGCACCCACAATGTTATTTCAATCTTATAATCAACGTTCTGTCACACATTGTTCAAACCACGTCTCATGCATCAAAGTGACACGATGTTAGCTAAGCGTAACAAAGCTCAGCAAACTGCACCAAGTGATTGCAATCTCGGCTAATCTAAGAGCATGTTCCACTCAAAGTCATGTCCTACAGAGAGAACATTGTGCATTCACTGTGACGTGTGCTTACACGATGTTTGTGCTGAATAAATCACATTTGAATGGCGATGGAATAATTTGAAGTGATATTGCAATAATGTTTATGTTTAATGTTGGATTTGTCAAGTATATCTCGGTAGTGTAATTTTCTCATCTACTATATAAAAATAAGTCGGGTTTTCCTTCCTGACGCTATATCTCCAGAACGCACGAACCGATTTCCACGGTTTTGCATTCGTTGGAAAGGTCTCGGGCTCCGTGAGGTTTATAGCAAAGAAAATTCAGGAAAAATTTCAACGGAAAATCTCTTTTAGTAGCGAAACGGAGTTCGCCGGGTTTGCTAGTTCACAATATAATTAATTATATTTATGTGTCTCCGTTAAAATATAAGTATGGAAATCCGTCGTGCAGGACTCATCAATTACAGTAATATAAGATTGATTCGTTTGCAGGACGAGACCTTTTTATAAAAAAAAAAATAAGTTGTCACCATACTAGTTTTATTTCCTATATCGTTCGTGCATTCACAAACATATAAACAAACCAAGGTGTACGTGCCAATCGCTCAAAAGACTGTGCCAATCGTAACGAACTACCCATGCCATTTCGAATATCATTTTACTAACTCCACTATATCCTGTCACCGAACAATGAACGGTTTCTGGCACAGGATCGAAATCAGCATACATACAGCGAAATAATCTTTTTTTTATTGATAGGCTCTTGTTTGCGCACTATCTCACCTGATGAAAAGCGGTGATGTGGTCGACGATGGAACACGCTTCCTAAGGTAGATTCCCCTTCGAATAGGTTGCTTCGATCAACCTATTTATTCTTGACTTAAACACCCTTAACCTTGTCGTTATCAGGAAACATAGATTCCGACCGAGAAATCCAATCCTTACAATCAACGTGTTCCCAAAACTTTTTCTATAGATTGGATGTCCACATATCTATCATGTATCAATGGTGCAACACCGTACAGTACAGTCAAACTAATTATGTTGGCCTCTTTGAACTTGGCATTCCAAAATAACGCGCTGTAATGATTCGTCTTTCCAAGATCCTTTAAGTCGTCGTGCGTTTTTCAACAAATCCCTCAACGGACGACGTTATTCTAAGAAATTTTCCGTTTTGGGTAGTCCTTCGGAAAAATGAAGATATAGAGACCGAACGTCGGCAGTTCTATTTCGAAAGCATGTGTACGAGCGGCGTTTGGAGCTTTTTTCATTCAAGTGGCCAATTGTTCAAAGTTCGGAGCGTACTGGACGTCTAGTAGTAATAATTCGCAATCATCCTTTTAATAGGATAGGCTAACCTCACAGCCCACAAGTTCTAAATCGAAACCCACCCACTGTCCGCGTTAAAACACTAAATCCCTCCTGAAAAGGTTAGAAAAGTTATAAATTGCGCAACGCTTTTAATTGGACCTCTGATCTCTAAGCACACAAGCTTACATATTGCGGCAGCCATTTTTTCCGTAACTTGATCCCTCAACTTTTTAAATTAACTGCTCTTACAGTTTCATGTCAGAGGTTGTAACCTTATCGTGGAACCTACGAAGAGTAATTAAGAGAGGCTTAGTTTGACGTCTTGTCTCTGTCAAATTCTCTGTGGATTAGATAATTAAACTGTCAATCTGTATGATAACTTTAAAGCTTAGGTTAATGGTATGAGTGGGAGATGTACATTTACTAGCCCTTAAGTAAAAAGTTATGATCATCGGTCATTATCATCATCATTTCAGCCGAAATACATCCATTTGGTTGAGACAACGACCGGTCCTGTACGTCTCATATCCATCGGATTCCCGTGACCGTCACCAGGTACACGGTCCACCATGTAGGAGGCCTACTAATCTTCCAAAACCATTCGGTCCCATCGACTATATTTTCTACGATCAATGGGCCTGCCACGGCCACTTAAGTTTTGCGATTCTTAGGGCTATGTGGGCAACTTTGGTTCTTATGCGAAAATCTTCATTAATTAATGGTGGTTTAAGGAAATGCAGTTTTATTACTGACTAGTGGACTCGACAGACATCACTGTGTCAAAAGCTGCGATTGATAGCTAATATTGACTCTTAGGAATCATTTTTCCTTTATCTTCATGAGAACCTTATTGAGATTTCCACAAACAATTTTTATTAAGTCATCCAAAGTGATCTGATCATTCTTGAGTTTGGCGTTTAGCAAGACATTTCGACAGTTATTTTTATTTATAAATAATAATATGTAGATGCATACATCCATAAAAAAAAAAGTACCAATGCACGTTGAATATTTTGACCAAATTGTTGATTAGCTAATAAGTTTACCACTTCGTGAACTGTTCTTATAGTTTGTAATAAATAAGATTAAAAGACGAAAACCGTCTTCGGTAAGTTAATAAACAAATAACAAGTTGCTCGTTCGTTCTAAAAACTGTGAAGCCCATGAACTACTTTATCATTAGTCTTTTTCTTATTTCCCAACCTCTCTGTGACACCATCTGCTTTGATTCACTTTCACTGCAACGTGCTCGCATAAGCTTGGCCGCACAGGTACAACACAATACAACTACAAAACGCCGCCACTGATATATATATATTTAGTTTTCATATATTTTATATGGACTCGCCGCATACGCTACAAATCTTTACTGCTCGCTTCTAGTCGCGCTATACCCCTGTTACCCTTCGCTTCAGTTGAAAATTTCCAATCAAAGGCAATGCATGCACGTGGTCCTTTTTATCGTTGATTGAAAAAATTTATATGGAGATAGAATTATTTATATCAGAAATTCGATCCCGTACAGCATGAGTTAAAGAAATGGCCACTGACCGCAAGCGTTTACCACCGGCCACAAGTGGCTGTCGCGCACGGCTTCCGTTGCAACCGCTTCTAGCTTCATGTAACAGCATTTGTGGCTGTCGTGTGTCGCCCATGTGCAGCCAGACTTAGTCTCGTCACTTTTACCTTCAGTCCAACCTTCGGATATGTTGAAGTGGAAAATATTTTTAAATTACAATTCGACATCTGATACATTAAAAGCATTTGCATTTAGTTGAATGTTTGTTTTTTTATTGACTTTTTAATCGAAAGTATCTCGGTCATTGAGCTAGTAGCGGAGATTGTTGTTACCTACTATGACATGTTTATTTTTTTATTTATGCTTTATGTTACGTGTTTGTTAACTGGTTTGTTTAGTTAGGGAAAGGCACCAGGCAGATTGACTGGTAACTTTATGTAAACAAAGAGAAGGTCTATTTGTAGAGTTTTTTAATGTAGACGATATTACTGGTTTATCAAAGTGACCTTGGGGTCATGACAAAGTAATATCCTATCAGTGGATTCAGTGATAACGATTGTCAAAATTTGGATTGTCGCTGCCATTTTAATCATTTCAGCCGAAAGATTATATTTATTCATTGTCAAGTAATAATAATAATAATAATTTATTTCACCATAAGCCTCTCATTACAAAATTATAGACATTATTTATACTATTTAGGTTACCTATGCTTTAACACACTGACTCCCAAACTAGGTGTATGTCCCTGTGGCTTAGGAGTCAGAGATCCTAGTATCAACAAATCAAACCAAATAAGCCAGATAAATCAGTCCGAAGCCATTGTACAATAAATGATGGTACAGAACAATATGATTTAAATTAAAAAATAATAACAATAAAAATCAATTTAAAAAATAATAATAATAAAAATCAAATTAAAAAATAATAATAATCAAACTAAATAATATTAAATTAAAAAATAATAATAATGAACTCAAATCAACAATAAGATTAAAAATGTCAAATACAATTAAATTTAATTAAAATTCCTAATAAAAATATCAAATAATTATCATTGCAAAGTTAACATAAAGCGTATATGATTGTGTGTGATAGTGTAAGTATAAGGGTGTTTTGTATGTATCAGTGTGAGTTGCCCAGCATAAGATCCTCCGTGCGATCAAAAGTAAGGGTTAGGAGATAATCTTTAAGTTTATTTTTGCATTCTGTTTTTGTGCACGAATATATTTTTAGCTTTTTGTTTAGGGAGTTGTACAATTTACTGCTAACAACATAGAATTGATGCTTTGCGAAGGCTGTTCTATGACGTTCACAAGAGAAAACGTTATGCTTGTGTCTACCAGTCGGCTCCATTGGGGGACGTGTAGAGTGTTTGCGTAGAGTCGACAGGAGCACATAGAGTTGCCTGACTGTAAGTACATTACAGTCAGCATATAGCTGTACAGTGGGATATCGTCGGGGTCGACAGAGCATCACCTTCAGCACAGCCCTCTGTGCCCTCTCTAGACGGATGAAGCAGTTTTTCGTGGCGCCTCCCCACACGGGCAAGCAGTATGATAGGACGGACTGACACAAAGCAAAATATACTAATTTAAGCGTCAGCAGAATTTCTAAGCTTCTTAAAAACATAGATGAGTTTACGGATTCGAGACGTAACTTTATCTATGTGTGGGTGCCAGTTTAGATGCTGATCCATGAGTACTCCTAAGTAACGTACAGAAGAAGTTTTATTGATTAAAAAGCACCTACATTGCGTTTGTGAAACACAAGTGTGCGCTTGCAGGGTAAAGGAGTTTGGTGGGCTCAATTTTGACCTAATGGCGAAAGGAATGTACACCGTTTTGTCAAGATTTAAAGTAATCAAGTTACGGGCTAACCAGGTCATCACACTAGAAAGCGCAGCTTCGGCATTATGATATGTCTGAGACCAGTCAGAACCATTTATCACGAGGGCGGTATCGTCGGCGTATGTAAAAATCTGACAATTTTTTAAAGGCAGTTTGCAAAGATCATTTATATAAATGAGAAAGAGGGTAGGCCCCAGAATGCTGCCCTGTGGTACACCATATGTGATGGAGATGTCCTCACTTATGTGTGACCCGATTTTCACCTTTTGGGTACGGTCGCTGAGGTAGTCCGCAAAGATTCTCAAGGTGTGACCCCGAATTCCAATGGATTGCATTTTTTCTCAATAAGGCTGGTACAGAAACGGTGTCAAACGCTTTTGTTAGGTCAAGAAAAATTCCCAAGCACTTGTGTTTTCCGTCAAGCGTCCTAGCTACGTGATCTGATAAAGCCATAACTGCGTCTTCGGAACTTACTCCATTTCTGAAACCATATTGGTTATCAGCTAGGATACTGTTTGCTTTGAGAAAACTGGTCAGACTTCTATTCAGTATGCGTTCCAAAATCTTTGATAAAGCTGTAAGTACTGAAATTGGACGATAGTTGCTTACGTCATCTTTGCGCCCAGACTTATAGATAGGATGAACTACAGCTTTTTTAAAAGCCTTCGGGAAGACACCAGCATTAATAGAAATATTACAGATATGTGTAATAATAGGAACCAAAACACATCGAGAGGCCTTTATTATATTTGAAGGTATACAGTCCACGCCAGTTGCACAATCGGACTTTAGCCCCAAAATGATGGAATCAACATCACTCTCAGTTACCTCAAGAAGAGCCATTGAATTACAACAAGTGTTAGAATCAGCCACAAAGTTGGTTCCCATCGAGGGTTGTTGAATTTTAGAAGCTAAATTTTTGCCGATATTCGCAAAAAAGTGGTTGACATAATTGAGTGAGGTCTTTGTAGTTTCGCCACAATGATCGGTCTTATGCGTCACGCATTTTAAAATTTGGATTGTCGATATCATTTTAATCATTTCAGCCGTAAGAAATTATATTTATTCATTGTCAAGTGTCGCCACAATGATCGGCCTTATGCGTCACGCATTTCGAAGCTCAAAAACCTTGTTATTTAGACTTATTTATACTGAATATTCCTTATCAAAATAACTATCAACAGTAGTAGGTACTGAAACTAAAACCTATCTCCATAATAAACACAGATCAGCTTCACATCAGAACCCACAGCCCGTAGACGATAGACCACGGCCCGGTGACCACGGCATAACATAAAAATAAATTTGAATTTAAACCGAGTCCCTTCTCTTCAAAGTGAGGGACTCCATTACGGAGCTCATCACAAATGTATTGCATATTGAATGCCGTTGATGTGATGGATCCTTTAAGTTAATGCTGAATTCTGAGGGAATATTATTTGATGTTTTGATAAGATATTTTGGTTCATAATAATATTCCACAACTGTCACATAACGCCGTCTGGTCCCAAGTTAAGCAGAGCTTGTATTATGAGTACTAGACAACTAATAAACATACTTACATATTACACCCATACACAGAAAAAATGATCGTGTTCATCACACAAACATATGTCCTGGGTGGGAATCAAACGCACGTCCATCGGCATAGCATTCAGGGTCACTAACCACTAGACCGACAGGCCAGTCAAGTTTAAAAGGACATACATGGGTTAGTTTTCCTTTTTAGAGAGAAAATAAATTACGTAGTCCTTCAAAAAGACTTAAAACCAAGACCTTTTTTTAAGTTAAATCTACGAACCACTAAACACCACTACAAAATTTTCATGGTATGTTTATACCATGAAACCTATTGAAATAAATATGTATAAATGTATAAAGACACGTCTTGAAAATATTACTTGTCTTAACAACAGAATATACTTCGAGAATAAAAGCACACGTTCTCAATCAAATATGGCGTGTCCAATGACCTGAAAACGAAGATAGGTGGCGCCAATGTGTCATGTAGGTACGATGAAAGGGCTTCGAAATTGGGGTAGATCTTGGATAGACGTTTTATGAAACAACTTTTGAATGAAATCTTCTTGATAACTTGTTGAACATAGTGTTATAGGTCACTGTTTCTATTGGAATGAGACACAAACCGTGTCAAACGAAACGTTTAAGGGCCTGTGCACACCACGTTTTTTTTTAAAACGCTGTTGACGCGCGTTTTAGAAACGTGCACCGAGGGCGTGTTCTTATCCTATTAAGGCTCTAAGGGCCAACGCTCCGTTAAGCGGGAAACCGCGCGGGCGCCCGCGTTTCACCAGTCGCGAACCGTCGCGCATGTATCGTGTGCATCGGTCCCCGTGGTGAAAACCGGATTATTACCTGCGCAGTGTCGTTAGTTCAACTTCAACGGTGTACATGTAGTCGTATCATTGGAGAACTTGTATGGGACCGCGTGGACGCTCACGTAACGCAGCGTTCGGCCTAACGGTCTACAGGCTGCGTCTGACTCGCGTGCGTATCATGTCTGTTCCGCTACAAACGCGCGTCAACGGCGAGTTTGAAAAACGTGGTATGCACAGGCCCTTAATTTGCGCGCTTCTCGTGCTTTTCATCTATCACTACAACATCTTAAAAATATTAGTTATTTTGTATCAGACTCTAGCCTGAAAACCTTCTAAAATTTGACATTTAAGTATGGTTTGACAAGTTCTTAACTCAAAATACGCAATTCAGAAACCCACCCTTACTGGCACTTCCAAAACAATCGATAGAATAATCTCAGTCGTTACAAATAGTCAGACACCAGAAAGTCTGACCATCAAATGATGACTAACTAATTGTATAAGTATTTTCTCAAACCATGAGCTTTTTTTACTTACTGGAGGGATTTAAGACTCGAAGCTTAAAATATTCTGTAGGTTTTGCATGGAGACCTGGCATGTGTTTATGTATCTTTTTATCTTTGGGGGGTCTGTCAGACTACAACTGACATTTCGTGACCACGTTCTTGTCATTACTTCTCACTGGGTAACGAGGCTAACCCAACCCTAAACCTGCTAGATTGTTTGAAAGAGGCACTCTGAAACACAAAGAAAAACACTGGCTCTCACTCCACCGAGAGTGTCATGGGAACCATTTGATGATTTCCTACCCCAGAAATAAACTACCATCCTCAAAATAATAACCCAGTGTCATTATCATTCCCAAGCCACGTGTAGTCGGTAGGTAGATATTATGCGCTCAACTACTGCATAATTCGACCCCTGAAAGTGTATAGCAGAGGTTAGCCCCAAGCGACATTAATACGAAAGTTATTCCAGACGTTCGGGGCCACAGCAATATGTTATTAGTTGAAAACTGCAGCATAATGCTGTCAACAGGTCGGGACTTCGCCGTAGGTGAACATTAAGCTTGATTCAATAAATAAATATGAAGTGTTGTCGTACTCGTTGCTTATTATCTTGGACGAGATGACACACAATCACTCAATTCGCGAGTAGATTGTTTAAATAATGATTGACCACACCATCGATTGGAGAGCAGTAGTGGCCTAGAGGGAACAGCCTCTACTTACAATTTGTAGGTCATGAGTTCGAACCCATCATTACTGCTCTCAAAATGGTAAAGGGAAACATCGTCAGGACACCGATATGTCCTATAATAATAAAAAAACGATGACTTGTGAAGATGTATGATGGAGAAGAATACGATCAATTGCCCGATGAGAGTTTCGAAGATACGATAGTAAAAAGGTAACTCATATAAGAGCTCTCGGCGTGATTTCCAAGCTCTAAAGTAAATATTGAAGCAACCCAAGCTCACGACAAAGTCTAGGTATTCTCTTGAAATAAACAAAACAGCTCTGAAGGAAAATAGAAAGACGATTCAATTTCTCCAATCCTCGCAAGCCATTAGGTTACATCTGCAGTGCTGTTGCGGTATATATGTGCTATATACACTTATACATATTGTTTTACTTTTTCTTTACTAGTATGTTCGCTTACTTACCTTGTAACTGCTATGAACTTGATTCTATGATAAGTTTAATAAATAACACTTTTATTTATTTCATCCCACCCATACGTTCATAACAATAAAATTCTATACATATAATAATGAATGAGAAGAAACTATATATGATAATAATAATTGAATTACATGAAGAATGACATACAAATAAATAATTTACACGTTTGCTTGCAGGCAGAATATAGTAACTTTTAGGTTATAAGATCTTTGTATTTATGGCAAATAAACGTTTTGATTTGATTTCAAAGGAGTTGAATTCCCTGCCGGAGTCTGTGTTTCCTGATAGCTGTAACTAAGGGGTATTCAAGTCAAGGGTGAATAGGTTCCTTCTAGGAAAGCGTGCTCCATTGTCGGCCACATCATCGGTTTCCATCAGGTGAGATAGTGGTCAAAAGCGAACCTATCCATAATAAAAAATAAACTTATAATTGTAATCACACAAACATCATCAACATAAGTTTCTGAGTGTGTATCTACGTTTGTTACTTCTTTACGCTCGAACGGTTGAACAGATTAGGATAAAATTTAATACACGGGTAGACCATGTCGTGGAATAGCACATAGGATACTTTTAATCCTAGGAGTATATTCGCAAGGGATAATTCGCAACTTTCATGCGCATAGCGTTGCCAGGCATCCGGATAAAGCCGGACGCTGTCTGTCAGGCTTTTTGGTTGCGTGTCCTGCCAAATTAGATGGTGACAGGTCAGTCCGGCTTTTGATAGACTTTTTAAATCGGACCATATTTTTACGTTTTTTCGTTCCTGTTCCTTCCCCTTACCTTGTTACGTGCAAGCGCCCGATATAAGTGTATTTTTAAGGGTTGTGGGGCTCTTTGGACCGGTACCGCGGTCCCAACTTCCACCTATTCATATTTCTGTTTTTATTTTTTACCACTGTACTTTAATGCCTTTTTCCTCGTGGGCCGTAAATAATACTCAAAAAAAAAAATCTTTTAGGTGGAAGTTGGGACCGCGGTCCCGGTCCAAAGAGCTTCACGAATTTTTTTTAAGCAGTTAATGGTAAGGTTAAATGTTAGGTATTGAAAATTGATTGAGGTATTTACAAAACAGTTCACCTGAAAAGTTTTTTTATTTTTTCTTTTTCCCCGGACCACCAGGCGAACGGCAATGCGCCACCGGTACGTGGTGGACCTCCCACCTATACGCGCAAAACGTTTTGGGAACACATTCATTGTCCGTACAGCTAAGGAGTGGAATTCCTTGCCGTGATCTGTGTTTCCTGATGGCTACAACCCGGGAATCTTTAAGTCAAGAGTGAATAGGTTACTTCTAGGTAAGCGCGTTCCATCGTCGACAGATCGTCGCTTTCCATCAGGTGAGATAGCGGTCAAGCGCGAACCTATCAAGAATAAAAAAAAAAGGTGGGAAAATCATCAAATGACATCCCCCGCTCTTGGCGCGGAGCAGGAGGGCGTGAAGAAGTGAAGGGCCAGAAGAGTTTGCATCTTAAAACGTGTTTTCGAAAAATGTCGTAAAGTCACATAATGTTTCTCACTGTCTGCCCAAAGTCGTTGAGCCTACTAAAAATACGTTCCCTAAGGAATTTGATTACCGGATTATCTTGCAAGATCATTAGTTATGGCGGATTTTAGCCGGCCCTTCTTCAGCCGCAGACATCTGTCTATGTACTTATCTACCCACATATTCTAACTCAAGAAAATGAGTTGGTAATAGGCTATGAAACCGTAATTTTAAGGACAGGTTGGTAAAAGGACACTTTGAATCACACAATTTTATAAAGGCAATAGTTTGTAAATGTGAGTGTTTGTTACTACATCACGCTCGAACGGCTGAACGGATTTGAATGAAATTTGGCACAAAACAAGGCCAAAGCCGCAGATAGCAGTTATCTATATATATATAAAAGAAATTCGTGTTAGTCACACTATTTATAACTCAAGATGGGCTGAAGCGATTTGGCTGAAAATTGGTGGGGAGACGGACATATAATACTTTTTATCGAGTAGGTTAGAGTAGGGTATGGTGGGGTAGAGAAGGGTAGAGTAGAATATAGTAGTCAGTTCACGAGACCGAAGCCGCGGGCAAAAGCTAGTTGTAATATAAAGTCAATCTGAAAATATCAAAGTTCATACATACAGACATTCTGACTAGATAAATAAAAACTGGCCAAGTGCGAGTCGAACTTGCACACGAAAGGTTCCATACTACTATAATAAAATCGAGTAAAAGATCACGTTTGTTGTATGGGAGCCCCACTTAAATGTTTATTTAATTCTGTTTTTAGTATTTGTTATTATAGCGGCAACAGAAATACATCATCTGCGAAAATTTCAACTGTCTAGCTATCACAGTTCATAAGATACAGGCTGGTGACTGACAGGTGGACAGTGGAGTCTTAGTAATAGGGTCCAGTTTTTACCCTTTGGGTACGGAACCCTAAAAATAGTAAGATGGATCCATCCAAGGATAAGCTATCAAATGAGCTCAAATTCGATGAGTTTACTAGTAGGCATTCCAGGGTTCCATCAGCCAACTTCCAGTTCTAGCATCAGTTCGTAGTCATTGTGAGAAATGTGCAGAACTTATTAAGTCAAATCTATTGAGCCCAAACTCGATGGGTTTACTACTAGATATTCCATGGTTTCATCAGCAACCTCCCCGCTCTAGTTTAGTTTAGTTTAGCTTTCCATCAGGTGAGATAGCGGTCAAGCGCGAACCTATCAAGAATTAAAAAAAAAAATAATACTAGAGCTGGGAGGTGGCGGTATCTAGTAGTAAACCCATCGAGTTTGGGCTCATTAGATTTGTCTTAATTAATTTTTCATGATGAATCCTCGTCATCATCATTAGTCATTAAGTCCTCAGGTAGAACTGGTTAAGACGAATCTAATGACCTTAAACTCGATGGGTTTACTAGTAGGCATTCCAGGATTCCCATTAGCCACTTCCCTGTTTCAGCATAAGGTCCTCGTCATTATAAGAAATGTATAGATCGGATTGAGACGAATCTAACGAGCCTAAACTCGATGGGTTTATTAGTAGACATTCCAGGATTCCATTAGTCACCTCCCAGTTCTAGTATCAGGTCCTCGTCATCAGATTCTCGTCATTATGAGAAATAAACAGAACTAGTTAAGACCAATCTAAACGAGTCAAAATATGATGGGTTTACTAATAAGCAATCCAAGGTTACGTCTCTTACCTCCGAGCTCCATCATCAGACCAGCTCAATGGCACCAGCATATTCATGAGTATTTTAATTTAAATATGAAGTCAGACATAATGTTTGAAAGTAAAGTAGTGTTTAAAATCCTTACTGCAGCTAACAAACGAGCTAATGACCTTGAACACCTGGACCTGGACTGGTATAAATTGTACCTAAGAACCATCTCGATTACGTCACCATTCAAACAAAAAAACCGCATCAAAATCTATCCATTCGTTTAAGAGCTACGATGCTACGGACAGACACAGATACACAGACACGTCACACAATCACTAGCATGTTTATGTGTGCGTGTGTAGTATCAATAACGATGAGCTAACAATTTAATGCGTCGACGCTCCTTTGCCTTAAATTAGGATAACTATTTTCTTAAAATAAACACTACCTGTTTCAATGCTTACATTATAATTATAACTCAATTTACTAATTAGAAAGCATTTAATATGGGTGTGCATTATTCTAATTATATGTTGTAGATATACATAATTTATGTAGCTCCATAAAGAATAACCATTCAACAGATGATGATTGCTTTGGACTACATTTTAAACAAGTACTAGATCCCCAGGCAATTAGACTTATATCTATTGCGATACCAAGAGGATACCACAAACTTAGTTTCAACGAGACCACTAATCCGATTATAAATACTCCTGAGTAGAATTAACAACGTAAGGCATTGTTCAGACCAAACCTACCTAAAGTCAGCCGCTGATTGTGAGCGAGCGTTACGCAATTTATTATTATTCCATATATCTGCGGGCAAAGTAGTGCCCCCGACAGAACGAGCAAAGCGAAGCGCAAGGTCAACACTACCTACCTTTTCTCGAAGTGTTTCGTATTAACTTCTCTTTCTCACCGAACCGACTATACCCTATTACGTAATGCGTTATCGCTGACTCTCGGTGACCGATTATTGTACTACTTCTAGCAAGTTTTTGTTTACACAAGTAACGCATTCTACGCTATAGCGTACTGCTGACTTGGTAAGAACGCCAACTGCAGATTGAGTCCACGTTCACACTGGGGCTGACAGTGAGCATACTCACAGTCGGCGGCGGACAATACGTTTGATATGGACGATGCCTTAGGCTCAATTTACACCGCCAGGGATTAGAACAGAAGCGACTTTTTGCAGCATAATTAACTTTATGTTAATTGTATAACATACAAACTAAATAGGAGTCGAAAAAAGGTCGCGCTTTTTTCGGGGAATCCTCGAGAATTCCTCTAGCTACTGTCGGCGCCGTCTGTGGAAACGGCGGGAAATGACGCGGGGAACAGTAGTGCGGTGCCAAGCGTTGGACTTTCAACTAAACCTCCCTCCAGTTGCAGTCGCGCGAATTCGCTGGAATGCGGGAGAATTCCAGCGAATTCACACGTCATGAGGGGAAATTGACGATTCTATTCCATTTCGCGGCGGTATAAATTGAGCTTTAGACTGTAATTATGTCTTAGAGAAATTTCGATACTTCAAATCACTTTAGATTTAATTAATGATTGGATCTATTTGTTGCGTTACGATTGTGGTTTAACTATTGCGTTTTAAAGGCGATCCGACTGATGTTTAATATTATCGGCTTTCGATACTAAAAGTCTTTAAACTATAATCTTGTGGTTATTCTCTTTCTATCTTTATCATGATTAATTTAGAGATTTATAGATGATAATAATAATATTACACTACTTTCACACAACGCCATTTAGTCTCAAACTAAGCAGAGCTGTGGTATGAGTACTAGACAACTGATAAACATACTTATACATTTTTAAATACATACATAAAATATTATAAATTACACCCAGACACAGAACATAATGGTCATGCTCATCACACAAACATTTGTCTTGAGTGGGAATGGAACCCACGACTGGGAGCCACTAACTATACATCAACAGACCAGTCGATTTTTAAAAGATGTCTCTACTCTCTACACTAGGTAGAATGGTTCCACCGACGATGGGACACCTAATGTCGTAATCTTTTTTGTTTTCGGGAAGAAACCTTCACAAGCACATCTTCATCTTCTGGTCAAAAAACCAGAGAGTGTTTCTTACCACACTAAAACCACCCTGGTGATCGCCATCAGCACATGGAAGCGGTCCCCGTGAACTCTTAACTCTCGTCTAGCCGTATCCTTTATGCCTTGTATCCAGTACGTTACAGAACTTATGCATGCTACTGCTGGCATTGCAAGATAAAACTTCCTCTGGGTGGAGCGAGTGGGACTATCATTCTGAACCTATCCGTGTCCTTCTAGTTGTCCTTTTGCGTTCCCGGGCCGTGGTAACACTTTCGAACAATGCCGTAGCTCTGGCATGCAAAGGCAGCATACCATTATTTTCATCATGATCATCATTTCAGCCGAAAGACGTCCACTATTGGACATAGTCCTCAATCAATCAATCAATCTTTATTTGTGAACATAGGTATATAATAAAGGTCTTTAATAAACATTTTAGTCGTGCTCTATGTCCTACCAATGAAATTGGTGTACAAATATATTAGTCTTTTATTGAGTAATAAGTCTGAATCCATACAATGCAATGTCAAATTATAGTAAATAATGTCAAATAAATGTTATATTAAAAACAAATAAATTAGCAAATTATAATCAATTTCAAATACATGTCAATGGTTATATAGTAAATAATGTCAAATAAATGTAATATTAAAAACAAATAAATTAATAAATTATAATCAATTTCAAATAGATGTCAATGGTAATAGTAAATAGTAAAGGGCTGATAATGTCATAGTTTCTCATTTAAAAATTCTTCAATAGAGTAATAAGACTTATCTATTAGAAACGAAAACAATTTACTTTTGAATTTGCGGACATTATCTTCATTTCTTATACATTTTGGTAATTTATTATAGATCCTTGGAGCCATTACAAAAATACTGTTTCTGTATAATGCAGTACAAGATCCGACAGTTTGTAACTGGTCACAACGGCGCTGACTAGTCACTCGAGCAAACTTATGTAGGTTTCTTTTGACGAACATCGATGTTTCATAGATGTACAATGACGGCATTGTTAATATCTTCGCATTTTTAAAAAACGTTTTGCAGCTGTCTGTTGTCTTCAAATTATATATGGCTCTTATGCACCTTTTTTGGCATTTAAATACCATATCTTTACCCGTGGCATTTCCCCAAAATATGATTCCATATCTCAATGTTGAGGCTACTAAACCATGATATGCTGTTAAGACTGTTGCTCGATTGGCCGTTTTATTTAACATGTGCAAGGCATAGGAAAGTTGGTTTAGCTTACTGCATACATAGTCAATATGTGAATTCCATTTTAAAGAGTTTTCAATGTTTAGTCCAAGAAACTTAGTCACATTTGTTTCATTAATAATTTTGTCATTGTAATTAATATTCAAGTCCGGATTGTAGTTTAGTCTTTGTCGAAATTTCATTAGTACTGTTTTGTCAAGATTTATAACTAAATTATTGTTTTGCAACCAATTTACAACTGATTGTAAGGTAGAATTAATCTCAGCCTCTAATGTACTCGTCTCGTCACTATTAAAAAGTATTGTGCTGTCATCTGCAAACATTGTCATAGGATATGAAGATGCTGTCGAAAAGTCATTAATATAAACAACAAATAGTGGTGGCCCGAGTACACTACCTTGTGGTACTCCATAATTAACCGTTCTCTTACTAGATTTATATGTTATTAAGTTTTTGTTTGAAATTTTACTAATTTTTGTTATTTGTTGCCTATTACAAAGAAAAGATTCTATTAACTTTGATATATTTCCTCTTATTCCGTATGCGTTAAGCTTACTAATCAATATTTTATGGTCTACGCGATCAAAAGCTTTTGACATGTCCATATAAAGCGCCAGAGTTGGTAGTCTCTTATCCATTCTGCCGCTAACCATATGTAGGAAATCGTATATGGCCATGTCTATAGATCTGTCTTTCCTAAAACCTTTCTGGTTATCAACGAATAGAATTTTTTTCTCAAAATATGAAGTAAGCTGATCAGATATGGCTTTCTCGAATATTTTCGAAAAAACAGGTACTAGCGCTATAGGTCGGTAGCAGGACATATCTTCTCTGTTGTCTTTCTTGAAGAGAGGCTTTATTATTGTTAATTTTAATTCATCTGGAAAGTGATCATGGAAAATGCACATATTGATAAGATGACTTAACACAGGAGCAACTATTATGGACACTCGTTTAACAATGTTTGTACTTATATCGTCATACCCAGTGCTAGATGTATTTTTTAGAGACATAATAATTTGGTAAATATCTTGTGGTATTGTAGGTGACATAAACATAGAAGTAGATTTATAATTGATTTTATGTTTACTTTCATTAATGTCTAAATTGGCAACTGGTTTAACTTGATCTACAAAGTAATCATTAAAAGCTTGTGCTATTTCAAGAGGATTGGTTAAGATTTGGTCATTTGATTTGATTTTTGTTACGGTTTCGTCTGGCAAATTATATTTATTGTTTTTTTTATTTATAACTTTCCATGTTGCTTTACATAAATTTGGAGCTGAATGTATGAACCGATTATTATGAGCTCTCTGTGTAAGGTTTATAACTTTCTTCAGTCGATTTGAAAGCTTTTAAAAGTTTGTTTTATTTTTCTTATTCGGTAATGACCGATATTTCCACAGCAATTCTCTTTTTCTCCTACTGCAAATTCTAATACCACGACTAATCCATTTTGCTTTTTCTTTAGTCGATATCCGTATTTTTATATTTGGAAAGCATAAATCATATAACAACTTAAACATATCGTAGAATATTTTGAATGCCTTAGCAGGATCATCTTCCTCGTATACATCAGTAAATGTGATAGCATTGATACTGTCTATGAATTTCTGAACATTTTCTTTTGAATAATCTCGTTTAGTTGAGAACCAGTAATTCAATATACATGTTCGCTGAACTGGACAACGCAAAAGTTGCGCCGTATGATCAGATACAGCCAATTCTAAGACTTCCCCTTTTGATCCTCGTATGTTGTGAATTATGTTATCTATGCAAGTCCCGCTGCCTAATCTTGTTGGAACTTTTATTTCGAATTTCAAATTATAAACCTCCCCCAAGTGTCGCCACAATGACCGATCCTGTGCGTCTGGCATCCCTCGGGACATTTTTTTAAGGTGGGAAATCATCCCACTTCTTCTCCCGCTTTAGGGCGGAGTGGGATGGCGTGTAAGACTTTTACTAACTAAAACACACCTATGTCCCAGGATCCCGGCGTTCCCTTTCATACTGCCCATGGAAAGACAGTACATCATAAGTCGTAATTCCAGTTTTTCTTAAATCTAGACTATGTAGCCTTGTTCCAATGTTAGCGTCGGCAATTTTTCACATGGAGCGACTTCCTGATATCCACAACCCAGTACCCTTTGACAAGACTAAGTTTTCTTCATAGGTATCAATCGCAAACGAATCGTATCGCGAAATATAAAAGAGCTTCTATTAAGTTATAGAATGTCTGAGAACAGCCACAAGAACGTCTCGAAGGAATCGAATCGATGGAACATCGTTAATAACTGATAGACTTTGTATCGAAAACCTTAGATGGAAATACTATATGGACGAGAGGATAACTTGAAGACTTCTAACGGGAAATCATTAAATAACTCATCCCATTATGGGTGGAGCGAGAGAGAGATTTGACTTTTACTGACCTCAGACCAACAACAAGTTGATTTAAATTACTGACTAAAAGCCACCACTGTTCCTTCAGTTGCTTTTTGCGTTCCAGAACCGCGATGACTTGTTCGAATAGGTTACGGTGACTCTTTCTTTTGAATAATCCAGCAGCCTTGGCAGGCATCGATCCTAGCGGGTCCCGTCAATCATGCTGACTGAGAGGGCTCTCTAAGGCAACTTGCAGACCTTCAATTTTTCTTATCATCATTTCAGCTGAATGAAGACTCAGGCCTCCCCCAAGTGTCACTATAACGACCGGTCTTGTGCGTCTCGTATCCATCGATTTCCGCGCCCCTGACCAGGTCGTCGGTCCACCTAGCATCATTGCGTCTTATGGTAAGTAGTCGCCACTTCAGAACTTTTCGTCCCATTGACCATCTGTTCTGCGAGCAATGTGCCCTGCCCACTGCCACTTAAGTTTGCTCTCAGATTAGCTAATTTATAACACAACTGAAGCTTAATTCGCAGTCGAAGCTCTATTCCTAAGAAAAATCCGACACCGACATGGAAGAATTGGTACTTTTCTGTTGAATCTGATTTATATGAATCCCTAGGAAGTTACATTTTCACTTTCCGACCTATTTCTACCGCCTAGAAGCATTGTTATGTTCGGGTTTGAAGGGTATAAATAAATACGAGCCGCAGCGGTAAATAACTGTAAGACCTAAAGGGGTGACCAGACGGTTGCTAACTAGCGTTCCAACCAAGGTGACCTTGGTTCATGTGTTTGGTTTGTTTTGTGGCTACATGGATGTAAACCACGCGCTAACACGTTCGGTGGTTGGGAAAACGCGCCCCCCAACCAAGTTGAAGGTCATGGATTACAACTGCTGTCTACACGGAATGAAACTAGCAAGGTCACCTTGGTTGGGACGATGGTTTGCAACCATCTGGTCACCCCTGAAGAAATATGGACGTTGGGCCGTGACATGTCAAAATATCAGGCGTGCGAGTGAAAAAAAGGGATGGAGCTGTACACCCTATACAGCTCTATCCTTTTAACAGCTTAGTTCAGGTTGCAATGGATCGCGTTAAGAGTTTTATTCACTTTAACCTTTGGGTAAAGGGTGCCATGCAAAGGCACGTAGGTCACGTCTTAAGGTGAACGTAACTCACGAGTTGACCCTCGATAGAGTGTTGCTTAGTGTTATGCCAAATAGCCGCAATAATAAGTGGATGAAAGCATTATTACCGAACACACCATTTTCCTTATAGAGTGTCGAAAAAGCCTACAGAATTTGGAAATCATGAGGTAATTTGGCGAAGGTGGTAACATTATATATGTCGTGGCCAGATTTTGGGATTTAATCACTTCATGATGTGATCGGCCACTTCATGAAATGGTTGCAATGGGGTCAAACAGGATAGTACCAGTATTTTACATGGAGCGACTGCCTATTCGACCTCCACAACCCAGTAATGCATAAGCATAATCAGCCTTTTAATGTTCCCTCTGCTGGAACTTAGGCCTCCTCTATAAGACAAATGACAACATATCAACCGGTCCTGTGTGTCTTATATCCATCGGATTCCCGCGATCCTCACCAGGGCCTCAAGTCTGCTAATACAATAGTGTCAGAATAGTCTGTCATTGATTCCATAATTGTTGATTTTGACAAGTTTGGTAATTTACTAATATAATGGCGCCATTATTACTTTCCAATGGTCTACCACTGACACTCCCTTGAAAGAAGTGGCATAGAATGGTAATCTCGTACATATTGACAAACGAATATCTGACGTATGCGGTAATCTGCTAAAATGTTGACAGTTCCTTTGATCAGAGACCTATCATTAGAACGGCATAGTGCAGTTATTGCTTTTAATAAGCTCGGTAATGTCATTCTACCACAACTCTAGTACGAGACCAATAACCGATCAATGATTGATCATTATGAATTAGCAGATTACGAACTTTTAGCAAAATGAAAACGGGATCGTGTTGGAATGACGAATTTATAAAAATAGCAGACTTGGGCCCCAGGTCATCGGTCCACCTTGTGAGAGGCCTTCCAGCGATGCGTCTTCCAGTCCGTAGTCGGCACTCCAGACTTTTCGTCCCCATCGACCATCTGCTCTGCAAGTAATGTGCCCTACCTACTGGCACTTAAATTATTTCTCACTCAACATTTATCAGGAAAAAGTTGTACCTACTTAAGTGTGCTTTAAGCTTCGGCTTCCTGCTTCTATCGAGTTGTTAGAAAGTTGATGTTGGGAATGTTTTTTTTTTTTTTTACACTACCCGTGGCCCCAGTAGGCTTCGGCCCTGCTGGGCCCCTACAGTTGCTGACATCTCCATGAGGCGCGCGTGGAACAGCACGCGCCGTCGACGACTTGGGCTTGGTTACCGGACGGTCGGACGGCGAGCCACCCATTACTCGCCGTCCGCAAGCCCGCGTCTACGGTGGCCGGAAATCGGGATCAGAATCCCGGCGGCGGTTAGGGCGTGAGGGCCGTTGTCTCACGCGATCGGCCGCCTCCTTTGCTAGCATTACTGCTTCGCAGAAGGAGGCGACCGCCTGCCACTCCTCCTCACTCTGGACCATGGCCTGTACCAATGCCCGGCGCGAGAGATCACTGCCGCCGATCGCCCCCACGACCGCCGATCGCCCCCACGAATGTTGGGAATGTAGGGATGCATCTGTCAATCAAAGCTTCTAAACAGTTTAATTTGTTAAAGAAGCCCGTCCCATCATCGAACCACCAGACGTACGACATTGTGCCACTGTTAAATAATGGGCATACGTACAAAACATTTTGGAAACATTTATTGTGCGTACAGCTAAGGAGTGGAATTCCCTGCCGGAGTCTGTATTTCCTGATAGCTGCAACCTAGAGGTCTTTAAGTTAAGAGTGAATAGGTTACTTTTAGGCAAGCGTGATCTATCATCGACAACATCATCGCTTATATAGCTATATAGAACACGTGTGCGTACGTGTGCACTTGCTTTGTTATAACATAACGCCGGTATTCTGATGGGGTTTATAACAGTCTACCATGAAACAGAACCACCCTCATCACCCTAGCTCGCAGTTGGAACCCAGTTCCGCCACGCGTACCACGGCGACGCGCCACGGGTACATAATGGACATTTTGCTAAATGTTTTGAGAATACATTCATTGAGCATACCGTTAAGGAGTGGATTGTCTGTCAAGAGTGAATAGTTACTTCTAAGCAAGCGTACTCCATTACCGACCACATCATCGCTTACCATAAGACGAGATAGTAGTTAACCGTGAGCCGGCAGGGCTGGGATGATTCTTTTGAACAATCCTGCAGCACTTGTAAATAATACCTACCCAACAGAAAGACCATCATTGCCCTTATAATCAGCGGACGGCAAACAACGGGTAGCTCGCCGTCCGACCGTCCGGTAACTGTCTGGACCGAGCCCAAATCGTCGTTGGCGCGTAGTCTACCACGCGCGCCTCAAGAAGATGTCAGCAAACCGTAGGCGCCCTGAAAGGAAGACTCGGCCCTGGTATGAAAGGCAATGAAAGAACAGGCGTGTGTTTTTAGTCAGTAAAAGTCTGTCAATATCTCCCGCTCTGCCCAAGAGCGGGGAATGTCATTGGATGCTTTTCCCACTGAAAAAAAAAATGCCCTTATACTCAGTAACAAGTATCTAAGACTACTATTATGCCCTAGACATAACCAGCAATTGTGACGTGATATCATGCATAATGTACCAGTAATGACATGTTCGATTTAATGCCATCTAATTGTTCAAGTTGCTGGAACATCGCCGGAGAAACGGCTGTAATTATCGCATATTGAACTGCAAACTCAATTATCTATGGCCGTATAATAATTATATGTAGCCTTAGCTTGTACATTCTGTATCCATCAATCAAGTCTTCTGGGTACTTTTCCCATTGATATCGATGTGGATGATTTTTTTATGTCAAATAGGTTCTATTTGTACCCGTTTGTAAATATTATTATTTTTAGTTTGTATACATATAATATTAATATACCTCATCATCATCATCTTCCTGCCCTTGTCCCATCTTATTTGGGGTCTGCGCAACACGTTTTTTTCTTCCATTCTATCCTGTCAAAAGTCATACTATCACTAACTTCCTTTTCTTTCATATCACTGTTCACACAATCCATTCATCTTTTCTTTGGCCTCCCTCTCCCTCTCCACCCATCCACATGTATACTCATAACTCTTTTAGTAACATGTGTTTCATCTCTCCTCTTTACATGACCATACCAAGACAAACGATTCCCCTTCAACTTTTCAGTCACTGGCGCCACTTTCAAACTTCCTCTAATATATTCATTTCTTACTTTATCCATTCTCGTCACACCACACATCCATCTCAACATAATATATTAATATACCTATTAAGTTATAATATTTATTAGTTTAGATGTTTGTAAGTAGTTATATATAGTATAGTTATGGGATTCTACAGGATTTCGTAGTTAGGATGATAAAAACTGCAAAGATCGATCTCTTAGATAACTTTATATTGGGACATAAAAGCACGTAAATACACGAAGAATCGCCAAACTTAAGTGGCAATGGGCAGGGCACATTGCTCGCAGAACGGATGGCCGTTGGGGCCGAAAGGTTCTGGAATGGCGACCACGTACCGGAAGACGTAGCGTTGGAAGGCCTCCTGCAAGGTGGACCGATGACATGGTAACGTTTGCGGGAGTACGATGGATGCGAGACGCACAGGACCGTTCATTGTGGCGACACTTGGGGGAGGCCTATGTCCAGCAGTGGACGTCTTTCGGCTGAAATGATGATGATGATGATGATGAATACTAGTATATTACGTGCAGTTTAAGCACTAGCATAAACTACACATCAACACATCATAAACACGTAGAACCACAATTAATAAATAAAATACATCTTTTTCTATAATTAACATAAAAAGCTAATTTAAGTTCCAAAGTTATGGCATTTAATAAGCCTAGTGACCCTTGATCCTATCTAAAGACATAAATGGTATATCTTCCACAATTTATCTAGGATTTTTATCTTTATTTTATGCTAAATTAACCTAGTAGAAACTATTACGATGATCATTAAGGACGGAAATGATGGACCATGAGACATCTTCGCCCTTAGGAAGAGGTTATGTTGTTAAGTGATAGCGTCTAGGATGTTCAATTTGAGAATTCCCTACCGGAGTCTGTGTTTTCTGATAGCTGCAACATAGGGGTATTTAAGGCTAGAGTAAATAGGTTTCTTTTAGGTAAGCGTGCTTCATCGTCGATGACATCATCACTTACCCTTAGGAGTGGGTTTTTAGTCAGTAAAAGTCTGACACTATCTCCCTCTCCGCCCAAGAGCGAGTTTTGTCATAAGATGATTTTCTCCCACCCAATAAAAAAAACCCCCCTTACTTACTTATCTTGACTTTTCTTCTTGGTTAGATATAGGTCAATCGATAGCCTTAAAAAAATGCAAAATATTAAAATAAAGCTACTCATACTTACACTAAATTACCTTCATTAACAGGCTCGTTTTTCACTCGCCTATCGTCAACATCGAGCATGGTTTAAAAGCTTTTTACTTCATCTAACGCAATCCAATGCGATGTTTCTCGAAAAGGCCGTTGCCTTTTCAAAGGCCGTTTTTCAAAGGCCGTTGCCAAAAAAAGAGAGATAATGCCTGAAAACTCGGTTAGTATTCGGTAATTCCGCGATTTACTCGAAAATTTTAGAAAACTGGTTCTAGGAAATACGATTTTTTTTTTAAACCTTAATTTTTTTTGAATAAAATGGTAGTCATTCAGAATCTTGATTAAATTTGCAAGGCTTCTATTGTTATACTTTTTTGACTTTTTAAAATTTTTGAGGTAATTATGAAGTGTCAAAGTTCATGCAAAATAGCAGATTTTCGGAGGTCTTTACTGGATTACTTTAACTCAAATTTCTAAATTGGTTTCAGTAGAAGCGTAAATAATATCCACAAGATACTTTGTTTCCAAAATATATAATAAATATATGTAATAACGTCACAATCGCGTAAGAGTGGTTGTATGAAAAACAGTGAAAATGTACACAAACTTATGATCTAGAACTTTTGATTCTCCTATGAACGTATTTCATAGTTTCTCAATGCCTATTAAATACACATTAACAACCTCATTACATATCAACTTAAACATTTTATTTTCCTTTCAATAGGTTCCTAATCCAAATGAACCTACACCGACCCCAGGAGTGTCTAATATTATCAACACAGCATGTCTGCATGAGCTAATCCAGTGGATTGATATCTTATTTTGTATATCAATAGCACAACGTTAAAAGAGGCCAAAATTACATTTGTATTTTTTTATCATATACTTTATTGTAACCTTATAATGTGGACATTTGCAAAACTAATTATATAATGGACGGGCTTATCGTACAAGGTAATCTATTATAAACTACTTTTGGATAATAATAATATTCCACAACTTTCACACAACGTCATCTAGTTTCAAACTAAGCAGAGCTTGTAGTATGAGTGATAGACAAATGATAAACGTACTTAAATATTTCTAAAAGCATACATAATATATATTACACCTTAATACAGGATGAACTGAACGACTATCTATTGTGTCTTTCGTAGCTTGAAGGTATATACATATACAATAGCCGGAAACATCTTTGTTTTACGTAGGAATTCTATGGATGCATATAACAATCGTAGCAAATTATCTCACTACTGTTTAGTTTAATTCAGAATCAATTTCGCTTCTTTGTTCGCTACTTGCTCTCACAGTAACCACCACGTGTGGTCCACCTTATCGGGAGCCTGTCCTGTTTGTGGCTAAGGCCGTGACAGCATTCCTACATTATTATACCACGGACAGGTTCCACCATCTCACCTGGTACACTTAAGAGATGAGTCCGTGTGCCGTTTGCTACCGGTTTCGTCTGTTGATCATTTTTTATGGGCACTTGAAGATTTTATTAACATTTTCCCTTGTAGTTGTAAAGTGCTGTTAACACCTGTTTTTTTTTATGGTGTAAGTGAAAAGGTTGAATAAGTCAGGTGACAGTGTCCGTTGGTCGAGGTAGTTAGCAAGGAAAAGTTTCTGTTTTCCTTGCCAATTATGTACTAAGAACTCTTAGTTAATTGTGTAATTGAAAAATAAAATTTTCAAAGCCACAGTCTAATCATCTCTCTAGTCGTTTCCCAACTAGCTTCCAATCTGAGTGTGTTACATGGAGCGGCTGCCTAACAGACCTCCACAACCCAGTTACTGGGCCACGTGACACTCTTTGGATAGACTGATAGTCGGACTTTCTGGCGTCTGACTACTTAACGCTACTGCCAAATATATGTGACAAATCAATTTCACAAAATAGATAGGTACAGAAGTCAATCTATTTAACATACAAAGCGCCTTCGAGCAACGCACACATAGACACCGCTCACAAACACGATATCTCGGCTCAATTCAGCTCAATGCGAGCTCGAGAGCTATCCGTTTGAGACACGCGTCTGTGAACTTTATTTTGGAAAATGGACCAACAAAAAAATCTTATTCTACGAGTAACTGTTCAGTGTACTGTTGTTTAAATTCAACATTAAACATTGAATTGACGATTTTTAGGCTACCAGTTGTTTCAGAGAGGTAAGTAGATATTTGCTTGTATTTTGATGGTTTGTTTTAACATAACACAGAAAAGGCCCCGCACCGAGAAAGAGAAGATGATTTTGTGTCAATTTCGTGCCCACTCCGCCACGGCCTGATATATGAGACAAAAAATGGGTTAAAAAAATTTTTTTTTTTTATTTCAATATAAGCAGTTAACGAAATAAGTGTCGGATTTTTGGGTCGAGTTGTTTGGAGAGCTTTTTTTTAAACATCCATGCTGTTGAAAGAGATGAAGAACGGTTGCCTTAGCCGTATATATCTGCATGGGTCAATATCAAATAGATATTTCTACTTGCTATGTATTAAATCCTAGAATCTCGTTAGGCAAATGTAAGTCAGGTCAACATTTCCAATTATTATCATAAATGTTTTGCTTGGCTTATTGCCAGGGTCCTCACTACACTTAACGGGTCGACTACTCATTAAAACCATTCCCTCCGCAATTATAATATTTTATTGGCTCCACGTGTATAATTAAACTGTTGATAGATAGATGGTTAATTTTATTCTTTGTCGAATAATTACGAAACACAAGAGGCAACTTCGCCCTCTCGCTCTACCCAAAACAGGAGAAGTAATTTCAATCGATTTTCCGCCTTGAAAAAAGACTTAGAAATAGGATAGGATTTCCTAGTATCCTACAGCCTGGCTCTTAAAGTACTATGATCAACAATATCAAACATGGAATCTAAGACACCAATCTTCCTTTGTACATTATCGTAACGGCCATATCTATTGCAAGACCTTTGTTTAACATCAGACCAAGCTCATATAATGATAACCCGCTCACATTGTAACCACACAAAATCGATCCACAAACCAGACTCCATTTCTCTCAAACTTATCTACGTATCTATTTTATTATACAGCAAATAAATAGTAAATAGAGTAATTTCAGTTCACAAACTAGAGCGTCCCTCGTGATCTACGCTCCTTCCACTTTCACTAGGTACATGAAATTGTGCTGTGGAAACTGGGACAGGAACAAAAGCATAAAATAACGTGACAATGCAAAAAATATGCAACATTTTCTACTTAGAAATATTCAAAATACGTGAATGAGGAAAAGTTAGCAACATTTTTTTAGGTAGGATAGTGGCTCTATTACTCTCACTCTCTCTGGGGACAAAAGAGTCTGTACGTTACACTTTTAATCACTATAATCTTCACTTAAATTGCTTTTCATATAGCCCGAAAATCTGACAACCAGTCTAAAAGTATTGTATTATTCAGTAAATTAGTTGTGGAGGTCAGATATGCTGTTGTATAGATACCGGCACGGATCTTGAGCGCTGACTTCTACGGTTCTACTTGCGCAGAAGCCCGCAGAAGTGAAATATCGGGTGTCTTTAGTGGTAGGAAAAGAGACGCGGGGGCGGGGAGTGCAATCCTTGTACAGTGATTGGCTCGCTGATGTGTACGATGCGCAAAGCAATCCCCGCTCTTTCGCCGAGTGCTCAAGATTCGTGCCGCTATCTGTACCATGTAGAATTTTGATTTTCAGCTGCAACTGAAGAATTTGAGGTCTACCACATCACAATTGTGAAAAGGCTAATCATAGATGACTAGTACTTTCTCCTTCAGTGTGCAAAAAGTGGTGATTACACTTTTAATCATCTTCAATTAATATTAAATGCATCGCATATCCATTCACTACACGATATAGCCTCAAGGCATGAAATTGCGGTTTCGACGAAACTATAGAGAGTAGATAGACCTGAGTCATCAGCTCTCAATGTAGGTCTTAAGCCGATGCACGTAGTTGCAGATTTTTATCGGCCAATAGTTCAGTGTACTTGCGTTCCTGTCGGTAGGAAACCGGTACGTTGGCCTGGGTATTGGAATTAGTAATCCAACTTAAAGAAATGTTTCTGACAAGCTGTACAGATTTCTATTGGTTTTATGATGTTCCCACTGCTGGGTATGCTCATAAGAAAGAAAAATTTAAGAGAAATGATTAGCATAGCATAGTCGGCCTTATAATGTTCCCACTGTTGGGACTCAGGCCTTCTCTCTAGGAGAGGGAATGGGTCGTAATCCACCACGCGGGCCCAGTGCGGGTTGGTGGATGTCACATGTCTTCGAATTTTTTGTTCTAGGACATACCGGTTTTCTCACGATGTTTTCCTTCACCGTTTTGAGAGCAATGGTGATGAAATAAATTACACAAAGTAATGGGCCTGGCGGGGTTTGAACCCGCGACCTACAACTTGTAAGTAGTGGTGGCCGAGTGGTAACGGCCCCGGTTACCACTCGGCCACCACTGCTCCCAAAGAAATGATTATGGTGTTAAAATTGCAACTATGCTTAGGTTACTGATCGTAGGCTACTTGCTTATGACGTTTTGTCATGGGAGATTTTATCATAGAAATAGCGGTCATTTGCGGTTTAAAAACCTAAATTCCAAAACCGGACACCGACAAAAAGCCAGCCTGAGTTGACATCATACTATCAACATTTATAAGGTTCCGTACCCACAAAGTAAAAAAACATTTTACAAAAAAAATATAACCGACTTCACTAAAAAAAACACTATAAAAGGATCAAAATAACTTTAATTTCGGAAGTCGGTGTTTCTCGGTATTATTTGTATCTTATTTAATACCGACTTCCGAAATTAAAGTTATTTTGATCCTTTTATAGTGTTTTTTTTAGTGAAGTCGGTTATATTTTTTTTGTAAAAAGTTTTTTATTTCACACTTTTTAGTTGCGATTACACTTATACACTTATAAACAGACATCAAATGTTACTTTTTGACTGTAAATGCTTAAGTTCTCGATGAAAATACTAAAATCACTACATAGTTGCCTATAATATTTGAGGAATTTCCTCGTTTTCGCCAAGATTCCATCATCAGATCCCGACTTGGTGACTATGGGACCATTGGGGAAGCATACCCTTTCCAAAAAACAAAGAATTTTTCAAATCGGTTGGCAAGCGACGAAGTTATGCGCAAACAAACATAAAAAAAAAATACAAACATCCGAATTGAGAACCTCCTCCTTTTTTAGAAGTCGGTTAAAAACAGGACCTTATTTCTAAGACTCCACTGTCGGTCTGTCCGTCACCAGGCTGTATTTCAAGAACCGTGATAGCTAGATAGCTAATTTTTTTTACAGATAATGTTTTTCTATTGCCACTATAATAACAGTATATACTAAAAATAAAACAAATTGTGTAAAAAAAAGTTGTATAGGGTTCACTCACGCACGAAGGGTTAACCTTACCATATATAACGCACATGTGTATAACACACATATATAAGCATTATAGCATATATATGTTGTGACGTGAACACGAATCTATGCCGTTGACGTTGATGACAACTATGAAATGGCAAAATGATTCCATGACTTGCAAAAAAGCTCTTAAATATTAATTCCATAGGTAGTCGTTTTTAATAACATCAAAAAGTGTGCGTACGCGCAGCGGAATGTTGTTGAATTTAAAGATTTTAATTATGCAGATATTTAGTGTATGACATCGTATAATTGTGTATGGTAAAAAAAAATTTGTGCACGCAGCCATTGTGGAGAAATTCACCAAAAACTGATTCCGCTGGGCGAACGTTGTCCTGGCGGAACTTTTTTTAATCCATAGACTTTAGAAGAAAAGAGATGTGTCCAAAAATTAGTGTGTATTTGTGTGTAATTGTGTATGTATGAATAAAACTAGTGCATGCATAAACTTCGGAGAAATTCAAGTTTCCGCTACGCGAACGTTTGGCCATTAGCTAGTTTTCATATAAAGCGCTTACATAGAGAGCTGTAGATTTTTACATACGTTTTTTTGAATTTGTTTATATTTGTTTAAAAAACAGATTTAGAAAAAATCGTAGGGCTTAAAAGATAAAAATATAAACGTAAAATACGCTTATTGGGTCTTAGTTCTTAAAGTATGCACTTTGGGGTCTAGATTTTTACGTTTATACAAACCTTGTAAGTGTCTGTAATATGTTGCCAAATATCAATGATGTTCCGTTAGTAACTAAAGAGTTATAGGAGAAATTTACCATGAACAGATCACTGTTTACAAAGCAGTCAAATATCACGACGTTCTGAAGGAATCGCGTGGTAATATGTATGTCAATAATTAGTGTATTCATTCAACTATTCTTATGCAAAATTTCATTTTATTAAATTCAGTAATTAAAGAAAAACAATTATAATACTGACGAAGCACCGAAAACCTACATAACCCGACCAAGTTCGGATGGCTACAAAAAAGCGGCCGTGCAATATGTTTAGGTAACATCCCAAAATTTACAGTATAATACCGGTATTGAATTGGTATAGGTGATAACACAATTGTTGTTTCGATATAATTTATAGGTCATTTATTTTTGTACACCTACTTTTTTAAATGTATTTAACTATGACAGAAAGTAGGTACTATTTACGTAGGTACTTTATTTAAGTATGCGCTTGAGACTTGAGATATAATCTAAATATATTATTTAAGACAAATAAAATTCATACAGCTAATTTCTATTGAAGATTTCACGGATCAGGATTCTAACTATAGACCCCTTAGGGAAATTAAATATTTACCACATGTAAGTAAGTACTACTGTTTAGGTAAATATTTATCATATTGTAGCTTATTACACTATTTAACCAATAGACTAGGCATGCACGAGCGTTCCCCTTTGCAACTTTAGTGGATCAAACAATCAAATAACTTTAAAAAAAACTACTTCTTGAATCGATTTTTTTTTCTTATGTATGTGAGCGTGTTCCCCCACACCCCACCAAAATATGCAGAATTATTTTGTTCGAAGTTCGGTACGCTTAATCCTTTAGTTAAATAGTCTAAGTATTGTAGTTATGAATTGATCAAAAATATGTATTGTGTGAAAAAATAGACAACGAGCGATAGGCGGCTTCCCGCTTGAAACGGTACTGTCATCCTTGAAGAAAAGAGAGGGCAATATGTTTTCGCGCGTATTCGTTTGCTGTTGAACATCCACGCGAACGAAGTCGCGGGCAAAAGCTAGTTCATAATCTATTTTAGTTAAAACACATTTAAGTCTATTGCTGTCATTGCAAGCGTTTCGTTATTATAATTACATAATTAAGTATTATATGTAATTGAAAATATTTTTGTACGCGGATATTTAAATAGAGAAGTACTTGTTAATTGAAGATTTGTTTTTATCGTAGATAGTGGCGTTATTATTAAAAAAATATTTTTCATTCAAGAAATGCAATTGTTTCATTTTTTCCTAACGCTTGTGTACGCAACTGTACCATATTAATAAATACTATATTGGAAGGTTAACAACGTTTCTTAGATGTATGGCACGGCCGCTTTTTTGTAGCCATCCGAACTTGGTCGGGTTATGTAGGTTTTCGATGCTTCGTCAGTATTATAATTGTTTTTCTTTAATTACTGAATTTAATGACATGAAATTTTGCATGTGAATAGTTGAATGAATACACTAATTATTGGCATACATTTTACCATGCAATTCATTTAGAACGTCGTGATATTTGACTGATTTGTAAACAGTGATCTATTCATGGTAAATTTGTCCTATAACTCTTTAGTTACTAACGGAACATCATTGATACTTGGCAACATGTTGCAGACACTTACAAGGTTTGTATAAACGTGAAAATCTAGACCCCAAAGAGCATACTTTAAGAACTAAGACCTAATAAGCGTATTTTACGTTTATATTTTTATCTTTTAAGCCCTACGATTTTTTCTAAATCTGTTTTTTAAACAAATATAAACAAATTCAAAACAACGTATGTAAAAATCTACAGTTCTCTATGTACGCGCTTTATATGAAAACCAGCTAATGGCCAAACGTTCGCGTAGCGGAAACTTGAATTTCTCCGAAGTTTATGCATGCACTAGTTTTATTCATACATACACAACTACACACAAATACACACTAATTTTTGGACACATCTCTTTTCTTCTAAAG
The DNA here is from genome assembly GCA_949316375.1 of Mythimna vitellina. Classification (NCBI taxonomy): domain Eukaryota; kingdom Metazoa; phylum Arthropoda; class Insecta; order Lepidoptera; family Noctuidae; genus Mythimna; species Mythimna vitellina. The sequence goes on along the minus strand of OX438699.1, from coordinate 1,610,223 downwards.
TCTATGGATTAAAAAAAGTTCCGCCAGGACAACGTTCGCCCAGCGGAATCAGTTTTTGGTGAATTTCTCCACAATGGTTGCGTGCACAAATTTTTTTTTTACCATACACAATTATACGACGTCATACACTAAATATCTGCATAATTAAAATCTTTAAATTCAACAACATTCCGCTGCGCGTACGCACACCATCAAAAAAGAAGATTCTCAATTCGGTTGTGTTTATTAGAGTTCCGTACCCAAAGGAGAAAAACGGAACCCGTTGTTATTGTTATCACTCCACTGTCCCTCTGTCTGTCACTAGGGTGTATGCAATGAATCGTGATAGCTCGACAGTTGAAATTTTCACAGATGATGTATATCTGTTGCCGCTATAACAATAAACCAACTAAAAACAGAATAAAATATTTTTTTTAACTGGAGCTCCCTTACAATAAACGTGATTTTTTGCCCTCTTTTTGCTATGCCCGAAGTGTTCCGCCTTCGTTCGCGACTCCGACTCACAATTGGCCGCTTGTTTTTGTGTTTGTTACCTGAGATTTCGGTCATTTATGAACCAATTTGGAAAATTCTCTTTTTACTTAAGGATAAACAATATACTTCAACATCGGTATTAAATAACGTAAAAACAAAGTCTCTCACAAAAGTGAAAAAAGTTACTTAACACTTTTCAGAATTCTTTACATGATTGTATTTTTTGGAAAAAAAAAATATGTTATGTTACTTAACATCTAATATGATTATATAATTTTAGAGCAAATTGGGGCCATGACTATTTTGAATAGGTCGTCAAGTTAATTAGTCCATTATCCTTCTAACAATTAAAATAACAGTAACAATATAATTGTCTAATTTGCGAAACTTCCTAACAAAAGTTTTCACTCTCTACGCGGTATTTAGGTTGTCCTTTCTACAAATGTGGGCCAGGGTCAGCAATGATATTGTATTTCTATAAGACTTGCGTTATATAACTTAAATAACATTCGATTATGTTAATTAGATACCGATGCCGAGATGTTTTACGTCAATGATTATTATTATAGAGTGGTTTTATAAGATAGTGGACATAAAATTTAGTAATATAAAGGAAAGAAGGAAGAGATTTTGTATTTTTAGTTCTTTTTTTGTTCGTCGGGAGGTAGAGCCTGTATATCAGGTGTAAATACTACTCGCCACAAGTACTAGCTAGTACTGCCCCCCTAGCCAAGTTACAATCGTTTCGTTCGCGCCGAACGCCTCGAATAGGCCACGCCACCGATTCCTTTGTTCTGACCACGTGACTGAGCGTTGAGATGACGTCAGATTAAAAGAATCGGAGGCGTGGCCTACTCGAGGCGTTCGGCGTGAACGATACGATTGTAACTTGGCTAGGAGGGCTGGTGGTACTAGCTTACTAGCTACTGCCACCGGCTTCGTCTACGTGAAAGTAGATATACCTATATAATTATTACCTATGTCACTCAATGTTATATTAGCATTCTACCGGTGAAAGATTTTTTTAAATAAGCTGAGTATATTCGTTAGAAACAAAAATACAAATCAGGAAAGATTTATCTTTATAAATAATATTAGTATAGATATATAATAAAAATACTACAAATAATAATATTAAAAAAAAACCTTTGTTCTCTTCCATTTGATTTTGTTCTTTTCGTTTCATTTTAGTTCATAAATCATTTAATAAATAAACACGTTTATAAATACATGCAGCCGAGAACTAATATTGAAAATAATATGGCTAAACTATAAAAGAAATGACTATCTAGATTACATACTGCGGCCTACATGCCAAATGATAATGACAATGACAGCTGTGCGGTACGAGTCCCATTTAGGCACCACACCTTGAATGTTATAATAATATGAGTCAAAGAATAAACCGAATGTTTGAGGACCTTTGCATTAATTCTGGTGAAAATACAACTCTTGTTACCGTAGTTGTAATAGTTGCTGTGGTTTTAAATTTATTCTTATTATTTGACATGACCTCCTCCAATCGACACTGGGTCCACGCGTGGTGAAAAAGAGGAGGCCTGTGTCCCAGCAATGGGAATATTATAAGACTGATTATCATCATCATCATCATCATCATCATCATCCTGCCCTTGCCCCGTGTTACCTGGGATCGGCGCAACAAGTCTTTTTCTTCCATTCTGCCCTGTCACTCGTCATGCTATCACTAACTTCCTTTTCTTTCATATCACTCTTCACACAATCCATCCATCTTTTCTTTGGTCTCCCTCTCCCTCTCCATCCATCCACATGTAAACTCATAACTCTTTTAGTAACATGCGTTTCATCCCTCCTCACATGACCATACCAAGACAAACGATTCCCTTTCAACTTTTCAGTCACTGGCGCCACTTTCAAACTTCCCATAATATATTCATTTCTCACTTTATCCATTCTCGTCACACCACACATCCATCTTAACATTCTCATCTCCGGTACGTGCAATCTTTTTTCAATTAAGTATTATAGAATTTAAGATTATTTTTGATTTTTGTTATTTTTTTATCGTAAGACTGCTTTATTCTTATTCTTTGGAAAAATTTGTTACAGATTAATCTAGATTTTCTACTACATTTTTCACGAACACGCCAGATACCACGTCAAACTAATACTTCAAACGTAATTGGCAAACTTTCGTCTTCTAACTTAGTACTTAATAATAGTAACACACATTTTAACGACAGTGAAACCGTAGCCGCAATGCATAGCAAGAACAACAACCTCGAGATTAAAGATTAACTCATTGTTTAATTGTATTATTAGCCTCTTGTACTCGTTGAGAAAAATGTAGAAATAAAATTGTTTTATAATAATAGTAAAAGTATCTGATTATGATGTTATTATTTTGTGCTTATAACGGATATAGTGTTTTTAGGTTTTCCCATCTGGAATTTCTCAGTAACAGCTGGTAGTCTGGATTCGTGCCTGGTTAAAAGATAGTGAGGTCCCCTCCCCTTACCAAATAAGACATACCTACATAGTCATATCAGGCTAAATGTGGACTATAATTATATTTCTGCTCTTCATAAAAATATTTTTATGAAGTTTCAGGATTTCAGTGTTTTTTATTGTTTCAGACAATTTTACTATAACTATAATATTTCTGCCAATCTGCACAGCTGATAGACTTATGTCCCATATTATTAAATTATTTATAATAAATTTATTTTTATTACTCATAAATTACAAAATATACACAATTATAACTATACTTTAGATAATTACCAATCATATTTTTATTAATTACATTTAGAAGAAATATAGTGGTTTTATAAATTCAAAAGTGCCTTTTTTAAAGTGTAATTTAAATAAATTATTTGACTTTTAACAAACTAAGGGAACTCTGATACACAATGCTTCTATGCTAATAAATTAAGCCAGCATAGTAATGACTTCGTTCTGTTACTCCATTTGTGAACGGTATCTAAGAACGGTTCAAAGTGCTGTGGCTGCATATCATTGTGCTACAAAGTTATACTTTTGGTAAAAATGTTATAACATATTACGATTAAAGGTTTCAGGTTTGTTTAACTCACTTTCTTCTTAATTACTGTTATTATCAAATGCAGCATGGATTACTCCTATTTTTAACCGACTTCTAAAAAAGGAGGAGGTTCTCAATTCGGATGTTTGTATTTTTTTTTTATGTTTGTTCGCGCATGACTTCGTCGCTTGCCAACCAATTTGAAAAATTCTTTTTTTGTTGGAAAGGGTATATTTTCCAAATGGTCCCATAATCACCAAGTCGGGATCTGATGATGGAATCTTGGTGAAATCGAGAGAACTCCTCAAATATTATAGCCAACTGTATTGTGATTTTGGTATTTTTATCGAGAACTTAAGTATTTACAGTCAAAAAGTAACATTTGATGAAGTGGAACTGATGAAGAAGACCAGAAATGGTCAACGAAACTTCATACTCGCATAGATATCACTATGGAGATAGTTAAGCGACTATGATAATACAAATAAATTAATGGCTCTGAATAGTGTTGAAAATGGTATCATCAAAGTGATCTGATGATGATGATGGAGCCGGAAAGTAGACACTGGAACTCCGTAATAAATCAATGTAGCCTAGCCATGTTTGGACTTATCAGAATTGTAATGAGATGCACTTTGGATATAAGGTACTATCGAAGTGATCTGATGATGGAGCCGGAAGGACAGAGGAACTTCATAATAAAACAATGTAACCTAGCAGTGTTTGGGTTCATTGGAATTATCATGAGAAATGGGCACTCTGTTTATAAGTGTATCGCAACTAAAAAGTGTGAAATAAAAAACTTTTTACAAAAAAATATAACCTACTTAACTAAAAAAAAACCTCTAAAAAATTAGAAGGATCAAAATAACTTTTATTTCGGAAGTCGGTGTTAAATAAGATACAAATAATACCGAGAAACACCGACTTCCGAAATTAAAGTTATTTTGATCCTTTTAGAGGTTTTTTTTAGTTAAGTCGGTTATATTTTTTTGTAAAAAGTTTTTTATTATAAAAAAGAAAGAAAGAAAAGAGTGTGCCGGCTAACGAGAGTCAATCAAGCTCTTTCTTCATTTTTTCAACTGTTTACAGTCGGTTTTCATCCTAACTTAATGTAGTTGAGTATTTCATATGGAGCGTCTGCATATCTGACCTCATTCTTGAACCTTACTGGGTTGTCGACGGTATACGATACCCCATTGTCAAAACCGGTTGTTAGATATACGGCTGGCAAATGATAGCTGAAAAACAGCGGGCACAACGTCCAACACTTATCCAAGATCTTCTTCAGATACAACCGTGCCAAATTCTCATAATTCTTCATCATCCTGGTCACCATTTCAAAACCTGCCTGCCCTTCCTGCTAACATACATACAATAGATTTTTTCCATGACTATTCCACGACATTAAACATAATAATTTAATTACTGGTTACATAATCAAGTTAAAAACAAACTTCCCAACAATTTCCTCAACAAATATAAAATAAATAAAGTTGTAATTGGCAAGGAGACTGCTAGTAGATCGTCGGCAACACGATTAAGTCACAGAAAAGCAAGTTCAGCTGCAAAGGTAAATCTAATTTCGAGTTGATTGCAAAAATGAAGCCAGCGCAGCTTACGGCTCCACGGAGATTGTTAATGAACTATTGATCGCTGTGAAATGAGTTTACTTGTTTACTTGCTTCTTTTAATTGTGTTATTGTTATAAAAATCAGCTGAACATAACTGTAATAGGAGTAAGTTTCTAGACGGTAGTGTTTAAGGCGACCGAATTTTGAACTAGTGCCTCCATTCTTATTCTTCTTTAAAAGATCAATCATACATCCAATCTATAAAAATGGGGACAGATACCGTGTCACTAATTATAGGCCTATAGCCGTCCTACCTGCCCTGTCAAAAGTTCTTGAGAAGTTAATAAATAATAAGCTTGTTGATTACCTCGAAAAGTATAGTCTGTTATCTCCAACACAATACGGTTTTCGGTCTGGAAAATCTACGTCGGACGCAGTACACGATTCAACTGACTATATTGTTACTAATTTGGATAAGGCGCCGGTGGGCAATCTAAATACTTTGGCCATATATATCGACGGGGAAGTAACTCCATCGAACGCCTTGTTATACAAGGAAACGTGGACGGGACGAGACCGCTTGGCAGATCATCGAGGCGATGGACAGACCAGATCAAAGCGACTGTTGGCGGCACATTAACGAGTGCACCCGGATGGCTGCCAGGAAAAAGTGGTGGGAAGTACTGCGGTATGCCCTGACAGCTTCCGGAGAGCTACCCTTATGACAACCACGACCACTCTAGCAAGAGTGTACAATAATGACCAAGATTTGAAGGAGAAGGATTTCTTATTCATAGCGTTTATAATGCCTGACTGGTTGTCCATAAAATTATATAATAGTAATATATAATAAATGTAATATTTTAATAGCATTTATGTAAGTTTAATCTAGATTATGATCTGAATAGTTTAGACCCAATCAATATAGTAGCTACTATTGGATTTTGCGCATCTGAGTGAGTGAACAGTTAGAGCAGTGGTGGCCGAGAGAGAGCAGTGGTGGCCGAGTGGTAACGGCCCAGACTTACGAGTTGTCGCGGGTTCAAACCCAGCCAGGCGCATAACTTTGTGTAATTTATTTCATCATCACCGCTCTCAAAACGATGAAGGAAAACACCGTGAGGAAACCGGCATGTCCTAGAACCAACAATTCGAAGACATGTGACATTCACCAATCCGCACAGGGCCCGCGTGATCGATTACGGCCCATTCCGTCTCCTAGAAAGAGGAGGTCTGAGTCCTAGCAGTGAGTACATTAAAAAAAGGCTGATTATGTATTATGCTAAGAACGTGTGTGAATAATAGTTTCGTAAATGTAAAGACAGAAAGAAGATTGTATTTGCTCAGTCTTCAATATTCTGGAATATTTATCAGCAACGAAGAACGAACTGGTAAATAAGAGGTACAGAATTAGATAACAGGTTAATAAAAGAGGTGCACAATTTGTAACCGTCGTGCTGTGTCTGTCCCGAATTATCGTATTCATAATATTTCGAGACGGATGCTTCGGGGATCGGAGTACTCGGCGAATAAATCTAAAAAACCTCTGTGCGTTTCTATTCTATTTACAAAAGACGTCACTACCTACTGGATGCTATTATATACCGGTAGGTATTATTGCAATGCAATTATCAGAAGTTACAACTAGGTTCGTTTTGAGCCTTATACCCTGACACCTTCTCACATGAAATCTAATGACTGTGTCGGCAAAAGCTGTTACCGTATCTGAATATTGAGCTAAACAAACCATATAACTTTAGTGAGGATGAATAGATATATTTGTGTTATTTTTGATATATTTGTCATGGATACGCTAAGAAGGAGACCACAAAAGGTTTTTTTCTTTTAATTTAGATTTTTGTTTACATTTATTTATTCTTCTCTGCATCACCCAAAGGTTGACTGGTAGAAAATGCCTAAGGGATTAAGTCCACCTCTGTACCTTTATGTGCATGAAGTATGTAATAAACAAATAAATTTAGTATGTGTATTTTTTCCTTTTATAATATTATATTTGTAACCATTTATATTGCAATGCCTTAACAGCCAACTTAGTTTTAAGAACCTAGCAGTCCTAGCATCTATTGTTAACATCTCCAAACCCTACACTTCGTTCGCAATAAAGAATTTGAATTTTTTGTTCCTTCTTTGGTCCTTTCACCCGAGTGAAAGAAAATTCAAACTCAAAACAAACAATTACCAGTATTACCAAAGAGTTAACTTGAAAATTGTCTACAAAACAACAAACCATCAATTCCCCTGATACAACTCTATCTTTCAAACCAGCCAACCGGACCAACATAGTGAGCTTCCCAACTCGGACTACGGTATCAGTTCGATCAGTTGATCTGTGCTCTATAGACTCCCGGGGGATGTTACAAAGTTCCCACAAGTCGCCGCTGCCCATGTAAATAGGTATAGTGGTCGGCTAGCCAGGATCATAGCAGGGATCGTGCCAGATTATTGGTTCTATTTAGTTGATGCTGTAGAAGTCCTCTTTCATTGGTAGGTACCTCTTTATTTTTAAAAGTAATGGCACATTATAAATAAGGCATAAACACTAATTCTAGCTTTAAAATGAAAAATATATTAAAAAAACCAAGCTAAATATGAATAATTACAACTATCAATAAATGAGATGTTAACAAAATGAATTTAAGGTAGTCGAAGTCTAAATAATTTAAAAAATATTGCAAAAGCAATGTATTAAAAATATGTATATACGAGTATTTTAAAACAAAGATGGAGCAGAAGAAGTCATTGCCAAACAAGCATGTCTTCGACATAGTCTTTAACCTTATAATACACTGTTTTGTATTATGATTTTGTGTCTTATTCTTTTATATCATACTAGTTGCTGTCTGTGGCTTCATGTCTGTTTGTAGAACATATTTAGCCTATGTCACTCAGTGATAAAGTAGCATTTTGCTGATCATTTCAGCCGAAAGACGTCCACTGTCGGACATAGATCTCCCCGAAGCATCGCCACAATGACCGGTCTTGTGCGTCTCACATGCATTGGATTCCAGCGACCCTGACCAAGTCATCGGTCCACCTTGTGGGAGGCCTTGAGTTTATTCATTACTAACAAAAGTACTCATCTTTCTTCTATAGATATACATAGACTAGCGGCCCACCCCAGCGTTGCGCAGGTGTTAAAAATCTTTGAAATAGTTTTCTATACTGTAGTATGCGTGTATTATTAACCTAAGCCATCCTTATCCTCTGTCTATGGGTAAATTCTGCATGAAAATCCGTCCAACTGTTTTTGAGTTTATCGTGTTTACACGGAGAGACACACGCGGTAGGCGACTTTGTTAATGTATAAGGACTATTACATTATGCAGCAGCAGTAATTAATCTTTTAATGGCATTTTAGCCCAGACTCTACTTAAATTGAAACAGTTTATATCTGCCCCTATGCTCCGTAAGTGCAATTCATGATATGTCAATCTGCATCGAATTAATGAAATTGAAACAGCAAACCATATCTATTAGTGATATTATTACATATATCTTACCTATTTCTCTGATTGCCCATAACTACATTCGCTTCTAATGTATCTGAAGTGTAGTTAGTTAGTTTAGAAGTGCAGTTCAGTTACTTCAGCTCTGATTCCCGGCTAATTAATTAAACTGATGCGATCGTGAACAAATAAACGGAATAATTAAACAAAGTTTAGGAGCTCTTGGACAGTTTTTAGTCATACATTTGTAAGTCCTTTAAGTGCCTAACCTTCCTATAAACAGATGCAGAATTTGAAAGCCCAAAGTGTGTGTATTTGTTTATTTGTTATTTCGTAGACCAGGACCCGGAATAACACATAAGATGCTTTTTATCACGGAAGTATGTTCCTGAGGGTCATTTTCTACTATCGACAACAGCTAGTAATTTATAATGTCCCCAACATCATCCATATATTTTTTTTTAAATTGGTATAAACCAGTGCTTGACTGCGATCCCACCTGATGGTAGGCGGAGATGCAATCATTGATGGTCAGCACTAGTTTATTAAGAGCGTATTCACTCTAGCCTTGAAGACACCTAAACTATAGTTGGACGGGAAGACCGCAGCAGGCAAATTGTTCCAGTCCTTCGATGTACGCGGTATAAACGACGAAGCGAAACGCTTGTCGGTAACTGACTGACTGACATCAACGCACAGCCGAAACTACTGGAACTAGGAACCTGTTATTTTTCACTTGGTTTCCTCTTATAATAATAATAAAATTTATTTCAGAATGACTTTCATATATATTGTCAATAACAATGTTCTTACCCTAGTGTTAGTAAAGCATAATAAATTAATAATAATAATGACAGTATATTAGGCGCTTGCTCTCGCGTGCAGGCCGGTCAAATATGCCATCAGTACAGAGAGTCTTATGACGTAGACGAGCAATAAGAGAGAATTTTCCAAAATTCACCTCCTAAATGGATGAAACGGGGGTCCAAAGTTTGTATGGAGAAACAGACTTTTATACGAGTGAAACCGCTGGCAGAAGCTACTTTAATAATAAAGTCACAAAAGAAAGTGATCAGCCATATGTTTACCTTATGGCCTTAAGGAAAACCCCCACCCAAGATATATATTAAAAACCGATACAATATATTAAACGTTAAATCGCATCTCCAAACATTCCTTACCACTCGATTCACGACATCAAGAATAATAATAATAATAATGTATAAAAGTCCTTCTTACTAAAGGTGCAGCTGCATTAACTTTGGCAGACGGTATTTTTGAGCGATTGGCTACTGCGCTGTGTGTCGCGGGTTTTTTTTTTTTTTTTATTCAGTGGACAAATCATCTTATGACATCCCCGCTCTTGGGCGGAACGGGAGATAGTGTCAGACTTTTACTGACTAAAAACCCACTCCTGTTCCTTCGTTGCCTTCGTCCCAGGGCCCCGGGTTTCACGGGTTCGATTCCCGCAGGAAAAAATATTTGTATGGCCTACTGATAGCTGTTACGGGTATCTTGTGGATGTGAATTTACATGTTTGTAATCACACCTACAATACAGGAGTAATCCGTAGAGTGAGGCAACAATTTTTTAAATAATAAAAAAAAATTGAGTCCGCATTATTATAAAATATAGATAAACAAAATTTTATAATCAGAGCAGTTTACCGTTCTAACATGCGACGATTCATAAAATATTTTTTGGCTGCTTTGATTTCATATTTTATGTGGAGAATATTTTACTAAAAGCAATATTTAAGGGAACTGCAGCTAATTTCTCTTTCCTTGTAGTTAAAATTAAGCATGGAAAATGAAGCATCTGACTTACGTTGAAAATTAAAAATACTTAAGTAGGCCGTGGTTTCACGTGGCCCTAGGTGGACCACGTTCTTATATAGATCCCATTCAGCTTACAAAACTGTTAAATAAATTTCAAATTGACGCTCGAAGATACGATTAATCGTACTTATCGAATCACGCTTCGCGATTCCAATAATGCGACCCCGCCTTAACATTTACAACATTATTTATTTGACGTTTACAATACTTTTCTCGGCAAAATTCATATTTATGGGCAGGTATGTCCTTGTTGGACAACCCCAAAACCTCGATACGTGCCAGTTTCTGTTTTTTATTTCTGTTTGTGTCACTTTGAAGACGAGTTGGGAATACTAATGTTGGGTGGGGATCGGGTCGAGTCCGTATCAGTGGCGCGCTGAATTATGGCGATAGGATTTGTTGTTAACTTCGTGATTTATTGGCAACAACACTCTGCCCTTCTGATAGTTAATATGGAATAAACAAATTAAGGATTCTCTAAAGAATTTCATCTGATGAAGTTGACCAATAAACTAAAAATGTCCCGATAAGTTTTATCACTTTGTTGATTAGAGCTTTTTTGTGATGGTAGAAATCATCTACTCCGCTCTGGGTGGAGCGAGAGGGAAGTGTTACAATCCTAGGTGGGATTTAGTCAGTAAAAGTCTGACAATTTGACACTGTTTTAGCAGTCACTCTTTACGTTCCAGGACCTCTGTGACTCTTTTGGACAATTTATTTACTCAAACTTCATGCAACACAAAAGTGCAAGAGGTCTGGCAGACACTTACCAGTTCTTGGTGTATCCAAATTAATTATGTAAGTAATTGACAAATATAATATACGTAATAATCCTCACTAAAGTTAAGTAAATGGATTGAGAGCCTAACATTCTTTTTTTTTATATCTCCGACGAACTATCTACATGTAATTCCGCTAACTTTAACATAATAACACAGCTGTGGTCTTTAACCATTTACCGGTTGATTACTCGTCGCTTTGCGCAGTGCATGGGCACTTAACTTTATTAACTAGTCTCGGATAATACGAGAAAACCTGCGTGAAAATAATCGTATTGGCAGTTAATTTATAATCAGCAAATGGAAAATATATATGGAAGGACTTTTTTTTTAAATGATATAAACCAGTGCTTGACTGCGATCCTACCTGATGGTAAGCGGAGATGCAATCATTGATGGTCAGGCGCACTAGTTTATTAAGAGCCTATTCACTCTTGCCTTGAAGACACCTAAATTATAGTTGGACGGGAAGACCGCAGCAGGCAAATTGTTCCAGTCCTTCGATGTACGCGGTATAAACGACGAAGCGAAACGCTTAGTCCGGACTAATTGCACTTAATCCATACGTCTTTAGTTCCTACTCATTGCCGTGGGGAAAAAGACGTGAGGTAATGTACCTACGTATATTTTCAAATTTGCTTAAGGGTACAAGATCTTCAACCCAGACAGCAATCCATAAATGGTGTCAGTTGAGACCAGACCAGCTAGACGTAAAACTGGCTAGATAAAGTTATGTTGCATGAAATAGATAATTTAAAAGATTTATCTAAGTTCTGATAGCAGATAGGGAAATAGCCAAAAAAGCGTGGTAGACCCGTTCTGACTTGGGTGTCTGTGATTAGCAATGACATAAAAAGAAAGCCCAAGTGAATGACTCGACGACCCAGAACCGAAATGTCTGGCGAAAAATGACGAGGAGAGCCGACCCCAATTGAAATGGGATAAGGCTAGGCAAAGAGAGAGAGCAGATAGGGAAATGATGGCTGAATCATCAATCAATCAATCGATTAGTTGAAGAGTAGACACAACTAGAAATCTAAACAAATTTATTAATTTGGCTTCTACCACTCAGTTGTCAACGTTCGATCCAACCCGCTCATTTCTGTCTATGTGATGACCTAAGCTGGGTCCGTTCTCGACAAGACGTGCCCACCCGCTTATTTTTAATTTAGTTTTTTTTTTCTTGGCTGAAGGGCTTTAATTTTACTTAGGTCGTAACATGCAAGTCCGTTAAGCAGACAACAACCTCTTATGAAGGTAGACTTGTGAGAAAACACTCATAAAAATTAAAAAGCTTTTTAATTCACAAACATTAAAGGCAGCACACACTTAAGTAGTTATTAATTAAATACAATATAAAACCAAGCACTAAATCCACTTATCTAAATAGTATATTATTACTGCTCGCCAAGAGTGAGTGCCACAAACGCAACTCATTGAAATTGATTTGAAAACTTTGAAAGTGCCTTGCATTGAAATTATCTGGCGAAACTATCTCAATCCGATTCTGTTTTTTTTTTTTTGTAATTTAACTTTCATGACCATGTTGTTCTTGGAATAAATAAAAGAAAACTTGTGAGAGTGTATAGGATTAACTACTTTTTGCCTAGCAGTAAACCTGTAGTTTTTTATGGCTTATTCAATATTTTTAGTGTCAAATTAGATATAAGAACTGTATGCCTTTACATTTACCGACGTTTATGAAATAATCTAATCAAGTGTCATTATTAGATACTATGGATGTTTCACAAAATAACCACGATTTTTTTTTTTGTTGGAAAATAATTATTTATTTTTTCTCAACAAGAATAAATGGCAGACTTAAACTGACCAAAATCCACCAGTATTCCTCTAGTTGCCTTTTTCGTTCCAGTGGGATAGACAAGTTACTTTTCTGTTAGAGTTCCCGTCAAACGAAAGTACAATAAAACTTTTTACAAAAAAATAATAATAACCGACTTCACTAAAAAAAAAACCAAAGTATCAAAATAACTTTAATTTTGGAGGTCGGTGTAACTCGGTATTGTTTGTTTCTAACTAACAGCGACTTCCGAAATCAGTTTTTTTTTTTTTTTAAAGATTTTTGTATCACTCTTTTTAGTTGCGATACACTTATAAACAGAGTGCCTATTTCTCAAGACAATTCCAATTAACCCAAACACTGCTAGGTTACATTGTTTTATTATGAAGTTCCTGTGTTTACCTTCCACCTTCTGGCTCCATCATCAGATCATATCGATAGTACCTTATAGCCAAAGTGCATCTCATGACAATTCTAATAAGTTACATTGATTCATTACGGAGTTCCAGTGCCTGCCTTCCAGCTCCATCATTATAATCAGATCACTTCAATGATACCATTTTCAACGTATCTATACTTACAGAACCACTCATTTATTTGCATTGTCATAGTCGCTTAACTCTCTTCATTGTGATAATATCTATGTGAGTATGAAGTTCCGTTGACCATTTCTGGTCTTCTTCATCAGTTCAACTTCATCAAATGTTATTTTTTGACTATAAATGCTTAAGTTCTCGATGAAAACACCAAAATCACTATATGGTTGCCTATAATATTTGAGGAGTTCCCTCGATTCCTCATAACTCAAACCATCAGAACTGGATTCTGAAAAAATGGGACCTATCGGAAGGCATATCCTCTAAAAGGAAAAAAAATTCGGTCCATAAACGACGGAGTTCTGAGGTAACGAACATAAAAAAAATACAACCGAATTGATAACCTCCTCCTTTTTTTAAAGTCGGTTAAAAATGTATGAAAATGTATTGGCGAAAACGCTAAGAAAAAAAAATCATTTATCTAAGACTGTAAGACTGCAATGACATTTTCGAACAACAATTCTGCATCCTTGGCAAAATAAACACGTAATATTTAACTTGGTCTAACTCAATAAATAAGCCTCCTGCATTTCCTCAAGCTTTGCATACTTAGATAGCTACCTTATACCAAAGTTAGGCACTTATGTGTATTCACAACAAGATTCCCACTTAATTTTGCACCTGTGCCAAGCAATGCTCATTCTACAGATTCTACATTAGCAATTGGTAAGTTTTCCGATATTAGCATATCGCAGCACATCGCATACATATTCAAGTCATCGTTAAGTACATTGTTAACCTGTAAAGTCCGTAAAGGAAGTCTGTAAACAAGTTTGCGAGCTGCAAGGCGTCATAACAAATTATCGACTGACTGGCTACTTAAACGTAACTTGTTTTCGAAGAAATTTCCATGACTTTATAAGAAATTGAATTTAGCCGACGCGTATTTTTATGGAAAACTAACTTCTGTCAGTGGCTTCGCCCGCGTGCTAGTAGGAAATATACATGCTTATGTCACTCAGTGATAAAGTAGCATTGTACTACAGTAGATTCTGAGTTAATTCAATACAAAAAAAAAACTCTTCATAATATAGTAAAAGAAAGAAAAATATTTTATTTGGAACACGGACACAAATACACACAATGTAGAAACAACATGTTAACACTTAAGATTAAAAAAACTCACGCCTGCACCAAATAGGTCCAGTTCAGCAAAAATGCCAGACAACTTCGTGGTAGCTGCCTGACGCTGGTTTTCAACTGAACCTTATTAAGAGTGTACGGTAGAAAAGTTAGATTGCTTATTTAGTTGTATCCACAATATTCTTGTATTGATAAGAGACTACTAGTGAAAAAATAAATTACGTAAAATGATATAGTCTTCTAATAAAGTATATCTAGCTGTATGTATGTACCTATCTATACTTATAATAAATCTGCAGAAGTGAAAGTTCTGTACATTGAAAGTATCAAAAAAATAAATGGCTGTATATTGAAAATATCAAAAAAAAACACCCCCTGGTGTTACTAGACCGACACTGAACCCAAAAACGTGAGTAAGAAAATGTTTGTCGGTTGTCTGTCTGTTTGTGTATAATATTTTATCTTAAGATACAATATCGCTCGTAATACAATTCAATGGACTATCACACACGACGAAGATAATAAATAATTTTTCATATTTTCGTATCTCAAAAAACCTAATAAAACCATTTTCGACTTCTACGCGGATGAAGTCGCGGGCAAAAGCTAGTAGGTAATAAAATATGAATATTGAATGTTTTTTAGTTTCCACCATACTAGTTTAATATCAAATCCTTTGTTAGAGTAAGGGTAAAACCAGGTGGATCTGATAAATTGGTTTTACTCTTTCTTTTCCGATATAACCCGAAGAATCGCCACACTTTTGTAGATCGGCTGGAAGTTTCTGGAGTGGCAACCGCGTACCAAAAGACGCAGCGTTGGAAGGCCTCCCACAAGGTGGACCGAGGGCCGCGGGAATCCGATAGATGCGAGACACACGAGACGGCCGTTCGTTGTGGCGACGCTGAGGAAACCCATGTCCAACAGTGGACGTCTATCGGTTGGAATGATGATGATGATGGTTCTTTTCAAGTGAAGCCTATGTTTTTACTATTTACCTACATATATAAGGTGTTAAAAAATTAACTTTAAGAATTTCGAGGGGACACAACTTTTACTATAGGACCAAACCTGAAATAAGAAAAAAAAACAGCTGCTCCATACATTTTGACGAGTTAAGCGAACATAAATGTAGGGAACAGCTGATTTTTTTTCGCGATTTCAGGTTTGGTCGCATAGTAAAAGTTTTTCACAATGAGGAGTACAAGGTCCCCTCGAAATTCTTAAAGTTAATTTTTTAACACCTTTTATATTGCCAATTCTATGTTTTGGTATCTATAAAATTTCTGTAAAGCTCTCATGACCAACCTAGATTATTACAGAAATAATACTTCTAATTGCACAATTAACGTAAATATCGACGTGTAATAATAAATAAATCTTCAAAAAAAAAAAAAAACACGCGGCATGCAGATAAAAACCACCCAAAACTCGGAGCTATTTAACCACTTTCTCCACCAAAAGGAAGATGAGCACTTTATATTTTCCATTAACCTTGTCCCGCCGAGTGGTCGGCCATCACAGTGACCCTTTGGCACAGTAACAACGACATGGACACTTCGTCGGTAAATTATAGCCTTTTAAATTCCAGCCTCGCGAATTCGGGACAAAAGAAAAAAAAAAGTGTCGTCTTTGGTTGGATAGTTATGTGGCGTATGGAATGGGTCGTTATGGTGCTCGGTAATGAGGTGAGTTATGTGCGTAGGTTAGCACTAGGGCTTTTAAGGTGTAGTTTTAGGTCTTACGATAATGTTTGAGTTCTACTTATTTGTCTACTTTTAATACTGATTTGACTGGCCTGATGGTCTAGTGGTTAGTGACCCTGACTGCTATGCCGGACGTCGTGGATTCGATTCTCACCCAGGACAAATGTTTGTGTGATGAGCACGATCATTTGTTCTGTCTGGATGTAATTTATCTATAATATGAATGTATTTAGAAATATATAAGTATGTTTATCAGTTGTCTAGTACTCATAACACAAGCTCTGCTTAGATTGAGACTAGACGGCGTTGTGTGATAGTTGAGGAATATAAAAAAAAAATACGAAAGCAGGAAAATTGTTTTTTCGTTTGTGTTTCTTAGCATCATAACGCTTAGGTATAAATAATTAACAGTTACTTCAGTTAGTTTCAGCCCTAAGATGTTTAAAAATACCTCTAACAATGTACCTACTTAACTATTTTTCTGAAGACAAATATTTTCCATTGAGGATTTGAAGCAACTTGAAGGAATCTGAAGATTTATTCTATGGTAGAAAATTTTCATGGAAAATGAAGTTCGTAAATCGATAGCATCCTGTTTTTTAATAATAGATCGGTGGCTATCATATCATAGACCACGCCTTGAGTTTGTTTTGTAGAAAATTTGTTTACATTTTTTTTTTAAAGTAATGCTGATTACATGTAATCTAACTTACCAAAAAATCCTCTGCCTTGTTCCTTGGGTGTCGAGTTTTTTTCCGCACTTTGTAAATGGTTCCACGCATGTTGCACTCCACTGGTCCTTCTAAACTTATCAGTAGTACTCCTACAATCAGTATTCCGAACCAAAACTAATATCACTATACATATCACTTTGTAACAATCCGATTGCGAGCACATTTTAATCGTTTCATAATTGTAAACGAACAAATCTTTGGTAGAAATAAGAACAATTATAAATAAATATTTATTTCCTTAAATAATTTTCACTTTTACTTTTGTTAAATATTTTTTCCATTTCGCGCGTAATTTTCGCACCAGCCATTTTCGCGGTACGCGCGGCGCATGCGCTGTGTCGACGGTCGCACTGCGATTGGATACGGGCACGTTCAAAATTACAGAAAAGCGTCTCGCGGTGATAGTCATCTTTTTATTTTTTTTACGGCCTTGGACTTAGGAAAGGTTATGGTCGACTCGAAATATGATTAGGAATGTGCTCAAATTACATTACGGAAGCATTAATTTCTTATCTTATGAGATTATGTTTCCGTTTGTGACTACTTCTCACATTAACGAAAGTTTCCTTAGTTAGTAATATTTCAACAAGTGTTTGAATGAGGTTCTTGATTTTATTTTATGCATTTTAAGCCCGCTCATCTTCTCATACCTGCAACAATAATATATTAGGAATGTCCCGCAACTTTGCCATCGCAAAACCTGCTTGTCCCGTTTCGTAAGTCCCCGCAGGCAAATAAATCTCATCAATTAGGTGCCTACCCAGACGTCTACACCATAAAAGGCGTGAATACTGAAAATTCTGCAAATTTACCTACTCGTTTTTCATTTTGATGAACCATCAAGGCGGTGCCAATTTTGAAGCGTTGACGAATCAGTTATTTGTTCTTATGTTAAGCTGAAAATACTTTAATTCATACCGTACTCCATATTATGTTAGTAATCACACCCCTTAAAAACTATGCCGCTGGGATCCAGATCCCGATTTGCGGTCATCGCAGGCGCGGGCTTGCGGAAGGCGAGCAATGGGTAGCTCGCCGTCCGACCGCCCGGACCGAGACCAAGTCCTCGACGGCGCGTAGTGTTCCACGCGCGCCTCAAGGAGATGTTAGCAAACCGTAGGAGCCCAGCAGGGTGAAGTAGTAGACTTCGACCCTGCTGGGCTCCTACGTACTTACCTATCTATCTCCATTAATCACTTACGGTGAAGAAAAACTTCGCAAATTAACCTATTTTCCTGAAACTGCTTAAATTACTATCAGTACAGAGAGAAACCTTTTATTTCGTGAATAATCCTCGCATTTTTTGTAGCTTTGTTATTTTTCACAACTGATTCCCAATATAGGTCCAATATAGGATACAAACGTGATGCGAGCTCCCCCTCGTTGTAAACCGGTGCGACGAGGGCACGAGCCGCCAGCTTCACTTCCTGACTCGATAGTGAGCCAGGGTAATTGGCCTAATTAGCTGCCAAGTATCTTAACAGCTGACTATAATGAGGCACAAACTGGGTACAAATTAGATGCAGGCTATATAATAGATACCTTTTGGACGATAAAATTTAACTATCATTCTTAATTACTTAATGAAATCTCAAGCGAACTCTAATGTCAATTAGAAATTTACTGTATGGCTGAGGGAGACGTCAGCCTTGCAACACTACAATTAATAATGCTAGTTTAAATTATGATTCAATATTAGATTAATCTAATAATAAATCCACAAAAAAGGACTTCTACAAATGTAGGTCTAGGTCCTTTCCTTTATAATGTAGTTAGGAATCAATATTACAATATAATGGATAAGCCTTTACACCTCTGTGTGCACAACAGCGTTGAAGCCAATTTAGAACTTTCATTCACAGAAACACGATACACCTTCACGATGCCTCTACAAATAAAAAAAACAACAAAAAAGTAAAAAAGCCCGCCATTCTGTATCGACGCCGAGGTCCGAAGAGCATATCAGTTTTATTTTTCCTATTGCGTGCAATACGGCCGCACGCTTTCTCTAATTACTTTGGCAACTCGCGTCTACAGGATGCGGACGTTTATATTTGTGGAGCGAAACTATTTGACGTCATTACTAAGATAGGTAGTATGTTACTTGAGCATTAGCATTAATGTGCTACTTTTAGTAATGTATGTACCTAGATGACAAGAATCTGCTTTAACCTTACATATTATTTATTTATTTCTTCGTCATCATTGTGCCGATAGTCGTGAAGGTCAATAGCTTAATAACCAAGAGCCTCGACCAACATCTAAGGAGGCTCTCATTGGGCAGATGGATCAAGGGTTTGATCCAGAAGACAGTACTCCTGGACACGGTGAGTATTGTTCCGAGATTCCTCTCTCAAGAGCACTGACCAAGCGTAGCTTGGACCCTGTTCCCGATGTCTGTAATGATAGAAAACTTTATTAGGACCTGTAATTTTTTTGTGTTAAGTAAAAAAGATGATATCCATCAAGTAGCTGCCACCAGTGTCGATACACCAGTGTTAATCTCGATAAAACGGACACAAATTGTCAGTTATATCGATATATTTCCGGTGTCGAGTTATATTTCCCGTGATAACTGTTCGCAATCCTATCGAATATTATTTTCTGAGACTTGTTGCCATAAACCCGCAACTTCAAGTAGCTTCAAAGAAAGAAGTCTGGGCTGGTTAAATCGGGCGATCTTGCTGGCCGTGCTAAATCGCCAAAAAGGAGATGACGCGACCAGCTCGCAGCTCGTGCTGTGTGTGCGGTTGCACCGTCTTGTTAAAACCACGTCTTCATCAAGCCCCTCTCCTCCAATACCAGCAGTAAGAAGTCGAAGTTTTTCCCTAAAATTTGTTGTAGGGTCGGTCTGTTGATGTTTTTTCGTTCTCAACGACATCAGCAACCACAGCGTCGATATTCTCGGCAGAACGACCAGTCAAGGGGCGGCCACATCCTGCAAGGTCTCTTGTGGTTTTTTCGAGTCGAGCAGCTAATGTTTGCCCAGTTGGCGCGACATGATTAGGAAATCGACGTCAAAATTCCCGCTGCTCTAATAGTAGGTACCAATCGATAGGTCAAAAGAATCGACTCAATTATTCCACGCTCTAGCGTTCCATTGCTTGTCTGTTTATATTCTACAGCTATCTAGTTCACAAATACCAAATATGATTGACGTGTACGACGCCATTTGCAATAATTATAATATCTTCCGATAGAGTGATTAATTTTGCGCCACCTCGTACTTATAAAAACAAAATTCTTAATCTAACTTTAAATAAACATATTTTCTTGCAACCACTTAGTCAGGTTGTCTTTGGACAACCAGTAGTTGTAACCTTTTAGTCAGTAAAAGTCATGGCACTTCCTCACTCCACCCAGAGCGGAACGGGACATTTGACCATTTCCCTCCTCAAAAAAAACCGCGTAACTTGGAGACGCATTGGCTATGAATTCGCAATCATGAAGAACTTCGTTTTCATTTTCTTAAAAGAGAGAGAAATTTACCGAATCTGCTTTTTTTCTGACACCAATTATGTCTGTTTCCAATATTCATCTTGTTACTGCGTAGTACACAAATCTTTTATAAAACCCCACACTGGAAGAAGCCTTACTCCTCTAGGGTTTCATACTCGGATTTTACTATTATCATGCCAATAACAACATTGATATTTTTTACCACGTGAATCAATTTTTTCCTGTGTGTTCCAATTTTCCTACCTTTAATACAAGCTCCGATCCCAAGACTTGTTAGAACACTGCAAGCGCTCGCTGCTTGTTCGCGTCGCAAGCCGGATTATAGCTACATGCCCCTCTCGATAATTTATTCATTCCAACTTGTAAGGGTTTCGACACGACAGGCACAATCTTAGCGATCTCGACGCAACCCTACTCACGTTGTTCAGGGTGGTCTGAAATCAGTTCTATTATATATTTTAGCGCTATTCAGTATTAGTATATAGACATTTTTTGTAAACTAAAGCTTATTTCAGGCTACGTTATAATATAATAGCATATAGCTTATAGGTATAATTCATAATAAGTACTCACAACAATATCGCACACCATAATATTTATTTAATTTAGCCAATAATAATATATAGTACCTATAGCAAAGTTTGCACGTGTGCTAAATTAATAAGTCTATGGTGACCGATATCGTTGTGCTATGAACTTTAAGCTATATGCTTTTATAATTATTATAGCGTATTCTGAAATGAGCTTAAAGCCTGGTAGGTATTCATCGGGCAATATTTGTCGATAAACTGTTTACGGCGTGTTCATCACCATGTTTACCGTAAACACTATTTCTGAAACTTGGCTGTCCACATGATACTGGTCAGTTGTTGCTAGGGTGTCACAGGAGGACGTAGTGATACTCTGAACTGCATGCATAATGATTCATAAGAGTGCTACTAGAAAAAAAAACACGAAGAGGTGTTGGATACGAAACTATCTCCTAGTTCACTAAACCCCGAGCGAACGCCGGCGTTCACTCGGTCATTGTCTTTCTCTTGTCTCTAATTACGCTCCTTTTTACTTATTTCATGACCTTCGTGGATTAGATGGGTCTTTTCAAAATGTTGGTCCAAGCATAGTTTTTTTTTTATTTAACTTATCATTTTAATCTTTATTTGAAGAATCCCAATGTACATGATGCTGTTGATAAAGCTCGAAACCTTCTTTGAGCGTCGAAACCTGATTGTTGGGCCACACTACTTCCATGTTTATTAACTCGCACAACACACGTCCACACCTGTTGACTTTGGCTTATAAACTAGATTGAACTAGATTGATTCAAAGTGGGGAACATAGCAACATGTTTCTTAAACAATGTTTCATCACTTTTGTTTATAAAATGTTTACAGAGATGATGAATACAGCTTTAAACTAAAATTCTACTGTTTAAGAATTATCCTTCAAGGACTATCATCAACTCATCATGATTGCGCAAAAATTCTACAGCTTTTCCTTGTGAACATAAGTTTGTTCGATAAAACTGTACTAGCTGTTTTTAAAGTAGAGATGGCCCGAAGTTACAAACTATTTTAGTTTTTAAGATAAGGGGAGTAAGACTAGATATTGCAAACTTGCGAGCGTAGAAATTTCATGGCTGAATGAGCCTGGGAAATAGGAATTGGTTATCCCGGGAAAGCGTCGTTTTGGGAATCGACCATTCTATTAATTAGAAGTCGTGGAACCATTGGACATTTTCGGAGATAGATATTCTAAACCAAGGATAGTTTAGGATCACATAGGTCTAAATTCTGGAACTAAGGCGACGCTGCGTTAAGCGGGCGCCCGCGCGTGCACCCGTCGCGTGACGTCACGCGTGGGTCGTGTGCGGTGATCCCCATAGCAGAAACCGGATTATTACCTGCGCAATGTCGCTAGTTCAACTTTAACGATGTGCATGTAGTCGTGTAGATGGAGAACTTTAATGTATTATTACGTTACAAAAAGGGCGCTGGCCGCGACGGGTGCCCGCGCGGCGATCCGCGTCGGAGCACTTTTGTATGGGACCGCGCGGGCGCTCGCTTAACGCAGCGTCGGCCCTAAGTAGTGACAAACTTCATTCGTATTAAATAGGTACTGTAACTAGTTGAACTTTCAGTAGCCAATCAGAAAACTTGTGGTTTTACGAGTAGATATTTTTAGACTTCCTCTTCCCCTAGCCGCCGGAGTCCCGACCCAATTTCTAGCCGCCGTAGCGTCTTGCGGACGGCGAACAATGGGTAGCTCGCCGTCTGGCCATCCGGTAACCGTCCGTATTGAGCCCGAGTCGTAGGCGGCGTGTAGTGTTCCACGCGCGTCTCAAGGAGATGTCAGCAAAACCGAAGGGTACCGGTAAGGTCGAAGCCTACTGGGGTCATAGATTGTGCGAACGAGAACCACGGCGCCCTAGAACAAAGGCAAAGAAGGAACATATCAGTGGGGTTTTAGTCAATAAAAGTTTGACAAGCCCTCTCACACCGCCCTAGACCGGGCGAAGTCATTGAATGATTTCTTACCCAAAAAAAAAGCGTAAGATTGTCAGGAAAATTATGTTGGTTATAGAAAGTGAAACTTTTTCGACGTTCATGCATCTACACTTTAGATAATAATATTAACGTGCGTGCAATTCAAGATCATCATTATTATTCGTTCATTAGCATTGCGTGCGGTCAGCAAGTCTTTACTTTCTGAGCCATGTGCGTTTGACCTGAATTTTAACCAGTAACTGATTCCCATGTTTGTGGACTATGTCCTAGAAATCTGTGAAATATAATAGGTCTGTTAACTTGCATTTTGAACCCCCTCCGTGTGCACCTCAAAGTTGAAGAAATAGTCGTACATACCTACTCAATTATTTAAAATAAGTAAATTTTACTTTTTTTTAGCCATTACCGTCCCACAGCTGAGCAAAAAACAAACACAAAGAGATATAGACGCAAATTAAAATTATATTATTAAGAAATGTTTTAAGTACATTTAAGTATGTCTAGAGACTCACCGACCCCACAGTCAAACCATTGCAACGGTTTTGTGGGGCTTACTTATACGTTACTCATCTTTTTGGAATAAAGATAAATAAATAATAATAATAATAAGGCCTCTCCCAAGTCCTTCCAGACATTCTTCTCCCGCGCCGTCTCCACCCAACCCTCATGATACGCGTCCAGATCATCTCGCTAACTCTTTCTAGGCCGGCCGCGACGGCGCTATCCCTATAAAGGAGCCTACTACGTGGCGACACTTGCCTAGCGGTCACTGTGTATGCGGCTGACGTGATCCGCTCATTTGAGCCTAACAGCCTTTTTGCCGCGTTTATTTTCCGGAACACATGACATTAATTTCAATTTCATTGTCAATAGGTTTGCTTTTGAGGTTTAGGTTTTTTTCTGATTATTTGTAAAGCTATTTCTTTGTAGTAGTTTCAGAGATACATATGTACACTTCGATCTTTCTTCTATATATATTTGCGCTCATGTACCTACTTTTTTCTACACTTTAAGGTTACGTAACATCAGAAATGTGAAAAAGAAACTGCTAACGGGAAGAATTAATTCACTAAATTTTCAGGCATTGCCTTTAGTAATTTTCTATGGTTTTTGCTCTCTAAACAATAAGATAGATAGGTATCTATTGAAAATTGAATAGTTCTTGTTGTGCGATAGCGATACATTGGGAAACGATGCTTGAAGCTATAATTTCGACAATTTCTGTATGAGATGATTCTTTCTATAGTCTGTTCGCGATAGCATTAGACAGAAGTTAAAAAAGATAGTTTTAGAGTACACTTTCTAATAGAAGTACAATATATGTATATTGTGCTTTATTACAGTTAAGATTGATGCTGAATTTATTATAATCAACTTATATACCAACTGTGAAACTTAAATGAATTCATTTGAACTGTCCGTCTTCTGAATTTATGAGGCTTTTAATTAAATAAATTATTTTTCAACACACTAGCTCAGAAAGTGACTCTTATTGCACTGCACTTTGGTATATAATGGCACTCGTTACCAAACTGTGACATTTTGATTACCATTACGCACTAGTGCTATAATGTAGTTAAAACTTTTTTGTTCAACCTCTTTGTTCGCAAAACAAATTTTGAATTCGAATAAAATTCCCATTACGTTATTGCGTTCAATAGTATATAAATTAGTGTCTTACTTACTTATTTCATACAATTTACAAGTTAAAATGAACCACTTTAACTTGTACAAACGATTTATTTAATTAAAAACATTGAGTAAATAAATCGTAGGTACATTCAAATAAAATTTGTTTTTTTTTGTGGTCTATGGCCGCCATTTTAAGATGCGCGCGGTTTTTGGCGTGATTTTTTTTATTCCAGTGAAGTTTAGTGGTTGTGTTAATTATATAAAATTAAATACTACAAAATGATTAGAAAATGTTACATCCGTATTCTATTGTCACTACAAAAAATATTATCGTAAAAACTTTTCATGCAAGAAAATAAAACGTAAGACAGTATGATCAAAATACCTTAGCCTTCCTCTAGGGGTAAATAAAAAAAAATGATGCGCGCGCTTATGAAAACATTTTTTTACCGCCATGTCACAGAAAATTTTCCTAGTTTTACTGTTGTTTTCTTGACAAGTGTATTGAAAAACGTCGTATGACACACGTGAGTAATTAATGTTCCGTTACTGTTCTTGGCTCTCTTTAGACCCTCGCCACGGCTCGGGTCAAAATACCGCCTCGACGGTAATTACTAACATTACACACTTATATCATAATGTACTACAGGTCTTACTTAGCTAAACTATATAATATTAATAGGTTTTATACATGGACACTAGGTCCATTTTAAAAACCTAAAAGAAGCAGGGGTTTTAAGTATATCGAACGTTTTTCATTCTACTATATAATATTAGTTATTTTTATTTGTATGAATGTTAAATTATTATCTTGTTGCCTTGTATGGTGTACAATACCTATCTTTTGTAAGGAGGAAACTTGTTGATACACCATTAAAAAGAAAAATTAAAATAGTTTGAAATAAAGTGAGTTTTTTTTTAATCCATTTCATTTACTGATCTAAGTGTTTAGTACTTATCCTACAATAATTTTATCTAAGTAGATAATGTTAAAATCTATCTCGAAAAATAAATGTTGTGTTTAAACACCAAGTAGGTGTTTGATGAACCTCTTTTAAAATCTCTCTTTTTTTATAAAGCCTACATAATCAGATAGCTTATTTCATAACAATTTCAGTAACGTAAGGTTCGTTGAGCTAGGACGCGTATTTTCTGAGATATCGTTGTTTTAGTGAACGCGGGGAAGTCGTAGATAGTAGGCGGTTTAAGCGGCCCAGGCGGTTGACAGTTGACCGAAGCGAATGGAGTTAATTTGCTAATTTTCAGCTGTTGCTTACATTCGAGACATTTCATAACATCTTCATAATTTAGATAGTAGTATATATTTCTCTTCATGTTTTCAGACTTCCAAAAATAATTTTTTTTTTGGTTACGAAAATCATTTAATGAAATATCGCGCTCTTGGGTGAAGCGAGAGGGCGTGTCAGACTTCTACTGACTAAAAACCCACTCCTGTTTTTTGCCATTATTCCTGGGCTCCGGGGATCTCTTTCGCATCACCCACGACCCCAGTAGGTTTCGAGCCTGCTGGGCCCCTACTGTTGCTAACATCTCCATGAGGCGCGCGTGGAACACTACGCGCCGGGCGACTTGGGTTCGGTCCGTGCGGTTACCGGATGGTCGGACGGCCAACTACCCATTGCTCCCCGTCCGCAACCCGCGCCTACGGTGGCCGGAAATGGGGATCGGGAACCTGGCGACTGGGGCGTGAGGGCCGTTTCCTCGCGCGTGCGCGTGCGACCGCCTCCTTTTCTAGCATTACTGCTTCGCAGGAGGCGACCACCTGCCACTCCTCTTGGAGTTGGACTAGTGGTCTATGCCGGAGGTCGTGGATTCGATTTCCACCCAGGACAAATGTTTGTCTGATGAGCACGATCATTTGTTTTGTGCCGGGGTGTAATTTATCTATAATAATAATATGTATTCAGAAATATATAAGTATGTTTATCAGTTGTCTAGTACTCATAACACAAGCTTTGCTTAGCTTGAGACTAGACGGCGTTGTGTGATAGTTGTGGGAAAATTTCTTTTTACATCATTTTAAGTTCAAGGTTCAAAAAAGACAATGAGGCTTTTCCACTAGAAATATGTGAATAATATTATTTTACAGGTGTGCATCCTTTAGTACTTATACGTATAGTAAGTACGCACATAGAAAACGATGATAAAAAAAATTCAACAAAACACTGGTCTTAAAGGCCTGACATGTTTTACTTTATTCTTTTCGCCAGAAATGAAACCTAGATTATATGTTAGAGGCCAATAGACGAGAAATCAATATTAAAAAGAACCAGATCCTTAAACCGTAACCGAACGAAGATACGTATATAAGCATTGCTAGTAAATTTTTGCCAGACGTTACCTATTTTCCTTATAATGAAATGGAAATTTACGTATCATACGTAATATTTTGAGGTTTCCATTGATAAAATAGATTAAATTGGTTATTACCGTTGGTATATTTTTTCTACACTCGCAGTTTTTCATCACTAAAACTAGTAAAAAAAAAACTAAGAGATACACGAATCGAAAAGATACGCGTTAGTGTTATGATAATGATGGACACTATTTAATGCGTACTCACCACAAAAACCGAAACTAAAACTATATTATTATTATTATACTATGGAAGTTTAATATCAGGCATACAGTATTTTTATTTAAGAAAAATAACACATGATAACAAACTGCAGCAATATACTAAATAGTCTCTAACTTCGTTTGGTTACGGCTGGTAGACATAATTCTTTTTGCTATTGATTTATCATACAGTCCTTTATGATATGGCCAAGGTTACACTTTTGGCGAAAAGAAAAAAAATACATGCCCACAATGTATGGGAAAAGTTTAATTCCCCTTTATACCAAAAATTCGTAAATACATAAAATAGTCCTGGTTTAACAAATTAATCATTCTCTTCTTGCCTCGTCCAAATGTAAATTTATATAGCGTCGGCGCGCCATCTCGCCATCTTTGATATTTTTCTATAGTAGTCCACCTCATTCACATAGACATGATTATCATCTTTCACACCGTTAATAAGTCATTGGTTTTAATAATTAGCAAATACACAATTAAAAGTACTAATAAAAAACAGGTCTCTAGTTTCATTATTTATTGCTTCGTTTTATATTGTAAACAATTCGTTGAATTATCTCTTAATCACCTACTTGGCCGAAGAAATATACATGGGCTTAAAAATTAAACAAAAAAAAAATAATACCAATGCAAATACAGAATAGTCAAACATCAACAGATAATATAAATATATCTCCAAAACAAGAAAATTGAGTTACAGATGTGAGATATTCGCAAAACTTCTATATAACGCGGGTACACTTTGAGTGACAATACAATCTTTGCGAACAACTTACACCACTAAAATTTACATTCAAGTTCAATAATTTAAATACTGCTTTTATTTTATTGTCAAATTTTTAAAATACATCAATTAACATCACTACTAAGTATATAATTTATTTAAATTTACAAATATTGTATATAATAATATGTATAGTTTTAAAAATAATAATGTTAGCAACATAGCAACCAACTAATGTTTAACTTAATCAGATCAAAATTATAGTAAACTATAAAACTTAATAAATTGAACTGTTACTTTTGTGCAATGGGTTTTTTGTAAACAAATTATAATATGGTAACTATTTCTCCAAATCCAACTCAAATCCGTTCAAAAGTTAACAAAGAAAGGAGTTTACGTGCAGTTATTTATTCGTAGAAAAAATATTGCCTAAAGAGAACATAATTTTTAATGTAGTAAAAAATTCAATAGTCAGAGGTAAAAACCATCAAGAGATATAGCTGGCAATACAAACAATATCATCTGTAATGATTTTAAATTAAACACTAAAATGCTTGTCAACCTGAACACTTTCAATACTATTTACCGATGTATCTACAATCACATATTTTAACCCACTTGAATCAAACTTCTACTTTTTGTTAAGACGCTTTTATCAAATAGAAACTACACTTTCTTTACCGAAAAGTTAATTAACTGTAAGTAAACTCCTTACGCCTACAACCGAGTTAACGTTAACCACAGTTAAAGTTAACTCACAAGTCCAAAAACCAGTAACTACGACCTTATTTCGATCAGTGTTAATAAAAACATATTTCCTAAAAATGCCATTAGGCTTAACTAAAAGCTGGAAGCTGGAATAAAAAAAAACTGCAAACAAGCTTATCACGAATGTACTAAGGTTGACTGGAAAGGTTTAACAAGGAAAATCATTTTGGTTCTACATATTGTAGTAAACCTTAATCTTCTATTGATATGAACTCGACAAAGACAAGCACCCCTGAGTACCATTATGCGATTATTTATTTTGATTTCGGAAAAAAAACATTCTGGCGAAACTTTCCTGCTCGGTATTTCCCGCCTCTCCCGACACCCACAGTACATTCGTAATCTTACAGCACTGAAACAAAGTATGTAATATCAAAAATTATCTGTACAAAAAACTTAAACTACAAAATATGTGCTGAAATCATTAAAAAAAATCTGTGTCAATAAGCCTCATCACACGTTAATATCAATGAGATCGCTTTACATCGCGTTACAAACACTGGAGTACTAAGCTCAGTTAAATAAAAAAAAATCGCAATATGTTAAAAAAACAAGAACGCTAACGCTTCGGAAATTTCGCAAGAACGCTACGTTTCATCCATTGCGATCATTGTCTTTGCAAAACCGCAATGGATTGTGATTGGACTTAATTCGTTTTATATATACTCCATTCGTAATAGGAGTAGACATTTAAACAAACTTTTTTTACTGTCCGTTCAACCGATTTTGACTTCTATTACGTATACATAAGGATGGCGTTAAAAGCAAAAAAAGTGGTTACAATACCAACTATTTACTGCAGCCGCCATTGATCACGCCACCAACGCAATAAAAGTCAAAATCGGTTAAACGGACGTAAAAAAGTTTGTTGTAATTGCTAAGCTTACTGCGAATGGAGTAAGTTACTTGCGGTAAACACCCGGAAACAAGAACCGATCCACGTACAGTCGATTACATAACCTTCTTTTTAAGTCGTAGTTAAAAATTAAAGTTGACAGCGGATATAACTGCGTCAATTGACTAAAATTTTCAAAAACCATTTGGCACCTGTATGGTCTTTGATTTAAGAAGTTATTAAATAATACTATAGTATGCTAACGCCAGATTTCACCCCGCTTTGTAAACAACATTAATAAATAATATCCAAATACTCCACGCGAATTTTTCGCGTTATTAGCATTACCCCTGTTCAATGTGACAAACATTATTTTGTTAAATATCATAATGAAAATAGAAAAAATTACATAAATTCGTACAAATAAAAATGCAAGATAAAGCAAGAAAAACAGTAGAAAAAAATAGTATAATTATTAAAAACCTTACAGAGAGAAAAGAAAATACTGAAATCGGGTTTTAGCATACAACACAAAAGGCGTTTTTCGTACAACTGTTTATGTTAAATCTCTATAAGAAAGGAAATATGTACATAAAGAGAAACTATAAAGAAATAACATGTGTTCTGAAGACGGCGTCGTTACAATACAGACTACTTTACACGTAGCTCTACAGTCTTAGGAAGTCGTATTATCAATTTATTTTTACATGACATTCAATCAACTTAAGGGATTATTTCGCTAATTCATCGGCCCTTTTATTTTCATGACCTGTACCATGACGTTTAAACTAAGATTGTTTTATTCTTATTTCCAGAGTGGGTAAGAGATGGCGCTAGACAACCTGTATAACTCTCTCTTACCCACACTGAAATAAGAATGAAACAATCTTACTTTGAACGTCATGGTAACCCCGTAAGTCTATTTATAATGATGATATATGATGAAGGTATTCAAACCCCGCAGTTATATGCATTGAAAGGCTAAGAGGACAAAAGTGTTATCTAGCAAAATAAAAATCCGACTTTGCTAACATTTAACTGACGATAAATCGATAGAAACTAAACGAAAAAATACACGCCAATTCAAATTCGTTATTTACATAGTTACAGACACTAGCAAAGGTGTTAGTTGTCAATCAAATGCATATTTATTACTGGCTGACTCCGAACTATTCTAAAATCTACCATCGTACCTTATTAGTTTCTTGTTGAAAAAGTTCAGATCACAATTTTGAATCTACTAAATTATTGGTTTCTCTACACACCCTCTCACATACACACACTCATTTTTCTCATCTTACACACCAAGAGGACCTATTCCTTTTAAAATTCTTTATATAGTTTAGTTATAACCGTAATGTTAAGCATATTTTCGGGTAAAATTGTTTTTTTTTTTTTGTTTTAAAGCTCACAAGTCTCACCTTACTCGAAGGCTTGAGGCGCTGCTTGCTTTGAAATACAGGCCATAAACCTAGTTAGGCTCCAGATGCTAACTGTTAGACACAATTGATTGCATTTTTTAGTTGTTATTTATAAGTAGTATACACAATTATACATGTTTTCACTTTGTTGCTCAATGAATATTATTATTATCGAGCAATCCAGGAATCAAGGAGTTCGCATATTAGAATATCAATGAGGGACACGAAATTTTTATATATTAGATTTTAAAGCGCTCATTACTCGTTTAGAACTATTTGCTAGTTAACACCTTTGCACGCTTAGCCCTTCATTTTTTTTTATTTATTTGACAATTTTTTAGTAGATTATCAGAGCACTTATCGGAATTTTAGAAATGAGAAGACAGTGTAAGGACCTTTCGGTCCTTTTGTTTTCGATATTCCGAGTCATGTAAAACACCATAACAGACAAAAATATCCCGGAACAGTAACCCCTAAAGTTGATATTATGTTCAAATAAGAAATATTAGAACTAGAATTGGGGCGGAAAATGATATAAGTGTGTTAACAACACAATCAATAGGGATAGTTATGAATAATCTTGCCATTAAATAATAGTCGAGGCAAAATTAATATTAGTTTGTTAAAAAATCATTTTTTCTTACTACAACATTCTACCATTTGAAGATGGCAACCCCAGAAAATAAGAATATTCCTACACAATCAATTAGGAATTTGAAATCACTTCACCGTTAAGGTACTAATTCATGCATATAGTGACTATATAAAAGTCTATATATTTAGCTAAAACACTAGTATGTATAAACATTTATAAACAACAAAATGTTACTATTCTGTCACTAGGTGATCCCTACGGTACTACTTTATATCAGTGATAATCAGGTTCACTCACGTCATATTGTAATACTACCTGCTGCCACCAGCTTCACCCGCGTGATGCTCCCGATATAAAAAGTCCTATAAACCATTCCAGGACATCTAACCGAGTGTCAAAATTCATCAAAATCCGTCCAGCCGTTCGAGCGTGAAAAAGTAACGAACATACACACTCACAAACTTTCGCTTTTATAAAATTAGTGTGATGTTGATAAATCCTAGACCTACTGCCTGTTTTTTACGGCCTATTTTATTGTAAGTGAACAATTATCGTTCAGTTAGGCATCATATTATTTTCAGAAAAAAAAAAAACAATTCTTATTTATGTCCCTTTTCTGATTATATTAAATCTTCAATATTACTTTTTATTATAGTGCTGTTTTGTTGTAATTTCTTCTTTATAGATCCGGCTCGAAGGACAATGTAAAAAATGTTCTACACCAAGTGCTACTGTCAACACCTTTTTCTTTCACACATTCTGAATAGTTTTTTTTTTTATTTCACTCGGATGACATTTTACAATATGACGTTCCCAACCGACATGTAACAATGATATAATAAGGACGCATGCACTTACTGTGGCCCGCTAAGTTATAATCATCTATCAAGACGAGCTACGATATATCGAACAGTAGCTAAGTATGGAACAGACCATTTTTTTCTAATTTTCACCATACAATTAAAAGACTTACTAGTTAAAAATCGTTCTTCTTCGGCCCTAAAAGCAAATGGTCCTAATAAAAACCGAATCTTACGCTAATAGGACCATCAGTATTTAGGGCCCCTTTTATACGACAGATTTGTTTTTTCTATCAATTTTTTTTTTCAATTTCCATTCATCTTGATAGCAAATGCCTGTTTCTCAAAATATCTAATTTTTGTGACACTGGTGCGTTAGATTATAGGCCAAGAGTATTCATATCATGTGCATTAATTCCATAGTAGTTGTAAAAAGTGATGATATTTCAATATCTTATATATTTATTTATAAGTATAAGAAAAACTGTGTTATAAAAGGATCAATTCATATCGCATCTAGAAAAATAAAAAGAAGAATAATGCCGCCGATATTTTGTGGAATTATTTGTATTCCAGAGACCAGAATCTCAATTTCCACTATAATGTAGCTCAGTTATCTTCTTATTTAAAATCTCGATGCAATACAAAGCCACCCGCCATATAATAATTATTGCACACATACGTATATTTGTCTATGAATATATTTTTATCGGAGTATAATGTGAAGTATAATACATTTGTAAAGTTGTATAACGCTTTCTCCACTAGCACCGAAACCTTGGATTTCAGTTTCCTTTAGACCATTATGAACACTTACGTTTTTATAAGAAATAGAACCATAGAACCTACTTTCAAATTAGCATCATCTTGCCAAACAAAAAATCATTTTAAATACTTGATTGATAATATCAAATATGCGTAAGATTCAAGACACATCATTAATTTGAAAATTGGATCTATAGTCATAGCAAAAGCACCAAAAGAAAAATAAATAAACTTAATACGAAGATCGATAGTTTCAGTCAAACATACTATAGTATAAAGTATCGATCAAATTCTACTATTGATAAATATTCACTTCAAAACTATCAGCTATTCTCAGAATTGCACTTTAAAGAATATTTTCTAAACATGAAATACGATATCAATATTAGAACCCCGTGAAATACAATATCATCATCGGAATAATGTAAGAAAAAGTTGGCACACGTCTAAAAAAGTAAATGACGTCACATTGATTACTTGATCAATGCTCAAAAGTCGTATTTCAGTAAGACTTCCAAAGACCTTTTATAGCTTTGAGTTTGGGCGACTTTTTCGTGGCCTCGAATTCTTGTTTGAAACTCGTAATGAATTTATCTCGTAAACTTTGTCGCGGTGCCGAAGGCTTCAGCAGAAACTTCTTCAGATCATTCGTGAAGCTCTTAGCCGTGTAGTTCGGTTCCTCTCTAAGTTCTTCCCTGATCTCTTCTCGAATCGATTCGTCACCGCCGTCGTTACTCGATTCAAGGAATGATACCGACTTGTTAGATTGTATCGAGTTTTTGCGCTCGCGAGAGTTTCTTGGCGTCGATCTTGAGCGCGACGTAACCTTCGGTTGACTGTAGCTTTTCGATACCATCGAGTATTGATCATCATCGATGGAATCGAGCGTGTCGGTGGATCGGTTGCAGACCCTACAGCAAAGCTGGCAGTGTTCCTTATCGCTGTGGTACCTACCGTTGCAGTACACGTAGTTTTCTTTGAGCCGAGAACTTCTCGGTGGTTTTTTATCTTTTGAGGATTTTTCCTTATATTCGCCGCGGTCGTTCCGTCGAGATCGTTTCCTGCGACACTTGGGGCAGTTGTTGCGCGCGATGCGTCGGAGCTCCTTGAGGAACTCGTAATCAATTTCGAAATACTTGGCGTCGGGCTCGGAGTAATACCTGAGGTCGGAATCGGTGGAGTCGCTGCGAGGCTGCGCCTTGTGCTGCTTGCGGGCGGGCGCGTCCTCGCGGCCCGGGTCCGAGTAGTACTCGGGCAGGCTGGCGGGGCTGGCGGGGCGCGGGCGGTGCGCGCAGAACGTGACGGCCTTGTGGCGGCGCGGCCGGGCGCGCGCGGGGCGCGGCGCGGGCGGCGCGGGGCGCGGCGCGGGCGGCAGGGGTCAGGCCTGCACGGACGGCACCCACAGCGTCTTGTTCTGTTCCTCTTCCACGGCCGCCTTGATCTGCGTGCAAGTGTACGCGATGTTCACGCCCGCTGGGATCTCCGCTGTCAAACAAGACTGTCGTTAGAGACATCAAACAAAACAACGTAGTTTTCGGTCCTACAAAAA
This sequence comes from Mythimna vitellina, assembly GCA_949316375.1. Taxonomy (NCBI): domain Eukaryota; kingdom Metazoa; phylum Arthropoda; class Insecta; order Lepidoptera; family Noctuidae; genus Mythimna; species Mythimna vitellina. The sequence goes on along the minus strand of OX438699.1, from coordinate 1,575,499 downwards.
GAAGGTAGACTGCAATAAATTTGAGTATTAGTGCAAGTGTCTAATTCACATGTGGCCTATAAATAAATAAAATACCCGAAAGTCTTGTAAAAATTAACAATCAGACGGCTAAAAAGTGACCCATGCCCACAATCTTTGCTTACTTTGATAAACGATGATTTTGCAACCCAATTTGAATAAGAGATTTAGATCCATACCTGAAATATAACTCCTATACTCATTCTCCACCTTCAGTCCGTGCTCATACATCTCCTTAGCGGCCTTAGCAGACACTTTGTCCGCATGCCTCGTGTCCTTCACTTCTTTGATCTGCTTGAAGGACTTGAACTTGATGAACAGCACTATCGGGTAGATCTGCTGCTTGTGCAACTTTTCTATCGTGGCTACGCTTATGTCTAGGATACAGTGGATGCCCTGAAGAGAAATCAAATATTAAAGTTAGTATAAGAAAATAAAATACTAACTTCTGTCAATGGCTTCGCTTGCGTGAAAGTAGTCAATATAAGTCTATATCAGTCAATGATAAAAAAACATTCTACTGGTGAAAGAATTTTTAAAATTGGTTCAAAATTTTTTGAGTTTATTCATTACAAAAAAAAAATACAAATTATAATATTATTAGTAATGGGCGTGGAGATGTTAAGCCACGATATTTTTAGCTGTACACATATTTTTGTTTTCTTTTCTATATCTACTAACTTCTGCCAGCGGCTTCGCCCTCGCAATAGTAGGTTTCTCCATACAAACTTTAAACCCCTGTTTCGTCCCCTTAAAGAGGTGAATTTTGAAAAATCTTTTGGCTATACGTTGATATGTCAGCCGGTCAGTTTTTCATTATATATTTTTTTTTTATTCTCGATTTATTCGCGCTTGACCGCCATCTCACCTGATGGAAAGCGATGATGCGGTCGACAATGGAACGCGCTTACCTAGAAGTAACCTATTCACTCATATATATATATAGATTTAGGAACAATTACGACGATCATTTTATTTTAATTGTCTCTAAAAAAAAATAACTATAATTTACAGTTATAGTTAATTTACGTTAAGAAAATAGTGACTCGTCTTTGTCACTCAGTTTAGCCAAGTCGCTTGAGCAATTTGATCATAGCAAATTAGAAAGCTGTGTTCACCAGGTAAACCCTTCAGACAATACGGACGCGCCTTTTGTTAGTATTAAAAATACTTACATAATCATAAAATTAAAAGTGAAAAATTAACTATCTGCTTAATATTAGAATATACTGTGTAATAAAAAGTTTGCTTTATTACAGTTTTGGCTCTAAGTTAATCTAATTAACTGATTAAAATTAATCAAATTAATTAAAAAATAATTGATTAATACCAACACTGCTTTAATATTTATGGGTTAATTTTTACCCCAGTATAACTACGTCTTTACTTTGCAGTAGCACTGATGCGTTACTATTTTCTTAAAGTGAATGGACTATAGTTCCAACTTAAGTGGCCTATTGGTGTCATACATTTTTCAGAAATGCTTTATTTAGTGGGACGACGACTCTTTCTAATAAAAATATTGTTCAATATGAAGTCTACAAAGGCCTCTGGTCTCGTTTCCTCGTGATCTGTCGTGTAGTAGGCTTACCTTCTCGGCCAAGTCCCGGATGGCATGCAGGGGGATGCAGTCGATGTGCGTGCAGTCGGGGCGCAGGCGCGGCTCCAGATGCGTGCCGCGCTGCAGCGCCGGCGCCGCGCCCGCCACGGGCAGCGCGGCGGCGCGCGCCATGCCGAACGCGTGCGGCCAGTCCGACGCCAGCCGCGCCGCCACCGCCGCCGACAGCGGGCCCAGCACCACCACGGGCCGCTGCGTGCCATCTGCCGAACGGGAACTCGCTTTACTAACTGCCAAATTCAGCAACAGCAGACACTTTCGTAGTAAAAGTGTAACAAGAACGCGAGGGCTATGCCAAGGCTGTACCGGCTGTTAGTGGCTACCCGGGCCGATTCTGCGCCGAGAATGGGCCCAGAATGACTACCTGGCATTGTACACTGTCTGTGAGGCGTGAGGATTTCTTAAGTGGTATTGTCAGCCTAATTATACATCACTCACATATATTTTATGGTCTTTCACAGTCACTATTATTATGTCCACAGATACGCCAAACAGTAGGGATATGGTAAGGGTGCGTGGTGCTTGCGAATGCATCAAGCCGGATATGTGCTTGATGTAATTTTCGGTCATTAGTCAAATGTCAATTAGCGACGTCTTCTTTGCTTAAGAGTTTTTTACAAAATACCGCGCTGTTCAGTGGTTGTTTGCAAAAATAACAGCTGTATTGTAAATTACACAAAAGATGGTATCTCATTTTACACGTAAGTACTAATATATTAAGGTTTTTCTTAGTAAATTTATTAAAAAAATATTTCTTGATACCAAAAAATGCGATGATGTGTCAAATCAATTATTTGAATTGAGAACAAATATGATTGCTTGCTTAATACAGATCGAACAATTAATCAGCTGAACTAGTTGCGCAATGGATGAGCATTTAACAGATACTCTCACTCATACGATAGTTACGTGGTGCGGCCGCTGCCGTCTTTGTTTGTTAGCGATGTGAAGTGCTGTTTGTTGTTATCGATATTTTGTAAGATCCTACCTAGTACGATATAAAAGATAATGTTAATGAATAATTCTTCAAAATATATTATTATAGAAAAGTTCCCCTACGCATCTGTATTTCTGTCTATTCGCGATAAACTCAAAAACTACTGAACAGATTTTCATGTAGACATTAATTTTCATGAGGAGAAAGGATAAAAAAAAATTAATAAAAAAGAGCTAAAATTATTCTTTTTGTTTGTTTGTTCTTCCTCTACATTATTTCTTGTAGATATTTTATATTGGTAAATATCCCAAATATTCGACGCCCTGAACTTTTTAGAATATTCTCCCAAGGTCAGTAGGCTTAAAATAATAACCTCATGTTAGTTTTTAACAACAAAAATCTTGTAAACTAATATTATTGAAACACACATTTGAAAACTTCAGGAACCAAGCATTAAATAACTGATAAATGTTGTAGGAAACTATTGGTTTATATTTACACCCTTATACTTTTACCAATTAACAAGCATAAACGTGCAATGACATAATATATTATCAATAAGCTCGTCGTTATCCAAATCAAAGCTCTCATGGTTAGCTTCACACAACAATTACAGCAAATAATAAATTAAATAAAAGAAAAAAAAAAACGACATACTTAAATACAACTCACAGTGCAGTCTCTCAACCCGCTGGTAGGACAAGACGGGCACGTCGTCGGCCAGCGTGCCGCTGTCGCTCCAGCAGCCCAGCTCGGTGTTGGAGAAGGAGGCCAGCTCCTTGCTGTCGCGGTGCTTCTTGCGGCGGAAGAACGAGCGCCGCGCCGTCGTGGACGCGCGCCGCCCGGCGTCACCCTCCAGCGTGCCCAGCGAGCGACGCAGGATCTCTTCTACCCTGGGGGGGGGGGAGAGAAATCACGTTGGAACTCTAAACGTACTACTTTATCTTACGAGCTTTTCGACGCCATCATTTATTAGTTAAGGGATTTAATTATTATATTTAGTTATGCAAGTGCTTTTATATAGGTAAGTAATTATCTATTAAACAATTTATTATAAAAAAAAATATTATACTGTGATTTCAGAATAAATTTCTAGTTTTTGAACAATGTAAGCGATTTAAAGAATGTTGGAAAAGTATGTGGGAAAAATAGCCCAACAGAGAAACGATATAAGTTAACTACAAAAGCGACCCAAGAAATATAGCATTAATTTAGTTTTTTCACAGGCAGACAGTTCAAAAAAATAAAAACACTATAACCAAAGCAAAAGAGATAGACACAGATATTTTTTGCTAGAATATAAAAATACAAGCAACCACCCAGTAGTTTAACTTTGAAAGCTTAGAGTATAGACTTTTCTTGATATAAATGTTAAAAAAAAAATTCAGACAACTTAATCTAAAAAGAATCTCTTTTTTTGGAAGACGGTTGACCATTCAAAATTAAGTGAATTCATACAATGTGCTGTAAAGTATGCGCAAACGCAGTACCAAAACAAATGTATCAAACACTCACTTGAATTTACTAGGAATCGTCCCCCAATGTCGTTTCGAGCCCTTACAGTCGAGCTGCCAAGCCCTCCATAAGCCGGGCGATCCATTGAACAGCGTGTTGTCGACGAACAAGACCTCGTCCTTGCGGAACCACAGCGAGTACTCGTCGATGGTGTCCATGCCGATGGATGTGATCTTAGCGCAACGGTCGAAGCCGGCGCGGATGTAGAACGCGTCGCCCGGCTTGTCCTTGATGTCGTGGTACTGCTGCAGGTCGTGCCGGACTAGCACGCTCACCTGGCAACATCAATTACGTTTAGTTTACTGTTTTATAGAGAAAAACTGTAACTGTGGAGACTGGATAATCGATATAAAAAAGCAAAAAGGTCAAATTAAATTAGCTAGCGAAATTTCACACGTAACGATTATTCGTTGTCATGGCGTAACATAATAGCATAATCAGCCTTTTAATGTTCCCACTGTTGGGACTCAGGACTCCTCTCTAGGAGAGGGATTGGGCCGTAATCCACCACGCGGGCCCAGTGCGGGTTGGTGAATGTCACATGTATGCGATTTTTTTGGTTCTAGGACATACCGGTTTCCTCACGGTGTTTTCTTTCACCGTTTTGAGAGCAGTGGTGATGAAATAGATTACACAAACTAGTGCGCCATTACTTACAAATTAATTAAATAAAAATGAAACATTATCTTACTATTCAAAAATTCTAAGACAAGTGACATCCACCAACCGGCACTGGCCCGCGTAGTGGATTACCATTTCCTCTCCTAGAGAGGAGGCCTGAGTCCCAACAGTGGGAGCATTATAAGGCCGACTATGCTAACCTTACTACCAGTGACAATTGACCCCATAACATACTGTAGCTACTTGGATTTACGTGATTTTTGTCTTGTCATCTGAACAATACCTAACATGTCTATGAAGTTGCATGGGCTCATTTAACTTTACCCTATATTTGCGAACTGCAAAAAACATCTTTTGAGCTTTCTAGGAAAATGCATAATTCATGTTTAGTCACAGTAAAGCTCACCTTATCCGCTGGCTTAGCCAACTCCAGAGCAGCTTGCTCAGCAGTAGCTCTCCTAAGATCCACATTATTGTACTCCAGGATCTGATCTCCTGTCCTCAATCCGGCATTGTACGCCGGTGACTCAATTTGCACGCTATGCACGAAGATACCCACAGCGTTACCACCGACCAAGCTGATACCCAGGTCGGAGCAGTTCCTCATCTCTATGAGAAGGAAACGAGGCAAGTCTTTGTTGGTTTGAGATTGCCGTAAGGTAGCCACTTCTGTTGAAGGCTGTTCTAACCGAATAGATTGTTGCGGTCCAGGAGAATTTCTAGGAGTTGGTGAGCCTGACAAAGAAACCTCTTCATCATGCGAACTTTCGCCTGAAGAGGAACTTCCCGGAACTTCGACTTCATCCTTATATTTTTCTGGGCTATATTGCACAAGCATAGTGATAGAATTCCCAATCTGTCGGAGAACTCTAGCGGCTAGCGTGTAGGTAGCTGAACGCATGTTGATCCCACACACTTCTAAAAGTTGGTCGCCAACTTGCAGACCAACTTGACTGGCAAGAGAATTGTCGTTTACTGTAGATACAAACACACCTCCACTGCTTGGTGGACAGTATATTTGTATTCCGAGGGGTTGTTGACTCTTGTCGATGTGCACCCTTCGCAACTCCCCCGGCAACGGCTTATTCCATCCCAAACCACAGTATTCAGGCATGGAGTTCCTAGTTTTGTGCGTCAGTTGCTTCGCCCCTCGCCCTGGTGACAATACCTCAACGTGAAATGTCGGCATGGGCGAGTTCCGTTCAGAACTTCTCTCTATGGACCCTGTGCTTAACTTTCCCGCTGAGTTTTTTGACGTGACGCTCGGGTTCGAGGGGATACGAAATCGCTGGTTTTCTTTCTTACGAGGAAATGTTCCACCTTCGTATGTGTGGTGGTAGTCTCCTGCTCTGTTCGTTCGTGGAACTGGCTGCAGATCAGACATGTTGTGGGTATGGGACGTGAACGAGTGCATATCGTAACTTGTTCCAATACTCTCGCCGGATTGGCTCTGTGGGATGTTCGTTGGACTCGCTAAGTGCGGGTACCTACTTGAAGTATGAGGGTTTGAATTCACAAAAGGGCCTCTGTAATACTGAGAAGCTTGGAGCCGCGATTGTGACGGCAAAGTTCCCGTCATAGGAAAATTCGCGTTGCTGTTCAAACTGTCAGGTCCGAAACTATCACTGTCTGACGGATACTTGTTCACAGTTTTCGGCGACGACGATTTCTTATTCGAATAATATTGCTCTAGTAAGTCTTTTCCTGGGTGATTCTTGATCGAGTGATCTAGTGAACTGGGCGATTTCCTCGTCACGAAATCCAGAGAGCTTGGGCCTTTGTTGTTGACCATATAATCTAAGGAGTGCGGGCTTTTGGTTCTGTTGCGCGTCACTGGCTGGTAGTCCAACGAGTCGTCGGAAGGGTTTAGAACTAAGCTTAGTCTGTTTGGAGTAACGTCATGTTCGGAGTAGTCGCTGATGGACATCTTGTCCTTCTCTAAAGTGCGAATCTTCTCGAAGTTCATGCTGTTTGGGGAGGCGAAAGGGTTGTGTATGGCTAAAGGGGCGGGTTTGGGGAAGTGTTCGATGGCTGGGGAGGATTCTATGGACTTGTAGACGGAGTGACGAGCTGGGGCAGTGACTTGTGTGAGTGGGGCGTGTCCCAGAGGTATGGGGTTCGAGTTTCTATTGGTGTTTGACCTCTGAGGTTCTGGGGGTAGTTTAGTAGGCGGACTTAGTAGGATAGAGAGAGGTGGTCTCTCTTTCCTCGACCGTGGCTGGACGATGGTGCCCGTGGAGTTCTCGTCTAGGATGAAGTTGGCCCTCGCTTTGGGCCACGTGCCGCCATTTTTAGAGTCACTCTGAGACTCTTTATTCTTTCTCCGCGAACGTTTTAGTACACTGCTTGTTTCTTTTACTGTAAATAAAAACAGTTTCAGTTATAGATAGATAACTTTCTAACCTCATGAGAATGGTCTGGTATATGTATGCATGAAATATATATAATTTATTACAGACACTTCTATTAGATTGCTCATTACATACTTAGGTGAATGTAACCTTGATAATTAAATTTACAAATTATATTTTGGTTATGATCATTTTATCAGGAATCCCACACATTTGTTTTTGAACTTTGTTCTGCCATTCTTTAACTTTCTTTTCAGATACATTATTGACAGGTAATTAGTTATAATTAATACACTATTACTCACTTGTTTTTCCATGATAACTGTCGATAACCGAGTCCAGCTCTGCGATGGCATCAGATTCCGGCACCTGCGCAAATAACACACGTAAGTTTATATGACAGCACTTTCTCGACTGTCATATGATATGATAATAAGTATCATGACGGCATATATGTATCATATTTTTATGCATATTGTGATATTTATTCGTGACTTGCGCATTAAGAAAACTGTAGTGAGACAACTAGGACGTAAGTGAGCAAGGTGGTTCAATTTTCGTTCTTTTTTTGTACTAGAATAGGAATTTGCTGTATTAAAGGCATATATATATAGGCATATAATCTGTATTATTGTGATAATAATAAACAATTTATTTGAAAGAAAGAAAGAAAACATTTATTTGAAACTCGCACAGGACAAACAACAATAAAATAAACAGTAACTACTTAATCTATAAAAACTTAAAATAAATAAAAAAAAACAATATTAAAAGATAAAAATAAAAGATCTGTGCGAGGCCAAAAAGGCTCCTATCTATATTCAAATAAACCGGTTTCTTTGTGAAGATTGTGCCAAAGAGTAGAGTGGCCAGTCTCAATAATTGAATCATTCGGTCAATAAGCTTAGCTAGTAAACACTACATTAATTGGTATACTCTTAGGGGGTACGAAGTTCGCTGGGTCAACTAGTAAATATTAATAATAATAAAATACAGACACACGAGAACGCTTGATTTACTTTCACAAATCCTAGTATCAAATGTCACAATGATTTTTCAAGATACCGATTTAACGCACAACAAAAACAGTTACCTATATGTCGCACACTTCATTAAAAAATTAACAAACGTAACTCAAAAAGAGCTTATTGAAAATTGAACCTTATTTTTGAATCGTGTGTTTTCAAATTCAAACACCCTGTTTTTGAGTTAGGTCTTTTTATGAGTAAGCATGCGATGTGACAAACAACAAGTTTCTCTAGTTTTAGATAAGTATATCTTCCTTCTACATGAGGAATTCTTGATTATGCAAAACAATTTACTGTATTTGCTTAAATCTTCATGTTGAGTTTTTCACAGTACCATTTTCAAATTTCAGAAATTAAAAGTAGATAATTAAGTAAGTAAAGATCTGTCTACGTCCAAAGTTTCTTTAAATATATGTATTTAGAGTTCCATAAAAACACTATGACACGAGATTCTTTTGAGAATCTCATGTCACAGTGTTTGTTATGTAACTCTTCAGAAACGGCTTGACCTATCTTGTTTTTTTTTTTTTTGTGGCATGTCTTTTTTTTAGTTGGGAAAATCGTCTAATAGCGTCCCCCGCTCTTGGGCGGAGCAGGAGGGCCGAGGGTGACAGACTTTTACTGACTAAAAACCCAGTCTTGTTAATTCTTTGCCATTGTTCCAGGGCTCCGGGGATCTCTTTTGTATTACCCATGACCCCAGTAGGCTTCGACCCTGGGCTCCTACGGTTGCTGACATCTCTTTGAGGCGCGGAACACTACGAGCCGTCGACGGCTTGGGCTCGCTCCTGACGATTACCGGACGGTCAGACGGCGAGCTATATTTGGTAGGTCTGAGAATAGGCCGTAGGCTATTTTTTATTCACTTAGGTGATTAGTCTACTATCAGGCGGGCGTCGTTGCTGGCAGAAACTAGTTTCTAACTTCGTACACCCGTGTGTACAGTACGACGCTTATGCGTATTTCAAGGTCATTCAAGTTGTACAGACTGTACAATCGGCGCGCGAGGAGTACAGATTAAGTCGAAATTTTACACGGTCACAAATAAAAATTATTTCATTTCACACTATTCATAATATTGCCGTTGCAAGAAATAAAACAACGAGAGTTACCAGCAGAGACAACACTTGAAAAAAAAAAAAACAATTTCACTCACAAAAAAATTAAAATATAGGTAAGTACAACAAACAAACAAGCCTCTTACCTTATTCTGCTTATCTTTCGACTTGCTGCGTCCGGTGACGGCCTCAATTTTCCCGCGGATCATGTCCCACGTCCCTGCGAACATCAATGGATAACTTATCGACCCTTATCGATACCTTATCGATATCTTATCGTATCGATACGCACGTCAAGTGGGGCTGGTTTGTTTTCGTGGGACTTTACTATAATATGTAGAGTTTATTTTATGTTTTCCTTATAGGAATAGGGGGAATTGAAAGAATGGTTAATTTTGTGATTGCTTTTTTTGGACAGCATTTCCTAGTAAATTGGAGGTTCACGGAAATCAACATCTAATTTAAGTATCTCATAATCAACTCTGCCGTTTTACGAAACTTAGAGTGATAAAGCAATTACGAAGTCGATATTGAAGAGATATCCAAGAGGAAGAAAGCACTATGAAGTATATTAAGTTAAATCATAAATAGTTCTAAATATGTGTGTGATTGTTCGCGTGACTTGATTCCGCCATCTCATTTCTACCAACGGCTGAACCGATTTGGCTAATTTTGGTCTTGAAATATTCGAGATAGTCCTGGGAAGGTTAAAACGGTGAGAAAAAAATAGAAAAAAAAAAAACTGAAAAAAAAATTCGTTTAAACGCCATCTCTAATTAAAATGTCACTATAAAATGAATTGTGCTGTTCTAGTAATGCCAGTAGATGGCGTTATCCTTACTATTAGGTGGTAATTTAATTTCATCGCAAGACTCAAATAATTTCGTAAAAGTCAACATGACTTCTAGTGAATTAAATGCTCTTACACAGGTACAAATTATTGGCGATGTAAAACATACAAAATTGTACTGATCATTGTACAAGACCTGCTTCATATCTTACCTCTCTCCTGTGGTATTTTCCCCTGACTCCCCGCAGCCACATGGTACACGTATCTTCTATCGAAGTCTGGCATACCGTGATCTATATGAACCTAAAAGTTAATAAATACATTATTATAATAGTACTACTGGAGAAACACAACAACGAGTACATGGTAACCACCTATCTCTAAGTTTTGATCAGACGGGCTGAATTATAACTGCACGCTTAGGCTACTTACAGACGATCAGCATTGTTAGCAAATACAGCATTGTTGTTGGCATACAATAATGACAACAATTTAAAACTATATCTATCTCTCTCGCCAAGACGGCGTTTTCTATTGCGTTAAAGGGCGTGACATGGACATGGCTTTTGACGTCATAAGTCACATGTCGAACTTCTCTATCTGCAGCTTTGAAGCTTTATAGCTTCTTTGTCGATGAGTTAAAGATTTAAAGATTATTACAAATGTATTTAGATTTGTTTATTTAGTAAATTTTATTGGGCTAGGCAAAATAGGTTCTAACTTCATACAATTGTTTTTCTCAAAAGAATTGTTATTCTGCGCAGTAACTACATCAAGCGCAATGTGTCTATACTACTTGTGTTAAGAGAAAGATTTTTTGTCTACTACATAAATCCATAATATCTAAAAATGTCAGTTCTTAGTGATGCCTACTAATACAACAAAAAGATTATTACTTGGGTAAAAAATATAATAAAATTAAGGATGGTGTTAAAAATCAGATTGTATCAACAACTGAAATATTGTCAAATAATACTCCTTTATTAAAATAATCGAGATTGAGTTGCTTACCTTAGTATCAGAAGGAGGCTGTACAAACTGGCACCACGACTCGTCGGTCTGAGAGCAGATGTTCACCATCTTGCTGTCAGAGTACGAACGAGAGTGGTCGTACATCGACACCCTGTTGACAAGGAAAACAGCAGTTGTTAAACTATAGGTATATAGTGGGATATAATGCAGAAATATTCGCTAGCACTTTGATTTAATCATTTATTTGGTTATCTAAAATAGATCGAGAGAGAGAAGAGAAATCGAGATTATTCTATCTGCAAATAGCGCAGTATGCATGGACGGAAAGTTATTTTTTTGTTTTTTATGCTTGATAGGTTCGCGCTTGACCGCCATCTCATCTGATGGAAAGCGACGATGGAACGCGCTTACCTAGAAATAACCTATTCACTCTTGACTTAAAGATTTCCGGGTTGTAGCTATCAGGAAACACACACTCCGGCAAGGAATTCCACTCCTTAGCTGTACGCACAATGAGTGTGTGTGTGAGTTATACTGTTTTTTTTAACAAATCGGAGTAAGTTTTTCAGGGATTTTTTGTTCAGTCATGTGAGTAATGTCAGCCACACACGATCCAGATTACTGTCAAGTTTGCAGCGCGCTTGAAGTGGTGTGTGAAGGACTTGATGATGTGTGTCTGGTTGTCAGTACGTATGACATATACTGTGTGTATGAGCGGTCAAGTATGCATGACGTAAATCGGCTGCAAACTTGAAGGTAAACTGGATCGTGTATGGCTAGCATTAAATTAATCTCTAAACGATTGCTTTCGGTAAATAGAAATAGTCACTAGGGTAACTTACCTGACAGAGTTGAATGTGGAACCAACATTTTGTTATAAATCTAGCTTATTAAAAATCGAATTAGGATATACCGCTAATAAAAAATGCAAGTATTGCAGCACGTTAATGCCAAATAAGCTTACAATCACAAAAACAACAGATAAGCCCTATCAAAGAAGTCAAGGTTCCAATATTAAGGACAAAACCCGGAAAAATGAAATTAAAACGGTAAAAAAGAACGCCTGTACTTCCCCTATTCAAGTCCACTTATCAAATGATTCTACAGATCTGTCTGTGTGGTTTATCTTCAATCTCAACCTTTATCTCAAATATTTCTGTAACGGATATCGGCGGCGATTGTGCGCGTCCAAAAATGATCACAAAGTTCAGCTATTGGTAAACAAGGGCGAGTTGAAACGGATCTTCGTAAATTACGTAACACAATGAACAAACAGGATAAATAACCATTAAACATTATATTTTACGCTTTTACTTGACCTACAACCCCTCATAGTTAAAAGTTCTATATTAGGGTACATATAGAATATAACCACTACATGTCACATCATCATCATCATCTTTCTGCCCTTGTCCCATCTTATTTAGAGTCGGCGCAACACGTTTTTTTCTTCCATTCTATCCTATCAACCGCTATCACTAAATTCCTTTTCTTAATATAACCATTACATGTATGCCTATAAAATTTGAAGAGTTCCCTCGATATCATCAGGATTCCATCTGAAGATCCTGACTAGATGACCATGAGATTAACTAGGAAGTATAAGTACACTTTCAAATAAAAAAAGACTTTTCCAAATCGGTCCAGCCATCTTCGAGTAATCGATGAAAATACTTAAAAAACGAACTGACAACCTCCTGCTTTGAAGTCGGTTAAACCGGGTAAGTTAGATTAGATAGGAAATAAGAAGAGTTGGGGTAAGATTAGAGATGTTTTTTGCTATCTTTGGATGATGGCAAATTGGTGCCGATATCGTCGATACGTGATTTTTTTAAACCCTTAAAAGTTTTTGAATAAATTTGTTGTTATTCAGAACCTTGATTAAATTTGCAAGGCTTCTGTTGTTATATTTTTATGACTTTTTTAATTTTTGAGTATATTATAAATATAATATTTTTAAGTATATGTCAAAGTTCATGTATCAGATTTTCAGAGGACTTTACTGGATTATTTTTACACAAATTTATAAATTGATTTAAATATAAACCTAGATAATATATACAAGATACTGTGTTTCCAAAATATCTTACGAAAAATGTGTAATAACGTCATAATCGGGTAAAAGCGGTTGCATGAAAAACAGTGAAAATGTATATCTAATTGTTTTCAAGCAAGTTTTTTTTGTGTTCATCATCATCATCATCATTTCAGCCGAAAGATGTCCACTGCTGAACATAGGCCTCCCCCAAGTGCCGCCACAATGAACGGTCCTGTGCGTCTCACATCCATCGTACTCCCGCAACCTTTACCAGGTCATCGGTCCACCTTGTAGGAGGCCTTCCAACGCTACGTCTTCCGGTACATGGTCGCCATTCTAGAACCTTTCGGCCCCAACGGCCAACCGTTCTACGAGCAATGTGCCCTGCCACTTAAGTTTGGCGATTCTTCGTGCTATGTCGGTAACCTTGATTTTTTGTATTATTAGTTGTTAAGTAAAAAATAAAGTTAGGAAAATGCCTAATGAGTTACCTGTCTCTAGTGTTATTGCAGCAGGTGTACAAGGGCCTCAGCAGCGTAAGCGCCACCGACTCGTACTGGCACTCGTTCAGCAACGCCATCGCTTCCGATACGCTCTTCACGCCTTCCAGAGATACGTTGTTTATCTAAAATACAAAGATAGTAGGTGGGTTTATAGCAAACGGATATAGGCTCAGAATAAAACCTTGCTTTTCTTGATATTCCTGTTAAACCAAAGTACAATTTAGTGGAGCGGGCTTCAAACATTTTTTGACTTCACAATAACTGTTATTTTGCTAGTAACATAGCATAGCGTTGTCGGCCTTATAATAATAAAATAATTAAAAATAGACAATAATTTAAACGGCACATCACAGGACATTATTTTTCATTTCATGATGTATATGAAGTCCACGATTCCAAAAAAAAACCTTGGCAACTAAAAAAAAAATCATATTCGGTGCCATAAACATTAAACCTTAAAGCCATAAAACAAAACAAATGATTTATAAAGTTAAAGTGACAGTTGAAATATCACAGTCACTGACTTTACTATTTTTATTTGAAAAGTATTGTATTGTAATTACGTTTTATTTTTGAATTATCATGCCTCGTTACAATATACACAGCTTCGGAGTACTCCGACATGATTTTAATTTATGGAGAGTGTCACAGAAACGCCGCTTTAACTATAGAGAGGTATGGGAACACCCAAGTTGGTCCGACCTGGTCCGACCAACGGGCGCATTATTGTTCAAGCTGTCCAGAGGATGCGGGAAAATCGACCCTTAATCCCGCAATTGGGTAGTGCATGTAAGAGTGACACTAGACAATAGAATTTTAAATTACTTTGTACGCAACCCTACGTCTAGTCTGCATAGGGCAGGTGAACATAATTCAATAACGAAAATAAGTGTGTGATAGCGAGTGTATAAGTAAGTAATAGTGATTAAGATTAATTTTATTAATAAAATCTGTTATTTGGTGTAATCTTTTTTATTCATAAAAAGGGCGCCAAAGGATTACGTCACTACATGACACGGCACTGTTGTCAAAGGTTAGTGTACCGATATTTATAAATGGTGTTCTATTTTGTTGACGATTTTATGCTATTTAATTCAAAAAAAAAAAAGAACATTTTTTAGATTACGATTTTAGGTATTTTTGGTCATTTAATAATATTCCTGTGGACTAGTACTGCGAGTGTTTTAATTTAATCTCGTGTCGTCAGCGACACGTATAATAAATAGAATTCTCAGCTCCATTTTACCGACATCGCACTTGTTTCAATGGTTCCATATGTTGATTAAATGTGTGAATATTTGAGATATTACATCACAATATCCACTACGAATCAGTTTGCGAATACACACTAAAATTCTGCCAAAAACTCTCAAGTTTTATTGTTTAGTACTTACACTGACGACGCGGTCGCCGACGTACAGGTTGCCTTCTTTGGCAGCAGCACTGCCGTTTGCTATTTTGCTTATGAAAATACCTGTAAACAATAATACTGATATATTAGAAAACGGATAGTGGACACTTTCGTATGGACTCTGTATGTAAGTTATGATATAATATCCTATTTGAAAGGTCATAGGTGGACAGAGCCGTTGTTGAATTCTGTCTAGAGCGAACGCAAATGTCTACTAATCTAAAGTAATCTGAGTGAAGTTAGGTAAAACCCAGGTTGGATGTTGATGGACGAGCTGCTGGAAAGTTACCTATGTCTGCTGGTAATAAATTTAAATGTACACATTTAATAACAAAAGTTCAACATATCATTTATTTGTAATTTCCATCAGCACATTTGTCGCCGCCGACGTCACGCAGCCGCATACTGTAGTCTTAATAACTAACCGTGCTGCAGCTGTACGCCCCTCGCGTCGGACAGGTGCAGACGCACGCGCCGCGCACGCGCGCGCTGCAGCGTGAGCGGCGCCGGCGCCCGCGCCAGCGCGCCGCGCAGTGCCGCCGCCGCGGCCGCGCCGCTCGCCCACACGCACACGCCGCACGCCGACGTCACGCGGTCGCATACTGTAGTTGTACTAACTAACCGTGCTGCAGCTGTACGCCCCTCGCGTCGGACAGGTGCAGACGCACGCGCCGCGCACGCGCGCGCTGCAGCGTGAGCGGCGCCGGCGCCCGCGCCAGCGCGCCGCGCAGTGCCGCCGCCGCGGCCGCGCCGCTCGCCCACACGCACACGCCGCACGCCGACGTCACGCGGTCGCATACTGTAGTTGTACTAACTAACCGTGCTGCAGCTGTACGCCCCTCGCGTCGGACAGGTGCAGACGCACGCGCCGCGCACGCGCGCGCTGCAGCGTGAGCGGCGCCGGCGCCCGCGCCAGCGCGCCGCGCAGTGCCGCCGCCGCGGCCGCGCCGCTCGCCCACACGCACACGCCGCACGCCGACGTCACGCGGTCGCATACTGTAGTTGTACTAACTAACCGTGCTGCAGCTGTACGCCCCTCGCGTCGGACAGGTGCAGACGCACGCGCCGCGCACGCGCGCGCTGCAGCGTGAGCGGCGCCGGCGCCCGCGCCAGCGCGCCGCGCAGTGCCGCCGCCGCGGCCGCGCCGCTCGCCCACACGCACACGCCGCACGCCGACGTCACGCGGTCGCATACTGTAGTTGTACTAACTAACCGTGCTGCAGCTGTACGCCCCTCGCGTCGGACAGGTGCAGACGCACGCGCCGCGCACGCGCGCGCTGCAGCGTGAGCGGCGCCGGCGCCCGCGCCAGCGCGCCGCGCAGTGCCGCCGCCGCGGCCGCGCCGCTCGCCCACACGCACACGCCGCACGCCGACGTCACGCGGTCGCATACTGTAGTTGTACTAACTAACCGTGCTGCAGCTGTACGCCCCTCGCGTCGGACAGGTGCAGACGCACGCGCCGCGCACGCGCGCGCTGCAGCGTGAGCGGCGCCGGCGCCCGCGCCAGCGCGCCGCGCAGTGCCGCCGCCGCGGCCGCGCCGCTCGCCCACACGCACACGCCGCACGCCGACGTCACGCGGTCGCATACTGTAGTTGTACTAACTAACCGTGCTGCAGCTGTACGCCCCTCGCGTCGGACAGGTGCAGACGCACGCGCCGCGCACGCGCGCGCTGCAGCGTGAGCGGCGCCGGCGCCCGCGCCAGCGCGCCGCGCAGTGCCGCCGCCGCGGCCGCGCCGCTCGCCCACACGCACACGCCGCACGCCGACGTCACGCGGTCGCATACTGTAGTTGTACTAACTAACCGTGCTGCAGCTGTACGCCCCTCGCGTCGGACAGGTGCAGACGCACGCGCCGCGCACGCGCGCGCTGCAGCGTGAGCGGCGCCGGCGCCCGCGCCAGCGCGCCGCGCAGTGCCGCCGCCGCGGCCTCGCCGCTCGCCCACACGCACACGCCGCACGCCGACGTCACGCGGTCGCATACTGTAGTTGTACTAACTAACCGTGCTGCAGCTGTACGCCCCTCGCGTCGGACAGGTGCAGACGCACGCGCCGCGCACGCGCGCGCTGCAGCGTGAGCGGCGCCGGCGCCCGCGCCAGCGCGCCGCGCAGTGCCGCCGCCGCGGCCGCGCCGCTCGCCCACACGCACACGCCGCACGCCGACGTCACGCGGTCGCATACTGTAGTTGTACTAACTAACCGTGCTGCAGCTGTACGCCCCTCGCGTCGGACAGGTGCAGACGCACGCGCCGCGCACGCGCGCGCTGCAGCGTGAGCGGCGCCGGCGCCCGCGCCAGCGCGCCGCGCAGTGCCGCCGCCGCGGCCGCGCCGCTCGCCCACACGCACACGCCGCACGCCGACGTCACGCGGTCGCATACTGTAGTTGTACTAACTAACCGTGCTGCAGCTGTACGCCCCTCGCGTCGGACAGGTGCAGACGCACGCGCCGCGCACGCGCGCGCTGCAGCGTGAGCGGCGCCGGCGCCCGCGCCAGCGCGCCGCGCAGTGCCGCCGCCGCGGCCGCGCCGCTCGCCCACACGCACACGCCGCACGCCGACGTCACGCGGTCGCATACTGTAGTTGTACTAACTAACCGTGCTGCAGCTGTACGCCCCTCGCGTCGGACAGGTGCAGACGCACGCGCCGCGCACGCGCGCGCTGCAGCGTGAGCGGCGCCGGCGCCCGCGCCAGCGCGCCGCGCAGTGCCGCCGCCGCGGCCGCGCCGCTCGCCCACACGCACACGCCGCACGCCGACGTCACGCGGTCGCATACTGTAGTTGTACTAACTAACCGTGCTGCAGCTGTACGCCCCTCGCGTCGGACAGGTGCAGACGCACGCGCCGCGCACGCGCGCGCTGCAGCGTGAGCGGCGCCGGCGCCCGCGCCAGCGCGCCGCGCAGTGCCGCCGCCGCGGCCGCGCCGCTCGCCCACACGCACACGCCGCACGCCGACGTCACGCGGTCGCATACTGTAGTTGTACTAACTAACCGTGCTGCAGCTGTACGCCCCTCGCGTCGGACAGGTGCAGACGCACGCGCCGCGCACGCGCGCGCTGCAGCGTGAGCGGCGCCGGCGCCCGCGCCAGCGCGCCGCGCAGTGCCGCCGCCGCGGCCGCGCCGCTCGCCCACACGCACACGCCGCACGCCGACGTCACGCGGTCGCATACTGTAGTTGTACTAACTAACCGTGCTGCAGCTGTACGCCCCTCGCGTCGGACAGGTGCAGACGCACGCGCCGCGCACGCGCGCGCTGCAGCGTGAGCGGCGCCGGCGCCCGCGCCAGCGCGCCGCGCAGTGCCGCCGCCGCGGCCGCGCCGCTCGCCCACACGCACACGCCGCACGCCGACGTCACGCGGTCGCATACTGTAGTTGTACTAACTAACCGTGCTGCAGCTGTACGCCCCTCGCGTCGGACAGGTGCAGACGCACGCGCCGCGCACGCGCGCGCTGCAGCGTGAGCGGCGCCGGCGCCCGCGCCAGCGCGCCGCGCAGTGCCGCCGCCGCGGCCGCGCCGCTCGCCCACACGCACACGCCGCACGCCGACGTCACGCGGTCGCATACTGTAGTTGTACTAACTAACCGTGCTGCAGCTGTACGCCCCTCGCGTCGGACAGGTGCAGACGCACGCGCCGCGCACGCGCGCGCTGCAGCGTGAGCGGCGCCGGCGCCCGCGCCAGCGCGCCGCGCAGTGCCGCCGCCGCGGCCGCGCCGCTCGCCCACACGCACACGCCGCACGCCGACGTCACGCGGTCGCATACTGTAGTTGTACTAACTAACCGTGCTGCAGCTGTACGCCCCTCGCGTCGGACAGGTGCAGACGCACGCGCCGCGCACGCGCGCGCTGCAGCGTGAGCGGCGCCGGCGCCCGCGCCAGCGCGCCGCGCAGTGCCGCCGCCGCGGCCGCGCCGCTCGCCCACACGCACACGCCGCACGCCGACGTCACGCGGTCGCATACTGTAGTTGTACTAACTAACCGTGCTGCAGCTGTACGCCCCTCGCGTCGGACAGGTGCAGACGCACGCGCCGCGCACGCGCGCGCTGCAGCGTGAGCGGCGCCGGCGCCCGCGCCAGCGCGCCGCGCAGTGCCGCCGCCGCGGCCGCGCCGCTCGCCCACACGCACACGCCGCACGCCGACGTCACGCGGTCGCATACTGTAGTTGTACTAACTAACCGTGCTGCAGCTGTACGCCCCTCGCGTCGGACAGGTGCAGACGCACGCGCCGCGCACGCGCGCGCTGCAGCGTGAGCGGCGCCGGCGCCCGCGCCAGCGCGCCGCGCAGTGCCGCCGCCGCGGCCGCGCCGCTCGCCCACACGCACACGCCGCACGCAGACGTCACGCGGTCGCATACTCTGATAGTCAAGATCAATGTTGAAAAATACCTATAATATTCGCATTTGATATTACAAAAACAATATAAAGCCTAAACACCGTAAACCAAAAAACTATCATATACTCATTTTACTTTTCTAATCGATAAAGATACATTAACTTATCTTCTAGGAATTCATTTAGATTCCTAGGAAAAAAGACTAGAAAAATCATTTCTAGGTAAAAATAAAAAATTTCACAAAAGAAAAATTAAGGAACCATCCTATCACCAATACCAAACAGTTTACTACAACTTTTTTAAACAATTCCTTGTAACATATAAAAAAGTTGTAGCCATAAGTGACCACGATTGTGTATACGACAAATCAATGCTCAGACAGTGTAAAATACAAAGAAAACTAAATATATAAGCGGAATTTAAACATGTGTTTCCGCATGTTAACAAGTTGTCTGTGGTCCTAATGCTGTTTGTCTTACTAAGAACCAAATCACAAAATCTCAATGTCCATCAGGTCCATATACAAGAAACCCACATGATTTAGAAAAAGATTTTGTCCGTATTCCATTCCAAAATGATCAGCTTGATATAAAGTTATTTATTTATTTACAACAGCTTGGAGGACTTACAGCTTTAACAAACTAAATATAAAATCAAACGGACGACAGCAAGCCAATTACAATTCCTCACGTAGAGTGTCAGACTTAAAATTGAAAAGTGAGCATAACACTCTTTACAGAATGATTAAGCTTATTGAAACGTTAGAGTTACATAAACAAAGTTCTGTTTCTCTCAAACGTTTAGTTAACAGAAAAAATGGGTATTAATGAAAATAATAAAAATATTACAGAAATTTAGGGAAACAAAAGGCTACTTTAAAAAAAACTGAGTCTTATACGTTTTCTGGCCGACGCTACAGTAATCGTAAAGGGATCCAAGTCATGCTGCTTGCTTATATTATTGAACTGTCTACTCATAAGTATAAAAAAAACTATTTTGTCTTTAATTGGTTGAAACTAAAGGTACACCACAAAAAATTTAATCACAATAATTTTTTTTTGGTATATTCAAACAAAATTTAGATAAAAGTTCGGGTATGTCAATATTATTATTGAAAAATTTTAACAAATACAATGTAGTAGTCAGCAATCTCACATCGATCTTCGAGAGGTAATAAATGGTACTTTTTACAGAGTCGGAGATAATCGTTGGAATAGTAAGGAATTTTTTGATGAAAGCAAGAGATATTTAATGAAAAGCCTTTTGATATTTTCAATTCGATCAAGGTACTTATGGTAACGTGGCTTCCATATCTGAGATGCATACTCTAGCTGACTGCTAAAAAAGGTCCTATACAAAAATTTCAGGGTTTTAGCATCATTAAAAGACTTAGACAGCCTCATTATAAACCCAAGCAGTCTAGAGGCTTTTTTGACAATGGCGTCAATGTGGATATCAAAAATTAACTTCCTATCTTGATGTACGCCTAAGTCACGAATAGTATCACACCTTGGAAAGGTTTGGCCCGATAAGGTATACGTAGTGGCACAGATCGATGTCGTTTACATAGATCACAAATAAGAAGGGACCGAGCAACGAACCTTGAGGCACTCCGCTAGGCACCGAGACCAAACTGGACATATAATTATTGATCACTACTGCTGACGACCTGTTATTAATATAAGATGAAAACCACCTCAGGAGATACCCACTAAAGCCTATAAAGTTTAGCTTCTTTATCAAAGTGTCGTGATCAATCCGATCAAATGCTTTGCTGTAATCAGTGTAGACCACATCGACCTGGCTGCCGTCATCCATAGTCTCAGTAATAAAATCATTAAATAAAATCAGATTAGAAGTGGTGAAACGACCTCTCAAAAAACATGCTGAAAAGAGCTGAGCGATAACTGGTTATAGATAATTCGCTCAAATAATTTAGCTATAATGCATAGTTCAATATATAGATCTATAGTTAGTTACTTCAGTTTTAGACCCCTAATGTACCGGTGTAATGTATGCAGATTTCCACATTCTGGGGATCCTGAGTCAAGGACATTGAAAACAAAATGGAGATAGGTAATGCAATGAAATTAGCACAATCAAGCAAACCATTTTAAAAAACTTATAACTTAGTAGTTTCGGCGTACAATCCAACATTTCTACTTACTTGATCTTCCCGTCAGCCAAAGATCCCTTCTTCACAGCCGTCACATAAATGCTGCAGTCGTTAGGATAGTAGGGCTCCTCGCGACCGCCCGCTAGTTCGAAGCCTAACTCGCCATCTTTGTTCAGGCCAGAGAGCTCCACGTCGATTATCTCCCATTCGAAATCCTGTACAAGATAATAAAAAGTAAATATAAAATTATGTTTTTAAATTAAACATTAATAATACCACAAAAGAGTTAAAAGGTTAATTGCTAGGATAACATGAATTTAACAATGACTTAGCTGACGTTTACAACGGCGCTTGCGCAGGCGGAAAAATAGTTTATAAGATGTGTAGTATACGTAAAGCGACATCATCATCTCTCTAGGCTTTTTCCCAACTAGGAAAATATTGAAGAGCACATGGAAAGAATGATCAAAGTCACTTTTTATAAATTAGAAGTTATGATTTCTTAACTTAAAAGACTCGTACCTGAGGAAATGACACAATAATAATAATTTATGTCTTAAAATTACTGCTAATACTTTGCTTATACAACGAGGCGCTGACGACACGACATTAAAACACTCGTAATACTAGTCCATAGAAATATTATAAAAGTACCAAAACATTTTTTTTTTATTTTTTTAGTAAGTTACACGGGGTGGCGCAGGTAACACGACAATAAATTAAATGGCGTATATCTCATGATGTTACAAAAAAAAAACTTCCTTAGCAAGTGAGAAAAAAATCGCGGCCTCCCTCAAGGTGCACCGATAACCTGGTGAGAGTCGAGGGAATGAGGTGGATGCGAGACACACAGGACCGTTCGTTGTGGCGACACTTGGGAGAGGCCTATATCCGACAGTGATGAATGATGATGAATGGTGTACAACAAAGTATATACAAATAATTTACCGGCGTAGAAATGTCACAGAGCAAGAGAACTTTAACTGACGTTTAGATTATTCGTTCGAAAACTTGTTAGAACGATTAGTCTTCGGACTGTGATCGTTTTTAACTTTTACCGCTTAGACTATGATCACTAATAACTTTTATGTAAAAAATAAAACGTGACCGGAGCGGAGCGACTTTGATCGTTTTTTCCCTGTGCTCTGCAATGTATTGTAGCGGCTTAGTAGCCGGGAAATCAGAAATTAGAAAGGTATGAAAATGACTGATGCAAAATATTGTGTCAAAATGAAAGTTAACACTTCTACTGGGCAATTTCGAGTAAAGCATTTGTAAAATCTACTCTTTGGAATGTGCAATTAGCATCATTTTTTTTTTCTGACTGACTGACTTCTTGATGTTTCAAAAGTGCCTGTAAATGGATTATTTAAAATAAAATGCTTTTGATTGATTTTGATTAAATCGCGAGGCTCACCTGCACATCGGCGTCCACAGCGGAGTCCCTGGAGTGCGCGTGCCTGCGGCAGTCCTTCCTGTCATCGTCTTCCGGCACAGTGCAGCGTTTGTCTTTGCCTTCCTTCTTGTTACCGTGGCGCCGCGCATCTGCTAGCTCGCCTACCATTTGGTCGCGCTCCTGAGAAATCGCAACAGTTTTAATAAGGTATTACACTCATTTCTGAAGTATCTCAATTAGATTCTATGGTGCTAATAAATCACTAAAAAAAACACAACATTTTTATTCAGTCGCTAAGTTCCCTAAAAATGTATTTCAAATTTACATTTTCAAATTTCGCGCATATTTGACGAAAATGTAAAAAACAGTGGACCCCATATTTACTCTGCGGTTGTGACGTCAGTTGGCTGTGAAAGCAAATGCGCTCAGTATGGCCGATCAGTTGACAGTTGACAGCTGTCACATTATTTTACACAGCCGAATGACGTAATAACATAGTGGCTACTATTTCAAGGTGATAAAGAACAGATAATAAAAACAGAAAACTTAATTGAATATTAAAATTTATTTCGTCATTTTATGAACTAAAACCAACACTTACCGACTGCACTTTACCTAAGCTATCTGAACAATCTATTTTTAGATTTTTTCTCATATAGAGTAAAATACCCTATTATGTACATCTATCTAGTTGACCGTACGCGGGCTACATTGGCCATTATTTGGTGGGTTTCAGCCAGCCCACCTCTCTCCAATACAAGATAAGACTTCCTTTCTTGTTCAGAGTATCTGTGAGGGAATTTAGTGATTCTAGTATATACTCCATTCGGAATGAGATTAAACATTTAAACAAACCTTATTTACTGTCCGTTCAACCGATTTTGACTTCTATTCCGTAGACATAAGGATGACAGTAAAAGCAAAAAAGCCGCCATTTGTCATGCCACCAACGCAGTAAAAATTTTATCAAGCGTAAATACTATATTTACATTATTTTTCGAGAACAAGAGATGGTTGATAACATAAAATTCCAATGTTCCAAATCGTCATGGGGCTTTAGTGGAAATGACTGTCTGAGAGACATACCTTTCGCAATCGATTGCAGAGTGCCTTGACACTCTCTCGCTCTTGCAACAGCTTGTCTCTTTCTGAGAAAGCCCAGTCTCTTCGCCTTTTCGATACCTGAAAGATAAACGCCAATTGTTATTCCCATATTTATTAGCTTTACATTCGTTAAAATAATGAGTAGGTAATATTTCTGGACCAAACCATAAAAGATAGATAGCGCTTCATAAGCTTCAAGGCTTTATTTATTAAATTATATTCTTTATTGTACACCACATAAACAAAAATACAGGACAAACACAATTAAAAATAAGCGTACAATGGGCGGTCTTATCGCACAAGGCAATTTCTAACAGACAACCTTTGGATGGACTGAAAGAAAGGAGATGGATTTAGGGCTGTCAGTGTACAACATCAGAAAAATACTAATAAGTCATAGTAACATAAATACATACATACAATATAAGAAAAAAAAATACTAATAATACGTTTTCGGAGCATTAAATGCGTTTAAAATCATACCCAAAACAATCCCGACAGTTTTACACATAGAAAGTATATTTCTTTAGTCCTGAAACTGTAGTTTAATAGCGTAAGAACCTGTTTCTGAATAAGTTCTAAGACGATATTCTTCTGTTTCACTAAATATAAAATATACAGTCGAGTACAAGCTTTTAAGGTTAGGACACCGCATCGTCACAAATTACAACGCTGAGTGTCGACGTGGCGCCGACAAGCAACACCTGTCGCTACATGCTGACGAGGTGCGAGGTTCTGACGCGGTGACGACATGTGACGCCGAAAGGCAGAACGTGCCGATATGCGCTCTGGTGCCGCACTCCGACGCGGCAACTTGGAAATTTACAATCCTTGGCTGGCTTGCTTCATACAAATGACAGATAAGTACCTCGGCCTCTCTCTGCGCGTCGTTGAGCTCCGCCTGCAGTCGGTCGATTTGCTTACGCAGTCTCTCGAGCTCCTGGTTGGCTTGCTCCAGGTTGTCCACACGTTCTTTATCCACGGCGTCTACCACCATGCCCACTAGACCTAAATACGGAAGATATCATGTTAGGTACAGTCATACGACTCAATCTTTTTATGCCTACAAAAATGATAAAACATTTCTGAGAGAATTCGAATGCATTCCGCGACGCAAAGCAAAACAGCGATATTTCGCTCACAGCGCGAAATATCGCTACTTTTTCTTGGATTCAGTAAGAACTTGTTTTTATACTGCGAAATTCTTATAAGATAATGTGCATTGAAATGCACACATTGAACATTAGATAAGAAGTTATTATTTTTTTAGTAAAATAACTGAAACATTTGCTTTAAAACAAAGAGACCACTTGTCATAAACTTATAGCTAGGGAAATACGAGTTGATAATCCTTACCTTGCAACTTATCCAATGATGGATCATTGGAGTGTTGTCCGTTGAGAAATCCGTCATTACCCACACCACTTGCGAGCCCCAAGTGGTGGTACGCCGAGGTGTCTTGTCTAGTAAACAAAAGAACCCATTAAAAAAATGTATCGAGTCCGAGGAGCTATTTGACTTTAATGAAGTAGGTAGCTCAAAAAATAAACTTCATTAATTTATACTCGTAAATATCGATTGAATGTCATTATCGATTAAAATTTATTATATCCAAATAGCTCTATCACAGTCGAAGTACTGCTCAGTACAGTCTAAGAGTTCCGAAAGGTTCAGCTTTAGTAGGATTCCTACAAGCTTCGAAAACTGGTGATCGATAACCTGTTGAAGGTGGCGTAAATTCGCTTGATGCGATAAGTGCAGAACTGGTCAATGTCCAACATGGACCACTTGCAGCGAAAACACGATGATGATAAGAGGTACAAGTCTATTCTAACTTAATTATAGCTCTGAAGTTCGCTTTGCACACCCTTGCCTCACCCTCACCCCCACTTTCATATGAAGTTTCTATTGCGCAGTGACTTGCCTCGTACTCTAAGCCGCTACTAAGGCTTACTGTCCCCGTGGACAGTATTGCGTCCGTACGCATAGCTTCAAAGCCGCCACTAAGGCTTACTGTCCACGGACGCATAGCTTCAAAGACGCGTATTCGTCATTATACGCTTGGTGTACGCCTGCATGAAGCTTACACACAAAACTATCAAAATCTCTCGACGAAGCGGCAACGTCGTCCGTCGTGTACTTCACGACGTACGACGAATATACGTCGGTGAAGCTACGCGTCCGTATACAATAGGCCTAACTTTTGGGTCTATCTGTAAATGTTACAAGACTACATACCTGGACTTCCCTAGTGTGGAGGGGTTCTGCGGCGTCTTGAGATCGGTGCACTCCTTGATCGCGCGGTCTCTGTCCACGAGCGCAGACTCGATCTCGCGACGTAGACTCTCCGCCTGCACAGATTAACATTACGTAAGCAAACATCACAACCGTGTTCTGGAAAAGGAGTAGGCTGTGATGTGCCCGAAGTAAGTCCAAGTTACTGGCAAGTAAGATACTCGAACAGGGATTTAATCTTTAAAAATCTAAGGCCCATCTGCACCAACGATAAAATTTCTCAGAAATAAAATTTCATAGAAATATATTTTAAGTTTGCTGTAAGAAAACCCAATTGTGGGTTAAGCTCACCTTTGTACATCAGCTGTCCATTTTTAATCATTTTTGATTTTGTGTACAATAAAGAATATAAGAATAAGAACAATCTGAAAGTGTATTAAAAGTGAAAGCTGGACTGAGCGTTCTTTGCTATACTACATGTCAAGTCACAATTTAGTTGATTTTAAGGCTATTGTTTGACTAAGTTCAATAATAATAATAATTCGTTTAGTTTCTCACCAAAATATCACAGCAATTACAAAACTAAGACAATGACAATATAATTGGGTTAATTGGTGCCTAAGGTATGCTTTTGCCCTGGATTTCAGGTCACCAGGTCTTCCCCTCTTTTAATGGATGAATAAAATGGAATATCCGATTTTCCCAGACACCTTTTCTTTGACTTAATAATGCTATTTACCTTTTCGTCTACAGTTTTAGCAATATCTCACCTGTAATGCGGTGGCCCTCTGTTCCTCACGAGAAGCTTGTAGCGCGGACTCCAGCGCGGCGACACGTTTCAACGCCGCTTGCAGGTCGTCCGATAGCTTCTCCATCTCTTTGTGTACTGTGTCTCTGGCGTCATAAGGTTCAAAATTAGTTATTCTAGTCACGTTTTAGTTTTCTAAGATACGAGTATGAACGGCAGACATGATAGGTTCATTTATTTTCATTACTATTGGTTAGAAAAATATACAGAACATTACACCTACATACCAGAACATCCTGAAAAATGTGATGTGAAGTATTTCACATTGGACTTTTCAGGACTTAAAGAGGCAAATAACAGAGCTGTTCAGGCTACACACTGGTCTGTTAACAATGTGAAGAGAGAAGATTGTGGGTGCATTTGAGCCGATGGTTATTTTTACTATTCATACGTGATAGAAAGCGACAATGTCGCCGACGATGGAGCACGCCTGCTTAGAAGTAACCCCCCTAGCCAAGTTACGATCGTTTCGTTTGCATCGAACGCCTCAAGTAGGCCACGCCTCCGATTTCTTTTTTCTGACCACGTGACTGAGCGTTGAGATGACGTCAAAATAAATGAATCGAAGTCGTAGCCTACTCGAAGCATTCAACGCAAACGAAACGATCGTAACTTTGCTAGGGGGGCTGGTGTAGGTGACAGACAGACGGACAGCGGGCTAATAGCAATAGTATCCCTTTTTCATCCTTTGGGTACAGAAAGGCATAAAAAATCATCATCATCATCATTTCAGCCGAAAGACGACCACTGTTGCACATAGGCCTTCCCCAAGCGTCGCCACAATGACCGATCCTGTGCGTATCGCATCCATCGGATTCCAGCGACCCTGACCAGGTCATCGAACCACCTTGTGGGAGGCCTATGTGAAATAAAAATATTTTGAATTTTGAATTTTCGAACCCTAAAAATAAGATGTGTTAGGAAGTTATTTTGTTTTAATGTCCGGGTGCAAGTATATTACCTCTCGCTCATAATAAGCGTGTACTCTGCCATGGCGGCGTTGCGTTCGTCTGTGAGCCTTTTGATATCCGCTCGTTCTCGAGCGCCTCCCTCCCACTGACGCACCACGTGCGCTACTTGCTGCTTTAGAGTGTTGCGCTCGCGGATCTGGGGAAAAAATTCAATATTATAATATGGTCAGCTAACAATATAAATATTCTAAGTTCATGTCAATTCATGTATCCGGCTCGAAAGACCAAAACGTGCTAAGCAATTTTTTGGACATCTAAACAGTTAATTTATGATTTTATTATACAAAGACGAAAATGAATGCAAGGATTCGCTGTCTTAAGGCTCTGAAAACATTGTGCAGATTTTGTGCAGTTAGTAGTTGTTCATCAGAGGCCCAAGTCTGCTATTTTTATATTATAAATTCGTCATTCCAACACGAATCCATTGTCATTTTGCTAAAAGTTCGTAATCTGCTAATTCATAATGATCGATCATTGATCGCTCAATGGTCGCGGAATAGAGTTGTGGAATGACAAAATCGAGGTAGGTCTCTGATCAAAAGGACTGTCAAAATTTTAGCAGATTACCGCATAAGTGCGACATTAATTTGTCAATATTTACGAGATTACCATTCTATGCCACTTCTTTCAATGGAGTGACAATGGTTGACCATTGGAAAGCCATAATGACGCCATTATATTAATAGATTATCAAACTTGTAAAAATCAACAATTATGAAATCAATGATAGACCATTCTGACACTATTGTAATAGGCTTGAGGCCCTGGTGTGATCACAGTCAAGCACTAGTTCATACCATTAAAAAAAAAAAATCTTTCAAAGTTTAAACAAATAAACTTATTGAAAGACGAGTGCTAATACACATTTATTGATCTACACTAATATTAGAAAGAGGTAGTTTTTTTTTTTGTTTTTTTTTTTTGTTTGTCGTAAGTAATCTCTGAAACTACTGGTGCTGCTTTATTTGTGAGTGACATAGGCTATACTTTATGTACGAGGGCAAAGCCGCGGGTAAAAGCTAGTATTGTATAAAACTGTGATCAGTATCAATCATGGAAAGGGGTATACTGATAAGTGTACAACAGGATAAACGCTATACTTACAACAGCATTTCTCTCTTGCGTCAGGTCGTGGCATTGTGTTTTCAGTCTGCTGTTCTCTTCTTGAACGTTTCGTAACTTTTCTAACGTTGTGTTGTGTGTTTCTATTAGGTCGTCGTATCTGTAACAAAATAGAGGGACTGATATATAAAAAAAAGTAAAATTCTTTTCACTAGTCACATAGGGCTGCACAGTGCTATCTGAACCTGTGTAATTCAACCAAATATTTTCCAATAGCAAACCTTAGCGTGACGCTAATGTTGTTTGATTAGAAAGGGTTTCTAATCAAACAACATTAGCGTCACGCTAAGGTACTTTCACCGTAACAACGCTCCTCCTAACTGATTTTCGGTTATATTGGTTAATCTCGCCGGAGAGAGACATTTTAGAAAAACACCAAGATTAGAATATGCAAAATGGAAAATACACTAAAACATACCATTGGCGACCTGGAATGGATAGATTGCCTAGTCACAAAATGGGATGGAAATAAACAGAAATAATTTATACAAAAACAAATACATGCCAAATAAATAAATAAGTGACAAATACATTGAAAACAATTAAAACAAAAACATGAACACATGATCCATCATTATCTTTGATCCCACACGACTGGAGAGAAATCAGGAGCAGGATCAATGACTTTTGTAACTTATACGCAATTATATCGAAATATACATATATTATTTAGAAATATATAAGTATGTGTATCAGTTGTCTAGTACTCATAACACAAGCTGTGCTTGGCTTGGGACTAGGTGGCGTTGTGTGATAGTTGTGGAATATTATTATATTTCTTAAAAATAAATTTATTAATATTTTGTTTTACGATGATTTAATTAATTACAATGAAATGTGGAATTTTCAAAAATCAATAGTTGTAATTTTATGTAATTAACTAATTATTTTATTTATTTAATGAATTAATTATAGCAATAGTTTACACAAATAAGTACTTCATTTAATTAAAAGATATTGTGACTTGTAAATGTAATTTTTACCAATAGATATGTTTATCTGTTTATCATATAAAGATATTATTAGTTATATAAGTATTTCATTTTTATATTTAACTACATTTATGTTTTATTTGATAGTTTAGATTAAGATTTCACACATTCTTCTTCTCTTGCTCCCTACACACTATTGTCTACATTTCTTTTAATTTTTCCTTTTGTAGGTCTGCTGGAAGAAATTTCTTTGGAAATAAGCAGTACCTTTGTACTCTTGTCTACTTTGTATTGTCTTTTTCTATTTTTTGTGTGTACATAAATAGTAAAATAAATAAATATAAAGCGTCACCTCTTCTGAAAGCAGTCGAGCTCTTCCTTGAGCGCCTCGTACTTCCTGAGCGTGTGCACGAGCGCGTCGGAGCTGCCCTCGGGGTTGCTGCTCTGCTGCAGGTGCTGCACCTCGCGCTCCAAGCTAACGGGACAAACACAAGTCTATTAAACTATTACATTCATAATATTGACAGTCCGTATTTCCGTAAAAACCATAGTTTGTTTGTTTAGATAAAAAAACGTTGCCCCACACTAGGAATAACTCCTCTATCATAAGTATGTTCTCAAACATATTGTAAATTCATGTAAATAAGACCCCCCAGACCCGGAACACCTATCTGCAGGCCATACAAATAATAGTTAAGTGCGGGAATCTAACTCGCGATTCGCAGCGCAGCAGTAGATCGCTCAATTAATGCGCCAACCGTGTCGTTGTATTAGGATCTAAAGTTTCGACCCTTAAAAATGAATACCAGCTACAAACCTGCTAATCGAATGCATCTTCTGTGCAGTTGACTTGCCTGCTACGGTATTCCCGTTCGATTATAATTTAGGTGTCTTCAAGCTAGAGTGAATAAGCTCTTAATAAACTAGTGCGCCTCACTATCACCGATTGTATCACTGCTTACCATCAGGTGGATTCACAGTCAAGCTTTAGTTTATTTTTTTTAAACTGGGCAAGTGCGATTCGGACTCGCCCAGTAAGGGTTCCGTACCAACTAACCTATACAAATAGTTCAACTCCCGAATGGAATCTCGAAATTTTTTCCGAATTGCAAAATTTGTTTTTTTTTTTTGTGGCATAGGTAACAACAAATTTACTGTTTTAAGATTTATTCCTTTATCTGTTTTATAAGACCAGTCGTTTCTTTTTTTTTACTTAATTTCAACTCTAAGAAAACAGATTTTATCGAAACTGCCAACCGCAGTCCGTACGCAGTTCTAATAACAAACTGATGTGGAAGAAGGCCTTTGCTCAACAGTGGGAAAAGCCAGGCTAATAAACTATAAAAAAAATCTTACCGCTGGTTGTCATTGAGCAGGTCGCTGTACTTGCCGCGCAGAGTGCTGGCCTCTTGCGCCGACACCTCCAACTGATTCATAGCTGCTCTGTGCTGCCCACGGAAGTACTCCAACTCCTGATGTAACAACAGAGGTTATTATAGATAACAGAAGACAACATTAAACATCAGTCGCGCTATTCTCTAAGAAAACAGCCATGAGCGCAGCGCTGAAATCCAAATAGGTAATAGGTCTATTGAATTGGTAATCCTATGTACGTATTTGGATTTCGTCGCTGCGGCCAGCGCTGCACTCAAGGCTGTTTTCTTATAGATTAGCACTGCTGGACCTTGTGCCCAGTGTCCAGACAACAGTGCTGACCTGGCTCTTGTCTTGTAATGCAATAAATATTTAATTAAATAAAAACAAAGGCCTATTCATTTAATAGTGTTGGCATTCCAAGTTGGACCACCTTTGTAAAGTTAGCTGTAGTATTTATTCCATTGTAAACAAGAATATTGGGATTCATAAAAAGATATATTGTTATCTCTTTCACTCATGCATAAGTGAGACGTTTCTCTATAGCTCAATGTATGTAGGTACTGTGAGTGTTGTGTGATCTGGTGTTTATGAAGGCAAACTCAGGGCACAACATTTCAATACTTTACAATAATGTTTTCAATAGCATTATTCGTCTCTGAAAACGCACAATCCCCAAAAATTAAATTAAATTAAAAAATCCTCATAAATAAAATTTCTTAGAAATATATTTTAGGTTTGCTGTAAGAAAACCCAATTGTGGGTTAAGCCCGCCTTTGTACATCAGCTGTCCAATTTTTTTTTGTTAATAATTTGTTATTTTACGTACAATAAAGTGAATAAGAATCCCTTCTAAGTTACTAAGTCAGCCACAATTAACGAGCTTCCGAATGCTACTATCTTAGCCACTAGCTATCTTCTATGTACTCTTATGTAATCTTTACTTTCTGTATAGATAAAAAAATTACCACAAAGGCTAAGGATCCCTCCTTGGAGAGCAAAGCTCCCACCTTAGCTTTTGTGTTTATTTATTTATTAAATCTTCATGCACATTAGTACAAAGGCGGACTTAGTGCCTTAGGCATTCTCTACCAGTCAACCTAGGGTGGTAAAGAGAAAATGGGGGAAAGTGGGTTCCTGGATGTTTCGAAAATAAATTGAAGGAGGTGGAGCTACAATCGGGTTCTTAATTTTTTTCCGATTCAAAGCCAGCTTTTAGGCAGGAGAACGTCTGCCGGGACCGCTAGCCTCTCATAAAAATATTGAACTACTCACTTTCATAACATGCTCACACCGCCGCGAAGTCTCCGTATGCTGTCGCCGTAACTGGTTGAGATCGTGCAGCGCTTTCTCGCACTGTTGTTTCAAGCTCTCGTTGGTTTGTTTACTGTTGGATAGAGAAAACAAACAGTTTATAGATGTATCCGTTATTTTAAGGGAGCCATGGCGATTTTATGACTGATAATATTGTAGGCCTGTAATTCCCGAAAAAGGTAAGCCGAGATGAATAAAACACCACATTTTTTTATTATTGAAAGGTTCTCGCTTGACCACTGTTGCTGATGGTAAGTGATAATGTGGTCGACGATGGAACACGCTTGCCTAGAGATAACCTATTCCCTCTTGACTTTAAAACCTCTTGGTTGTAGCTATCAGGAAACACAGACTCCGGCAGCATTACATGATGGTGACATTTAGCTCAAATCAAAACTCGTTTATTCAAAAAAAGCGGAGGAGCATATCTTTTTGACCGCCGAAATAACATACAAAATTCGTGCTCCCGTGCGTGCTTCGGCATTGCCGTGGCCGAATACTGGGCCAAGCAAGGAATTTAACTAGTTTTGTCATCGATACGCTAAGAAGAAGAACATACAATATTGGCAAAAACTGTTTCTCCTTTTCTTTTCTATTAAGCCACGATTATTTCCACTGATTATTATCGATTTCCCTACTTGATCGTACTGTGTCCCTTCTAGCACCTACCTGATGACGTCATACTGTAGCGGCTCGTACGGGCCGCTCATGACGTGCGCGCCGTGCGACTTGACCGTGTAGTTCTGTTTCTCATAGCATTGGTTCGAGGTCAGCACGTCGTACTCGATCGGGATCGGGATGGTCGGCAGCTGCGCGGTGGT
The DNA here is from genome assembly GCA_949316375.1 of Mythimna vitellina. Taxonomy (NCBI): domain Eukaryota; kingdom Metazoa; phylum Arthropoda; class Insecta; order Lepidoptera; family Noctuidae; genus Mythimna; species Mythimna vitellina. The sequence goes on along the minus strand of OX438699.1, from coordinate 1,542,121 downwards.
GTGGCGCTCGGTGCTCACGTAATTGTGGGATATTGATTCTGGAACAAAATGTTTTAGTTATTCTTACAGTTTCACAGTTCTGGAATTTTATGAGTGGACTAGTTTCTAGCCAGCGGCTTCGCCCGCGTCAAAGTAGGTTTCTCCTAACAAACTTTGGACCCCCGTTTTATCCCCTCCGGGCGCGAGTTTTGGAGAATCCTCTCTTAGTGCTCGCCTACGTCATGAAAAAAACCTTGTGCAAAATTTCACGCTCCTACTCCCCGTAGTTTCTGCTGATATTTCAGTCAACCAGTTTCTCCATAAATATATATAGATAGATAGAGATCTTCTTTACAGATAGTTATAGCTAGGCCAAAAAAAACAACGAAATTTTTGGAAAACCAAAAGACCTGAATTAAAAAAAAACTGTTAAATACCAACTTACATACCAAAAGTTTCTGTTAAAATGCACAAGCGAAAGTCTGTTTTCTAAGTCATCATCATCATTCCCTCCAAAAGACGTCCACTGCTGGACATAAGCCACACGCAACTGTCGCCACAATGACCAGTCCTGTTCGTCTGACATCCATAGTATTCCCGCGGCCCTCACCAAGTCGTCGGCCTACCTTATTTATTTATTTATTTATTTATATATACTTTATTGCATACCAAGTTACATATTTACAAATTGAATTGTAATACAATATAAAACATACAATTGGCGGTTACCTTGTGGGTGGACTTGTGGTGGTTTTTTATTTATATCTATATATGTATCTATCTTCCAACGTTGCGTCTGTCGGTATGTGGTACTTTGTAGGTACTTTGTATTATGTCCTGATACAAACTATACCAATTAACATTCAAAACTAAAGTTCACGAGCTAATTCATAAGAAGTTTTTAGTAGTCATCACAGTGTTAATGTTTTCTAATTGTTGATTTGGACCAATTGTTTGACTACTACCATAGGTATATGGTTCACTAGTACATATATCTATTTTTGTAATCGCCTTTTTCGCTCTTTTATTGCACCTACCGCTATTTTCCTCTGCATCACCCAAAGGTTGACTGGTAAAAAATGTCTAAGGCATTTTGTGTGCATAAAGTATTTAATAAATAAATAGAGGATATTCTGAACCTATGTTCAATATCAAGGAAGAAACAATTAAACTATAGCCAATTCTTCATTGAGGAATTATAACAAAGTGTTGAAAAACACATGTTATTGTGTCAATAAGAATATTTTTTTTAAACTACAGTGCATTGATTTAGATTAGATAATTTAATGTAATACAAAATTATCAGTAACTTATCTCAAGAGGGCCAGCCCTAATAAGAAACCATGGGACAGATACTTATCATCATTATTATTACTACCCCATATTGTCCCACTACTGAGCAAACCCTCCCTCGGGGCCATTCCTTCCAACAATCATGATTCCTCGCTTCCTCTTTCCGATTTCCAAGAAAAACATCTAGCTATTACTTGCCATTTCTTAAACAATCAGATTACACAAGATCACATGTACATCTAAACAAATTTATTAATATTTAAACTTATGTTTAGTTCACCTATAAAATACCTATCTAAACTTAATTCTAATCGGCGATTGGCAATGCAAGTCATTGCAACAATAGGATCCTAGTATGGAATACTTTATATTTCTTATTAGGACTTTATTTGAATGAATTTGTTTCCTTATTGTTATGTCCATTATAACACCGTATTTTAGTAAATCGGTTCATTGTGCTAAGTAGCAGAACCAGTACAAATGTGAACAGAGAAAACTCTTCTACACACTACTTAGTCAATCTTATTACGTCAATAAGATTTGACAAGTACCTACATTACGTATACAACACCTAGAATTCCATAACAAAACAGTAATTGAATTTTATGACTTTCAAAAACTGAGGCAAATTCAAGTTTCTTAGAACTGGAAAAAATAGAGTTTTTATAAGAAGAATATACTCACCATTACTGCCATTACTCTCTAAAGATGATGTCCCAGATGCCATAATATATCTGAAAATGAAGATCATAACATTTAAAAAAAAACAATTCAAAACATACTGTATGTTACACAGGACTATGTAGAGCTACTTTATTATTATTTGATCAACTTCGTAGTTGCTGTTGTAGTTCATTGTTTAGTTTATGCACTACTAGTGACCTACCCTGGTTATGCATAGATTTTTTTTTTAGTTGGGAAAATCATCTAATGACAAATCTCGCTCTTGGGCGGAGCGGGAGATAAAGTCAGACTTTTACTGACTAAAAACCCACTCCTGTTCCTTCGTTGCCTTCTTCCCAGGGCCCCGGGTTTCGGGTTATGCATAGATGCAATTTTATACAGTATTTTAATAACTGTCAGGTCTAGGCATGTATGTATTCTTGTGTAACATCAGTGGTTGCAGACAGTACATCGGACACTAAGCGCAATATATTAGACAGTCATTTTATTTACCAGCCCACCAAGTACCTAAATATCTATCAAGAATTAAATAAAAAAAGTTTAATGTATTTCACATGTATTTAACATTCTATAAAGGAAACATTTTAAACATATCTTGATCACCACAATTGCTTTTGTTGAACTGTCAAAATATTAAGGTAAAAATAATAATTGTGAATACAGTCACAATTATTATTTTTACCTTAATATTTTAGTTATACAAAATGGTCAATTGAACTCGGCTAGTAAGAGCTGGGTTATAAGACTGGCCCAAGATTGTACAGAGGCACAGGCATATAGTCTCGTTTCCAAGCTGGGTTGTTGTTTATTATACGGAATTATCCTTGGTAAATCAGAAGTTGTAAAGCAATAACACTTTGGTCTTTTTATGTTTTTTTGCAAGTGTCACACTCGTTGAGTGTGCGGTGCAAATTACATTTACTATAAATGATTTTATTTCTTTCTAAACTTACGTGTATATGGATGACTGAGTGTAACAGCAAGCGTACCAAATTGAATGGATTAAAATAGTGATTAATAATTTACCCTATTCCTCATAACGTCACCTGTATAAAAAGTGGTTTAATAAAATGGCCCATTTAAAATATAAGAAAAAGGAATTTTAAAGGGGCCACTTTATTAAACCGCTATCTTTTAAAAAAATAAGAAAATGGAGTTTATTTGCTCTTCTGTAAAAATTGTAACTACACACATTCGCAACTTTACCATACAGCTGACGATAACATTAAAATGAGTGTTACGTTACAATAAGTAATTACATTTCGTGTGATCTCTCCCTATGACTGTAATAACTAATGTTTGAAGTTGTGAAAGATGAAAGATGTTATTTTTCTGCACTTAAATATTTTCACCAGATATATTTATCTATGAACAAATATGAGAAATACAGGTAGTCAATAATCATTACTATCCTGTACAAACATAGTTCTGATTTATTCATTATTAATAGCAAGCATGTCATGAATGAAAACAATCATTAAAGGAAACCAATTGTCAATAGGTATATACAATAGCATAATAGTTCATTTTATAATTTTAATTCATCATTACTCTTTCATTTACTTCCTGTTATGTTGTGTACTTATTAGCCATAACAACTCTGGCATTTTTTCTCATTAACTTTGTGACAGACAATCACTTTTTATACATATAGGTACATAATTATTGTTAGTGTCCCTGGGCACTCTATACAATAAGAAGCAAGTAAAAACAAATCGTTATTACCTTATAGATTAGAATTTTACATCCATTGTTCCACTGCACAGCTATACTTTGGGTCCTGTGTAACATACAACAAGATATAAGGTATACCACAGTAGCATGATTATAAACAGATAAGCAGCATTGCCTAGTAAACAAGATTACTGTAAAATTAGAATATTTGCTGGGGTCAATCCACTTGACATATTTTCTACGCTCTAATGACTATTACAAAACTGCACCGCAAAGCGGGGACTGTTGCGATTGCACACGACGAACAACGAAACATGGAACACCTTCACACCACAAATTATCGACTAACAGTACACAGACACGGTCTATCAACGTCGCCGCAAACCCAAATCACTTATCAAACACAGCAAGCCCAACAAAAAACTCTCCTTTCGCTTTGAATATAGTTTTCACGGCGACAGAACTGTCTACGAACTTATTTCACAATGTAAACATATTGAGTATTACCAAAGCGGCTCATAATCAACAATGCGCGTCCCGATTCACGAGTATTTGTGTAAAACAAAACCAATAATAACTTGAACAAGAAAGATAACACGTATTATCGTCACTAATTTGCCAACATTTCTCGTTTCTATACCTTTTTTAGCAAGGCAAATGAATGAATGAATGACGGACGTCGTCGGACATATTGAACCAGTGTCACCAGCAACAATCGGATAGATCTGAGAGTTTTCTTCAAATTAATTCGACCAGTCAAAAATACGATAACAGCTAGTTAAATTGACAAAACCATAACTAAAAATATCAAAAAAATATTTAGCTTCTAAAAATTAATATTTTAGCTTTGGTGCGTAAGAAATTTTAAACGTGTATCTTAATATCAAAAAAACTTTCCATAAACACCCAGTCTGTGTATCCAAACATTTTGAGAGCTGTCAACGGAACTGTCAATTAAAACGTTCCAGGTCGGAATATTTTTAATGTACTGAGTACAATAGCATTACATTTGTTATAACAAACTCATAAACGGACCAAAAGGCCCATTGACAAACATAACGAAAAGGGCCAAAAATCAAGAATGAGTAAAAACTCCATTTCAACTTACTACTTAAAAATTTGACGTTACCTTTTGAGAAATATGAATTCTTGTAACATCAAGTGGTTCTTTTCGTTTGTTGTAACTGATTTTGTTCGTAAGCAATTATTTTTTGCTCTGGAATCATTTCTCGAGCCTATTAGCGTTTTTTTAAAAAAACGCAAGCTATATCTTACAGCTAACAAATTTTGTTAGCTGTAAGATATAGCTTGCGTTTTTTTAAAAAAACGCGGGAGGCCAATTGGATAGAAATGTTCAATGTACTACAATCGCCTATATTATTGCATCTCTCTCTCTCCATCAAGTCTCATCACAATCGATGCTACAGCTCGGGAATCGTGGACTATGATTGGCTAATAATAAAATAGCACAGACACTCTATTAGACGAAATACAACATGTTTTATTCCGTAGCGGAATACTGAGCTATGATTGGTCAATGGTTACGCGACTAAACATATAAAGATAACACGCCGTATACATAGTTATAGATGGAGTACTATTTCGTCGTACAAATAAATGACACGCAATAGTGAAGAACCAATAAAAAACGAGGCGCAAATACGTGTTTTTTTATAAATTAAGTGGTCAAACACAAAAACATTTCCTCGTATATCATTTGTAACGGTTTGCAAAACAGTTGTGTGTCTTAGCAGTGAGTGATAACGTGAAAATCGAATGTTTTGATGTCGCGAGGCATGACCACGGCATGACTTCCATGCCCTGCGTACCTACGGAAGGGCGTGCGGTGCGAATTACGTTTACTATGAATGATTTTATCTCTTTCTAAACTCGAGTGTCTGTGAATGACCGAGTGTAACAGCGAGCGTACCAAATTATTATGGATTGAAATAGTGTTTGTTGTTGATGTATTATGATTATTTCGCAAAGATAAGATTTTTAACATTAGTATTATCGTGTTAGTGAAGAATCGCCGCGGCTCTGCCCACGGAATAAATTCTTATGATACTACGTCGGATTCGTTACGCCGTTCGATTTATCATAACGAGGTACTATTTACGCACTATATGGTGATTATTGTAAGTATTTTTAGTCGTGGCGCGTGTCCGTCGACGGTGTTTTACTATTCGTCGTTTATTAGGGTGACTTTCATCATTGGTGTAAACAACTTCAAGGTTATCGGTTGGCATGTGCCAGAGTCGTTAGGTGCGGGACTGGGATGCAGGAGTGATGTCGGCGGCGGGAGGCGGGGGCGCTGGCGCCGTGGTGCGCCAAGGGCAACTGCGAAAGCTGAAGACGATGAAGAAGAAGTACTTCGTGCTGCGCGCGGAGACACCAGAGTGCTCAGCGCGGCTGGAGTATTATGAGTCGGAGAAGAAGTTCCGCGCGGGAGTGGCGCCGCGCCGCGTGCTGCCGCTCAAGAGCTGCTACAACATCATGCGGCGCCTGGACCTCAAGCAGAAGCACGTCATCGCGCTGTTCACGCGTGAGGAACAGTTCTGTGTGGTGGCGGATAACGAGCAGGACCTGCACGCCTGGCTCACCGCCATCCGCAAGCAGCACCGCACTGAAGACGCCAGCGACGAGCTGCTACACCCCATACGTGAGTCTCAACACTTTCCTAACAAACTTTCTTACAATGTTTACCAAAACATGAGTACCTACATGCTGGAATGTTTAAGGTTATGTAGGTAACAATGTCATATTCAAGTGCAAACTTCTTTGAACATTCACTATTCATCTTGAGGCTGCCCTGGCAAATTTTAACTATGCTAATTTGTATTTTGGTTTTTAAATACTTCAGTTACTTAATCTAATAAGTTGCCAATTAATTTATGTACCAATGAAATAATTTGGCAAATTATACATGTTAAGCACTTGCCTAAACTATTTACAAAATCTCACATAAATTCTAAAAGTTAAAACAATGTCGCAGTTATGTAGATTTAACTCAACACATAATTCGGTATTTGTTTCAAGTTCTTGATTTATTTTATAGTTATGTATACAAAACCATTATTTATTAACAATTGGCTCAAAGTCATTCCCATCATTAGAGTAATAATTATGTGTATTCTGTTGAATGTGAGTCTGCAAATATTTTTTTTTTTTTGTTAGCATTTTTATTATAACTAAATACTTATATAAACACAATCATAGTAAATAACATCAACCCATTAGCTCGTAATGGGAATTGGCTAGCTAAGCACTTAAATTGGAAAAAAATTATGTTAAATAGCAATCTAAATTTTTCATTCCTAAATTGATGCTTCAAGTGGCATCCTTATAATACGTTTAATCAATCTTAAAACAAATGTGACGAATCAATGACAAAGGACCTACACACAAATGTTTGGACTTTTGCAAAGTGTGATTATGTCGAGACTATGCATTGAATTAATTTCTTGGTTTACTAAATATTTAATATTATCCCGATCTTATACTTAATTTGTAGCCAGCTGTAGATAGGAATTTGTAATAGGTAGTATAAATGAGTTAAAGACAAATTAAAATTGGATACATAAAATTATTTTAATTTGGGAAATTTTCATCATTGCAATCAATTTATAGAATAGAATCGTTTATTTCTGAGTACATGGTATATGAAGATCTTAATATTAGACGAAATCACATATTATACTACCTTTGCCGGTGTAGGAATATTAAAAGAGTATCTAATTTGCAAATTCACATCATTTTGTCTGAAAGAATCGCATTTCGGGCATAGTTTAAGTAACTGTTGTAAACAAGAACTTACTAACAGCTGGAAAGTAAACAGGTATTTACCTAATAAATGTATATTGTTGACACTATGCTACATTTCTGAATTACTTGGTTTTTGTTGTTAACCACTTCGGAACTCTTTATTATTGAATCTCAAGTTCTCAGATGGGAAATAAGATTTTTAGGGGAGAACACTATTTATATTTTATTAGCTAGTATAATGTTATATAAGTAACTGAACTATGGATAATACTAGAAAAGTACATTAGCATTATTGGATGAACTTTCAGAGTTCATTAACACCAATACTTTTTCCAATTCATAAAGTTCTAGAAAACTGTTTTCTTTTTTAAACTTTTTATGAATGGTCATTTTTTCTTGATCGAATACTCGAGTATGTACTAAATCGTAGACTAATAACGCCCTAATAGCGAAACACAATCTCAAAACTCGCATACAGCCGACAAAACTGCGTAGGAAACGTAATTCGCAATCTATTGCGTCTTAGTGGTAAAGCACGGCTGTCGGCCGAAGCCGCGGGTGCCGCTAGCTAGACAATAAACAAACATTAAAACAAAATCTTAATAACTTACTTCGCATATACAGACAATAATAAGCGACTCCGAACATGCCATAAAAAGGCCAAAGCACGATCATGTACTATGGAAATTTAGGCGCGTACGTAAGAGCGGGTGTCGTTGACCCCTGGTAATATTGTGATGCTGTGGGTAAACACACTAATACAATCATTAATCTTAATACGAGCTCGTCGGAAGCGACTGTCGGCCCTTTTCACACGTTACGATTGTACGGTTGTTGTAAGGGTCACCGGTTGTTTTGATTTTTAGATCGTGTTGCGAGTGGTTTGTTTAATTTTCGCCGTCCTAGTTTACTGAAAAATATCATTATCATTCTGTCATGATTAGTCATTAGTTGCTCAACGTTTACGTTACGGGGATTTTTTTTTTAGTATTTTAGCAGACTACATTGACGCGGTTCGTCAGATGTGTTGTGGTATTTTTACGGTTTTTGCACTTGTGACGTAGCAGGCGGTCTAGCCTCGGGGCCCCACGGTTACTCGATCGTATGAAGCGATCAATCAACTCAGCCTACCGCAGTCCACAGGTCTCGCAAATCTCGCTTCAGTACTCGTTACTCACTACCGTGGTAGGGGCGGCGAATTCGATTCTTTCGCTGATTCTTTTTTTAAACTGAGTAATAAAGTACCCCTAACATTATGGCAATCTAATATAATAAACTGGGACCTCCCGTTCGCCTCATTCTCTTAGACCCGTCACTTGGTGAGGGTAACACCAAAACACGCCTAAATTAGGCAATCATTTAACCGGGTTTTGCCTCCCAGACCCCTGCCACGTTATCATTAGAAAAATCCAGCTGTTAGAGTTACGGTTTCGAGAAGTAAACACCATGAGGTCATAGATTCATAGTCTAGCTCTGTCATATTTAAAACAATGAAGTTACATAATTGTGAAGGAATATGGAAGAAGACGTAGCACCGATCGCAAATAAAAGAGAATCCATAGAAAACTTCGTTAGGACTTTTACTCTTGGAAATCTAACATAACATCAGAAATGGAACGGAACTAAGTGAAGCAGGATAGGCTTCCTGCTTTTTACAGTTCTAACTTATGCGCTTAAACATTACACTGTGTTTACCAATTGATTTGGCTTCTTTTTGTCATCATCTACATTTTCTCTAACCCACTGCTCGCCTGCAAGGCAAAAGCCTCCCCCTTTTACACAGCCTTCCCGATGTTTGTCAATCTTGTTACTGCTCTGCCTGCCACACAGTTGTGTAGTCGATTTTCCGTCTGATTGTTCATTACAAATGGTGGTATTAAGCCCTATATCCAAATACAAGGACAACATTTAAAAATATAAATAAAAGAGCACGCACACACAAACTGCTGTCCAATCATAGGTCAACGCGTGATCTCATATTTGTTTGCTAACTAATTTGTGTGTTTACTAGTGCAATGATTAATTGTATTGTTTATAGTGATGTCCGTAAACGATTGTGTTTACCGATCGTGGCACGTGAACTGCAAACATAGCAACGTGTACTTGGTAGAGAGGTACATTTGCCGTTTCAATTGAAGAAGACGTCATGTCTTTCTAAGGAATATTAATAAATGAATGTGATGGTAATAGGGTCTGTCGAATTATTGTCAAGTTGGCTTTCGTACTTTTAACTGTCTCAAGCTTGCAAGTTTACGTAAATTTGGCAACGGCGCAGTTATGTAGGCTGCTCACAACGTAGACCCATCATTAGCGGACGTCTTTCGACTGTACTGATGTTACATATACGGCCTGTGTGGTCTTATATGCTGAATTTCTATTAAATAATACACAATGTCAACTGAACATAGGCCTTGGTCTTGCCTTGTTCATTCACATAAGTAAACAAACTGTTGCTTTGTATTTCTGCACGCAGTTCCGTTGCCTACGTACTACGCATCGGATGACCTTTGTTGCGAGTTGATGCGCAGAAGCGCGAATAGTTCCTATACATATCATTTTGTTTCTTCTTTTCTATGTACTTTCAGAGGTAGATAAATAGAGGTTTGAAGTTATTATCGCCCTTTCAGCCGAAAAAACTCTTTCCACCTCAAAAAAGAAACTCCCATCGCCTGCCTTGCTTTTTCCAAATATTATCAGGGTTGGTTTCCTGTCTAACCACACTAGTATCCTTACTGACTAACACAACCGAGTCCCTGGGTAACCATTACCTGGTTTTGGGGCAGTATCACCACTACTCTAAAACAAGGTTACAGCTATGGTTTCACCCAACAGTGGGTCCGTTGTTTAAAACCATGCCCTTCTTTTTACGTCTACCACGGTTACGTGCGACCAAATTCCTTTCAAGTTAATGACAGCGTCAGGAACAGTAATAACATTTGAAACAGTTATGGCGAAGGCCCATTTTAAGTGTTGTAACATTCATGCGTTGATATGATGATAATGAACTACAATAACAAATAATTTCCTTCAACAGTCGCTGCACAAGGACAATCAGCTGATACATTGTTATCTTATCAAATGAAACTCACTGTTACGCTTTTGATTCTAAAGAGGGTAGGCTGATATCTGTACTGTAATGTATTCATAACAGTGAAGTAATTCTAGTAAAGCCTAGAAACATCCATCAGATGACCCAACAGACAGTTCTCGAATTGCTATTCCACCTCAGGAAATATGGGATTGAATTCTCAGGTTTGAAGGTTTTCGATGCCACGAGGACGGGATTCATACGCTCTTTGAATCAGCAGCAGATCTTAGCTTACACAAATCACCAATGTGATTTATATTATTTCTCAAACAACATGTGTAAATTTTTAATTTGATCATCATCATCATTTAAGGCTTGGTCCAAAAGCTGGTAGATAGAAATTTGTTGATCATTGTTATAGAGACCTACATATCCCGTTATCTTCCATGAAACCCCTTTAGGGTCCATAAGTCACACACACTACAGAGTTGGATACTTCTAGGCAAATGTGCTCCATCGTCGATCACATCATCGCTTACCGTCAGGTGGTGAAACGCGACCCAATTATTAATTAAAAACTTTGCCTTTCTATCCCCGAAGGCTAAGGATCAACCCCAAGTTAGTATTCTTGTCGTGTTTATCACCTCTCTAAATGGAAAACCTCCCAACTCATTTACACCATTCTAGGCCACGTAAACAGAAACGTAATAACAACAACAATTGCGTCATAAGAACTGTTTGTCTGCGAAACACCTTATATAGTAGCTAATTAAACTAATTAACGTTTACCGTTCTTTCTAACATTGCGTTGCGACTACAAAGGTTCATCAACATTGTAGAAAAAACCTTTTGACTTACTGCGCCATCACTCAGTTTTCGTAGAAGGTAAAACTTATCGGTACAGATAAACAATAGTACCAATGCTATGGCGTAGATAACTCCACGTAGGGCAGACGATGATTTTAATGGTTTTATTGACGCACTGAAGCTGGTGTTTCCTGTTCGATCCTTCGATTTTTACAGTGAGGGTTAGTTCACACCGAGACGCGACGCTGCGCGAAGATCGACTCAAAATATTATTGTATTTACTACACGAAAAGATACACACACATTTCATTGTGAGAATTCAGAATTCGTTGCAGTATGCAGCGCTGCGCCGCCGCGCCGCCGGAATCTGATATTCAAGCAGCGTTGCGTCGCTCACTTGGTACTTGCCGGTTTTCGAACCCCCAACCTCATGCATGAGAGATGGGTGCCTAAACCACTGGGCCATCACGACTCTCCTTACATCAGAAATTTATAGGACTGGAGCTCCATGCATGACACACGACGGTGTTGGTCTGTGACTGAACAGTAGATACGGTGGGCATACTCTCATACTTTTCAATACAAAGAGTATTTTTTTTGTCTGACATTGTGTCCTAGCAGGGTCATGATAGATAGATAGATATATTCTATTCATATTATATTATATTTTATTTTATTTATGGTCTATGCTCATAGTATGTGTCAAAAAAGCAAAACTGTTCTTTCGGCGCCAAGCTACGATTTCGTCCTTATCTGTCATGTAGTCGTGACCGTGGCGTGCTCAACATATTTTTTTAACGAATTCAATTTCTTTTAACGACTAACGTGTCCATGCAATGTTAGTAAAATACAAAAAAAAGAAACTTAGGAATAAATATTAGTACTTAATTATAAAAGGAAAACTATTTAAGATATCACTCACCTAGCAATATATTGGCATATCTTCATTTTTCTTAGTTTACAGAAACTAGTATCAAACATTGTACAAATCTCTGAAATGAAGTTCTGAATTCATTTTATATCATTGTTAATAAAAATTGGGATGTTGACTAATAGTATAGACCATAATAGATATAATTAAGGATATAAATAATCCACTTTTAAACACTTAGGCTGTTAAAACTCAATTTCGCATTTATTGTAGATGTGCCAATATTTTACTAAGTGAGCGATATGTATCCATTGCCTCCATAGAAGACTTTCTTATTTATTAGCAATTGCCTTCAGATTGCTGTTGGAACTGTCCCTCAACCTTGTCGCTCACTTACGGATTATAGTACGGAAGGGACCCACTAGTTCGTCGGCAAACATCGATTCTTCTTCTTTTCGAATCGATGTTAAACTTGTCAAACTGTTTGGGCCCAGAAGGTTACTGCAGCATTGGTGGCACTCATTAAATCCTCCAAAGTGCAGGACACACATCGCTAAAGCGCTGCATTCGCGAGGCAGTCCTATCAGCAACCTAAAAGCATTATTGTATAGGAATATTGCTTTGTCATGTAAACATGACTGTGGCGTTCGTGAGGTTAAAGCAAACTTGGGATATACCCTCTGATTCCATACATGGTCGGGACCACTGAAGACACATCTCTTTAACCTTCGCACTTTACCACAAACCCTTCCGAAGCAGCATCAAGTTAAGTTTCTCCCACAAACATTATCTATTCTGTAACATCAGTCCGTTTATCGCAACAAAGTTACAAAATGAGATCCAGAACGAAAACAACATGATGAATAAGTCTAAATCAGCTTGTAGGTCATTAGGTCACAGCTGAACGCTAATGACCTAGACATGGTATTCTTTATACCTAGATCGACGCGCTTGGGAATATTCTCCGAGCTATCAAAGCTAGTTTTTGTTGGAATACTTGAGATGCTTACATCTTTGTTTCCGTACGTTTCTTACTGATAAGTAATTACTTAACTATGTTGGTATCTTGTTGTTAGCTTAACTATGTGAGTTGTTGTTTAACATTTTTAGGTAGTTCTTATTTTCTAATTGGATAATTATCCTGTGTTTATTTTTGTATAAAAAATGTAAACTAAACAACTCTTTTTCAAAACAATCAAAACACACACACAAAAGGACCTTCTTAATTGATTGATTAATCAATTAAGAAGGTCCTTTTCCACTCGCCTATCGTCAACGTCGGTTACTTCATCATCTAACGCAATCCAACACGATGTTTGACGAAAAGGCAACGCAAAAAAAGAGAGACAACGCCTGAAAACTCTATTAGCATTCCGTAATTCCGTGATTAACTCGAATGTTTTACAAAACTTGTTCCAGGAAATACAATTTTTTTTAAACCCTTAAAAGTTTTTGAAAAAAATTGTCATTCTAAATCTTGATTAAAGGAGAATGAAAGTTTTCCCATACATTGCTGGCATGTATTTTTTTCCATTTTCGCCAAAAGTGAAACCTTGGCCATATCTTAAAGGACTGTATGACAAATCAATAGTAAAAAGAATTACGTCTACCAGCCGTAACCAAACGAAGTTAGAGAGTATTTAGTTGATGAATTACTTTAGATTTAAAATACAGTACAAAACAATATTTTTGCAATACCTACAAATATAAAAATAGGTACCTAAGCACATTGTGAAGTTAAGTAAACAAAATATACTGGAGGAAAAAATACATCAGTAATAATTTCATCCTTTTTATTTAGAACGCCGTATTTCCCAAGTGACTTGTTTATCCCTAATATGCACTTAGAGTTGAATAATAACTAGTGTTTAGGTGTATATGGCGACTTTATGCTACCTAATAAAATAAATATGTTCGAAGGTTCAATACCTTTTAGGTGGTATCTTCATTAAAGTTATGGGATAGACTAGATGAAAAAGACTTACTTGATCTAAGCGTATGAAGTCGAGTATTTTTAAAACTCTAGCCATATTTTTTACTGATGTGTAGAATTTGTGAAGTTAGGGTCGGTAGAGTTAGGCCGTGTAGATTCAGAAGCTTGACTCTACATGAGATCTGATATCTTTTTCACAGGGCAAACATTATGTGGTTGTCTTGGCAACATTTTACATGAAATTTTTGGTGGGATTTTATATTTGGGATATTATTTATTACTGCAATTATTTTCATAGTATTTTTTCAAATAAAATCTATTAATAAAAACATAATATTAAGAAATATCAACTTTTCCTAGATTTAAATTCGGTAGGTATGAAGAAAAATATTTTTTTGCGATTTGACAGAGGTTTCCACAATGTTTGTTTGCAGAGTAAATTCCCAAAATTGTGTCCTATTTTGTGTGGGTAAGCCTTTAACTTTTCCACCCCGTAGTTTAATGATGAAAATTTTATGAAATGGATGGATTATTCACCGCACAATTCAACACCGAATTGAACACGTAGTGCTTGTGACGTTGCCTTCCTGTAGCTGAGCGTACGCGGTACCAACGCCGCAATGTTGCCGCATCTTGCGCTTTGTATGAAAAATACGATCGTCCGTGCGCAGTACGACTAACGCACCGCAACAGACCGTAAAAAAACGCATAAATTGAAAGCACCCTAACTATTTTCCAGAACACGTATGGCAAGTGAACGTCCAGAAGAAAGGCCTGGGTGCGACGAAAAACATCCAGGGTCTGTACAACCTGTGTCTCACCGACAAAACGCTGAAGCTCGTCAAGATCAAGAGTCACAACAATGTAATCAGTGATCTGGAGCTGCTGGAGCGCGTGGAGTACTCCTTGAAGAACATTCGGAGGTTTGTGCACTATCTTTGTATTGAATGACTACATAGTACAGTAGCTTATGTTTTCTTTACGCTTTTGCTATTGAATCGTTTCTCTGAGACTCGTCGATCTTCATTTCCTCGGCGTAACAATTGTTGATTCTGGGTTTCAAGAGTCGCCGGAGGTTTGTACAGGTACCGTGTGGCCGACTTGTTATTATTATTGTGAACCTGTTTTGTCGCATTGTAGAGCAAAAATCTCCTCTTCTACTTTTCTCTGGTCTTAGCTAAATCTGGCCAATCTATTAGGTAGTAATCTAACTCGTCTGACCTTTTATTGTAGGCCTACCGCGTCACCGGTTTTTTTGTTCGGGATCCACTCAGTGGCTACCTTCGCCCAAATCTTTTGTAACATGCAGCAGATATGGCTCGCCCAGTTCCAATTTAGTTTGGTGGTTGAGTTGCCTACTCCTGAGATTTGTGTATTGATAGAGCTTTAGAAAGACACTATCGCACAATGTATGGAGGACAGGACTGATGCTCTTCGAACCTGATGTTTTAGCCGTGCACTACTATATATATAGCATTGCCGTTACGATTCGATGTTACACGCACAGGAGACAAAATTATCATTTGCGTATAATGTGCTACTCCTAAAATCAAAATCAACAATGGCGCCCACCAGATAAATGAAACAATAAAGCCAGAAGCGTCCCAGAGAAACGAATAAACTTGAAATCGTTTTTAATTAACTTCATTTATCGGAAAAAAGACACGCGTGGGTTTTAATAGCATTGAACTTGAGCAAGTTACTATCCTCGCTTCAAGGATAAGTTCGAGCGTTCAGCCAAGGCCGCAATTTGATACCTTGAAGCTTCGGTCCTTCTAGTATCTTCTGGATACTTTTTAACGACTTTCCCTTCTGTTTTTGCACAAATACCAGAACTTAATTAGGTATATTTCCTCCTCATTAAATAATAATACCTAAATGTGGCATACGGGGAATATTCATTGTGGGAATATTGTTCGAAATAGTTACCGCAGCACTGAAACGCTGAAGAAGGAAGATGAATGAAGGAACACCGGTGGTTTGGTCAACAGTCTGACGCTCCTCGCTCCACCTAAAGCGAGAAGAGTGTTTTGCTTATTGCCCACTCTAAGGTTAGGTTACTTCTAGGTAATCGCTTTCCATCAGGTTAGATAGCGGTCAAGCGCGAACCAATAAAGAATAAAAAAAGTAACGGGATATACTCATCATCATCATTTCAGCCGAAAGACGTCCACTGTTGGACATAGGCCTCCCCAAATGCCGCCACAATTACCGGTCCTGTGCGTCTCGCATCCACCGGATTCCCGCGACCCTCACCAGGTCATCGGTCCACCTTGTGGGAGGCCTTCCAACGCTGCGGAAGATATACTCATCCTTGTATATAAAATCAGGGGCCTTACCTTGCCGTGTTAACATGTCAGGCGTGTGAGTGAAAAAGAAGAATAGGGCTTTACACCCTACACCTTTCGCTCCATCCCTCTAACAGTTCAGTTTAGGTTGTCAAATAAATCATGAAAACAGCTCGTTGGAGGACCTATGGTAAGGTTACGCTAAGTTAAGTAATCTCTCTTTTCAATTATTAATACATTGTATATTCTGAGAATTCTGGATATTTTTAATATTCAGTAACATTGCGGTTTTATCCTTAAACGAAGGGAAAATACCGGAGCCGCTATCGGAACAGGATAACATACGATATTAAAAAGTTACGGACACTTGTACTGAGCTAGAACTTCGGAGTTTGTCCTTATACATTTTCTGCGAAAAAGTAAAAGTTTTAACTACAGTAAATTCCAGTTACTTGCACTAAAATGATTGCCCATGTGAGCGAAGGTGCTATGCGGAAATCAGCTGTGATGTATTGATTTAGCTGGCTGTGTAGAACTACGGAATGAGAAAATATTTTAGTAAAACAAGAAAAAACTATTCACGGTGACACAGTCGGGATGCGATCTTTTGAATGTCTTGAAAATTTGAACTTATATTGTCCTGCAATTCCGTAATACTATTAAACCCTTCCGAAAATTATGCCCTTTATAAACTAGTGCATCACTGCTTACCATGGTGGATGGTGGGATCGCAGTCAAGTATTGATAGATATATATATTCTTTATTGTACACCAAAAATAAAAATTACATTAGTAACATTACATTTGTTTAGCATAGTCGGCCTTATAATGTTCCCACTGTTGGGACTCGGGACTCTTCCTCTCTATGAGAGGGAATGGGCCGTAATCCACCACGCGGGCCCAGTGCGGGTTGGTGGATGTCACATGTCTTCGAATTTTTGTTTCTAGGACATGCTGATTTACTCTTGATGTTTTCCTTCACCGTTTTGAGAGCAGTGGTGATGAAATAAATTACACAAAGTAATGCGCCTGGCTGGGTTTGAACCCGCGACCTACATTTTGTCAATCATTATCAGTCGGCCACCACTGCTCCTACTTACATTTGTTTATGTAATTAAAATAAAACTAATAAATAGATTCACACACTAAATCTAAATGAGGAATTAAAAAACTATATTTGACTATTTTGTCCTTATTTGTTTATAAAGTTTTACCTCGTAAACCCCCAGCGTTGTAGTGATAAATAAATAATGATTAATGAAATGATTATGGTTTACTAGTAATTATTTACATAGTTAGTGACGATATTGCAGCCGGACGCGGGTGATTGCGTCCGCAGCCGATCGATACAATCAATGTAAGCGATAAATACCTAACTGCAAATTGTGTGCACGTTAGTTTATTCAATTTAATTAGGATGAACTGAAGGATGTACATGGCATAGCGATAACCAGCGCTGGGTGTCTAACGTCCAGTAAATGCTGAAGTGGTCACCCTTTCGGTACGGGCACGCTCGGCGCACTTTGTATTTTTGTTCTTTTTTACTGTGTGTTTATAAGCGTTGTGCTGTATCTGTCCCGAATAAAAGTATTTCTGTTCTGTTTTATTTTATGAGGGCTTTATAATTCTATGCCTTTATTTGAAGTAGGAAATCATTGTTGACTTGTCTACGGTCCGGACTAAGCGTTTTGCTCCGTAGTTTATACAGATACCGGCATGGATCTTGAGCGATGGCTTCCACTTGCGCACAAGTGAAATATCGGGTCTCTTTAGTGGTATGAAGTGAGACGCGGGCCCGGGGAGTGCAATCCTTGTACAGTGATTGGCTCGCCGATGTGTGCAATGCGCAAAACGAGCCTCTCTCTTTCGCCGAACGCTCAAGATTCGTGCTGGAATCTGTACCGCGTACACCGAAGGACTGGAACAATTTTCCTGCTGCGATCTTCCCGTTCGATTATAATTTATAGGTGTCTTCTGAATAGGCTCTTAATAAACTAGTGCGCTTCACCATGAACGATTCCATTAGTGCTTACCATCAGGTGGGATCGCAGTCAAGCACTAGTTTATGTTAATTAAAAAAAGTACTTCTCAGTCGTACTTTTGCCGACTAAAACCACCTGCGTTGCTTAAATTGCCTTCTGCGTTTTAGGGCCACGGTAACGCTTTCTAACAATCCTGCAGCCCTGGCTACTGCCATAATTTTCTATGGATAAAAAAAAACCGGCCAAGTGTGAGTCGGACTTGCACACGAAGGGTTCCGTACCGTCCGTAGCAAAAAAACGGCAAGAAAACCACGTTTGTTGTATGGGAGCCCCACTTAAATGTTTGTTTTATTCTGTTTTTAGTTTTTGTTGTTATAGTGGCAACAGAAATACATCATCTCGACGGGTGCAAAGTAAATAAAGTTATCTGCAATTTTGCGATTTTCTGATAGTTGCAGAAACTTGCTAAATATTCTTATTCTAAGACATGGAAATTCATCTTTTAAGTGTCAAAAATGCAGAAATGATAGTTGTTTTTTCAACAATATCTTTGGATTTTTTTACTAAATAACTGCTTATAATTAACTTATTAATACTAATAATCAGGAAATCGCAAAATTGCAGTTTACTTTATTTACTTTGTACCCGTCGATCTGTGAAAATTTCAACTGTCTAGTTATCACGGTTCACGAGCTACAGCCTGGTGACAAAAAGACAGACAGACGGACGGACAGTAGAGTCTTAGTAATAGGGTCCCGTTTTACCCTTTGGGTACTAAACCCTGAACCCTAAAAATAAGCAGATTTGTGTCAAACCCAGAAGCTAACCACCGGTATCCAACAGCATCCGGTGAGTCTGCAAGTCGACCCGAAAATAGTTAAGAAAAAGCTAGGCAGATATTGATGTATTTTTAGCCGACAAATAAATAGGACTTGAAGGCGTCTGTAGCATTGCATAAATAGCAGCTTAAAAAATAAGGATATTTATAACATTTTTAACAAAGCAGCTGGGTGACACAGCTTTTGGTGTGAGAAATATGAAGGTAGCCCGCGCAACCCGCTCGTCATTCCACTCCCGTTACATAGTAGGCCAGAGCCCGTAATTACATAGATCAAAGCGAAAAGCACAGGGCTACTTGTTGTGGTGACGCTTAGAAGAGATCTATCCAGGTCTAGCAGTAAACTGATCTCACAGAAATCTAAGTTCACAAAACTCGTTTTGAAGCAGGATTTAATGAAAGAGATGAAAGTTTGAAAGATGCGAGGTGTGAAAAAGATAGGTAATTTGTGATAAAGATGTGAGACAAAGACAACATAAGATGGAGACTCATACTGTAATATTGTTAACACAAGCTCGATCAATATCGGTCAGTACCAATGTACGAAAGATTTGGTCCGTCAGTACCAAGGTCGAGCGTAACTCCACGTAATACTTCACGTAGTATTAAATCATGCTCGAATTTGGTACGACGGACCAAATTTACAGTGAGTCACGTTCGACCTTGGTACGGATGGACCAAATCCGTCGCACCAAGTTCGAACGTTTTTTTTTTTAGGGCGTGTCAGACTTTTACTGAAAACCCACTCCTATGTTCCTTCGTTGTCTTGCATTTCAGGGCCCCGGGTTTACCTTTCAGAAGCGAACCCATGCCCCCAGTAGGCTTCGACCCTGCTGGGGCATCAGCGGTTTTGCTGACATTTCCTTGAGGCCGTCGGTCGACGACTTGGACTCAGTCCGGACAGTTATCGGACGGTCGGACTGTGAGCTACCCATTGCTCGCTGTCCGCAAGCCCGCGCCTACGGTGACAGGAAATCGGGATCTGGATCCCGGTGGCTGGGGACCAAGTTCGACCTTGTGTTTACACTACTAACATACGCTTGGTACGACGAACCAAATCTATCGCACAAAGTTCGAGCGTAACACACTATTAAGACAAAAGACGAACAAGACATTATACAATACGAGGAAAAATAAAATACAAGTTCACTGAAGGAATCCGTGATTCCAATCTAACCACTACAAATATAAACCACTCAAATAATAATACTATGCATTTTTTCTCAGAGTGATGATTAATTGTTTTCAAATCCTTGTTTTATTTGTGTAACGGATGACGTTAGTTTTCTGAGAATTGCACCAGCGTGCGTTCGACTGTTGTGTTCGTCTTCTCACAAGGTTTTACCTGCGTAGATAGAATAATAACCGCAAATATTTAGGTATGTTTTGTGGCTGAATATATACGAAGTAACCGAGGGTTCGCAATCTCAATTATTTTACATAAACTCACGCCGATTTCCCCGAGGGTGTAAGCAGAAACAGACCGCCACGTGCTACGGACAACGGATAAACTTTTGGTGCTTGCTCTTCTTCATAGTTTAATTGTTTATGAAGCGTGATTCAATAATGACACAAGGCGATACCAGCTTGATGCACTTGAGGCAATTGAGAGGCGTGCCAGGAGGATCATTGGCAATGATGCGCTCGTTGAGTCTAGGCTAAAAAGTCTTGAGCATTGACGCCGAGTTGCTAGCCTGTCGGTTTTCTACCATTTCGGTTGCATTTCGGGGAGTGTGCGTCGGAAATCAGACCACCAGGCGTACGGCAACGCGCCACCAGTACTTGGTGGACATCCCACCTATACGCACAAAACGTTTTGGGAACACATTCATTGTGCGTACAGCTAAGGAGAGGAATTCCTTGCCGGAATCTGTGTTTCCTGATAGTTACAACCCGGGAATCTTTAAGTCAAAAGTGAATAGGTTACTTCTAGGTAAGCGCGTTCCATCGTCAACCGCATCGTCGCTTTCCATCAGGTGAGATAGCAGTCAATCGCGCTTGACCGCGATCAATGAAGAATAAAAAAAAATGCAAGAAATACAGAAACTGTTTTATAAATATTAAAACCTAAACTTTAAGGTCCAATATGGCTTACCACAGTATCATGATACCATCACCACTACTATAATATTATTGCAGCTTTATGAAAACTTTAGGCCTGTAATTCCCAGGCCTTTCGCGCCTTTCTTTCCTATTTAACCATCATCTTCCTGCCCTTGTCCCATATTACTTGGGATCGACGCAACACGTTTTCTTCTATTCTGTCTTGTCACCCACCACACTATCACGAACTCCCTTCTCCCTCATATCAATCCTCACACAATCCATCCATTTATTCTTTAACCTCCACCGCGGTGCACCTTTCCTCTCAGTTATATCTATTCAACGATCTCCTTGTATTCCAGATGTGGCGATTCCGAGCGTTTCTTCTACATGGAGGTGGGGCGGCAGACCACGACCGGCGCAGGAGAGCTGTGGATGCACACGGATGATTCCAACATCGCGCAGAGCATGCACTCCACTATTTACCAGTATGTTAATAAATAGCCTACTAGCTGTTACTAGCTCATGTCCTATAGTTTTAGTCAGATCCTGGAGGAGAAACTAGTTCATGTATCCAGATTATTCCTCCAAGTCGATTCTATCATCGGACCACTAGACGTACGGCGTTGCGCCACCGGTACATGGTAGACATGCCACCCATACACGTACAAGGAGTTTTGAGAATACATTCATTGTGCATACAGCTAAGGAGTGGAATTCCATGCCGGAGTCTATGTTTTCTGATAGCTACAACCTAAGGGTCTTTAAGTCAAGAGTGGATAGGTACTTCTTGATCAGTGTGCTCCACCGTCGGCCACACCATCGCTTACCATCAAGTGAGACGGTGGTCAAACGCGAGCCTATCCAAAAAAAAAAAGGTTTAAAGTATTGTATGTCCTCCACCAGAGTATGTTTAAGCTGTTTACTATTTGAGCCTTGATGGCCATAGATGAATGCATCAAACAATACAGGAGTAATTTCCAGTAAGGGTCACGTTTTATTTTTAACTAGCTGCCAGCGGCTTCGCCCGCGTGAAAATAGGTTTCTCCTAACAAACATTTGGTAGATATTTATAAGATCTACAATTATTTAGAACATTTTATGGTTTTATCTTTTATAGTTTAGGCAGCGTACGCTAAATAAGTAACTTTTCTGGTTGACTTTTTACACATTGTGCCCGAAAAACTCAAATATCTTACGGAACCCTATTTTTTTCCAAAATAAAATATAGCCTATGTTACTCGTGGATAATGTAGCTTTCGAATGGTGAAAGAATTTTTGAAATTGGTCCAGTAGTTTTTGAGCCTATTCATTACAAACAAAGTTTTCCTCTTTATAATATTAGTGTAGAAAATATTCCTCGCGACCGGTGACGACTCTGAGTCAGCTGTTGTGGTACTTTGTATTCGTGTCCTACAGTGCAAGTGTGAACCGACCGAGCTCATGTTATATTTTTCTATCAGAATTAATTTGTCCACCATTCCAGTGCGATGCGCGACTGTGCGAAGGAGACAGAAAATGAGCGCGACCACATCGTGCTCCCAAAGTCGTCGCCGCCGGCGCGCCGACAGTCGTACTCCGACGGCCGCGCCGGCCGCGCCGGCCTCGCCAACGGTAAGTCGGCCGCCACGTGGGGGGGGGGGGCGGGTTTGTGTATGGAGCGAGATCGCCTACTTTTTCAACGGATTTTATATCTGTATCAGATTGGTTTACTAGAGATTAGAATTAAGCCTTTCCCGGACAAATTTTCAATATTTTTTGGGGGAAAAGAGAGATTTTTTGGAAATGTAGAGGAGATTCTTATACCTTACTAACTACTCAAAACTGCGATGGAAAACGCAATAAGTTCTAAGTCTAAGCGACAATTCTTCAGATTCGAATCTCCAGACTATACGATGTGATCGCTTACAACATTTTAAGTTGAATATTTCTCAAACTCTACTTTGGCCTGAAAACATGTTGAAATTTGGCATTTAAAGTAAGGTTAGAGACATTCTCAAAGAAAGAAAGAAACCCGACCTTGCCTAGCAGATTTGAGATTTGGTTTTTAGTTATACAATGTTTTTTGATCAAAAACTGGATCACTAGAATGCATTCTTAATTTGAGCAGTTTCAAATCTCGCTCCGTACACAAACGAAAAAAAAAAATGGCCATGTAACCGTAACTCATGTAGTTAGTCCACATTAGTTCGTGTCATGATCGTCTTAATGGGTTACTTTCCTTTGAAAAAACATAGTTACATGTAGTTTAGTATCTTTTTGCTTGCATTCATGTCACCTGTAGAATTTAGATGCTTATTCTAGTTTAGATCTCTTGTAGTGAGCAGTGACTAACATTTTGTTCAACGTCAATAATTTTGTCGATAAAATTTTGTGTGTAATGTGAAGATTATATGAAGCAGAAATGAGCCCTAACATCTCAAAAAAAAAAAAAAATTGTATTCATGATTTTCAATAGGAATCGAATTTCATTTATGTGTACTTTGTGAAATAAAACCTCTTTATTTGTTTAGTTATACACAACACATTTAAAAATAAGAGGGTAAAAATAACATCTTAATTTGTATTTCAAAACATCATATATCACAATGACGAGTCATAGGAAATTGATGTGTATTGGTAAGGATGTAAGGGCTAACCTGGCAGCGCTCTCTTGCAGAGAAGGGCCTGTGCGTTGGCTCGTGCATTAGGCAGTGTGTGTGTGCGAGCGCCACCTACTCCATCGACGAGCCGCTGCCGCCTCCGCTCAACGGTACACACCCTGTATATAACTGTACCACTGTTTTATTGGAGCACTCTGTATTCAGATACTACTGGTTTCGCATAAATGTTGCTTTTTGATTGTTGATCAAAGTGTGTAATAGTTCACTACGAAAAATATTATTAACTTCTTCAGGTTTTTTTTGTAGAGATGTACCTAATTTCCTATCAGAATTAGTTTTTATTAGCCTGTTCTGTCCTACTCCTGGCCAAAGGCCTTCCTACAATATTTCCATCTTTAGAAGTGTCCCCGCTTCCTCCTTTCATTTTTGGCGAAATCTGTCTAGTTCGTCCCGCCATATCCTTCGTAGTCTGCCGCAACCTAGTCACACTGTTTCAGGGCACAAATTTTTAAAACGCCTAGCATATTTATACTAGGTTCTCACCCCGGTTTCGCACGTGTGCAAATTACAAACATAACGCTTCTTCGTTAAGGTATTGCTCTCTATATTAGTGTAAATCACATTAAAATCCGATGCGCAGTTTAAGAATCAGGGGATAAGTAGATAAATATGAAAAGCTATTCTGTTTTATACGTTAAATGAGGTTTTTAAATGCTAAAACTGCTAGGAGAATAGTAATGTTTTAACCATACCCTATTCACGATAAGAAAATAGTGACAAGGAGTGAATGAGGCATATTTATATTTTGTTAAAAATTAAACCATTATAAAATTAAAGCAAACTTTACTACACAGTGTTTAAAAATATTAATATTAAGTATTATTAGTATTAAGATTTTTGAATTAAATCAGAATTGTCAAAATATTCATTAAAAATTATTATCATTTATAACAAAAGAATCCTGTCCCACGTGGTCACAGGATTTTTTCCATTTGTTTGAATCTATTGTTGCTATTGCGTCCGAAAACAGCTTTTCTGCATCTTTAAGTTTAAATATTGACTCAAGGTGAGGTGGTTTTACTTCAACTGATCAATGTGAACACGGGTTTCTAATATACTATGATCTGATTAGTCAAGGGGCGTAGCTTTGTGGAGTAACAACGATGACGTCACTATTTTCTTAACGCGTATGGGCTGCTAAAGTTCTCAGCTAATATTAGTCAAAGTTTTAATGGGTAGTAATAATAAACAGGGGCCGTACCGTAAACCTTTCTAGGGCATATTGAAGCGACAATAATAGTTCCACCTTACAGGATTTCAAATCGCTTGAAAATTGACAGGAGATATTTTTTGAAGTGGACTGTCATGAAATGTCTTTTCCTGCACAAGGATGGAGAGTAAAAGCGTGTCAGATTTTAAGTGACTAACACCCACCTTACATTCCTTTATTTTCCCTGTAACTGGTTCTAGAACCACGGTGACTTTAAGAAACCAAAACTGTAAAAAGACTTTATTTATGAAGGAATAATAAAAAAATGTATGCGTTAAATAAAAAAATAAAAAAACGTTCCCGCAGCCCTAGCAGACAACGGCCATACTTGGCCCCTCTAGTTTTCCCATCTTTTTGAGCGCCTAAATAGTGTTTTAGGCGCCCTTACCGTCGTCGTACGTCATCCACAAATCCGCACCGCCCCGGCGGCGGCTGAGACAGGAAACCAGACTGTTAGCACATTTTGTCAAATATTAGCCTGTTAAGAGTGCATGATAACCAACAGTGTAAGCGAAACTAGTAGCATCTGAATATGAGGTTCTCCAGTAATTTGAATGAGTATGCTCCCTGACATAGTCAGTTTGTCGACAAGCTGCGACGAGACTGGACGTGTGTGGAATTTGATTTACTGATAGTTGAATGATAGACACTTGGTTTTTTGTAGTTGTGTTCGTCTATCTTAGACTTCTTCCATTAATGTTACACATTTTTCAAAAAAAAAATATGGTACGGGATATAAACTTTTGTACTATGCTATTCAAATAAAAATAGGATCGGCTTAGCGCCATGTTGTGACGTCATAACTGTCAAATCAAATCAGTTTGGTACAGTGAGCAAAACAAGATATCTTTAAATAAAATTTATTTACGAATCACGAAAGAAAAAAGTTTAATCAGAATCCAATTCTTTAATTCCTCTCATCTCATTTCTGCAGCACTGTGTGAAGTGTCTGAGTAGTGGCGAATGGAAGAAGGCGAATTGTTGCCAATAATTAAAATAAGAAAGAACAATATTTCTTTTAAACTAAATAATAATATAATTTTTCACAACTTTCACACAACGCCGTCTAGCCCCAAGCTAAGCAGAGCTTGTGTTATGAGTACTAGGCAACTGATAAACATACATACATATTTCTAAATACATACATATTATAGATAAATTACAACCAGACACAGAACAAATGATCTTGCTCATCACACAAAAATTTTTCCTAGGTGGAAATTGAACCCACGACCTACGGCATAGCAGTCAGGGCCACTGACCACTAGACGAACAGGCCAGTCTATTATGACTTAGATAACATATTTAGCAAATTTAGATTAAACAATAACGTTTTTACTTCAATTAGATATAACTAAGACTCCTTTAAACATAGTAAAATAAACGTAATAAGCTTTCCTTGTAAACCGTACTTTTCAAGTAACATTTGATAGATAGAGATCATTGACGTTCCTATTCTTATTTGAACCGCATTGTATAAAGTTTTCCTGTTTTCTGAACTATGAATATATCACGAATTGCGAATTCTTGTAATCGTCCTTTGTTTTGACCGACTCTGCATACTTCAGAGATATTTTTTTTCATAATAGATTTGTTAAACACCTCGTGCATTCTAAAAAATATATAAGGCCCACTTCATATTAATAAATGCACTAAGCATTCAATAAATTGAAAACATCGTACTACATCTCTCATCTTCAAACAATTGACAGAAACACACTCTTAGCACTAAGTGCATTCAATGATTTGTGGCTCACGTCTGTAAATTCTCGTTGTAAATATTCAGAGTAAAGCATACTTCACTATTGAGTGATTCCAGTATTCAGCTATGTTATAATCTATCATAGATGTCTTCATTCTATATTTTGTCTCTAACATTCGACTATCATTGCGTCAAAACTGCACATAAACAGTCGCTTGCCCTGCTTTCGAATTAAGATTATTTACAGTAATTAATTTGCGCTCTACTAATTTTGTAATATAAGCTTTTAGGGTCAATAATTAAATACACACGAATATTCTTCAGTTTAGGCACGTTAAGGGCTAAATTGTACTTTTTTTTTTGTCTATTTGGAAATAAGTAATAATTATCGAGAATTTTGTATAACATCAGAAAATTACTAATGATAAATTGGGTCTATCTTTAGACATATCTTGACTTTCTACTGTAGAAATAATTGACATTCTACCGTAGAAATAATTGACTTTCTACCGTAGAAATTATTGACCCAATATCAATTAACAGTCTGCCCGTCGTAATTAACAGTATTTATTAAGTATACGAAAAGAGCTTCGAATATGACGAAGTCATATATAAATAGCTTTCTATATCGATCGCACGAAAAATGTGCTTACCAAATGTGTAATAACATAGTTTAAAACGTTACATACTAATATGAACTTTTGAATCAGGTGTATTAGGTTCAAAATGCTGTAAAATTCATGAGCTTTCGCTAATAAGGTGCTGTCCACTTGAGCAAATTGAGACGGGTTATTGAAATGCGTGATAATTGATGTCGATTTGACTGAAAGACGTTTGATTTATCTTAATAGGTCATCTTTTTTATATCAATCAGAGAAAATTATACAGCATCAAATTAAATTATCTATCGAAACTCCGCAGATCTGATGGTTATCGATATTTTATGATGATAAAATAAAGCAAAATCTTTATGTATACACGGTGTCTTTGATATCGACGCACAAACGAATACCACGGATCCAGTACTTGATTCTGGACCCCCAGGGGTGGAAATTTTCGTTTGTGTGTCGATGTCAAAGACACTGTGTATATAATTCTTCTGTACCTGTCTTTTCACCTAACTCGTCCTAAATTGCTTAACCGATTTGAATAAAACTTATTGTGTATAATTGAGTGGGGAGTATTTTCATACCATCCAGGTAGCATGGTTTGAAAATACTATTGAACCCTATTTGTGACGCGGTTATCGGGTTCTCAACTTTTTTTTATGTCGAAAAGCCAGCTTTTGGGCAGCTTGATTTCTGGCCACAGTAGGCGCGGGCTTGCGGACAGCGAGCAATGGGTAGCGTAGTCCGACCATCCGATAACCGTCCGGACCGAGTCCAAATCGCCGACAGCGCGTACTGTTCCACGCGCGCCACAAGGAGACGTCAACAAACCGTAGGGGCCCAGCAGTCGGTGCCTACTGGGGCCAAGGGTTGGTTTCTGAAAGGAAAACTGGGCCCTGGGACGAAGGCAAAGAAGGAACAGGAGCAGGTTTTTGGTCAGTAAAAATCTGACATGCCCTCCCGCTCCGCCCAAAGCGGGGATGTCATTGGATGATTTTCCAACATACAAAAAAAATAAAATATAGCTACGTGTAACGACTTAAGAGGCGGGTTGTCAGCACACGAATTATTGTAAATTCCTGACGCTGAAAGTGGAAAAAATTATAC
The DNA here is from genome assembly GCA_949316375.1 of Mythimna vitellina. Lineage (NCBI taxonomy): Eukaryota > Metazoa > Arthropoda > Insecta > Lepidoptera > Noctuidae > Mythimna > Mythimna vitellina. The sequence continues at coordinate 1,513,646 of OX438699.1, read as the reverse complement.
AACCAGCGGCCATTACTCACCTGTAGTTTAATGCACTCGGAATTTAATGTTAAAAATGTTTTATTTTTATTACCATTTAATATCAATACCCATCGCTTTAGTCTTCGGAGTTCCGCTAACTAATTTAATACCATATTTCTAACTTAATATACACTATCTTCAGTTAATTTTTAGAAAGTAGATACGATTTCATACATAACATAAACGCAAAGCTGTAGTGGACAGAAAATTTCAATAAAATAAATAGGAACTCAATGTTGATTTATATTTAGTTGAATTTGGCTTGCATGACATTGTCGGAGCATCATGTACAGTGGTTGTCGCATGACCGGGGGTATTGGACCTATGTCGTGTTGTCTCTGTCTGGTATATTGTCATACGCATTGGAGGGGAGGGGGGGGGGTTCATCCACATTCATACATATACGTTCATGTTAGTTTATATTAGGGTCTGGCAAAATTTTAAAGTAAGAGTTGATGATTAGATGTAGGTAGAAGGAAAAAAGATCTTTCAAATCTGTATTTTATTAAAAACCTGTTTGTGGAATAATTTACTGTCAATGGCTTAATTAACTATTTGCCTGTGCTTATTTTTGTACAACATTTTATACTAAACTAGCGACCCGCCCTGGCTTCGCACGGGTGCAATGCTGATCATTGTGGGTTGTACCTAAAAGATAGGCATATACCATTGCAGACTTTTTTGTAGACTTTTTTAAGGTGTACAATACTGTAGTACATTATTTTGATCTATCTCTTAGGGTTCAGCCAGCGTTTGCAATGCAAGCGCGAAAAATGTGTTTATTTACGACATCACAATAGAAACCTCTAAAATCATCAGTGTTCCTCTACTATATTGTGCGTGCATTATACACATAAACCTTCCTCTTGAATCACTTTATCTATTGAACAAAACCGCATCAAGATCCGTTGCGAAGATTAAAAAAACTAAGCATACATAGGGACAGACAGACACGAAAAGCGACTTTGTTTTATACTATGTAGTGATAACAAATAACACTAAAAACAAATCTTTTTCTGAAAACACCATCAAAATTGGTTATTAATTATTATTGGTATAAAGTAGCAATTAGCTTCCAAATATTGGTTTGAGGAAGAGTAGGGGCGTGGTGGAAACATCACGCTATCTTTTTTTCGCACACATAACCTAATGGCTGCAACGTTTTAGTATGCGCATCCATATACTGTTATTTGACAGTTTCCCCTTCCACTTGTTTTGAAAGATTTCTTGATTAATAATGTACGAATTTGACAAAACGTACAGAAACCAATAAATAACTAATATCGAATAAAGAATAACGTACCTTTAATATAAAGTTTATTTAAACTTATAATTCTAAGTCAAACCACAAGATATAACACTTCAAAGTAACCCGTTTCAAAAAACGGCAATTTCAGAGGTTACTTTTTGATACAAACAATAAAAAAAAATTGAGTCAAGTACCCAATTTTAGTTCCTTCTTTATGATCCCTAATAGACTGATGATGTGTGTTATGCAAAACTAAAAAATTAAATACTTTTCTTTGTAACAATGTACAAATATAGGCTTTGTAATTTTGCCGGACTCCAAACATTCTTCATGATGACATTTGTAAAGATGCGGCATATTCTTGAAATCAACAATCAAACTTTACGTATGACGTTAACAAAGTATACAATCAATTATTCGGTTGTTGAATCAGTTAAAGAATACGCTACAACTTTGTGAAAGCAGTGTAACCATATGTGTGAGCAATAGCGTTAAATAGATTACATCGCTGCTATATACGCGTACCAATTGGCTAATCATTTAGAATATGGCTAGATTTTTTTGCGCAAAACATTATCCATTATAAAAATGAAGTATTAGAAAACGCTATCGTTCACAACATCATACCATTATAACCGCACCGGGTGAGCAGGGTGCTATATGTTTTACTTGTCGCTTGTCATTGTCTTTCACAGCCGACAGCCAGAATAACACACTAACTGATAAAACAGACAACCCGAACCCGATCCGGGTCATCAAACACCACCGGACGGAGTCATTACCTGGGTATCCGCTTTTCCAAGAGCCGTTGAAGATCTGTCATGGAAGGACAAGGTCTGAACCATTGACTGGTGAGGAAGTGGACCGTGTGATGGTTGAAAAAGGGGTCCATTCGTCGTGTAAGGCCATCAATGGGACGGACTCGGCGGCGAAGAAGACACAGTGGTCGCGTCGAGCGAGCACGGGCACGCGGTTACATAAACTGTCGCCGGCTCATACTAAGAGTATGTATCTATCGGGGGCGTTCATAATACTTTTTATTTTTTCTTTATTAATTTTATGAATTTCTTTTACATTTTATAAAGCAATATATATTTAAAGTAAGAATGATTTTTATAGATAAATTATTTGATGGATCTTGAAAGTTTTAAGTGTATTATGGACGCTCCCTTGACTCATGCATATCCATATTAACCGTACATCGCACAGCACAATACTAACCCCGTTTTGTTTCGTCTGTTGTTGCCAGATGATAATAATATTGTGTCAACTGGCAACTCTCCTGTGTTGGAATGTTTTCGTTGCGTTGTGTGAGCACGCTTACAGACTGACTGACTGACGGAAGATTTTTGTACGTGCGCATGGCTTTCTGTTCGCTTTCTTGTGTCGTTGTAATTTGAATTCCTGTATTGTACAGAATTATTTATAGTAAATACAGGTGAGTATAACAAGCTATAACAAAATGTACACTGTTTCTGAATAATAAATATTCTTGATTTATTATTTTATGATTTAAAAAATTGTATTTTAATAAAACTGCTAAATAACTATTTTGCTTTTTGGTAATATTGGCGTTTTTTTATATATATTTTAAAGGCCTTTTTAAAATGAAACTCCTTAAAATATTTTCTTCCTGCTAATTTCTCCTTTACCTTTTTAATTATTAATTATTTATATTTTAAATAATCTCTATCTGTCTATTCTAAAGCTTTGCTCGTACAGTCTATTTATATTAACAAACTTGAGGCATGTAAAATATGTTCCCCCGTAGAAAACCTTTTTGGACTAAAACCACACTGAACAAGTTTACCTCAAACATGGTAGGGTCTAACTTGCAAATAAATAATTCTTGGGTATATAATTCTTCAAAAACTTAACTTTTATAAATCGATAGCCTTCTTAATATTATTATAAACAAATACAGCAATAAGGTTATTTTAACATAACTGAAACATTTTTTGACAAAAATACCTTTTGGAGAATGACATATAAGCTAAAAATCTTTGTCCTTTTTTATATCCATAATGCAAGACAAAAAATAAAGATATAAATAATAATAAAGATATGAATAAGAAAGTAAATAAATTAAAGATTGAAAAAATATACCTATGTCTTGTTAGTATAAGCGCTTAGTATGCAAGACAATCCTATCCTAAATTTTATTCTGTCAAAATATAGGCTTTGTCACGCTCCTATAAAGTTGCAATTGGCTTATCACACTTTACTAGGTGCTTAGCGAAAGACACAAGCACGCTCCTGTGGCATTTCAGATTTACAAGCCAATTAAAGCGAGAATTTCAGCTTTTTTTTTTCACGAAAAAACAAACAAAACAAACAAAATTACAATTTAAATATTACACAATCCCAACCTTTCTAAATTAAATTGCATCTGCCTGTCACAAATCTATAAAAAATAATAACCACAAAACAATTGTAACCATGCTCAAATACCTATAAAACTTCTTACAAAAATTGAGCTCAAAAGAAATAAAAAATAATATTTATTTTACATAACAACACTATTAATAACCTTCCTTAAACCAAAACTCAACTCAAACTAAACCTTACGTCAACAACATAGAGCCCATATTCCACCAACACTAATATCTAAGCATGAATGACATTTGCCTACAGACGCGGAAACGCTACGTAACCGCTGCGTTAGTATGCCTTCTCGAGCCAGCTCGTCGTTTGAGGTGGACAGGGCGCCACCGAGGTACCCAGAAATTGATGGTAAGCAACTACCTTTGAAGACCAGTGCCCGTTTTAAACTGGAAAGTGTAACCTTTCACAAAAGTAGAATCTTCCAAGGCTTAGATAAATGATTTCTGCTAGCGTTTCCATCAAACGCTACGTTTGTAATATTTTGTAATATATGGCAATGCCCGTCATTGCCTGTCTTGTCATTTGTCATTTGACTTCTCCGCAGGTAAGTAAGTATGTAATCTTTTATTGCGCAAAAAATATTAGCATATAAGTAACATCCATGAGGAAACAGTAAAAATGAGAGTGGCTATTTCACATAAATAAGATCACTGTCCTCCAAACTAGGAAATAATCCTGCATCTTGAAGAACAGTACACGTACAGTGCAGGTAATGTCATTACTAGAAAAGTCAGGTGAACATACATAAAATAATGTATTTTTTGTTTAAATCCAAACCGATATGAAGTTTTGCTCCTGTCTCCAGTCATACAATTGATTGAAATGTGTAGGTTTGGATGTATCTCGTGACGAGCCCGACGCAGTGAGCGACTGGTATCGAACGCCGCGGATCCCCGAGGAACCAGACTGTTGCGACATATCCAGGGACTTTATGAGGTTAGTGGCTTCAAAATAACATAACATAAAATCATGGTAGGACTTCCTTATTTTCTGATTTACCTCCGTGCTCTCAAAGTAAGGTTCAATTGAAAACCAGCGTGAGGCAACTACTACGTAGTTGTCTTCAGCACGATGCTAGTGCTAAACAGGAATTTTTAGCGCAGCCGTGACACATACAATATTGTTTTTTTTTGTTTATGTACCTATGTACTTGTTTCTTCATTGTGTGTGTCTCTGTGTTAAATAAACGTGTTTTCTTATTTAATTTATAACTAAACCTAAATCTCCATAATTTTCTATTAATTTCTTCCTTATTATTAGTTAAGCATAATCTAAAACCTGTATAAAATCAAACACATAATTAAAAGAGTATCGAGATTACTCACAACGTTTTCTAAAAGTGTTTGCCTATATGTATACCAAATAGCTGTAGTGTATTCACGTTAAGAAAATAGTGACACATCGTAAAGCAACTTCAAAGTAAAGGCGTGTTCATACTGGTATAAAAATTAAACCATCAATATTAAATAATAATAAGACATTTATTTCAGACGTAATTCATATCAATTAGTAACATAAGAAACCTTATGAAGCTTTTGTTTAGTACATTCAAAGACAATCACAAAGTAATTTCATGCAGAAGCGCCAATTTATGCCAAGCCCTGGACGCGACTACCTGCAGTGTGTAGTCGCATCCAATGTCGCAACATCGGCAAATCCTACCGGCCCACGAACACCCTCAAAAGGCAGTTCGAGCTGGCCTGCATGCGCTTCATCAGAGACGCACATTTCCGCATGATGGCAGGAAAACTCCATGCTTTTCAAAAAAACAAAAGCGTGTCCCTAGTTTTTGAAGGGATCTTACTTGAACTGATCACTTCAACACGACTTTCTATTTTACTATTATCTAATTGGTCAAGGAGCGTGGCTATGCTGAGTGAAAACGATGAATCACTATTATTTTAACGCGATACACCTTAATTCATACAATACAATACACAAGAATATACACATGTAATAATATCAAAGTCGCATTAGATAACATTACAACGCACTAACACTTCAATAAACACACACATTTTCTTTAAACGTCAACTTCATCAAATTCCCAGTTCATCACTAATGGGTGCCGGGTCAGTAGCCCACTCGCGGACGTCGTCGGTCGGCGAGGCGGGCGCGGGGTACCTGCCCATGGCACCCGGACATGACCACATGGCCGGTCTCATCTCCGCTTCGAGTGGATCACTGTGCAGCGGAACACCTTCCACGGACCCTAGGTTTAGGTAAGTACTTCGTTTATTCGTTTATAATATGTATTTTAGTTCTTCGTATTTTAGTGTCAAATGTATATTTTTTTAAAGAATATTGTAAGCAAAAATGCTAATTCTGCCCCAAGGCTGTCTTATTTTCAACATCATCCAATAGCTACGTAAGTGCTTCGAACGTGCTCTTGTACTAAACTTTCGGTTTTTGAATGACTATATGTAGATTAATACTCAATGGAACCGAAGCTGAAATAGAAACTACTAGAAATTTTTCTCATTTGCTAGTTCGATCGTCTTTTGTTTTGGTTCTTTTAAATGTATCAAAGCAGCAGTGGGCTTCTCAAGCTATTACTGGATTCGAGAAGTAATAAATGACAAACATTATCACCCTTTTCAGCGAGTACCAGCTAGAGCCGGCAACGTCACACATCGGCATGGAGATGCGGCCTCCGCGCGCCTACAGCGTGGGGTCGCGGCCGGCCGGCACGGCGCCGCCCGAGGCGCGCCACCGCGCCTACAGCGTGGGCGCCCGCGCGCGCCCGCCGCGCCACCCGCACGCGCGCCCCTCCACGGAGGACCACATGGAGATCGACTTCTCCAACAACTCGCCGGCCAATAGGGTAAGTGCTCTGTGGGGTCGCGGCCGGCCGGCACGGCGCCACCCGAGGCGCGCCACCGCGCCTACAGCGTGGGCGCCCGCGCGCGCCCGCCGCGCCACCCGCACGCGCGCCCCTCCACGGAGGACCACATGGAGATCGACTTCTCCAACAACTCGCCGGCCAATAGGGTAAGTGCTCTGTGGGGTCGCGGCCGGCCGGCACGGCGCCGCCCGAGGCGCGCCACCGCGCCTACAGCGTGGGCGCCCGCGCGCGCCCGCCGCGCCACCCGCACGCGCGCCCCTCCACGGAGGACCACATGGAGATCGACTTCTCCAACAACTCGCCGGCCAATAGGGTAAGTGCTCTGTGGGGTCGCGGCCGGCCGGCACGGCGCCGCCCGAGGCGCGCCACCGCGCCTACAGCGTGGGCGCCCGCGCGCGCCCGCCGCGCCACCCGCACGCGCGCCCCTCCACGGAGGACCACATGGAGATCGACTTCTCCAACAACTCGCCGGCCAATAGGGTAAGTGCTCTGTGGGGTCGCGGCCGGCCGGCACGGCGCCGCCCGAGGCGCGCCACCGCGCCTACAGCGTGGGCGCCCGCGCGCGCCCGCCGCGCCACCCGCACGCGCGCCCCTCCACGGAGGACCACATGGAGATCGACTTCTCCAACAACTCGCCGGCCAATAGGGTAAGTGCTCTGTGGGGTCGCGGCCGGCCGGCACGGCGCCGCCCGAGGCGCGCCACCGCGCCTACAGCGTGGGCGCCCGCGCGCGCCCGCCGCGCCACCCGCACGCGCGCCCCTCCACGGAGGACCACATGGAGATCGACTTCTCCAACAACTCGCCGGCCAATAGGGTAAGTGCTCTGTGGGGTCGCGGCCGGCCGGCACGGCGCCGCCCGAGGCGCGCCACCGCGCCTACAGCGTGGGCGCCCGCGCGCGCCCGCCGCGCCACCCGCACGCGCGCCCCTCCACGGAGGACCACATGGAGATCGACTTCTCCAACAACTCGCCGGCCAATAGGGTAAGTGCTCTGTGGGGTCGCGGCCGGCCGGCACGGCGCCGCCCGAGGCGCGCCACCGCGCCTACAGCGTGGGCGCCCGCGCGCGCCCGCCGCGCCACCCGCACGCGCGCCCCTCCACGGAGGACCACATGGAGATCGACTTCTCCAACAACTCGCCGGCCAATAGGGTAAGTGCTCTGTGGGGTCGCGGCCGGCCGGCACGGCGCCGCCCGAGGCGCGCCACCGCGCCTACAGCGTGGGCGCCCGCGCGCGCCCGCCGCGCCACCCGCACGCGCGCCCCTCCACGGAGGACCACATGGAGATCGACTTCTCCAACAACTCGCCGGCCAATAGGGTAAGTGCTCTGTGGGGTCGCGGCCGGCCGGCACGGCGCCGCCCGAGGCGCGCCACCGCGCCTACAGCGTGGGCGCCCGCGCGCGCCCGCCGCGCCACCCGCACGCGCGCCCCTCCACGGAGGACCACATGGAGATCGACTTCTCCAACAACTCGCCGGCCAATAGGGTAAGTGCTCTGTGGGGTCGCGGCCGGCCGGCACGGCGCCGCCCGAGGCGCGCCACCGCGCCTACAGCGTGGGCGCCCGCGCGCGCCCGCCGCGCCACCCGCACGCGCGCCCCTCCACGGAGGACCACATGGAGATCGACTTCTCCAACAACTCGCCGGCCAATAGGGTAAGTGCTCTGTGGGGTCGCGGCCGGCCGGCACGGCGCCGCCCGAGGCGCGCCACCGCGCCTACAGCGTGGGCGCCCGCGCGCGCCCGCCGCGCCACCCGCACGCGCGCCCCTCCACGGAGGACCACATGGAGATCGACTTCTCCAACAACTCGCCGGCCAATAGGGTAAGTGCTCTGTGGGGTCGCGGCCGGCCGGCACGGCGCCGCCCGAGGCGCGCCACCGCGCCTACAGCGTGGGCGCCCGCGCGCGCCCGCCGCGCCACCCGCACGCGCGCCCCTCCACGGAGGACCACATGGAGATCGACTTCTCCAACAACTCGCCGGCCAATAGGGTAAGTGCTCTGTGGGGTCGCGGCCGGCCGGCACGGCGCCACCCGAGGCGCGCCACCGCGCCTACAACGTGGGCGCCTGCACTTTAAAAGTCTGATGCTTTCGTCTTGTGGTGTGATTTGCGTTTTATATGATAGGACTTTCTGCAAATACCATAATGACTGACGCCAGGTATACAATCCTCTCTTTTTATTTGAGGTCTCATCATCATTCCTCGACAGATGCGTTTGCACTGGGCCATCAAGACAACGAATTATCCTGCTTGTCCCTTTCCAACATGTCATGGACTATCACGTCTCGAAAGTTTTGTTTTATTATTACTTCATCTAGCCCGTACTCTCCCATTGCAAAGCCAGGAACCATTGTTCCTGGCTCTTTAATATATGTGTGTGTTTTTTTTTTATCTTTTAATATCAATGTAATTCTTTTGCAAAGGTTATCTCCCGCACACCGCCAACAGCGTGCTTCGTGGAGCCTCGACCTAAGAACAACGTAGACGAATACGTCGACATGTCGCCGCGCAACAACGCGGGCTACGTGGAGATGCGGCCTGGTGAGCGCCCCAGGACTCCGCCCCGGACCACGATGCCACCGCCCCTCACGCCCGCCACACCGGTAAGCTCTAGCGACTAATTAATTTAAACTTTATATTAAGCTGCTTTTTATTTTGCTTACTATCAGGTGGGATCGCAGTCAAACACTAGTTTATATCAAATAATTTTTTTTTAAAAGTAGATACAGAACCTAATATCACTTTGCTTTTTCTATCTGTCAAATTTGCCACTTACCACGTATTCCGTCAAAAATATCGATATTTTATTACTGATAGGCGTGGATGCTGAGTCAGGAGTCATGTTAGTGAACGGGACTGATCATCTCTTAACTGCCACTAGGCAGTGGCATGGTATTTTAGTTTTTATATTTTGAATGTACTACTTAGTAGAGGAAGGCCTTTGCCAGAAGTGGGATAGGACAGACAAGCAACACATGTTTCCACTTATAGATGCAACAAGGTACAGTGGAATCACTCACTTACCTCGCAATTATACATAAAAACCTGAAACGGGACAAAACCGGACCGAGTCTGCCACTCCGAGTTCGCCACGAGTGGCGTACTACGTGGGCGATTCGACGCGATTGCGGTTGCGAAGCGATCTGATGCGGTTCACGTGAATTCAACGCGATGCGGCAGATTAAGGAAAGATGATTTTATTGGTATATCAGAAGTATTGTGAGAGGGATTGATGTACATGTTCTTTATAATTTTAATCTTTTTGTTTAGTTATGGAAGTATTTTTTTTAAGTCTTACATGCGCGTGAAGTCGTCGCGCTTTAGTCACCATTTATATAAAAATAAGTCATCGCATCTAATAGTTGAGTAATGAATGCAGAATAAAAGAGAACTGTTCAATGCAAAGATTCATATAATAATACCATACATTAGTGTGTGCAGTAACAAACATAAGGTTGGACGAGTTGTATACTACATGCGCGAAAATATTAAATAAACAGGTCGCTTCGCTTCGGAATCGCGTTGAATTGCTTACATAGGATACCGTATTATAGTCGTCCTCGAAAGAATTATGTTTCGAATTTATTTACTGTTGTTATAGTGAGGAATTTTCAATGTCTTGGAAGACTTGTACTATGCCGGTGAGCTATGTTTGCTGAGTCATAAATAAAAAATTAAACGACCTACTCCAGGAGGCAGCTAGAAGTGTACTCAAAGAACGGTGTCGGTGAATATTAATAATGATGTACATTCGCCAGAGCCCGGCCACGCCGGACGGCTACGTGGAGATGAACTACGGTCGCGCGGCCACGCGGCCCATCGCCATCGGGGCCGCGCGGCCGCCGGCGCCGCCCGCGTCGCCCGAGCCGCGCCGCCGCGCCGCCGCGCCGCTCGCCGCGCCGCACGCCACGCCGCACGCCACGCCGCACGGCTCGCAGACGCTCTTCGACATGTCGCTGGACTCGCCGGCCTCGCCGCAAGACGTTACAGGTATGGCTATCTCTTTTCTTACTACTTTATACGAAAGAGAGACGTCAACACAACATAAACGTAAATACTGACAATACTTGTACTGAGTTTCCTGACCTAAAGAGGAATAGTAAAATATTACATTTGCATTCACTAAGCTTGCATTTATATGCTAAATGCCGCCATTTCAAGGCCATTCTAGAACAATACAGTCGTGTCGCGGGGCCATAAATGATTTTTATTACAAACATGTACCTCCTTCCTTTTACGCGAATTTCGACTCTATTGTTAAACTCGTAAGGTACAAATTCTCTTATCAACCACCTACTAACCCTATTTAATAATAGTGGTAGGTACTTGATGGTGGACCTTTCTAGAAGACCTAGGTACTTACTTCCATTCTAGTTCAAGTTTCGCACAGATTGCTGTGTGCGTTTCAATTATTTGATGCTACTCTTGATTTCATCGAAAACATGGTATGTTCAAGTTTTACGGCGTAACAATATAAACAATAAAATATCTTTTGGTCAAGTCGTCATCAATAAAAATTAGAACCAAGACTGCTTATGTACTTTGTGTAATTATTTTCTTTCACAACCACACCAATAACACACACATACATCCACCCACTTTCGTGAAAAGAACAGCTATACAGTGTCGAGCAATAATTCCTTTCTTTCATAGACACCACCGAAACCTTAGAAGAAGACCCCCCGCACCACCCGTTAAGCACAGTGAGAGAGATCTCCGAGGATGGCCGCCGGAGCCCTGACATCCCGGCGGCGGCACCTCGGCGCAGCCCCGAGGTGTCGGTGTCGCCGCAGTACGTGACGCTGGCGCTGTCAGCAGCACCGCCCAAGACTCCGGAGCCTTGTGGTGATGAGCTGTCCTGTAACCCCACCGCTAACAAGACTATCGCGAGGGTACCTGACCCTATTGACACTAGAGGTGAGATTTCTTTTCTGCTACGGATAATTATTTCTTTGTACTTTCTACTGTTAATAATGAACCCTTTTCAGATTTTTTTCTTTTTTTTTTTTAAACTAGCACTTTGCCAGCGAATCTGAGGTGACGTAATTTTAGGGCACTCCGATTCGGACAGGTTAGGTTAGAAGGCTAAAGCGGGAGCCGAACTCCCTTAGCCATCGTAGTTTTTTTTATATCCACCCCGTAATAGCAGCCTTACTTTAAACCCCGTTGACAGAAAATAGGACCTGAGCTAAGCAAATTACATTATATTATATAAAGAAGATTTTTTAATTTTACGTAAATTTTATTATGTACATGCCTACAACTTTGCCTTCTAACCTAATCTGTCCGTGTCGGGTGCCCTAAAATTATGTCAATTCTATGCCTGCTGTCGTCTTTTACATACACTAATTAATTTTATAGGTAGGTCGGTTAACATTGATAAATATAGACCAAAATCTATTTATTTAACAAATTCCCGGTGGACCAGAGGGTACTATATACAATTGACCTAAGAATTGCATACATTACCTTACCATTACATATGGTAAAGTATGTAATAGACATTAATAATCATAATATTTCATACATTGCCTGGACGTCCCAGGTACTTATTCTATACACTACCTAGGAATTGTATAGTGTACCTGAATTATACAGATTTCCGGTAACATCGACACATTTTAAAAACATTACGCAAGAAAAGAAAAGAGTCGAGCCAAACCTCACCACATCCCACTAAGGGAAGAGGGTGGGCTCAAAAATCACCTTGCGTAGTTAATAGATGGGCACTTTTTATCCTCGTGAAACAAAAAGTGGTTAGCTTAATTATAAGTAAATAAATGCAATGGTATGCAGAAGACAACGATACTGATACAAGAAAGCACATTAAAGAAAATGTGTGTTGACAGCTGATACAGCAACGTGCGCTACTCTAGTGCTGGCGGGCGCCGGAGCCGGCGGCGCGGCGGCGCGCTTCAGCTTGGGCGCGGCGCCCGGGCCGCTCGGCTGTGCGGCGCCCGGGCCGCTCAGCTGCGCGGCGCCCGGGCCGCTCGGCTGCGCGGCGCCCGGGCCGCTCAACTACGCCGCGCTGGACCTGGAGCCGCGCCGCCAGCCGTCCGCGGCGCCGCGACAAGCCTACACGCAGATCGACTTCCTCCGCAGCGAGAAGCTGCACGCCGCCGACGCCACGTAGACGCCCGAGGCTGGCCCGCGGCCCGCACTACATATGGACTGACGGACGACGTCCTACTATACGCGTTCCAATTTCAAATTACACGTTTCTCCATTGTTTTTGCGCATACATACAATGTAAGGGTTCATTCATGTATAGTGCTAGTAGCTGGTGCAAGTTTTCCAGCATGAAACGACACCAAACAAATCAGATACAGACTGAACAGCGCTTACTGAAAACTAGTTCTTAAAAATAGTATGAAAACTGTCTGCGCCAATCAGCGTTCGATACTCATAAGCGAAAACTTATGGTAGTGGATTCGACCGTTATGTGTAAAGGCACTTTGTGCGCAATTACAATGGATGGTCACGCAAGTTTCAGACCGGATACACGCAAGTTTCAACACTAGACATTACAGTTTTGGAACGGTCTTCAGAAGTTCAAGTGGTTTGCAACAGTTTGATAAAATTTAACTGTTTGCCAGTGTCTGGTGTGCCGCGATAGCGAAAAGACGCTCCTACTTATGTAGCCGACTGCCATTTAAGTTAAGCCTAGTGACATTAGGCCCGGAATGGCCCATAGCGATAGTAAAATTCGGTTGCCGTATCCTTAAGCTGTGAATGTGTCAAATTAATGCGTCAGACTGAATCTTTTGTCGCGGTTGTGACGTCGCATGTCGACAAGTCGAACAAAGTTCTACATTGGATATTTTTTTGGTTCTAAGTAAATATTTTCAGGTTTAAAACAATGTCTAGAAGGGCTAAGTGGAGGCCTTTGCCTAGCAGTGGGGCAGTACTGGTTAGAAGAAAAAAAAAGTAAATACACTACAGTCTATGCTCGTTAAGAAAATAGTGACGCATCAGTTCAACTGTAAAGTAAAGACGGATTCATGCTGGGTTAAAAAATTAGACCATTATTATTATTAAAGCAAACTTTTTACTATACTGTATTTTGAAATAATAATATTAAGTTTTCACTCTTACTTTTACGAATAGATGAGGTATTCTTTGTTAAAATTGACAAAACCACTTCCGTGCCATCTGAAGGACATACTTCAACTGGTCATTGTGAACGAGGTTTTCTATTTTACCGTAATCTAATTGGTCAAGAGGTGTGCTAAGCCGAGTGACAACGATGAGTCACTATTTTTTTGATGCGAATATACTATAGTCGCTAATACAGGTCAATGATTTGAAGGTGTTTTTGTTTTGCTATATTCATAAGATAGTGAAAATTGGCCAATTTATGAAAAAGTAAGGTAAATATAATGATGGCTTATACTACTTATGATATTACAAGCCTATGTGGTCCCACAACGAGGCAAAGACCTACCTTCCCTCCCATCACCTAGTCCTTCAGTTTTCTTCTTTATTTCTCACGCTATTCTCGAGATTGTAGGCTAATCTTTTAAAATCGAGTCTAGCTCATCCAGCCATCTCCTTTGAGGCCTGTTGCATTGCTGTTTGTATCAGCCCATGCTATCCAGCCTTAATTAGCCTAGTTCACCACCCTGGCTCTACCAACAGCTCTTAACGCAAACCGTTAAAGGGATGGAACTATATAAGGTGTATAGCTCCGTCCCTCTTTCCTGCTCGCACATTTGGCCCTCTTCCTCCGTGCGTCGTTTATCCTCAATGCTGAGGGTCGTGACCTCGACGAATAACTTTCCTGTGGACTATATTTCGCCATGTTGTCGTATCTTCGGCGATATGGATGACGTCGCAGACAGTGGTCTCCAGTCTAGCACGGATTTAGTCAGACCAGCGTACCGAACTCCTGCCCCTGAATCTTTTCCCCATCTACTTTTCCTGTCAGTAGCAACCTCTCTTTCTGGCAATGTTGCCAAAGAAATCAAAGATTTTTCTTTGGCATATGGTGGTGAGTCTCATGAGTGACTTGAGTTCGGCAATTATGGAGTCGTTGGTCCGATGTTCTGTCCAGTGGATCCCAAGCATTTTTCTCCAATACCACATCTCAAAAGCGTCAATCCGGCAACGGTCAGCTTTTTTAAGGTTCCAGGTTCCTGCACAATACAGGAAAATGGAAAATATGAGGGTGGTGACAAGCTTTCTCTTGGTCTTACACAAGATGTTCTTGTCGGTCCACGATTCAGCTGTGACATGGCGCTCTTTGTCATCCCAATACGTCTTCTTGTGTCCTGCTCACACGATCCGTTGTTTGTTATGGTAGAGCCCAGGTAGACAAAACGCCAAAGACGCACGCTTGATATTTTAACACATCTTGGTAAGACCTGTGTTCATTAGCAAGTTGGATTTTGTCATCAATTTCTGTTTATAATTTCGATTTAAGTAATAAGTTCGACTTGTCGACATGAGACTTGTAGGCACGCTGTGCGTTGTAGATGCAGTGTTGATGGATAGCACTTACGACCGGCGTGCACGTCGCATTAATTACTGTAACCGTTGAGGTGGGACAGAAAGAATGATAAAAAAAAATCGATAAAAAAAAACAAATCAGAAAATTTTTAAAGCAAGAGGAAAACTAGAAAATTCAAGTGCAAGAAACTGCTTTTATAACACAAAAAAAAAAAACAAAATTAGTGTAAATAACTTATGATTATGAGTTGATTCATGGATATTTAATTTGGAATTTGGAATTAAGACATTTTTTAGAATTTTATTGTTGCTACCATGATGGTACTTTTTAGATTTCCAATAAAAATATTTGTAATAAGATTTGGTCCACCTCAATGGTCACAAGTGAAAAGATCACCGCTGCTTTATCATTCATCGTCAGCCTGTATCTTAGAAGCAGTTTGATAGTATACTATACAGAGCAATATCCTTCACTTATTTTTAGGCAAGTCTAGAAGATTTATATCTAAATATACTCTTGTTAAGAATGTATCATAAAGTATACATAGTAAAATAATTTATAGTTTAGGATACAATCTTCTAGGCTTACCTGTAACTCGTATTAGACTCGGTGTCGCTTGCTTCTGTTACTATATAATAGTACGTAAATTTTGTTATTAATTTTATTCATATTACATTTTTATAATTATTGTTATGAGACTTCAGTGATACGTTTGTGTAGCAAACATATAAATATATGATAATATGACACTATAAGAAATTATACTAAGTCTAACTCCAGAAGTTTTCACTAAATTTATTAATACATTATCATGTTATTTTATTCATTTGTAATTAAATATTTATTTCTTTAGATCTTAGTAAATCTCTCTAGTACAATCGCGGAAGAAATCATTAAGAAATAAAATTATAATATTCGTGCACGGGAATGTTTCAGTGAAGTGTTGATGTGTTGGTTCCGTCGTGAACTTTAAAAGTAAATTTTATTAATAATTGTAAAGCCACGGTTGTGAGAGAGGCCTAACAGTAGTAGGTACATTACATGTTTATGTTCCGGAGACATACTGCCTACTGTGTTCTTAGAATACTCTGTGCAATTTTAAACACGATATAATTGTTATTTCTACACTGTTATTTGTTTGTTATCTGCACTTATTTGTTCCGTTCGTGGTTATATCAAACAAAAGTAAACATTATTGAGATATAGTCGACATTTTACTGGCTGAAATCAGCTAAATATCAAATATTGCGCGTTTTGACCGACAAGGACTGTTTGTGAAGAGAACTGTCAAAACGGGCGTTAGAAGTCTGATGTTAGCCTATAATATGCCAAATCGATACAATACAAAAATGTTATTAGGTTTAAATAAAGTAAAGTATTATGTCCATATTTAGAAATCCGATATCAAGGTGATGTTTGAAAGTAAATAGAAAAAATCCCGAACGGAACATCTCTACGGTTTGATAAGTGATCGTGTTCAAATTAACGATCGCTCGTCGAGCTGACAGTCAACTTAGACAATCATTAGAATCAGTTATTTGAGCATGCTCATAGTAAAATAATCCATTTACGAAATTTTATAAAATAATATTTTTTCATAGCAATTTCATGATAGTAAGACATCTTTTAGATTTTACATATACATATATAATGACAGAAAAATAGGAGACAAGAGGCTTAATTTTCCTTTTTTGAATGTTTTAAAAAGCTACATTTCTGTTGCAACAAAACTCAAATAAAGCAAAAACTTCAAAACTACGGAATTCATAATACATGATAGTTCAATTTCTTTACGGAAATAAATAGTAAGCTCAAATAACCTGATCTACGTAAATTATGTGTTCAATACAAATCTGTTTTTATCTTATAACTGCTGTTTATATCCGAAACATTATAGGAATATTTTTAAAGAAACATATACGTTGTCATTTTAACACATAGCTCGATATTATATATTATTATTTTTACTATTAATTATTATCTTGTTACGGAGCTTCGTTGCGATGTTATATTTTAAATGGACGTTAGTATTAAGATAAGTCGAATATTTTATTTTGTCCACTAAAGAGTGTTTACGTTCAAGTTATTATTTTTAGGTTCTACTTTGTGTTAAAGTCAAGTTTTCGTGTAATTGTTAATCACACATATTTATTGTAATTTTGAACTTCTTTCAATCAACAATCAGTCACACTAGAGTTTTTACTAAAATTGATTTCCCCATCCCTAACTAAAACTAAAAGGAGCAACTATAGTATGAAATATTCGTACTACAGTCTATTCGCGTTAAGAATATAGTGACTCATCAGTGCGATTGCAAAGTAACGACGTCTTCATACTGGAGTAAAAATTAAACCATTAATATTAAAAAAACAAACTTCAAGTTTAAATATTAATATTAAGTAGGTATTTTAAAAATTAATCATAATTTTCAGATTTTTTACTTTTATTTTCACGAATAGGCGATGTATTCATTTTTAAAATTGACAAAAGATACATTCGTTCTATCTGAAGAGTTTGCATCAACTGGTCAATGTGAACACGACTAATTTTCTGTGATCTATTTGGTCAAGAGGTTTGGCTACGCTGAGTGACAACGATGAGTCACTACTTTCCTAACGTGATTACACTATAAGAGATGTACCAGACAATATATACATATTGCATATAGTGTATAACCCATTCTATATAGAATAGTTTTGTTTTGTATTCCATGTTATTTACAAAGTTACAAAAGCAAAATCTAAGTGAATCGCAAACCCGCGAAGCTTCGGTAACAAGAGAAGGCAGCGACAACACAACCTCGTTGTCTAGTAGATGAAATTGTATCGTTAACTAATACGGATATAGCTGTAGATCGTTGTATCATAGTTCAAGTTTCGACGGTTTCTGTTGAATAATTATAAAAGCGGTGTGCTGGGAAAAGTCTGAGAAAATAATAAAACAAAACAAGCAGTGAATTTGTGTAGATTTTTTTTAAGTCAACTTATATTCTAAGTCCATGTCATTGGAATCTATAGCGCTATTAATAATAATGCATCATTTCCCTTATTACAACATAGAGTTTTGTTAAAATCAAAACTTTTCTCAGCACACCGTGCAAACCAAAACAAAAGCGCCTCACAAAAAATCAAATGATAAAAAATAAAACCAGAATGTTCTACATTCCGACTTACGCAATCGACTAGCCTCCTGTGTTCAAATACTTCCTAAAACCAATGTAACGTAGTAATAGAAAACAAGCTTCCTTTGCCCGCGCTCGATTTAGTAAAAAAAAGTAATGGGACCTGTATGATAATGCGTGACTGAGTCAACACCAAATTTTTTATAATAAAAAAGAAAAATGTTATTTATTCCCGCGTAAGTAAGAGCGAGAAGTCTCGTGTGAAACGTAGAAGACTTCTCGCTCTGATTTTACTGTAACTAGGTACTGTAAGCTTTAAGTATGCCAGATGAAAATCAGCACAAGTTTTTTTTTTTTGTAGATTAATTGTGTATGTTGCTTAGGAATGTGTTCATGGTTTGGGAAATGTAGGAGTTTTCTTTATTGGAAAATAAAAAATTATCATAGCGTTTTTTGTTCCAAAATGTATACAAAAAATAGTTTCAATCTCACATAAAGATTACGTTGAAATTTGAATCCCTACAATCAAGAGCTAAAATTCTTACGCAAAACAGAAGTCAGATCTTTTTTTTATAATAACGAAAACTCCAACATAAAGACGATATTCCTAAGACCCGAACGATATTAGTCCCCTCATCAGCGCTGTTATCAACGTTGTATAAAACGGACCGTATAGTAGTATAGTACAATTTGGCAAGGCCACTGTTTTACATTTTTGTATTTTAATGTTTTTTAGCACGAAATATTCGCTCTTTGTTTGAGCGGTTGTCTGTAAAATGCTGGTTGAGAGCCGAAATTTAAAAAAAAAATACCTTCCGTTCTGGCTTCCTCACAGTCTGGTAATAGAACGGAAAGATACACAATATCTCTAAGGTATTTCAATGACAGTGGGGTTAAAAAAAAAAGATTGAAATATAAGCTTAAAATTCGTAACAATGGATTATTCTTTTCTGTACTATTTTTCTTTTCACTGATTATAATTTGTCACTGAAGACAAATTTTAATCAAATTTAGGCGCCCCCTGGACATCTCAACCAGCTCTAGATAAACCAATTCGCAGATTGCTAGTGCCACCTCGCAGTTACGTAGTACCATGTTTAGATACATATTGTAACACTAATATGTATATATATATTGTATATTATATTATACATTTACTTTATTCCACGTAGCATAAGAAGTGTTGAGTTTAACATAGGTGTAAGGATAGACGGGTACAGATGATAGCGTTGTGTAGAACATTGGATAGAATCTCCTTTTAAAATATGTTAGTTTTCTTCAGTAAATATGTAAAACTAATTGATTTTGGGCAAGCTTTCGAGCTACGAGCAGGCAGATTTGCATTACAATTTTATTTTTATTACATGATTTAAGTATTGTAATAGAAAAGTTCTTTGATTTGCATTTTGTGATTTACACCTCAGCTGATTGTATGTTCGTTTGTAAATTAGGTAAATTATACAAGTTTGGAGTCTTTTCATTAGGGATGCAGTACTCTGCTTCCGTGAGGCCCGTGATCGAGCATGCCCTGTCAAGGACACAAAGCAGGTTTACAAGAGATATTCACTTGAAACATATTCTAAAAGGAGCTTTTGGCTACATTTACATTGGTGAGACTTGTATTATGCGACATCGAAAGCTAGTGTGAATGCGGCCTTATTTTAATATATTTATAATTAAAAAAATATACAAAATAATTTACCAAACTCCGCGTGTTACGTCATGACAAGATGGAGTTGTTTTTTTAAGAAATCTATACTAGTCCCATTGCAAGTTAAACAGAATTTTTGCATAAAAATGTTCCTGTAAACGGCGTAAAGGTTTTTTATAAGGTTTAAATATAAGTTTAACTATTGTAACGTCTAGAACAGTTAGTATAATAGTGGTTTAGTACCTGGGATGAGTCACCACGCTACGCCGCGAGCGCTTGCAGAGTCGCGGCCGTCGCACGGTCACACGACGCGATCACCACACGATGAGGCACTTCTCTTGTTTTTAAATGGAAAAAAATAATTATATTTTTTTACAAATGGTGCTACCGTTTTGTGTTTTAGTCGATGATAGCTTAGCCGCTCCTGCCGTGTAGTAATGTGAAGTATCGTTGCGTGGCGCGTGAGACGTGCTCGCATATCACAATCTGTTATAGTATAGTGAACATCACCACACTGAGCGTACGATAAAACTAGCTGTAGTCATAGCTTTTGTAACTTGCAACGTTGTTCGCGACCCCTGCACTTGTAACTAGCGAACTGGATTGCAAACATGTTTCTGAAAAGAAACATGTCTTTCATTTAGTCAAGTGCGTACGCCACGCGCACTTTGAGTCAGTACATCTCGGCAGTCCACTTGGCAGTTACAAGTCAGTGCACTATAAAGTATCACAATGTCAATCGTGTTTATAGACTCGTTGATCGATGCGTGCCACTCGGTCGGCGTGTCCGCCGTTAAATTATATAAAAATATCTAAATCTAATTTCTTTGGTACATTAAATTTTGTTTACTTTCATATAATTGTAAATAAAAAGAAAAATAAAAGCTTTGGATTTGCGTATTTGTTTATTTATTATACCTGTAGTGTTTAGAACCTTACCTTACTCTTGTCTGCCAATGGATGTTGGAAGCACCTGTCTGAACCGCTGCTGTCCGTTGTACCGTCTTAAAGTGGCTGCGCCCAGCAGGGTCTATAACTGTACCAGCTCAACTTGATCACCCATAAGAGATAGCAATAAAACGCGAGTTTATACCTAGTTGTCAAAAAATAAAAGACCTTTTTTGACGTTGTATTTTGACTACCTAGCGGCTTGTCCGGTGTAGTGTAGCTACTACTACACCGGACCCCTAATTTATTTTATCGTTTCTTTCCAAGTTACCTACGATCTAAGGTTTTTCTCTAATGTTAAAATGGGCCTTTTATTTTTTAACGAGTTTAATGTAAAGCCTCCACTCCAAAGCTACCGGCAGGCTAGCCCCGGAACGATGAAAGCAAAACAAACCCGGCGGGTTATGCCGCCGACTTCAGCGGCATTGGTGTGATTTGTTTCCTCTGGACTGCTAGTATAATACATGGGTACAGCCTGGTGATGGTTTCGCCGTGGAACTACGTAGAACCAGAAAATTTAACCTCATTACACGACGCTAAGGTCTCAAAATTCTTCAACAGCAATCAGCAGTGGAAGCAGGGTTAGTCAGCCTACTTTGCGCAAAGTGTGCCGGCCAGTACCAAGAGCTCTGCATAAATGTATGGCCTGCTAAAACCGACAGTGGTTCTTTTCAGACGTTAGAATCAAGTTTTCCAAAATCTGCTGGAAAAGCTTTTCTGAAAATTGCACGATTTTTTGAAACACTGGTTTTAAAAATCTAACTCGGGCAAGTCGCCAATTATACATAATTCTAGGTTAATAAAGTCAATTTTCCTTTAGTTCTTAAATATTGATAAGTTAATTATAGTTATTCCTTGGGAACTAGCATAATTATTTGTTAATGATATACTTGTGGCTGTTACACGTAATTATTTTGTGTAAAAGATGAAATAAAAAGATTATTATTATTATTACGATGAATTGCATGAGCTTGATCCAGTACTAAAAAACTATGACCAACTTGTAAGACCATAACGTCCCTTAGCTAACAACACCGCATAAGTCATTTTTACCAACTTTACAGGAAACGAAAAAAACTGTGCGGTGTTGAAAGGCCAGCCGACTTGCACGCTGTCACTATTTTTCGAATTATGGCTTCTGATTGGCTGAAATCTATATCATGTGACCAATGGTTAGACGCGCAATGAGCAGCTCCATCTAAAGGCATTCAAATGTGAAAACCACCAATTTTCCACACAAAACCATCAATTTTGAATTTAAGCGCATCTCTGTTGATTTAATTAAAAAAACATTCAATAGTCTTAACACCTGCCACCATCCGACTTTTTGAGACCCCAAGAGCATCTCCCGCCTGGACGCGATTTGCAGCGGCCGGTATGGAAGGCACTAAATCGGTTGCGAACCCAGGTAGGCCGCTGCAAATACAACTTGGCAAAATGGGGTTTTATAGACCCATCGAATACTCAATGTGAGTGCGCAGCTCCTGTTCAAAACATGAGCCACATGTTGGAATGCCCCAGGTGTCCGTATACCTGCACTTTGGAGGATTTGATGAGTGCTACCGATGCTGCTATTAGTGTGGCCGCCTATTGGGCCCAAAAGGTTTGACGAGTTTACCATCGAATCGAAAAGAAGAAGAAGAACATGAAAAATACTGAGGACTTATGGGGTATATCCGTTAAGGTTCTTGGAGATATTATTGATTCAATTGCTCCTGTCCTAACAGGCATATTTAATCAATGCCTAGACAGCGGCACATTCCCTGATTTGATGAAACGTAGTAAAGTAGTACCAATTTTCAAATCAGGTAGTAAGAATGACCCCTCTAATTACAGACCTATATCTGTGCTTCCAGCAATGAGTAAAATATATGAAAAAATCATGCTCGACCAGATGTTGTCTCATTTTAATTCGAATAGGATTTTGCATAGTCATCAGTTTGGCTTCACGAAAAGAAGGTCAACGACAGATGCAGGAGTGAAACTCATCAGTCACATTTTGGAATCCTGGGAGAAGTCCCAGGATGCTATTGGCATATTCTGTGACCTCTCTAAAGCATTTGACTGCGTTGACCATAATACTCTAATCTGTAAATTACATCATTACGGAATTCGTGGTCGAGCTGCTGATCTTGTTTTTTCTTATTTATCTAACAGGCAACAAAAAGTATTCATTAATGGGGCGACGTCCTCGGGGTCTTTAGTAAAGATGGGCGTGCCTCAGGGTTCAATTCTTGGTCCTTTCCTTTTCCTGGTTTATATTAATGACCTTCCTTACATGATGGCAAATTTATCAAATATAATTATATTTGCTGATGACACTTCCCTTATTTTTAAAGTAGATAGGAAAGATGCGGATGTCTTGCATGTCAATGATAGTCTGGCTGTTCTTTCGAAATGGTTCGCTGCTAATAATCTCTTATTAAATGCGAATAAAACTAAATGTATAAAGTTCTCATTACCGAATGTCCCTCAAGTTGGCGTCAATCTAATTCTTGACGGCAACAAACTTGATGGTATTACGGAAACAACATTCTTAGGTTTAACCATCGATTTTAAACTGCAGTGGGGCGCTCATATTAGAGCTCTTTCAGGTAGACTGAGCTCGGCCGCATATGCAGTAAGAAAAATAAGGCAACTGACCGATGTAGCCACAGCTAAGTTAGTTTATTACGCTTATTTCCACAGTATTATGTCTTATGGCATTTTACTGTGGGGATCTGCAGCTGATGCACAGTCAATTTTCATATTGCAAAAGAGAGCAATCCGGGCTATTTATAAAATGGGTCCTCGCGAGTCCCTTAGAAATAAATTCGAAGAAATCGATATACTGACTTTGCCTTCTCTTTATATCTTAGAAAGTATTATGTATGTTCGTAAAAACCTAGGACTCTTCAAAATTAGAAGCGATTTTCATAACATAAATACGCGTAGTAAACACGAAATTGTGTTACCCAAATGGAGATTAGTTAAGACCAGCAAGTCATTTTTAGTAGACAGCATACGCTTTTATAATAAGCTGCCAAAGGTGGTGACTGAACTTAGCGAAGGAAAGTTCAAAACCCATATAAAGCGTGTCCTAACTAAAAAAAGCGTATTATAAGGTTAAAGACTATGTCGAAGACACGCTTGTTTGGCAATGACTGCTTCTGCACATGTGGCCCCCTGGTAGCTCATAATATTTTGTAAATTTATCTATTGACTGCTCCACATTTGTTGTAATATATACATTGCTTTTGCAATATTTTTTATTTATTTATTATTATTTATATTGTTGACATATTGTTTATTAATAATTGTAATTATTTGTTTTGCTTGCTTTTGTTTGTATAGCCTCTTTTTTGAAATGTGAATGTGAGAACACAGTAGACTCCGCGAATTCTTAGGTTCCTTTTTATTATGATTATTTTTATTGTACTTTATTGACCAGTCTACACTGTCCTTACATAATAAATCCAATATATTGTAAACAGAAGGTATTGTATCAACAAATTCTTTTTTAAAAGAGTAACCATGGAGTTTCTTGCCGGTTCTTCTCCATAGGAAACGACCAATTTGGAACCGTGCACTAGCTTCTGACGTTTTATAAGTGCCCATGTAGGCCTATGTGAAATAAAAATCTTTGACTTTGACTTTGACTTCGACTTGAGCGGTGTTGTAAGCTAAGGGACGATAAAGGTTTGTTTCAGGACGAAATATTAAAACACTGGCTCATCGATTTTATTAGAAGCCTAGAATTTGTTTCTACGAATCATTGCGTGCTAATAATGTCTTCTTATGTACGAGATGACTGTGATAGACTCTGGCCAACGAAAGCTGGCACAACAAAAAGGAGGTCAAATTAAAAAAATCTGAAGCTGTTCACCGGTGTTGATACTTTTGATTACTCATGAAAATAAAGTATGATACACTTATGATGCATGTTTGTTTAATAATTAGCCATGTGATGTTTATTTAGCACAAATTAAAAATATTATTCAAAAGATAATAACACCTTTTTTTTCTATGACGATTGTGATACGAAAATATTATAAAAATAATCATTTTTTAAGAAGAGTTACCGTGGATATTCTTTTTTTGACGACATGATTGGCGCAATGGTTGAACGATTGACTGCCGCGCTGCTTGTCCAGTTGGTTCCCACAAGAAACAAATATTTTTATGGTCTACATAATGCTTGTCCCGGGTCTAGGTTCTCGTGTGTGCGTGTGAATTTATATGTTTGTGAGTACACTCGCGTTATAGGAGTCATAACTCCTGTAACAAAAAAAAATAACATGCGTCGGATCTTGATGTATTTGTCACTAATAGAAAGAGCGATTAACAAAGGTTTTCCAATAAATAAAACTAGAAAATAAAGAAATACTGTTTATTTTACATAATAATTATATAATGATCACACACAAATAAAACAAATGCATATCAACACCAAACCCGCTCACTAAAACAGCGTGCTTATGATAAAACACGACTATACTCACTATATTGTATTAAAACGTAACGATTGCAAATACAACAGTTTAGCCTAATATGCGATTCAACTTGAGTGCTTAGGGTAGACAAACAAAACTCAACTTTAGTAACTTGTTCATATGACTGAAATTAGCAATAGATGTTCTTTCAGGTAATATTTTTAGTTTACAACAAGTTTAACAAACTTAGATCAACAATTAACTTTCCATAATTTCATTCAAATCAATTCTCTTTTAACAAACCAGTAACACACAAACGATTGCAAACTGTTTTAGTGAGTTCTAACTGTCAACAAATTCATTAAAATATTAATATTGTATTCAATAATTGTATAATTATAACAGAATAAGTATCAATTAGGGTGGGGAATCCAATGGTACTGACATATACCAGCGATATTGGATTTGGCTCTTAAAACTATTACAGAAGGTACGAATTGTAATTAAAACCAATTCTACTATAAATAATTAGGTATTACGGTGGAAAAAATGAAGTAATAAATTGTGCTCTTTATAACCCTATTGTTCATCCATTTTAATAAATTAATCAGAATTTATATAGAAAAATTCACATCTAAGAAATCTAGTGGTTATGTTATACAGTTCTTCTAGTCTAATTGTTAGAAAAGTTTATAAAAAATTGAACTACGATATCGAACTCAGTTACTGGACCGAAAATTCACCAAATTTAAAAAAAACGTTACAAATTTAAAACGCACGTCAAGTGATGGGATGGCTATGTTGGCTAGTCACCGCGGCCCTGGAACGCTAGTGTGTCCATACCTGGCGAATGCGCCGCTCGCGAGCCGCTGGCGAACTGTGCGGTTACTGCCTAAGTAACCTAAAAAAAAAGCTCTAGTGCAGCTGCGGGAAGCCTCGAGCGAAGCGCGCATCACGCGCGCACGTAGCTTCTTTCGCTTTTGCACTGTGTGTGTGTGTGTGTGTGCCGCCGCACCTCCCGCACCGAGCGGGGGCCGAGTACGAACATGAAACGTACGCGTGCAGTTCGCAAGAGGCGTGCGAGCGGCGCATTCGCCAGGTCTGGTCACATCTTTAGGGTACCTCGGAAAGAACTCAGGTGGATTACAGTCAGTAAAAATCTGACACTCCTCGCTTCACCCGAGTGGGCGGAGACATTTGATTTCCCACAAAAAAAAGACACGATTGTCTGCTGAAAATTTATTCAACCAACCACAGCAGCTGACGCGCATTTAACAATTTGTCACAACAATTTTCGTTCCACTAACTGGGCCTTAAATAGGTATTATTATCTTAGCACATAAATATATACTAATAATAATAGTATACTAGATGTTTTCCTATATGATGATGAATATCAATGTAGCGTAATAGTATGGCGGACTACAGAGGGTTAATGGAAAAGAAAGCAACAATCACATAAAATAATCTCAGAATCTGTTCCAACAGAACAGATAACATTGAGCTGATAAGATTAAAAAATATATTAATATTATGTTAAAGGTACAGTGAAGGATTTATTTTATTGATTGGTCATCGACTATTTCTTTCTAAAACAAACGTTGCCTTGCATTAAGAATAACTCCTGTAACGTGGATTCTTTTTCAAACACGTAAACTCACATACACAAAACACCCAGACCTGGAACACTTATCTGTATGTTATACAAATATTTGTCCCAAGCGGGAATCGAACCCGCGACACGCAGCGCAGCAGTTAATCACTCAATCACTGCGCCAACCGTGTCAACAGTTTCTGTATGCCTTGTGACCAAAAAATCTAACAAAAGCCTGACATTTTCTTGCGCTTTACCAATCAATAAAATCAACGTATCAGGTAGATTATGGAAATGTTTTAAAGCTAATTAAGTGGGATTATTGTTTAATGGCACAGACTATTAATTAATTGTCGTCAAATGTTTCGGTATTTGTGTTTATTGGATATGCAAGAATATATTAATGATTGAACGTGATTTTATTCTCAATGCGCGCTCAAAATACCAGCTGATTTGTGATTTGTTTTTAAAGTTCTGAAACTTTAAAAAAACACATTTTTTGTCCAAAGAAAACATGATTTGAATTTGAATTTTTGAATCGCATTTGCTTTTGAGAAAAGCTATTGCTTATTATTATTCAATTACACACTTGCACAGCCAATGGCGGGTTTAAAAAGTATTATGTGACCATAATTACTATGATTAAAATTAATTACCACCTGTGAACTTACTTCGGTGGCGACCGGCCATTTACAACAGTAGGCGTGTCTTTCCACGACCTGCCCGGCTTCTTGACCGCCGTCACCTTTTTCCTAACTACCCTCTTCACAATTACCTCTTCATTTGACAACAACTTTCTCTTAGGTTTCTTAACTTTTACCTCTTTGATAGTGAAGGAATCATCGAAGATGTCTCCGCTTGAGTTGATGGATCGACTGTCTTTATGATTTTCGCCGACAATTTCGCTAATCGGACTGTCGAAGGATACGTGTCTGGAGGAGTTCACCCTCGGACTGTACCTTAGTTTCTCAATAGAGGTTTGTGTCGCGATGTTGGAGTGGTTGTCCTTAGCCGGTGGTGTGGCCACTGGGTTCAATTTCGTCTTTTTAACTTTGACCAGCACGGCTGGTTCTGTTGATTTTCTCTTCACTATTTTTTTGGTTACTTTCACCTTCTCTTTTTCTGGGACTTCATTTTCTGTGTCCACATCTACAACCTTGGGTTTCCTTCCCCGTTTCTTTGACGGTTCTCCATTCTGCTTGGTAACTTTCAGTGGTTCTTCAGATTCTTCATCAGAGGCGTCGCTGTCTTCAGCAATAACTCTGGATCTGGCTGCTTTGGTGGGTGACCTGGCTTTACTGGGCGATTTGCTTTTCTTTGGAGAGAAGTCTAGGGTACTATTTCTGGTTTTGCCTTCAGTTTTTAGATAGTCCTCAAACAGCTTTCGACACTTTTTGTAATCTGGGACTTCTTTTGGCTTCATTGTGTTTATGTATTCAAAGAATTTGATAAGAGCTTCTGGAAAATTAAAAAGTTTGATTAAATGCCCAAACTAGACACAAATTTATCCTAAAGATAAAATAACGTGAGTGATAGCCAGAATGCAAATTCTGGCAAACAGTCAGCAAAATGATGATTTTCACTTTCTAAAAAAACTATATCATTTCAACTCACCAGGTACATTACTATCCTTGATGCTGCTCCTGACATTTTTCATGAAGGCCTCCTTCATAGACTGCACAGTCTTGGGCTGCTTGAGAGACTTCTCCCAAGGCAATTCTCCCGTCAACCACTGCAGCATGTTGTAGCCTAGGATCTCCAGATCTCCGCGCATTGTGGGCTCTGGAGCGAAGGGAAATAGGGAGTTTGTAGTGGGTGAGTAAAATACAGAAAGCATAATCCGACGGATGCGAGAGGCACAGGAATGACACTTGGGGGAGTCCTATGTCCAACAGTGGATATCTTTCGGCTGAAATGATGATGATTATACGTTTTGACATAATCTTTAGATACACAAACATCTGGTTGATCTATCCTACAACCTCAGACTAACCTACAACAGAATAAACAGTTTTGCAACACCTGGGTTTACCATCGAGTTAAAAAATGCCAAAAAAAACATCGCGTGACAAATGGACGGCCCCTAATTTGATGAGTAGTTTCAGATATCACCTCCTACATCAGACTCACCAACTGAGTTTTTATTTTTTTAATGATATAAACTAGTGCTTTACTGCCATCCCACCTGATGGTAAGCAGTGGTGCAATCGTTGATGTTGAAGCGCACTAGTTTATTAAGTTTAATTATTGAAGACGACAACATTATTTTCTAATATTTACCTCCCAAATGCGCGTCTCTGCTAGTATACTCAATAGTCCCATTATGTGCGCTTTTCGGATCCGGAGTGAAGGGCTGATCCTCCTTCAGTCTCGTAGCAAGGCCGAAGTCCACCAGGTACACCTGGTTCTTGGCCTTCTTTAGACCTAGTAGCATGTTGGCACCTTTCAGGTCAGCGTGCACGTAACCACGACTGTGGATGTATTCTAAAACATCTAACTGAAAAAAAAAGTTTTTAGTATGTGGGTGAGAATGCACACCGCATATCAAACGATTTATATTCTAACCATTTTCTAAGAAAAAAAAAATATTAGAAAAAGGCCTACAAAAATTCCAAGATGGATGAGAAAATGGAGTCCATCCAAGACAGTCCAAGTAACATTTATCCTGAGAAGAAAAAACTGTCCACCATTCAAATTCTATGCATCACAGCTGCATCAAGTTTATGACTGAACTGATTTGAAGACCACACTAGACCCAACAGATGCACTAAATATACAGTACACGGATGGTTCTACTGGCGACTTGGTAGATACAGTAAATGGCATCTAACTGTGGGCTTCCAGCTGCAACTCCAACTTATACAAAATCTAAAGTGTCTCAGAAGGCTTCGGAAACAAAAAGCCAATTCTCTTAAGGATAAGGATCTGATAAGTTCATTAACCTAAAAATTAACACAATGAAAGAAGACTACACAAAACAGCATCTCCAACATCATACAAATCGGCTAGTTGTCTAAAATTAAAAACATCAACCTAACCTGTAATAAGTTACCAGATACAAAAAGCAAATCTCATTGGTGACATGACTGCACACCTCTCAATCTAGCAACAGACCCGCTCATAATTATTGAACTGATTGCATAACAAAAGCTGAATAAGGAAAAAGAAGAAAAAACATTATTTTGTAACAGTTGTGAAATGAGATGGTGTAAACTGTAATGGCTGTTTTTTTTTCGTTTACCAGTCAGTTTTCGAGTAATTTATGTGTTGTAATGTATGTTTTAAATTATATTCTGTTTAAGTTTATTCAAGTTGTTGTTCCGAGGTGAATGCTCATTTTCAAGGACAAAGTTTTCAAAACAGCAAAATAATAGCACATTTGTGTGATACTAATTAGCATCTTGCATGCCTTATCTGGTAAAATGGAAATATGTACCAACTAGGTTTTTATGCAATTGCTATTTCAGTGCTACACAAACAATGCTTGGAAAGAATTTGTTTAAAAATTTGTAATTTTGTGGATTTTTGGTGGACCACACAAATCATCATAAATACTTTTTTTTAAATTTTGCCTCACACTAGGAATACTTATGTATCATGGGTGTGTTCCTGCAGACTACAAATATTTGTTGGACGGGAATCCGACCCCCAACAGCAGAGCTGCCAATGACTCAACCACTGAGCCAACTGTGCCGTCACAGCCATTATTATAAAATAAAGCCAAAGTATTGCCACATTTAAATAGCTTGTATGTAATAAATGAAATCTTTACCATTTGTAAACCTAATTGGAAAACCGTAGCTGGCTGAAATGACTTTCCAGCTTCCGTGAAGAGGCTCCACACATCTTTGCCAAAGCGCTCCATGACCAAGTATCTGTAGGTAACTCCATTAGACTCGTGAGAGCCCTTGCCAAAGTATGTTGGCATGCCCAAGCTGGTTAGCTTTTTGCTTTGCATGAATTTTGCAACTGAAATAATAAGAAATTTATTTATTTTATAATTTACACATATATACACACAAGAAGATACATTATTATAATTTTTTTTTACAAAGGTACTGCTGCCAGCAGACCTGCTAAAGGAGAGATTAGAAGAAATTTAGGTAATAAGTGTGAAGAAATAATATTATTATACAATATTTTGTTAAGTGTATGTGTAGTTACATATGTATATTGTGTAAGTGTAGTTACATATGCATTTCTTGATAAACTACTTTCAAGGTTGGCTAACACATTTTACAATATTCTTACATTATTTCTACAATATGAGACTAAATTGATCACTAAAGGGCCTATTACACTATGCAATATTCAGCACACGATATTCAGACTATCTTATTTTTTGTTCCGAGTAAGACCGATCAAACCTTTATTACACTATGCGACATCGAATAGGACTGTCTGAATATCAAATAGTGTAATAGGCCCTTTACTGAAATAATCTGCCCATGCTGTTCACAAGTTAAAGGTAAGTCTTCAAGGCAGAATTAGGTAGGCTAATCTCAATGTTACAATGTCATTGTCATTGTCAAAGATGATTTAGTCCAAGATTAGATTTAATAACAAATAGAACTATATATTTTATAAATAAATGGCAGGTCTATTTAATGTTTCAAATTATATAATTTTATTCAATGTGGAATCTACAAGACTTATTAAAGATATCTCTAGATAGTACAAAATAACATGATGGACTGACCAACATTTTGACAATTTAAAAGTGCCTGTAAATGGTCTATTTGAAACAAACATTTCTAATTTTAGAATATGTTTTGTTTGTGTAAGTAAAGAAAACCTCCAGTAATGTTGGAACTAATGTTTAAGATTATTATTTTAGCATTAAGATAACAGAATATTGACATCTGTTTACAAATGCACATATTGGGATCATCAGATTGTGTTGCAAGCAATTTTGATATTATTGGTAATGCTTAATGTAAAATTCATTGCAATGCATTATCATGTATACTAAAAATACATCAATTGAAGTTGTATTTTCATATGATACAATAAAAAAATGTGATCTCAATTGATTTTGTCCTGCTTGAGAATTCTTATAATTTTAGGTACTCAAGAACAAACAGCCACAAGCATGAATCCATGAATATTTAAAGTAATGTTTTAAATCTACGTAAATATAGAACAATAATACTGATAAGCTAAAAGTGCATACTCTAACACAAAATACATCATTAGTTTATTTCAAGTACATAAATAACTTAGGGAAAATAAACTGATAGTTGGTATTGAAAAAAATCATTTGTGTACTTACTATCATCTTTGTTGGCATTCCTGAGATAGAAATTAATTTCCACGAAAAGCGGCCCATTCTCATGTGGCTCCTGTTAGAAAAATGTTTCTACTGTTACTTTCTGCTCGTAGAATAATGTGTGGATATTGTAACTATGTTATATCTAGGTTGACTTACGATTTTGATGGCATAGGGGTAATCAGATCCTTTAGCCTTCAATGTGTGGTCACAGGCTGAATATATTTCTCCGAAACCACCGACACCAATAGACGGTCCTATGCGCCATTCCTTTTTGAAGATATTGTCTTTTATAACTTCTCCAGTAGGAATAGGAGCTGGCATCTTGTAACCCGCGGCTTTTCTTTTAGGCGCTGCCTTTTTTACTCGACCGGCCATATTTATTAAATTTTATTTAGCACAATTAACAAATTGACATCGAATGCCACTAAAAACTAAATAAATGCAATTGTTATTCGTTCGAATTATCTAAACAAATATTCAACAATTGA
This sequence comes from Mythimna vitellina, assembly GCA_949316375.1. NCBI lineage: Eukaryota > Metazoa > Arthropoda > Insecta > Lepidoptera > Noctuidae > Mythimna > Mythimna vitellina. The sequence continues at coordinate 1,481,218 of OX438699.1, read as the reverse complement.
AAGCGACGCTACCGTTGCGTTGTGAACTGAAAAATGACTTTGACAGTGCTTTGACACCTGCTGCAAATTCTTCATTCTCGTCTACCTTTTTTATTTTTAGTTTATGGTGTAATGTTCCAGTTCCGGATGAAAATATATATAGAAATAAAGCAATATTAGAAAGAGATAGCTCATAATTTCAGCATTTTGTTCAACACAAAGAAAACATTGAAAATATTCTAACAGTAATGATGGCGTCCTTTTTTTAATCGTATTTTGCTCTTTGGTTTACAGTATAAAATAAAAACTATCTCGTTTAAATTCATATTAAATTCAATGAACAGTTTTATCAAATTAGAGACACAATAGAAAGACAATGGGAGAGCTAACGCCGGTGTTCGCTTGGGGTTTAATGAATTAAGTCTTCATTCCATAAAGCCCAAAAAAGCGTCTTTTATTCATAATTAGCAAGCCGCTGTGAAGACACCGGGCAGTTAAACAATACCGGTAAAGCTTAAAGTTCTAAAGGGCAGAGCTGGGCGTATCAGACTTTTACTGACTAAAATCACACCTATGTTTCTTCAGTTTCCCTTTGCGATCCAGGACCACGGGTTTCCCTTTCGGAATTCAATCCATGGCCCCAGTAGGCTTTGGAAGAAAGAAAGAATGAAAAAGAATTTATTTTGACTGGCCAGTTGGCCTAGTATTTAGTGGCCCTGACAGCTATGCCGAGGGCGTGGGTTCGATTCCCACCCAGGACAAATGTTTGTGTGATTAACACGATCATTTGTTCTGGGTTTGGGTGTAATTTATCTTTATTATGTATGTATTTAGAAATGTATAAGTATTTTTATCAGTTGTCTAGTACTCATAACACAAGCTCTGCTTAGCTTGAGACTAGACGCGTCGTTTGATAGTCGTGAAAAAATATTATTTGGTACAGCACAAGGCACAAACACAATATTTAGCTTTGGCTCTACTGGGCCCCTACGGTTTTACTGACATCTCTTTGAGGCGCGTGGAATATTACGATCGTCGACTCGGGCTCAGTCCCGACGGTGAAGTACCTATTGCTCATCGTCGGCAAGCCAATGCTTATGGTGGATATCGGAATAGGGGTGGAGCATGAGGACGTCCGTTTCCTCTCACGAGCGGCCGCCTCCTTTTATGCTATGACGCTCTTGGATGCGTTCAGCTGAGCCGCCGGTCGCTTCACGGTGCCCACAAAGTGGAAGGTTGCGTCTAAACCCCTTAGACTGGGCATTAGCCGTTTGAGGGCCCACTTCAATTTTGGAGCCAGACGTCGGCTCAAAATTTCACCGGTTGTTGAGGACGAGTCCTAGGTACCTACTTCATCGTTGACTCGGCGCCAGTGTGAACCATATCTATCCTAACATTATTTGGGAACCCGGTGGTGGCGCGTACTGATGGCCACAAATGCACGTGACTAGACTTGTGCAGTGCCACCTCGAGTCCCAACTGCCGGATCCTCTCCACGACTTTCTCAACCCGAGGTGTCACTAATTCAACCACCGCCTGGTGCAACTCTCTCTGCGCCAAGATCAGTGTGTCGTCAGTAGCACACCACGCTGTCCCCGCTGTGGATTGCGCTACGCAGAACGTGGTTGTAGCCGATGTTCCACAAGGGCGGCCCTAGTACCGATCCCTGCGAAGCACTGCACGATATCTCTCGCCGTTTCCATTCTCCCTGGTGAATGGGGTAGATCGTTATCCATCCCGGTCACCAGGTTCTGTCCACCAATTACGCCTCGATAGCACGACGGAGTGAGGTCGGCACACTTGGGATCGGTAACGCCCTTTGCCTCCAGTAGCTTTTTCAGGAGTCGATGCATCGATCGATTATCTACCTCTATCTACCTATTTTTTATAGAAACCAACGACCTAAGTACCTAGATAAAGTAGGTCCGGCGAAAAGGGCAATATCATCGGAGGAGCTATTGTGGTACCAAACTTAATTTATTTTTGTAAACAACAATGTGGAAACGACAATACAATACATTGAAAACACTGGCAATTTTTTTTTTACTGTGGGACAAACTTAAAGTCATCATCATCACCATCATTTCAGCCGAAAGACGTCCACTGTTGGACATAGAATATGTCCAACCCTAAAATCGCGAAAAGATAATCAGCTAGTTAGTACACTTTGTCGAGTTAAGCAAACATAAATGTATGAGGCAGTACATTTTTTTTTTCGTTATTTCAATGTTGGTCCCATTGTAAATGACTAAACCTCGTTTAAAATGACGAGTATTGCCAGATCTTTCGATAATTCTCGTCCCCATACTATATTTTAGTCTAGCTGGAAGTAGGGAGAAATGACGAGACAAATATTGTAAAAATATAACTTTATTGATAATAATCTATTACATAAAATCAACGCATATTATTATGTTAACATTTCTTTACAACATTTTCACTAGCCTTACAAAATAAGTGTTATATTTTATAAAACTATTTTTTAAATTATACATTGTTTTTTTTTATTTACACTTAAAAACTATCAAGAGAAATAACAATAATAATAATTTAACTGGGCGCTTAAGAATCACAAGTAAATAATAAATTATAGTAATAAACGTAATATGGGCACAACAAAATAAAAAAAATAAACTGTTTTTAAAAATGTTTCTAAAATAATCCTGGTGGGCTGTCTAAAAATAATGTTATTCTCCGTAGGTATCAGTCTGATTGAAGTAAAACCTGGAAAATAAAAAAAATAAACATTATAATACGGTTAGGTACTTAAATACTTATAAATATTAAACTAAAGTTGACAAAAAATAAAAGGCCCGTTTTGACAGCTGTCAAAACGGGCCTTTTATTTTTAATACTTAATTACGCAAAAATAATACTTGCAATATATTCTATCATATAAATTAACGCGCCAAAATAAAAAAATGTATTTTTTCAAAACAATAGTGATTAATTATAATTTTATTGTTACTTTTAGTTTCGTTCCAAATTACATTCTAGGGTATTTCTCAATAGTCACTACGGGCCTTTTATTTTTTAACGAGTTTACGGAACCCTTTTTTTTGGGTCAGAAAATCATCTAATGACATCTCCGCTCTTGGGCGGTGCGGGGGATAGTGTCAGACTTTTACTGACTAAAAACCCACTCCTGTTCCTTCTTTGCCATTTTTTTCCAGGGCCCCGGGGATCTCTTTCGCATCACCCATGGCCCCAGTAGGCTTCGACCAACCCTTTAAACGTAAGTTAAGATTTCGAAATTTCGAACGTTAAGAGACTCGATTACGAAATAATAAGAAACTCACATTAAAACAAATCATCTTCATCATCGCCGTAAGCTGACATGGAGTACCAGTCCCTTGCCACATCTTCATAGATGACTCTCTTGACCTCTTCATCATATTGAGGGTGCAATATCCTGGGGGAGCGGGCTCTGAATTCCAGGGGAACATCGTAGCACTTGCAGACGCAGCAGGATGGGAACTTGAACCACTCGGCGAAGATGCCACGGCATTCATTGCGAGGGTCGTAGGCTAGCAAACGGTGAAGACGGAACTGTTGTTCGCATCTGGAAGTAGAGAATAGTAGATTGTAGTGGTTGGATGGTTAAACAAGGCTAATCTAATTATTTTATGAAGGAGACCAAATAGATTCAATAAAGTGATGAAAATGGAAGTATGAGTTTGTTCCGCTTCATCATTATTCGCAGATTGACTTTACCCACTGCTCACTTGCAGGGCTGGTCTCATTTTACTTGTATTGGTAATTCCTACACTTTTGTGCCAATCTCATTATTTTTCTACCCGCGAGGACAGCAATGTCGTCGACCCATCTACCTAGAAATCCATCCATAGATTTTCTTTAGATTTCCTATTTAGTTTTATAATATTGTCATAAAAAATATGTATTTGTACCTGCATCCCTCCCGGCAGTACATCTGCTTTCGCTCGTGTACGCAGGTCTCCAGGTGTATGTATTGCTCGTAAGGGTACATGTTGAGCAGGGCCAGCTGTTCCCCCCTCGTGCTATTCGCCCAGAAGGGTGCTGCGATCTGTTCCTTGGACTCGCATGCGTTACTGGAAAGTTAATTAAGAAGATGTAATAAAATACAGGATTAAAAACTAAATTTTAGAAAGTGAAAGTTTAACAACAAAAACTCTAGAAAACTAATAGAACAAAACTTACGCTCCTCGTAACTTTATAACTGATGGCCTCATCGTCTCCTGATGCTGCATCGGTTTAGGGTGGAACTCTTCCTTCTTATCCGAAACTTTTGTATCTATCCGGTCGGTCATCTTGACCTTCTCGTGTTCTGAAAACAGGAGCGTGGGCGGTAACGTCGAGGTGTCAACGTTCATTGGTCGCCAGGCATCCTTCCCAGCTTCCGTCGTCGAGTCATAGGCATCAGTTGTAGTCTCTGTGTTATTAATACTTTCTGTTGTAGTCGCATTTTTGTCTGTACTATTCGCTGACTCACTAACCGCCTCAACCTTAGTATTACCGGAAAACTTTGGGTATATACTATTAGTTTCAATACTTTGTTTTATAACAGCCTCTAAAGTAATAACATCAGGCTCTAAGTTATTTATTTCTATATTCGCTATACTTTCAAGTTTTGTTTTATATGATATACCTTTTTCATTTACCGTTTCGTTGCTCATCTCAGTTTTGGTGTCGTTGTCCGTGTTGCTCACTTTGGTTTGGTTTGTTTGTAGTGGTTTCACTTTGAGCGTGTCATTGTCTAGTTTTTTATTCTTCTCGTTATTGATCGGTCTGAAGTGTGGTTTGTCTCTCATGGCACGTCCTTGGCTCATTTTGGTGTACATCATCTTGGTTTTGATGATATCCTCTGCAAAGTCAGCTGACTTTCCGTCAAAGTCTTCATCATCATCATCCTCTATAAAATTTTCTAATTCCGCTTTTATTATTGATATTTGACGTTCTTCGCCGTACATTCTTCTCATTAGACCCTGAAAGTATTTACATTCTAATTAGTAACAAGTTTCGAGCACTTCTAAGCAATATTTCCAAATTTATATTCTTTATCATTTATCAAAATGATCTTTATCTCACCTGATTCTCTCTAACGAATCTTCTAATCGCAGGCCAGGGGTAATTCTTTCCGGGCGTAGTGCAGTAGTTGTGTTTGGAGAGATCGCAGGGCGCGTTGGGTAAGGCGCGGCCCCGGCTGGACCGGTTGGGCCGCGCACACGCCGACGCGTAGTCGAACCCCAAGCACTGCCCTGCTGTCCATGTCACCTGAATTTCAGAGAAAGGAAAGGGTGGATAAGAATAGAAGATAACTGAAAAGAAAATAAATACTAAAAGGTGTCTCAGAAAAACTCACTTTTGTAGATGCATAAAAATTATATACGCGTTAATATGCAGAATCAGAAACTGAAGACATGGGAAAATTACTTTTTGAAAATAAAATTATTAAAAAATCGTCCTTCGCGGCTCTGGCTTTCTTCGAAGCGATTTCTAACATTCATGAAAACGCGCCTTGGAAGTTAAGTAGTAATGTTGTGGACTTCATGTCCAATGTTTTCCTTGAATTTCTCCGACAGAACCACAGATGAGCTCCTCTGGATTTAATCCTTTGGGGTTATCTGAAGAGTAGGATTAACAACAGTACCTAAATATATCATCAAACATATCCGAATTGAAGGAAAAGAAAGGATTTTTCAGGTGTCTGCAGTGAGAGGTGAAAGACTTATTTTGGAGATAAAGCACCCATTCCCACAAAGTTTTTAATGTTGCATTATTTTCTATTTTATGAAACTTTTGTGCATACTTTGTGTAGAGTGAAAAATAAACTATTATTATTCGTCCCCTAATGTTGGAAGTCGTACGTTGCTCAGCAAACTTCCGAGTGACAGTGATGTCGAGGTGTATTTTGTATACATAGTTAGATTTAGTATAAATAGTAAGATAATTACCTAACAATTTTAAGTGTCTTATTGTTGGCCACAATCATTGCGGTAAGTCCCTTTATTGAGGAGTAGTCAGCGAGGCGCCACGACCTTTCGCCTGACGAAGGTCTTTACTGGACATGGCCTTTTCGGGAGGTTCCTCTCTCGGATTCAGACGGAAGAAATGCTACCATTGTGCCGACCGCCCTGAGGATACGGTGGAAATCTGCGCCTTTGAGTCGAGCACCGTCCCGTGTTCTCGTGGACGAGATCGGTGGTGATAACCTCTCACGCCCGGACATGGTCCGGAGCGAGAGGGAATGGGAGGCAGTCACCTCCTTCTATTCATTTATTTGTATTGTCATAGTCGCTTAACTATCTTCATTGTGATATCTATGCGAGTAAGAAGTTTCGTTGACCATTTCTGGTCTTCTTCATCAGTTCCACTTTATCAAATGTTACTTTTTGACTGTAAATGCTTAAGTTCTATAAAAATACCAAAATCACTACATGGTTGCCTATAATATTTGTGGAGTTCCCTCGATTTCGCCAAGATTCCATCATCAGATCCCGACTTGGTGACTATGGGACCATTTGGGAAGTATACCCTTTCCAACAAACAAATAATTTTTCAAATCGGTTGGCAAGCAACGAAGTCATGCGCGAACAAACATAAAAAAAAAATACTAACATCCGAATTGAGAACCTCCTCTTTTTTTAGAAGTCGGTTAAAAAGGGCCTCGCTGATGCGCCTTCGCTCTCGTCTAAATTAGTCCACGGTAAGCCTATGGATGTTAATAGTGGTGAATAGTGCCAAATACAGTCTATCTTCAACTTCGTATATTTAAATAGTGTAGGTATCGAGGTGTAAGTTTCGTCGTATCGTATGTAGGTGACGCACCTGCTTCGAGCCGTGAATGAAAGTTACGCCCACGAAGGCTATTAGCATTGTAAATTGTATTGTTTCTATTTATTTCTCGATTATGATCGAGTATTGAGCTATAAATTTTGGTGGTTTCTAAACCTCGCATGGTTTCCTTTTCCTAGACGTATGAGCATTTGATTGTGTAAGCAAAACGTTTTATGCTCTGATGCCATCAATGATTTGGTAGGTAAAATTGACGAAAATATGCTAATAACTTCCTAAAACGGCGTGTGAAGGCGTGTAGCGAAAGAGATAGTTAGAAAGAATACGTGGGGCATACTGAAAGTTTTTGGATCTGATGGCCACTTACAATAAAAGAATAAAAAAACAATCATAGAATTCGAAAATTGAATTATTTACGAGCATGTCACTTTTTAATTTGCGAAGCTGTCATTATTTTTTTCTTTGTGGCGTCCTTTCGAAGTTTGTGTGTCGCTATCCAAATGAATTTAACTTGTGAAAATTTTTGTTCAATGTTGACGTGATCATCTCTATGTCGAGATACATGAAGGTCGGTCGGCGACTGCGGTTACAAACTCGAAAATTGACACCGTACGACAACTTATTGAAACTGACAAAAAATTACTTGTCAGCAAATTTGTGCTTTTCACATTGGAATGAGCCAAGTGCAAAACATTTTACATGTGGATTTAAAGGTTCGGAGGCTTTGCACTCGATGGATACCACATAACTTAACGGAGGGTCAGAAACGACTGCATGTCCAGTGGTGCCGTAAAATGATAAAAAAAAGACGGGTTGCACTCCGGGAGTGCCGGCAGAAGTGAAAACTTGATTATTAACGTTGAGCATGTTTGATATTTTGGAATGGTTAGGGAATAATTTTGCACCAATTGCTTTATCAGTATAAAAGTACTATCATTTATGTGGTAGAATACAATATTCATTTATTGCGCTATCGTACACAAACATGACAATTTCGATATTACACACATAAGTTTAGACTGCGGATTGTTGTGATACCGCAAGTTTAATTCATTCATTTAAAAACTAAAGTCTTAACTTCTTGCAGATTCAAGTAAAAATGTCAATTTATTTTTGTAATCCCAGTGATTACAAAAATAAATGAAGTAAATAAATGAATAAAAAGACTTAAAACATAACTTGCGAAATGTGGGTGTACTATTCGGTGCACCCCTGCCTGAGCCTTCGGGGATTACAGGATGTTATGTTATCATTGAATCCTGCCTAAATAATTTGTAATTAAAAGTGTGGAAGTAATCTGTCGCACATAAAAATGTGTGCGATACATCTTTTCACAGGCGCTTAGTAAGCTCGTAAGCAGGAACGTCACATTCGATCTTACTACAGAATTAGCTGAGAATTTATCGGTTTCCTATACCAAAAACACTCGTGCTTTTTAACTTACTTGTAAATACTTGTAATCAAATTATTTTTAAAGCAGATTTAAATAAACTGAACTTTATTTTACCAAACAACAAACGCCTTAGTGAAAATATTTAGCAATTTAATACTCGGATGGTACTTATTGCGATTGAACGATTTCCTTTTTTATTTTATTATCATGATTGTGCTTGCATCTTAAAAGCCTTCACAAGTACTTTTAATAGCTACTAGATACTAAGAAAGCTGCAAACTCAAAGACAACACTGTCTTATTGATTTTAGAATATCTTGTCATTATGCGTCAATCAATAAAATTGCAAGGAAATACGGAATTTTAGCTACACTAACATACCTACAGGTACGTAACGTTTGTAAATAGCACGTAAATTGCCTTCGTAGTTAGCACGGTGCGAATCCCCCAAAGACCACGGTTCTATCACAATCTTAGTAAAGTATGCTCCTTTAGAAACGATACACTTGCGCCAACGATTAATCCATTCATCAAAACATTTTTTAAACGCTGCTTCGTGAATTGAGTTCAGTTCTCGCCGCGAATTCTCCTTTATGTCTTCTATCGATTGAAAACGGGTGCCACGAAGTGGTAATTTGAGTTTAGGAAAAAGAAAAAAGTCAGCAGGAGTCATATCTGGTGAATATGGTGGTTGCTGGATGGTATTTGTTGAGTGTTTGGTCAAAAATTTGTTCACAATGATAGCCTTGTGCGAAGGCGCATTGTCGTGGTGCAAAATCCAAGAATTTTCTTTCCACAAATCTGGCCTTTTTCGTCAAATTCGCTCTCTTAAACACCGCATAACGCTCAAATAATATTCTTTATTTACCGTTAGACCTTCCGGTAAGAATTCAGAGTGCACAACACCGCGATAGTCAAAGAAAACAGTCAACATGACTTTGACTTTTGATCGACTTTGGCGTGGTTTTTTCGTTTTCGGTTCAGTTGGAAGGCGCCACTCCGAAGCTTGTTGACTAGTTTGCATGTCAAACTCGTAAACCCACGTCTCGTCACCAGTAACAATGCGTTTCATGAATGTTGGGTCCGAACTGACTCGTTCTAGCATGTCCTCAGTGACTTTCATGTGATTGAGTTTTTGGAGAAAATTCAGATCTTTTGGGACTAGCCGAGCAGCAACATGTTTCATACCCAAATGATTAGTTAAAATGGCACGGATCGACTCGTGAGATACAGAAAGTTCGGCGGCTATCTCTCTCAGAGTTGAATGGGGATTTTCAGTCACTATTTTCTTCACTTTTGCGATGTTAACCTCAGTTGCAGACGTTGACGGCCTACCAGAGCGAGGCAAATCTTCCATCACATCTCGACCGCTTTTGAACGCTTTGAACCACTCATAAGCACGAGTTTTTGATAAAGTCGATTCACCGTAAGCCCGTGAAAATGTTACAGAAGTAACATTTTCAGTGACTCCGAACACGAAATTCCATTGGCGATGCAAAATTTAAGACAAACTCTTTGTTCGATATTTTTGTCCATTATGAAATTTGCAATACACACTATATATGATATTACTAAAACCAGCACTGTATTTATTATAAATAACAGATGCAACTCAAACTCTGCGCCAAAATGGAAAACAGTTGTGCCAATCTAACAACTACAAAAAAACAAAAATTTGAATTTGGAACCATAAACAAATCATCCGTTCCCGATACTTTTTTGACTGAATGTATTTAATAGATTTGTCAGCTTTATCCCTAAAGCATTAGGTTCAAAGTTGATTGGAATTTTTTTAAAAATTTCTTTAAATGATTTTAAACCATAAAATGTTGAAGGTTAAGTTCAAAATCGAATGAGAAAATTTGACTGGTGGCCGTCTTACGCTTTTTCGATCAGGTCACGTGTCCTGACGCGAGTTTAAGATTTTATACCCATTACAGAAAAAGTGCTCAACGCCGCTAAAGAAGTTTTCACTTCAAAAGTTTAATGGAGGACAGTCATTTGCTGTCTATAATATCGTAACAGGTGACGAAATCTGAGTGTATTGCTTAGAACCCGAAAGAAAAAGCCTGTCGACAGAGTGGGTCTTTCCTTTTAAAATTTTCCGAATGAAAATTATGAATGATGAAATTTATGAAAAGTCAAAGTGTTAGTAAATAATGGTTGCTTCTTTTTTCGGCAAATCAGGACATTACACTACAGTATCGCTTGAAGATCAAACGACAGTGACTGCTGAATGGTACGTCAACACTTGCTTGCTCAGAGTCTTAGAAAAAGTTTGCAAAAATCGTCCCCGAAGTAATGTACTCCTCCACCACGAAAACGCATCCTCACATTCCAATAAAGTAACAGAACCCTATTTGAAGCATCCCCTTTACAGCCCGGAACTCGCACCCTACGAATTCTATTTGTTTCCAAAAATTAAAGACAAACTTAGAGGCACACGTTTTACGAGCCCTGAATCAGTTATGAATGCGTTCCATAAAGCCATCGAAGAGGTCCCTAAAGAAAACTGGTCCAACTGCTTGGTACAGTACTTTCAGCGAATCCAAAAATAATAATAATAATTGTAAGTTTTTAAATATAAGGCTCAAATGTATAATTTATTATCTTGGTATACCTACAATAAAGTATATATAAATAAAGTAAATATTCTTTAAAAAAAAAGCAAGTCTTATATCTATCAGAATCCAGAAACTTTCAGTATGCCCTAAGTATTATACACATTTTATTGGTCACCAACAATTATAACATAACTTTCAATAAAGTATCGTACTTACAACTGATACGTCATGGTCGTGAATAGTTTAGTATAAAGCGTATTGGACCAAATGTGCTACCCTGTGGGCCTCTCATAAAAACCATTTGCGATTAAATAGATCATTGTTTCTATCCCAATATAGACTTATAATTAGCCTATTCCGCTAAGACAGAGACAGCAGGGTTAATGAATGTTTTAATGATTATGACAAACTTTTATCCAATAAATTTAATGTTACAAAGATAGATAGGTACCTATGAGGAACAGTTTCTTTATCGGTGCTACTAGGCAACGGGTTAATAACCATCACTGTTTTACAACTACGGTCTCCTTACTCTGTACGAGATGGCTACGCCCGCCCCTGCTCGGTTTCTGCTAAACCTATCAAACACTTTATAGCGCAATAAATAAATATGTACGTGAAACTTTATTGGTGTTGTAGTGTCTGGTGTCGGCAGAAGTGTTTAAAGATTTGTGTTGATACTTTGAGAAAGAGGAGCACATAACGTTAGCAGTGGAATTGACCATTATTCCGGAGCCTCTATCGTATAAAAATCTACTTAGTTTGTAGAAATTTGAGTACAAGTTTATCCTTAATAAATAGTTAGTCAATTCACAAAGTATATGAAGTAAAGTTTAAACTGAAGGTATGCATTGGACCTGTACCATGACGTTTAAAGAAAGATTGTTTCATTCTTATTTTCAGTGTGGGTAAGAGATGGCGCTAGACAACCTGTATAGCTCTGTCTCTTACCCGCAATAAAATATGAATGAAACAATCTTACTTTGAACGTCATGGTAACCCCGCAGGATCCAACCTAGGTACAGAATAAGAATTGATACCTTAATCATTGTTACGCTGGTTTTTAAGATCCTATTCTGAAGAACTTATTCGATGACACGTAAAAATGAGAATCGGATTCATCACTATAGGGTGCTAAAGACGCACAGGAAACATAAAGTCAACGCGCGTCAACAGTGTCGCGTAAAATCGGAGAGAGCGACTAACATTCGTGACCTGCCGCACTTGAGCTCGAATTGAGCCGAACTTTTTTTGTTTGCATACAGCAGTACCATTTTATAAGTGCACCTTTTTGTGATCCGTCAACTAAAACCACTACTTATACTGACAAGCGGATGTGGAGCGGAGCCGCGGGCGATCGCACGTCGTTCAATGAGATCCTAGCCGTTTTCACTTTTGCACGGCGAACTTTCTACTCTCTTCGACAAACACACGTACATACTCTTTTAGGGTGCAGTTGCGCAAGAAGGATTATCAACACCTTCGGATAAGGATGGGTGAGTAATCGCAGAGGTGCTAAAAGAGAAAGTCCATCAAGCCATTGATAGGGTTACCAAACGGTAGTTAGGGGTTTGCAAATAAGGAAGGATTGCGAAGCTACAGTATATGTAGTACCTATACATACAAGGCAAGGGTAAGGACGGAACAGTATGGACGAAAAATGACTGCATGACTGAAGATTTGATTATATTTCCTTGATTTTCAGGACTTCATTTGAACAAGCTAGCTTGTTGATATAACGAAAATAGAGATCAAGTAACAAAACAGCACTTTGTACCCATAATTTTTGGGGCGGGTACTTAATCACTTAAAAAAAGAAAAAGAGTTTATTCACGTCAAACATGGCGCATACCTCAAAGAATAAATAAATAACAATAACGACTTATAATACTTAGCTTCTCTCGCTTTGGGTAGATCGGGAAGAAGTGTCAGACTTTTTCTGACTAAAACCCACCTGTGTTCCTTTAGTTGCACTTCACCTTTTTCCTACGGCCGTAGTGAAAATTCCGCAGAGCAGCCTGTACTGTCAGAAAATTGTTTTCAAAGTTGACATATGTATATGGAGCAAAATATTTTTAAGAACGGTATCTAAAAACCTATCATTTCGGTATATTACTTGGTTTCTATCTTCAATTACACTTGTCTGTATTGGTTGAAATTACTTCATATCCTTACAACGTCCTTGGTTCTCATGACTTCAATCAAAAAATCTCTTTTCCGTATCATGTATGAACCATTAAAATTCTGACACAGCATAATGTAACTTGTTAACCTCATTTGTGCCCGAAATGAAGATGTTTATGACAGTGATCTTGCCCAAAAATCGCTACGTGTAGGCACGACGGTACCGTTAGCAAAACAAAGAGCGTAGGGTAACCGGTGCGGGTTTGATATCAAATTGACCTTTTATAATTTTGGTTAAATGTTTAGTGATCCTTTAAATATACAAAGTTGGTAGTCAAATGGGGTGAATAGAAACTCAGGGGTGAATAGAAACAAAACTTCAAAGGGTATTTTCACGATATTTGAATATTTTTTGCAGCATTTAACTTTACATTTCATTAAGGAATTGTTATTCTAAAAAGTCGATGCTTTGCTAGAAGCCGATAGTATGATATCAAAGTGAAAAACCAAACCAAAGTTTTGTTTCTATTCACCCCTGTATTTCTATACACCCCATTTTACGGTACCTTCTTTGTTATTAAAAAGTGTCAACGGACAAAGCGACAAATCTCTTCATTACTACCATGGGCATAAGGCTCCCCATGCCTCGCCCTATACCACCCGGTATTGTGCTTTTTACAGCCAGTGGGATCTTGCGGTCTACCCTAGATCATCAGTCCATTTTATGGCAGTCTGCCTTGGTTGTCATACCTACGAGAAATTCTACTAGCTCTGCGAAAAGCATAATACTTTTGTAAATCCCAACAAACAAATCAGTTGCTTTTAAAAATTTTTATATGTCACAGGAAAATTGTAAACACCATTAGTTTTTGATAAGTCACGAAATATGTGTCAATAAGACTCTGATACGCTGTACTTATATGATCAAATTTGGATGAGGTTTAAAATGAATTGACGTATATGAAATTTCTATTCATAATGTATCGAGACTTTACACTCGTACAATTTAGTAAGAAAGAAAACGCGTTTATTTGGCACATAATTACACACAATGAGATAACAATTATAACATATAAACTTAAAATACATCAACATTGCATGTCTTATGGCTGCGCCAAATAGGTCCAGTTCAGCATAATGCCAGGCCACTACGTAGCAGTTGCCTGACGCTTATTTTCAACTGAACCTTACTATGAGTCTACGGATGTTAATCAGTTTGTTAGGTGTGAGGTAAATAAATATATATATAAATATATGTTATATGTATGATAAATAAAAGATAGGAGTTTAGTGATAGGTATAAAACAGGAAAAAACACATACTAAGAATAAAAATTCATCATCAACTATACGTAAATTCAATCGCACAGTCCTTCAATATATTACAATCTCACGGCGTTTGCCATTATCCTTATCTGAAGTTCGAAGCAACATGGGAATAAAGTAATCAACGATGAATAAGAAAAATAGAAGAAGCAGGTCACACACTCACACTAAATGTGCTTGCCTAAAAACACCTGACGCATTGCTGTCACGGCCATTTTTAGTTATCCCCCAATTTGACTGGCCTGTTGGTCTAGTGGTTAGTGACCCTGACTGCTATGCCGGAGGTTGTGGGTTCGATCCCCTCCCAAGACAAATGTTTGTGTGATGAGCATGATCATTTGTTCTGTGTCTGGGTGTAATTTATCTATAATATGTATGTATTTAGAAATATATAAGTAAGTATATCAGTTGTCTAGTACTCATAACACAAGCTCTGCTTAGCTTGAGACTAGACAGCGTTGTGTGATAGTTGTGGAATATTATTATATTATATTATTTATTATAATAGTTTTTCTCATGACCCAATAATTTCCTAAAAGTAATGACAAAAGCCACAGTATTTGGAGTGAATACCGTAACAGTGAACACGTTGTGACAGGTTGCCAGCCCATCGCCGATAAAACCGAACCAGTTTTGTTTATATCTTGTTTATTTTACGAGCTGCCGCGTGGTATTGCGATCATAAATCTGCCAAGTGAGGTGATTGTGGTAGTACTACATCAGAATGTTTCCTTTAGTAGCCTGTCGTTACAACTATGTTACTACAGATGTCTTGTTTTATTATTATTTTCTATATTTCGACAATATCCAATGTCTATCGTCGCCGTCGTATCGTTCACAGTATGATTACGTGGTGGTTGATCTATATATATATATAAAAATCAATGCCGTTTTTCGTTGTAATTTTATAACTCAAGAACGGGCTCACCTATCCAAACCAAATGTTTAGGCTTTGTTCGGACTATTTAGTAGATAGTTTATATGAAGTCTGCACAAAATCGGTCGAGCGGTTCTTCACTTATCACATTATTAGGCGGTACGAAGTTCGCCGAGACTGCTCGTATGGTATATTTTAGCTCCAAATTAATATCTAGAGCTTTGTTAATATTTGAGTGTACGTTGATGTGACTCCTCTGCAAGATTTTGTAGGTATCAAAGTCTTCATCATCTTCCTGCCATTGACCCGCGTTATTGTGTCGACGTACACGTTTTTTTTCCATTCTGTCCTGTCACCCGTCACGACGTTAATTTTTTCTTCATATCACTCTTCACTCAATATATCAAGGGCGCCGACTCCGTGGGTGCTCGGGAGCTCGAGCACCCATGAAAAATAAACAGTTGGTGCCGAGCATCCCTGAAAATAGTCATCAAGAAACAGATCAGTAATCGCCTTTTAGGGATGGGCATTCTTCATTACCCGATGACCCGTTTAGCTCAGAGGTTTAAAGCGCCGGTTGAGACGCAAGGGTTCGGTTTCCGCACCAACACAAATGTTTGTTGATGAAACAGATATTTGTGTTACCTTTTCGTTGTTGCAGGTTTCCATAATACAAGGGAAAACCTTAGTCTGGGAACAGGACCTTGTATGAGATGTCTCAATTTATCATTTATTAACGTTGGTATCCGTTATCAAAATGTCGATCAGTGAGCATATCTCTTCTCACACTTCGTCACTTTTTCAAGTCATCAAATGAACATGACCATCCATGAGGTTTTCTAAAAGCCGGTGCCCCTGCAATCTATCCATCTTTTCTTGGGCCTCCCTCCCTCTTCATGCGTCCACATATATACTAATAAATCTTTTTGTAAAAGGTATCAAAGTCTTAATGAGAACAACCACCACCATCACTAAACTGGCAACAAAGTGATGGGCCTGTTGTTCAAGCGGTTGGTGGTCCTGACTGCTATACTGGAGGTCGTGGGTTCGATTCCCACCACGGACAATGTTTGTGCGATAAGCACGATCATTTGTTCTGTGTCTGGGTGTAATTTATCTATAATATGTAGATATTTAGAATTATATGCATAAGTATGTTTATCGGTTGTCTAGTACTCTTATCACAAGCCCTGCTTTTTGGAATAGATGGTGTTGTGTGAAAGTTGTGGAATATTATAATATTATAAATTTTAAGTTTCCACCCTAACTCAAATGTGTGGTATTAACAAAAGCTTTTTACAAACGCTTTTTGTAACTATAGCAATATTATTGATATGACAATGCTTTGAACACACTTCTTTCCTCTAAGTAACATTCCCACTGAAACGGTTCCCTCCACTTTCCCAAAGCAATGAGTTCTAACAACAAGAGAGCGTTGTCGATTTATAAGCTATTGGCTTTCAGCCAGCACGTAAACCATACGTGACCTATCCTGAGAAAGATTCATGGCGTGAAACGGTTCCATTTACATTAACATAAACGTGACCATTTCCTGACAAGCCTTGAGACAAAGGAAACTAGATCTGTGCTGAAAGAAATGTATGGCTGACTGCTATTATGAGCCTATTTCTCTTGTCTCTTGACTACGGATGTTGCTATGTTTCGAGGGTTTCCAATATACACTAGGAGTACTGAAGATGCTGCGTCAATCTTAGGTGCTAGAGTCTATATACTCGTAGTTTCGTTGTATATGTTGAGATCATTGTCATGAATGGATTGATTGTGTGAAAGATAATATGCCTAAAAATGGTGTGACTAATGAGAGCTTATAGTAGAAAATATTTTACGTTGACCCTAAATAAATTGGAACAAAGCAGACGACTGAGCGCAGTGAACTCGCGTCTCCAACACTGCATCAATTTCCTAAAGCTTGCAGCAAACTATCTTATCAATACAATCAGTAAAAAAATCAAAACAAATAATCATATTTTTAAGAACCATAAGTGAATAAGTGAGGTGTTAGATATTATCAGTCCGTCGCAATGGCGGACAGACAGGCATGCCAGTGAAAGTGACTGATTGTATTTGGGAGCAGGTTATATGACGTCACGAGTTCGTGGCCATTTGTTATCTGATCAAGTGAATTATGACGTCAGCATTTAATGGAATGGATGATCGTTGTATGGAAATGGTTGTAGGTCTAATCTGCAAACAAAAAAGCCTTAAAAGATGTCAATCCACAATACTACGTTCATACTTTGGTATGTGATGGGAAAATCTTCACCGGTGGTACCTACATCACCGCCCCGTAAATTAAGTCTTGCTGGGCGGGGTGCGCCACCGGTGGACACGGCTAAGGATAAGCACGAATTGTGCATTCTCTCTCTAACAAGCTAATAGTCCTATTATACCTTCCTATGGCTAACTGTTTTGATAGCGCTCTATCTGTGACATATGCCAGGGGCCTGAAGGTATTAAAATCAATGTGTGGAATTCGGGATAACTTCATTGAATAGTTTGTGTACAGCTTTCATCAAATTTATTTTTTCTAGAACTAACATTCTCGAGTCCAATTTGATTTCCATCCGTTCTATGGATTGTAAAACTGTGTATCTGTGTCTTTATACTAATGAAAACTACTACTACTTCGATCAGACAGACAACCACTCAGAATGTTAAAAATAAGAAAACTAAGATTCCCAAGACGACAAACAAACTTCAAAACAACAAACACAACGCAGTATGCAAAACCATTCAAAGGCAGAACGGGGTTATTACCCAACATACGTCGGTGAAATCAACCTAGTCGAAACTTTCCCCATACATGTGGCCCAGCTGACGTAAATCACGATTTTCTCGACCGTCGCAGGCGCAGGTTATGCCACTTATGTCATAGTAAACAATGTTTAGAGCTGTGCTAATGTAAACTTGACATTGGTCGGAATTTTTTCAATTTACGGAATGTTACCGCTATGTCGTTATGATGTGATTATATGCATGCGGGTTTGATTGTGGGTGTGTGGTTGTAAGCAGAATAAATTGTGAAGAAAATAGTTAAATTGGTGATTGTAATTATTTCCTCTAATCACATCGTTTTTCGATTTCAGAGTTTACAGCTAAAGAGATAACAGAGTGTGCCAGTGAGTTTAGCACTGGCACTAAAGATTATTTTGGATAAACTGATGAAGCATGCGCACTAGTCTTTGCAAATGACCCAAGATCATAAGACACACACATGTCCAGTACCAGACAGATATGACCAGTACACAGCTGTAGGGTAAAAGCTTGATAAAAAATAAGTGTTACCTACCAAACCAATAACCTAATAAATAGTGTCCTACTTGAATGATATTACGGAGAAACAATCAAAGTTATTTGCATTGCAATGGCGCCGCTGTTTTATAGACACAACAGGCACCACCTGAATTTTAAAAGTACGAAATCGCCAGGCCTCGTTTTGGGCTGAGAGATTTATTAATTTAACGTGTAGAATTTATTAGCCGTATCGGATAACAATGGTTGAAGACGACGTGGTGCAAAGAGAGATGATAAGAGAACTGTAATACATAATTGAATACAGAGATTCACTGCTGCTGTTATGAATTTAAGGTGTGGTAAGGCAGGTTGAACATGTTTGAGTTTATCGTGAACAGACAGACAGACCAACTGGGCCCCTAGTCTGCTATTACAATAGTGCCAGAATGGTCTATCATTGATTTCATAATTGTTGATTTTGACAAGTTTGGTAACCTACTAATATAATGGCGTCATTATGACTTTCCAATTATCAACCACTGACACTCCATTGAAAGAAGTGGCATAGAATGGTAATCTCGTACATATTGACAAATGAATGTCTGACATATGCGATAATCTGCTAAAATTTTGGCAGTTCCGTTGATCAGTGACCTACCATCAGAACGTCATTGTGCAGTCTTTGGTTTTAATAAGCTCGATATTGTCTTTCTACCACAACTTTATTACGAGACCATTGAACGATCAATGATCGCTCATTATTAATTAGCAGATTACAAACTTTTAGCAAAATGACAATGGGATCGTGTTGAAATGACGAATTTATAAAAATAGCAGACTTGGGCCCCTGAAGAGGCTCAGTAAGACCGATGTCTGCTAAGGCTGCGGGAAGATTTGAAAGAGTTACCAAGGCCCTAGAACGCAAAGAGTTAATGAACATAGGTGGGTCAGTTAAAGTCTAATACATCCTCTCGCTCCACCCTGGAGCGGGGGAAGTTGTTTGATTGTTTCCCACCACAAAAAAGACAGACAATAGCGGTGGAGATTTGGTTTTATAATATATAAAGATTAAGATCTGAGTATAAAAATTCATCTCTTTTTGCTAGTGATGAAAAAAAATTATATTAGGACTTAAGTAGTATAGATGTAATGTATGTAGAAACGTTGGCTGTCATAGTTTAGTCTCTGTTGAAGTTAAGCTCCATCGAGCTTTGTATTGTGATCAGAAACCTGAAAGCACTTCACTGTCACTTGACATTATTATGTTCATGTAAAGCAATCACTTTGCACATTACTGAAGAGACACTCAGTAATTATGAATACAGAAGATATCTGTAATATGTATCTTAACATTCAAGTTAAACACAGTTGGCGTCGTGTAAACTGGGGAAGTGGAATAGATCCATCAAATGTACAAGCATGTCAGACACTCAAAGAAGATACATTTACACATCCACTTTATGATGATTACGACGTCGAAGAATTTATATTAGAATCTACAATTTATTACAAAAATTCCTCGCAAAATATAACTCTATGCTCTACATAATAAGTAATTGCCATTTAAGTTTAATGTTTTCACACAACTATGTAATCTGCTTCCAATTATCGGTTAACATGATCGTTATACAGATACCGGAGTCTGTTTCACGGCAACTAATTATCAGATTTTGCTCTTTGGACCAAGTTGAGCGCGGTGCTATGGATGTTGCTTTGACTTGGAAAAATGTTGTATTTGATACTACAAGATTGGAATCAAACAGGAGATATTTTTCCAATCCAAGACATATCTGCTGACGGTTCACAGTAAAAAGTCATCAGAATCTCGCGATCACTCATCGATATTTATACAGTGTGCTTCATAAAGTACGGTTAGCCCTACACGGTACGGTTTGTGTGAAAAGCAATTAAAGTGGGTGAGGCACCCGGCCCGCTTCCCACGCGGCGTTGCTCTTGCTGACGGTATCTCTCGTCCTGGTTCGCTTGACTTTACACTACTTTTTACAACCTTTTGCCATTTTAGAATAGGTATACTTAGGAGGAAGCTTTCGTATTTTTCGACGAAACGCCTTCTTGTCATCCCTTGTAAAACGAGAAACTTCGTAGGTATTTATTGCGATTTTTATTGAAGAAGTCTATAATTCATAATTTAATGGCCCATTCATTATAGCTTTTCTAGAAAGATTTTATTCAAAGCACCGCCCGCCGGTTTCGTTTGGCATTATTTTGCATTATATTTGAAGACTGTTTTTGTTGGTTTTAGTGTGTTTAGACAAAACATTTATTAGAAAATCTGCTTCTTATTCAATATTGTCACTTCTTCAAAAGAATAAGATATATATTAGTGATTTAATTATAAGGGAAATAAATGTTACTGAAATACTAATTCAAATGCCAGATTTGACTAGCAGGTATAGAGAAAAAATAAAGGAGGAGAAAGAAGAAAGAAAAGGTAATGATGTAGAATTGTTGATGAAATTAGTCATGTGCTACAAATAATTAGTTGTAGCTTTGAAAATGTACGAGATGATTGTTGAGAAAAACGATTTGGAAAACCAGTAACTTGTGGGAGCAAGAGATATGCTCTAAAGGATATCCTTACGACGCCGGCGGTCTCCACATTGTTTCGTAAGTCACCGGTCGAACATATTCAGCTCATTTCACAATGTACCAATAGAGTTAATTGTCTAACTCATTACCAACCTACTTACGTGTGGGTTACCGCCTTGCCGCTGGTTTGACAACAATTGTTCGTCTCAGGTAGGTTCACTAACCTTAGGTCTTTGGAAACGATTTAAATATTGCAACTGTTCCCTATCTCTCATTTATTGTTATGACTATGTTAAACCTTGTTTGTTATGCCCTTGTTAAGTGTTTTTTTTTTTTGTTGGCTGTACTGTTTTGATTTTTGTTTTGATTGGCAGTAGAACAACTACCGCTTTTATGTATCTATCATCGTCAACAATGATAGATTCATCCTTTACCTGCTGCAATAACAAACGTACCATTTCGATTAAGTTTTTCTAAAAGATCAATCGCAATAAGTTTTATTGGATTCACTTCGATAAGATACTGTTTCATAATGACTTTTCCATGATATCATCAAATGCGATGGTTTACTTTTTTATTTTTATTTAGTAACAGTTGTGTCTAGCCAATTCTGTAGATGCCCCCGTTTTGAAGAGTCGTACAATTTTTGCGCGCTAAAACACGTTCTATCAACACTATCGATTGGCATCACCATTTCCAACATAGGTACAATAGCCAACTGTATTTTGTAATACTTCTGGACCATTTAATTCTTTAGAATTATCCGCAGATCTTTAATAAGACCTAAAAGAAACAGTCCAGTTCCGAGCCGTCAACCATACCACCTTAATCTTCATGAAACTGTAACCCTACATTAATCACACGTAGCATCCATTTGCAAAGAGAGAGCACCCTCCATTAACACTTTTAACGTAATTAGCACTCACCACAAACAGAAAGGCGATAGCAAACCGCATTTCGCAGCCTAACGAACTTTCACTGCGTGCGCGCTCACAAGCATCGTGGAGACGAGCGGCCGCCACCACGGTTGCTCACCGACTAACTTTCCCATCGCCGATCTCAAGGACTGCATCTGTTGCACTTTTCGATGTCAAGCGTGGTCCTTGAAAGGTTGCTGGTGCACTTTTATGGGTTTTATGAGCGATTTCCGAGGAAGCGCCGCCGCCGCCGCCGCCGGAGTAGCGCCCGAGCGTGCTCTGAGTTATTGACAGTTTAAGACCAACCTGATAATGAGGGTGTATGCTCTCGACTCTCGGGCTTGTAGATTGAGAACCGCAGAATATATAAGGGCTATCTGTAGGGATTTTAATGGAATGTAAAATTGTCTTTCTGTAAATATTAGGTTTGCAATATAGAATAATTTAATGAGGCTTTCATGTGGCACCGTCTTTCATTAATTTGCTCATGGTACTTAAAATTAGGCTAACATAGAAGATCATACGTTTATAACACTTAGATTTGAAACTGATATAATCAGTATTCGTAAATTTTATAAGAATTAGTTTTATCTCTTTTAATCCATATAAGATTTTAAATTCAACAATCATTTCTTTAACCTTTAACATATTTTTATTGAGTTAGTCATGGACTTCATATAATTAACGATGCCTGACTCCACACGTCTATTTTATCAATACATCTCCAACCAAATTAATCAAAATCTAAGCAAATATCTTACTTACCATCAATCAATTTCTTAACTCAGATAAAACTGCGTTGCATTAAAGAATTCGCAACGACCAATCATCAATCATTATAATTTCTGTTATTTCACGGTATTAGATACACCAGAGCATCGCGTTACATTGCAAATTCACACGATATAAAAATTAGGTTTCGTTTGCTGCCAAGAAAGAGTGTGTGCTATTGAGTGGGTCAGTCGAGTAATCGTTTGCCAGCCACTGTCTGTTGCCTCTCTCTTTCTCTCAAGTAAAATGTCCATTGGAGTGAAAGAGACGGGACGTGAGCGCGTGCGCCGCACCGTTATCCCGCGACGATATCTTGAATGAAGATGGTGTTTTCTCCCGCGCCAAAACAAAGGCGCCCAAGACTTGCCTTTAAAAACGAAAGGTGCACTAATTGAGTTAATTGAATGCGTTTAAATTATGTCGAGCTCGCTCATTATGTGCGGGTGGCCACTTTAATTGTGTACTTAATTGTTTTTCCCACTTGTTTTTTGCTGGCTGTACTGTTTGTTGTAATTCGGCGGTGGGTTTTTGATAAAAACGTGTCTAAAACGGTATTCGTACATGGTGTGGTGCCGCCTGAATATTGTGCGGCTAATGAATAAAACGATTGTGTACAAAAAATAAAATGGTTGGTAATATACTAGATTTATAAAATCCTTTTATAAAGACAGAAAGGTACGTTCCTTTTTATTATGATTATTTTTATTGTAATTTATAGTACAATATTGACCAGTCTACACTGTCCTTACATAATATCTACATAAGCTGTAATATGGAAATATTGTAACAACAAAATCTTTTTTTTAAAACCATGGAGTTTCTTGCCGGTTTTTCTTCATAGGAAACGACCAATTTGGAACCGTGCACTAGCTTCTGACGTTTTATAAGTGCCCATGTAGGCCTATGTGAAATAAAAAACTTTGACTTTGACTTTGAAAGAAGGCTGGTGTTTAAAGTTTTCATCAGTAGGAAAATCGTCAGAATAAAAAAAAACATGAAAGAAGTAAAGAACTAGACGAATACTTAGGTGTAAGCATAATGATCAATATTGATGAAGATGAAAACGAATCACTCCGGGATCACAGAAAGGCGAAAGCGTTCCTAGATCACATTGGCATTTGATCAATGTGCCACTCAGTAATCGCAATAAATTCTGAAGAACTTCTGGGTGCAGTGAATATTAATTTAGTGGTAATACCTGATATGTCACGTAAATAACAAAGTGTGGATATCTGTTAAACAAGGGATATATTGCCTTGGCGTGGTTACTGACAAATAAATTGCTTCTGTTATTCTACTTGTACATCTATCTATCGAAGCCTGGTTTCCGTATTTAGTCCTATGCGGACCATTGTCCGTGGGCCATAGCGGTCATCAATTTGTGGGCTTATTCCAACCAGCTCACCTCTCTCCAAAAACAAATTGGGACTCCCAGGTTTTCCAGGGCGTCTGTAAGGGAATTCAGGGATACTAGGGTTCGAATACGTGTATCGATGATACCTACCTGTGCAGTCAAGGAGTACATGCGCAATTGACTGCCTGTGTTATCTATTTGTGGAGGTGTTTAATCAGTGTGCATTGTCTGGTGATGTTCCCCGCCACCAGGCGCAGGCTGCTCCTTTCCAGTGACATGAGGCTTTCTATCTGAGGTCTTTCCTTGATGCAATATTATTGTATTATATCAATTACCTATTGCTGTCCACAACCAGTTACTGCTTGTTGTTCTATTGTTACTTGTGTCTTTAACCTATAAAAAGTCGAACTCAAAGCTTTTATTTCAGACTAGTTGATGCCCGCGACTTCATTAGCGACAGACTCGGAAAACAGCACTATGCAATTCGGTTACAATTTCAAGAAGATATATTTCTCGGAACCCTAATTCTTTCTTTAAATAAAATTATAACATGTACTATCTCCTAGGGAACGTCCCGTCAAAATCAGCCTAGCCATTTCGAAAATTAGCTTGAACAAACAAACTGACAGACCGACAGACGGGCAAAATTTACAAAATTACATTTTTTGTACAGCTATCGCATATACTTTCATATACATTGTATAACAGAACTGTCATTTTGATATTACAAATAGACACTTCAATTTTGTTTATATTATTATTATTGCCTGAAAAGATAAATTTAATAAAATTGGGGCGGGGAGCGAACGCGCACTTTTCTGCACTAGTGCGGAAAAAAGTCTATCGCGTGCCTAAAAGCGGTAGGATAACAGCGGGTTTTCGAGAAAGTGTACTGAAAAATAATTATTTGACGATTGAATAATCGGCTTTTCACTATAAGGGTACCTAATTCATGGGTATGTAAACTCTTTTTTTTTATCCAAACACTGTATAAAGGAAGTACAAGAATACACACTAACTTTTTATTTAATATCTTATTATACTGTCCTACATTTAGTCAATAATCAATTGATTAAAGAGCGAACACAAATGAGTGTCTAGCGAACGTCTGAATCCTAATGTAAACAGACCTACTTTCTTTGCAGAGAGAATTTGATTACCTCAGCCGCAAGGCCTAAGCAAGTGAGCAAGCGTGTGTTCAACAAATCGACAGTCATTGTGGGCACTTTCATTCATTTATTTTTTTGTATCTTTTAATAGCCTTAACATGGTTCATCATTACTATCATCCAGCTGAATGAAGTCCACTGCTAGATATAGACCTTCCTTAGGCAACACACATGGATATTTATGGCAACACCCAAAACTGGTCCTGTATTTTTATCACTCAGCAGATTTCTGCGACCTATCTGCGATCTGTCCACACTTTAACTTCAGAAACGTGGTTGACACTCCGGAACTTTTATTGTGGGCTGCGGGAATGCTGGAAAGTTACTTTGGCCCTGGAACGCTAAAGGCGACTGAAGGAACACAAGTGGGTTTTTAGTCATTAAGTCTAAACGCCTTCCTGCTCCAACCAGACTGGGAAAAGTTACTTGATGATTTTCCGCCTAAAATATAGAAGAACTTTTATGGTTCGTCTACGTATAAAATTATTATTGTTATAAGAGAGCTTGCGCAAGAAATGAAAATTGGTTTGGGTCGCTGTCACCGGATACAGGTAAAGAGGACTATTTATTCAGTTAAGTTTGGAGATGATAATAAGTCAAGCTTTACATATATTTACAGACGGTGCTAACAATGTCTGCACACTTGCAGATTTGAGTCCAGCAATTCTCATTAGCTAATCGTTGTAGGCAGAAAATAATGACAAAAGAAAACATTCACCCAAGTGAACGTCTGGCGAATGTCTGAACTCTATTGATACAATATATACTTAAGTGTTTGACCAACTGTACAGCGACGATCATTCCCATACATTTTAACCTATTTAAGATTGCGTGTGAGCAGTGCAAACATTGAAAGTAAACGATAGAATTAAGATGTAAACACTAAACGAGAGGTTACTTACACTGTGGTTATAGTTAAACTGTTTGATTATGTGATTTGCTGTGAAGAAGATTTGAGTGGTGTTGATGCAGATTTGATTGCCATTTACTTCATAATTTGAGTTCAGCTGTCAGAAAGTTGTTTGACAATCTCACTATCAACCAACTAGCCCTTTAGCAGATCTTCCCGACAGACATCCAAACAGTATGGAACCTAATTTAACTTTCATCTTTATAAAACTCCATCTCATTTGCCTATCATTGAATAATTTAAAGTCTTCATCTGCAGTAGAAAGCTAAAGTGAAACTGTACTGTAATGACTATATAAGTCGTCGATAAATATTAACTTTTATGCACCATGCCATTACTGATATTTGACTTTCTCAAGGATATTGCTATATACGCAACTTTCGCGGAGTCTGATATGAAAGCGTGCGAAATGAGGAAAACTCGAATGAATACTGATGAATAGTGCTCGGTGGTTGTTGCAACCAAAGAGCTATAAATATCTAGTAAGTCTAGTTCTTAGAATTCTATACGATTCTGGAAAGAACTGACGTCGTTTTTTAAGTTTATTTTTTGTATCCTCCAACAAATTTATTTAAAAATTAATTCGGTCAAAAACTGTGAAAACTAGAGAGCATGTCATTCATACAACTCTTGTCTATACTAATATTACAGCTGAAGAGTTTGTTTGGTTGAACGCGGTAATCTCAGGAGCAACTCGTTCGATTTGGAAAATTCTTTCAGTGTTCATTTATTCGAAGAAAATAATATTAAGAAAATAATTTATTAGAATAGAAGCTTTGCAAATTTAATCAAGATTCTGAACGACATATAATTTTTTTCAAAAACTTTTAAGGGTTTTAAAAAAAACACGTATTTCCTGGAACAAGTTTTGTGAAATATTTGAGTAAATCACGGAATTACCTGATGCTAACAGAGTTTTCAGGCGTTATCTCTCTTTTTTAGCGTTGCCTCTTCGTTAAGCATCGCGTTGGATTGCATTAGATGAAGTAACAAGCTTTTAAACCATGCTTGTTGTTGACGATAGGCGAGTGGAAAAGGAGCGTCATAATCTCCAAAGTCTACCCAGATGAAGTTTCTAAAGAAAATTAAATAAGAATACCAATCAATGTGTCAAAGGACGTTGACAAAATCAAAAACAAATAATTCTGGGTAAAGCTACATTTCCATTGATAACATTATAAGAACCAGTACTTTCACCCAAAGTTCTAAGTTCCACTCTTACTTAAAATAGTTTGATGCATCTAAAACAACCTTCTAAATAATTAATTTTTACGCGAACGAAGTCGCGGACTGTTAATTATAAAAACAAAATCAATTAAAAAACCCTAATAGAAACATTTTAGACTTCTACGCGGATAAAGTCACGGGCAAAAGCTACTAAACATATATACAGCACTTGTAGCTATTTTTATTTTACCGAAATGGTTTACACATTACACAGTATTCCCTCTATGTATGTTTTTTCTTTAGTATTATACACTTCGATCTTGCTTATTTAATCATGTCCTTACTTTTAAGCCTATCAAATGAGAATCTTCGTGCCTTCTTCAATAATCAGTAGAGACAATAATAGCATGACCACCTATTCATAAGCGATTGTTAAAGATGTTATAAAACGGATCGACTTTTACTTTTTATTTTATTTATCTTCCTCAGTATTACTTTTGAGTCGTTTATTTTTAGTATCAGTTTCGGATTACGAAACCATAATAAGCAGTTCATATAAGAACTAGAAACTTTCACCACTTCTTAGAATTGTTTACTCGCCACTACATGTTTTCCTTTTTAATTATCATAAATGTTAAGAAAGCATAGAATTTAGACTATATTCATACACACATCAAATTATTATAATTAAATTGAAAAGTGTAACTAAAATGTGGTCTCTTGTGCAAACCTATGAATGTTTGCACAAGGCACCACATTTTTGTTACACACTACAGGTTTCGCACCAAACAGAGAAATAAGATTTAGAAAACAAATGTATTAAAATTTTAATCAGCCATAATAATATATTTACATCACTTTTTAACCATAACATTTCTCAATTTCTTCCAGAACTCCTCCTTGTTCCTCAAGTCCCACGCGTGGTAGATCTTGGTCTTCAGCAAGTACTTCAGCGTCGTCGTCAAGTACTTGTTCTGTATCTCCCCTATCCTTATCAATACCAAGGGATCGTATGACGTCCCATCTTCTAAGAATATTCTATGATACTCCGCTAACTGAGTTTCCCAACGACACCACTGTGATTTTGCAAAACTATTACTTATTATCAAAATAACATACTTACTTTCATTAATACTGTTTAATACTGCTTCTGATATAAATGAACCTATTTCAAAATCTCTCTCGTAAACACACAGTTTCAGAAAAGGTGGTTTCGACTCTAGCTGAGTTATCATCTCGTGAACAAAGTCTCTATCTTCATTACAATAAGATACAAACGCGTCATATTTGTACGTCTTCTCTCCATCTTGTTTTGCTCGTTTCTTCTGAAAGTTTCTTCCCAATGCTACTTTGGCTATGAACATCCAATAGCGTATGTACATTCTAAACTTGTAAACAACAGCTATTATCAATAAGACTAGAGAAATGGTAACCAAGGACGGTGCAGTCCATACGAGGACCATTATATTTGAAATCTTCTCATACATCAAACAGTGTAAACTCTTAACGGAAGTTAAATATTCCGATACTCTTCTGTCTTCCCACAGATCGGGACTACTGCACTGAAACTTTGAACTGAAGATATATTGTTTTAATGCCTTCGTCGCGTTAGCTTGGAGCCAGCGGTAAGTAGTGAACATGGAATTGCAATCACAAACGAAAATATTGTTCATGAGATCTATCACTATATCACCTTTGCTCGCTTCCAATAAGTATCCGATGTCTTGAATCATGCTCAATGAGAAATGCGATATTTTGTTGTTTGTCAAGTAAAGTCTATTTGGTTTTACACCAGAAGCCAAGAAAATTGGTTTCCACCAAGTCATTATCAGATTCTCACTTAAATCCAAAAACTGTAGCATTTTCAAAGGTTTCAATATTTCAGCTGTTATGTAATACAGTTGGTTATTCCTAAGTACCAGATGAGTTAAGTTAGGCATCATCTCGTAAAAGTTATCGTCTTCATAGAAATTTCTGATTCCACAATTTTCTAATATAAGAATTTGTAATTCATTCAGTCCGTCAAACTGTGAACATGTTAAATTTTGACTAGCTGTCAATGGGTTATTAGCTAAATTGAGTATTTCTAAATGTTTAGTTGGTTTAAAGCTGCCAGGTCCTATGTGATAGATGGTACCATTTTCCATACTTAGTATTTTTAGGCTTTCTAATCCTGTAAATGTGTAATTATATATTGCTCTGATTCCATTGAAAGCTAGATTCAGAACTTGTAAGTTTTTACTTTCTGTAAAAGTATTCCTGTCTATTTCATAATATACGGGATTGTTTGCATGTCCTCTGTTATCAGATAGATCTAATAGCATCAGTTGATTAGACAAGTGAGTTCCGTGGATCCCTGCCAAGTTGTTACCACTCAGTAATAGAAATTTTAGTTTCGGAAATTTTTCAGGTGTGAAAGACAATGGGCTCACCATAATAGTGGAGACTTTTCTTAAATCCATTAACTGTATATTTACCATCTTTGGAAATGTATCGTCGCTGATTATTTCGAACTGATTCCTTGCTAGCACTAAACTTTGTATGGTAGAATTAGCTATGATATTCATAAGTTTTTTCGGTGGTTGTTTCCTGAACCCCATTCCTGACAAATCTAAGTGTAGCAAATTTATATTATGTTCAATCATAGCTGATAAAAACGTTGCTATTAATGTTGAGTTTAAATCGTTGTCCCCAATGTGGAGGTTTCTCAGATGCTTCAATGTTAGAAAACTATTTGGATGAATATAATCTAACCTACATAAATTCAGATCAAGCTTTCTTAAAGTAGTTCCTGCCATTGGCTTGAACGCGTCTTCCGGGATTGTTTCCAAAGTATTTTCTGATAAATCTAGTCTTCGCAATGATGGTAGTATACTGGGTTTAAAAGATGGTGTTAATTGTAGAACTGATCCAAATCCATTGTTGACTAAACTTAAATTACGAAGGTTTGTGAGTCCCATAAAGGTCGTTTCATGGATTGACTGGAGCAAAGTATTGTATGATACTGACAGCTGTTCTAAGTTTGTTAAGTTGGAGAATATTCCCGGTTCGATGTATCGCAGCTGATGATTAGCCTCTATTTCTAATACTTTTAAGTAGTACAGAAAATCTAATTCTCCTTTTAAGATTTGAGTGATGGCTGTAGTTCTTACTCTTAAAACTTCGCTTCTTATTTTAACCTGAAAGTAAAAAAAAATATTTTTTGTTATTTGTCCTCATATTTCATATTCCTGATTATAATAACATGAGTAGGAATTTCAATGCCAAACATGCTTACAATATTTAACCCTGACCGAAAACCTCGACAATTCTATCTCTATCACCTAACATAGCCTTTCTTTTGTTTGTTTTGTTTTCATCGTCATTCCTATATTTTATATTATCAAACTTTGGTTGTTCCCTGACTCTTTGTACTTAGAACTATTCTTTTATGTCATCTTTTCACGCTTTGCTTGCGATTTAATGACAAACTTTACTTGTACAATTTTGCTATTATATGTATCTAAAAATATAATCTTAAAAGGTTGTCTCTAAAACTGCTTATCACATCGTATATCAGACAACTACTAACAGCAATAAAAACCAAATCTCATAGTAACTTTTCGTCTAAATTTGCCCCACTGTAAACTGTTGAATTTATCTAACTGCGCCTTAAAATCCTAACAATTTTCACTGTTTACATACAGTTTCATATCAGTCATGTGTGAGTTTGTGTACGGTATTATGACGATGGTTACGTCTATTTTTCTGTTATGAAATACATGCATGGGGTGTCACAGTGATTGTAAGAGGTATGTCTGTGTTCAACGAGATAACTCTATGTTAATTGTTCCACGTCTCACAGGATATTGCGATAAGTAAAGTAAACTGAATGGCTGTTGTTACGTCACACATGGAATTAGTGATGAAATGCTGTTTTGTAGGGATGATCTAAAGAAGACAGGGACAAATCTACACTCCTTTTATGGGCCTTCAACCGTGAAAGAAGCAGTAGAAGAATATTAAGATCGTGGTAATAAAAGAGAAAGTTTTCCAATAAATATAACTAAAGTAATTAATTAGTAATAAATGGCTGGGATATAATTATATGTATTATGTCATAGCCATTTACTACAACTTAATCGGCCATTCGAAAGGATGGACGAGGATAGCTCGTGACAGAAATAACTGGAAGGAAATGGGGGGGGCCTATGTCAAAAGACAATCTGACTAAGTGGTTGAAAAAAAATTATGTATATTCAAAAAGTAAGATTAGATTAAGACTGTTGGTTTTATACAAGTAGTATAAATTAAAACTGTAATATGGTCAGCGAATAAAGGCTTTTATTATTATTATTAATCGGCCATTCAGTTTATAGCCTACCCGCTTAACTGAACGGCGCCATTCAGCTTACAGCTGCATACCAAAATTATATTCAGCCGATCCGTCTTATTAGACGCCCAGCCAGTTCACTAAATGTTGTATTAACATTTAATGAAATGGCCACCCTATTATATGGGTGAAATTATTATTAAGTTTGGTTAAATGTGCCATTTAGTATAAAGCCTAGGTGACATATTTTATATCGCTTTCATAACTTAGGCAAAAACGGATATAGGATTTTGATTAGACAATCAATTAATGAACAAATTATTTGATCC
This sequence comes from Mythimna vitellina, assembly GCA_949316375.1. NCBI lineage: Eukaryota > Metazoa > Arthropoda > Insecta > Lepidoptera > Noctuidae > Mythimna > Mythimna vitellina. The sequence goes on along the minus strand of OX438699.1, from coordinate 1,449,450 downwards.
AATCATTACATTAGCTCTAATATCCGAAGAAATAAATCTAGAACAAAACATCGAAGCAACTAACCTTCGGGAACCTCATGCACTCGTAGTTTCCGAAACAGACGATAACTTTTTGATGATAGGTGGCTCTACAGGTACAGCCAGAAGCCCAGTCCTTGCCAAGCTGAACCGGCAGTTCCTCGGTCTTATCGTCCTTAGGATAAAGGAAGCTGTTGGTAAACTGCTTGTAATCATCCATCAGATTGCTTCTGGCATATTGAGCGTAGCATAAGAGTAGCCAGATGTAGCGAGCTATTGACATGACTTTCTTTCTGGAATTAAAAAAGGGTTGTTAGAATTTTTAAACAGGGCAGTATATCTCTATAATACAGTATGAGAGTTTCCAGAGTCCCATAAGACCCATAATAATGAAATTCTTCATAAGACGGCCAAGACATATATACATATTAGAACTCAATTAAATGAAATTTAAATCTAGTATTAAACGCACACTATGCAGGCAAGCATATTATAAGTTGGAGGATTATATTCAAGATAAAAATGCTTGACTCAATGCTGGTCCAGCCCCACTACCACCAGGGTATACAAATTGATTAGTTTGGATATTATGTATATATTTTTTATTTGTAAATTAAGTATTGTATAATGTAGAAGCATTTTTTCAAAGTTTGTAAATGTTACCATGTTGTTGTTTGTAAATGTTGTTGTTGTACCATGGAGCTATTTTAACTTTTTGATGAAAGTTGGCTCTATAGGTACAGTCAGAAGCCCTGTCCTGGCCAAGCTGAACCGGCAGTTCCTCGGTCTTATCGTCCTTAGGATAAAGGAAGTTGTTGGTAAACTGCTTGTAATTATCCATCAGATTGCTTCTGGCATATTGAGCTAGGAGCTATTGTACTTTTTTGACATAAATGAGCATGGCAGTCGAGAGTTTGTGTGTTGGATTATTCGGTTGCTGCTAGTTGTTATTTTAAAATCTATATTTATTTTTACATTATTCTCCCATGGTAGTGACAAGAAACATGTAACAGAGATATTTGTAATTACAAAACATGATTGAAAAGAGTTCCATAGAGTTTCTTGCACATTCTTCTCCATAGAGATCTACGCTTTGGCATGTGCAATTAGCATATTTTTTTCTGATTTTTTCTTCTTGACATTTCAAAAGTGCCTGTAAATGGTTTATTTAAAACAAAGAGATTTAAAGAGATACAATAGAGCGGCTATCAGAAAAATAGGAAACACGCGAATTAAATTTGTCAAAATTTATAATCATTTAACTGTCGCTCGGTAGGTGGCTAGGGACCTTACCATGATAATATTAAAATGTCAGTCGTACGAGCGAAAAAGAGTTATGGAGCTGTACACTCTATATAGCTCCATCCCTTTAACAGTTCCGTTTAGGTCGTAAAATGGATCATGTTATGAGCTCGTGGTAGAGCCTCCAGTGTGTGATAAAGGTAAGGTTAAGCTTTTCAGCAATAGATGGCGTTATCTCAAAATTAGCAAATGTTCTGAAATTATTTATAAAAAATATTGAATTCTAATTAATTACTTCGTAAATACCAAAAATATTTACGAAAATAAACCGAAGTAAGGTTCAGTCATTTTACCATAATAAGATTTGCAGTAGGGTAATGCGCAGTTCGGCATATTTTCTCAGAAAATGATTTTCTTTTAGTGCATAGAGCGGATATAAATACGACTTGATGTGTAGGGGTGTCATACTAGACTAAACGACTTATGAACACTAGGTAATAAGTATCGGATTACGATTTTGTTCGCTATGTCCTGTCTATTGGTATATATTTAATGTCTTTGATTTAAAATAAAATGCTTTGAATCTTTGAATCTCTTCGACAGCTGGACTGAAAAGTTATGGAGATGCTCCTAAGGATCGAACTATGCAGAAATTGTCGTTTGTTATAGGACTCATATCCTTTTTGATATCAAATTAACTTAGACTATCTTGTCTTTTAAACTTATTTTTGTAAATATCATTACAAAAGACAATGTTTTGTCAACACTGTCTAATTACAAAACAAAGTTTCCAATATCGTCTGCCACGTTTGGGTAAAACCCTATTATTAGATACTATTCATCATCCTTGTAAATAATAAATCATGTAAGTTATAAAATCACATTACATTATCTACTTAGTCTGTTTTTCCTAGCATTTTCATAGCTGCTACATATAGCATCCTTAAAATATAATTAAATATCACGATATCGAAAAAGTGATTTTCTAGAAGAATGAAACAATTGTATTATATTGGCTAGATTAAAAGCAAAGGCTTGCCTAAAAATTTCATTTTTTTAATGTACTGTTTAAAGAAAGGCACCACTTTTAATTTAAGGGTATGAATTGTATAAAATGGGTCAGCATTTTAATGGAGTTCAGATATATTTGCAAGAAACTGTTGAGAATCATCGGCATGAAAATTTTAGGTTAATGGAATGAAAACGGAGATAGGATATGGACTACAAGACAGTCAAAGAACAATACAATAATAAAAACAACGGAAGACGATGAAGATTTCGATTTAGAAACATATGGAATTTGGTGAACTCGATTCTGAACTTGCTAATATGGCCAAGATATTTCAGTTCTGTTAGTTTCCATTGATACAAATCTTCCACACTAGATGTTTTGATCTGTTAAGCACAACGCAAGTAATCTTACATAAATTGATAACAGTGTGGTGACGCAGTTGGAGGCTGTGTAAACATCGACTTCTAATTGATGGCAAAGTGGGTTAATTGTAATTACTTTTGAATTAAATGTTTTTGTTAGGGATGAAGTTATGCTGTAAAATGATAAGGTACTGTTGCTAGCCACATACATATATATATTTACTGTTGAATGGATATGCTTTCTAATAAATAAGTATAGTAGTGTAATTATGTGGATTTTTGGGAACAAACGTGTCAAATTATTTTAACCACTGTAACTTTTGAAAGCCAGACTTAAAAGTGACAACTACCAGAAAAGCTACGAGGCAGTAAAGCTTAAGAACTCCCAGATAAACAAATTCATCAGAGTTGAATCCCGACAATTAATCAAATAAGAACAGTAAAGGAGTAAAAACTAATCTACTTGACCGCATATTCAGTGAGAAACAAAATAGAGCTGGGATATGAACAAAGAAAGAAGAAAAACAAGAATTTGGAGCTGTTTAATAATGTTATTTTTTCGACTATACCCCAATCGTCGGAACATAATTGAATCCCACAGAAAAAGCAACGACGTAGAAATAAACATAGACCAAATACTAGAGCTTAAAATATATATATATTCTTTTAAGAAACATGTCAATAAATATGAAAAGTTTGAATATGAAATCTAGCTTCCTACTAGGTTTAACATACGGATGCGAAACGAGGAAATTTTCGGACAAAGCAAAACACAAAATCAACACCTACCAAGAAGGACTGGAACGTAGCATGCTCAAGATAAAGAAAATAGATAAAATAGAATAAACAAGTACAAGTACAAAACCAAAACAACTAATGCATTGAGTTATGGCCAAAAAGTAAAGGAGAAATGGGCACGTTACGTAGCGAGGTTAACAGACCCTAGCTTAACCGAAAAGTAATCCTGTGGAGAAACTCACGAGGTAAAACAGGATGAGGGATACCACTGACACGATGGAAAGACAACTAGGACCAGACAGGAGACAAATGGGCACCTATGGCTTTTATGCTTTCAGTCAATGCACTGACATTGCATAAAATAGAAGAATAAGAAGAAAATAACAAATCTAACAATGCAAGGTTCTTGATTAATACGCTAAGAAAGCAAGAAGTTCTATTCGGTAATTCATTGAATAACTTCTTTGCCAGTACACTTCACTTTTACAGACTATAATCGCGAGTATGTTTGTTGTTTCTTCAGTTTCCCTTTGCATTTCAGGGCCGTTTGACCTGACTCTTTCGAACAATCCCATACACAAACTAACATATATACCTACCATAAGAAGAACAACGAACTTCTTTACATATCAAGCAGGAGATGATAAGAAAGAGTTAGGCTAATGGACACTAAGGGATCTTCAATCAAAGGAAAGAAAGAAGAAAGAAAGAAAACACGTTTATTTGGCACACACACACACACAGGTACACACAATCAAATAACAATTACAATATATAAACTTAAATACTAAAAACTTAAAAAATACATTAACATTGTGTGTCTCACGGCTGTGCCAAATAGGAAAGGAAAGAAGATTTTGGAGCTTTTTAACAATGTTTCGGTTTAGGAATCATCTTTTTGGAACATTTTATCATTTAATATGATATATTTCTGATTTCACAAATACATATTTCATTTGTCGATAAGTTGTCCCGGTAGGTACTTATATTAGTACCTGAAATGTACCCCAAATTTCAAGTACTAATATAGGTACCTACATACATTTCAACATTCAACAAACCCATAATTTGTATATGTTGCTCTAATGCAAACTTGCTTCTGGCAGTGACCCCGTCCACGTGGAATTAATACTTCCCCCCATTATATCCGTATCCATCCCAATATATATGTGTACCTACTGTAAAACTGTAAAGTTCCATCAAAATACGTTAAGTAGTTTTTGAGCGAAAGAGTAACAAACAACCATCTATACATATATCCATCCTCACAAACTTTCACATTTATAATATTAGAAGGCAGATTATGAAGTGGGATAGTAGAATTTATTGTTTCTTATGATTGATGCGAAGATGTTTGTTTTTCTACGCATTCATATCGCTGATATCATATATAATTATGTATGTTTAATATTGGAACGTGTTATTTGTATGCTTAAGTTTTATGATAAAGTTTATAAAAATAAATAAATTGACAGTTTCTCGCTGGCGCAAAACTGTTAGTTTGGCTACACAATGCCAGCTTCATGCTGACGCGAAGCTGATTGATTGGCTACACATTGACAGATTGATGCTGTCATTTAGCTGATTGGCTACACATCAACAGCTTCATGCTGTCTCGTAGTTGATTGTTTGGCTACACATTGACAGCTAAATGCTGACGCGAAGCTGTTCGTTTGGCTACACATTGACAGCTTTATGCTAACACGAAGCTGGTGGTTTTGCTTACGCATTTCAGTTTTTTTATTTAGTGGCATCTTTTTAATATTTTCGCCGTTACCGTGGAGTTTACGCTAAATGGGTGCGTGAATATCTTTACGTTCTGCAGGATATGGATCATGTTTATAAACCTGTGCATGAGATTTAGAAAGAACCAAGTCTGCTGAAAAAGCAACACCAAAGGAAGACGCTGCTATAAGTAAGCGTACACCTTAGCTTGCAATTATCTCTTGTCACAACGAAAACCAATGGATGGTATTATTCTTGTTGAAGTTGACATTGCAGATGTTATTTAATGAAGCAATTACAAGATAATCGTCAGAGTGGAATAAGGATATGAAGATAAACAAACAATTTAGAATCTCATATATCTATTGTTGTAGTCATTGCAATACAAATAGTTTGCTAATTCTATAGGGTACAGAGAAACATTAGGTAAGTACGACTTCGGATATTATTTGGTGTCATTTCTATATTGAATTTGAAGATCAGGATTATTAGGATTCCATACCCAAAGGATATACAGCGGAGTTCCATTATATACTAAACCTCCGTCGCCGTTGTCTGTCCATCCGTCTGTCTGACAGCGGACTGTATCCTTGCCCATCAGGGATAAGTACGCCGCCAACCACTATTAGTCTTGAAAGTTAGAATCGACAATGGTAACCACTAGTGGTGGAGCTTCTCTAGAGAAGCTCTGAGACAATGAAACTCGACAAGTACCAGATAAACAAATTCATCAAACTTGAATTCCATAGCGACATTAATCAGAAACTAGACTTAACTAATGTTAACTGATGACTTAACTGATGTAACTAATGCTGCCAAGTGGATGAAAGACAGAACAGAGCTGAGCTGATATAAACAAAAGGAGAAGAAGAGTAAACATTTGAATCTGTTTAACAATATTATTTCGCAGACTACACCTGAAAGAGTGTTCGACGGTGGTTTTATACCAAATGGTGAACTTAATGGGTACATTTTAAGTACACACCAAATGGCACCTAAGCAGCTTCATTACGAAGCGAAGCTTTACGTTTTGTTTTGCTATTCATTGTTGTTTGTTTCTGATATTTAGCGGTTTCGCGTTAATTTTTATATTCATCTGGGAATTACGGAATAATAGATTGATGTTGCAATACCTACTGTATCTAGCTATAGGTCATCCAAGGAATGAGTGGCTGATGTTGGCCCAACTGAAGCAGCAAAGTAGTATCAAAGGACTGCTATAAGTGCGCCCCCTCTTGATTTTAATGATTCTTTGTCACTATGAATGCTAATGAGTGGTATTTGTCTTGCAGAAGTTGACATAACAGATATAATTTAAAGGAGCAATTAAAAGATAATTGTCATTAATATTGTCAATTTCATGTGTAAATATTGTAGTTAATATGCAGATACTATCAAATTGCAATTTGAAAAGTCGCTGAAACGGTAACTCCGCATTTAAACATTACATATTGTCATTTCTCAAATGATTTTGAAAAAAAAAACAATAATTTCGTGTTTATAAGAATATTTTAATTACTGCACTTAAGACCTTATAACAATAGGTAGTAAAGCTAGAGCCTACTGTACCATATTTACAGATATTCTATTTTCCATAAACATGGCAAATTTCAAAGTCAATATTACATTAGAATTTAAAGTAACAATATTTAGCTGAGAAATTCTTTACTTTGCCAAACATACCCTCGATTATACTTAACCAAGCTATTTTTTGGTTTGCAAGATTATTCTAAGATCTCCCTGACGACGGCTAGCATTGCAAACAAAAAAAATGTGTGAAGTTGCTAGTTCAATGAAACACAGAGAAGAGGAGGAGGAGGCGCACGTTTTGAAACACGAGAAAAGTCATTTGTAATCAACTGAGAGATTCTTAGCTAAAAAACCAAATTACGGTGAAAAACCCGGCTGTAAAACCACACAAGGGTCTCTATGAGCTGTTAAGCGAAGTCTAAAGCTTAAAAGAGGGTGATTAACCCTTAACCTTCTCTAGGTCTCAGCTTGGAGAAATTAGAAAGATGGAATAGATAGTTAATGGCTCCTTAAGAACTGTTATGCACTCTACTTACCAACGCTTTTCCATCTTGCTAATTCTTAGAGTGATGTCGGTTTGCTAAGTAAAAACACGTCACAGGGTAGCTCAAGGACAGGTTTTCTTTATGAGGCAATACATTTTAAGCAAGGCGTATGTATAAGTTACACCGGATGCTTTGATCTCTCATAAGAGTAACTCACGACTCTGAAGATTCCACTACCTTTGTACCGTAACGATTCCTCTACGAAGCATCAAGAAATAATTTAATCTCTAACAAAACACGAGTAAAATTAAAATTCACACAAACCGTCAACACGATGTAACGTGCACACAGTATATCTGTTAATGTTAACAGCAAACACAATGCTGGCTGACGCCATTCGATTACATTTGCACAACTGCCTGACTTCCAACTAGAATACCACAGGGAATCACATTCAGCCCTTAAGGCATATTTCGAAAGACAACAAATGGAATTAACGAACACTTTTGACGTTTTTTTTTTATCACTTTTGGCAGCGTTCGTTCCGCTTGGATGTTGGTGAAGAACTCACAATGTTTGTCCGAAGATTTTCGCGTGTCTCCGACATTGGCTGCGATATTTACATGTGATAACTGGTAAAGATAACGAACCGCAGGAGGATCCTAATAGAACGTAAGATGTTGGTAGATTTTAAGATCTCCATGATTTTTCATTTTTATGATGTATTTATATATAACTGGATGGAGGACGCTGGAATATCTTCACGCGGGAAATACAGATAAAAATGTGTTAATTCAATAAACATGATAATGAAACGTGAAAATATTTCTAGAGTGTGTTTTGACAAAATTTTCAACACCTTAAGTGATGGCTGATGATTGACTATTTGGCAATGGACAGGTGCCAATTATTACATTAAACTCAAAAGACTTTAGCAGTTTCATTGAAAACAATGACTAAGGTGATTGATAAAGACGATCTAACTTTTCATAATCGCATAAAGTATTGAGAGGATGTCAAGGAGCCAAAACTGCAGCAACTATTTGGATTCTGGGTATTATTTACAAAACTTATTGCAAATATTAATTCCTACCGACCCCCAAGTACTCTCTAAAAGATTTCTGAATATGAGAAGCATAGCATAATCTGCCTTACAATGTTCTTGCTGCTTGTACTCGTGAGTGAATAGTAAACATAATAATTCTTGTTCCTCGTCTCCGGCTAGCCTTCATTAGCCGGCCGAAATGAACACTAACCAGGAACAGAGCTACCACCTCTCTCTTGCTTGCTTAATTGGCTGGCTTGAGTGGAGATTCGCAAGAGCAAACGTGCGCGGGAGAAAGATGTATAATCCAGTATGATGCTGGTAGGGATCTTTTTGACCGTGCTTCCGGGATTGTCCAGATAATCGTAGTGTACCTCTCCACTCCTCACACCTCAGGATATGCCTTCTTGTTGCTACGACACTAAGTCATATCGAACTGCCCATTTATTTATTGTGCTAGTCACCCCGTGCCTTTTTTAACCGACGTATATTAATAACATGGTTCAAAGTAAGATCGCTTCATTCTTATTTCAGTGTGGGTAAGAGACAGAGCTATACAGGTTGTCTAGCTGGTGCTAGACAACCTGTATAGCTCTGTCCCTTATTCATCTTGTTTCATTCTTATTTCCAGTGTGGGTAAAAGATGGTTCTTTTACCCACACTGGAAATAAGAATGAAACAATCTTACTTTAAACTTCATGGTACATGTGCAGGCAAGGGCTACAGTCTTCTGGGCTAGTTTTTGGTAACGTAGGCCTCTCAAAATTATAGCCCTATATCTTGGTTTAACCAACTGAGGGTTGTTCTATGGTGCACTTGCAAACCGCGTACTAGGATATGATTGTCGATTGTTACCTAACACGTTCCATGGAAAAGCGTCCACGGGGCCTCTGCGAGTTGGCTTCGACTTCTTGTAAGCCTTCCAACGGTCCAGGACCAGGGTCTTGAGATAAAGAAATACATAAAAAATTTGTTATATAATTATTAATTATTATTATTCTTTAATATTTTATATAATAATGCTTTTATATTTATAAAAAAGTATATAAATAGATTGGTAATAAACAAAGGTACAGAATAGGCTAGGTTTTTTCTTGGTTTCTTGGGCGGTGCGGGAAATAGTGTCAGACTTTTACTGACTAAAAATTCATTCCTGTTCTTTCGTTGCCTTTCATACCAGGGCCGAGTCTTCCTTTCAGAATCAAACCCTTGGCCCCAGTAGGTTTCGACCCTGCTGGGCCCCTACGGTTGCTGACATCTCCTTGAGGCGCACGTGGAATACTACGCGCCGTCGACGACTTGGGCTCGGTCCGGACGGTTACCGGACGGTCCACCCGCACCTACGGTGGCCGGTAATCGGGATCGGAATTCCGGCGGCTGGGGTGCGAGGGCTGCCTCGCGCATGCACGTGCGGCCTCCTCCTTAGCTAGCATTACTGCTTCGCAGAAGGAGGCGACCGCCTGCCACTCCTCCTCGCTCCGGACCATGGCCTTTATCAAAGCCCGGCGCGAGAGATCACCGTGGCCGATCGTCGCCACGAGGACACGGTGATGCTTTGCCCAGGCGGGGAACACGTCCACCGTATGCTCCACCGTGAGAACAGACTAATTATGAGCTGTAAGACTGACAGCTCTCTTTCAAACAAGGTAAAATAAAGAATAGGGCGTAATCCATTATGCAGGACCCAGTGCGGGTTGGTTGGTTGTTATATATGTGACATACAGTCACATATCTTCGAAGTATTGATTCTAGGACATTCCGGTTACCTCAACCTCTTTTTTTCACAGTTTTGAGAGTAGTAGTGATGGAATAAATTACACAAAGTACAACGCCGCACAACTCATAATTCGGAGCTATTTCCACTGCCCTCAAAATCTTGCTAATAATTGCTACCAGTATTTTCTTCTCTAAGTTAAAGTCTACAAATCATTTATGACATGCTTAGAGGTATTGAAGTTGTTTGTTAGAAATATGTAGGACTCCAATCCCTTGGAGCTGTGAAAAAAATCCAAGTCAACACTATACAACATATTTTGACACTTGCAAGGGAATAAAAACCTATACGGGTACTTTCCGTTGACCTAGAATCATGTTTTGTAAAAAGCATCATATCAGCCGAAAGACGTCCACTGTTGGACATAGGTATAGACCTTACCCTAGTGTTGCCATAAAGACTGGTCCTGTGCGTCTCGCATCCGTCGGATTCCGGCGACCCTCACTAGATCATCGGTCACCCTTGCGGGAGGTCTTCCAACGCTGCGTCTTTCGGTACGTCGTCGCCACTCTAGAACCTTTCGTCCTATCGACTATCTGTGTTGCGAGTAATGTACCCTGCCCACTGCCACTTAAGTTTGGTTGGGCTATGTCGGTAACGTTGGTTCTCCTGCGGATATCTTTCTGACCTGATCACGCAAGGAAACTCTAAGCCTAGCCTTTTTTCCTTGATGATTTTATCTCCTGATGGGGCCACATTTCGAAGCCATAGCACAACATTCACAAAGCACAAGTTAAGTTTATTATATCTCTTTTTAGGGTACCTCAAAAGGAAAAAAACGGAACCCTTATAGGATCACTTTGCTGTCCGTCCGTCTGTCTGTCTGTCAAGACCCTTTATCTCGAGAACGAGTGGAGGTATCGAGTTGAAATTAAAACCATATACTCAAGTCTGCGGTCCCTTGAAACTGTGAAATAATTAAACTTCAAAGTTTAAAAATAAAAAAAGGGGTGTTTATGTCGCAAAAAACGTATATAACAGTATATATAATAAATATATATAAACGTATATACTCTCAAAGGAATCAAAATTCATAGGGTACTTCCCGTTGACCCAGAATCCTGAAACTTGGCGTATAGCAAGGTCTTATAGCATAGTGTACACACACAGGTATAGGAATAAATCTGAAAATAGTAAATTTATTGTCCTACGTCACAAAAAAAGTACTTTTTTGAAATTCGGAAAAATCTTCGAGACTCCATTCGGGAATTGTAGTTTGTACAGAACTCTCAAGACGCGAGTTTGACTCGCACTTGCCCAGTTTTTTCGATTACAACATATTCGCAGTACGAAAGATTGACCGTGCCTTTTATCGATGTGTTAAAAAAATATTTTCGACTTCAGAGTTAGGATTGTCCTCCTACCCAATCTCTTCGCCAAAGTAGGTAGTAATGTTCGGTGAGAGATCGCGGCAAACCATGAAGAATGTGTCGGAACGAACTGGACAGACTTCGTCAGAATTAGAAAGAGGAAGTGCAAGCTTGCGAAATATGAAAGGCGTGGAAGAAGTCTTTTGCTCAGGGGTAGGGCAGAACAGGCTATCGATTCGTTCGTTGAATCGGTTTTTTCATAGTTTACAAACTTCAGTATGTGTTTATTGTATTGTAATGTTATTTGGTCCGGTATATCGGGTTTATGATACGGAACAGTTTGTTTGCGGATCCATCTCGTACTTGGCCAATTTTACTTAATATTCCGATGAAATGACTAAATTACAGTTATTGTGTCAATATGAGTTAAGACACCTGCTATCCTAAAAATTTCATTAGCTTTTGAACTGAATCGAATTCAGTATTTCATATTCCTGAATCTTTAGTAGGTACCTAATTATTCTGGTGCTGAAGAATCAATAAGCTTAAAAAAAACAAAGTGTTCACCGTAACTAACAAAATTGATAAATAACCATTACAGTTCCAAGTCACACGGCAGGCTAGATTCCGCGAAGTGTCGATGGCGTTCCAATTAACGCGTCGTTCGCGGAGCTCCCTTTATGTCAGTCATCGACGACGTCGGCGGCACCAGCCAGCTGACGTGCTGTGCAAGCGTCAGGTGGCGGGAGGTGGACACTTTCTTTTGTAAATACGATCAGTAAACACTTGGAACAATTTGCATCAATGTATAGCAGAAATAATACTACGTAATGATCTTGTTTTTGCCAGCAGGATCTTTAAGCTTGAGTTGAGTTGAAGGGTTACCGCGGTCACTCTCATTGTTTTAGTAGGAACAAGTCTGATAATTCTCTCTCTCTCTCGACCAAGAGTGGGAGGAGGACCACTAAAAAAGTATCTCTAGCTTCCACTAATGTATTCAAAACTATTCACCTTTAAGCTTGCCTTTAGTTTATATTGATAAATATTCCTTCAACAATTTCACATTCTCCTCACCATCACCATTATTTCAGCAGGTAGACTACCACTACTGCGCATAGGCCCCCCCTAAGTGTTGCCACAACGCCCATTCATTCCTGTTTGTTTCGCATACATCGGAGTCCTCCATCAGTCCCCCTTGTGGGAGGTCTACACAGCGTCTTCTGGTACATGGTCGCCACTCCAGAATCTTTCAGCTCCATCGATCATCTGTTTTGCGAGCCATGTGACCTGCACACACACATGCACATTCTTCTAAACAATAAATATATATAAGCTTGCGTCTTTTATCATTGATAGTTTGTATTCGATTTTTCCTCGCTTCTCTGTTGCGGTAGTATTTTTTAACAGATGTAAGTTTATCAAACTATAACAAAAATAAGCAAAGCCTCGTCTGCACAAAGCTCCCGCGGTGTCTTGTACAAATACGGTTATTTTTTACCCTTGCGTGTGCGCCGACCCGCTTTCTCCGCGCTGGGATCGTTATATTTTATATAACGCATTCAATTATAAGTTAAACATGATGCCGATCGAAAGTGTGCACTTTACTTCATTATGCTGTCGAAGTACCTGTTTGAACTGTACCTATCCGGACTAAAGGAGATCTTAAATTAATAATATCTCAATAGCCTCAGGCAGACTATTATTAAACACTACAATACGAAATTTGTTAAAACGGATCAAATCATTGAAAAATATATATTTTAACTCACATATTATTTTTATATATATACAAAATTATATAGAAAAACACTTAACTAATTAAAACTATATATATACATTAACAGCCACTCCTAACTAAAATATGGCGTCATAAAACTCCTCCGCATCGCTGTCGACTGGAAGTGTGCTCAAAAGGCTGGCGGCATTGCCACGTTGTATGGCAATGCTTAATCTCTGACCAAGGTAAAAGCCAGCCCTTGGGTAACGCGAAGTGTCAACTAAGCGTTTGGATAGTTCTTTAAAAAGGGTATGAGCACTCGGACCCCACGGCCCAAAATTTTAACTCATAATTATAACATCTAGTATCCAGCCTTCGAGGCGTCTGTAAAGGTTTTATGATATATTTGAATAAATAAATAAACTTACGACCAGGCTTTCACTTTGTTGTTTGAAAATCATTTTAATTTTCCAAGTAATATTTACCAATCATTGAACTTGCTTCCAATATGAAGGATAAGGTATGGAAATTCTTGCATCTAATAACTGTTGGAAAATGTTTAATGAGAAAAGCTGCTGATGTCGTGAAAGTAGTAGAGAGCCAATGAAGAGGTTAAGGCTTCTCTAAGGCTTTTGATTAATTAGCTGATACTGGTTGGCAGTAAAAATGAAAAAGTATCACAAAAAAAGACATTAGAAAAAAAAAACCACTAATAACAATCAGTACAAAAGTGTATTCCAGTCTACATAGGTGAGGGTAGTGCAGCCGACAGGTTCCGGATGAGTTCGTCCATCTGGATCAGGTTGATCCTGGCTTGTTTGTTCAGACGACCTTCCGGTAGTTCTGGAGGCTCGTGACGAAGGAGTTGAGCTGATTCTGACAGGATCTTTCGGGACTCCTAAAAAAGAATAGTGACAGGAGTTACACAGAGCCTAGAAAACTGAAAATAAGTTTTTGTGAAAATAAACTGATGTACAAGTAGACAGTCAATAGAGCAATGTTTGTTATGATATGTTCTGGATGTGGATGTCTAAGTGATATGGATTCGTTAGTATTAGTAGTATTGTATAGTAGATCTTGCATCTGCACGAGTGTTGCCTAAATGGCGCAGTTGCCATGAATAAATTAGATTTATTAGATAGATATGACAAATGTGTGAACTGTCCACTTTCATTTAAATTTAGAAAGAAGAAAAAAGAAAACATGTTTATTTGGCACACCATGGTTCATAATCAACAAATAATTGATTTACAAACTAAAATTAAACATAAAAAAAATATAAGAAGAAATAAAATTAACAAGAACAATATGTCTCACGGCTACGCCAAATAGGTCCAGTTCAGCATAATGCCAGACAACTACGCAGCAGTTGCCTAACGCTGGTTTTCAACTGAACCTTAGAGTGCAGATACGGATGAAAATCAGTTTTTTTATATATATTTTTTTATATGGGAATGAAATAAATAAATATACAAGTATATTTAATATAATTTAATTTTATCATTGTGTTCATAAAATCTACAGTTGAATTTAGGTCTCTTCACTAAATTATTTGAGTCCAGTTGCAGTTGATTTGCTAGCTGGTTTTATACTTCATAAAAGTAATTTAAGTGTTAAGTTTGTTATAATAAGTTTGGCAATCAACCAGACCGAGTCACAGTACACAGTAGATTCACTCAGCATGTTACGTATGTACGATAAAAACATTTTATATTCTGTCATAAAAAATAATTAATCTAAGTAGATCTAAAAGATACACGTCATTCATTATATTTTACGACAAAAGCGGCAGTTAATATAGTTTCTTGAAGAGTTTAAGATAGTTCTCATGCTTCACATTTTTTACATTGTTTTTATTTTTACTCTATCTTGGCATGTCTCCCACAACACACTTGCACATTTCACAAAAAAAGTTCAATACAAGCCGAATTAGTGTCAGTATTTCGGGCGAGTAACTGGAGCGAGCGATGGTCCAGTTGCTAGCGCAAGCAGACACGTACAGGACGGTTTTTGTCTAAGATGTGATGTCAATGGATTCACTGCTTCAATTATTATGGCACTATCATCTTCGTCTGGTTACGGTTTAATTTCTGAGTTACGCACACAGAAAATATTTCAAAGTATCTAGATATATTTTGATATCGGGACAGTCGTTTGTTAGATTGCATATTGACAGTTCACATTTTTGATTTTAAAAAAATTTTATTATTTGGATATACCAATACTATATAAGGATATTTATTCCCAAAGGGTGGCCTTGTAAAATGGGTAAATATGTTCACACTCGATGACAAACACAAAGTATTTTTTCCGAGAGCGACTTTTGCTCAGTAATGGTTGCGAGGTCGGCCAGATTTACGTGAATAGAATTCCGATTGCTCTGTAACTTTATTTAAGATTTATTAACAAAACAAGTGGAATAGTCCACGCTCAATGCCAGAGAAAAAGTAACGAGCTGCAACAAACTTTAACAAAGTAACGAGCTGCAACAAACTTTAACAAAGTAACGAGCTACAGCAAACTTTACCAAAGCCTATGGAATACTGCATTGAGAGTCTAGCGTTGTAGCACTTTGGACTCTGAAGGAGACACAGATTTTAGGCCACCACAGGTGCGGGCTTGTGAACGACGAGCAATGAACATTGAAGGCCCGAGTTGATGGCGGATAGTGGCCGATGCCTGCTAGAGCTGCGGGAACGTTTGAAAAAGTGACCGTGTCTCTAAAACATAAAAGGCACCTGAAGGACACAGATAGGTTTTAGTCACTAAAAGTCTGACACGCCCTTTCGTTCCATCTTAGAGCGAGAAAAGTCATTGGATGATTTCCCACCTCTTATTAATAAATAGTTGATCGGCACTTTTTACACATAATGACATCGTAGGTTCAGTTGAAAACCAGCGTCAGGCACTAGTTGTCTGGCATTCATGCTGAACTGGACCCATTTTGGTGCAGTCGTGAGGCACACAACTATTTTCTTTTTTTAATTCATTAGTTTCTATTTTTGTTTTGTGTTACCTGTATATTGTATTTGTGCCTTGTGCTGTACGAAATAAATTATTTTTCTTTCTTTCATTCTTTACAATTTTTGAAGAAAATGCACAAGGAAGAACAGCGGACCTTTCTGTTTATTTTGATGGTCGAGCTGCTTACGTAGAAGACCTAGCTGATAACAGTTAGGCTCATCACAAAGTAAATACTAAAGCGCTGGGTGTTATGATGTAACTTAGTCTTGGGAAAGGCCACAGATTAGATAAAGACAAGCCTGTTGGTCTAGTGGTTAGTGGCCCTGACTGCTATGCCGGAGGTCGTGGGTTCGATCCTCACCCAGGACAAATGTTTGTGTGATGAGCACGATCATTTGTTCTGTGCCTGGGTGTAATTTATCTATAATATGTATGTATTTAGAAATATTATAAGTATGTTTATCAGTTGTCTAGTACTCATAACACAAGCTCTGCTTAGCTCGACACTAGACGGCGTTGTGTGATAGTTGTGGAATATTATTATTATTAAAGAGGTCTAGAAAGTTCTGTCTCGCAGCCTATCCTTGTCCTGAAGCCCTACCATGAGCTCTCAACGCGATCGATTTGATTGATTCGACCTAAACTGAACTGTTAAAGGGATGGAGCTATACAACATTTGTTTTAGTATATGCGAAACCGGAAACACGTGTCCATTATTTTTATGTAAAGAATTTATGTATAAAACTTCATAACTGTATCATGATATAGTTATGTTAGCAAAAATACGTAGTCACCGGGCCATCCGGGCGATTGGGGGGTTGTTTTGCACTTGCACACTTGCGTTTGCTGGCGCCTGCCTGCCTGCCTTCATCTGTGTTGCACTTGTACTTAGTATCAGTGATGTTCAACTTTTGACTTTTTTAAACATTTTTGGGAAAAAATATAACATGGTGTAAAAACTATTGAAATCTATTCAGTTACTGATTCTGAACAAGCTATATTCAGCAGCAACTAAAAATAATCTATAGCTCCATTCCTCAGGGGCGCCGAATCCGTGGGTGCTCGGAGGCTCGAGCACCCATGAAAAATAAACAGTGGGTGCCGAGCACCCCTGAGAATAGACATCAAGAAAGAGATCAGTAGTTTACTATCGTACAGTACAAGTATACATTGTGTTGTGTTCATTTAGTAGATTCAGGTAGGTTACGTATAAATTTTAATCATCATCATCATCATCTTCCTGCCCTTGTCCCATCTTATTTGGGGTCGGCGCAACACGTTTTTTTCTTCCATTCTATCCTGTCAACCGTCATACTATCACTAACTTCCTTTTCTTTCATGTCACTGTTCACACAATCCATCCATCTTTTCTTTGGCCTCCCTCTCCCTCTCCACTATAAATTTTAATATTTCTTGATAATAAAAACTAGTTTCATTTTTATATAATGGTTTCATTTTATATTTTTATCAAACATAATTAGTAATTAATTACGCAGTATGGAAGTAGGACATTTATTTATTTGTCGGTCGATCAGTGTGCATTTCTCTTCTCACACTTCGCTACTTTTTCGAGACATCAAATGAGCATGAGCACCCATGAAGTTTTCTAAAAGCCAGCGCTCCTGCCATTCCTATTTCTGGCTCGCACGACTGACATATTAATACGTCTTGGTATGGCCCCTCTGCTGGATACAGACAGGTCTAGAAGCACTTCAATAAAAGATTTGATCTAGTACTTATGACTTATGTACTTTAGCAGTAGCTGGAACATCAGTGGAGTCTTTGTACATGTTTTGTTAATTTATTTTTCTATCTATCTATTTAACAACAAAAAATGTAATTCTATTCTATCAGCCTCGAGTATTTCGACGTAGCTAACCTTATCGTCACAATATTTGCTGGGCCTACTGGATGTAACTGCTTTTCCGACTCTGATAAGACTTAGAGCTATCCTCCCAAATCATCGTGCGTAGTATATCATAAACTTACGTGTTTTACTATTGTTTTCACAAATTGTGCTCGGTAATTACAACTGGCGTATTTTGGCAAGCCGTAGTCTCGTGCTCGATAATTAGTTCATGTTTAGATAGTTGGCATTTATTATGGGAAATAACAAGTTGTACGTTTGTCGACGTAATGAGTACGTCAGAGGTTTTATTTTATACGATTTATAAAATTTATCCACAATTACCAAAATTTTAAACTTTGTGACTCAAGGTTTCCTTCTAAAAACCCTCCTGCCCAAAGTGGAATTAGCCCTGACTATAATTCATCGTCTTCCTTCTTTATCCCATGTTACGTAGAGTCAGCGTAACACTTTATTTTCTTCTATTCTGTTCTGTGAACCGTCTCGCTATCAATGACTCCTCTGTCCTCCTTTCATTACTTGACTACAACTACAAGGATTAAATTACCCTAGTAATCCGATGATTATTTAAGGACTAAACCTATGCACATATTCCAGCGCCACTTATAGAGCAGGATGGAAGAACTCGTGTTGCACTGACCCCAAAAAAAATTGGAAGTAGACACAAAATAATGGTGATATCGGTGATGATGAAGTCTTTTTGGGCGTGGTGTGGTTTCTCTCAGTGAAAAGTTACTTTAAATATAAAAAAGACGGTCCGATTAAAATAAAATCAAGGAAACTCTAAATTGGAAATTTTAACACTGTGATTAATGGCTCAAAATGGATGATTTTCAATTTCCAAACTTTTCGGCATTAGGCCGGTTTAATAACCTGGGACATTCTAAGAGTAATGTCGTATTTGCTTACTTAATTAGTCTTTATTTATTTACAAATGATTACAATGGCTTCAACGTCGACATTACATCAAACAAACCATTAGTTTTTACGACCGCAGCAGGTGTTAGAATCGGAATGTATCAAAACAATCGACACAGTTACCTGATGAAAACACTGTGTCTTAACATAGTGACGTCTTTTCAATTATTGAGCTGTAAGCTGAAGAAAATCTAAGCAGTTTTGTTATGTTATTGGAGTTTTTTATTTATATCCGTTGCTGATGAATAAATATCGAGTAAACGTTTGAATGACAGCAGAGGTTTTCTATCATGCCCGTCCTGAGTATCATGTCAGGCTGGTTCAGGTAGGCTAAATAGATTTAATCTTTATAATCTATCCCTCATTATTTGGATTAACGCAACATGTCTTCTTCTATCCATCACTTTTATTGACATATTATTATGAGGGTTCCGTAAATACAAAATTACTAATGAAAACAATTCAATTCCCGAATTAAGTTACGAAGATTTTTACGAATCGCGGAAAAGTTTTTTTGTGACGTCGAAAAATCTTAAAACTTTTTTGTAGTTAATTTAAAGTTTTAAGATTTTTTCTGATGTGTATATAATTATGCGTATACACGTGCTATGAGACCTTGCTTCATGCAAAATTTTAGAATTCTGAGTCATCGTGTCATAGGTTACCTCCCTATGAATTTTGATTCCTTTGAGAGTGTCGAAATATAGGTACGTTTTTTGCGATATAAACGGTCGTATCTTTTCTTTTTCATTATCTCAGAAGTTGATTTTTTTTACAGCTTCAAGGGAAGATTTTTTGCACTTCTTAATTCTTAATTCTTCTTTTCCATTTAAGGTACGGAACTCTAAAAATACTTACAGTGACATAACCAAGTAAGGTCATGGGTCCATCGATGAGAGCCTGTCGCCGGCCAGTTTCAGCAACAGCAGCATGCAGCTCGTACAGCAACGTACCTCGGAGACGAGTTTCAGCTGGAAAAAATAAGTTCCGTTCAATCAGTTTATAATAGTCGTAATGATTAACTGTTAAAAATATTGACCTATACAGCTAGTAAACAGTCCAGTTTTGAAAAAACAAAATTTTCTGTTCCAATCGACTTCAAAAAAAGGAGAAGGTTCTCAATTAGATCGACTCTTGTCTTTTTTGTATCGTGTTCAGCGACATCATCGTCAAATGTGAACTGATTATGCTGATAAACAAGCAACGTCGAAACTAAAAATTAAAAAATTAGAATATATCTTTAATTTTGGAAGCCGGTGTTTTTGGATTAGTTTCTTCGTTTTTTGAAATCGACTTCCGAAATTAAACTTGTTTTGTAATTTTTCAAACCGTCTTCAAACAAAAGAGGAGGTTCTCGATTTGACTGAATGTTTATTTTTTTTTGGTCTTGTTCAGTGATTATACAAATGTTAAGACTTTGATGATTCTTTTTTGTTTAGAAGAATTTTAACTCAGGTGGTCCGATTCTTCAAAAAATTATAGCAGAAATAAATTATATTACTGCCATCGCTTGCCTCCATTTCATAACATAACATTAAGTGTACCCAGTGGCTTACTATCACCTCACCATTTATTCCTCAATTCAATATTATGGGAGTTATTAATTCAGTCATAACTTTTTTTTATCGGCTGATTTTGATTATTATTTTTATATTGCGTTAGGTTATAATTATAACTCCTAGTACCTATTTCCTCGTAGTACCTATTTAATTGGTATGCATTTAAATAATTCTTCGACTATACTTAATAAAAACATAATTACTTGTTACAAACTATAAGGTCAGTTTAGTTCCTTACCTGGAGCCAAAATCTCCAACAGCTCAGCGATCTTCTTGCACAGCTGGGTCTTGAGTAGCAGCCGATCATCTGTCACCATCGCCAGGCCCTGCTCCACCTCCTGGCCTATCATCTGCGCCAGGGCCGAGCTCACGTCAGTCATGTAGAAGTGAGAGGGGTGGAGGTAGCTGCTGCAGTGGCCGATGAACCTGAAAGGTTGATAGAGAATCTAGAATTAGGATTGAATGCTGAAATAATTATTAAAACAAAGAATAAACAAAAGACAACTTTAAAAAAAGGCAGAAAAGTTACCAATGAAGGCAAATAAAAAAGTCTAGTACTAAAAAAATGTAAACGCATTAGATATTCAAAGAAAAAAATGCATACTGGCTTTAACACCTCAACGCAGGTACAGTAATGTTCATAAAAGAAAAGCCGAGACTCGATGAGTCCCAAAGAATTTCAAATCAAGGGAATTGATTATAAATAACAACAGTAGATTTCATAGTCAGGATGAAAAAACAACTGGCCCCATACCTCTCGCAAGCCTCAGGATCCTCCTTAGGCATGATACTGAGTTCCCTGCCGATGTCCTGCACGAGCTGCTGGATGATGGCGTCGGAGACAGCATCCTGGCAGGAATCGCACTTCCAGAACTTGTTGTCTAGGTTACGGGTCTCGGGGTTGGGGTTCTTCGTCTTGTGTAGGATTGGCAGGATGAAGGTTTCTGGGAGGAGGTAGCCTTTGCAGTTTCTGAAATAGTTATAAAAAGGAAACACGAAAATTAAGCTAGCCTAATAAATATTCCGACCAATAACAGCTATACCTAGCTATCCTATGATAGGTAAAGAATTTGTCCTTTGTCATGCATTTGAAAGCATAAGGTTTCTTAGACTAGGGAAAACATACCAACCAGTTAATATATAATACTTTTCTGCAGCATTGATGAATATAATTATTACTTGACACCATCGTGCTGACTTGTCATTGGCATAACTTCTGTGTTTGTATATCTACGAGTACCGGCGACATGTGCTGCTATAGATAGGTAGTTTCTGCTTACCCATTCGTGGCTAGATAATGTTATGTATTCAGGAACAATATGACTTGGAAACTCACTTCTTCTTACACTTAACAGCGCTGTACATGGTCCCCAGCTCGGTGACGTCAGAACATCTCTCGCAGGTGCACTCGAAAAACTTGGAGTCGGCGAGGTGGTGGCGGCGCGCCTCCGTGCCCCACATGGGGTCCGTGTAGCAAACCGTGATGTGAGAGCCGGAAGGGATGTTGACGCCGGCGCAGAGGATCTAGGAAGAGAGTTAAGAACATGACAGATTAAGTGATTGTTCGACAATGAGAGGAAAGAATGAAAGAAGAAAACATTTAGCACTGGACCCCACGTAACACGGGGTAAGGGTAAGAATACGTTAATTAGGCATTTTCATGACTTATCCGCGACTTTAGTAGTTCACATTATATCAATTAACCTTTAGTGCCCAAATGGTTTATTATTAACCTTACGAATACCGTAATTAGAGACACAATAGAAACACATTGAGAGTTCGCTTGGGGTTTAATTAATTAAACCATCATGATTAGGGCAATCATGTTGGAAATGACGATTTGATAATGGACCTTACAGTCTCTGAAATACTTCGAGTCCGAGGTAACCCCGCTGACTGTAGTTTGTTGGCTCAAACAATGATGGTGACACCAGTTCAATTGTAAAAAAATTAGTAAACTAGCGGCTGCGCCCGCGTGAAAGTACTTTTCTCCGTACAAACTTTGGACCCTCGTTTACTTAGTGCTAGACCACGCCATAAAGAGAAACCTTGTGCAAAATTTCTCCTAGTCCCAGTAGTTTCGACTGTGTGTTGATATGTCAGTCAGTTTTTCCTTCTATATATATAGATTACTTACAATATCGCCCTGCGAGGTGAAGCTCTTGTTGCAGTTGGCGCGGCAGTTGTGCTCCACCATAGAGACGCGGTCGAACAGCGCCAAGTACTCCGGCTCCAGTAGGGGCACCTCGTGCCCGTTGATCTGGAAGACAAGGAACACGGAGGTTAGACCGTACATATCTTAAAATGATAAGCCAATTTTTTCTACTTCTAAATACTTGTTCCCACTTTTATCGAAGCCGATATTAATGTAAGTTGTTCTTTTTTTAATGTCATATACGTATATAATAGCAACTGTTTTTCAGTAGGTTACATAAATGCTATATGATTAGCCGCCTTGTTCCAGCTACTGTATTACACGTGTACTAAAATCATATGTACGAAATACTTGTTCAAATGGTTTAAGAATATTTTGCACTGTTTTTAACCCATTATCAGTCATATTAAGACCGCCTGTGCTCTATATAGTCAAGCACATATCTCACCTGCAAAATCCCACAGCACTTCATAATCTCCTCCTCACTAAAAGTTCCCTCTAACTTGAAGAACTTCCAGATGAACTCAGCGATCATCTTCTTGTCATTGTTCCACTTGTCGGTATCCTTTCTGTCCTCACAATGTGACTGTAGACCCTGGATCTTGTTCCAGAGCTTCTGGTTATGGTCGCGCTGGTATAAACAGCGGAGAACTGTGATGCATTGGTAGTTAGGGTGTGGGATGCCGTAGCTTGTGATGTTGACCTGATGAAAGCAAAAGAAAAAGGGAATAAATAAGAGAAGGTAAGGTTCAACATAACCTCGTTCAAAACGCTTAAAAAACATAGTTTTAGCCACTATTCTCATTATAATCTCGGCCGAAATATCTTGACCGCTTATTAAATTGAACAATTGGCTACGCAGCAATTCTTTTAAAGAATCATGGCGAATGCGTATTGCGTGTTTTTTTTAAAAAAAAGCCAAAGCCAAGTTCAGAATGGAGACATCTGGCTCCCAAACAAAATCTTACAGTGCATGGCCCTTTATGGGTATGGGCGCCGTCGCTACGAAAGCGACCGGTGGTTAGGCTGAACGCATGCCAGAGGGTCATGGCCATCCGCATGGTCATGTGGAAGCGTCGAGCCTCCTTGTTGGCTTACCACCGTTGGATTTGGAGGCAACTGTTCTTGCACGAATGCACAATTTGCACATGGAGATGCAACGCCGGAGCGAAACTCAGCTGCCGCGCCAAGTCGCGGCATGCCGGACAGATTTCCGGCGGGATCTCTCGCGCCGAGCCTTGGTACTAGACATGGTCCGGAGCGAGGAGGAGTGGCAGGCGGTCGCTTCCTACTGCGAAGCAGTAATGCTAGCAAAGGAGACAGCCGCACGCGCGAGTCAACGGACTTTACCCTCCAGCCGCTGGGATCCCGATTCCGATTTCCGGCCACCGTAAGCGCGGACTCGTGGACGTCGAGCAATGGGTAGCTTGCCGTCCAACCGCCCGGTAACCGTCCGGACCGAGCCCAAGCCGTCGACAGCGCGTAATGTTCCACGCGCGCCTCAAGGAGATGTCAGCAACCGTAGGGGCCCAGCAGGGTCGAAACCTCTACTGTCCGACCTAAGCGTTTCGCCTCATCGTTTATACGGCGTACATCGAAGGACTGGAACAATTTGCCTGCTCAGGTTTTCCCATCCGATTATAATTTGGGTGTCTTTAAGGCTAGAGTGAATAGGCTCTTAATAAACTATTACGCCTCATCATCAACGATTGCATCACTGCTTACCATCAGGTGGGATCGCAGTCAAGCACTAGTTTAAATCAAATTAAAAAAAAAGCTTTCTTCTAACCTTTTCTCCTCTCTGCTGGGTATAGTGACACTCTGGGTCGTGTTCTTCCTTGACAGTACATTCTGCAGAACAGAAGGGCCAGCCGCACTTCTCACATGACACGGTTTTACCTTCCTCGAGAAGTTTATAGCAGCCGAGGCAGACCGGTGGCGTGACCTGGAAATTTAAATAGGTAGTGAATAAGAAAAGCAGATCTTGTCAACAAGCTGTAATGCTGCTGGTACGTTTGTTGAATAAATACTAGATTAAACACAAGCGAGACTCTTCTAGGACTGCTTCAATCTTACCAACGTGTTTACTGAGAGAGAATGATACGAAATATAGCTTATGAAGGAGTACTAATGTTTTAAATTTTTTGACTATTAAACGATCTACCAGTAACCTTAACCTACAGAATTGTAGACGCCTGAACTCGAGTCACTTCAACGGAAATATGAAATGACAGACTACTGTCTTCCAAAAATTTTAAATTATCAAAAAATGCTGTATTCTTTTCTTCGGATCTTCTATTTTTGAGGATTCCATTCAGAGGAAAAAACTTTTTTTTTAAGATATTTATTGGCCCTAAATTAACATATTTCATTCGTACTTCTCTTCTAATATGAGTTCACTGATTTTTATATCCTCGGTTCACAACGTTGAGAGATTAATCACTGATCGTGCTTCTCCGAGGTTGTAGATGCTTGAAGACTTGCTAGCCCGAATTTTAATCCTCCCGACCAAGCCACTCCGCAAAACAGTTCAGGAAAAAATAATTGCGACATCTACTGTTACTGCGGGGTATGTGCGCTGGCAGCCAGTCGGGTAATGGAAATCGGGCCTCTGGCTTCATGCATTACCGTCGTCGAACATAGACACCTAACTACTTTCCGTCTTGCTATTTCTCTAGGTCTAGGCGCTCCCTACTCCCAGCCTTGGTAACCACGTTGTGTCATGCAACCGAAGCGCGGGTCGCATAGCGCGACACGCGAATATTAACGACAAAGTACGAAACAAAAAAAAAATATACTCGTCTTCAGTTAATTGAAGAGATTAATTGATAATTCCTCACCTGCGCAGGCCCAGTGATAAGAGGCCTCTCCTTCAGCAATATATCTCCAGCTTTGATCGCCCTGGAAGCTTCCAGGTACCTGCCTAATTTCTCGTTCTCCTTGACCCTGGCGGGGGTACACTGGAACTTGTGCTGTTTCCAGTCCTGCTTCTGGTGGTCTTTGGAGCAGTAGTGGACGTTCTGGCAGCCGGAGCACTTCTGGATGGCCGGAGAGAGGCACACACTACAGGATCCTTGTTCTACCATTCTGGAAAGACAATGAAGATATGGTTTTCTAAGTGTCCAATTGAGATATTTTGCATAAATTATCTGAGTTTTACAAGGAGCTAGATAGAAAATTGATATGAATACTGAAGAATTATTTGTAGTTAGATTGTTTGGGTTAATATTTATTTCATATAGAGGTATTTCACTGACCCGTATGTTTAATGCTAGGCTGGCTTGTACAGGTGTGCGTTGTATTGCTAAGCCGGCCAAAGCAGGCGCTAATAATTTCGAATATCTTTCTCGATTTTGTTTTGGTTTACTTTTGTGCACTTTTTCATTAGCTGCTAGTTTCTAATTACATAATAATTTTATATGCACTATCAAATTCCTATTGAATAAGAATTCAAAAACTGACACTTCAAGCTTAAAATATCGTTCAATTAACACTCTATACTGACATTAAAAACTACTTACTTGAAACATTTAGTATTTCCACACAGATCACTAAATTATCAACACCAATAGCTACTGAAATATTAGAAAAACACTGTAAAATCCCGGAATGTCTCCCATGTGCGTTGTACCGAGTTGCTGACTGAACGGCGCTTGCGCAGCAGCGCATGCGTGGTGTAAAAATAAACCGCGCGATTTGACACTTGAAACTATAGCCGTATTCCTATAAATTGTTTTGGACGTTATGTATGATTATTGTATTAACCTTTTACCCTATTAGATATGAAATCACCACTTTTGCTCATGGAGTAAGCAGAAAGCGGACTTAGTATGATAGCTACAAATATTGAGCGGAGAATTGAACTCGGTGTAAGTTCAAGTCTCCAAAAATCTTTTTTTTCATTCATTCTTAGGGAATTACATGAATACACACATAAAATGCTGTCTAACGGCGCTGTTCTACAATAACATACCGTTTATCGGTACTGGTCCGGTCAGGTAACCTCTGGGTACATAGGTACAGCAAGCAGGTATAAGCAGAAGCTGGCTGGCAGTCTCTCTGATTAGCGTGCAAAATGTCTAGATCATCGGAGGAAAATATTTTCTGTTAGAAAATTTATCCCAATATCGATTTTTAACGCCAATATGTGTTGTTTCTTTGTAAATGAAGCAGTAAATGCCGGAAACCAGCTTTCTACGTGAATACGCTCTTAGTTTCGTAGGCAATGTTCGTTCAGAGGGTTGAATATTATTTATTTAACCAGAACGACATAATGCCAATTACACATTAGGTAAAAATTATGTAAAACACATTAAAGAAAATATAACACAGACATATAACTAAACCTCTCACTCAGTCTTTTCGCAATTCACCAGACATTCAGTCAGTATCTCCTTTCATTCATCAGCGAATAGATCTAGTCTAGGACTGGATTCAAGGGGAGTGCTGAGTGCGATTAACATTCGCGGTATAGGTGACATACGTCGTGCAACCGTACGCCAACGTGGCACTACAAATAATTTATGCCATCTCGGGCAAGACGGCAATAATTATCGGGGACAAAAATTTTAGCCAGCTCCCCAAGCAAACTAGGCGAGTTGATGGTTCCGTGTATGATCTTGCAGGCAGTTGCAACTTTTTAGACACTTGTTAGAAACAAGTGTGTTATACAGAGTTGGATTACATGATGGTTTGTAAACTCACGACTATTTCTAAAGACAAACCCCATCCTCCGAAACGACTCTTTGGCTAGAGAAACAATGTGATCATGAAAAGTAAACTTAGTATCAAAGATAACACCAAAATCTTTAATCGTCATCACTCTTACTATTTTTAAATCATTTATAGTATAAGTGTATTATAGGATTTGGTTTCGTGAACGACTAAAACTTATAATACATCATTTAGATGGATTGAAATTCATTTTGTTAATCACTGACCACACACTTATAGCGTTCATATATTTTAAGCTGTAGCCTCCTTGTGCTAAGCCGTAATGCTAGAGAAGAAGGAGGCCGCACGCGTGAGGGTACGAATGTCCTCATGCCCCAGTCACCGAGATTCTGACCCCGACCAGGCCAGGTAACTCGCCGTCCGGCCGTCCGGTAATTGACTGGACCTAGCCAAATCATCAACAGCGCGTAGTGATCCATGCGCTCCTCAAAGAGATGTCAGCAAACCAGTGAAAAGGAAAGCCGTAGTCCTAGAAAGCAAAGGGTAACTGAAGGACACAGGTGTAGTTTGAGTCAGTAAAAGTCTGGGCGTATCAGTCTTTTATAAACCACATCTCTGTCCTTCAGTTACCCTTTGCTTGCGCTGTCCCGCTGCCGCGCGACATCATGCATGTGCGTTGAAATCTGAGATTTCAACTGTATAAAAAAAAAAACGATCTAGCTGAACTACGGAGCCTTAACTTATTAATGCTGCATCCCACGTCTTCAGGGGAATTTTGAGCTGTTGATATAATTGCTGTTCGAAGTAGTATCACAAGTATTAATTTTATTCGCATTTAGCTCAGGAAAATCAGGAAGAAAGACACTGGAGAAGTCGCGCATTTTCATCATCAACACCTGATAACGCTTGGCCGTGGTGGATGATGATAGTAGACTGAAAATCACCCTTACATTGTAAACTTGTAATGTGCTGCCAAGATTCTTTTGGATTTTTTAAAATATTGTATATTTCGATATGATGTAAATTATGGGACTTATCAAGAGATCGAGATGCGTTGTTTAAGGGTTCGTCTAAATGTAGAAAATATTATAGTCGGTAGAAAAATGAGATTGTTTCCAAGTCTTATGTAGTTCGAATTTATAGGCTAAGTCTTTTATTATGTTGCAGAGTGAACCAGACCGCAACATAACTAAACACCTCGCGTCTCAAGGAGATGTCAGCAAATCGTAGGGGCCCAGCAGGGTCGAAGCCTACTAGGGCCACGGGTAGTGTGAAAGCGAAGCCCGGGGCCCCGGGATGAAGGTAAAGAAGGAACAGGAGTGGGTTTTTAGTCAGTAAAAGTCTGAAACTATCTCCCGCTTCGCCCAAGAGCGGGATTGGTCATAAGACGATTTTCCCACCTAAAAAAAAAACATAACTAAAGACAGACAGAATAACGAAAAAAGAAAACGCGTTTTAAATCAAATAATTTATTTTAAATGCTAAATTAGTTTTGAGAAGGTTAAACGATTTATTACAAAAATATTTCACACAATAATAATGTCTTTTAGTGGAAGGAATGAATAAATAAATCTTTTACAAAAATAAACAATATTTTTTCGAATACATTATCAAGAATGATCGTAAATTATGAGTTAATTATAAATATTAATTTAAATGATGGAAAGAAGTATGTTAATTAAATAAATATTATGCTATATAAATTAACACTAAAAATATTTTTTAAATGAGATTTTTATAAATAACATAAGTACCTATGAGTTATAGATAACACATTATTAGCCAAATCGTATACTTTTTACAAGAGAGCCTAATTATAATAACATTTTTGTAGATTTCATAGAAAGAATAAAAAACTAATGAAATACATACATATTATGAGGAAAGAAAATTATAAAAACAAAGTTTCAAATTGTTTTTTTACATGATCTTCACTTCTATAAAAAATTAATTAACTTATAACAAATAATTTTCTTTGACGAAATGATCATTCAAATAAACCATGAAATTGTTCAATCTCAACAAACTCTTTACTCAACATTCTCCACATCTGGCCTTATACCATAATGATGAGTCATCATGATATCTTCCCGATGATCTGTTCCCAAGTTTTAATCTTCTTCAATGCGTCCCTTGCTGCTGACGCCATCAGACCTTCGGAAGACTGGGACGGTTCGAAGCCCAGGATTAGAGCGGACTCGGTGAGGTATCTGACGATCTGAAATACAAAATTTGTATGAATTATAACACGGAATAAAAATAAAGAATAAAGCTTTAGACAGAGAGGTTTGGAAGGAAAAAGGGGACGCGTTTGCCCAGCCGTGGAACACTAAATAGGGTACAAAAAATACAATTCACGTTTCCAAGATGGCTGAACTACAAAAACAATTTCGGCTACAACTATTTAAAAATGTCATTGGCGTTGATTAGGATAACGATTTTATACAGTTTAAAATAAAAAGTAGAGAATTAAAACAAAAAGTTTGAAAAACGGCGACGGAAAATTCCTCCACTGGAGGAGTCTAGAATCATACATATATTGGATCCATGGTACACGTTTGTCCGTCCAAGTCTGAGACTACAATTTCAAAGTTATATAATAAGAAAATATCTCAAGTTGTAAAGTAGAGCTACTTTAAGCCTGCGGAAAAAATTGGTAATGAGTGTAAATGAGTTAATTATTAAAATGTGTGTATATTTAAAATGTGTGAGTGTGAATGAAAATCCTTTGCTGTTTCTATTATATGACTGCAATGGCTGACGACAGACGTGTGTGAAAAACGGAGAGGGAATACTATGCCAAGCAGGAGGACATAATAGGCTAACTACTACTACAAATGGTAAACTTTACCTCTTTGAGTCGAGTCCTCAAGTTGTCTTTAGTGATCGCTTTCTTCTCGAAGTCCCTCGTCGTGAGGATCATGAGCGGTGCGTGCAGCTCATATAGCGTTACACCTGGGATCAATCACATTACAGGATTTTAATAAATAGTTCTTAACTAGAATTCATTACAATGAAGAGGGTTACAGTGCTTCTATTGCTACTAAAGTCATCTGTTGCAACAACTGTATCATATCAATATTTCTCCTATTTTTAGGGTTCCGTAACTCAAAAGGAAAAAACGGAACCCGTATAGGATCGCTTTGTTGTCCGTCTGTCTGTCTGTATATCTGTCTGTTAAGAACCTTTATCTTGAAAACGCGTGGAGGTATTGAGTTGAAATCAAAACCGAGTTGAAATTACAACCATATTCTCAAGTTTACGGTCACTTGAGGCTGTGAAAAAATCAAATTTCTAAGTTAACGAAAAAAAAAAGATACGGATGTTTATGTCGCAAAAAACATATATTTTTGACACTCTCAAGGGAATCAAAATTCAAAGGGTCCTGCCCGTTAACCCAGAATCCTAAAATTTGGCATGAAGCAAGGTCTTATAGCACAGGTATAGGAATAAATCTGAAAACAGTAAATTTGTTCTTACGTCACAAAAAAAAAATTGCGATTCGGAAAAATCTTCGAAACTCCATTCGGGAATTGAATAATTTACATAGGTAAGTTTGTACGGAACCCTCAGTGCGCAAGTCCGACTCGCACTTGCCCCGCTTTTTTTAAATAGTATAGTAGTAGTTCGAGTATAATAATAAATATCAATGCATTAAAACCATCCTTACCTCTCAATCTAGAATACCCTGGCTCAATAATATCGAACGCCTTCATCAGATCCCTGCAGATCTCTATTTTCCTGTTCAGCTCAGCTTCCGGCATCTCATGGATCATGTAGTCGGCGACCTTGCCGTACAGCTGGCTCAGCGAGTGCTTGGCGGAGAGGCACAGGTAGTGGGTGTTGTAGATCACGTTGCGGTACTTGTGCAGGAAACCTTCGTAGCCTCGCACGTCGTTTGCGTCTATCTGCTCGAACTCATCTGTGAGTCTAGTCAAAGTTATTTTTGTGAGTTATGTGAAAAATTTCTTTTTTATACCACCTGCTCGATAATGGCCTTTTATATGTCGTATAACCATCACTTAAAGCAAGTCATTCCGTCTCTAGGGAGATAATGCAGTATGTACGTTTACTAGGGAATAGTGAGATTTGAATTTGGAACGTCAAAAACAATTATTTAAAATTAAAAAAAAACACATTAAGTGAATTAAAATGTACGTGCATCAAACTAGTTTATTCAAAAATCAAATTGGCTAATAACAAAAAAAAAGAAAGAATAAAATGTGGTTACTGACGAGTCTCTAAAATAAAGTAAAATAAAAGCGCGGGGGCGTGACAGAAAATTAAAACTATAGATCATAGAGAAGTATTTTTTTTTGTTTATATCTCAAAACATGTCGAGCGATAGTTAAGGTTAACTTGTAAATAATACTTATATTTCTCTAACTAGCTTTTGCCCGCCACTTCGTCCGCGTAGAATTCGAAAATGGTTTCATTAGGTTTTTTGAGGTCCGAAAATATAAAATATTATAGATGGTATAAAAAATAGAGTATCCAACACGGGAATAAAGCTGTCTTTGTCTTGGGTGGCTTGGATTCCTCACTTCACTCAGGCTTCTATATTAACTCCTTCGCAATGCTCGGGAGTTAATTATATAATTCCCTCACTAACGTTCGGGATTAAAACTTAGCAACCTTCGTTTCGTTCGGATTTCAACATGCCGCCCGCGACTAAAGACACTGCTTTATTCCCTGGTCACATAATCTACTATTATATTGCAGAGGTATTTTTACAGGGCTACTTTAAAAGATTGCCGATAATGATGAATAATTAAATAAATTATCACCAGTGAACTTCCTTGAGTAAGGTAGCGTGACGTTTGAATTATAAGAAATCTCTAATATGGAACAAGGCATGATCAGTGAAGCTACATAACATCTTATGCATGCCATCTTATGTCAATTTCGATTTGAATCTGCTTAACATGTCAAATATGAATTCAAAAAGATCGATCAGAATTTGGAGAGAAAGCACGTACGTGTTAATCTTAGGCAAAACATTTTTGAGAACATAAGAGAAGAATGAAACAAACAAATATTCACCTCACCTCTTCAGCAACAGTTGTACGGACGGCGCAGTCATCGCATAATCACACCCGCTACCGGTGCACTTCCACCCGGCGCCAGGGTCCAGTGGCGCGGTGGGCAGCACGGCGGAGCCGCAGCGCGGGCAGCGGAAGGCGCTGGCGAGGGTGCCGCGCTCCGTGGGGTCGCTGCAGCGAGAGCAGCAGCAGTCGAAGAATTTACTGTGCTTTATGTGCTCGCGGCGTTTTAGTGTACCCTGGAATTTGAAAAGGTGATCAAGGAAATAGTCACAAATAACTCAATATCAAATATATATTAAAAAATAAAATATAATAGTAGAGTATCCAACACGGGGATAAAGCTGTATTTGTCTTGGGCAGCTTGAATAACCTCACTTCCTCGCAGTGCTCGGGAGTTAATTTTATAAATCCTTCACAGCGTTCGGGATTAAAACTTACGTTTTGTTTGGAATTCAATATTCAACCCACCACTTTAAGACACTGCTTTATCCTCTAGTCTCATAATCTACTATTATTTATATGTATGTGTTTGGATCAGGAACAGGTAAACATCACTTATTGGAACATAAATCTGTTGTAGAACTGATACAATTGCGAAGGTTCTTACATCGACAGAAAGCTTCAGCATCGATGAGTGTCACAGGCTACTTATAAACCAAAAAAAAAACTTTCTATGGCATAAGCAAGCGTGAAGCTTTTATTTTTTATTACCTGAAGCGTGTATGCATAGCACAGTGATATCAGATCTCCAGCTTTGTGTGGCACTGAAGCTCTAATGGTTAATGGTCTGCCAGGAAGTCGTTCAGCATCCGTGTGTGTGGTGGTAGGAGTGCAGTCATGAGCGAGGAGGTACGCTCTGTCATACAGAGCGCGGGCGTTTGCACCACAGCCGCCCACTTCGAACGCGTTTACCTGGAATCAAAGCCAAATTCATTTTATGCTCTAGCTATGACTAAGGAGTTTGGTATTTTTTGGAGCTGACTAAACCGGACATCAACCAAATAATAATATAGTTAATGAAACAAAAATTAATCTATAAACAGAGAGATCAAATAACTAACGAATATTTTTTTCGTGTCGAGTCGAGAAATTTCGCCACACTTCAATGCTCTATTTAGAATTTCTTTGGAGCCCTAAAATCTACATCTGCCCAACTTAGGTAGGCTATTCAAAAATTATGCTCTGCTCACACATGTATTACAATTTTACAATATTTGTGAGTTTGAAAAGCAAAATTAAAATTTGGATTTACCTCCAAAATACCGCAGATAGTGTGAATCTCTTCATCCTCATACTTCAGCCCCCACTTCTTGATCCTCTGCACAACGTTCTTCTCATTGATGGGCCAGATGTCCCCCCTGGCGCGACGCAGTGCGTTGTGGGCCTCCATCGCTGATAAGGCAGCCCACTTCTCTGGGTCGGCTTTCTTTAGAAGTAGACACCTGGAATTTAAAAAGAACTTTCTAACTTATAGCTGTAACGATTTCGTGATGACGATTAAGATAAGAACTTACTTATTAGTATTTAATTAATATACTTCTAAAAGGCAAGTTGGCTGGTAGATTTTAGAGGTATGCGTAGCAGACAGGATCCTCCGACCAGACGGGTGTTGTTGTTTCTGGTCCACGGAACTATCCGATAGTTTATTTCGTACTGTTGCAAAAGTTCTAATTGCGGTGCAGTATTTTTTAGTTTATTTTATTCTAGTTTTGAGATCGTAACATAGATGTCGCTACAGGTTTGTATGAAAGTTGACGATCCAGTTAAATGTGATTGAAGAGACCTATGTCCAGAATAAAACTGCAATTCATTAGCAACCTTTTCAATGCAGCCATCCATACTAAAATTAAATGCGAAAGGAACCCTGTCGGTCCATCTGTTTGTTACCTCTTTATGTTTTAACGGATTTTAATAGAGCTTGGCACACGGCTACGCCATGTCCTGGTATAGGACGTAGTGTACATTCAGGGGATTTTAAACATTCCCTTGGGATAATTTTCAACACAAACGTCGTTGAAGCCGATGGCAGAAGGTGATATTATGATAAAAAGAAAGAAGGCTGCCAAAGATTATGTAGAATCGAGTGATATTTTTAAGACTAATTAAAAAACTTACCTCAAAGGCATCAGAGCTTGGTAAGAATCCTTCAGGTCCTCAAGTTTGGAATAGTCTGGCGGTATTCCCTTCAAGGTCTCGCACTCGTACGTGGAGTGGCCGGTATACTTCCCAGACCCGAAACACGAGGTACTACACATTGGCCATTTGCACCCTGGGCATCTGCAAAGAAGGTACAGCATTATAAGATAGCCGATTTAGTGTAGTGTAGTTTGTGTTTTATTGTTGTTTTTGACAAGTTTGGTAATCTACTAATATAATGGCGTCATTATGACTTTCCAATAATAAGCTCGATATTGTCATTCTATCACAACTCTATTACGAGACCATTGACCGATCAATGATCGATAATTATGAATTAGCAGATTACGAACTTTTAGCAAAATGACAATGGGTTCGTGTTGGAATGACGAATTTATAAAAATAGCAGACTTGGGCCCCTAGACATTCAACTAACTAGAAAATTTTTACACATTGAAGCTTATCATTTCGGAGAGACGCCTTTTTAGCCTACTTCGAAAAAAAAATCACAGCTAGACATCGTAAGTATCACGTAGCAACTTACTTGGCCAGGCTTGTTTCATCCAGTTCCCGATAGCAGCCCAGACAGATGAGGCCGCATCCAGTGCAGGGTCCAACAGCGATAGCTGGCTCTTCAATGATCACCTCACCAGGTCGAATATCGCGGTTTGCCACAATGTACCTGGAAACATTCTCACAAGTTTTAGAACAGCACAAATGGAGCCCGATACATTTTTGTAAAATGTGAATCCCACTTTATACAATAGCTCTTAACATTCATGGCTAAGTGCATTAACACGTTTAGTCCAGAAATCCGAATAGAGCATAAATAGAGATGGGCTACTCGCCAAATTGTCTACTAACACCATAATACATCCCTGAGCTCTAACAATTGCGCGGGAAAATGCTACCAACGTCATCGGAGATTTTCTGAAGTATTTTGGGGTAAGCGAAATAGATACGACCTTTAAAAAAAGCAAGGACAGTATATTTAATTCACTATTATTGACTGTGCTTCATTTACCTGCCCATAATATCCGATTCTCTGATCTCGTAGCAAACTTTCTTCTTCTCCACCGGAGGCTCCGGAGTCTGCTCTTCATCTTTACCATCATGAACGTCTTCTATGATGTTCTCTTTATTCTTCCCATCTCCTCTCCCTCGTTTCTTCTGCTGCAGAATACAAAACCGATTAAAATCACATTTCTAAAATTTATTCAGACTTACACACATAGCTTTCTAATAAATGAGTTCTTACGCAGATTATACATCGCAGCATCCGTCAGGTAAACAAACAACCTCAGAGACTGTGTTGACACAATTTTTTATGAACACAGACGTTCTGGTATCAACAGGAGATATACAGATGACGTTAGAGTTATGAATGAATGTGGCTGGAAGCTGGTAGGCGTTGTCTAGGTGTATTTTTGTTCACCACTTGACTGACTGTGCAAATGGCACGATATAAAAATCTGTTTCATAAGCATAACCCTGTCAATGATTTATACGACCGTGAAATTGAGGTTGGCGGCCGTTGGGCTGGTAACACGCAGGTTTGTTTATTTCGATCAAGTTCGAGCGTTTGCCGTTTCTGGTGAACTAATGATAAATACTTCAATGCCCCATTTGTAAATAACGTTATTGATTAAAACTAATGCTCACACATCTTTACTGTTCGCAAAGCGTGGCTAGTTCGTGAAATAAGGAAAATCGCCGCTAGATCGATACTAAACATAGGTTGGACGCAAAACAATAATGTCACTATGTGCATATTATAAAAGAAAGTCTCCTCGCCGAGTCTGTCTGTATGCGTTAAACTCAAATACTTCCGAAACGATTTTCATAGTTTTCATCAATAGAGGGAGTGATTTATGAGAAAGGTTTGACTGTATAATTCACTGAAGTTGCAATAACGATGACAGGTGAAGACTTTATTTATTAAGTGCTTCTACAGCCTACGCTGCAAAAAAAGCCCAAGACACTCAAAAATATTATATAGTTCTAAAAAAGACCGTGGTAGCATACGTAAATCTTATAAGAATGACTCACAATTGGTAACCATTTTTATGATTTCAAAATTTGTTTATAAAACTACTTTATTTGCGAAGGTTATTACACCGACATAGTATTAATCCCTATCTAAATAAATATGTTAATCATCTCAATGTTTTATTTAGATAGACATTAGAGGGTTTCCATTTAATCTGATGATTGTCTTAGGAGATCCTACAAAATTAAAACAAATGCAAAAAGCCTGGCAGTATGACACACGCTTCAAATCCCTTGTATGCTGTAATATGGAAATATTGTAACAATAATATTTTGTAAAAGAGTAACCATGGAGTTTCTTGCCGGTTCTTCTCTATAGGAAAGGACCAATTTGGAACCGTGCACTAGCTTCTTACGTTTTATAAGTGCCTATGTAGGCATATGTGAAATAAGAAAAAATTGACTTTGACTTTGACTTTGACTTGCCCCTAGGAGAGCTAAGCAGAGAAGAATTTCAGGATTCAGTTGTTGTGGGTTTGTAATTGTTGTCGTGTTACGAGTATAAAATGTTAAAAATGTGGTATTGATATAGTTGCTAAAGTTACTGAATTAATAAGCACGCTGACATGGTTAGATAAAATTGGATTACGAAATTAAAGAACGTTTGTCTATCATCAATGTCATTAACATCATCATAATCAAAATAGGGCTAACCTTATTTATAATAGACGCCTAACTATTATGTCAGTATTATTTCATTCAACAGTTGTAATAAAATGAATCTGTTATTGTACTAACGCAAACATAAATATAATCTTAATGGTAGTTCAGATGGGGCAAAAATTAGAAAAATGGCCGCTGTTTATTTGAATCTACTGTAGAATTTTTAATAAATTATTCTTGCGTAACCTGAAGAATTTAGGAAAACTAAAATTAAAGCTATATATTTGAGTATTATGAACGTATTCCTAGCACTGTTCACAAGAGTATGGCATCATACAAGTACTTACAATGCCAACGCTCCTCGAACCCCTTCCACAAGTCCACTATTACATGATACACAAATAGTTGCAGTATATATGCTACTTGTAATACCAGAGATTTATCAAAGTACGCAGTATACTGGTGCCTTGACATTGACTTTATAATATAATCATGTACATGAAGAAATAGAATATTTTTCAAATATTTTACTTTTGAAGTACTTTGAGATTAGAGAAATTTAATTTTATTGTGAGATTTCAACCTTAATTTCTACTTAGGATATATATTGATATCGAACCTTATTAGAAAGAAGATCGTAACCGACAATTTTCGCTTTTTGCAGCAACGGGTATTTTCTTGCCTAATTTAAAAGTATTTATATGTTATGTTATGTTTTTTTTTTTTAGTTTTTATTAGTAATATCGTTTGAAAGCTGAGTTTTTAAAAAAATAATACACACTAGTGCTTACTGCGATCCCACTTGATGGTAAGCTGTGATGTAATTGTTGATGGTCAGGCGCACTAGTTTATTAAAAGCCTATTCACTCTACCCTTGAAGACACCTAAATTATAATCGGACGGGAAAACCGCAGCAGGAAAATTGTTTCAGTCCTTCGATGTACGCGGTCGTTTATACCGCTTACAGGAAAGGCCAAACGCTTAGTCCGGAGCCTAGAGGTTTCAACAAACAGACTTGTTTATGAATAACAAGAAAGCTTTTAGTAATTAGTTTTCCATTCATCACATAGATCAGTATCATCAGTAGTATAGATCAGTAGATCTGTTAGAATAGACACATATTGATTTATTATCATAAATATTTTTTTAATTAGGAAAGAAAAACCCCCTGTATGCAAAAGTTACGTACTGTCGCTTACAATGTTTTTCCTGAAAATACTCGAGCTCTGCTTGTTTATTTTAATTTAATTCAGTATCTACTTTATCTATTCTAATTCTAGTGTATTTTTTTATGTATTAAGAATAATATTTATGCAATAAAAATAAAAACAAGTGAAACAAACACTAATAGATTTAGACGCAAATTAAAATTATATTATTTAGAAATGTTTTAAGTACATTTAAGTATGTCTAGAGACTCACCGACCACACAGTCAAACCATTGCAACGGTTTTGTGGGGCTTATCTTATAAATTACTTACCTTTTGGAATAAAGACAAATAAATAAATAAAGAATAAAATCTAACTAGGTGCTAACTTATACGAGTACAATATCTGAAAGAATGTAATCTTCTTACACAGACTTTGTTTAGCTTAAAAGGAAGCTCCAATCACTAGTCATGAAAAAATAAATACGTCAGTAAACAGAACTATTACTATTATAATAATATGTATAATACAAACTCTATTAGGGACAGCAATTGTCGTTTCAAAATATGATGGATTTACCTCGTGACATATTGGTAGCTCTGAACTGCTTTTTTAATGGTTTTCACTCCGTAAAAAGTAATATGATAGAATGTCACTTTATACCGAGGGAAAAACGTCGGTAAAATAAATCTAAGAACCAAATAGATCAAATCAAATCAAATAAGTTTATTTGTGCACAGAGGTACAATTTAAATGCTACAAAAAAATATAAGTGTCTCTGTGTTCAGCCACAGTAAGTGGCATACAAATATTTAGTAAATTAAAAGTTTGTTTAATATTACAGCTTCATCATCATCATCATCATCATCATTTCAGCCGATAGACGTCCACTGCTGGACATAGGCCTCCCCCAAATGTCGCCACAAAGAACGGTCCTGTGCGTCTTGCATCCATCGGATTCCCGCAACCTTCACCAGGTCATCGGTCCACCTTGTACGCGGCCTTCCAACACCGCGTTTTCCGGTACGCGTTAGCCACTCCAGAACCTTTCGCCCCCAACGGCCGTATGTTCTGCGAGCAATGTGCCCTGCCCATTGCCACTTAAGTTTGGCGATTCTTCGTGCTATGTCGGCAACCTTGGTTACAGCTTACTGAAATAATATTGGTTCGGTACACACCATAGAGGTAGTATTACATGTAGGTACACACATTACTCTTCACTTCTCGCAAGATAAACATGACAAATACTATTGCTATATCAAAACCAAAATAATAAATATCGTCACAGTCCAGCAGCGACTGTCAAACCGCTAACATCCATTACCCACCGGAAACATTCTTCACGAGATAATAGAAAACGTCTTCAAAACTGTGAAGGAAGATTGTAATTATGGCGTAAAATATGATCGTAATATACGTGTTCTACGAGATATAAGCTGGCTAGATAGAGTTATGATTACTGCTACTACGTTATTTAGAGTTTCGTTATGCATAAATTCCCTTTCGCCTATTAATAAAATAAACTGATTCGAATGATCTCGAAAATTGGATGTAGCAGAATACTATTGTTATACATGGCGCGACTGCCTCTTGGATCTCCACAACCCGGTAAGACGTGAAGATATCCGCAGGAGAACCAAAGTCGCCAACATAGCAATAGGGCAGCGGTACCGTTCGGAAAGCTAAGTAGTATTTTCTCGTTCGTCATATCACAGTGTTTCAAGACGAAAGTCTTAAAGCTTTATGACCAGTGCGTATTGCGTATGGATGACATAATGGCTCTGCAACGTGGTCGCTCACAGTGGGCCTCATCAGAAGGCTTAACGGCAAAGGAAAAGGCTATGCTGCGTGATCGAATCAAAAATGAAGTTATCTGCCAAAGTCACCGACATAGCCTAAAGAATCGCCAAACTTGTGGCAATGGGCAGGGTACATTGCTCGTAGCACAGATGGTCGATGGGTCGAAAGGTTCTGGAGTGGTGACCGCATACTGGAAGACGCAGCGTTGGAAGACCTCGTGTCGCGGGAATGCGATGACTGCGAATCGCACAGAACCGTTCGCTGTGTCGACCCTTGGGGGAGGTTTATGTCCAGCTGTGGACGTTTTTCTTCTGGAATGACGATGAACGATGATGATGACTTATAGTAGCTCGGTAACACAATACCTACTCTTGGAAAACTTGGTAGGTATCAAGTTTTCTAGCTTTTGACTATCCCAAACGATTCAAGATCTATGAATGACAACCAAGACCATCAGCTTGCCGCGCTTTTCGAGGCAATGAGGAGTCTCAGAAGGTATGTTAAGATAGTCACCCATCCACAACCCGACCTCAGCCAGAGTTGCTTGGGTAGAGACCCCGGGCTGCTGTTATCATTCTAGCCACGTTCCGTTCCGTTAAGATTCCGAAATATGTTGAAAAATCAAAGACCGAGTGCAATGCTCAATGACTAGGACTACCTTTCAAGCCTCTGGTACTACACCTACTCCTGTCATGGTTTAATTCTCTTTGGCTTGATACTTTACATAGCAACAAGGTAAGCATAAAAAAATCACAACCTTGGAAACCGGGACAATGAAAAAGTCCAAAAGATTCAAACTTACAAAGGATCCTTGTAACGGACAATTGCGATTGACAATGTTTACGTGAATGACGGTGAAAATTACAATCTACTGACAATTTTTATAACCGTTAAAAGTGCAACGATCAATTTTTGTACAATTAGCTTAAATCACATAAATATTGACCATCACAATTGACCGTTACAGACCGTGACAGGGGATTTAGAGGTAGATAAAACAAGTTTATAATTATGACATTGGTTCATTTGTCATTATTGATCTCCAGCGACTCTCGTCTTCTTTATTATATCTGTCTATGAGATAAATTTCCACAAAGCTCCTCTTCATTTTACATCCATGCCATCTTCACTAACGTTAATATTTCTCAATGGGATCTAATTCCGTCCTAGTGACAATGTATTAATGCTTAGTTTTATTTCCCAAAGAATTTATAAATCGCCGAGCAAACACAGAATATATATAACAATAAATATAATAAAGTGTGAAGAAATTATGAAAATTTTATGTGTTTTAAGATACATTTTACTACAGTGATAATTGAAATGGGAGCCATT
This sequence comes from Mythimna vitellina, assembly GCA_949316375.1. NCBI lineage: Eukaryota > Metazoa > Arthropoda > Insecta > Lepidoptera > Noctuidae > Mythimna > Mythimna vitellina. The sequence goes on along the minus strand of OX438699.1, from coordinate 1,408,238 downwards.
TCAAGGATTATATATTTTGTGTTCTGGTATATTCCTATATCGTCACTCGTCGTATGATTTTATATGTTCTGGAATGTGTTTAGAACTAGATATGTATCTGATGCACTGCTTCGAAACACATATTTTGAGTTCACTAAGATAGAAAACATTTCAACAATTTTGATATATATATTAAAATCTTTCATTGGCAGAGGTTAGTATTTTCATAGTAATTTGCTAATAAATGATAGTTGTCAACTAAGATTGCTAAAGAGATTAAAAAATATGAGAAACACGGAGTAGCTCATAAATCAAGTCATGTGTGAAATATGTTATGGTTTGGAGAAACAACAATTTCATTTCAACATTTTCTTCGCTGGCTTAGGGCTAAGTGGAAACTACTGTCTCCATATCATGTATATTTTTCCCGCTACATGGGTTTACTCTTAAACCATACAATGTAATGCTAGTCTATTACTTAGATAATATGAATATTGTGTGGTGCTGTTCAGCCGTCTTCAAACTGCCAAGGAAACTACGGAACATAGACGTGACACACTGTCGAAGACTCAAGCATAAAATATGATAGTGTTTGTATATATCGCCTTGTTCGAAGATAGACTTGTGTTGAAGATAATACGAGTATTTGGCTACGGCTGTCATTATTTTACACACTTTTTAATCTGTGCATTAAGTACATCTTTGTACCACTCTCTTTCTCTCTCTCTCTCTTTGCCTTAACTTAGATTAGCCTTATTTTGTACAATAAATAACTTTTCTGGCTATGGAGCGCCAAATTGATAGGTACAGAAGTCAATCATACATGAATATGTACTTCACTTTTCATACTTACGCTCGGCAATCACGCCACAGAATAAGAAATAGTAGGTACATCGCGCTAGGGTCAGCTGTCCGAGTGCGACCGGGCGCGGTTATAAATGCCTACCTAATCTGAATTGTAAAAATATTACATGGCCACAAAATCATCTTCTCTTTCTCGGCGCGGAGCCTGTTCTGTGTTACGTTAAAATAAACCATCAAAATACAAACAAATATCTACTTACCTCTCTGAAACAACTGGTAGCCTAAAAAACGTCAATTCGCTGTTTAATGTTGAATTTAAATAACCGTCCACTGACTTCTGTACCTATATATCTTGTGTCTGGAGTGAGAAGAACCATGAGACTTTTATTGACTAAAACCCACCCATGTTCCTTTTGACCCTAGAGGGCCCTGTCAATTCTGCTGATAGACCATTAAGGAACACACGTGCCATCGATTTGGATGCGGTGGCCGGGAACCGCTTTGCGACCTCCGACGCACAACGCGTTTGCTGCGGCGGCTGAGCCGTAAAGTTTGCCTCTCCCTCACGCTATCTGCCAACTCTTTCACTCGCCTACTGCTTCGTAGAAGGAGGTGACTGTTTCCTATGTCACTCCGTACCATAGTCTGGACCAGGATGAGATGCGAAAGGTCACTACCGCCGATCGCCTCCACAAGGACACGGCGATGCTCTACCCGAGCAGAGCTGATCTCCACTGTGTCCTAATGTCGATTCGCGGGGTTACGGGCGTTTCTTCCCGCCAAATCTGAAACAGGAACCTTCCGAAACAACCATGTCCGGTGAGGACTTGCGTCAGGTTGAAAGTGAAGATGCCGTAGCGCCTCTGCAAGCATTCTTGAAAGAGGAGACTTATCGCCGCTATTGTGTCATGCCCAGCGCTGGTCAACAGTGGTCTATGAGATCTCGCCGGAGTTCTGTGCGTCGTGGCCTATTTGCTTTTACCTATCATTATTTCATGAATCGGGGTCGGCAGTCCTCGTCGTTCTTCGCCAAACATGTCACTACTGTACACATAAAGTTGAAATAAAAATATTAAAACATTAAATGCGAACTTTTATTTGCTATTTACTCTTGGCAGAAGTTAACCCGTTTAGAAATAACTGAGCCTGGTCCACTATTGTTCCCGGCGAACGTTGGATACATTTCAAATCGTAACTACCTCGTATTTTATAGTAGATAGTAATACAAGACAGAACCACAGACATAGTTGTCTGTGGTTCTGTCTACCATAACCTTAATACGTTTTTCAGCAAGAGGCGAGTAACATTATGCCTAGATTTTTCTTATAAGAAAACCTCTTACTGTCTTAATTTGCAAAAGACGTTCATATCATTTCTTTGTCGGTTGTGCATGGTTAAAATTACCTTTCGGTTTCGACCCCTTCGTTTGAAAATTCGGGTTTATCTCCTTACGTAAATAACTCATGAAAGCCGGATTAAAAACAGGATTGCAGTAAACAAAGTTTTTCCTCAATTCTTGAAGAGTATAAAAGCTTTACTAGCACCATGAAAACCCAAACAGTATTTTACGAGGGCGTCAAATCCAAACGTTGACAAAACGTGAAACAAAACTCCGATAATGCCGTGCCAAAAAACGCCAAATATAATTTTAATTGGCAAACGATGGCGTCCTGCCAGCGACACAATAATTCTCATTACTACTCGTGTATATTGTGAGTTTGTGAGCATTCTTTTATCATTTTCCACGGTTGGCTTAGCACCGAAGAAAATAAACATTAGCTAAATAAACGAAAACATTTTGTTATTTCTCGTGTGGTGGAAAACGTGACTCTCTAACAATCACGTTTCGTTAAAATAAATAGATTATTTTTTTTCAAAAGTTTAATTACAATGTTGCCCCTCGCTGAGAATTACTCCTGTATCGTAGGTTTTTTGTTTTTTTCTTTGAGAAAATCATCTTATAACATCCCCCGCTCTTGGGCGGAGTGGGAGATAGTGTCAGACTTTTACTGACTAAAAACCCACTCCTGTTCCTTCGTTGCCTTTCGTACCGGAGCCGAGTCTTCCTTTCAGAATCAGACCCTTGGCCCCAGTAGGCCCTGTATCGTAGGTGCGTTCATAAATATGTAAACACAAGACTCCAAGACCCGAATCAACTAGATACCTATAGGACACTAATATTTGTATGAACAAATATTGGTTCCGTGCGGGAAACGAACCCGCGACACGCCATACAGCAGCCAATTGCTAACTACTGCACCAACAGTACATTATAGAACTTAAATACCTACTCTAGTCCTCAATCTCTAGTCTTTATCCCAATTATTTCGAGGTCCGCGCAACATCTCATGGAACAGAAATGACTCCCTTCCCGTAAACTTGTATAATGGATAAATCATCCAATGACTTCTCCTGCTCTAGGGCAGAGCGAGAGAGCGTGTCAGACTTTTACTAACAAAAACCCTCTCCTATGTTCCTTCTTTGCCTTGCGTTTCAGGTACCGGGTTTTCCTTTCAGAAACGGACCCATGGCCCCAGTAAGCTTCGACCCTGCTGGACCCCAGGTTTTGCTGATATCTCCTTGAGGCGCGCGTGGAACATTAGACGCTGTCGTCGACGACTCTAGCTCGCTCCGGACGTCCGACGAAATCTAAGACCATTTCTCTGCCATTTCGTAGGTAGACATATTTAACCAGCTTGTCCTACTTACCTAAATACATTTATCACATCATAAACTCGAAATCAATCTAATTGAGGCTTGATTTAAGATTTCTTTCTAGAGATAGAAAGTGATCGCGAAGTTCATCTTTCCGTACGTCATTCGACAACTAAAAGAATTGATTCAAAAGGTCCATTCCATGTGAGCGCAAACTAATAGATATATTGTGGAAAACTTACATACATTATTATGTACAACAGTGTCAGTACAGCTTTTGGATTTTATTTTTTTGTGTTTGGGAAATCATCTAATGACTTCTCGCGCTCTAGGGAGGAGCGGATAGTAATGCTAGCGAAGAAGGAGGCCGCACGCGTGAGGGAACGAATGTCCTCACGCCCCAGTCATCGAGATTCTGACCCCGACTACCAGCCACGTTAGATGCGCGCGTGCGGACGTCGAGCAATGGGTAGCTCGCTGTCCGGCCGTCCGGTAGTTGACCGAACCGAGCCCAGTCGTCAACAGCGCGTAATGATCCATGCGCTCCTCAAAGATATGTCAGTGAATCGTAGGGGCCCTCTGAAAAGGAAATCCGTAGTCCTAGAAGGCAAAGGGTAACTGAAGGACACAGGTGTAATTTTAGTCAGTAAAAGTCTGACACACACTTTTACTGACTAAAACCACACCTATGCTCGTTCAGTTATCCTTTGCGTTCTAGGACTAGGGGTAACCTTTTCCGAAGTCAACCCATTGCCATAGTAAGCATCGGCCCGTCTGGATTTTGCTGCCAATTCTTTGAGGCGTGCGTGGAACACTACGCTTCGTCGACGACTCGAGCTCGGGCCGGATGACAAGTTACTCATTGCTCGTCGTCCGCAAGCCCGCCCCTACGGTGGCTGTTAGTCGGAGTCGGGGTCTCGGCAGCTGGGGTGTGAGGATGTTCGTTCCCTCATAATACTTATAAACAGCTTTATAATGTTGTCGCTGCTGCGATTCAGGCCTCCTCTAAAGTAATCCACACGCGGGTCCATTGCAGGTTGATAAACTACTTAATTTATTTATTTATTACTTGCTTGCTTGCTTCGGCAGCGTCGACGCCGCTTGTTGATGTTACAACGGGAAGGTGAACGTTCCCGTTTTCCCGGCGGAGAGGAGACTATATATGCTCCTGAAGAAACAGTACCTACTACCGCATAATGCAGAAAAGTTAAATACCGATACCTACTAACGCAAGCAAACGAAGAATGGATCTTCTCAACATTTTCATAGGTGGTGAAAAAACTGAAGATCTTATAATTATGATTTATACGCACATAACTGTATTCGGGTTTTTATGAAGTTCTATTATATTACTAGATCGAGTGAAGTGGTTCGTTGTTTATCATAAAACTAATAAAGATGAAATCAAGTTCAGATTATGGGTGAACCTCACACGATCGCACCATCATATAATCATTTGATAGATCGATAATGTGAAAGAAGCTTATTTTTGTGTGGGATGAGTTTTAAACTTCTACATTCCTCTTTTATTCAGACAGCTTTACGTCCCTCTTAGATCCGGTATCCATAAATACGTTATATCATAATTTATTTATTTAATACTTTATGCACAAACGTACAGCGGCGGACTTAATGCCTTAGGAAATTTTTACCAGTCAACCTTAGGGTGATGCAGAGATAAATAGTGGTAGGTGCAATAAAAGAGAGAGAAAAGGCGAATAGGTACAAGAATAGATAAAGAAACCATAAATATCATACAATTATACAATACATACACAAATTAATAAACTATCTACATATATATCTACACCAATAAAGTCAAACAATTGGTTCAAATCGACAATTTGAAAACATTAACGCTGTGATGACACTTCTGCCAACTTCTTACGAATTAGCTCGCGAACTTTGGTTTTGAATGTTAATCGGTTTTTTAATTTATGTGTAACTATATAGCAAATAAAAATAGATGATCCTGATGATATACACTACGATTGCTATAGTGTGGTGCGGATGACAGCTGTCGAATTCATACAATGTCTGCAAGAAATTCCTTGATTGATTTTACAATATTTCCACTGAACCATTATGGGTAGATTATTTTCCAATGCTTCTGATATATTTTCGAGTGTAGTATAAACTTTGTATTTATTTCTCTTTTATACAAAAGACAACGAACTCTTAAAAAATAATGTTTAGTTTGTCGTGTACGTGCCATTTCCCGCTCAGCTGATGGGCTGTCATCGGCGGCCGGCGCCTATTGACAGACGCGTCTCGAACAGACGGCTGCGCTAATTATGCCAGTCATACGGTATTGATACTAACTACCCTCGCTTATAAATACATTAGTCAACCATCTTCTTTCTAGAAGTCGTAGAATGTTTAAGAAGAAAAAGTGTCTTTGATATTTCTGCCAATTTGAAAGTTGATCTACTGAGTTTTTAGGGTTCTGTATCCAGTGCCAACGAGACCCGCTATTACTAAGCCTCCGCTATCCGTCCGTCCGTCTGTCAGCAGGCTATATCTTATAACCCGAAAGAGGTAGAGCTGAATTTTTTTGAAAAGGTAATATCTACTTATTAAATTAAAACAAAAAACAACGGGGGTTCCCATACAAGAAACGTTTTGTCGGGTTTTTTTTTGTTTTTGCGTGATTTTAATATTGCAATACGGAACCGTTTGTGTGCGAGTCCGATTCACACTTGGCCAGTTTTTGTTGTTTACTGGTAATCAATGGAAAATTTTTGGATGTAAGCCCTACGCTTACTCAGAAAGAGCAGTGTTCTTCCATTCTTTAAAATTCTCAGTCATTTCTTAACACAACCAAGTCTAATCAGTATCTGGTTTGATGTCTCAGTGCCAAATTTCTTTAGCAATCGTTCTGGCACGACTTTTTTTACTTGTTTTTTTTTTAATGTTATAAACTAATGCTTGACTGCAATCCCACCTGTTGGTAAGCAGTGATGCAATTGTTGATGGTGATGCGCACTAGTTTATTAAGAGCCTATTCACTCTGGCCTTGAAGACACTTAAATTATAATCGGACAGGAAGATCGCAGCAGGCAAGTTGTTTCAGTGCCTCGATGTTCGCGGTATAAACGACGAGGCGAAACGCTTAGTCCGGACCGTAGAGATTTCAACAACGTAAGGGTGGATACTTGCCTTTCGCTAGGTTATCCGATAGTAGAAATGAGATGGTGGCATCAAGATGCAATTCCCGCGCACACGCTCCAAAATGCATCCTGTAAAACACCGAATACGCTTGTGCTCAAGGCTTAGATTGGCCTTAACTAGATCTGGATCACCAATTAGCCTCTTCGCACGCCTTTCCACCGAGTCCAAAGCTGCCAAGTAGCATTTTGTAGCACCAGCCCATATGTGGCTGTAGTACTCCGTACACGAACGGACCTGTGCTTTGTATAACATTAAAAGCTGTCCGGGTGTGAAGTACCGCCGGACCTTTGCAAGAACGCCGAGTTTTCTAGCAGCTACTTTGGCTTTGGATTCAATGAACCGCCCAAAGTTAAGGTCTGAGGAAATTTCAACTCCCAAAAGCTGAAGGCGGTCGATGTACTCCAGGGATATATTCTGAAAAGCTGGAGCCAAGGTGATCTCAAGCCAGGTATCCAGAACGAAATCTTGTGCTGAGGAAAGTTTATTAATACGAGCCTTAATATTTTTAGTCAAGCACCCCACAGCAACCGGAACTAACAGCAAATTGAACGTCAATCATAAAGATGGATGTTTGACATTCGATCAATTAACGGTACAGTTGTAAATCAGGTCTATATAGATGACGTCACGATTTTCAATATTTGGACTTCAATCATTATTGACCGAATTTTATCATCGTTGCACTGTTTGAAAATGAAAATTAATGGAATCCAGATTGATTTTTGTAGATAGTTCAAAGATTTCTGAAATCAAGATAATGGTTGCCTACTTAATCGTTTCTCTTCATCGTTTCGTTTGCACAACATGGCCGTGGCCCAATTAGTTACGTCTCAAAACTATTTCTGATACATAACGTGTCAAATTCTTAACAGACAAGACAAACAACTCTGGAAATTTTCCTTTCACAAACAGTTATTTGACACTTTTTTATTTCTACTTATGTTCTTTACGTTTTGTTTGTTTTGCTACTTCCCTTTTTTGGAAAATCTTTTCCTTCATTATCAACCTCATCTATCAGGGGCGCCGGCTTTTAGGAAACCTCATGGGTGCTCCTTATGCTCATTTGATGACTCTAAAAAGTGGCGAAGTGTGAGAAGAAAAATGCACACTGATCGACCTACCAATTTATTATTAGTAATTAATTTATTTGTCAATTAATAACTAATAATAAATTGAGACAACATCACATACATTATCCTGGTCCCAAACTGAAGTATTCCCTTGGAACAACGAAATAACGAAGGTACCAAAAACACACAGACCCTACACAAATATCTGTTTCATCAACAAACATTTGTGTTGATGCGGGAATAGAACCCGCGACTCTTGCGTCTCAACCGGCTCCAACGAGTCATAGGTTAATGAAAAAACGCCCATCCCTAAAAGGCACCTACTGATCTGTTTCATGATGTCTATTCTCAGAAGTGCTCGGCAGCCATTGTTTATTTCTCATGGGTGCTCCAGCCCCCGAGTGGGTCCACGGAGTCGGCGCCCCTGTCATCTACATTTCGACTTCACCTATTGCTGGGCAAAGGCCTATCTTTTTGTGGCGTTCAGGTTACTCAATACTTTATTGCATTCCATAGTACATATAGGTGGTATAAACATTGTCAAGAACCCCTGTCCCCTGTGTGTGTGTGTGTGTGTGTTGTCTTGTTTAACCCGCTACGGCAACAAGCCGGTTGCCTATCTCGTGCCTCTGGAATATTCCATACATCCAATGCTCGATTAATTGTGTTTTATCCCCATCTTTAACACTTATGGCCTCCCTATTCTCTGGGTGAAATGCTTTCAGTGTTTTTTATTTCCCGTCTGTCTAAAGCCACTTGCTTTCTACACCGTCAAGGCTATCATTTTATTCGAGTTCTATTTCCACTAGGGCGATATCGGCTATTGTTTCTGTACGACAGCGGACCAGCGCCCGTCATGTCGGACGCAGAGCCGGGCCGCGTGCCAACTGTCCCGACGTGAATTATGATAGTGTACACGATGCATTATGTTTTAATGGACTAGTAAATACTGTTTGTTTTTGTAAATGGATTATTATTACTGTCTTAGTCTGTCATAATTATTTGTTAGGTTTGCATCCGGTCGTCTCCAGTTATCTGAATTTGATATTCTGTCTATTTAGACTACGTCTCTCACATCATCTTTTACCATGGTAAGGTAATAAACAAATTACGAAATAATCTAGTTGACACATCTTTTGCCTTTTGTCTGATATCACAAAAGTCGGTCGAGGCGAACTTCTGTTGGCCCACATTGCCTCCGCTGGTTAAACCTGATGGAACATTGGCTCATTGCGAGACTTCAATGCCCGAGGTTAGCATAAGGAACAAAGAGGTTCTGAGAGCACTGTGTCGTCTAGACTTGAATAAAGCTAGTGGACCAGATGGTATACCAGCGATTATTCTCAAAGCTTGTGCGCCCGAATTGTCTCCTGTATTGACCCGCTTGTATCGCCACTCATTTAGGACTGGTATTCCAAGTCCTGGAAGATTGCCAACGTGCAACCTCTGCCCAAAAGGGGCAGTCGTGCCGATCCAGCTAACTATCGGCCGATTTCAATAACCGCCATAATCTGTAAGATTATGGAGCGTGTATTGGACTCGCGCCTCATAGTATACCTGGAAGGTAACGATCTCCTCAGTGACCGATAATACGGGTTTCACCGCAATCGGTCTACTGGGGACCTACTAGTTTATGCCACCCACTTGTGGAGCGAGGGTCTAGAGAAGAATGGGGAAGCGATTGCCGTTTCCTTAGACGTTTCAAAAGCCTTCGACAGGGTATGGCACGCTAGCCTTTTGAGCTAAGCCGAGGTCCGTACCCCACAGGGGGTGCCCTTAGCGTGTGGTCGCTTAGTTTTTAAGTTAGTTTAAGTAAGCCCTGGCTGGAGGCTTTGATTCTTTAATCGAGGCCGCCACAGGCAAGTCCGGTTAAGCAGCCTACAACCTCCTAGGTTGACCTGCGAGAGGACAAACACAAAAAAAAAAGAAAAAAGCAGCTAGCATTCTCTAAGATCTCTTTGTTAGCGTCGCAGAAATGGTTTGCTTGATTGCACTATACGTGTTGGTCCTTTAACAAACGTGTCTTCTCACAGACAGAATATCTGTGATCGAGCAGTGGGCATAATATATGCTGATTATTAAATACCTTCTCCATAATTAACTGTTTGAATGACGTGCATGGTGTCGAGTATTTATTCATCGCAGAAGCTACGAATAATTACATGTCACTGTTCCGAGACTTTTATGTGCAAAGGTAATAAATAATTCACTGAAATAAAATCAGTTACGTCTTTTTGCTATATGATGTCATGACATTAGGTGCCAAATAATGACATGACACTGTGTTACAGTAAACACACTAAACATAATAGTTAAACCACAGTACGCCTATAAAACGTCTAATTTAATCTCATGGAATTTTAATAGCTACTAGTTTATCATGTTGCTAAGAAAATTGGGTTTTTATTCAGTTTTGAAAGGTTAGACATCTGAAGACCCAATATTGACAGGGGCACTGGCTACTGAAGCGGTTAGGCGGACCATAGATATGCTATGGGCGGGACTGTACTCCGGGGCCCGGGGATGCCTATCCTACCTTCAAAATCTAAATAAAACAGGTTGCAACACTTGTTTTAGTCAGAGTGTGTTGTGTTGTTTAGTCTGACCTCCCGCTCCACCTAGAGCAAAATAATTTATTTGGTGATTTTCCACGTAAAAAAGGGGTCTTAGATTTTTTTGCCCCATGGCCGTTGATTATCTAGCTACGCCACTGGACAGGGGCCATATAGCACAAAATATTAGATACGTGGAAGGCGTGCTATGAAACCTCGACGACATATTTATTATCTACTGCTACTCAACCTCTATAAATATTTGTAAAGTAGTCCTATCGGAACTCTATGTCAAAGAATGTTAAGGGCCGCTTCGGCTAAATAGTGCTAAATGATAAATGATATTTATTTTGTAAGTAGGTTTAAAAAAACACTTTTACACGTTAATTTTTTTTTTGTCATTTTAAACTAGATGAGGCCGGTGTTTCCTAGCTGACTACCCTGAGAAGAAACACCGAAACAAACTCAGGGGTCAAAGTCTCTTTTAAAGTCCATACAGTTAATATGTAATGGTCAAATCACATGAGAACAGTGCAGATTTGTCTGAGATGGTCTTTTGAAGAAAGAACCATACAGATTTGAGTGGACCTGTCCAGTCAGTGCAAGCATTTGTCAGTATTCGCAAAGCTCAACCCAGGACTACGAAGGAGCTCAACGACTTGACGAACAATACCAAGGAAAGGACATTTGGGTAGGCCGCAGAATATACTCAAATTGCCAGACATACGTTAAAATTACTGAAAAGGTAAAAAAGAAAGGCAATCAACATTGTTCTCACGTTCACAATAAGAAAAGTAAATATATAATTTACAAAATGTAATTTACTTAATAAAGTAAATATTGATGTCAAAAATAAAAATAAATAAAGTCAAATTGCAAAATAAAAATAATCTCCAATACCAAATTGTAAAATAATAATAATAATAAAGAGCACAATTGAAAATAAAAACAAAAGAGAAAAATAAGACAACAGTTGTAGTGCGTACTGGAGCAGGTCAATCCCAAGTCTTTTCGTCCTCAACATAGTCCTTTATAGAGTAAAAAGCCTTTTGACAAAGTTTTCGCTTTACAAATGTTTTGAATTTATTAAGGCTTAGTTGTTGAATGTGACTAGGAAGTTTATTATAGAAGTGTATACATTAAATGCTATGAGGTTTCTACGCCAAAACTCAACTCCTGTATCTCTAAAATTTAAAAATACATCGTCAGCATACAACGCTGGTTATTTGGGTCTCTTAAACATCAGCAGCTGAACTCGATCACCACCGCCCGCCACTTTCAACCATATATAAGGTGTTAAAAATTAACTTTAAGAATTTCGAGGGGACATTGTACTCCTCCATAGTAAAAGTTGTTCATAATGTTCTCATTATGAACAACTTTTACTATAACATTACATGTAACATAACATGTAACATTGTACTTCTGTACAATGTACCCTAATTTTTAACACCTTATATAAGCTGTCTTGAATCTAGTAGAAATCATCGAACAGGGTGAAACTCAGTTTTTTATTCAACTTTTTACTCTACCGTGCTGGAGCAGCGATTGCCTTGGATTTATGGACAGATTTTCATATTTTCTGTCATAACAAACAACTAGGTCATAAACAATTACTTTTTATCGACAGTTTCTGAAATAACTACAATGGTAAACATTACATAAGTCGAATCAAAACATAAGTTTAAATCGCTCTAACATAGTTTTCAAACTTCCCAACCCCAGGTCAATATTCAAATATTTTTATTCCACATGGGCACTTATAAAACGACAGAAGCTAGTGCAAGGTACCAAATTTGTCGTTTCCTAGCGAGAAGAACCGGCAAAAAACTCCATGGTTACTCTTTTAAAAAAATTGTTATCTTACAATATTTCTACAGGTCAACAGGGACCGGAAGTCTAAAAGAAAACTTAATCTTGAAAACAACTTACCTATAACATAAATCTTGTAGCATAACGAGCATAGCATTAGAAACACAGCATTTGTGAATTAAATAAATTAAAATAGGTGTGCTCTTTACTGAACCGACTCACTGTTCCGAAACATTTTAGTGTTCCAAAAGATTGGAACAGAAGTAATGTTTTAAATACATAATTTGGAACAATTGGAACACTGAAACACTCTTTACTTTAAGTGACCTGAAGTCTTTTTAAAATTTAAATTAAAACGTAAATAGTGTACCTAAATATAATTAACGACTTGAACTAAAAACATTTCTTAATATTATTCTTAAATCAAAATTCAATTTAATAAAACTGTTACTGTATATGACCCGATATAACAGATCACGATTCATAACAGTCGCAGTGTCTATGTTTGTATCTTTTGAGCCGTTGTTCCAAATGATACATATCATCTAACATTTCTCTGACTCAGTCTGACTATGACGCGACGTAACATATCACGTTTCTTTAGGGCCGATATTCCAAATGTTGCAATTGTATCTTTTGAGCCGACGTTCCAAATGGCCCAAATTATACATATTACTGTTCCGGAAAATTTCAGTGATTCAGAAGCAAATGTTCCAATCGCAAAGATGATACACTTTGCCCACACCCAAATTAAAATTACTTTGCATTTATATTAAATCTGTTGCGAACAATTTGATATTGTAATCCTATCGCATATAAATGAAATTGTATCCTAATATTTTGGATCTTGTGGACCATCAGTGACCACAAGTTTCAAACCACTGCTCTAACCCCACAAAAACCTTACTGTTATATGAACATAGTAAATTCTAATAATAATTATCTAGGCCGGTATAAAAATGAATTACCAATTACGGTCATTACCGTAGAAAGTATATATTTGTGCATATAATTTCTATGTTAATGACCGAAACATAGTACTCATCTGCCTCCACGCGTTTTTGATGCAAACATTCATATCGCATTGCATCGCAGTGGCTGCGAACAGAAATAGCCCACCTTGTTATCTTAAAACCTCAAGGGCTAATTAAACTTATGATGCCAAAATGCAGTTATATTTAGATAATTCGACGTAGGTAATTACCGAGGTTACTGAGAGTTTGAAAGTGGTGATTCACCTGATCAAATCAAATCAATTCAAATCCTTTATTTGCATAGAAAGTAGGTATTGTACAATACAGATGTTATAAAAAATAGTGAGCAGGTACATTCTGCCTTAGTTTTGGCATGCGAAATTAAATTATCATAATTATTAATATTATGCAGAATTAAATAAAAAAAATCATAACAATGAGATAAAATAAAATAATAGAATTATGGGTCAAGGTAAAATACAAAATTAGATATTAAAGTAATAAAGTTAATAATATTATACTGTCAAATGTCAAACATAGGGTCATTCAAAAATTACTTAGCGAATAATAACATTTCTGTATCAAGAAAGCCGTAAGTCTGTCTTTTAATTGTTGAAGCGTGTCATTTTTTATGCTGTCTGTGTGTGTTTTTTGCTGCTGTCAGTCTGATAAAAATTAAACAATTGCCTTATGTAAGGGCTCCAGAAGATGTGTAATCAATGAGAGGATTTAAATACTTATTAGAATATGTATAATCATTGATTTTTACGATTACGATTCAAATTGTATTTTGACACTAATTTTAAATATTAATCTGAAAGATTAGTGCGTGCTGTGGTCTCCTGTAACTGAAGGAGCATACGCTAAAAGAACCTATTGTACAATTTGTTTTTTATGTTGTGTATCCTTTGTTGGAGATCCAAATAAATAAATTAGAGACAGCCTTTAATTACCAATATGCCAGCCGAATAAATATCGGTCGTATTTCACAATGATCCATTCAAATTTACTCTAACATTTAAATCGTTATTACCTACGATTTCTTTTTTTTGTGAGGTCATCAAATAACTCACCCTGGGAAGAGCAAAAGGGACTATCAGCCATATGCTGACTAACCCACACGTATTCTATTCTTAAGTTGCCTGTTGCATTCGAGTTCCAACAATCTCTATGATTAATTGATTTCAAATTAATGCCCGGCGGCGTTCCTGTGCTACTAACATTTGCTAATGCAGAGCCTAGCTAACTACCTAATCTTTTCATCACGAAGACTTAAACTATAATTATGTTTTTATCAATAAGTGGCCATTGCCATAATCATCATGGTTCACTTGGACATTGATGTGCAAAAGAATGCACGTCATTTGGCAGACAAATTGGTAACATAGGTTTGTTGCTCTCGGTAGACGGATTTTCTCGTTGGTTACATACTATAATTTTATATAGTTCTAGCCACCCGCCCCAGTTTTGCATGGGTGTTACAGTTCTTTGAAATTCTTGGCTTTCACTTATCTTATATGCACATATTATACATCTAAACTTTTCTCATGAATCACTCTGTCTATTGGTGAAAACTGCATGAAAATCCGTTTAGTAGTTTTGGAATTTATCGCGTTCATACAGATAGACGCGGTGGGCGATTTTGTTTTATAATAGGTAAGGATAATCAGCCTTCAACGTTCCCACTACTGGGACCCAGGCCTTGTCTCTGTTAGACGAACTGGGCTGTAACACAGCCTTGAGTCCAGTGTGGGTTGATGAATGTTAATTCTGTTTTTTTTTTGTTCTAGGACTTGCTGGTAATCTTAGGACGCGGCGATGTTTCTAAAATAATGCCTGTAAATGCCTGCCTATGACTACAATATTGTTCGAAAGAGTCACCGCGGCCCTGAAACGTAAACAGCAACTTATTAAAAAGCAACTAAGTAAAGAGCAACTAACTAAATAGCAAATATTTAAAGAGCAACTAACTAAACAGCAAATAACTAAAGAGCAAAAAGAGCAAATAACTAAAGAGTAACTAACTAAAGAGCAACTAACTACAGAGCAGCAAACTAAAGGGAGGCAAAGAACACGGGTGGGTTTTAATCAGCAAAAGTCTTGACACCTCCCACGCATAAGGTCCTAAGGCAAAAAGTTCATTTTTTCAGAAGTAATTGTTAATTACGTAAGTAATTTGTTAAAATTCTTTTCACCGATGCATTTACATTACGTTATCAATAATCAGTCTAAGATCACAATACCAGACGCTAGATGTAATAAGAAACAATATTATTTATTTTACATTTTTATAGTACAAGTGTATTCATAAAATATGTTACAACTTTATGCTCTCTCACTCCACCCACAGCTAGAGAAGTTATTTTAGGATTTCTTACCCTAAAAAGAAATGCCTACCTAGGTTCGAACTCACGAAGCGTAAGTCGGAGCTATGATTAGACGCAAGTGGGTAAAAAATTGTTATACCCACTTGCGTCGGTATAATTCATCATCCTGTACAAAAAGAAAATCAGAAAGTATAATGAAATCGAAAATGATTTGCATCTCGAATCTCGACACATCTCGATTAATTGACGGCTCGATTCCCAGCATTCTGGTCCAGATAGATGGACGTACGGCCGAGCTGAATGAAGGTGACAGCTGACAGATTACACTGAATAGATTGACGAACATTTAGTTTTATTATCGGTGCAGCTTGCCGAGTGTGATGCAATCAATTCGAACATGATTTAAACTGATGATTTGGAAGAACTAGATTTAAGACGTTACACTTTACTAAAATTTCTTGAAAACTAGAATAGAATTGGCTTCATACACCACCTGGGCAATATGCCCTTTTATAATAATGTCCTACACTACATTAGATCCCTCGGGACAGAATGAATCGCTTCTTTAGTTTGTTTCAGTAAATTCTCTTTAAATTATCTCACAAGTGTAAATAATAGAGTATCCAATACAGGGATTTTTTTAAGCTGGGAGATCATCTAATGACTCTTCACCAAAAAAAGGAAATTATTAGCACTACAACTGCCACATTTCTTTGGAACTACCTTAAGCCTATCAGCTTAAGTCAAGTACCTGGGCGTTTACCTGGACAAACAGCTAAATTGGGCAAAACACACCGAGTACATCACCAAAAAAAGCCAGTATATCTATGTGGCAATGTAAACGCATGTTAGGCCGCAACTGGGGCATAGCCCCAAAGATCACCCACAGCTATATACCACTGTTATCAGACCAATAATCACATATGGCTCTCTAGTTTGGTGATTCAGGTCTGAATTGAGCACAGCCCAAAAAGACCTTGAAAACTGCAACGACTCAACGACGAGCTACCCATTGCTCGCCGCCCGCAAACCCAATCCAAAACAGGGATATAGCTGGCTTTGTCATGGGCGGCTTGAATTCCTTACCTATAATACTAGCTGCTGCCAGTGGCTTCACCCGTGTGAAAATAGAAAATTCTCCCAACAGAAAAAAAATCATACTTCTGAGATAAAATGGAAATTTTATGTGCTATTGCAGATCATGGTCTACTAAATGGACATGATCAAATCGGTTCAGCCGTTCGAGAGTGAAGAATTAATAAACATACAAACAAACTTTAGCCTTCATAAAAATAATTTGATTCTGAAAAATAACTGATGATCTGAACAAGACCTGTTATCGAACCTCAGTACTTTTATAAATGGTTACTTGTGATCTAACACTTGACAAACACTTCTTCCAGTTGGTAGTGCGCTGGTTGTCGCGGTTGCGATTCCCGAACTGACGGATTTATATGGCCTGCAAGATAGTGGTTGTATATGTGAGGTACCATATTTGTGAATAGACCTACGATACAGGAATACTTAACAGTTGGTTAGGAATACGTTTTTGTTTTTATTTAAGGAAAAAAAAATCAAATTCCTAACAAACTGTGTTGGAAAACGTGACAGCATCGTCTCCCTTATCAACGATCCAGCAGCTGAAACAACTGCGACTCCCATAGTTCTCAAAAACTTTATTTTTGTTAGATTCTACTCAAACAAGACGCTAACACCCTAGTAGTTTAACCCAGGTTAAGACTAAGAAGCAATGACGGCCGGGCGTTTTGGTTCTATCTTTATGTAACCGTGCTAATTCTTAGTCAAATTACAGTAAATTAATGATTTTGATATTATCTAATACATCTTCTAAACATAAAACATAAAGAAAATTGAACTATCTGTTTGTAATATAAAAAAAAATACTAAATGCATATGAAAGTATATTCGATACCTATAACTAAAACGCAATTTTTAGGGTTCTGTACCTCAAAAGGAAAAAACGGAACCCTTATAGGATTACTTTTTTATCAGTCCGTCTAACTGTCTGTCTGTGTATTTCGACACTCTCAAGGTAATCAAAATTCATAGGGTACTTCCCGACCTAGAATCCTGAAATTTGGCATGAAGCAAAGTCTTATAGCACAAGTATAGAAAAAAATATGAAAACAGTAAATTCGTAGTTATGTCACAAAAATAGAATCTTTTTTTGCGATTCGGAAAAATCTTCGTAAATTAATTCGGGAATTGAACTAGAACTTACACTACATAACTTACATAGGTAAGTTACGGAACCCTCAGTGCGTGAGTCCGACTCGCACTTGCGCAGTTTTTTTTTTAATTTTCTGTCTGACCGTTTGTTCCGGCTAAGCGCTGAAATGGCTAGACCAATTATGACGAGACTTTCACCGCTGATATTATAAGCTACTTAGACTACTTAGAGTTGTTAGGCTACTTTTATTTCTGAAAAAGAATTAGGTTCCTGAGCAAAAAAAAAAGCTTCTTTTAATTGAGACAAAATGGCATTGTGCTGTTTTATGAGTCTGACATGAACAAAGTCGCGGGTATTAGTTAGTTTAAAAATAAAAGTCAGACATTAACCCTTTCAGAAATCCAAGTCTCAATATCAGCACGTTATCAATCAGTGGAGCTGGCTGCCAGCGCCGCCGTCCCTGCCAAGAGCCGGCGCGCCGACGGGCGCGAGCATGGCTGGCATGCCACCGCCGCGAGGGGCACATTGCTACCAGCTCGTGTGTGGTACGGCCTACGAGAAACTGATTTCAAATTGGAATTGAATTCGCGGCCGAAATTCCTTATAACTACAACCTGGGATCTTTAAGTCAAGAGTGAATAGGTTACTTTTAGGCAAGCGTGCTCTATCATCGCTTTCTATCAGATAAGATAGAGGACAGGCACTAGCACGTCATAAGTAAAAAAAAAAGTCAACGTCAAAATGTTAACGCAAATATTATTCGTAGTTTTGAACTTAGTTAATTTTAGGACATCTAAATGATAGGTGATTGTATACTGTCCATTGATTAGCACTCTATGAATATAACAATCTGGTTCCACACAAAGCCAGCATTGTACTCGTAACTCGATTTTTGAGGAACTTAGTCTGTTTGATCAACCCTAAACATAAATGGTAAATGATATTGTTTTATTTTGAAAAAAAATCTTTGTAATGTATTTTTTTCAATTTAAATAATGTATTTCCTAGCTAACTATACTGAGAAGAAACACGGTCAAAAATTATTTCTTCTTCTTCGTCAAACGATTTGCGCACGATAGAAGTTGAACTCAAAATGATATAGAATCTACGCCTGTAGATATTTCGGGAACACTCATTTTCAATCTGACCCAATTTAATTAGTTTAACATTTTTCTTTACAGCATTTTCCATCTCCATCATCGTGGCATTTTATAACAGAAAACAAAGAAAAACTAACCTTTTTCTTATGCGACTTCTTATTCATGCTGACCTTCCCGCTTCCTGCAACAGAACAGAAACATGAATGTTTAGATACACAAATCTCTCGTATTATAATGGGTCACAGCTGTTTCACTCAAGTCGGGAGCTACTCGGAAATATTCGGTGTCGCAAACTTTGACGATAATGTAACTCGGTTGGTGGAAATGAGTCACACATAAGGAAAAGATTCAGAATTCATCCAAAATCAAAGAGGTTTTCTTTTGGCCACATTGATTGAAAATTGGCTGTTAGGTTCAGAATCCAGAAGTCCTACCAGGAGCTCTTAACCTTCTTCCCTTTGACGACCTGAACTGAATAGTTAAAGAGATGGAGCTATTTAGGGTGTATAGCTCCATCCCTATTTCTCTCTTGCACAACTGACATTTAATACGTAAGGCCACAGGCCATAGTCCGCAGCGAGAGGGAATGAAAAGCAGACCACACCTACTGCGGAACAGTAATGCTAGTAAGGAGAGGGCCGCAATTGTGAGGGATTAGAAACCTGCACCGTAGGCGCGAGTTTGCGGACGACGAGCAATGGGCAGTTGACCGTCGGCCGTCCGGTAAGGACCGAGTCGTCGACGGTGTAGTGTTCCACGCGCGCCTCAAACAGATGTTAGCAAAATGGTTTTAGTCAGTTTCGTTCGTTGTCAGATGTCTGACCTGTCCTGTCAAATATCTCGCGCCACTGTTCAGACTCCAGTATTTTTCGGACAAATGATTTTTTCCCAATTTTTTTGACAGATAACTGTATAAATATGTGATTGTAATGATGATGATGTCATTGGATGAAAAAAAAAAGAAATAGTTGCCAAATATATGTGAGAATATTTTGACGCAAACTTATTATGTTTAGTGTAGTTTTATTAATTTTTTCGAGTGCCTACTTAAGTTGAAAAACGTCGTTTAATGCCTTTGAACTAAATGCAATTGCATACAAATTTTTATTCCTATAATTTACCATTCTATAAATTAATTTAAACTTATCCAACGCCTAAAAATAAATGTCTACCGCTGAGCCTTAGTCCTAATCCTCATAATGTTGTGACACTAGCGTCTATACATTGTCTAGGTCTAAACCTAGACACATCGCAATCACTGTACCTATGACTAGATATAATACTTGGCAGGCGGATTGACGATCGCTGTTAAATGATATCTATTAACATAGCGGACAGATGGATGCAGCTGCTCAACTGAATAATATAATTCCTTAATCACTCTCTAATACTTTGTGATCACAATAAAGTCGGTACGGGTTGACAGCAGATCATAATATAATATGTAAGTATAGCATAATCAGCCTTTTAATGTTCCCACTGCTGGGACTCAAGCCTCCGGCCTCAGGGTAAAGTGCGGATTGGTGGACGTCACAGTTATGACGCCGAATTTTTTTATTTTATAGGACATGCCAGTTGCCTTACGTACGATGTTTTCCTTCACCGTTTCGAGATCAGTGGTGATGAAATAATTTTCGCAATGTAATGCGCCTAGCTGGGTTTGAACTCGTGAGTCGGGGCCGTTACCACTGAACCACCACTGCTCCTCACCTGATGCGAGAGGTAAGTGATGATGTAGTTGACGATGGAGCACGCTTGCCTGGGAATAACCTATTCACTCTTGACTTAAATACCCCTAAGTTGTAGCTATCAGGAAACACAGACTCCGGCATGGAATTCCACTCCTTAGCTGTACACACAGTACATGTGTTCTCAAAACGCTTTATACGTATGGGTGGGATGTCTACCATGTACCGATGGCGCAACGCCGTACGTCTAATGGTCTGATGATGGAACGGAGGAATTAGATTGTGCAATTCCAGTGCATACTCCCCGAAATGTAAACGATAATAAACCGACCGGCTAGCAACTTGGCGCCGATGACCAAGGCTTTAGAGCTTCGACTCGACAAGTGCATAATTGCCGATGATCCTCTTGACTCGCCTCTCAATCGACTATTAAGCTGCTATTTGGCAGGCCCATCCCAAAGATGAGAGCAGTACTCCATACACGATCGAACTTGCGCTTGATAAAGGTTGAGCAGCTGTTCTGGCGTGAAGTACCGTCTAACCTTTGCTTAAGATCCCCAATTTTTTTGCAGCCAGTTGAGCCTTTTACTCGATGTAAGAACCGAAATTGAGAGTCTACAGGGCATTATCAAAAAGGAGTAAAAAACTTACAACACAAGAGTGAATCCGAAAAAGAATGATTCGTTATAATTTTTTTAACTGTCTTGTCGGATAGAAAACGTCAGCGTAAATAAAATATCTGCTTCAGCAACTTTCCTCGTAAAACAACATAACCAAGAGGATTCAATTTATAAAATGCCATCTTTTTTTAAGATCATAAAATAACTTCTCCCGATCTAAGTGGATCGAGAGGCAGTATCAGACTTTTACAGACTAATATCTAATAACCTGTGTTCCTTTAGTCACCCTTTCTGTTCCAGGGCCACAGTAACTCTTTTGAACAATGCCGCAGCCTTGGCAGACATCGGCCTTAACGGGCCCCGTCACTCGCTGAGCAAAACCTGTATTCCTTTAGTTGCCCTTTGCATTCCAGGAACGCATGCAGTCTCTTCTCTTTCGAACAAGCTAGGGCTTGAGTAAGCCCTGAAAAGCCAATAATGCCAGGGCATTACTGACATTACATCATTTTTAATGTAGACTTTTACTTCGTAACTTAATTGTAATTATAATGTTAACATCGCGATGCGTAATGTGTTTGCGTATATTTGTGATTAGGTATCATAATTTTAAGCACCTACTCCTACCTCCTATATATTTAATATATTGTTAGTAGATATATTGAACTGAATAAAATAAAATCATTAATTATTCAAATACCATCATCATCAGTATCATTTACTCCAGTAACAAAAACACACAAAAACACTTTCCACACGAAAATGCTAAAACTTCTAGTCAAACGCGACGTAATCAAACTCGCGCTACACATAAAATCGTTTTAAAATTAACTGCTTCAAGCTTTTGTTAAAAGGCACGCTTCTGAATTCCTCTAGTCTTAATTTAATTTAATGTGTCGTGCTTTTGACGCGGAGAAATCGGCCAGTTACGAAACGTTATATTTACCAACCGTTAATAATTAAATATGGGAACCCAGATTAGGAATGAAAAGGAAGGATAGAGTTGTTTGCTTTTCTTTTAGTATAAGAGCTTTCCGCTATTCTAATGAGTACTTTCTAGAAACGTCCCTACGCAGCTGAGAATCTAGGTTTTAATAATAAGCAACGAGCAAAACTTCAAACATTGTCATTGTTTAGATTTCTAGTAACATCTGCTATGTTTAGACACCACATTGAGCTCTTCAGATTGCTTCATAGCAGCGAAGAATCTCGTCAATTTTCTGATTGGATGGATGGCTATGTCAGTCTCTTTAAGCACCGACGTATGCCTGCAATTTGTTTGGTAACTTGTGTGAAGAACCTCTTCGATGTTGACCTTTCATCTTCTTCTTCTGGTTAGACCTTATTCCATTTATTCAGCTCTTTTTGTCTTAATTTTCCTTTGAGCACGATTTTGTGCCATGTCGGTGTCGAGATTTTTCGGAACGTCTTCGTCAGCCTAGAGGAGGGTGATCTTCCACGCGTGTGCTTTATCTTAGGCAGTTCAAGGATGTGTAATGTTGACCTTTCATCCCCCAAAACATTAAACTAAGAATGTAATGCAACAATTAATGAAGAAAAATATATTTCAGTCAAAACATAATGTCAAATACGATCATACTAAAATTAAAAGCTTCATAACTTTGTATTTAAACATGTCGGGGACATGTTTGTTCCTTATATTTCAAACAGTTGAACATCAATAGATTCTGTTTACGGCCGTAAAGTCAGCTACAAAGAGGCTGGATGATCGTGCATCATGGCTCTGTTTAAAATGTTGACTTTTGCAGCATTGTAAATAATACTATAGTGTGTTTTTCGGTTTAAAATGTTACGACTGTGTTAAATCATTGAGTGAAATGGCGAAGAGATTAAATTCTTAAGGAGTTTCTTATCTTTGATGCTCTAAATCTGATGTCTATCAGACATAGTTATGTCTAAGTGTGCTCAATCATCGACCACATCGTCGCTTTTCATCAAGTGAGATAATGGTCAAGCGCAAGCCTAACCACAGTAAAAAAAAAAACTTGATTAGAAATAGCAAGAGTAGCAATTCAAATTAAGAAAAAGATGAAGGCAGTTTTGAAATGGTATTTTTTGAATGCTTACATTTGAGGGTCAGCAGGCCACTCACACTCATATCTTTAAGATAATTAGAGGAATGATACACAATGCAGACATATTGTGAAGAGTGGAGCTAGTCGTGCCAGACGGGTATGTGGATCGTCGTTGGCAACCGCAGCTGCTGGTGGTGCCGCGCGTGCAGATTAACCTGCTGCGCTAGGCGCCGCTAACAAGGGCGCTCCGCACTCTCAATCGGCGATGAGGCCGATGTCGTCGACATATTCTCTTGTGCTTTGAGTACATATACTAGAATAGCAACATATAGAATTAGCTTCGGTATAAATAGTGCAATATTTGAAATAAGGAAACTACAATATCGCATTGGGTCTAGCCTATAAATATATTTGTAAATTTTTGAAATAAAAAAAACAATTCGGCTTAACTGCCCACCAATATTTGTATAGATTGTTTATATTCTTGCTCAAAACACACACATAACTTTCGACTTTTATTACAAACAGTTTTATCCAGCATTCATCACGATCTCAATACAGAAATTGAAACAACAATCAAATAAAAACAAATGTACCATTTTATGACCGTCCAACGTGCGTACATTGAAGAAATCCAATCCCTCATATTATCATAACCTTAGCGGTAATGTAAATCAAATTTTGGCGTTGAATGTTTGCCAATGCGTTTAAATAAACTGGCCATTGGGTATATTGTCCGGCCGGGGCCATTTGGCCGGCTTCACAACGCAAGCAAAGTTCCCATTTAATCGATGTTTCCCTTTCAAAAGTATAAACACAAATAGGTAGCGTTTTCGGGAACGTTTTGAAGTGTCAAACAAACAGGATTAATCACAGCATTAACGTACGGAGTGCAGTTACTGGGCTGTTGTGTGTTTCTAGCAGTGTGCTTTTAGAAGTTGCCACAAAACCATCACCTACTCGTCTTGTGCAAAATGGGTTACACTACATTAGCTCCAATTGATGAGATATTAAATAATACGGTTAAGAATCAAGCGGCTTTTTACGTGACGATGGGAAAAGACTAGATGGCTTGACTTTGATGCTGTAGAAGAGTGGTCCCCGGTGTGGAACGCAACCTATGTCCACACTCTTGCGCCATCTCTTGTTTAAGTACGGCATGCTGAGCCGGCGCTGCTGTTGTGACAGCTGAAACCTCCAAACGGCTCAAATACTATAATAACACTAAAACTTCGCGTGACCAGAGGTTTGCCCAGAGGTGAATTAGCCATGTAGCAAGAGTAGCAGATGCTACAGGCCCCGCGCATTTGGGGGCCCCGCACGTACGGTAATCTCCCACTTGAACAGAAAAAAAATTAGTCAAAGTAAGTATATACTTTGATTATTTTTTTTTCTTTCATGTGATGTGAGTATTCAAATCACATGAAATTCAAATACAGCTAATTACTTTGAATGTTGAAGTCAATTTACTTGACACTTTCCTCCAAGTAAAAGTCTACAGAATAGAATATCTCTTAGAATTCCTCCATTATCCTTTTCACGAAATCAACTTTAGAATCCACGGGGTTATTGATGTTCATTGTATTATTCACTTACGTACAAAATATGTAGTACTCAGAGAGACCCTATTAAGAATAAGCTAGATCGAAGCTTTACTAGTTTACTACATAAACTAGTTAAAGTTATCTAGCTTCAACCAATGGCTTCGTATGCCTAAAATTCGGAATTTCTTCCAGATTATGTACGACTCACGAGATCACGAATTTTACCTTTAAATCTTTATCGCACCGCGTATGCAAAAAACCATCATTATCTAGGTTTTTCAAATATATATGACCTAGTATCATCTAAAGAAAGTAATGCTGTTAATGTATTTAAAAACGACTTTGCTAAATCATTTTGTACAAAACATTTCACTATATAGGCACCTAAAAAAACATATAAATAAACTAACCACATAGTACCCTTGGTTGAATTTGCCACAAACCCCGCGCTGGCTTAATTTATTTATTTATTTAATACTTCATGCACATAAAGGTACAGAGGCGGACTTAATCTGTCTCTAGGATTAGCTCTTTCTTTGCCAAAGAATTAGTCTTACTATTCGAGGCCAGTAACAGCGACGCCCGAGTGTATTTCGTTTTTGTAAACTTTGCAGCTTTGTATTGCATGAAGTTTTGATAAATTAGGTTTTTTTTTTGTAAGTGGGAAAATGATCCAATGACATCCCCCGCTCTTAGGCGGAGCGCGTTGGCGTGTCAGACTTTTACTGACTAAAAACCCACTCCTGTTCCTTCGTTGCCTTTCGTACCAGGGCCGAGACTTCCTTTCAGAATCAGACCCTTGGCCCCAGTAGGCTTCGACCATGCTGGGTCCCTACGGTTTGCTGCCATAATCTCCTTGAGGCGAGCGTGGAACAGTACGTGCCGTCGACGACTTGGGCTTGGTCCGGACGGTTACCAGACTGTCGGACGGCGAGCTACCCAATGCACAAATAAATTAGGTTTAGTATTTAAATAATTTGTATTTAAGTTTCTTCTGTACTTCTATACTTTTCATAAAAAACAGTTAAGTTACCTTAAGTCTCATAAAAATTACAATGGCATTTACTTACACAAGAGGCATAAATATTTACAACAATTTGTGTATATATCCTAATTTGCCGAGCTAAGAAAGTGCTTCTTCTACTTTCGTCAAGAATTTGATCACAGATGAGGTCACAGTAGTAAACATGCCGTAGAAATTCTTTTATTTATTTTCTTTACGTTTATAATAATTTACGCTGATAGCTCTGTGTGAAGAGAAATGATTAATTTACGTCTTCCTCTGTCAAATTATGAGTAGAAATATTTTACGTTACAGCTGTTGTAAATATTCACAGCCAGAAACTGTCAAACAAAATCAACTTTCTTGGAAAAGTGGGATGAGTCTCGAGCCTTACACAATATGAGAGCTAGTTTTGATACCCACAGATTCGTGTTGATGAATTGAATCTATTGAACTCATCAACTCAAATCAATTTTAGTACTTATGTGTTACCATACAACAAAAAGTTCTTTTTCATCATCATCATTTCAGCCGAAAGACGTCCACTGCTGAACATAGGCCTCCCCCAAGTGTCGCCACAATGAACGGTCCTGTTCGTCTCGCATCCATCGTACTCCCGCAACCGTTACCAGGTCATCGGTCCACCTTGCAGGAGGCCTAAAACTTAATAAAAATAATTGTTATTTTGATCATCATCTTCCTGCCCTTGCTCCGTTTTATTTGGAGTCAGTGCAACACGTTTTTTCCTTCCATTCTGTCTCGTCACGATGTCACTAACTCCCTTTTCTTTTATATCACTCCTCACACAATCCATCCATCTATTCATTGCTCTCCCTTTTAATAAAGTAAATAACAGTTTATATGCATAAAAAACTTAAAAAAGAAATCCTAACAAAAAAACAATTTTGATTTCCTAAAAGACATCGTTAGGAAAGCTCTTGATTTTCCCATTATTTTATTGCTATTACATTAGTAGATATATTATATCTTTATTTCTGGTACCTAAATTCACCCAAATT
The DNA here is from genome assembly GCA_949316375.1 of Mythimna vitellina. Lineage (NCBI taxonomy): Eukaryota > Metazoa > Arthropoda > Insecta > Lepidoptera > Noctuidae > Mythimna > Mythimna vitellina. Next base: position 1,381,696 of record OX438699.1, on the reverse strand, counting down.
TACCTAGACACAGTAGACAGATACCTAATTCATCTCTTACTAATTTAGAACCCAAACATACTTATTTTGTTGTAAAAGATCAAATAAGATCATCTCCAAACCTAACTAATGTCAGTGTTCCTTCAGCCAGCGGCAAATTATGATGAAGAGCTATCTGTTGGTTCAAAGCCGGCGGCCAATCTGTCATCCGCGACCGCCGACGTCCCGAGGTGTGCCCGCGACGACGAGAGATGATAAAACGTGTACTGAGCTGTATTTATGACGTGGGCGCTTCTATCTTATGTCTAGGATCAAAGAGAGATTTTATCTGTTGTTTAGTGGACCAGAGTTTTAGGGAGAATGGTTTTGTAAGATTGGGTTGGATTTGGACCGGATGTTGCGGTGCAAATTAAGAGACGCGAGCTGCAATCAACTACCTATGTAGTCCATAGAGTTATCTGAAGAATGTAGTTTAAGAACTTTATATAGATAGGTTCATTAGGTACTGTACCTTGCGGGATTGTGTGAAAGAGTTACCGCGGCAATCTCTCTTTCTCCACCCAGAGCGTGAGGAGTTATTTGATGATTTATTTCTTTATATTATACACAATGTAAACACATTTACAAACAACGTACAATGTCATCATCTTGTAACTAAGAAATATCCACACTTATATTATAATTAATATTATGAAGAGGTAAAGTTAGTTTTTTGTTTGTAGGAGGTAATCTTTGACAGTACTGGTCCGATTGCAAAATTTTTTTCACCGATAGAAAGCTGCTTTATTCGTGAGTGATATAGATTATAATGTTATGTATGCTGGCAAAGCCGCGGGCAAAAGCTAGTAATATTATATTTTTTTTACTGTAACATTAATAATATCATAACATTGTAATTATGAGAACTTAACTGAATTTCCGACTTTAAAAAAAGGGTTACTGTACCTAAGTACAAGTTACTTTATTGAACCTCATTAAAAGCCTTTGATCTAGCTGCGGTATAAACCAAATACAGTGAATTGACGATAGTATTTATAAGCATAATCAGCCTTTTAATTTTAGGTTAGGTTTAAAGAAACTTTATGTACGGGACAACTTGAAATGATATAATAATGATAGTTGTATTAATGCCTTTATTAGTGAGTACACGCGGCGAAGCCCGAACGTGAACTGAAGTAAACTGCGCACGCGGTACAAAATGCTTATTAAGCTCAATATAACATATTCGAATTGTACGAGTGAACCGTACATGCTCCCAGGCACGAGAGACTAAGCTAAAGATTGAAATTAAAAAATATAAAAATCAAAATGAAACATTAGAAAATGTAAGTTAGCTTAAAAAAAGCAATGATAATAAAATCGAAAGCACAATAATTAGGTATACACGCAAAAACTTAAGTAAGTCTCTAAAAAGTCTTATTCACTTTCACCGAAAATAGATTCGCGGAATACAGGCGATGTAGCCTTGTTTTGTTTACGCGCACTAATCACACCCGCACTTGTATTGAGCTCAATTTCTCTAGGTTCACATTGCTCATTAACACTGATACACGGTACACTGATAACGTTAGCACTCTGAGGCTGCTGACGAGGCGAGCGCGCGGGCAGAGCCACGCTGCGCACACGTCGAAGGCGCCGCCACACGTGCACGGCTCCTGCCACGCACAGGGCGAGCACCAATAAGTATATCACCGTGTAATGATGCACGTCGTGATATGAGAACCCGTCTTCCATATCGTCATCAATGCTAAGTTCATCGTTCATCTGACTCAACTGATCATGAACTTTCCTTACTTGATCTTGAGTCTCGATATGAATATGGTCAGACTGTTCATCGATCGCTCCGATAGGTATGGACAAGTTGATTATATTGTTGATGGGTGGGATGTCAATCTTCAGAACGTCTGCGGTAGTATTAAGAGCGTTGGTCAACTTTTTATGTGAATAAACTGTGAAAGTATCGCCTTTGATGACGCATCCATCGCCGAGCATGATAACGCCAGCCTTGGTTAATTGTTCGGCCGTAACTTGATACTCGCAAATGATTCGTATGGAGCACGGTCCGCAACAAAAGTATAAATATGTATTTAATTTATTTAGCTGTATCCAACGGTTCGTGCAAATTATGGATGCTGTGCTGCAACGATTGGACAGCTGATCTTTCATGCAGAGGGTTTCATCTGATCTCATCTGATGAATCGGACCCTTCAACGGGCAGATGTATGTTTCTAAGTCGTAAAACATACAATTTTGGACATCGTTTTCCGTCATTGGAATGTAAGAGTCCTTTTGTATATTAATTGCGAGAAGGTTTGCGATGGGCATTATGCTGATCATATTACTTCCAACTTGCTGCGGAATTGTTATGATTCTGTAGATGTCGTAACTGTCTCTACTCACTAAAGGGATTTTGACCTCGAAGATAATAAACTGCTTCATAACTCTGGCTTTAGTCTTCAATAAATGATACAATTTGTATAAATCCGATTGAATATTATCTATTGGAAGAGTCAATTCTTTTGACAACTGTCCTATTATGATATTAAGTTCATTCGTCAGCTGTTCAAGTGTTATAAGGTGGAAATTGAACCCTGTGTGGTGTAGATTCGTAATAGTGTCCACGATAGTTTCCTGGATGGTTTTCAAGTTCATCAGAATACTGTTGGCAATTATAGATGATACACTGAAACTATTAGTCATAAGTGACTCTTGAACTCCGACCTGAACTGTGTTTAATCCCTTTTCTAAAGTCATCAGGTGCTGATTAAATACCTTGTGATGTCTATCCATCGCATTTTCTACTCTTTTGATAATATTGTTTTCGGCTTCAACAATAGATGTGTTGTTTTTCCATAAGAAATCCAAACGTTTTTGATTACGTCTGATTTGATGAATGTCTCTAGCATATTGTTGTGCAAAATCGTCGTCTAAGACACCAAACAAGCTCCGTGCTATGCTTCCTATAGGATTGATAAGGCCACGCTTATGTCGCACGTTCTCCGTGAACTGCTGACCAAGCAACATGCTATTGTAATGGTCAAGTTCATTGCTACCGTGACGTAATTGCATAAGGATTGCGTCACACTGTGATATCTTTGTTGTATTAGCACATAGGTTGCCCAGATGATCAACGTATTTTTTAAGCAGGTCATGTCCTTGCCAATACGGCTCCATATCATAGTACACAATCAGTTTCCACTCGTCTCGTTCGAGGCGCATATTAGAGATTTTGTCGAAATAAATGCTCTGATTACTATTCAAGGGTGTTGTTTTATAATCACAACTAGATGGTGTTATGATTACCATAAAAAATATTAGGGCAATGTAAATAAAATTGCCGATTTTTCCTCTCCTACGTCTTGATCTATTTTTCGTTATCTCATTATCATTGCATACAGAAGGTTGATCGGTTTGCTCTGCATTGACTTCCGGTTGTTGATCTTTGTGGACTGGCAACAAGGAAAGTTTTGTGATTGGCCTCTTAATTACCCCATTTTTGGTTTTAACTGATACTACACGAACATTGCCGTCCATGCCGGGGTGCACCTCTACGATTCTGCCAAGGGCCCACTTTCCAGGTGGTAAGTTAGCGTCTTGAATGATGACTATGTCGTCGACCTTTAAGTTTGGTCGTTGCTGCCTCCACTTGCTACGTGCTGATAGCTGACACAGGTACTCGCTTTTCCAGCGTTTCCAGATATCGTCAAAAATCTTCTGGGTAAGGTGCCAGCGTGTTCTTGCGTCTCTTTCCGTCTCAATGATGGTAAATGTGGGACCACTAGATAAAAAGTGCGATGGAGTTAGATAGTCTATATCTTCCGGATCTTCGCTGATGGCACAAAGAGGTCTTGTGTTAAGGCAGGCTTCCAACTGTGCTAGCAATGTGGAATACTCCTCATACGTTAATTTCTGCTCGCACACAACTCTCTTAATGTGGTATTTGAGACTTTTGACAGCCGCTTCCCAGAGCCCCCCAGCACTCGGCCAGGAAGGCGCGTTAAAGTGCCATTGTATTTGCATATCTGTGATTACTCGGTAGAACTCGTCGTCAAGAGTGGTTCGTAAGTTGATGTACTCTTCACGCAAAGCCTTGTTGGCTCCGACAAAATTTGTCCCATTATCACTATAGATATGGGCAGGTGCTCCTCTTCTGGCTGCCATTCTCCTTAATGCTGCTAGAAAGGCAGCTGAAGTCAGGTCGGAAACGAGTTCTAGGTGCACAGCCTTGGTAGCCATGCACACAAATACTGCTATATAGCCTTTGGTGGTTTTGATACCACGACCTTTGTTTGCTTTAATTTCCACATAGCCGGTGAAATCGACTCCAGTATGATGGAATGGCCGTGATGGATTACATCGTGATTCAGGTAAGTCTCCCATTATCTGTGTATTTTTCAAAGGATTGTGCCTTCTGCATGTGACGCAGTTATGTATGCGTTTTTTAACAGCACGATTACCGCCAATAATCCAAAACTCCTGTCTTAACCACGCCAGAGTTACGCGAGCCCCGCCGTGGAAGGTCATCTGATGACCTTGATCAATCAAACGATCGGTAAGTACTCCGCTGTGAGGAATAATAATAGGATGTTGCATGTTTTTGCTTATCCTTGCATTGTTTATCCTGCCACCAACCCTCAGTAGTCCGTGTTCGTCTAGATACGGATTTAGATTAAGTAGCTTGCTTTTAGTGTCTACACTGCTTTGATTTTGAAGGCTTTTGATCTCCTCCGCAAACTCATGTTGCTGTACATACTTGATTAAAATGTACTTCGCTCTTCTTAACTCAATGATTGTAAGAAAAGTCGGCCTTGGTTGCGATCTTGCCGATATACGTAAAATCCAAGCAAGTATACGAGTCGATCTCGCAAAGCTGCTATACCTGCTCAGTATTGTGTTGATGACGTCATTTGGTTGTGTTTTCGTGGTGACTTGTGATGTTGTTATCGCTCTTATTTCTTCGCATGTGTTATACTCCGGGGTTTCCTCCGGGTGATTTTCATCGAATGAAGGTAACCACGAGGGTCCGTGCCACCAGAGATTATGCTGCTTAAGTTGTTCTACAGACATGCCTCTACTAGCGCAATCAGCTGGGTTTTCTGCAGACTTCACATAACGCCAGTTCCTTGATGGTATGATATCGGTTACTTGCTTTACTCTGTTGGCTACGAAACGCTTCCAGCGACTTGGGTCACCTTTAAGCCATCCCAATACGGCTGTGGAGTCCGACCAAGCAAAGATTTCGATATTGTGTCCAACCAAACATTGTGTTACTGTGTACATTAACTTTGATAGTAGTACGGCTGCACTCAATTCCAGTCTTGGTAATGTGATATCCTTGTTTGTAGGGACAAGCCGTGTCTTTCCAGTTACTAATGATACTGTTGAGATTTGATTGGTATCTTCATTTTCGTATATGGAATAAATTACGCAAGCGAATGCTTTGGTTGATGCGTCACAGAAACCATGAAGCTTGATTGTTCCTTCCCTGCGACATTGCAGCCATCTCGGTAGTTTAAACTCATTGATATGCTGTAAATCTTCTGTCATTAGTGACCATTGCTTAACCATCTCTTCAGGAACTTGATCATCCCATTTTAGTTGTTGCTGCCAAACTGCTTGAAATAGTAGCTTGAGTTTGGTGGTAATAGGAGATAACCAACCCAAGGGATCAAAGATTTTAGATATGTCTGATAAGAGGGATCGTTTCGTCACAGTTTTTGATGATAGCTGATTGATTTTGCTTTGGAAGGTGAACTGATCTTCAGTAGGGTGCCAGCGTAATCCGAGAGTCTTGGTAGATTCTTGGTGCCGAAAATCAAATACCTCATCTGTTGTACTAACATCATCGAGTAACTCCGCCTTATTCGATGACCATTTGCGAAGGTTAAAACCTCCTGATTTTAGAAGATCTATTAAATCTTTCTGCAACTTTTTTGCTTCTTGCAGAGTGTGATGACCACTCAGAAGATCGTCCATATAGAAGTCTTCTTCTAAGACCTTCGCTGCTGCTGGATACTTGAGACGTTCATCATTTGCTAACTGTCTAAGCGTCATTATTGCTAAAAATGGCGCTGCTTTTGTGCCATATGTGACGGTCATGAGTTCATATTCACGAAGAACTTGGTTTGGAGAGTCACGCCATATTATTTTTTGATACTTTAGATCGTCCTTGTGACAAAAGATCTGCCGGAACATTTTCTCCAGATCAGCAGTGTATGCAAATTCGTATTGCCTCCATTTTAAGATCAACGAAAACAAATCTTTTTGTAAGTTAGGTCCACTATACATTAAGTCGTTCAAACTCAGCCCTGACGATGTCTTCGCAGAAGCGTTGAAAACGACCCGCAATGCAGTTGTCGTGGAATCCGATTTCATTACACAATGATGTGGTAAATAGCAGCTAAATTGATTTTTGTCGAATGTACTTTCCTGCATGTGGCCTAATTCGATGTACTCATGTATGAAAGATCTATAGGATGTTTGAATATTTACGTTATTCGATAACTTTTTCTCAAGTTGATAAAATTGTCCAATGGCCTTGTGCTTGGACTCCCCTAAGTTTTTCTCAATGTTTGCCTTCAGAGGTAATCTGACAACGTAACGGCCATCTTCTCTTCTTGATGTGTCTGCCTTGTAGCGCTGTACGCACTTGTAATCTTCCTCTGAAAACTTATTTTGACTATCGTCAACAACATCTTCGATTTCCCAGAACCTCTGAATATCCTCTATGTTGTTTAAGACAACACTACATTGATATGATTTAACGTTTCCACTTATAATCCAGCCAAGGCGTGTTTGCTGTGCTACTACCTGTGAGTCGCCCTCCTTGATGAGGCCATTCATGATGATTGATGAGAAAACATCTGCTCCAAGTAGTATGTCGACCGGACGACTAAGGTTATATTCAGGATCCGCTAGATTCACATGCTCTAAACAAGCCCATGATGGCTTCTGGAATGAACGATTGGGCAAATTATAAAGCAGAGTTTTCATGATAAGCACCTCTGTGGAAAATGTGAAATCTGTGTATACTGCTGATGCTTCAATATGTATGACACCCTTGCAATTATTTTCCTTGGCACCAACTCCCATTACAATTCCCTTGCATGCTTTTCTAGGTAGTCCCAACAGCTGAGCTGCATTCTCAGTGATTAATGATATTTGGGATCCCTGATCTATTAAGGCTCGCATTGGGTAATATACCCCATTAACCCCCATAACCTTGATTTGAGCCGTAGCCAACAAGGTTTCAGATATTTCTGGATTCGACACGTGTGTGACGCTTTTGCGTTCCTTTAAAGTTGAAGTGCTAGCGTCAGACTTCGAGTTACTGGAACCCGAGAAGGATTCATGTAGCAAGGTGTTATGATCGCCTTGACATTCCCGACATCTTTTGTCGGAAATACATGCCTTACCTTTATGATCATAAAGGCAGTTTTTGCATAAATTCAATTTATTGATTATCTTGCGTTTAGAATCCGATGTTGATTCTAAAAACGTTTTGCAATTAAACACATGATGATTTTCATTACAAACCGGACATTTCCAGAGCTTTTTCGTCGCTGAATTGTTAGTAAATGATCTAGTGGATTTACGGAAATGCTTTTTGCTGTTGTGCTCATATTGAGACTTATGATCAGACTTCTGTCCATCTTGCTTACGCCGTGAAGCTTCCAATGACGTAAACTTGTTCTCTAAAAATCCCATGAATTCACTCAACACTGGCAAATCACGCGGTTTTTTCCTAGTCCGTGTAGTCAGAGTGGGTCTGTTGATCTAGTTTTAATGCCAGTACATGAACTATAAATGAATCCCACGATTTTACGTCAACTCCTAGGTTTTTTACCGCATTCAAACACTCATTAGTGGTGTCATACATCTTCTTGATTTGTGACGCTGACTGCTGTTGCATAGTTGGCAATGATAAAAGAATATTGAGATGAGAACTGAATAATAAATTGGTGTTATTGTATCTGTGGTTTAATATGTCCCAACAGACCTTATAATTCTCGGTGCTAATATGCAAGTGCTGAATAAGTCTTTCCGGCTCCCCCCTGACCTTGGCCTTCAAGAACTGCATTTTTTGCGCATAGGCGATAGAACGATTGCTATGTATTGATTCCGTGAATAGGTCTTTAAATGCTATCCATTGATGATAATTTCCGTTAAACGTTGGGATTTCCATCGTTGGGGTGCTTTTCTCACGGTGAGAGACAGACCACAGTTTGCGGTTTATGGATTTCTTGATGTCCAGATAAAGTTTTTCGTATTTGCCGAACGACTCTTCGTATGCTTCGTTCTCTTCTAACAACTCGCTGTCAATCTCCCAATGTAACGAGTCTATTGTTGACCATCTTGATTGAACAGTCTGCAATATGTCTTCGAACTCCCATTTTTCAGATATTTGATCTAAATCAATGAGAGCAATGGTACGAGAGAATGCCTTAAAATTGCTTTTCTGTTTACGCAGCATCTCTTCAAGTTTACTGCTGTTACCTTGTGAAGTATAGACAGTCGGAGACTTGGCCCTACACTTACTGGTTGATTGCTGTTGATCGTCGGCTGCATCCTGATCTGTTGATCCAGTACCGTATGCTTGACTCATCTCCGCGTCAGCTGCTTGTGATGGTTGCGGAGTAGACGGTGCTTCAACAATCTGGTGTTCGATCTTGGCGACCTTGTACTGCTGAATGTACGCACGTGCCTCGGTGTAGAGCTGCCTAGTTTTCTGATAACTATTTTCTACAAAGTAGCTGTGGTTACGCTCCTCTGATTTTAACAATTGTATATGATTTGTCTGGAACTCTTCCCAATATTTATCGAGAATCTCTAAACGCTTTTTGATGTACGTAGAAGATTTTCTTTCAGGCCCATCCTTTTTAAAATTGCGTATTACCTGATCTATGCCCTGCATAAGCTGATTCTGATTTTCGAGTAGGTTCTCCATTCTAGAGTCGCTGATGTATCTTCAGTGATAAAAGCTTGATAAATGATAAAGGAAAATGATATTTCTAGAATTCTACTCGATTCTGTATTCCTTGCTTCGTCGACTAAGCGTGGAAAACGATAAGTAGGTACCTTATATTGATAAAATGATTTTATGCAAGACTTGCACGAGAGCAGACTCCCTTTTTCTTTAGATGCTTTATGATAGCCGATAGTAGTCTACTCGAAGTGCTGATAGTGCAGTATGCTGTTGTGGTTGTATGGTGCAACAACCACGTTACACGTGCTTAACCTCGCGGGCGAGTCCACTCGTAGAAATTAGACCAGACGCTCCGCTATTGCGATGATAATGAATGCTCACTCACCGGTATCTGCTGCTTGTTACCTGGTGGTTGATACTGATAATGATAGGTACATCCAGTCTCTGGTTCGGCGGAATGCACAAATACGCGAGGTCCGCCAATACGATGGCTCGAAGGACCATAAAGTTGTACGGGACAACTTGAAATGATATAATAATGATAGTTGTATTAATGCCTTTATTAGTGAGTACACGCGGCGAAGCCCGAACGTGAACTGAAGTAAACTGCGCACGCGGTACAAAATGCTTATTAAGCTCAATATAACATATTCGAATTGTACGAGTGAACCGTACACTTTATTCTCAATAAAAACATAACATGTCGCTTACTTGAGAACAATAATTATAACTTAATTAAATACAAATTTAGGTTCGACAACATCCGTCACAAAACAATCAAAACTACCCGAAACTTGACCCACACAACGCATTCATTTTCCGAGTAATGTCTGGTTGGCGATTAAATAATGACTAAGCTGGGTTTTGAATGCGTTGAATGAGAGAAGGTTTCTTATGCGTGTATTGTTTCCACTGCTGGGACTTAGACTCCTTTCTAGGAGAGATTTTGGGCCGAAATCCACCACGCGGGCCCAGTGCGAGTTGGTGGATGTCACATTACTGCGAATTATTGGTTCATGTTCATTACATGCCGGTTTCCTCACCGTTTTGTGAGCAGTGGTGATGAAATAAATTACACAAAGTAATACGCCTGACTGGGTTTGAAACCACGACCTACAACTCGTCCAACCAACAAGTCACCAACAAGTCGGGGCCGTTAACACTCGGCCACCACTGCTCCCAGTTGGGGCCGTTACCACTCGGGATTTGACGATAATGCACCACTATTATCATCGGGCTAGTTTTTCGCAATAGTGTCGGGCCCTCTCTTAATCACGAATCAGAATTTTACTGATAGAGACTTCCTATCTGATCTGATCACTAGAACTCCTCACATTTTTAAGCCTTTCGACGACTGTTAATGATCCACAGATGTCAACCGGTAACAACGGCTTAACATACCTACTTTCCAACGCACGGAGGCAACTTTGATTGCCAACGTTTAAATACCCTTCTTCAATTTAACCTCGCTGCACATGAAGTGGCTATCTATCCGCGATTGAAGTGCCGTCATAATAAATCATAGTGCAGCGCTCTTGGCTCCAGCATCAATAGACCGGCGCGTGCGCAGCGGCGGCAGAATCGGATAGGCATGTGCGGACCGTATTTATTGATTAATAAGTGATTAGTTTTCATGGAGATGTTCGCTGATGTTTATGGAAAGGAAACCTGTACATGAAAACGTAGATTAGTAATCCACGTACTAGTATTGGTTTATATCGATTGGGGCCCAACAGGGTCGAAGCCTACTGGGGCCATGGGTGATGCGAAAGAGAATTCCCGGGGCCTTAGAGCGAGGACAAAGAAGGAACAGTAGTGGGTTTTAGTCAGTATAAGTCTGACAAGCCCTCCCGCCCCGCCCAAGGGCGGAAGATGTCATTGGATGATTTCCCACCTTAAAAAAAATTATGGATACTGATAATAATGTGTTCATGAACTTTCATGAAGTTTCACACTGTTACCTTACATAGCTAATTGAAATAATTGAAAGAATTTCTGATGATCAACCTTTCTAAACATAAAATTCGGAACAATACTGCAGCTTTACACAAAGGTACCTGTGATTAATAAAAACTTTAGTGTCCCTTTTTATTAAGCATCTGCTTTCAATTCAAGTAGGTACTGGACTACCACAAGGTCCACAAGCACTGGCGTAGCTACCGAACGGTTATGCGGGGCAGTGCCCCGGGGCCCTAAAGCTCGGGGGGCCCCGTAACCTAATTGGTAAACGTCTAATAAAACTAACCAAATTTTTACCACCTGAATCTGAATAAAATCGGTTGCAAGACGACTTTAATCATGTCAACTCATTTATTAATTCATTAGAACACAGAGAAAATCCGATAAGTTTCAACTTCTATCCGTTTGAGAGGAGAAAAAACCTATATGATTTCTGTTGTTTATGCAGTGTTGTCACCAAAAATCCTTTCACACATTTTAAACATCTTTTTCTTCAACTCAAAAAATTGGCCACCACAAAGCGGAGGTGCGATATATTGTTAAAACCTAAATAGTTTAGGGGGCTCAGTTTATTTCTTCCCTAGGGTCCTTAGTCACCTAGCTACGCCCCTGACCACAAGTTCATAACATCCTCCTCTTCCTTGCGTCGCATTCCTCAATGATGAGGGTTGTGGCCTCTCTGCTTGATCACACTTTAACTTTTATGATATTCCTCTCCATCTGATTCTGTCTCAAGTTCATAACAATCACAACAAAATTATGGTATTTCATTCAAATATAATAAAAAAACATTATGTAGGTAAGTAAAATATTGGATGTGATTTTTATAATCAATAAAAATTATTAAGCGCTACGCGCTACGGAGTTGTCCTTGTGCGTAGCTCGTAGCACTTCTTGGCCCTCAAGCTCGTAGCAAACGTAACGCGTAGCCAAAAGTGCTGTCATTTTCATAATTTTCTTCAAGAGTATGACATCATTGTCTGATTTTAAACGTATGTAAATGAATTGAACAAAAACTGGCCAAGTGCGTGTCCAACTTGCACACGCAGGGTTCTGTACTACAATATTGAAATTTATCAGAAACCGCCGACAAAATAATGTTTCTTTATATGAGAACCCCTTTTAATTTATAACTTTATTTTAATTTTATTATTTGTTAACTTTATTTTAGTTGTAGCGTAAATATTATAGAAATATTATTTAAAAAATTACTAATCCTGTATTTTTTTTATTTCATAGTATTTATTCGTTTATAATTTGAAACTTTATAAAATTATGTTCCTTATAATAATAAAATACATATTTATGTTGTAAGCACCAGAATCTAATGATACTTCTTTCATTTTGAAATATCTATTATTTATTTATTGTGCATACCTACTACAGTATTGTTTTTTCAACCCAAAGATTGACAGGTAGAGAATTCCGAACAAAGTTTCAACTCTCTACCTTACAATAATACAACCAGCTGACAGACGGACGGACCGACAGACAGACGGACAGATTTTGGATGTTTAGTAATAGGGTTCCGTTGACATTCTTCGAGTACAAAACCCTATCATGAACCCTATAAGAAACCCTAGGTATGTCTGTACGTAAAAATGCATATTTTATTTTCAGATCATACGTTAATTAAAAACAACTTAAAAAATGATCTCGTAAATTGTTTTGTAAACTCTTCTTAAAATCCCGATCTAAGAATTAGCGCAATATATCGAGTGAAAATAAACAAGCGGTCCCGTCCAATATATCCGCATTGTTAGGCTGATTAATTTTATGCAATACTAGCGATCCGCCCTGGCTTTGTTCGTTTAGCTATAATAACTTATAGCCTGACAATCTTACGATAGTTTAGAGAGTTAGAGTTTTCCATACAAACTTTGGATCTCCGGTTCATCCCCTATGGGGTTTTTTTTTCGGTGGGAAAATCATCCAATGATAAATCCCGCTCTTGGTCGGTGCGAGCGATAGTTTCAGACTTCTACTGACTAAAACCCCACTCCTGTTCCTTCCTTGCTTTCATCCCAGGGCCCCAGGTTTCGTTTTCACACTACCCATAGCCCCAGTAGGCTTCGACCCTACTGGGACCCTACGATTTGCTGACATCTCCCTGAGGCGCGCGTGGAACAATACGCGCCGTCGACGACTTGGACTCGGTCCTGACGGTTACCGGACGGCGGGCTACCTCTTAGGGGGTGAATTTTGGAAAATCCTCTCTTAGTGCTCGCCTACGTCATAAAATTCCTTTTATGTAATGTACCTTGTGCAAAATTTCAGGCCCAGCAGATACGGCTGTCCGTTGATACGATGCCGATGTTACGTGTGTAATTATAGTTTATTGTTAGTGATATTTTTAATATGTATTCGTTTATATTGTTTATAAGATCGTTTGGAACGTTTTGGGAACACATTCATTATGCGTACAGCTAAGAAGTGGAATTCCTTGCCGGAATCTGTGTTTCCTTATGGCTACAACCCCGGAATCTTTAAGTCAAGAGTGAATAGGTTACTTCTAGGTAAGCGCGCTCCATAGTCGACCGCATTGTCGCTTTCCATGAGGTGAGATAGCGGTCAAGCACGAACCTATCACGAATATAAAAAAAAGATTGTAATGTAATGTATTTTATCTATGAGCCTTAATTGCCTGACAATAAAGAAATAATAATAATAATATGTCAGTCAGTTTCTCCTTTTATATATATAGATAACTTTAGTTGGGTGATTGAGGATCATGTGACGAAAGAGATATCTATAGATATCTGGCTTTCATAAGACAACGCAGAAGCACCAAGCTATCTAACGAACAACATTCATGTAAAAAGACGCTGTAATAGAAAAAAAAAACTCAAATCAAAGATGTATGACAAATCATTTTTTCAACTACAAAACGATAACGTATCGATACGCGACGGCCAATTGTCTAAATGCTGATGTAAGTTTGTAAACGCAAAAAGACCTCGCTTTCGGCTCAGGCCTTCCACCTATGATGCAATGACAAACTTTGCGTACTTGCATCAAAATCTATCTATTTTCATACCGTAGGTAGTCGCATTGATATTAATAATAATAATATTCCACAACTATTACACAACGCCGTCTAGTCCCAAGCTAAGCAGAGCTTGTGTTATGAGTACTAGACAACTGATAAACATACTTGTATATTTCTAAATACATACATATTATAGATAAATTACACCCAGACACAGAACAAATGATCGTGCTCATCACACAAACATTTGTCCTGGGCGGGAATCGACCCCACGACCTCTGGTATAGCAGCAGCCACAAACCACTAGACCAACAGGTCAGTAAAATATAAATATTAAATTTTTGTTTATGTTTCTGCTGACGTTACTCCGCAAATCTCTTAGATACTTATTGGAATCATGGTGCCTTTTGCAGATTGTAGTTACAGTAATATTTAGTCAATAAATTGTGTTTAGTTTTAGACGTCGGAATCTTTACTAATCTAGGTAGGATTACCTATCGTTTATTTATCTATTCGGTTAGCTGCGCCCGAATTTCGAAAATAAATTCTAGTTTAAACGGGATTTCGGGATTATTCATGCGTTTCGTAGTTTACGCTCCTTTACTAGTTTTATTGATATTGTGAAAACTACATACTTTTGATTAAATATGTATTTGCGAATGCATTTATATTCATAAATGAACATGTATAAATTGATGGAATTCTTCTTCTATAATCCTATAAAAATAATTTGAATTATCATAATTAAAACATAAACAAACCTTATTTATCCAATTCGGAAAAATAACACTGGCCACTTAAACAGTGAAAACTAAAAAATTCTTCCTTTATATGTCACTCACATCACAAAAAGAAAACTGACGCCAATAATATGGCGGGAAAAAAGTTTAGGGTTAGAGCGCGCGACCGTTTACCCTGGCACAACCGACTGTTATGTTACCGGACTGAGGACTGACACAATAAAATTAAGCATTTACACTGTGAACCAGTCCACGGGACGTTTTCGTAATAACCATAGCAGATTGCAATGTGCGGCCATTTATTGAGAGTTAATTTGGCAACAGTGGCATGCCAAATGATTTTAATGACGCGCGCTTACGATGCCCCAGGGCTTGAGGCTAATAGTAACAAAGAAGTACCTACACATGCAGCTGCTCTGGAAAATAAGTCAGTCTACGAATTATGATTTTCTTTGATGTTACAATTGATAGTTAAGGTCGTAACCTATTAAAATTATGATCAGTTTACGTCGCTTTAATTATTTTGAGGGCGTCTTTTTGTAGTTAATGGGTCAGTTTTAAGGTTTGATTTATGGATATCTCGCTCTTTACATTTAAGCCGCTATTATAAAATATTTACAGAAAGATTCATGAGATGTAAATTTTTAAAGGAACGGATAAGAAGTCCACCACAGAGCGTTGTCCGCTAGGGCCGCGTGCGTTTTCTGAAAAAGAAACCCGTGGTCTTAGAACGCAAAGGGCAACTAAAGGACACAGGTGGGGTTTTAGTCAGTAAAAGTCTGACACGCCCTCCCACTTCAACCAAAGCTGGAGAAGTCATTGGATGATGCCCACCTTAAAAAACTGGGCAAGTGCGAGTCGGACTCACGCCCTGGGGTTCCGTACAAACTATAGTAATAATTCAATTCACGAAAGGAATCTCTTTTTTTGTTGTGATGTAACAACAAATTTACTATTTTCAGATTTATTCCTATATCTGTGCTATAAGACCTTGCTTTATGCGAAATTTCAGGATTCTGGGTCGACGGGATGCAAAGACGAACAAAGTGATTCTATAAGGGTTCAGTTTTATCCTTTTGTGGTACGGAACTCTAAAAAAAACCCGCAAAGCGGTCACAAAACAGTAAAATTGTCCGAAAGCTGCAAAAAGTAAAATATGATCTGCATCTACAGATTTTTGCAACACTGGCTTTACCCAACCATTTGTACTCACTATGCATGGTCATCATCATCTTCCTGCCCGTGTCCCATCTTATTTGGGGTCGGCGCAACACGTTTTTTTCTTCCATTCTATCCTGTCAACCGTCATACTATCACTAACTTCCTTTTCTTTCATATCACTGTTCACACAATCCATCCATCTTTTCATACACTTACTATGCATGCATGGTCAAGAAAATAAATTGTTTATCACGTAAAGGTTGAATGTCAGTTACACCTTGCACGTCATTAAATGGACAGCCTCTGTCTTTATGTGACTGTTAGGTAATTTCAACCTAGTGAAGATTTTTACTGGGAATTGTTGTTGAAGTGTTAAGAATGAACCTCTTTACATCCCATAAAGTAGCTTTATAGCGTCAGGTACCTACATATAGAGACTGACCTGCTGCAGCTCCACTGCACTAAGTTTGTCGTAAAACCAGCGCTATTTCCATTCTTAAAACATTTAAGTTTTTCATGTCCTACTTGTTGCTATTCATGTCCTAATTTTTAATTTTATTGTTATTTTTGTTATTGAAATTGGAATAGCAGGGAAAGTGAAAATGGAAATAAAATAAAAAATATGGAATACCATATTATTTTTATGATATAATACGAGTAACATAAGATTTGTATTAATTAAATCATTTATTTGTAAGTAATTACAATCTGCCATACATCAGTCTTGTTATATTTATGTTGAAATATATTTTTTTTTTACAAACAAAATCATCATAACACTAGAAAAATACTTTATAAGAAATGGCTGTATTCCATATTTGGATATCGTTCCATAATTGGTTACTTTCCTCTAAAAACTACCACACAATCGTCTCAACATTGTCGTGCGATCTTTTTCCATCAATCTTTTTCACAGCCCAACATTCTGATCCATATAGGACATATAGGTCGTATTACAAATTCGACGATTTTCCCCTTTAACTTGTGGGATATCAATGGGTTGCTAGTTGTTCCAGTGACCTGTCAATATTACATCCATCCTGAGTTGAATGTCGTGGTCTACTTCGTCATATCCTTAACCAGATGGAGCAGCTCAGCATGGGTGTTCCTGCTAGAGCTAAGGGCATTAGACTGGAGAGATCGCCGAAATCACCACACAAGCATTTAGTTTAGGTTATGCTTGATTTTAGGAAAACATTATCTAATCTCTACTGCTATACCTTCTATCTACTCTGATCCTTTTCATTGTCATCCAAACTGAACATATCATCATCTGTTAAAATTCATTTGCAAGATTTCCCCTACACAAACAGAAACCTATACAAAGAACACGAGTTGCATTGTTGTGTAGATACTTGAAAGCTTGTTGGTGTGATAAGATTTATGGAAGTGTTTAAAATCGGACAATCGTACCTGAATGAGCACGGTTAACTAATTTTATCATTTAATACCAGGCGCAATATAAAAAAAAACTACATTTTTTTTTTGTTTTATATTGCGGTGCTGACTGGTGCGTAGCCAACGCTCCGGAAGGATATTATAGTTCCAAACATTTCGAAGAAATTATTTCAGTTACTTATAATTATTTTTAAATGTGATTCCATTTGTTCCGGAAGTTCCATCATCATATGCTCGTGTGTGAATGCAGTTAGGTAAAGATAAGTTTTGGGAGATTTTTGACACAGCTTTAATGACAATCCTCGCACCTACTTGAAGATTAGGTATGAAGGAAGAATGAAAGGTGTATAAATATGGAAGAGTACCTGTATGGGGGATGGGATTTTGGAAGCTCGAGCAACGAGAGAGATACACTGCTGCAACCCATCGGACGGAGGATCGGCTAAGGAACGAAACGGAAAAGAGATGATCATATACAAGAGTGGTAACCACAAGACTCAACTAATTTTCAGTTGGGCGCAACCACATAATGTACGTCTTTGACTGCAAAGTGCTACCAGGAGAGGATTTGATCTCACAGCACAGAGGCCTCACCATGACGTACCAAGCGTGCGAGCGAGAAATAGGGATGGGAGCTATAGACCCTATTTGTCAAAAAATAAAACGAAATAACTAAATACGAAAAAGAATACTCGCAATATATTCCATCATATTATTTAACGCGCCAGAAAAATGTATGAATTTTTTTAAAACACTTTATGTAATTATGGGTCTTTCTCAAATGTCAAAACAGGCCTTTAATTTTTTTTTTAACTTTAGACCCTATACAGCTCAATCTCTTTAACAGTTCAGTTTAGGTCGTCAATTTAAATGGATTGCGTTAAGAGTTCATGGTCCTCTGAATCCTGGTTCTCGTCTATGAGTTTTGAATCTCTTTAGTTATGAGAATGATACATATTTCTGCCTGTAGCGACATCTAAGATGCCACTTAGGAACTAAAATTCAAAATGTTGCATCGCGGTATTTGAGAGTTCTCCACGCACCTATACAACAACCCGAAATAAAATGTCATTTACTTGCCCGGACCAATAAAACATCCCTCTGGTTGGAGGATCCTTTTCAACGGAGACATGTCTGTTTCGGATACCTCTAAATAAAAAACAATAGGTACCTGACCATCAAAGTCAAAAATATAAAAATAGAAAAAAAAAACGATATATTTTTTTCTTTCCATTTTGTATTAAGTTTCACGAAAAAATCAAATCCAAATATGTGTAATAGCGAGACATTCATTTCTATTTTTAAACCCCGATGGAAAAGAAGGGTGTTATAAGTTTGACGTGTTTATGTGTCTGTGTGTCTGTCCGTGGCATCGTAGCTCCAAAACGAATGGACCGATTTTGATGCGGTTTTTGATTAACTAGAATTATGTGGATGCTATATTTTCCAGTGGGAATAAAACATACGTACGTTTGTTTCACACGTATGTTTTGCAACCTTAGTTTTTTATCAGATAACCGATGCCCTTTGCAGTGCCTCATGTATATTATAAATCAATCGCTGTGTAGCTATCTGCCATACAGACTAAAATCATCAGCAAGTATGTGATTGCCACCATACTTGTATGCTGATGCTCGTGGAACAGGAAATTCCCAGAAATGTTCGTCAATCTTCTTCCAAGTGCTGTTATTTTTAGAATATCATTGTTTTGCTGATTTTCATGAAAACTTCAAACGCTCTTGGATAGATTTGTAAACCATTTGAGTGAATGGTGATGGAATTTCCGGAACAAATGGAATAGCTTTTAAAAATATGAGTAACTGAACATTTCTGTGAAATGTTTGGAATAAAGTACAGTATCCTTCCGGTGCACCGTGCGCTGACTACGCACCAGTCAGCCACGCTATAAAAACAGCAACAACGCCTGGTCATCATTTCATGATAGAATGCTAGTTCCAGCAAAATATTTTAACGTATTATGAAGCTTTAAACTCTTAAGCATTGACACCGAATTGCTAGCCATAGTTGTATATAGGTGGGGAGGGGCAAGTGGACCGTGCTTAGCCCAGTATTGTCTAGCACTAACCTCAGGAGGTTGGTTGGAATTTTGGGTGGGAAAATCATCTAATGACATCCTCGCTCTTATGCGGAGCGAGAGGGCGTGCCAGACTTTTACTAACTAGAAACCCACTCCTGTTCCTTCTTTGCCATATAGATCGTGCATGCGTGCAAGGACTGTTGCCTCCAAATTCCT
This sequence comes from Mythimna vitellina, assembly GCA_949316375.1. Taxonomy (NCBI): domain Eukaryota; kingdom Metazoa; phylum Arthropoda; class Insecta; order Lepidoptera; family Noctuidae; genus Mythimna; species Mythimna vitellina. The sequence goes on along the minus strand of OX438699.1, from coordinate 1,362,290 downwards.
AGGCTTTAGGCCAGCAATGAGGGTCGCCGATTCGCGGGAAACCGTGCGGTATCCCCGCACCATGGGTGGCGATGACCCTCTGGCTTGCGTTCAGCTTGGCCGCCGATCGCTTACGACGGCCGACGGCACCCATACCGGCGCTCCATAAAGGGCCATGGACCGAACGATTCCTGCATAAGGCTATGATGCCTCTGATCACCATAGAATGACGAATCGTTCTAAATCTAGCGGAATCAAAATCGGAGGTGGAGGCGGAATTAGAAGCATCGAATAAACTACTAAAACTAATCACAAACTCAGCGATCTCACAACGTAAGCGTGGGCAAACTGGGCCCTCGCCCACGGTCTCGCACCCAAAGGGGTTTTGTTTTATAATTTATAGGTTCGCGTTTGACCCCTATTTCACCTGATGGTAAACGACGATGTGGTCAAACAATGGGTTGCGACAGTCATAGTCTCGTTTTCGAATTTATAAAAGAAAAAAGCCTCGCTGATGTGCCTTCGCCCACGTATAAATTAGTCCACGATACGCCTCTGATCACAACATTCCGAATACCAAACAAAGCAACAAGTGTAATCTACAGAAGGTACGGAGGGATGGTGATCCGACTACTAGATATATAAACTTGTTTGTACCTCCCACGGAACAGATGAAAGATGTGTAGATACCTCCGATATAAGTTCCGATTAAAATTTATCGAAATCGAAGGTGCATAATCAACAGGAAGTTCCGATCTTTCGGAATCAGAATCGAACATCCGTAACAACTCTAATATACAGTCAACAAAGGAAATAAGTAATCAGGGTCGTCAAATATAGTTGCAAGTTTTTATGGAAACCGTTAAGGATAGATATGAATACATAGTAAATTATAAACAACTAGTAAAACTAGGAAATAAATAATAATAATATTTTTATTTGAAACATTATTCATATTAATCCATCGGTTTCCATGAAAACTTCAACTAAGTATATCTGATGACCCTGGTTACTTATCTTCTTTGTTGACAGACTATACCTCCTAGTTATCTCCTAGTCATCTTTAATAAACGTTTATTATTATTATTCCTAGGCGGCGGATTTACAGGGTGGCAAGGCTGGCTAAAATTCCACGGGCCCCCAGTCCAGCAGGGTCCCCGGTCTGAGAGGCCACGAGCTCAGAAGAAGTAACTCAACCCAGGGGCGCCGGCTTTTAGAAAACCTCATGGGTGCTTATGCTCATTTGATGACTCGAAAAAGTGACGAAGTGTGAAAAGAGAAATGCACTTTGATCGACCGACAAATAAATAAATGTCCTACTTACATACTGCGGAACAACGAAGGTACCACAAACACCCAGACGCAACACAGATATCTGTTCCATCAACAAACATAAGTATATGTTGGTGTGGGAATAAACCCTGCTTCTTAACCGAATTTCTGACGATTTTTCTGGGGCCTCATTAAATGAATTTGCCACGGATGTCAGATGATATAGTTACGCCTAGGTACATACATAGTTTAAAACTTCAAGACCGGTAAATCTTCTCTGAAAACATGAGAAACAATAAATATAAATTCAAAGGGTGTTCAGTTCATGGTATTTTATAATAATAATATTTAGATTACAGGTAGCTGGTAGGTAGGTACTTATCTCTTTCAGGGAAGAGGTGTGAAACAATTGGCTTGTTTTGGTTCATCTGTTTTCCTCCTACGGATAAAATCGAAATAGATTCGAAATTAGCTTTTGATAAAGCAAAAGTATCCTAAACCTATTTTTTTAATACTACCGAGCCTACCACGAACTTTTATCGCGATCCATTTGACGACCTAAACTGAATTGTTAAAAGGATGGAGCTACAAAGGGTGTATAGCTCCCTCGTTTCTCGCTTGCACGCTTGACATTAGAAAACGTCATGATAAGCCCCAGTACACTGCATATATGGCCAGATAGATAAAAGTTATACTTACATACTTAGGTAACTATTACGGGTATAAGTTCAAATATCTATTAAAAATACTGTCGGCTTTCTAGGGGATCGAACCAGGGTGGACGACGCTCACCCCACGATCAAGAGTTAGACACAAAAAAATTGGTGTACTAACTAGTCTATCTTAAATTTTTAGACAACTGGAACAAATGTGAAAACATTGAAACAGGCGTGATCATGGTAAATTGGAATTGAGACAAAACAAAAAGTTACATAATAATACGTAAGTAAAATCGTCAAATTAGGACGTTTCGCCGCCAACAACGATGACCAGCGTCGCGCATACCGCCATCATATTTATTATAGGCCAATCTGGCCGCTCTCATAATAGACCTGTCTCTACGAGGGTACAGGAAGAATTATAAACAAAGGAGGGTCATTAAAACGGCTATTTCGGAGCGTCTACACGCCTGATGCGCGACGCGACCAGGCGGAGGCAACCGGTGCTATAGCGGGAGCGGCGTAAAGCACCGGTGACGAGCGATTTATCTTCATAAAATAAAATGGTTCTTTGGATATTCTTTTGAGTGTATACCTAATTTCTATTTTTGCACTACTGAATTGAAAAGACAATTTTTTTTTAAACAAATAATATTACTATTTGCGGCACCTACCTGTACTATCTACTATTTGCGGATCGGTTATTCAGTCGTTTACGTGTATCTATTGAAGACCTACTCTATGACGTATGTCGTGGCAAAGGATTGTGCCACCATGCGACAGTCACTACACACTAGCCATTTAGATACCGCGGCATTCCAGCAAGGATCATGTAAGGCGCTCCAGCACGCCGCATCACGTCGAAGTATGCCATGGCAACTTCTGCTGCCGATACAAATTTCAGTCATAAGTAGTGGTCGATAGAGTGGCCGGCGCCGATTTCCTTCAGTATGCCGTTGCCTACCGCAATTCGCCACGGCTTATCCCGCATAAGCTTGTGACGTGTCTTTTAATACCTTGTGGTGATATCCCTTTCGAAGCCACGGGATCCTTTTAAAGCATAAGAATTTATGCCGCATTTCTATTTCGATAGCTGTTTGATTACCTATACATTGATAAAAAATTAAAAACTGCCATGCCTGCCGTCGCACTCTGCGAAGACCTTTACACAGGCAAGTGTCACAAGTAGTTTATCATTATTTCAGCCTATCGTAGTCTACAGCTGAATACAGGTCTCTCTTACTTACATTGTACCATAGTCCAATCTACAAATCCATCTCCTTTCTCCCATCGTACAACCCGACGTACGGCACGGGTATCCACCCTTACGTTGTTGAAACTTCAGCGATCCGGAATAAGCGTTTCGCTTCGTCGTCTATAACGCATACATCGAAAGACTGGAACAATTTGCCTGCTGCGCTCTTCCACTCGAACTATAATTTAGGTGTTTTCAAGGCTCGAGTGAATAAGCTCTTAATAAACTAGTGCGCCTCACCATGAATGATTGCATCACTGCTTACCATCAGGTGGGATCGCAATCGAGCACTGGTTTATAAAAGTCATCTGATTTTCCTCTACCGTATTCAAAACCACCTTATTTTTGAAGTCGTCGGTCCTTCGTAACTCGCCTGAGCCTTTGGACGTCGAGCAATGGGGAGTTCACTGTCCGATAAGGATCCACCCACCTCAAAGAGATATAGCATATACAGTGAAACCTGGATAACTGAGACTTCAATGGAACTTCAAATTTGTCTCATTTATGAGAGGTATTCCACTTACCCAGTGACTTAGATATCCAGGTATAAATAAATATCTGTCTCATTTACAGAGGGTTCTATTAATAGAGGTGAGGATATGGGTTTTTTTCAGTTATAGAGGTGCGATTATTAAATTAAATAACGTATTTATGTAAACATTATATATGAATTGTAAAAATATAGTGCCAGTTAGAGAGGTGAAAAATTGATGTTATCTCAGTTACAGAGGTCAATGTCTATAAAATTCAAAGAAAATAATTTAGAAAAAGTAGGTATTATTTAAGATAAAGTCTCAGTAAAAGAGGTAAAATACACTCGCTATCTCAATTATAGAGGTAACTATGACGATAAAATCGAAAGAACGAATCCGAGATATAGAGGTTTACTTTGTCTCACTAACATAGGTAATTCAGTGCTAAAGTTTCGGGAACTCAGCATGAGTTCCAGCTAGAGGTTTCTCACTTATCCAGGTCCCACTTAACCGAGCTTCACTGTATATAGAGCATGAGTAATACACAGATAGATATACTCCTTATTGTACACCAATAATAAAATTACAATAGTGACTTAAAATTAATAGGGTGTCACAATGGGCGGTCTTATCGCTAAAAGCGATTTTTTACAGACCTTTGGATGGATTTATCTACGCAGGCAGTGCTTGGTGTACTTTTTATATATATACAATACATAACTAATAAAATACATTTAATACAAATAATAATAATAATAGTAGTATATAGTTTAATAGGATTTGCTTGGGCTGATAACTGCCAGGGCTGCGGGATTGTATCACGACAGCCTTTAAAAGCAGGTTGGTTATAGTTAGTAAAACTCTAACAGTTCCTCTCGTACCACCCGGAGCGGGAGAAGTTATTTAATGATTTCCTAACCAAAAAAAGAAAAAACGTCACTTGCCAATGTAATCGTTTCTCCTAACTTGCACCAAACAATTTCTGGCACGACAATGAGATCAATGCATGTGATGTATTTATATTTGAGAATACTTAAGTGTTATGTAAGTGCACCACAAGCCACTGGGTCGACAACCTAATAATTGCCAGAAACACTTTGTATGTTCATATTCAGTAGCGATTCGTAAAAAAATAAAGACAAGTTTTCTTATGTTACTTTCAATGATAACTTGTTTGGCCAAAAAGAGGGTATTTGTAAAGTATTCCTTTTTCCTGCGGTTCCGTGCATTTTCCAGGATAATAGGTAACCTACACAGCAGTAACTGGCACTTGGCTATATCCTAGTGCCATGTTTGAAGTAGATGCAGTTAGCTACATCAATTGGATACCCATCTCACATTAAAATACCAAATAGTGTTAACATACGTTCCAATTTTGTATGACGGATTGGTACGTTCCGTACCAAGGTCAAACGTGACTTAGGCCTCATTTACGGAGACGCGGGGCGTCTCGCGTCGCGTGTGGCGTGGCGTCTCGCGGCGCGTCGGACGTTTTTTCTGTTTACGGTGGGGCGGCGCGTGTAGCGGCACGCATCATCGCACGCGTAAACACAAACTTATAGCAATATACGACCATGTTCATAGAGAAGCGAGACGGGAAGCGTGGCGGTGCCCGCCGCGGCACCCGCGGCGAATCATCTAGCGTGTAGCGAAGCACGCGGCGGGCATCGCGGCGGCGCACGCTCGCCTCGATCAAATCGACTAGTTTTATGTTGGCGAGAGATGGGAGCGCACGTGTCGCAACTTGCAGCATGAATGAAGAAAAATTGGAACGTGCGCCGCCGCGATAAACGCCGCGTGGGACGCGTCGGTGCCATCCGCGGGCTCGGCCGCAAAAAACGCCCTAATTCAAACAAACGCGTCTAAAATCGCTTCTCCGTAAACGCACTCATACAACGCCATATATTTGAATTCAGTGCGGGCCGCGCCGCCTAACGCAACGCGCGACGCCCCGCTTCTCCGTAAATGAGGCCTTAGTGTAGGTCTGGTCCGTCGTACCAAGTTCGATGTGTTGTGTTATGTTATGTTAATACTAATTACGCTGAGTCACGGTCTACCTTGGCACGGACGGACTACGACCTTGGTACGACGGACCAAAACCATCGGTACCAAATTGGAGCGTGTGAACACTACTAGAAAAGGGTAATCAGTTGATGACGCTGCCCATACTTACAAAGATTACCTCTTCCAAAAAATTTTAACTCTTAGTGTGTCAGACATCTTAATTTTTTCTTCCCTAAGCAAAATTAAGATGTCTGTCATGGCCTGGAAAAAAATAGGTATTCAAATAAAGCAAAGATTATGAAACTATAAAACTGTTTTATTTTAAGTTTACAATAATGTTACAAGTTACTTGACTACAAAACTGTATTCATTGTACCAATTATTGTATTGTATTACTATTATTTAGTTTTTTTAATAAGCGTCAAAGTTGCAGCTATGGAATTATTTAAAGTATTCTCACCTACCTGTTTTAATTTGAAATTAAGTATTACATAATGCAACACTTCCAAAAACAACAGTTTTTTTTTTATTTTTGATTAAATATACCTTAATTTATAATAATATGTTTTAAAATCTCTGAGGTCTAAATGCATGTTTTATTCTATGCCATCTTCTGTCCCAGCAGGTCTGTATCTATGACAGAAGCAAATCATTTTCCAGACCTTGTCCCAATTTATTTAGGGTTTGGCGAGGCATGTTTTCAAGTATTTAAAGTTGAATGTTGAATTCATTCTACATTTCCAAATTGAAACTATTTTGATGGCAACACAGAGATTCACAATTTCTGTGTTGCCTTCAAAATAGTTTCAACACAATTATGTTGACAGCTTGCTTGCCATAATAGGTGTACATTAAAAAGTGGATTCTCATTCACATTGAGCATCTTATCATACACTAGCGACGGATATACAAGGCATTATGGAGTTTAACCCCTGCAATTTCTAAGTAGCCATGATAATGATAACCCCAAGACTCCTTCGCGCTATGCTGCATGACAGCAGGGTTGTTACAAGAAAACCACAATAGAAATAATGTTCTGTGGTTTCTGCATAATGCATCCACAACTGACCCATTAATACCAGTAGAGTCGACACAAACACCACAACGGGCAAGTGTGAAGCAGCCTATTTATATTTACAAAATTTAAAATTCCAACATTATTTTACATCATACCACTAAATTCGTTCTCACGTGTCCATTATAACAAGTGTTTAATACTATTTACAAAATAAACTTCTGGAAATCATCAATATTTAGATGAGCAACTGATCAATAAATCTACTAATATAGTAGGAATTTCTTAAATAGCAACATTTAAATCATCTATTTATATTCTTACCAACTTGTATTATTATAAGGCACGGTAGAGATGAGCTACAGCACTGCGTTTATTGTATATGTTACCGTCTATGCAGTAATTTTTTAATGATGGGTATCTGTCTTTCCATACTATCACAAGCGTCTTTGTGTCACAAATCATAGTTAAAGTAGTTGTGCCTCCTCTCCAAGTCTCGGATCTCCACAATATCAGCCTTCAATCTAAGTTTAAGTATCTCCCTCCATATTGCCTCACGGTGTTCTTTGTTTGTGATGCCCATGCGCAACAGTGTGTTGTCATTGATTCGGACTAAAGCTCTGCCTGTTATGTCATGCTGAAATTAAGAATATTTAATTAGTAAATATCTATAAAATGGCAACTTTCCATAAAATTACAATTAATGGAAGACTTGCTCATGCAAGATTGGTCATTACATAGTAAAGAAATCATTTGCAAATAAAGTACTGTAGTTTGTGATTTTTAATTAATTTAGTAGCATGAAATGAAATAAAATTGTCATATCTTCAATACACTAAACTACCAAATTGGGTAACTGTTTCAGGTTTAGAAATTAGTTCATGAATTTAATACATTTTCAAATACATTGATTGGTGAAATCATTGATTAATATACTCAAGTTACAGTTTCAAGTATTTTCTAGTCATTCAATCAACCAATCAATTATGATTCACTGTACATCTGACTATAAGCAACAGAATGCTGATTCACACTCATATTACAAAAAGCAATTTGTTAAACCTATGTTGAACTTCAAACTGCTCTTACTAGTTTACTTAGTCCTTATTTGTAAGTACTATGGGTAGCTTTCTGACCTACTTTTGATTAAATTTCCTATAAAGTAACAAAGTTAGTCAGTTACCTCATGAAACCTCTCCCAGTATAGATTATAATAGTCACTGCAATGCCGTTGCAGCCATTTCTGCACGTCGGCCTCCGTCCACAGGTATACCGCCTTTGGGCGTGTTGTTTTCGTCTGGAAAAACAATGATGGTTAAACTTTAAAGTAACAATAGTCCATCAGAAATCTTACAAGAAACTTAATCATGTTAAGTGTAAAACAATAAGCTCGTAACATAATTTAATGGTTCTTTTTATAGTTTTCTGTAATGTTTACCTTTGGTTTGTTGGAATTCAGGTTCGAGTCTTCCACCATTTTCGACACTTATATCTATAATAATACAATGGATTATGATTTATATTAACATTAGTAATCAAATTAGCCTTAGATAAGCAAAGTATACCTAGTAGCCGTGTTATTATAATTAAACAACAAATTATTACTACACTCTCACAATCCGGTTTTGACTTTTGACAGTGACATTTCCTCGACCTAATTTCCCCAAACTCAAATTCGGATTTTTGACAATTCTGGTGTTTGGTTACATCAGAATTACATTCATAACATTTTGTTGTCAAATTATTTAATATTTTGATACATAATGCTATAAAATAAACCAAATTAAGTTTTTTTAAATGTACACATTATGGTAAATTCAGCTTTATGATGTTTAAAATAAATTGGTCTAAGTTATAGTGGTAAATAAAGCCCTAGTTATTTTTTCATCATCATAATCATTTATTCTACGTGCATTACGTGCTCTTAGATTTTATAAACATTTGCGATTTTTTTATTTTTTTTTTATTGTGCTTTTATATCTATTTTTTAACTCAAATTGGATAGCTCTGTTGAACTAGCTTCGTTTAAGTTGTGGAATGTGCAGGTGGCTGTGCATGCTAAGTAGGAAAGCAGGTGACGGATATCCTTTGAAGGAGCTCCACATTGACATTATATTTGCGATGCATCAAGAATCATTTGCAAAATTGTGGTGTCTTTTCCACAAATGCCATTAATGAAGAGTTGAAGTTGAAGAATCATTTGGCTAGATTATTTTTGTAGAGGCCAACTTGAGCCAGAAAACGATTCAGAGATTCCCGGCAGGGAGATGTTGCAACACCAGTCACTGCTGTCATCTGTCAGTTATGTAGAATATGTTCACTTGTCAATGCGGAAAAAATAAAAGATTCAGTCTACAATTTTAAGCCCAGGATCATAAAATGTCAGTGTAGAATTAACACAATGGCACAAAATTTGCAGAAGAAGCCCTCTAAGGGCATTTTGAAAACGTCGCGGAGTGTTGACGGACAGGACACAGCGGCCTCAGGAACGCCATCCACAAGCAAGCGATCGAAAGAGCAAAGGTTCGACGAGATGAATATTATGGAAACGTTTCATCCACCGAATAAAGATTATGGACATATGAAGGTAGATGAACCCAAGACCCCTTATTCGGAATCCGTAGACGGTGATTTGGTGCCGACCGATGAACTGGACGCGAACATACTAGCGGCGAAATTAGCAGCCAGTATGAACAAGCCGCCGAAGTGTGTGGAGCCGGAGTCAGACGCGTGTGCGAGTGACGAAGACATGGAGGAACCCGAAGAGGAACGCCGGAAGCGAATTGAGTTCGAGAAGAAGCGGAAAATGCACTACAATGAGTTTCAGGTGAGTTGTCTCACAAATGCATGTTGTGGGTGTGAACTGGCGATTAGGTCACAGTTTGAGATATAACTATACTTCCGAAATTCGTATGCAGGATGAGGTGTGGCAATCGAATCATCACTGACATCTTTATGGCAGTAAATTTATGTCTTTAGCTAGGTATTTATCTTATCTCATTTATTATTCCGAATTTTTTCTATAGCCCCTCAATTAAATTTGATAAATTAAATATTAAAGTATAATAAACCCCAAAACTATAAGCTGTGTACATATTTATGGTATCATATATTAAATCAATACTAGTCATTACGGTATATGACTAGTAAAGAGTTAATATATGATACCATAAATAGGTGCATGGCATTGGAAGTAAGTTATTACTATGCTAGTCATGACACATGTGCATAGTTATTAGTGCTCCCATTATTGCATTCATAAGTACTCTCATCTAAGTGTACTGTGCATTTACTAGTCTGTCACCTTTTCATATAAGTTCTAGTTTCTATTGTGATAGAAATAGAATAATGTTAATTATATATATAACATTGTTAATACTGTATAAAACAAACAGCAAACTGTATTCTACATAAAAACAAAAGCCTCCCAATGAGTTTTCCAAAATCTGTGGGTGGATTTTTACATATACACACAATCCCTTAATTTTTTTTTCTTGAAATAATTCATATTGATATTTTTACATTGGCACTGCGAGCATTCATGTAGTATAATATGAGCAACCCAGCTATCTATTCTAAACATGTGTTACCCTTTCCGTGACTGATAACTATCTGCTGGCCCTGTGACCCTGCAGTAGTGGTGTCATTGAATGTTTTTATGTAATTTCTAGGAAATTGATACTAACATGAGTCTTGTTACTTGACACTAAATCTGTATAATTATTAAATAGTATATATCTGTAGATATGAGTCAAAGTCAAAGACGCTCTGACTCATCAAAACCAGATTAATATCATTGAGGATAAAACAGAGTCCAAAGTTTGTATGGAGAAACCCACTTTCATGCAGGCCAAAATGCTGAAGCAGAAACTAGTTTTAGCATAGCATAGTCAGCAATAATGTTCCCACTGTTAGGACTCAGGCCATAATCCACCACGCGGGCCCAGTGCGGGTTGGTCACATGTCTTCGAGTTTTTGCATAAAATTACAATTATGATATTATATCTGGTAGAAACAGGTGAAGTGATAGCACCTTTAGTTCTGGATTATGTTACTACAAGTTGTTCTAAAATAATGCATATAAATTTTAATGAAATTTAGTACAAGTTGAAATTAGTGGGGGTTGTGGGAGTAAAAAAAATCCAAACTCAATTTATGCAGACACTTGTGAAATATGAGTGTTAACATAGTAGATAATCTTGAACCAGAATAGATTAGAGTATCATGAATCTTTTGCATGGTTCAATGATAAGCTTAAGCAAACCATTAGTTATTTTAATTACGTTACAGTTTAAGTAACTTGCTAATTAGAGAAGTGATATTTCTACTAAGATTTAGAATAGAATAGGTAGAATAAAATAAAATAAACTTTATTGTACATCAAAATAGTAACAAAACTTTTATACAACTTAAATCTATTTGAGAGAATTGAGATTGATTGATTGATTGATTTTTTGAAATTTGTTATTCTTGTAAGAATTTTTTTGTTTACACTTTTATCTAGAAGCATCTAATGTTATCACAATTTTGTTTAATTACACATAATTTATTTTTAAATATTATTATTGCTTCAATTAATTTTTAATTGAAAATGTTATCAAGGACAGTGCTAAGAAAGCACATTAAAACTAGATTTTAATTTATTCTTTGTTGATAATGGCTTAAGTAAATTCTGTGTCCATATAAGTTATTGCAATTGTTGAGAGTCCACAGAGGAGATATGCATTGTCGGAACAATAGCATTTTCAGAATGATGAATGTTTCCTATCCTCCTGTAACACTTATGTGCAGTCACTGTCTAAAAATAGGATTTGTCCCCTTAACTTCCTGCTACCGTATTAAGAGGCTATTAATAAACTTCTTAGATTACTAGTATTCTCAAGATCATACTAACGGATAATGTTCAAGCAAATATTATAACAGATATTGTGGACCAAATGTTGTCTTTTTAAAAAATTATTATTTTATAATAACTTGATGGGAACAACCACTTGTGGCTCATAAGCCATAGCATAGTGTTTGTACACATACACCAAACTGTAAGGGCTCAGCAGGGTAGAGGTTAGGGTCAATTTTTTTGTAAACCATTTATAACTAGTAGGTATTTTCTATTAATTAAATAAACTTTGTAGTCCCCCGACTCAGCTACGCTTATCTTTAAAATATCTATAGGTTCTTTTAACCTTTTGAGTAGCGTAATTAGAGACACAATAGACAATGTTCGAGCGAACGCCGGCGTTCGGTCATTATCTTCCTATACCGGCGCCGCTCTATGCCGGCGTTCGCTCGAGGTTTAATGAATGTAGATAAAACGGCTGAAAGTGTAATTTAATTTATAAACTTATTTTTAATTTTATTTTTTATTCATGAGAATCCATACGTAAATGGATTAAGGTAGAACTACACTGCGCACCAGACACCAGACTTGTAGAGCTACACTTGATCCACGCCACGCAACGTCACGCGTCGTCGTTCTACGTACAAATCAGGCGTGTTACACGTGTCGTCGGTCTAATGTAGTTCTAGCTTTATTGGATTATGTTGTATTGCTTAAGATAAGAATTTCACACGGTGCCAGATGACACAACTTGGATGATAATTAAAAGTACACATCGCATTAAGATCTTATTACAACTAGAGCTTGATCCCATGACCCTGGCAATGATGCACATGATGCTTACGTAAGATGTCATGTGGCAGGGATTCAAATGTTAATTGCTGAAATATGACTCTAGTAAATGATCCCATCATGACGTTTTATTTTTAGGTGGTGGGAAATTATGTAACGATTTCTACCGCTCTAGGGTGGACCGAGAGGGCGTGTCAGACTTTTACTGACTAAAATCCTTAGCGTTCCAGGACCGTGGTTCCCTTTTTAGAAATTCCTCATTACCTTAGCGGGCATCTGCCTTGCTTGTTGTTTGCTGACATTTCTTTGAGAAGCGTTTCAAACACTACGCGCCGTCGATGACTGGGCTCGGGTCTTGCCGGAAGGCCGGACGGCATTGCGGCCCATTGCCCGTCGTCAGCAAGCCCATGCCTACAGGGACCGGTGATTGCTCTGCGATTCCAGACGCTTGGGGCGTCTTCTGTCGGGGTGGCTGGAGTGCGAGGATATTCATTCCCTCACTCTTACTGCCGTCTCCTTCGCTAGCATTACTGCTTCATAGGAGGTGATGGCATCCCATTTCCTCTCGCTCCAAACCATAGCCTGAACGAAGGCCCGGCGCGACTAGTCGCTGCCGCCGATGGCCTCCACGAGGACACAGTGGTGCTCCGCCGAACCGAGGTACACCGGAGACGTCTTCCGGGCGGTCCGAGCAATGGTGACCCCACCCACACACCCCGGTGTTTTTTCCGCGAGATTCCGGAACAGGCTTCCACCGAACTTACCATGTCCGGTGAAAATCAGTGTCATACGGAAGATAAGGACGCCGTGGTACCTCTCCAGCAACTCCTCTAAGATGGGAATTATGATGGGCATAAAGCAAGGTCATATAGTATAGATTTAGGAATAAATCTGAAAACAGAATGTTGTTACGTCACAAAAAAAACTTTTTTTGGGATTCGAAAATTCTTCGAGACTCCATTCGGGAATTAAACTATTCACATGATATGTGGGTAAGTTTGTACGGAACCCTCAGTGCGCGAGTCCGACTCGCACTTGCCCAGTTTTTTAAATGAACAAAGCCCGTAATTAAGTACAGAATTGATACTAGTTCAGTAGGAAAAAAAAATAAGGAAAATTTGCTCTTTATTACTGTTTTTACTTTTACATGACTGCTTCCTCGTCATAAGTGTTGGATGTTTTATTTTTTGTTACTAATTACTACTACAATTACAAGATATTTCTGTCAACATCGGGAAATGAAAGCTAGTCAGTTGATTAGATCGAATAATCAGTTTGACCAGACCATAGCACTACACGCTTAAAAATGTATTAATGTAATAAAAACTCTTTCCAGGCTCTACAACTAGCAAGACAACTGATGGCACAAGAAGAAGAAGAGGAGGATGAAGAAAAACAGCCTCAGAAGACCTGACTGCAGCAGACGCGAGCACTTGTACATAACATGCACCAAGGCTTCGAGCCAGCATCGACCACTGCCTAGACCAAGAAGTACCAACTCGAGTTAAACCAGGGACACAATAACGGCACCCCACACCTCATCATTGCTCACTAGTGACCGGTCATCATGTATGCGGTGGTGTGGCGACCCGTTAATGTGACCCTGCCTTACTGGCGTCATTACCAAGTATTAGATATTCTTTATTCAGGGTTAATAAAGGTTTCTGTGAGTCGTGTAGCGTCTTACAATATTTTGCCTTTAGATTGTGATCAATCAAGTGATCCTTTAAGTGTATATTTTTTAATGTTGTAGCATTTGCACAGAGTTTAAATTTTCATAATATCAGAAGAGTTTAGGTGGCTAATTTTAATGCAAATACGAGTAGTCATATCTGTAGTAATGTGTTCGTAACATCATATTGTGGCATTGCAAGGTATTAAAAACTTTAAAGCACTTTTGCAATACCAGTTACTAATATTGTTGTTCAAAATTGAGAATGTACTAGTTACCAAGGAGAATTGGCAGAATTTAACTATTGCTACTTTTGATCTTAAAAGTTTAAGTGTCAGCCAGACTAAAACTGATACTATATTAGTAAAGTTTACAATTAGCATTAGCATTCAATTTCCGATATAATCAGATTCACATCCATTGTAGGTCTGTATCTGATTTCTTGGTACTAGATTAGGCTGAACTGAATACTCGTAGGTAATTTCCTGATAAACGCACGACGCTGTTGTGATGAGCTCAAAACACTTTGTTCTTCCTACCTAATAAAATAGTCGGTATGTACTTCTTTGTCTATAAACAGTGAAAACAGTTATGTTGCTAAGAAGTACTGAAAGGATTAACCCTAAAATTCATGTACGTACTTACGTACCTTAAAGAGAAGTGAAATACTATTTTAGGAAATACCACTACCCACTTTAAAAATTATGTTTACCCAAATTGAATAATTTTAAGGTGGGTAGTTAATTTCTTGCTTACGTATTATACTTCCATAAGGTATAAAATACTAAAAAAGAAAATTTATTGAGCCAAATTATCCCTGAATATCGCCAAGACGCCAACTATATCAGAACGACTGTAAACATTACCATCACATGACCTTCACCCTCCTATCCACTCGAAGGATATTAATTATTCTGTAGTAATCTAAGTAACCGCACGAACTTGCTTACCGAGCACGCAGAAAGGCCATATGTTAAAAAAAAAAACGCCCTCCGACAAGGTCATGTAAGGGTAAAGTTAACAGTTGTCATGGCATGTTAGAATGATAAATATTGGTTGCATATTTTCGTAAAAGAGTAAATATTAATACGTATTAAGTAAAAGAATTATTATTATTATAGTTCACTAATGCACGATGTGTTCTAAAAATATGCCATGGGCATCGCACGTTCCTTTCATTCGGTTCAAATGAATTTTTGATATGCTAATTCAAATCAAGGTTGTTACCAAAGCGAATTATTAACGATGTACTAAAAATGATTCATGGGGCCCGTCTGCCTAACCAATTGTTCGAAATCATGACTTTACGGTAACTTAACGGCCCAATTGTAAAATTAAACATGTCAGTTTGCCGTGACAATCCTATAATGCCATATTTACAAATGCCCATAGAACGTGGGTCAATATATAGACGCAATTCAATTAATGTATAATCTTTTATTGTATCGCGATTACTTCTTTGTTCTGGTTACAAAATTATCATTGAATAATGTTGCCTGAATACAAGTTTTGTTTTTTCTTTAAAAAAATATGGTGAGAAGCCAGACCTTTGTATTTAACAATGCTTGAGTTTTGATGATTTTGCAATATATATATTTTTACAAATATTTATGTTTTATAAGTCTGGAAAGTGTTTTTCATTTCTTTGTATATGATAAGGAAGCCATTTAAGTCCTCGCATACTCCCTCAGTTGTTGAACATGACTACATTTTGTTTCCATTTTATAAGTTTAGACAGCTTGATTTGAAAATAAATAATAATTGTACCTATTTTTTAATTTAAGTATTCAATAAATAAATATTGTTTTTCTGAAGAGTTTGTGATGTTCTTTGTGAATGATATGATAATGAATCAATTAAACTATTACCACATTGTTTTTAAAATCCACTACAGGTATAAAAAAGTTGTTTTGTTTTCAAGTCTGGCTGTATGACGTGACCACTTAGTTTTAATAGAATCGTCTTCGTTCACGGCACGAAGACTAATAATTAAGTATTTAAAGTCATTTTACAGAGTATATGAGATAGAAAAATATATATTTATATTGAAAATATATCTTTACATCATATTGTAGAAAACAAAGTAATACTAAACTTGTAAAAGTTACTGTCGTTTTGTACAATTCGACAGATTTGAAGCGCGGATACATTTTGATGTATTTTTTTATATATAATGTACTTATCAATATAAAGCTATGTGCCAAGAAATTATATTTTGCGCATGAAATATGTGAATTTAAGAATCTGCTTCTGTCTCGAAAAACTGATTGAAATGAACATGAAAATGTTATTTTCTGTTTATCTTTAGACAGCAATAAAATGTCTAGAATTCAGTAAATTATATTTAGAAGAAAAAATACAAGAGATTTAAGACCGTGTTAAGTGCGCACACACACGTTTCTATTTGCATGTATCCAGTTCACACCGCAAAACTGTCAAGCAATAATTTCTAAATATTTATTAAATAAAATATGACTAGTCTGTTAGACTGCTGTCTCTGTGACGTAATTTAGATGTGAGTACCTAAGTCTGGACATAATTATTTTTAAGGGCCAACGCTGCATTAAGCGGGCACCCGCGCGGGCGTCCACAAATTATTACCTGCGCAGTGTCGCTAGTTTAATTTTAACGGTGTGCATATAGTCGTGTCGATGGAGAACTTTATTATTACGTAGCAAAAAAGGTGCGGGACGCGGCTGCCCGCGAGGGGTGCCCACGTGGCGAGCCGCGACGGAGCACTTGTGCGGCGCCCGCTTAACGCAGCATCGTCCCTTACACATTAATTATATCGCTATTATTAGATAGATATGAGAACGAAATAATAAATTAGATGTATGGTTTTAATATAAAGAGAGTTGCGCTGGTATAGGCTTGTTGTCTGCGTTTGATGAGGGTATTTTACCATTATGACGTCATAGAAGTGTTGCCAGAAATAATAAATAAATAAGCAGAAAGGGCAGTGTTTTTATAAAATGTTTGGTAGTTTTTTTTTCTGACTTGTGACTTGTAGCTCAAGTCTATACCAATGTGTCTAAAGTAAAATGAAAAAAATAGACGCTTTCTTAAATTATAAATTACAGGGCTTGTAGAAAATTAAATACGGTTTTAGAATGTATTTATGAATGTATGAATTGAGTATTTTCGGTAAATTAGTAAGATAGAGTGAGATGAAAACTAGTAGTGTTACCAGTTTCATGAATATTTAATTCACACTGAACGTTAAGGTGAAAGTGCCAGGGCAGTCCTCAATTTTTTTTAAGTTAGCATGCACTAGGCGTGGGCAGTGCGTCATCTTTGCGATTGGAAAATTTGCATCTGAATCACTGAAATGTTCCGAAACATTGAAAAACATTTGGAACATCGGCTCAAAAGATACAAACGGGACATTTGAAAAAACGGCTCAAAAGATACAAACACAGACACGGTTATGAATCGCGATCTGTTACGTTGCGCCATATACACCAACAGTTTTATTTAATTTATTTTTTATATGAGAATAATTTAAAGCAGATGTTTTTAATTCAGTTCATTAAAATTTACACTATTTAGGTTTTTATTTGGGTACTCTGCACCTACGGTTGCTGCCAAATACTACAAAAACATTTGAATATGTTCCATCTGCACTCCAATCGAAAACGAAGCATCTACATTCGGTATCAATCCACTGAAATCTATTCTATCCAGTCAGCTCATAGCTATGCCAGCAACTAAGAAAATGTCATTAAACGTTCGTTCCGTTTAACCTTTTAGCTTTACCAGTGTGGTTGTTTATAATGCTGGGTATATAATTTTGCATATTTTGTCTGAATTGAAGTGAAATCTGGCGTAATTTTATGAATGCTCACCAAATTAATGTAGTCTTCATAAAATCATTATGTAGTTGATTTTTCAAATCATATTTTATTCATTATATCAATCGTCTAGACGTCGTTCTTTTGGTAAAGTTTTCAATTTTTATCGCCGTCTTAATGGCTTCATGTTTGTAACGTGCATTTAACATTTTAACTTCGCGTTGTCTCGTGTTTCATCGAAGTGGCTTTTTTTCTTGTGGTCTATCACGCAATGTCGTCTGCGGGCCAAATTTATATTTCGCTTTGTGACTTGTGTTTCGTGTGTATGTCTATCGAATATTTTTGTATACTGTATGACTTGATAACAATAATATACAAAGCAATATAAAATATTGTGTTATTCGTTCATGCATACCATACATTGGCCTTATTCGAAATTAAGTTGTTGCATTTTATAATTATAGAGATTGTACAGAAGCGGCTTTACCTAAAATGTATGTGTAAATAGTAAATAAAATATGAAACTTTATGGCGTGTGTTTATTTCGTAATCCAAGTAAGTACCTACCAGTAGCATTTAGAAAAGCTCACGTAAGACTTCGTCATATTGATGATTCCAAATGAAAAAATCAAGCCAGAGAACACGACTTTTGGTGCTTTGTTTGGAACGTAGCATCACAAACGCATTGTGGCATTGTACATGGTCGTCGTGAAGGATAAAATTTACATTCTTACAATATGAATATGACATAAAAATAAATCAGTGTTGAATTGGTCCTAGAACGGCTAAATGGTGGTCAAATACGTTCAGAGATTGCTTAATTATGGTAACACGTAGAGGAGGAATTTGAATTACGGTTTGCTGCTTACTTCTGCTAACCCCTAAATTCCTTTAAAAGTGTGAAGGTTTCGATTTGTTCAGGTAATTCAAACCGAAGCATATATACTATTTTCTTCAAGAAACAGAATTTCGTGTACTAGAAAAGTATTTAGCTTTTGTAGTCAGCATTTCACTGTGAATTTCAGGAAAAAATAATTTTGGAATTCCTAATAGGGTTTTGCTATGGCCCAGTCCATACAAAAAGAAAAAAACACGCAGTAGGAGATAAACGTTTCATTTTACGAACTGTTTTGAAGAATTAAACTTAATTTGTAATTAAAATTGTAAATATTGATGAAATAAATAGTTTGACAGACAATTTACTTAACACATATATAGAACTGTAAAATGGTTAACATCACATAGAATATTTTGAACATTCTCATCACATTACTTTTCTTTGCAACTAACGAAACGTAACTTTTTAAATGGCGTTTGTATTTTGTTTGAATGTCCAAAACGTCGTCTTGACAACGAATTTGGTGGCTTTTTTACGAATTGTTCGATTGACTTTAATATGAATTTATTAAATTATGGATGATCCCCACCAGTCTTCTCCACATACGTCTGAAATTAAGGTACGTAATTTAATAAGAAACTGATTATAGATAATCGAAAGCAATCTCTCGTCGAGATATTTATAATACGTTAAAAATAGTTTAGAGATGCATAGCTGCACCACCTTACCTGTCTTCATTACAATTACCTTCTACCTAGCAATATATGATAGTCATTACTCCAAAAATTTAATTCAAGAAATGTAATAAACTTTCTACCTTCGAACCACCAAAGTCCCCAGTTTCCCATCGTTTATTTATATTTTTTTATTTATTTTTAGAACATTCTTCCGGATGTCGTACATTCTCAACAGATACCCACTATAGGAAGTGTAACAAACGAAACTGAAACAGGTATAGAAGCCAGTGAAAATACGGAAGAAAATCCAATTTCACATGATGTCGAAGATAGCAAGACTGAGTCTATTTCGGAACATATTCCTTCCAAAATTGAATATTCAACGGATTCCGAACATGCGAGCAGAACACATGAGGTGGCCCTGTGTGGGCTCAAAGTGGAGCCTGAGCAAGAAAAGGCATCCAAACACAGTTCCCTAAACATTCCACACTCTCCTTCCAGTGAAAACCTTAGTACACAAGATCCTAGTAAAGTTAGCCTATCCTTGCCTCTTGATGTTAATGCTGTTTCTGATATTCATCTTTTGAGTGAAGAAAGCCCTGTTAATTTAGTGCCATTGTCAGACCTATCGAAAGAAACTCATGAGAAATCACACATTACAGAAGAAAAGGCACCGCCAAGTGAGCATGACACACCAAACCTTACACCTAGAAGTGACAACTACCTGGATTCACTAAATGATGAATCAAGCCAAAAATCAGATTTATCACTTCAAGACTCTGCTGATAATTCAGATAAAACCGAATCTCCAGGTAAAGTGAGTTCTGGGTCTGAAGAGATTATCAAACTTGATATAAGGGGTCAGGCTGCTCCAAAATTTCCCTTTCCATCTGCGAAAATAATATTTGGGCCACCTCCGGAGGGTGGGACTGTCATTGACTCAAATGTTGAACCTATTCCAGTTTTTCCAAACTTGCTATCACCATTCCTTGTTGGGGCTGGAGACAATATTAAAGTTGAAGAGTTGTTTGATGACCAAGAAGAGTGTAAAGGACCATTGCCTGATAAATCACTACAACTGTCACCAGAGAAAGAAAGTTTATCTAGTGATAAATCAATGGGATTGTCCCCTGAGAAACAGAGTCTGTCCACTGACAATTCACTACAAATGTCGCCAGATAAACAGAGTCTGTCAAGTGATAAAGTTGAGGCAGACTTGTTGGTTGAAGAAATTACTGTTGAAGATGAGTTGAAGGAGAAGGTGTATGACAAACCAGAAGAGACTTCTATGCCAAAATCCATGGCACCAGAAGAGACAATGTCATTTAGTACATTGACAGACTATAAGACAATATGTGAAGAGTATCATGTGAAGGTACTTGTCGTAGTTCATGGGTTTTGCTTTTGTGTGTGTGTTTGTTTCACATTACTGTGCTTCCTGATCCTGCTTCTCACTCCAATGGCATGCTATGTATTTGCATTTTACAACATACACTTTTTGTTTTATGAAAACATATCAAAATACTATGTTCTCACTTAGTTTAGTAATGATTGAGAGCATAAATCAAGTTTTTTTTTTTATTTGTTTGAATAAACGGTTAATTTGAGTAACTGCTTTTAAATGTAGAACTTTGAAAATAAATATTATTGTTGTGACAACATTGTAAACCTGCGCTAAACTTGTGAGTTTATGTGCAATTTTACTGTTATTGAAATTTTATTTCTTTTGTGAGTTAGAAAAATATTAAAAGTTAGATAAAGCTTGCAAAAAGGATTTATGTGAATGAAAAATCAATGCTTGAAAGCATAGTTTTAATCCAAATAGTTTTTATGCATGCAAAATTATTTTAATCTATTGTCAGTATTGATAATTTACATTCTTGACAGTTTGTTATAAAGCTTATTTACAAATATTGTTATTCAAATTTTTTTATTGTTAACCATGTTTTCTGTAAGCATAACATAAAATGTGAAATGTCTGGTTAACTATTTGAATGCCTTCAAATTTGCACACTTTTTTGTTGACATTATTCAAAATTATTTAAAGAAAATCTTGTTTATACAGGATATGTGTTATATTTTCGTATATAGATAACTCCCTCCTTTTTTCCCTTGGCAATAGGAAGAAACTACAAAATGCCTCCTACTGCACGGTTTAATGGACTCTTTTTATGTCTGCTTACTGTGCTTTCATGTGGATGTCTTATGTATTGAACGCTTTCTGTCCTTTCAGCTTGTGCACTTGGAAGATGCTATTACGCAGCGTGATGAACTAATTGAAGAACTGACCATCTCATTACAGCGATCAGTCCGCGAACGAGATGACCTTAGACATGAGAATGACCACCTTACAAACGAAGTTCAGAATCTGCAACACTTTATTGGAGAAAGATCTCAGTCTGAACATGATACAATTAAAGCTCAGCTTTCAGACTTCATGAAGTATCAAAGTATGATTAAAGATGATAGCACAAAGTTTTACTCAGCCATCATGAGTGGAGGATCCTCTATCCAAAGCTCTAATGGCGAAAAGGACATGGATAGAGAAGAAATTGTTGTCAACTACTCTAAGTCAGACTTACGATCATCAGATGTATCAGATGAATTCCAGACTGGTTTCGAGAATAAATTGACGACAATAATACAAAAGTTCGACAGTTATATTGAGGAGAATCTGAGAAACAAACTCAGGGAGAGTCTGATACAAGTTTTGTGTGACGAAATAGGTAAGATGAGGATTGACAATGATACTGAGATCAAAGAGTTGGAATCTCAGCTGCAGCAAGACAAGCAAGCTTACACCATAGAGATGAGACGGCTAAGGGAACTGCTGGCGTCTGTGAAGGCGGGTAATGCAGACATTGACGCCCTAAGACAGGAGTTAGACATAAAACATGAGAAAGAGATGGAGAACTTGAGGACTTACTTTGAGAAGAAATGTTCTGATATGGAAAGGAGGTGAGTTTTAAATAAATACTCTAGGTTTAAACCTCTTTAATTATGTAGTCTAAATGCCAAGGAGGCACTTGAACTTGTCCTTGGCATTCAAAGAGCTATTTACTACCCAGACCTTAATCAAGTATTCATAGCCCAGCTAATGTCTACCTAAGTTCCTGAAGGTTACTATGAAATACTAATTATATGTTATCTTTGTTTGCAACCAAGGCCAAGGTGAGTACTAATCTTTACTAATTATGCATTCACTTGTATTTATTTTTACTACCATTTTCTTACAATATTTAAAGTAGCTAGGCTATAATTGTAGAAGCATTTTGAGATATCAACTGTAGATAAAATAATGAATAAATAAATAGTTTGTAAGCTTTTTCATATAATGCAGAATAAAGAGACTTATTATGACTGAAAAACAGTGTTGTTACATGGGTTTCGTTTAGTAGATATTGACTTTATAGGCCTATTCCTCTTGTAACGTCATGCTCTCGAAAAGAGGATACAGCATACCTGTCACATATTCCCTTACTAAAAACGAATAAATAAAATTGAAAATATGGCTAATAGAATAGAGAAATACATAGATGCCTAATTTCTAAGATGCGTCCACAGAGCGACCTCAGCGAGTCACTGGTCGTACTCTAAAACGAATGAATACGTTTGTTCATATGCGGTCGTGTTTATTCAAATAACGTTATGTTACATTGCAGCTACTCTGAGGAGGTGTGGCGCGACAAGGCGTGCGCGTCGCCGTGCGGCTCGGCCGCGTCGCTGGACGCGCCCACCGACGCCGCCGGAGACTGCGCGCGACGCCGCACGCGCAGTGTTCAGCTACCCTCGCTTAGTTTAGAGGTAATATATTAGCTCGAATAAAGTAGTTAAAATCACAGTTCTTTCAGTGGTCAAGTGCTTGAAACTATGTGTAAGAGTATTATCACACCAAACGATCGATCGAAAGATGACATTGGTCAGGGTCGGTCGATTTTTTGTTGGTTAATTACGTCAATGGACCCATTTTCATCAATCAATAATATCGAAAAGACAGACAGAACAAAATCACATTAGAACATTAGATATCCACCTCATACTTGGCTCCGTTTTCCAAAACAGAAAGCATTATTTTCAAATAAATACTTTCCTTTGCAGTCAACACAACTAGAACAATCTCTAAGACAAGTATGCAAGAAGTATGAACAGCAAATAGATGAGCTGAAAGCCGAGCAGGTGGCGTATGTGAACGAACTACAAGCCACGCATCGAGAGGCGGTCGCTTCACTGGATGAACAGGTACTAAAGCCGATAATTATATTTTGACTCGAGAAAAAAGGCATTGCGGTGAATGGCGTACTCAGACAACTTATAATCCGCCTATATTATATCCGTATTTGAGCAGTGGGTAGTGGAAGGGCAGTGGTGACCCAGTGTTAACGGTTCCGATTTACGAGTAGGTCAATTGGATTCAAACCCAGCAGGGCGCATTAATTTGCGTAATTTATTTCATCACCACTGTTCTAAAAACGCTGAAGAAACACATGATAACGAAACCAACATTTCCTAGAACCAAAAATTTGAAGAACTTATATCTTAAAAGAGGTTTGTGGAATAGAGTGTAAAATCCCGTAAACCACCGTTGAAAAGGGGGAATCCTCCGACCAGACGGGTCTTGTGTCTGGTTTGGGCAACTGACCGTTAGATGATTTTGGGTTGTTGTATATGTTCAAATCGCGTCAAATTGCGCAAAGAATTTTAATTGAGCAATGCAGGATTTCGTAGTTTAGTTCTTATCTGGCGCCATAGATGTCGCTACACATCCACCTGCACGAGGCCCGCTTGATGGTTGGATTACGGCCCATTCACTCTCCTAGACCTGTGTACCAGCAGTGAGAACATTTTCGGGCTGATTATGCTATTATGACTTCTATAATTTTGTCAACAACTCGGTAGGCAGTCTGCATGATAAGTTAATCAGCTGATAATAATCATTGCATCGGAAATTCAAATGCCGATTAAAAATTCTGAATCGTAGTCTGACCTAATAAAGGACAAGGCCACAGGCATAGGCCCCTACTATGACTCGGTCTGGCCGACGTCTGCTAGGACTGCGGGATTGCTCTAAAGAGTCACTGCGGTCCTGGAACGCATAGGGCAACTGAAGGATCGCTTTTTAAGGAAGGAAGGGTGGGTTTTTGTTAGTAAAACTCCTCGCTCCACACAAAGCGGGAAAAGTTATCTGATGTTTATTCACCCTCAAAAGAAAAAAAAACACTCGCTTTACAAACCTAGCTAGTCACTTTTTGCTCACACTCTTTTGGTACACTTTCGGCGCCACAAACCGTCGCGATAATGAGAATCAGTTATTATTTTTGTAGAATATGCGCATGGAGATGAGCATATCTAAGTAGCCGTTAAGTAAAACTTTAATAAATCCAGCATTTCTTGAGGAATTTTAATAATTTAAAAAATTAAATACTCAGTAAATTATTACACATACGATGTACTTAGTAAAAATCGGATTTGCTATTATGTGATTGATCCTCATTCCGTCTCTGTGCTAGTAGGTCCCCATCGTAAGTTTGCTTAAGTAACACCTACAGTACCTACAGCCGTTTTAGACGCTGCTGTCGCGGTAATTGACCACATCGTAAGTTCAGAGCTACTTAAGAACCGAGAGAAGATACTAAACTGCCACCTTCTTTTCAGATAACTCAACTAAAAGCTCACATCCAAACAGCAGAGAACACCGAAACGAATGTGTCGCTCTACCAGCAAGACATTGATCTCGAACTTGAGAAGGTTAGACTAATCTTGTATATAGCTTTATATTTTATGTCAGTGTTGCTGAATGTCGTGCAGTGTTCCCCTAATTGATGTTGTGAATCTAACTTGTTGGTGTTGCTTTAATAACTCCAAAGCAGATGCCTTTGTTGGAAAAAGAAACAAAAAATTCGTTTCTGGCCAGTGTTCTAAAATGTTAGTTTAGACTCTTTTTTTCTTAAACTGTACCTCACAATAGAAATTACACTTTTATCGTGAATGCGTTCAAAAACATGTAAAACCCGGAACAATTTATCTGTAGCCGATATATGTACGACTATGTTTTAACAATCTCTGCGCCAACTCTGCCGTCAATTTAGATCCATTGATTAACCTGAAGTTATTATGTAATCTGAGTTTTAAATTGACAGTGAAAATTATAAGTCACATTAAAAATTATTTGCCACATTTCAATAACTATAAAATCAAATTAAGGCATTTCAGTACAAAAAGTGAGGATTGACCTTCATTGGTCAAAAAGTTCAGTAAAGTTCTCATATTCCCCTAATTGCGGGAACGCTTTGTACAGAAACCTTTGGTGGATACTGCTTGAGGCCACCAATATATTGTATTGTTTATTAACTAATAAATATCTAATATTTGTGTACATAATCGCATGCAGGGGAAAGACAACCAAGCTTACGGTAGCCTGAGGTAATCTGTCCTTTGGCTTTCGGCTGTAAAATCTTCCTTCTGGCTATGTTAGCACATATCTTTAAGACTGGGACTATATAAAAAATCAGGCTGCAAATCAGGACCATTTTATCTTCCAAAAGTTACTGAAGTCAGTCCTCAGAAGCACATCTATCATTCTTCATTTAGGCTAGTTGTGCTCCTAAATGATTTTTGATAAATATTAGTAGCATAATTATAGTCCCGGCCTAGAATTGAATAATGGTCACAGAAAGAATGAGACAACCACCATGGAATATGGTCTATTGCACTATGGAAACTTGTAAACGTCACAATTTAAAATCACTTCTAAGTGTACAACAAAAAGGTCTAATTTTCTTTTGCACTTTTTGTGATTTCTGGGGTTGAATAGCAAATGTTGCTTGAATTAATATTGTTTTCCCGTTTGTTAACTTTGTCACTAACAAGTATTTAAAGAGTGTGACTCATATATTTTTTAAATTAATTTTTTTATCGGAAGTTATTTTGTGCAAGTAAAAAAATCCTAGTCTCTAAAATTTTGAATAGACAAGTAAATATTTTGTTGTAACTGCAATTAAACATAATTAACCTTGGTCTTGTTGTAAAAGGCGATTCAATCTTTTCTCAACTCATTTCACTCCAATTCTCACACATATTTTTAAACCCCCATGACAACACCATCCTCAGTACAGAAACTACAATTCACCTAAAAAACGCCCCCTTTTCACTGCCTCTACCACGCTATTTACTTCAATTGTTATTCAACCACCCCCACCAATCGACTTTCGTTATTCAACCACTTATTAAAGCTCATTCTGTCTCTCTCCTGCATGCTTGGAATGCCACTAACACGCTCGTGTGTGACTAAACGGCGTGACGTCACCGCTGCGACGTCATCATACGTAGAAGATGGAGGCGCAGCTGGAACAGAGGCTGGAAGAGGTGAGGGATGAGGTCAGGCAGGAGGTCGTGAACCATCTGCAGGAGCAGTTGCAGGTATGTTGCGAGATTATGTCCTTGCCTTTACTTTCCAAAGTAGCAGTAGATTTGTTCTTTGATGGATTCTTAAGCTTAGCAAAGTCATAAAGAAACTCATATCAGATGATATAGGATAATGAACTTTGTATTTAGAAGCATAGAGTGTAAAATTGAACGAGCAGAAAATAAAAGGTTAGCCAGACGTCCTAGATAGAATTTGAGTGTCTCGTTTGCACTTTATGGCAGTAATATTAAAGTTTATTGTTTTTCTTGGCCTGCATAGAGCCTAACTAATATGTAGTTGATCAGCTTGAAACCTCTTACGTATACTAAAAAAAGGCCGAGACAGTCGGTATATGTAGATATGTATATTATTCCGAAGTTTATGCTGGCACTCTTAGTAGACAGTTGGCCGCCGGTATTTTAATTCTGGATATTTGACCGCAACAACTCAAACCAAGCGTCACTCCAACGCATTAGTACGCTTCGTTTGTAATATTTAAAGTTTCAGTAGTCTGTTCAAAGTCTGCCGCTTGTAACGGCCACTCTAGCCGTGTAGACGAACTAATTGCTTCATTAGTTGCTAAAATAGCATTGGTAGTACTTACTACTTAGCGCCACTTTGACACTAAAAGCTTCATTTTGTAGTACAAATTATGGCTTTCTACGCATCTATGTGGGGATGACTTATGTGGCTGTAAACTTTAGTAACAACGTCACCAGCACAGCTTCATAAGAGGAAAATACATATCGACGGTGAAGTACCAATAACTCCTAACTGTCGGAAGTCAAAATTATCTGTCCAAAAATTGTTAGGAAGTAATACTATAAATTGACACGTTGGTTTAGTTAGGTGTTTGTTTCCACAAATTAATTTGATGCAGTTGCAACTAAATATCCGCTTCGGATATTTTACGAAGCACGCGGAAACACGCATTTAAAATATAAGCACTTAAAAGTAATTTTATCGAAAAATGTCAGTTAGAAGGTATTGGCACTTCACCGTCGATATACAACCTTATTACTGTAAATATACCTAATAATATATAGTAAACAACGCTTTCAACTAACATATTATCCACAGTATACTACACAATTTTGTATAAAATGTACATACACTCGCATTTGTAAATAGACCAGCTAAAATACCCATAAAACATTTTATGTGGTCGAAACCACAGTCTTTAACTAACTAGAATAAGTAGTTCGCGTTGATTCACTTAACCCACATATATAACGGTAATGGCTAACGACTTCTAAGAAGTAATTCGGGTGATGTTTTTATGTTCTCTTCTCGGAGATTTTTCGCACTGATTAATTTGGGTTACAGTTTCAAAGCTTTCTGTTTGGTATTGGGTGTCGCAAAGTTTCAGGTTGCTAAGATTAAAACTCTAAACTTCGCCTAAACTCAATCATTTCAGATATAGGATTAGACATTAAATATGTCGGAAATCTACAACAATGGATTTTTTTTATAAAAATACCAGCTGCTGCAAGCGGCATCGCACGCGTCATAGTAGAAAATGGTCCCAAGGAAAGATACTCCCGCGATAAAAAGTATGTGC
The DNA here is from genome assembly GCA_949316375.1 of Mythimna vitellina. Taxonomy (NCBI): domain Eukaryota; kingdom Metazoa; phylum Arthropoda; class Insecta; order Lepidoptera; family Noctuidae; genus Mythimna; species Mythimna vitellina. The sequence continues at coordinate 1,334,063 of OX438699.1, read as the reverse complement.
TAATCCAGGATATGATCTACCTATTTGCCAAGTTTAATCTAAATCCGTTCAGTCGTTAAGTTGTGAAGTGGAAACAGACGGACACGAATTACTTTCGCATTTATATAATTAGTAAGGATTAGCTTATGGTATTCAGCAATGTATAACACATCATATTCGGAAATTATTTTCACAGCGCGTAAACAAACAAACAGTTTTAGCTCTTTATGATATTCGTTTAGAAGTTTTGATGAACACTTTAGTCTGTTTCCCATCAACCCAAATATCGATAAAAAATAAATTAAATAAAAAATCTTCCGCAGTAATCCGTAGTGCGTACAGTAGCTGCCATCAGGCCAAGCATTGGCCTGCTGCCATCTCGGTACACCATTAATAAAACGCGGCCGTCGTACCAGCGTGGTCTATGCTCTCAAATAGAGCAAGGCTCTTCCCACAGTTGGCGGGAACACGCTTCATTCACTACTACAATCGCGAAAAAAAAAGAAAATCATAAACAAGGACTTTTCCCTCCTTTTTTTAAGTGACAGATTTAATTTACGCGAATTTTTCGTAAAGAAATGTGACTGTTTTTTTGTTAGAGTGTACGTTTGTGACGGACAATGAAATCTATTGGTGATATTTTTGAAGGGACTGTGACTGAGACATTGAAGTTATAAATATTTGTAGAACTCTAAGAATATTTTCTTTTTGTGTGTGTTGGACTGGTTAAAATGTGAAATGCCTGATCGAAACCATTTACCATTTTACAAGAGACGTGTAAGTTATTTTACATATTGTTTTTGATATCCTTATTCTTATTTGTAATGGTAATAACTTGTTAGTTATGAAATACATTATCAATTCAAATTTTGCCATGGGCTCATTTAAATATGCCTAATAATATAAGCTTTGAGCATTATAAAGGTGGGTTTACGCTAGGAGCTCAGTCGCTCGTGCTCGTCTTCTGTAGAGTCGCTCCATACTACACAAATTTGAGCTCGGCTCGTGCTCCGCTCGTGCTAAACTCCTCTATCATAGACCCACCTTTAAGTACGGTTTGTGAACTTGCAGAAAACTACATTATTTGAGTACATGTGCCTCATCTCATCATATTCATTTACCTGTACTTTCTGCTGGTTTACGTTATACATAGTACCTATGTATGTTTTGTTCATTTATTTATTATTTACGAGACAAAATGTTAATTACACAGATTAGTCACAAATTATATATAAAGCGAATTTTAGACCAATTAACACAAATATTATAATTAAGTCTTTCAATCAGTCTTCTCACAAATCACCAGACATTCAAAGAGTATTTGTGATTTCTATTAATCAGAAAACAAATTTAGTCCAGGACTGGATTTGGATGCTATTCGTACCTCTGCCATCAAATTGGCTACTCGGAGACCAATGTGGTGTCTTTATCTATATATCGATCTTCTTCCATAAAAAATCTGTAACTAAGTCTTTGTTCTAATGATTAGCCGTTATGTATTTTTCTTTGCCAATTCTCAACTTCCATTCCAAGATTATCTTGCCCGACGGCTATGGCGCCTGAGTGGTATTTCAGAGGTCGTCAGTTCAAATCCGATGCGTTGCTCTATTTTATGAACTCACTCATGGGCAGGATTGAAATAAGACAGACAATAATATAAATGGATTAAAATAAAATAAATAGATGTGCGATGGGTTCGGGTGAAAAAAAAATGTAGATGATGAAAAGGATATTGAGTAGAGTTTAAGTAAGAGTTCGTAGAAATACTGAATGAACCTAGTTAAGTGGATCCTGGACATGTGAGAAATCTTCGCTACTGATGTTAGATTGAGTTCTCGACACTTATGCTTTGAAATGCCTTTAATAATTAAAATAATAAATGTTATACATAATAAATAACCGAGATATATTTATTAAATAATTTTTTTATATTTATCTCTATACTTGGGATTATTTAGCTCATTACTTATTGAGACAAGTGAAACATTAAATAATTGAGCATTTCGAACATTTCAGACAGATTGCGGCACTTTGTTTGCAAATATAGGAATTTCTCTGCGGTGCCCTTTGTAAATGAGGCAACTTTTCGAAAAGCCTCTTTAAGTGATAAAAAATCCTTGAACCCTTGACTTTAAAATTATCCAGGATTCACTGCATGCTAAATTGGTGAACTTGTTTGTAAAATATAACCTTTTTAAGTACCCATCCGATTACGGTACTCTTTCAGTGAAAAAAAAAAACACTTTCAACGAGAACCATAGACTACTTTTTAAAACAAAAATACAAGTATGCTGGAAAACGATAGAACTAGATACATGTATTTTTTCATTACCAAAGTCAATATTATTTGTTATAAATCACATATAAACGTCTACGTAAAACATTATCGGTTCTCATGAAGCTGAGAGGTGTTTATGGGATGAGCGACGGCTACTGGATACTCTACTGACGTCTTGACCTAATTCACACTGATTTATGCCATGGAGTTTCTTGTAAATATAAAGAGCTTGTGAATTTTCTTTTTTAATAATATTGAATGGAGAAAACTGAAAGATCGTTGATTACTTCTTGTTTTTGTTGACATGGGTGTTTAATTCATGGTTTTATGGTGGCTTAATAGTAGTCTAAGGGGGCGACCACAAGCTTTTATAGCAGTACTGTTTTTGCTTTTCTTACCATGACGCCTTCAAAACAATATTATTACCATCTTAAAACAAGAATGTTTTCTTAGCGTTTTTGTGACGTCACTGTTAAAAGTTCATTCTTTTCGTACTATAACGGAATTTTTGACCGCTAGTATTGTTTTTACGTCAAATTAGCAGGCTTAAAAAAGTCGTTCGGGCGCAGCGGATTTATTATTGATTTCCAAATAAATAGTATTTAAAGTGTTTTTCGTCTTTTTATAAAGTACTTAAGTAAAACTTATTTCGATGCCTAAACGTGTCCAGCTAGGATTTTAATCGAAATAAAATTGTTTAATCTGGTGATTTTAGTACATACGTGGGTTATTAATTTATTATTGTATTCTAGATGGCGAACGTATATGAAATTTTTGAGCTTCTGGAAGCAGATAACACTGAATCCAATAATGCACGAACAACAAGTTATTTCACTGGAATACACTTTTTAACTTTACCTTGTTTCCTTGATGTCCATGTACAATAAGTTTCGAACTTGATATAAGCATTTTACTTCGTTGGTTCAATTATCCGCTTCGAACACCAACCACTTGAAGACAGATTACTCTGAATTTAAGCACTTGAAAACTATATTATTTCAAAATCGGTTCGCACTCAAGAAGTCAACACTGATAAGAATTTTATTAATATAAACAAACGTTCCGAATTTCGAATGTTCCGATTAACACTAACGTGCAAATAAATATCTACGTAGTCGCTACAGCTTTTTTTAAATTGTTTTTCTACTTTATTTATGTAAAATCTTGAAATTGATTACGTCCTTTTTAACAGATTTCAAAAAAAAGGAGGAGGTTATCAATTGGGTTGTTTCTTTTTTAATGTTTTTATTTGTGTTACCTCAGAACTCCCTCAGTGTAATATGCCCTTTAGCAGGAATACAATCATACTGAGTTAATCGCTCATGGTACAAAAAGATGTAATATTACTTTAAGATGGAAACAAAACTCTCCTGCAATAAGATTATTTTATAAAACTTTATGGTCGGCCAGTAGATCAGATCCTGTTCACAACTGAACTCAACAAGCTTGCTGTAGATCATCAACTATTTTGAAGATATAGATAGATCAAGTTTGATAGATATTTCCGTGCATTAGCTTCTGATGTTTTGTAAGTGCCCATGTAGGCCTATGTGAAATAAAGTTGGTATTTTTAATGTTTTTTTACGTTAATTAATGAAATTGAATTATCAAATTTATTTACAAGACTTTGTATCGTTGTAATTAATTGATTACACGTAAATAAAATATTCAGCTTCAGTTGATAACAATCACACATTTACCGAAACTGCACAGCAACACAAATTTTAAACCTAAATCTAAAGCATTAATACAAGAAACAAAAAAGTTACTCACGGCATCTAAATATATTCGCGCATGTACAGTCATCGTCTGCAGTTCATCGCCATTTACAAATATTGTCAATCCGTCCCTGGCATGTTTCCAGACTATAGACGACATTTTTTGCGCTTCTGACCTCATTTTTAAGCTCCACGCTGTCTCGGAGACGAAGTTTTTTTTTCCTATTTAGGTCAATGATCTGGCGGGAAAATTTTGTTTTCGGTTGTGAATCCACTAATTTTAAAGTTTTAATCTATATATATAAAAATAAATGCCACTTTTCGTTGTAATTTTATAACTCAAGAACGGGCTCACCTATCCAAACCAAATGTTAAGGCTTTGTTCGGACTATTTAGTAGATGGTTTATGTGAAGTTTGCGCAAAATCGGTCGAGCGGTTCTTCATTTATCACATTATTAGGCGGTACGAAGTTCGCCAAGTCCGCTAGTTTTATATAATCGGATAACTGTGGCATGCTTATTAGTTAGTTTAGAATAGATAATCCAAGTTTAAAATAAATGTGACGTAATTCTGATAAATTATAACATGGATAAGAGATGATTTGAAACAATTTGGCATGTTTTAACTAAAACCTTGAATTTACATAGCCCATACGAATCGGGTATAAAATTGTTATTATTTTCTTTACCCCTCCAGAATTAATCAAATTTAATAAACGAAGATAAACAGTTATTTGTACACTTAACACGTTAACGTGACGATCGAATCATCTGGATTTTGGAACCCTTATAGTTTCGCCAAGTCTGTCTGACTGTCTGTCCGTCCGTCCACGGATAATCTCAGTGACTGTTAACACTAGAAAGCTAAGATTTGGTACCAATATGTACCTCGCCGACAAAGACGTAAAATAAAAAGTGGGAAAAAATGTTTTATTGGGGTACCCACCCCTACATGTAAAGTGGGAAGTGATTTTTTTTTTTCTTTTCAACCATTACGTGTGATATATTGTTAGATAGGTATTTAATAAAAAACTTTTTACAAAAAAAGATAACCGACTTCACTAAAAAAAACACTAAAAGGATCAAAATAACTTTAATTTCGGAAGTCGGTGTTTCTTGGTATTATTTGTATATTATTTAACACCGACTTCCGAAATTAAAGTTATTTTGATCCTTTTAGTGTTTTTTTTAGTGAAGTCGGTTATCTTTTTTTTGTAAAAGTTTTTTATTTCACACTTTTTAGTTGGGATACACTTATAAACAGAGTGCCTATTTCTCATGACAATTCCAATTAATCTAAACACTACTAGGTTACATTGTTTTATTATGAAATTCCTGTGTCTACCTTATAGCCAAAGTGCATTTCATGACAATTCTAATAAGCCCAAACACGGCTAGGTTACATTGATTAATGACGGAGTTCCAGTGCCTACCTTCTGGCTCCATCATCATCATCAGATCAATTTGATGATACTATTTTCACCGGAACTATTCAGAACCATTAATTTATTTGTATTATCATAGTCGCTTAACCATCTTTATTGTGATATCTATGCGAGTATGAAGCTCCGTTGACTATTTCTGATCTTCTTCATCAGTTCCACCTCATCAAATGTTACTTTTTGACTGTAAATGCTTAAGTTCTCGATGAAAATACCAAAATCACTATGCAGTTGCCTATAATATTTAAGAAGTTCCCTCGATTTCGCCAAGATTCCATCATCAGATCCTGACTTAGTGACTATGGGACCATTTGGGAAGTATACCCTTTCTAACAAAAAAATATTTTTTCAAATCGGTTGGCAAGCGACGGAGTTATGCGCGAACAAACATAAAAAAAAAATACAAACATCCGAATTGAGAACCTCCTCCTTTTTTAGAAGTCGGTTAAAAATGAATAGGGGTTACTGAAATAATTTTTTTATAATGTTAATATTTTCGGAAATAATAGCTTCAAAAGTAAAAAAAAATGTGTGCCTCCCTCTAACTTTTCAACCATAAGTTTAGAAAATATGAAAAAAATCTCAAAAGTAGAACTTTATAAAGACTTTCTAGGAAAATTATTTTGAAAATGATGGTTGAACAGTTTTTGAAAAATTGTACAAAATAATTTCTGAACTAAGTTTGTAATTTAACCGTATGTGTAAGCATTTTTTTTAACTTAGTTTACATATTTTATTATCCTGCACGTATCTTTTTAAAAGAAAAATAATTATTAAAATCGGTTCACGCAATCCAAAATTACCAACGAAAACCCAACATACATTACCTATCTAGTTTGTATAAATTAGTAACCCAATTTTCCGAGAGATGGCGCTGTACTACGTCGCGCTGTTAAGATTTTTTCTGAGTTGATGGGGTCGGGACGGGTATGAGCTATTATATTGTCGAATTGTTCGGTTGGTCTCTCGTTGACATTGGTGGTATTTGTTCTTGCTCGTTGTCTGTTGTTCATTAACTCTAAGTGACACTTATTGTGACGGACGGGAAACTACGTAACCCTACACTGAGCGTGACCCGACACGCTCTTGACTGGTTTTTCCCCTAGCCTAAGTGTAAGTGCCCCATTGCTGCGCAAAGATCTCGCCTTTCTCCGTCCAAACATCTGTGTTGTGCGATCTCTGGCCAAGCTTGATCTGCAAACGTGATCAGAATCATCACACCATCTTTGCCGCGGGTGACCTCGTTGATTTTTGCCCATTTACTTGGGCACTATCATTAGTAAATTCACTCTTAGATACAACTTAACGTTAAGAACTAGTCGGATACCAATACAATCGATTTGTTTATTTATTGCACTAGTAAAAAACACTGTACAAAGGCGGACTGAATGCCTTAGACATTTTCGACAAGTCGACCTTAGGTTGGCGCAAAAACATAAAACTTTAGATACATACATATGAATAAACGATGTTATTATGAAAAAGCAAATACAACCAATCAATGCTGTGATTTATGTTTTCCATTAGCGTAAACACCATCATTAAGGAAAGCATCTTTAGCATCCTTTCCTATAGAAAACAAGGGTCATTAAGCAAGTTTAAGAACGGTATTATATAATTAACTAATCACTCACAAACATCATTTATTCCCTTTGTTTAGACGCTTACTGTTTGGGCTATCAATTTGCCTGATAAGGGGTCAAAAGTGGCACAGAAGCAGTCATTTATTTTCCTTACGCGAGTGCAGTCACATATCTCGTGATTGAGGGAATATTTTTTTTCTACGTGATTTGTTGTGATTGTGTTATGTTATAAAAGTGATTTCATTAATAACTTTTTAAAGTGTGTAGAGACATGGGTGATTTGATCGTAAGTTCACGTTTTTAATGACTTATTGTCGTACGTTCTGTTGTGTCTGAATTTTATGCGTTTGAACCAAGTGGCAGTCTATATTGGTATATCATATTAAGTGTCAACTGTTCTTGTAGTTCGCTAGTTTTTGCTTACACCAGGTCCTAATTATTGCAACAATGTGCTATTTGTAAACCTAATTATCGTTGTAAACGTTTTTCGATGTTTTATATAAATATATATACCGTGGATGCATTGATAAACAGGACAACTCAGATAGTTGTCCTGTCAAGCCATGCAAATATTTGTTTCATGCGAGAAACGAACTCACGACGCACAACCAGCGACCATTTTGGTCACCCATTGAAAGGGTTTTTGATAGGGTTTTGACCAAGTGTTGTTTTAAAACCCATTTCATATTGGTTACACTTATTTACGAAAACCCTCATCAATGGATAACCTCTTCCAAACCCTTTCGATTTGTTTACCTGTATATTCAAAAACCCATTCTTGGTGGTTTATACTTTTTAACGGTAACACGTTTTGAACGGGTTACCCCTTTAACGACTGTAACAGAGTTACCCATTCGGACTACAAATATTGTAATTTTATCTCTCGTGCCTTACTTTAAAGTACTAAACTGCATGCATTCTGCAGGTACGCGTCAAGTCACAACACGCAATCTAGGACCTAGAGACTCCACAGTCCATACACATTCGATTATTTTATGGTTATTATTGCAGTGATTTTAAAGTTAATTTTTTTTTTCTGGAATAGTCGGGATTGTTTCATGTATAATCTTGTCTTTTTTACGGAATCATAAATGTCATTCGATCGTCTCACTCATCATTTAGTGCCCGAAGGGAAGATCAAAATCTATTCTTCCACTCCAACGTAATTTAAAATGATTTTATTTAAAACCCTTTGACTACCCCGACAAACCCTTTCAAAGGGTTATTTGCTTCAATTGGAACCGGTAACATCTTGAACTAGTTAACTTATTGATAGGGTTACCCTAACGTTAGTGTTATGAAAGGGCTAACACTACGAAGAGGTAACATTTTCCATTACTGTAGGCATACAATCTGTAACCCTTTTGAAAGAATTAACTTATATTCGGGGTTGTAAGGTCCCTGCGCACAAAGTCGACCGGTCAAGACTGCAAACGACGCAGGGGTGAATAGGTACAAAAGTTTGACGGGGATTTTCGCGTTAATTAACAATTTTTCCCAGCAAGTACTTTAAGTACTCCTATGTATTCATTAATTGTAATAAAATTGAATGCTTTGATAGAAATCAATTATATAAATTACATACCAATGTGAAAAACCTAACCAAAGTTTTGTTCCTATTCACCTCTGCGTTCCTATTCACCCCGTTTGACGGTAATCATATTGTTGCGAGACTCCCGGGAGTCTTACGTGTCTTAGTCTTAGTATTCATTTCAAGAGAGAACAGCTTAAGTAAATTCTTCGCACCTCAGGCAGGCAGCCCCGCTCCCACCATTCTGAGGAGCTAACCTTTTTAAAAATGCTCAAGCTATTCTCGTGGAGCTTTTATCGGTATATGTATACGATATGATGTCTCCAGAAAATGCAATATTCAAAACATTATTGCCTAAAAGCACGTACCGGAAGACGCAGTGTTAGAAGGCCTCCCACAATGTGGACTGATTACCTGGTGACGATCGCAGGAATCTGATGGATGCGTCACGCACGGGACTGGTCGTTACGGTGACGCTTGAGGGTTGCCTATGTCCAACTGCGGACGTCTTTCGGCTGAAATAATGATGATGATTGTATTGCCTAAAGAAACAATGCTGATGTACCATGTTTACCAAATCCGTCTGTTACCAGGTGCTTCTGTCGGACCCTGATGCGGAGGTGTCGAGCTGGCCGCTGGAGCTGGTCGCCTTGAGAGACAAGATACATGGAGACGCTGTCAAGTCGCAGGGAGAAAAGGAGGTAAGCTGATGTTGTGCGTTTTATTTAGTTAGTGGTGGTGGTGGAATAGTGTTCGAGATTAGCGAGAAAATGTAGATTTGTTAGTGAGGTAAAAAGCTTTCTCGTAAGCCGTAATATTTTTATTATTATTCAATGGCAATAAAACATAATTTAAACAAGCTCGTACTAATTTTAGTATTACATTTATCAACAACCGCTGAATGCTTCAAAGCCGTCTGCATTGTAGATAGTAGTCAAAATATGTGATAATAAAGTAGGTAATGCGATTTTTGAAACATGTTAGCTTCCTTTTATTCGAGTTGTCTTTACTATATGTACTTAGAAGTTTAACTCTAAAGCTTCGAAAGCAATCACATTATGAAACTTAGTAATTCATCAGAATTTTGTACGAGTATCACCATCATATATTTAACATTCAGGCATTTTTTTATCCTTTTTATTAGACTACCAAAATTAAGTGATGATCAAATGATTTTAAAAAAGGAACAACTTTTAAGGATTAATGTGTTTATAGTACGAATAACATGAAAATGTTGTTGTTTCTTCGTCTCGTTTCAGTACAATAATACCTCGCTTTACACAACCCCTTTAGACGCGGTTTTGGTTTTACGTGAATTTCAAATTTCGCGTTAAAACGCCTCTCTTTGTGATTCTTATGTACACATAAAGTTATGTACCTGTATTATCTAAGGTCTAAGTATAATATAACTTTGTACATATACATAACTAACTAGACCACGCCCTAGGACATTCAACCGCTTTTAATACGTCCAAAGACTTAAAAGTGTACGTAAAGTTCCTTCCTCCAAACACTACCTCTGTCCGTATTACAACCTAATGATTGAGATAGAAAGCAATTAAGCTTTACTTTTTTCTTTGACTGACCGACATATTGGCACTAGCTTCTGACGTTTTATAAGTGCCCATGTAGGCCTATGTGAAATAAAAACTTTTGACTTTGACAATTCAAAAGTGCCTGTAATTGGTCTATTTGAAATAAACGTTTCTGATTTTTGATGACCAGTGAGTGACCAATAGCAAACTTCAAAGCTTATTACCGTCGCCACACTTTTAGCCAACCTATGGAACTGACGGGGAAGGAAGACAATCTATGCAAGTGTGGTGAATGCCCTATTATATACGAATTTTACTTAACGCGAAATTTCCATGTACTCTGTTAAAACGAACACGAGAACATTCAAAAAGTCAGAATCCCCACATTATTGAGACGTATTTCCAGCTTGTAACGACGGACGGTACATGTTGTATTGACAGTGCGCCGTACGCTTGTCCTCTCGCGTCTAAGCGTCTATAAACAGACGTAGGGCACTATCCTGTGACCCACTTAGACAACCTTTTGTTGAGACCGTGATATGAATTGTATTGTTGCACCTCTGTGTTAGACACGATTGGACGAAACTAAGTAGGATATGTAAAGACAATAAAGTTAAATATATTGGATAAGTATGAAATGCTTTGCAATACATACTACATTGCAAATAAAACATAATTATAGAATAAAGGCACCGATACAATAAGTTTGGTTTTTAAACTTTTGGCTTTGGGCTTTCCAATGCATTAAGGGTTATATTATTATGTATTTTTTTATACACTTACTTAAAAACCCGGTCTTGTCCCTACCGCTTTTAAGCACGTATTTTATTGTTTTCAGCACTAGTGCGTAAAAGTGTGCGAGGTCGCCCCGCTACAATTTATTGTATTTATCGTATCAGGCTGAGCGCTAAGCGACCCCCACGAGTCGCGCATCAACCCCTGATTATTTATTTCATGCATTCGGCTCCATAACACTCCGCGAATCCAATTATCATCATAATCTTCCTGCCCTTGTCCCGTGTTATTTGGGGTCGGCGCAACACGTTTTTGTCTTCCATTCTGCCCTGTCACTCATCATGCTATCACTAACTTCCTTTTCTTTCATATCACTCTTCACACAATCCATCCATTTTTTATTTGGTCTCACTTTCCATCCATCCACATGTAATCCCATCTTCCGCGAATCCAATCCTCGGTCTCAATGATAAACTTTCTCCACTTGTATCAAATGTAATATACTTCAGAATCAATGACAGTAATAGTCTGTTTATGTCTGTTGTTTGTGCCGTAGTAGTGGTCTGTTCAATTAATATTAAGCTCTACCTTAACACGAAACCGATCGTATAGGTTTGTCTAGGAATATTATTGATTTATAGTGAACCCAGATAAGGTGCATCGGCTTGACCCGAAGTCACGTGTGACAATAAGGTTAAAGATCGACCGACATATTTATAACTCCACAATAATTCTTATCAAATATTGACATAACTTACATATATAATGTCTATACTGACTGGACTGGCTGTAATTTTTCATCCCAGCAGCATCAAAGAAACTATTTCTTCATCAAAGGAGATGTGTATGACTAACCCCAATTAAACGTTAACTAATAACAAACAACTTATAAATATCAGTAGTCAACAATGAAGCGTCTCACTCACAGTAATCTTTTTACCTTCAGTCGTCGTGCCACTAAATCCCTTGCACGACCAATAAATTCCCATGCACTTAGACAACTTGCTCTATAAATACGAGCCACCCTCGGATTCCCCTCCCATGACTGGTCACTCGTAAATCTGAGCCAACGTTCTGGTCTACAATACTCACTTTTTGGTCGTGTTCCTGGTAACGGTTAATTAAAGTAACGTAAACGTGCGCGTTTGAGTTTGTTTGATTGTGAGAATACGGTGTGTTATTAGAACGTGTGTTTGGCTAAGAATAGTCGACTACAGTGTTGTTTTAAAACGTTAGTAAGATGTTTTGTCTGGTGGACAGATCACAGATTTAATATGATCTTCAATATTGCAGCAGTTTGTCATTATATTTCTGCCCTTGTCCCGTGTTACTTGGGGTTGTCGCCACACGTTTTTTTTCTTCCATTATATCCTGCAACAGGCACGCTATCACCGACTCCCTTTTCTTTCATATCACTTTTAACACAATCCATCCATCTTTTGTTTGGCCTCACACTCTCTCTCTATCCATTTACATGTATGTATACTCATAACTCTTAGTAACAAGTGTTTCACCCCTCCTCTTCACATGACCGTATCCATAAAATAATATAATCGACAAACGATTCCCTTTCAATTTTCAGTCACTGGAGCCACTTTCAAACTTACTCTATTATACTAACTTCTCACTGTATCTATTCTTATTATTCCACACATACAACAGTGCAGGAAGTGACTTGGTACTCATTCACTTTTCATTTTAGTAGAACTCGACCAAAAAAAAAGTATGAATAAATCATGTTGCACTGATGCCAAATTGAGATGCGAGCAAGAAAATTATAATAATGATTATGATTCATATAAATATATTCCATCGATTTTTTCCCTATATCCCTATATTTATGTCCAGTTACTCGGAGATAAAAAGTGTGTCTAGTAAGAAATGGCTTTTTTTTCTTGCCGTAAATACTTCACAGGTATCTGATCCGTCTGTATTTTATTTTCATTAGCATCTATTGTACCAAATCTTGTGTTACATTTAAGCGTTGCGTAGGCTAAAGATTGCGGTAGTACACAGTGCAGAAATAGTGAGTGAATACTAGCCTCGTGTGCAACGACACAATAACCCATATTACTAGACTGTTCTGTGTTCAGACTTATTAAAATTCCCTGTACCTGTTAGTATTTTAATAGTTTGCACTAAAATTCCATCATTTTTTGTCTTCAATCGATTAAGGTATGTATGGATGACTTGAATCATCCATGTATACCTTAATGAATATGGATATATCAAAAAGAAACGCCAACTGAAAATTTTATTATCCATTTTTTATATAATAGGATCCGACTTACTAAGAAAACTAGCCAAATCCTGCAAAAACTCTGTTTTCTTCAAAAGAGACTCTCAAAAATGATCTCAAAAACTCATCACTTGTCCTATCATAAACGGTATAGTAGTCGGCAAAACCTACTCGTCTAGCCTTCAGGAAGTTGGTTATTCCAGTTATCGAAGTAGGCAAGCATTTTCCATTGTCGACCACGCATCATTGCTTACCATCAGGTGAGATAATGGTCGAGCGCTAGCGTATCCATGATAAAAATCTGTTCAGTTGAATGTTAAACATTATAGTATTTATTATCTCTAAAACTTATTCATCCTTCAGAAAACAAGCTGGTTATAATATCATTCTAATCGTCTTACTTATAATTGAAAGGCCCTAACTGTAGACGTGTACATGTTGCAGTTTTAGAACGCATCATAACAAATTTCGCTGAACACAAACTGACACCTGCCCCGTCCCATTTGTTCCTAATTGCTTGTCAAAAACGTAACCCTGCTTGCATTGTACATTCGCTGATGAATTGGGAGCGATGCACTGAGTTGACTGAACCGCATTCTAATTTTAAGTTTAACATTTATTTACTATGCGCCCGCGCCGCAATCAAATGTCACGTGAGATAATATTATATTGACGTCAGCGTTTGTGATGGCTGCATGAAGTGATCTTCATCTTTTCTGTTCCAATACTTGTGAAGGCATTGAAATTAAATTGAAGATCGCGTTCGCGATTTTCAAAATCACACCCTGGTTTGAAAATTATCGAGGTAAGAACGATTTTAATTTGCGTTTGCGGGGACTTATCCCAGTTTCTCTTATTCGCATTTCGCATTCTCAATTCAGAAAAAGAATGTTAGTGTTACAGATGAAAAAGAAGGGGAATTTTAATTGCTATAAGATAGTTTGGTTCATACCTTGGTGTTATCAAATAAAGGCTTTTTTTTATTGGGTGGGAAAATCATCTTATGACAAATCCCGCTTTTGGGGGGAGTGAGATATAGTGTCAGACTTTTACTGACTAAAAACGCACTCCTGTTCCTTCTTTGCCTTCGTCCCAGGGCCCCGGATTTTGCTTACACACTTCCTGTGAAATAAAGGCTAAAGGTTTTTTTACCAATTACAGCAACAAGCATGTCTAGTTTAAGCATAATTTTTACTGCATATCCCCCAACCAAAAGCAGGTGGCGCTACCCATAACACACATCGTTAAATCTTTGTCCACGCGCTTTCCGAGGAAAAATCTTCGTTTTCTTTTGTTTTAGTAGAACAAAACCGTTAAGAATGCGGCATTACTCGTCTCACATAAACAGTGCACTAAACGCGCGTCATAACCCTTTTACAATGCGTAACTAGTGCATCTAGGATACCGCAATATCAAGGAAAAATCTACGTTATATTTTGAGTCGTAAGGTGGAAATTCGTTTTTGAGTATGGTCGTCTTGTTAGTGTTTTATGCAAGATTGGATTGTTTCCGTTTGACGTATTTGTCTGGCTAATTTATTGCTATTATGCAATTCGTTCTCATTAAGTTGTTGGCTTAGCAAGCTTTTGTCTACTATCTATATAATTATGGTTTGTTAAAAAAAAAAAAAACGAATTATTGTCAGATTGACGGCCACCCTTGTAATGCCTGAAAGAGTGTGTGTCAGAAATGTTTCTGCCCACACAAGTAAGCAACTTTCATTATGGAAGATATTGTCATCTACCAAAAAAAAATATTTTGGACTTTCTGTACGTCAGCTGATCACAACTAGGTAATCTACTTTTTTTCGTGTCGATAAATTCGAATAAAATTTTATTCTCGTATAAATACTGATATGGCCTATGATTTCTTTGAAGAAAGTCCTTCGCTATGATGGACAGAAGACGTTTAAAAGTAGCACATAGCACTTCGTCTAATATTGGTACAGCTTAATACAGAGCAACAACGGAGTAAATCCTGGTGTTATTCAAAAACATATTCCCCAAATAAGCCGCGGTTTATGAAACACATTGCCTGTTAAGCCATAGTTGGTCTGAAATCGTCCGTTGACCCACATAATTAGCTGTTATTAATTATTTATCGGTGTTATATTGCCGGATGCTATGGTCAGTGCAAGCATAACATGCGCGTCCGGGTCGGCTTCCCTTTGCCATTAATGATGATGGAACGGGAGGAACTGTGCATACCCTCAATGATCGTAAGATATGTTGTTTTAGGTTGTAAGTTTAGGATAAATATTTGGTGCTGTTTCTGTTAGCCTTGCGGTTGTTATGAAATTAAGTCACTACATACATAAGTACCTAGACTTATTTGTCTGTTAATTTGACACAGGTTAATTTTTTTCCACCATAATTATATATATATTTGAGCACAGGTAAAATTTAGATGATACAAAAAATATATGTCTCCGTGACTAAACAATAGATATATAGATAAGTATATATACTTTTTATTGTACACCATGAAAATATTACAGTACACTCCAGGGCACAAGCCTCCTTTCTTCCACTTTTCTTTGTTTTTGGCTACATATGGCCAATCCTTTAGGTAGGAATCCTACAGTAAAAAGACTATCGTTTCTTGACGCACCGAAGACTTCTGGAAGAGCTTATTGGTCGATGTAACGCCTAATGAAAAGATCACTTTCACTTTACCTCAAAAGAATATTCGTGGATATATGCGTCCTACCTGCACGAATAGCAAACGTGGTCATCTCGGGGTCTGCCAGCGAGTAAGGAAACGAAGTATTCTCGGAGTCAAAATAACAGACCGCATAAGGAACAGTATACTAAATTTTGTCATAACCTGAAAAACCAGAAACTTTAAAATACTTTTATCTTAAATATCCTAGCCGAGTTGTTTAGAACATCAGCGCTTCGTAGTATTATATTTTTTGCAATTGTTGTACAATTATTATCTTATCAGTGGGTCATCGGTCGATGACACCAACTAGTTGAACTGGGGACAGATAGTATGTTTTATTTGCTTGTCACATGACACACATTTGTGGTAAACTAATATTGATTTATTTGCAAATAGCCGAATAAGGGGTATCCTGTACGTAATGGCAGTATGACAGTTACCATAACTGATATGTGTGTGATCCATGCGCTCCTCAAAAAGATGTCAGCTAACCGTTCAGCTAGCAGGGCCGATGCCCGCTAGGATCACGAGCAAAGGGCAACTGAAGGACACAGGTGTGGTTTTAGTCAGTAAGTCTGACACGTCCTCGCGCTCCACCCAGACAGGGAGAAGTCATTGGATGATTTCCCACATAAAAAAACAGACAATATGTTTTGACAAAACCTTTCCTTTAGGTAAGTGCAGTACGGCGGAAATATCTTGGCCGCTCCGAGCTTCGAACAATTGGCAGTTTAATAATTCTTTTTAAGAATCATATGGCGAATGCGTTTTTCGAGTATCCGCGATAGTTCGGAACGCTAAGTTCACAGTGGCCAACATATTTTGACCGTAATGTACTATAACTAACGTACACATGGTATCAATAAATCTCTAGGCAGATTGATGCTGTGTTTTTTTAAGGTGGGAAATCATATAATGGCCTCTCTCGCCAGGGTGGAGCGTAAGAGCGTGTCAGACTTATACTGAAAAAACCACACCTCCGTCAGTTGCCCTTTCCTTTCTAGGTCCACGGGTATCATTTTCATTCTTTTTTACAACGCCCTATTGATGATATGTGTACGTTACTTTTTCCCAATCAAATTGGTTTCGGCTTCCAGTTATACCGGATGCAGCTGAATACCATTTTTTTACATGGAGCGATTGGTTATCTGACCTCCACAACCCAGTAACTAGATTAAACGACACCCTTTAGCAACTTAGGTGTTTTTTTTTAGGTGGAAAAATCATCTAATGACAAATCGCGCTCTTGGGCGGAGCGGGTAACAGTGTCAGACTTTTACTGACTAAAAACCCACTCCTGTTCTTTCTTTGCCTTCGTCCCAAGGCTTCACTTTCACTTTCACACTACTCGTGGAGCAATATAGGAGTCAGATTTTCTGGCTTCGAACTATCCGTAACGATTTTCAAAGATCTATAAATGACTGGGACCAACAGCTTGACGTGCTTTCTCAGGCACAGAAGAACCTCGGTATGTTAACAACCTCATCCATCTATTACCGACCTCGTCAAGCATTGCTTAACCTTGAGGATCAAACCGTGCTGTTGTTATAACATCTTAATCATGGGTTCCTAATACACATAGCATCACGTTTTCTATTGCTATTCATTTAACGCTTCTAGAATCAATAATTGTCTAGGTGTCGTCATGTTGCTTTTTTGGTCATTTTTTTATTGAGTAGAGAATGCTTGACCGTCAGCTAATCTAGTAATGAATTCAAAATGTTCGGGGTTCATTCAACCTTAAGGCACTTTCAGCATTACCTAAATCTTGACTTTTGAGTGCAATTAGAGGGTTTAATTTGCCTAGTCCATATTACTGTGAAGGGAAGGTATGAAACGCATGTTACTAAAAGAGTTGAGTATACAACAGGATGGAGAGGGACAGGGAGGCTAAAGAAAAGATGGATGGATTGTACGAGGATGTAATATGGAAGAAAAGGGAGCTAGTAATAGCGTGACGGGTGATAAAACAAGACAAATACGTGTTACGCCGACCTCAAGTAACAAAGAACAAGGGCAGTAAGATGATGATGAGTCTACTGCGACTTATTTGTGATGCAGAAAATCTAACAGGAATGAGGCTGAAGAGTGCCTTAAATTAACCAGAGATTCACGTCAAGTACCGGCAGATATTCTATCAAAACTGTTCTAATGGAACTTCAATTACGTAACATTTGCGTTAAACCATTTCCCCATACCTACCATTCCTTTGCAACACCCTACTGCCTCATCATGCCCTTCAGAAGTCCATAATGTACGCGCCATACTCGATAGTTGCTGGCCACAGAGCATAGAAACGCCGTACTGGCAACTTTAACGGGGCGGCGAGCAGTAACATCAAAAGTATGAAAATGTTTGAAGCATACCACGAGACGCCGCTAGCGATGCCGCCCCGCTCGACGCGCCGCTCGCCGCTAAGACCAAAGTCGTGAACAGGCCGTAAAGATGGCAGTGCTAATATAATTTTTTGGACACAGAGAAAGTATTGAGTGCATTGAGTCTGTCATGGAATCCTAGTCAAAGCAAATCAATAAGTATTTGTGTCGTGATGAGAGTAAACTGGGTAGTGGGCTACGGGATTGTTCGAAAAAGTTACCATGGCCCTGAAACGCAATTAAAGAACAGGTAGGTTTTCGTCAGTAAAAGTCTGACACTCCCTCTCGCTCCACCTTGAGCGGGAGCGAAACTGGAGGGAACTGGATAATGTGTCTTAAGCTGTAAAAAACATCGCGACTCGTTAGCTTGAATTTTGTGGTCTATAAAGAGTAGGGAAAGACCAAAGAGACTAAATGGACTGCGTGTATAGAAAGACGTGTGTGAGAAAGGGGGTGAAGCCCCCAAGGCTGCGAGATTATTCGGAAGAGTTACAGTGGCCCTGGAACGTAAATGCAACTGAAGGAACACAGGTGGGTTTTAATTAGTAAAAGCAGACTTTCGTCAACGTCCCTCACCCTACACCCGCGGGAGGAGTTACTTGATGATTTCTTACCTCAAAGAAAAAGTAAACGGTGACATCTACGGACAAGAGTTGACAATGCCACGTCTAGCACGACTCTCGACCGCCGTGAAATCTCCAGGCCTGCACTCGAGATAAAGAAGCTAATACAAACGCGCTCTCAACCTAGAGTGCTCTCGAACCATTAACTGACCTATTAATCTCTGTGAATCTCTTTCACGTTATCACTGTTCTATTAAAAGTAAAATTGTTTTAAACGTAATGTGTGCTAAATTCTAAATAGATTTTATCAAAATACATTACACATGTTCGTATGTCCATGACGAAATTAAAAGTGACTGAAAGTGTGTATGGATTCGTAAATATGAAAATAAAACAAAGCTTAGAATAGAATAAATCTTTAAGTCAAGAATGAATAGGTTACTTCAAGGCAAGCGTACTCCATCGTCGACCACATCATCGCTTACCATCAGGTGAGATGGTGGTCAAACGCGAGCCTATCATAAATAAAAAAAGAAAGAATGTAATCTTCCCATCACGTTATTTTAATTAAATGTGCGAGTTTAATAGGACAAATGTCAAAGCAGAAAACTGACAAAAATACATGTTTATTCCATGTAATCTCCAAATCTATTCTTCTTCTTCTTCTTTCGCGTCGATTTGACTCAAATTTTGATATGGATGGCTCTGTCGTTGTTAAAAAAAACGTTGTCTGTATTTTTAGAAAAGTAATTTCGAATGTAATTCAGTGAATCTGCAGCGAAGTCACAAAACAATACTAATTACAGTAATCGACTACTATAGAAGGCAAACAACAACTAAAACCTGCACTTCTAAAGACCGGTCAAAATTTTATGGGATTTACGTCCTCAAAACAATGCAGAGGATGAGTGATGCGCTCCACACTTCATTACCCCATCAGAACATCTTCTCCCTGGATACGTACTGCATCAGCCAATCTGAAAATCTCGTAACCGACTGCGGAACCAGGTTGACCGCTTCAAAAACAATCTAGTCAAATGGGGTACCTTCGACCAATTTCAAACACAATACCAGTGTGGAGTCGCTGCACAGGACATGCGTCAACTGCTATGTTGTGCATTACGCATAACCACATGCACTTTCCAGGATTTATACGAGGCCAATAATAAAGCTGTACGGGTTGCCAAATACTAGTTAGAAAAAAAATTATCCATCGACAGGAAAAGAAAAGGAGGAAAAAGTGTGTGATACACAAACTTCTTAGACAATTGGACGTAAGTCCTTTTATAATCCGCAGGCACTTTGATGTTTATCAGTTCATTGTACGTCAATTTCCTGTGTCAACCATAAACTAATTAAGTCTTTTCCTATAGTTACATGGGCGGGAACCTGTAGGAGAATTTATGACCAGAAACAATTATCCATTTGAAAAAGTTTCGTATTTCCAATACTCAGTTGATTGCTTTATATTGTTTAACTAGCGTTAGCGACCCACCCCAGCTTCCCACAAGTGTTAGAAATCTTTGAAATTCTCGGTTTTTCTCTAGTGTAATATGCATGTATACCTAGTATGTCATTGTATTTAACCCTTTCTCATGAATCACTCTGTGTATTGGTAAAAACCGCATGAAAATCCGTTTAGAAGTTTTTGATTTTATTGCGAACAGGCGTTTCTGACTTGCTTCTTCCAGTAGCTACACCTGCGTGATAGTAGGTTTCTCTATACAAACTTTAGACCCCCGTTTCGGTTGATGAATTTTGTAAAATCTTCTCTTAGTGTTTGCCTGCGTCATAAAAGAAAAACTTGTGCAAAATTTCACACTCCTAAGCCTTGTAGTGTCGACTGTGCGTTGATATGTCAATCAGTCAGTTTCTCCTTTTATGTTCAAATATACATAAGGGGAACAGTGCTGGCCGAGTGGTAACAGCCCCGACTTACGAGTTGCAGGTAGCGGATTCAAACCCAGCCAGGCGCATTATTTTGTGTAATTTATTTCATCACCACTGCTCTCAAAACGGTGAAGGAAAACATCGTGAGGAAACTGGCATGTCACCAAAAATTCTAAGACATGTGACATCGACCAACCCGCACTGGGCCCGCGTGGTGGATTACGGCCCATTCCCTCTCCTAGAGAGGAGGCCTGAGTCCCAGCAGTGGGAACATTATAAGGCCGACTATGCTGTGCTATGCTATACATAAGGACTGTCATACTATAAACGTTTTATATTGTGGAAAACAGATCCACAAGTTCACAATATGTCTGTGGGTGTGAAAATTGTGGTTTTCCAGGTTTAATAAAAGTCTTAGTAATAACGTGAATCAGCTCACAAGAGTGATATAAAAAATGTATAGGTTCATTATGAGTCATCATAGTAAATAATGAGAGTGAACAGATGTAGCTTCGAGTGTATCAAAGTCGATAGCATGTATGACTCATTTTACAGGACCCCTGCTGATATCCAAACATCTTAGTTCCCATAAAATTCTTTGTAGCCTTATCAGCTTTCCTAACTGTGGTAACAGAATATGTAAGTAACAGAGTATTAAGTTTTCGCCTGTCATCTACATACACTTTCTTCTTTGACAAATCTTTTACAGTTCAAGCTGTTTGTTACATAAAATGCATTACCTAAAGAAGTGAGGCGTGATCATAAGCAACCAACGAAAAAAAAAAAATAGTAAAAGAGCCTTACCTTTAATTCTAATTTTTCTTCTCCTTTCTCAATTATATTTAATATTTATTGGTATTTTATTTCGTATTGTATGTTTTTTTTATTATTATGTCATATTAGTATTATTTCTGCTATAACACGGACAACGTTCAGAGCATCCAATGGTTGTCTGTAAGAACCCTGTGTGATAAGACCGGCCATTGTACACTAGTTTTTATAAAGGTTTGTCCTGTGTTTTTATGAGAACTACTACATAAAGAATATATGTACGGACAACTTAAAAGGTAAAGGAAACTCCTCATAAAAACTTCACAAGTCTCTGAATACCGAACATCACAAGTTACAAAACATAAACAAACTGTAATACATGCCATACGTGCCTCCCGGTAAACACGGAAGAAACTCAACCCTCTACCAGCTGCCTGCCTTTGATAAACTTCCACATTTCATATTTTGTTTGTGTATCATAAAATTCGTATCGTTCATGGAAACTGCTGTTTACTTGATGTGCCCTAATATGCATAGTCTTACGGCATAAATACCAGAGTTAAACGTTAATACAGATTTTATAGAAGCTTATAGCGCCGCGCCGACGACTCCACTCGAAAAGCGAAATCTTTGCACTCTTCTGTAGCAAAAGAATATCTATTGTTCTAAATTTAATTATTTTTTTAATGATATAAACTAGTCCTTGACTGCGATCCCACCTGATGAAACACCACCACCTTAAGTGCCTTATTTAGCAAATATGTTTAAAAAAAAAACACTTTTACACGTCTATTTTATTTTTTTGGTCAATTTAGATTTCATAAGGCATTGTTTTTCACCCCTGTTTAAAACCGTAACCACTAATTTTTCTCGACAGCTTCTACAGACCAAAACCACATTTGTTTTGATGCAAGAATATAAACTTAAATCTGCCATCAACATTCAATACGTCTGTAACCTAAACGTCTGAAATATCTAAAGCACATACCAACCAACCCAATGAAATCACCCCTTTCTTTCCAAGATTAGCGAAAAACAAAAGATTGAGACCACACCGCACGCTTATAACGGCAAACACCCGCCCTTATCCTGCTGCAGTAAAACAGCAGAGAATCTAAAAATAAATTGGTGACATCCGGCCTCTTCATATGGACTTTTTTCTTAATTTTAGACATAATTGGTACTAATAAAGTCTGTGCGTAGCGTAGGTTGACTTCTAAAAGATACGTGAGATGACACAAGTCGTGATGACCGTTGAGATTTGAATTGAAGACAGGTTTATTATTTCTGAGATGACCGTTAGAGCAGATGGATTTGAATTGGAGTATAGGACAATGTCCTACAATTGTTGTGGTAATCATATTAACAGTAATGGCAGAGACAGACTGTTTAATGTCTGTAGGGTTGGAGTTACTTCAAATGAGTTTAATTTAGTCCTTCTGCTCGGATTAGTTTTCTTTTCTTGCAAAGTCCTTGTTTGCGAATACTGTGACGAGTTTGTCCTACTATTCGTAACAGTATTTTTTTTTCTACTTTGTTTTTATTCTGATTTCATCACTACATAGTATAAAACAAAGTCGCTTGCCGCTGTCCGTCCCTATGTATGCTTAGATCTTTAAAACGGATTTAATTGCGTTTTTTTTTCAATAGATAGAGTGATTCAAGAGGAAGGTTTATATGTATAATACATGCATAATATTCTAGAGAAAAACTGGTCATTTTAGAGGTTTCTCAAGTGATGTCGTAAATAAACACATTTTTTGCGGTTACATTGCAAACGCTGGCTGAACCCTACGAGATAGAACAAAATAATGTACTACATTATTGTACACCTTAAAAAAGTCCGCGATGATACATGTCTATCTCTTAGAGATAATCCACAATAATCATTTTTTATTATTTACTTTTTACGAAAAATAATGGGTTATTTGCTAAACGATTATAAGCAATACACCATTAATCCTTATCCAATTAAGTATCTTAAATACATTGTGTATTTAATATAAATCAATATGGCTCTTCACGACATATAATTTAAATGAATATTTTCGAAGATATTACAAATTTGAAATGCAGGGACATAGCGGTTCTGGTGGTATCAGCATTGCACCCGTGCGAAACCGGGGCGGGTCGCTAGTTGTTTACAAATGATTTTTTCGTAATATTTTCCTTTCGTAAGTTTTATAGTGTTGATTTTTTCTTAATCCTTTTGATCAAAGCATCTTGTTCAGTAAAACGACCTAACACTTGGTGATCATTTCAATAAATCAAGATTGGCAGCTGAATCTGTTTATGGTTTCAAGACTGTAAATCTGACGTTTGATACGAATCGATCCCAAGCATATCAAGTTCTGGTACGCGTGTAAGTCTTCATAACATGTGGTTACATCGACTTAGCAGGTCGCTCGATGGCCTTGGGATTTACATAAAACCCTTGTATCTCTAGAATCGTGACCTGTTTTGTGAATAAATTTATTCATGGGAAATATCTTTAAATGGTTGCTTTCCTTTTAATTTTCCTCACCTTTCGCCTGTTTTCTAAAAGGCTCTTAAAGATCTAAAGTGGTAATAGCTTTCGTTAGCTACTCCATTCAGCAACCTCAAACTTTGAAGTTAACGTCCGTTATCTGGAAAAATTTGCCTGCTGCGGTCTTCCCGTCCAACTATAATTTAGGTGTCTTCAAGGCTAGAGTGAATAGGCTCTTAATAAACTAGTGTGCCTCACCATCAATGATTGTATCTCTGCTTACCATCAGGTGGGATCACAGTTAAGCACTGGTTTATATCAATTTAAAAAAAAAAGTACAAGTAGACAGATTTGGTTCTACTGAATATTACTTCATGTAGTTTTATATCGTTTAACTCAATCCCTATATTTAGAAGTAAGATAACTCCCGGATTACTGTAATACCTCACACATCGTCCTAATAGATAAATATTGACAGTTTTACTGCTCAATCAACCGCGAATTCTAAATCTCGTGGCCATTAAACAAACACAAGCATATAAACAAACAGTCAAACAAGTGCAGTGCAGCGTCGAACGCTCTCCGCGACGGACGTGTAATATGTACGCGACGCATATGACGTCATTTACGCGGGAAAAATACGCACATGGAAATATAAACCCTACTGTGATATTATAAGGTTGATTTCAGCCTGAATTCAGTTCAGTTTAGACATGTGAGATGTAATTGGCCGTTACACTGGGACCGTTTTTAATTTGTGCATCGAATGATTAGAGCAAATGTGATTTATTTGGGGTGCAGTCAGTTTTCGTAGAATCTGTTGGAGGATACGGACGCAACTGCCGTAAATAGAATTTATGTGCAAAGCTATTATCGGCTCGTGGTTTTACGTGTGGAATTGTTTTTGTTTGCGTATGTAAATAAGGAAATTATAGGCTAAAACTTGTAATAAATAGTTATATATTTCAAAGCTATGAAACAACACTGAACACAAGTTTTTACAGCATATTTTCAGTTTCAGGCGATGTAAATTCATCATATTCTATAGATTTTCCTAAACAAGAACATTTATAAACAGAGCCACAGGCATAATACAAACAAAAATAGCTTTTACGCTATGAAAGTTTAGCTCTACGTGAAAATAGGCCATTGAAAAAATGTTATATTAATTGTTTTTCTTTCAAACTATCCCAACTGTTCCGCATCCCTGTTCAAGTATGCTAAACATTTGTTTATCCTAGAATCTGTGTCCCATTTTAAGCTGTCTACACTTAGTTATTTTAAAATACGTATTCCCCTTGTGTTGTCGTCCTATTTTCGTTTAGGTCTGAACATTTTATTCGTACCAAATGTGAATACTAAGCATCTGCTATATCGACAAGCTTTATCGATTGTTTGCAGCTATTTAGCTTTCAAATTTAGGTACTAGGTACTGTCGCGCTCTGCGACGGGGTTTCTTCAGGAGATCCTATTTTATTATAATGAAATACTTGAAAGACTTTATACTTGTATTATACTTTTCTTCAATAATTCAAGATATATACATCGCGCCACAAAGGTTATGTCAGAACTGAAAAAACTAGACATTTCTTTGTTCTACTCAATTTTTAAACCTATTCTAGAACAACAAAATCCTTACGAGTATATTTTACAAGCCAGTTCTTTAATCTAACTCATGCGATCTCCTTTCGATATCACAGTACTTACCATGACGTATTGAAATGGATGGATGGAGCTATACACTCTATATAGCTCCATCCCTTATGTAGTTAGTGTAAAAGTTTTGTTACTATTTTGGTGTACAATAGAGTTTATTCTATTCTATCCCTCTACCAGTTCAGTTTATGTCGTAAAATAGATCGCGTTAAGAGCTCGTGGTAGCTCTGCTGTACACGCAAGTTTTATGTAGGATAGGACGTTATTTTGGATGCATGAACATTCACCTTTGTTTTTTGAGCGTAATAATAGAACTATGTATTCACTGAGATGAATGACTTGCTAATTCAATGTATATTCTTGAAGATCTGTGAAGGTGATAGATATTACATTCCTTTATAATTTGGGACTGTTTGTGAGCTGCTTGTCATCACACAAAAGTCGTAAATGTCAGCGGCTCAGTATTAAATTTTAATCCAGAAAGCCATCAATGTGTCACTCACTCATCTAAATAAGATTAGCTTATCCACTTTGCGACTTCATTCTCTATTTTGTGTTGAGGTTACGACTTACGGTAGTCCTGAAATGTCCGAAGTTTGAAATAGTAAAGTTGTCAAAAAATAAAGGGGCCATTTTGACACAATTATGTCGAAACGAATACTTAAATACGCAAAAAGAATACTCGCAATATATTCCATGTATGTATTTTTTTAAAACACTATGTAATTAAATATTATTTTATTGTTTCTTTCAGTTCTGTTCCAAGTTACATTCTAGGGTATTTCTCAAATGTCAAAACGGGCCTTTTATTTTTTAACGAGTTCAGTCAAAACATCTTCATATTTATATTTTAAATATCGATTCTAAGTTAAAATTTCCCGTAGAAAAATATTCCAAAACCATCTTCTAACGTTTAGGAAGACTTCTGCTTCTACTTGAAACATTCAAAGTTTATCAAAAGCTAAAAGCTAAGCTTCCCATACGAGCTTTGTTTATACTTGGTGTTCAACACTAATGTTTTCACTTCCCATATCGCACGAACAAAAAAAACCGCCACTTCATTTCAATTTCAACGTCACAGGCCACCAAAATTGAATCTCCCCTATGCTTGACACAAAAGATTCTCTCTCCCGCCCCATTAAACACATCATAAACATATTAATACAATCGATCCCTCGCTTTCGATGGATGGGCCATTGACGGCCATTGACTGCCACTTTAAGCTCAACTTTTACATCGGCATAGTAATGCTTTATTGTAGAAATCGAAATTATGAATGAATTAATACTGTGGAAAGTAATACTAAAGAGCTAAAATTGTTTTAAAATTGTGGATGGATAGAGCGGGAGGCCAAAGAAAACATGTAAGAAAAGGGAAGCAGTTAGTGATAGGGTGATAGTTGACAGGACAGAATAGAAGAAAAAAACGTGTTGCGTCGACCCCAAGTAACATGGGACAGGGGCAGGAAGATTATAAAAGAGCTAAAATTATTTTGTTAGTAAAGTCATTTTGGAAGACCCCCGTGAGTCGTACGTCTTTATGTCGATACCGTAACCGGCCCACACTGAAAACCAGCGCCGTAGACTCATCGCATTTTGCGTGCGGTCACGGCATTATGCTGAGCGCTCGGCCGTTTTGCGCGGATGTGGCGCATATTTTTCACATAATATACTAATAATTTGTTAGTTCTAAATTTGCGCCTTGTTCTGTCAGATAAAATGTTTTACTTTCTTTCTTTTTTACGTAACACGCAATAAAAGGTGATACCTTTGTTTTTACAATCAACTACATACACGTACGTTCTTGATTGACTGACTTGACTGATTTAGGTTGTCGAGCAGACGAATTAGGCATTTCCTTCAAAATCAAAAGATTGTGATAAAATTTGTGCAAATAAATTAGGTGGTTCGTTTATTGTCCAAAGCATTGTCGTTGCCATTCATCGTGGCAATCCTACCAGTCTTCTGTGCACGCTTCTGTCGTGCTCAGAAGACAACTAAGTGGAGGAAAATTTCGACGCCAAAGTGATTTCACTTTTTTATAATACTTATTTTATTATACATAGTATAAAATATTATCAGTAGTAGTAAATCATCATACTCCCGGGCTGAAAAGCACCCTATGTCCTATTCCAGGAAAAGGTCTACTCGTGTGTCGAATTTCGTCCAAATCCATTTTGCCGTTTGAGCGTGAAGGAGTAACAAATATCACACATACAAAAACATACAAATTGACACTTTTATATTATTAGTGTGATATTAGCAAGTTACGTCAAAATCACAAAGGATGTTTTGCATAATTAGGTTGCTGACCCGATTCCGAAAATTCATTCACTACTGATAGAAAGCTTAGTTTCACAGGCTACTCTTTATCCCTGAAATATCATTGGTTTGAAGCTGCGGGAAAAACTAGTTATTAATTAGGAGCATTGAACTTGACATTTAAATGTACCCCCTTGTGACGCCAGATGGTGGCGTTTTAATGTGCCGTACTTCAATTAGACGATAGATGTAATGGTTAGGGTACCAGATGTTAGTAGATTAAGTAATGTATGCTATTTCTCATTTGTTGATAGTACGCACGTGGTATTGAATACAAGCTTGTTCCCGCAACTTTGCTCTCCTGACCTATTCCAAAAGAACAGTGTATTTTGTTGAGGATAAAAAATATCTGTAACACTCTGCGATGGTTATGGTATTATCAGTGAGAATTTTCGTAATCGGCTCAGTGCTTCCATAGATTACATAAGTTTATAGAAACAATGTTTACGCTTATGCTTTTTTGTTAGCCTTTTCTGTTCCACTCTTGGGCAAAGGTCTAGCTTCACTCCTTTTTTCGCAGGCCCGCGATTCCTTCTTCCGTTCTTACGAAATCGGTCTAATTCGTCCCGCCATCTCCTTCACTAATTATGTAAAACCGAACACTATAATGCACAAAAGGATAATCATTTAATTAATTAATCTTTTAACCGCACGTTATCTCTCAGTCTGCTACTAATATAGTAACTAATTGTGGTTAACATTGTATTGAAGTTGCCTTTTGTATTTATACACTCGCCATATAAGCGAAATCCATACACAGTCATAAACAAGCTTCAAACAAAATGATTGTCTTACCAACTTAGCTTTACGCTTTGGCATTGTCCATTGGAATTGTAAAACATGTGTTTGAATTAGTAATCAG
This sequence comes from Mythimna vitellina, assembly GCA_949316375.1. NCBI lineage: Eukaryota > Metazoa > Arthropoda > Insecta > Lepidoptera > Noctuidae > Mythimna > Mythimna vitellina. The sequence goes on along the minus strand of OX438699.1, from coordinate 1,305,454 downwards.
CTTCTCAACTGACATACATTCTCTCATTGTTCGCAGCTGTTAACACCTCAGACGATTCAATTACCATATATTTAAACATTTAATGATCACGACGAGCAAGTTAAACAAATTCCCTCATTTATTTTCCCTTCATTATCGGTAACAATACGCAAACATTGAAACTTAGCATCATCACTGGTTCTGCTTTATAACAATAACATACAGAAATAACCCTTATTGTCCTTACAATAGAGGTGTTGACGTGTTGTATTAAACACGTGCATCCGTTTGCCCACACATGGCTATCTTTTTTCTTGGCGCTATTTTTGTACTCAGCTGGATTCATTTTTGTGAGGGTAGTATTATATTTTTGTGTGACTGTTTAACCTAGTCCTGCTGATGTAAGTGCTTCTATTTTTTCTTAGTTTTAAATGAGTGTATGACGTAAAGATGTAATAAATTTTATTTCTATTGAGGTCGACACCTAATTCCAGCCTTGGTGATCTAATTCTGTCGTATTAAGTGATTTTACACAAAGTCTGTACTGTAACAATATTTGAGAGGAAATAATGTTGATTTTATTTTATTATTTACTTAACTCAGAGGTATCGACGTAAAGATTCACAGTTTATGTTTGATATTGACGCGGGGGATTTTGAATATCGATTCTGTTTGAAGATTCATTTCATCTGATAAATAGAGAATACATAACGGTAGAATTTATAGCCTTTCTTCAATGTTTTACGTAGCACGATCATTTTGAAACTAAAAACTTCTTAAACCTATGTTTTCAATGTCGTGGCTCAGGTGAATGCTTTACGCCCAACCTGATCTTTGTCATACATTACAAAAAAAAAATGCAATGACGGTAGCATAAAAAATAATCTACATAAGGTGACATAAGGCATTAATGAAAGGATGTTCAATGAAACCTGTTACAATTAAAAGAAACTCTTATCAGCGGATTTTCATACTAATGAAGCTACTTCGGAACATACTTCCTTAGAACTGCACCTCCGCATTTGATATCCTTCCAATTATTCTTATTGTGCTCCACGATTTTCAGACGTAAGTTGAACAATTTACAGTTTAATTTAAACTGACTATAAACAATTAGCAGACGAGAACAGTGCATAATGTGTGAGTTAACAAGTTGTACGATAAAAGTGTTACAAATAAAGTTGTTATTCAATGAACTAAAGACATAGTGTTTGTGCAGTTGACAATGTGACTTCATCATGGTGATATTGAGAAAGTTTATGGTATGTTTTATCAGTATAAGTTTACAGGGGATAGTTTAACCATATGGGTTTTATAGAAATTGATGGTAATCTCGTGTATCAATCGACTATGTATGATGAGGATGATATACGATTAACTTTTTAACATCGGATATATCCGACAAACGCTCTCGCGTTTATTCCGCCAGGGTCCCACATCCACGACCGAATACTCCATCTCGTTAGCTCTTCTGTACCTTTGGGGATTGAAGATCTAAACGAGATGGAGTACCCACACGAACCTGGCGAATAGTACATGAAAGCACTCGTCGCAATCCATCCGACGCAAGCAGTTAAAGGGTTAATGAGATTACATACAAGTTTTGAACTCCTTTTAACACTCTGACTGAATTGAATCAAACGAATTATTTATTTTTCAGGAGAAATGGTAGAAGAACGAATTCAATATTTAATTTATTTATTGTTTACAGTCATTAATATTGTCCATTAAACTTTAGTTTAGAAAACCAAACTCCTGATCATGATGTACTATTTAAATATGGTGAATTATTGTGTTATAGTTTTTTAATACTAATAAATAATTTTGTCAACAGTGTTCTAGTCTTCGCGACGAGTTATCCGTCAGCGAGGACAAGTGGAAGACGAGAAGAAACATCAGCTTCGACCAGAACAGACAGCTGGAGGAGGTCACCAGAGAAAGGTAAGGATTTACGAGAGTTCCTAACGTGCTACAAGTTACTACAATTACTCGCGAGTTTCTGATACCTACACAAAACGTTATTTGCTGAGACTTTCGCCAACTACACGAGCCTATCCATAATGAAAATAAAACTACTGCCTGTCCTATATAGTATATATATATATATATTTTTATTGCATAGAGTTTCCATGGAGTTTCTTGCACATTCTTCTCCATAGAGATCTACGCTTTGAAATGTGCAATTAGCATCATTTTTTCTGACTGACTGACTTCTTGACATTTCAAAAGAGCCTGTAAATGGTTTATTTGAAATAAAATACTTTTACTTTGACTTTATACTGACCTCCTCAACCTAGTTATAGAGTAACAAAAAAGGTAGCCCTCAGTAACAGTCTGGATTATTGACGGTGAGGCACGGAACCTATACTCAACGGTTCGGTTGACCCTGCGTGTCACCGGCTCGATTCCGCCATGGAAAAATATTTGTATGGTCTACAGATAGTACTTCCAGGTCTTGTGTATGTGAGTTATCATGTGATTTCACATACACAAAGTACCCAGATTTGTGGACCCACCCACGAGGCAGGAGTAACTCCTAGTGAGAGACTAATTAAAAAAAAAAACTCAAATACAGTTTAATGTTAACAAAGCTCACAACCTTTAATCATGTTATAAAGCTAATCCTTATAAAATTAGAAAAGGTTGTACTATATTTTAATTCAAACATAAAGTGAACTAATTCGCTTTAAGCTGGTTAGAATGGCAGCAACGTGAACTAGACATGACTATGTGATTTATTTAATTCGCTAAGGCCGATATAAGGGACCCAAACATGATTATGTATGTGGGAATAGAATAGTCATTTATTAGATTGAATAATTCGACAATAGGTCAGGGGCCAGAGCTACTTCCTCTATTAGGCATAGATTCAAATTACTTTCACAGTTTTTTAACTGACTGACCTTTAGACAGTCCCAGAAGACAGACAGGAGTTCGTTTCTATGCAGTGAAACAGTGGTGGGTGGGCTTGTTCTAAAGCCACCTCGAAGTTGATTCCTCTTATTATCGACATTAGTTTAACGTTGAACATGTGGAAGTATGTGTGTCAATGGATTATGCATAATGATGACACACATACAGCATTAAGCTGGTATAAAATGTGCATGCACAACTGTTATTAAATTTAAAATTGAATACAATTTCTTAATTTCCTATAATTTTTCCTATTTGGAATGCACTCGTGAGTTTTTTGTGGCTAAGGTCGTTCGTCTAAATTTCAAAGTTGTCAATTTCATACAGCACTTCAGTGCTGTTCAGATGTGTTGATCGTGGTCAGAATTTTTGGTGAAATTCACTATGACATTTGCATCAAAATGGTCCAGAACCTCCAATCAATAAGTTTAGTACAAGTTGTTTTCAATATATTGTCCCCTCTTCACACATCGGCAACTCTTTGAACGTATTAAGAGAGATCTCATTACGCCTGGGAACAGGATTCGATTCTAGGTTAAAGTGTAACATGTGTTGTTCCGGGTTGCGTCACGTTCGCTCGTCAAAATATCGAGCCGTTCAGAACAAACAAACAGACAGACTGACGCGTGATTAATTTATTACGCACAATGTTTGTGATGAACGCCTTTTAAGTGTGGCTTTTAAAAATATCTGTTAAGGGATATTTCAAAGTTGATAATGATTTAATACACATAACACATGCCTTCTATGCATAGAAAGAAAGAAAACACGTTTATTTTGCACACAGGTACACACAATGAGATAACAATTACAATATAGAAACTTAAATACTGAAACTTAAAAAATACATCCACATTGTGTGTCTCGGCTGCGCAAAATAGGTCCAGTTCAGCATAATGCCAGGCCACTATGTAGCAGTTGCCTGACGCTGGTTTTCAACTGAACCTTCCTATGAGTCTACGGATGCTAATCAGTATTATTATATGTAGGGATATTTGTGTGTAGTAATAGTACCCTAGAATTTCGTTACCAATATGGTAAGTCTCCATATATCGTCCATTGCACAACTCCTCACTCATACTCGAAGATTTACCACAATACTGACAAAATTTACCCCATGGGTAAGCTAGAGTGAGGATGATGGTATTTCCATGCAAACAATATACCCCAATGGTTTTGTTATTGAAAACTGAAAATATAATATCTTGTGCCTTAATCGAGGTAAATGAACATCGAAGGACTGGAACAATTTGCCTGCTGCGGTCTTCCCGTCCAACTATAATTTAGGTGTCTTCAAGGCTAGAGTAAATAGGATCTTAATAAACTAGTGCGCCTGACCATCAATGATTGCATCTCCGCTTACCATCAGGTGGGATCGCATTCAAGCACTGGTTTATATAAAAAAAAAAAATATTGTCAAATCCATGTATTGTAGTTAAGTTTTGTGTGTACAATAAAGAATAAGAATAAATAAAAAAATGGTTTACTTTTGAAAATGTTAGTTCTCATCCATCTTTAAACTTTTTTTCTTCAATTTCCAGGGATGACCTAAAACGTGTGGCAGTTAGCCTTCATCGTGTCGTAGGTCAGCTGGTGGCGTACTGCGCAAGCGCAGAGGACGAGCTGAACCGTACTGTGCTAGCGCAGCTACTGGCCAGGCTCATACCAGAACATGAGTGAGTATACTATTATTATTTGATTACAGATGCAGCATTAATTACGAAGATTCCATTATCTCCTAGGTTTAGATACAAATTAATGGTTTTTGGTCGTCAAATAGTAAATTACTCGGTTTTTTTTTGAGGTGGGAAATTACCTTATGACGTTTCCCCCTCTAAGGTGGAGCGAGAATTACTGACTAAAATCACATCTATGTTTTTGAGTTGCCTTTCCAGGACCATGAGTATATCCTTTTCAGAACTAATCCCGTGAGATCTGCAGTAGCTTGTGTGATTAATTTCTTCCTCGAAGTGCAACTTGGTTCTTAATCCTTTACACATTGTACACTAAAACAAGTTATATAGTGATATTAAGGTTAATATTCATAGGATTTAGAAGATTTACAAACGAACGACGTCGACGTCGTTTGTTGAATCTTTTAAGTACCTCTACTTCAATAATGACCTAAGGGTTTAAGTGAGGCATTTGCAACCATTTAAACACAAGAAACAACCCCCACTACTCTACTATATCTATTTACGAATAAACAAGACGATCGCAACTAAGTCGGCGTCTTACAACGAGGTGTGCCATTGACACAACAAAACTGTTCGGTTGCGCTTGCGCATGGGCTTCGTTTTGTCGCTGTGAGCCACAGGCCTTTGATCTATCAGCATTGTATGTGATGAATTTAGTTCAGCTGCTCGGATTACTAGGAATATTAGTCATACGGTGGGAAAAAGAAAAAAATAATTAAATCCGTTCGGTGTAGGGTTTATGTGGAAATGTTGGCTTTGAAATTGACGTCAGTTTTTTTATGGTTATTATGACGATTCTTTGCTTGTACAGTTTTACTAAAGCAACAGATCACACCTGTGCAAATTCTTGTTTATACTCGTACAAAAATATTAATCCCTATTTTCCTTGAGCACGCTATCACGCGTGAAAGGCTTGACCATTTCGCAATTTTTTTATTTGTTGTGTTTATTATTGCTAGGAGAAGGTTATTACGAAAAAACATGCAGAAAATTGGAAAATTACTGAAAACTACGACCATTTAAACTTTTAGCGTTTGACAGTTCATTGCTTAGATCAGTGTGCTGAGTGGGAGTTGTTTTTACGATAACGCGATCGAAACGTTCGCGAAATGAGCTTGGAGCGGGCCAATCGGAGCACCGAACGTCTACGAGTCGATCGCGTTAACGTAAATCAAACTCGCATAAGGCACTCAGAAAACGTCTATCGGGTCAGCTAGTATTTCATAGTTTTGACAATATAGCAAGATCTATATATTGCTAGGACCAATATCTCAAATACGCCCATCGCCTCGCAAAACCATGTTTTTAGGGTTCCGTACCTCAAAAGGAAAAAATGGAACACTTTGTTGTCCGTCCGTCTGTCTGTCTGTCGGTCTGTCTGCCTGTCTTGTGAAAAAATCAAACATCTAAGTTAGCAAAAAAAAAAACTTCTTAATTACTCTTAACATAAGTATAGAAAAAAAATCTGTGAAAATGAAATGAAATGCGTCACAAAAAAAAAAGATTATTACTAGGTGGGATCGCAATCAAGCACAGGCCAATTAAAAAAAAACTGCGATTCGGAAAAATCTATGTAACTCAATTAGGGAATTCAACTGTTTTCATACGTACATTTTTTACGGAACCCTCAGTGCGCGAGTCCGACTCGCACTTGCCCAGTTATTTGTTCGTTTAAGTATCCCATGCAATATTCAGACAGACGATATTATACTACGTCGTAAATACTAGGTTAACTGTAGCCAAATTGGTAATCCCTAAGCGCCTTGACGTCAATTCCAAACGATAAGGTGGTCCTCTTAGTCAACCCGGAAGACATATCTGTAGTCCTTATTCCCACCGCATAGAGTCCAAAATACATAAAGATTATAATAGCAAATCTAATTGCGTGCAACAAAGAGTGATGCGGTAATTAAGAGAAAATAGTGACGTGTTGTACGGCGGAAGCTGCGATTTAATGCTTTGCTCGTGTTAAAGTAAGCAATGGTGATGCTCTCCCACGGTACGAGTACATAATGGTAGGGTTGACTCTTTAGTAACAAATACATTTTATTTCACTTCTATTTACACCTCTTTTTAAGGGTGTATAAATTATCAAATAAAATCTTCAGTTCTGGGTGGAGCGAGAGAGTCAGACTTGACTGACTAAAACTCTCTCTGATACCTTTAGTTTCCGTTTACATTCGGGTATCGCAGGGTTCGAATAATCTCGCAGCCCGTTTTTCTCTCTGCTTTTACACTCGTGGTTTATTGTGGGGTACATTCTATCTGCGAATTGACGCCACCATTTGTTATGTCATCAATAAAAATGTGCATTTAAATGTGTTTAAATACTTTTAATCCTACTTAATATTATAAATGCGAAAGTTTGTATGTATGGATGTTTGTTACTCTTTCGCGCTAAAACTACTGAATGGATTTCGATGAAACTTGGTACACGGGTAGACCATGTCCTGGAATAGCACATAGGATATTTTTTATCCCGGGAATACTCCCGAGGGAATATACATTCCCTTGGGTTATTTTTCTACTGTCACGCGGGCGAAGCCACTGGCAGCAGCTAGTACTATATAGTTTGGATTCTTAGCTTTAGCTCATAATTTAAAGGTATGCGTGTCAGTTCGATGAATAAATAATTCTTGAAAAGTCCATCCATCTGTTAAGTTAGATCAGATAGCTTTGAAAAACAAATAAACTTTATTCTAACTCATGAATTCTGCGGTTAATTCTACACTAATAACAGTTTTATAGCTATTCTCGTTCAAATAAAACTTTCTACAAGGAGCAAACCCTAATGAAACCGCGCGTGTTTATAATCACTAGGTGTTAAGATTCGCGCAAAATTAATATCCCCAGGAGGCGCTGTCGCGCTGGCAGGGCGCCAAACTTTACGCCACACTTATATTGATAGATTACTTCGATTTGTTGGCGGGTGGGATTTCGACTAAATGGGTGACGCATTTCTTGGGCGGCATTAATCATATTTTGCTGTCGATCTTTATTAAACATCCTCTGATTTTAGTTATAGGTAGGTGTAACTATGACTAAGGGATCGTATTTTTACCCGATTACGGCAAAGCTAAAAGGAAGGGGTATGATTTTAGCTAGGTAATCCACCACAGCGGTTTAACATGAAAATTTTTAGGGGTGACAAAAGCTATATTATTTACAAATAAATCAAAATGTGTTGTACAAAATTTTGGGGGTCTCCAACATGTTCTTTTTTGGGGTCGTGTCGTGTGGGATGTCAAATGAAAGAAGAAAATACTGAGTTTAAATATATTTTATTCCGTACTCCCAACTTCTTTTTAGTTTTTAACGTTGTAATGCTACATTTTGTGTTAGGCAGAAACTTATTTATTGATAACTTTATAGAAATCGTTCTGCCAAATACGTTCATAATTCGGATAAATTGCACAAAAACTTATCAATCATTGGCTCTTTTCATTGATATGAATTTAACATCAGTTTTCATGAAAATAGAAAGTAATTGAAACAGCCCAGTGAACCAATCAACCTCAGGTATTGTCATATTTTGAGAGGCGATAGTATTATCGTTAGCTTTCAAGCGTAGGGTTAAGCTGAGCTAATAATGGGCAATTCCTGTATAATATCCCCATAATATCAGTTCTAACTTGCTCCATAATGCTCGCATATGTTCAATTCCTTGTTGCAAGCTGTCCACCTGTTTACTATACAGTTATTTACACACATAATTAGTACTTAATACCGCTAGATAAGTTGGCTTCTAGCCAAATATCCCTTATGTCCGCAACTACACTAGTCTCGATGCGAACAAGATTTGTACGACACAGATTGTATCATTGCATTACGTAGGTAATAACACATGCTTATGTTAAGAATTAGGAAGTATAGCCATCTTTAATACTAAAACTCTTGAATATTATATTTTTTGGTCTTCAAAAACGGTTCCGTGGGTAATCAATTGTCATTTTTATGGCTTAAGCAGTGGTGGCTTGAGCAGTGGTGGCCGAGTGGTAACGGCCCCGACTTACAAGTTGTAGATCGCGGGTTCAAACCCAGCGAGGCGCATTACTTTGTGTAATTTATTTCATCACCACTGCTCTCAAAACGGTGAAGGAAAACATCGTGAGGAAACCGGCATGTCTTAGAACCAAAAATTCGAAGACATGTGACATCCACCAACCCGCACTGGGCCCGCGTGGTGGATTACGGCCCATTCCCTCTCCTAGAGAGGAGGCCTGAGTCCCAACAGTGGGAACATTATAAGGCCGACTATGCTACTATGCTATGGCTTAAGTGGGGCACACGTGATTTTGTCCAATTTTAAATAGAATAGCCAACGTTATGCTTCAACTTAATGGGACACGCATGATTTTCCTATAATTAGCAGAACGTTTATAGCAGGTACACTGCCGCCCAAAAGATATGAAGCAGCCACGTAAAATCAAATATAAGAAAACCAAGCTTCTATTTTTAGGGTTCCGTATCTAAGTCGGCAAAAACAGATGGGACCCTTATAGGATGACTTGGTTGTCCGTCTGCCAAGACCCTTTTTCTCAGGAATGCACTTCTTTTTTTAGCTTCGTACCTGTTGAGTTACAAAGCTAAAATTAATACCAATTACTGAAGTCGGCTACCCGAAGCAGCAGTGAAAAATCAAACTTATTAGGTCAACTCAATCTATAATAAAAATAATAGTCATAAAACTTAATTTTATTGTTGATATATAGCGTATATTTTCGGCATTGTTTAGTTTAAAAACAGATGTGCTTCCCAAACTTTTAGACGATACAAATCTATATTGTCATAATAAGAAAAATGTCAAACTGAAACAACTTGTCCGATTAGATTGGATATGAATAGATACTATTCTTCTTCGAATATGATACAATATAAAAACCCACATTCATACCTCGGATTTTACTTTTAGTTTCTATTTGATTGATATTTACTAAGATATAATCTTTGTTATTGCCCGTATCAGGATAACATAAAAAGCGTGATACGATTTCTCCTCACAACTTTTTCCTAAACCGAACTCACATAATCTTGTAATATACCTGGCGATGCGCCAGCGCAGATGCTCTTTCCGTGTTCGCACTGCACTCTCACGTGGGTGGCGCGTAAAGGTGACGGGGCTACATGCAAAAGATATAGCTTGTCATGTTTAGTTGCAGGAGAAAAGGATTAAAAAAACATTGTTGCGATTTTCCTGGAAATTGCTGGCGTTAAAACGATGAACTCGACATAAAATTATAAAACAACCATTGCAACTTGGAAAAATATGTGGTCAAGTGCGATATTTATTACATTATTGCTCACCTCCCATAGCAAATAGCGTGATAATTGATAGCCTAAATGTTAATCAGAACTACAAAGATTTATTTATGCAAAATTCGAACGGAATCGGTCATGTAGTTTTTGCGCCGATTGTAAACATCGCTCTACAATTTTAATAATTTATTATATGTTATAAGTAATGTTGATTTAGGCTCTGCGGGCAGTTGGTGTTTAGATAAATAGATATAAATACTCTTTGCTGTACACTATAAAAAATACAGTAGGAGCTTAAAACTAAAAGAGTGGGCTTATCCCTGAAAGCGTTAAAACCTCCCTGAAAACCTTTGGATGCATTTAATAGAGAAAAGATAAAGATACGTAGGTAGTACGTGGTGTACTATTTATATGTATACAATTCACAGTTTAGTAACATTTTCTTTCAATAATTTTCTCTTATTTCAGTACGATCTTAGAAGAAGACTCTCGACCGTCGACGCCAAATCTGTCGGGCGAGTTGAACCAGAGCCTGGTGTCTCGCAGCGGGAAACACGTGCATTTCGCACCTGATCTCAATGCTATACTGACGGATTTAGATGAGGTGAGAATTAAAATAATTACTTGTAATAATAAAGTTAGGGTAAACCTGCAATTTCCCTTTCCTAGAGAGGAGGCCTGAGTCCCAACAGTGGGAACATTATAAGGCTGATTATGCTATATGCTATGAACCTGCAATAGCACAAAGGGCAAGCATAGACTGGCGAGCTTCTTGTTATTCCGTAACCATGGTACAGCACATACATTAGTTTAGTTGGACGGGTTATTTTATAGATATAACAGATGGCGCAAAAGTAATGTCACTGGGCTTTAGCATCTATATTGTAGAAATATAGAGAATTTGTTATCTATAAGCCACGGAGCGATACACACCTCAAGAAGGTGGAAGTATTGTTACTGCTAATTTGACAAATTTTCAAGATGTTGGTTTGAGATTTAAACTGGCCGTTCAGATCGCCTGATCTAACGGTGCCAGACTTCTTCTTTTGGGGTTTTATGAAATCACATGTTTACCACAACTTAAACTTTAAACTTACCACGATCTTTGCAGTCTTGAAATCTGACATTGAAGAAGAAATCGCCAATTTGGTGCCAGATGTTTTGTGAGTAACAATTCGAAATGCCATAAAACGAGCACTGTGTTTCAACTCGGGAGGCAGCCATATGCGCACTATAACTTTTTCTAATTAAAATTATCAATTTCACACTTTCAAGTAAACTTTTCACATTTCTAACTAAATGGAAGCCAATTCAAATTATGACGTTACTTTTGCGCCACCTTGTATAAAAAACAAGGTGTAAAGTCATGCAATCCTCCAAATAGACGGTGGTGTGTCTGGTCCTGGCAACTGCCCGATAGTTCTAATCGTGCGCGAGAACTCTAATATCGCGATGTAGGATTTTTCCAATGTGGCGGCTAAGATGGCACTATAAATTGAATTACACTAGAATAACACCATCAACAGCCTACTTCAATCCGTTTACTACAGAAGGCCTTTCTCTCCAATCGCAGCCTATCGCTAGATTCGCGATAACTCTCAATTCAGCTGCTACCCAGCTAAAATCGTCGTCCAACTAGCCTGAAGGCGATCCACTTTACGATCCGCGATTCGCAGCCTCCATCCAAGAACACAATCTCAACTATTCCCAGTAACTTGCTGTGTTGAAATGTGTATGTATAATTATGATGTTTCTGAACAATAAATAATAACTGCGTGTTTCACAGGAGGGTATAGTAAACTTCTTGCAACATCAGCGTGACCTCAGCGCAGATATCAAGAAGGAACTGGAAAATTCTCTGCGGCGACTGAGACATGAGGCTCATTCTCTGCTCGATTTATCTGCTAAGCTTGCTCCAAGTAAGTATACCTTTAGTGAGAAATTAATATCACAGTCATCGTTAATGTTAGGTCCAAAAACGGCCACTGCTAGATCTCCAAGCTGCGATTGTAGCACAACTTTTGCCTTATCGTTTTGATTAATGTTATTTGATGACAAATAACCACAGACTATAGACATCTGCAACCAGAGAGAGGTATCGGGAAATCATCCAAATGACTTCTCGCGCTCTGGGTGGAGCGGGAGGGCGTGTCAGACTTTTACTGACTAAAACCACACCTGTGTCCTTCAATTACCCTTTGCGTTCTAGGACTACGGGTTTCCTTTTCAGAAGTTCACCGCGGTCCAAGCTAGCGGGCATCGGCCCAGCTGGGCTCCTACGGTTTGTACATCATCTTTTGACATCTCTTTGAGGAGCGCGTAGATCACTACGCGCTGTTGACGACTGGGCGGTACTGTCCGGTTAATTACCGAACAGCCGGACGGCGAGCTACCCATTGCTCGACGTCCGCAAGCCCGCGTCTACCGTGGCTAGTAGTCGGGGTCGGAATTACGGCGGCTAGGGCGTGAGGACCTTCGTTCCCTCATGCGTGCAGCCTTCTCCTTCGCTAGCATTACTGCTTCGCTGAAGGAGGCGACCGCCTACCATTATCCTCGATTCAAACCATAGTCTGTACCAGGGCCCGACGCGAAAGGTCGCTGCCGCCAATTACCTCCACGAGATACGTCACGTGCCTTTAATACACCGCACCTCATACTCGAAAAAAGCAATGCTGCTTGACGGTATCACGTAACTTACTATCCGAAGTTAATAACCAATATTTTTTCTTCTTTTTAAAGGAATCCGTGCAGACACAAGTAATATGCTGGAGTCCAGTATACAGATCACGGAGCTAGTCCATGACCTGGATGCCAAACAGAACTGCGACAACTGTGAACTGCACCGGAAGGTAAACATAGCTTTGTTTTTACTTCTAACTGTATACTTTGGGTAAAGAAAGACCTGGGGGGCTAAAAAGGTCGCTTTAGCAGAATCGTATAGGAAAATATTATGAATCATGTTAAAAATCGCAAAATGGTCACGAATTGTCAGTTCATATTTTTATACGTAAACAATATTCATCATCATCATCATCATCATCATCATTTCAGCCGAAAGACGTCCACTGTTGGACATAGGCCTCCCCCAAATGCCGCCACAATGACCGGTCCTGTACGTCTCGCATCCATCGAATTCCCGCGACCCTCAACAATATTCATATTATGATTCAATTCGGCAATTCATCTATTTGACAGTGTTTTTGACAGAAGGGTCTATTCGACAGCAAATTCGTAAAATGGTTCACTTATTATGAATCGCTTTAGAGTTCATTAGCAGAATCATAAGAAGTTAATGAAAAGCAACATCTTACAATTCATTTCTCGGGAATTATATATTTAAACTTAAAAAATGGCAGATTTAGGACTTTACGCGTATTTTCTAGGAGACATGCGCATTACTGAGAGCTTTTTATGTCGCCAACGAAGTGTATTTCTTCGAAAAGTGGAATTGGCTTGAAATTTATGAAATGCCGAACCCCGAATTTATCGGGTTAAACAGACTTAAAAAAAAGTATTGTATATATTTATTGAGCACTAAAGCATTTATGCAGCTGGGTTATGTCATCAAAAATGGGCAGCAAGAACCTACCTCAGTCTCTTCCCCATGACTTAATTCATTAAACCCCGAGCGAACGCCTTGTTCACTCAGTCATTGTCTTTTCATTGTCTCTAATTACGCTACTCAAAAGGTGAAACTATGAATGTTCTTCATAATCACAAAATTTTATTGGATTTACAATGTGTACCTACATATATTTATTAAAGCTATAAAGATTCTAACATAAATTATTTAAAGTTTAGATATCACTCTTCAAATAGTTAAATAGTACTAAGTATCCAACCTGAACACTAAGGTACACTGTTCTTAGTTCATTAAACACCGAGCGAACGCCGGCGTTCGCTCGGTCATTGTCTTTCTATTGTGTCTCTACGCTACTCAAAATGTTAAATGAAGTAGAGAGTTTAGAGTATTTTTAATATTATTATCTAATAATAAATATTATGTATAGAATATTATAAACAAACTTAGGTAAATTATTACCAAAATAAAACCATATATATGCATAAAAGAATGTAATTATTCATTTTAGTGACTCAAATTTACATGCAATCTAAAATAGCAAAGATATCTTTGAGCTGCATCTGCAAGGCATCTCAAATTTTGTATTAGATGTCTTTGAGCAGTATTGGCATCAGCTGCGGTATGTTACATCTCCACCTTAGACAAAATCCTTCAAGCCTCATCATTAGAGAAGCCAGCGTGCGGTCTGAAACAATTAAATTGTCATTTAATACCTAGTTGCGTAGGTATAAAAACTTATTAATATTAGAATATTAGTGGGCAAGCACTTACTTTGTTGTAAACTTTCGAACTCACAAGAAATACACAAGTAGATGCTGGATTGGTTGCACTTTCTTAAAATGCAGTCCTAAGGTTTACAAGCGGATGGTTTGCTTCAGATTATATAAAAAAAAAACAAGCATTTTTGGGATTCTGCACTTGAAAAATCAACTTAAAATTACAAAGTATTGTTTTCAACCGATTTTCGCTTACATCGTGTTGACACAATATTGACACAAGCAAAGGGTAAACAACAATGTATGTTGCCAGCCTGACAAGTTGATATATATTATTTCCATAGATTTAGGAATCTCTAACCTCGTTTTTAAAGGCTTAATTGCATTTTTTAATAAATTATTACCCTAAAATACTAAAGTTATATTTAAATACAATAAGTTAATACAAAATAATAATCCGATAAATAAAAAGCTAAGAAAAAAAAAACTAGTACAACTAAGATTTTAATTTTTTTCATGTGGCAATATTCACAATATGATTCTGCTAAAAAATGAATTGAGTATGATTCGGCTAATTTGTGTAAACATTTTGCGATTATTAGAAGAATTGCATAAACATCATAAGTAGGCAGCAATTCGGGAAATGATTTGCTTTTAGCAGCATTGCCCATTGTGACCTTTTTAGGCCCGCTGGTGATGAATGATAATTCATCTGAATTACTGTGTTTTGTTTTGTATGGATGATAGATTGGTAGATTTTTTTTTCGTTTGGAAAATCGTTGCTCCACACTAGGAATAACTTCTGTATCGTGGATGCGTTCACAATCATATAAACTCACATACACAAGATATCCAAACTGGAACACCATCTGTGGGTCATACAAATATTTGTTTTGTGCGGGAATCGAACCCGCGACACGCAACGCAGCAGCCAATTGCACAACTATTGCGCCAACCGTGTCCTCACATATCTTTCATCGTCATCTTCCTACCCTTGTCCCATCTTATTCGGGGTCGGCGCAACACGTTTTTTCTTCCATTCTATCCTGTCAACCGTCATACTATCACTAACTTCCTTTTCTCCCCTCACATATCACATCTTTTTTGCCCTCACATGTCTTTACCTTTTGGTAATGCTTAGAGATATGTTGATTTCCTATACCCATTCTTAAATTAAAAGGGGCCGTAACCTCCGGTGGAAATTACTTCAGCTTTCTCATGTATTATACAATTGGCATATTATGATGGTTAATATTAATGTTATTATGATTCTTGTTTCAGAACATGGAGGAAGCGATGGCGGAGTGTCTGCAGCGGGAGAACTTACTTCGATCAGATCTGGAGGCCGCGATGATCAAGATTGCGCAACTTATGACTAGCGGGGAAGTTATAGCTGAAGGGTAAGTTCTATTCAATTATACTCCATTCAAAATAAGATGACACATTTACTCAATCGCTTTTTTTACTGTCCGTTCAACCGATTTTGATTTCCTGAAGGTCATACAGGTTTACGTTCCGACCTCGACACACCCTGACGACGAAATAGAGTCCATGTATGAGAATATATCCAGAACCATGCATGGTTGTAAGATTCACTTCACTGTGGTCATGGAGGACTTTTAAAGCGAAACTGGGCATACGAGACGGTGGACGAATTTTAAAGCAAGAAAGACATACAATAAAAACTTACCGAAACCAACAATAATTAAAGTGAAATCATTAAGAACAGACAAAAAAACATGCTAATCAGATGATCAAAATGAAAGCTTGGGAGCTAGGGGCCAATCGCTGCCGGTGGTTGTATACAGCGCATGAAATGGACTCAGTCCATGGACGAAAATGTCATGCGTGCATATTATGGCTCTACAGAGAGGGAACTAACTTCACTGTATCGTGTTAGGATGAATCGTCGTGAATGAAGAATCGTTAAGCTAAAGGCAGTGGACAGGGCACATGGCTCGTAGAACGGATGGTCGATGGGGTCGAAAGGTTCTAGAGTGGCGACCGCGCACCGGAATACGTGGCGTTGGAAGGTTTCTCATAAGGTGGACCGACGATATGGTGAGAGTCGCTGGAAAGGGGTGGATGCGAGACGCACAGAATCGGTCGATGTGGCGACGCTTGAGGTAGGTCTATGTCCAACAGTGGACGTCTTTGGGATGATGATGAGGCCATTTTTATTCCTACGGAATAGAAGTCAAAATCGGTTGAATGGACAATAAAAAAAGGTTTGCTTAAGTGTAATTTTATTTCAAACGGTGTATAGAGTTTAGGAAGCGTCCAAATGTTTTACTAAAGCAATAGATTTATTTATCAACGTTTTTATTGTATAGTTACGGCACGGGCCCGCAGCTGGGCTCCCCCCCCTCGCGCACGCGCGCGGCGCCGAGCGCGACGCACTCGCTGGACGGCAGCTGCTCGCCGCGCGTGCAGCGCCTGGCGCACGACATTGACTCGCTGCAGAAGGAGAGGGATGATCTGCATCAACAGGTGAGTAGCGACGTCACGCTAATACTAACCATGACAAAGGTCTTCAAATAATACGGCCATATCTCCCACGAGCTATCGTCATATTGCTCAATATGACTAACAATATTAAAAAGTTCTTGCGAACTCAGAACTCAGGAGTCAAGCACTGGTATAAATCAATAAAAAAAAAAGAACTTTGATCAATTAGATCGCTAGCAACATCTTACGAACTGGTGATTTTACCACAGTATGAGCTCAAATATAAGTATATTCTTCATTAATTGGGTTCAATAGATGAATACACTGTAGGTCTATTCGCGCTAAGAAAATAGTGAGTCATCAGTGCTATATTGCGTATTCATCGTAGGGTCAAAATTAACCCAATATAAAATCAAACTTTTTACTACACAGTATTTTCAAATATTAAGTAATCATTTTAAAATTTAAACATGATCGTTAAAAGTTTCATTAACATTTGTAATAAAATAATTAATTCTGTTTCGCGAGCTCCATAACATTGCCTACGTCCCACATGCTTTTTTTTCACTAGCTGAGTGACAACGATGACGACACTATTTTCTTATCACAAATATGCTATAAATTTCTTGACATGAAACACTGAAATCTGCACGGAACACTCAACTCGTATTATTATCTATCATAACACATATCTATACATTATGTAAATATACGATAGTAAACAATAACATGTAATTATTTTGCACCGACGCACGCGCAGGTCAAAAGGATGACAGACTCACCCGTACATAAGATATGTTGCGAGAAGGTAACGCACGAAACAAACTTATGGATATAAATAAATGTCTTTATGTATGTATTTATCGTAGCTTGTAAAATATGGACAATGCTATACATGGGGCATACTGAAAGTCTCCGGATCTGGCCACTTACAATAAAATAATGAAAAAATAATTATAGAATTCGAAAATGGAACTTTGCGAGCACAATCTCAAATAAAAAGTAACATTTTTATTTGAGATTGTCATTTATTTTTTCATTGTGTCCTTTCGAAGATTGTGTGTCACTATCATAATTAATTTTACTCGTGAACATTTTTGTTCAATGATTTTTTAAAGATGGATGGATTGTGTGAACAGTGATATGAAAGAAAAGGAAGTTAGTGATAGTATGACGGTTGACAGGATAGAATGGAAGAAAAAAACGTATTGCGCCGACCCCAAATAAGATGGGACAAGGGCAGGAAGATGATGATGATTTTTTATGATTTTCGTGGAGGCTTAAGTTGATAAGAGAGTTGCCAGAGATTTCAATTGGCATTTGAAGAGGTCCCTAAAGAAGACTGGTCCAACTGTTTTGTTCAGTGGTTTCAGCGTATGCAAAAATGCATTAATTGCGAGGGAATATACTTTTAAAAACAATAAATGTATCGTTAGGCTTATATCTAGTCTTATTTATCAGAATTCAGAAACATTCAGTATGCCCTTAGTATAAGAACGAATTTCGATCGTATCCAACTTAGCTGGCTTCTTTAGTAATTATTATAAAAATTATAAATTTTATCTTTTCAAATATTTGACGTTCCGAATGCTTTATTTATTTATTTATTTAAACTTCATGTACAGTGGTGGTACATAGGCGGACTTAATGCCACAAAGCATTCTCTACCATTCATCATCATCATTCATTCATTTTTCATTCTTTTCATTGCATTTTTTTTCTATTCTCTCTTTTGCTTTAGCTGTTTAATATTTAAAGTGAAGCAATAATACGCGACATTAAACAATCCATTTACTCGTTTTATGTACGTACATAAAACGAGTAAATGAAACATATAACGAGAACATATACCGAGACAACACACGTGTGTTCTCGTATTATGTTTCGCATGCTGTTTTTTTTTTGTCCATGTCCTTAATTAGTCTGAATTTCTCCAATTGCACGAAGTCTGTGTGATCATCATCAGTTTCACTCGTTTTTTGTAGGATTGTATGGGACCCGTGGCCTTTTTCTTAAATCATTATTTTATAGGATGTGTAGTGGCGTCTATTGACTTCCACCGTTCAAATACAATTCAACGTGGATGCGGTTGCGAAGCGATCCGATGCGATTCACGCAATTGGATGCGACGCGGTGGCTTTATCTTATATGCGTGCGAAGTCGCCGCCATTATAAAAAAAGTCTCAGCAGCGCAAGAATTCGCATGAAAATATCGAACCAACTGATCGAGACCGCTTAGCTTCACTCATCGACACATCACATCCATGTGCAGTTGGTCACCAAGATAACCGCAATAGTGTATCAATTGTTTTTACCATTCGCGTCGCATCACTTCACGTTTGCTACGTAAGACACCGTATAATACATGGAGTATGCTACAGCTGGAAGCCGCCAACCGCCAGCTCCGCTCGACGCGCCAGTTCGTGGAGGAGCAGGCCAGTGAGCGCGAAGCCGAGCGCGACGAGTTCGCGCGCCGCCTGGCCGAGCTGCGCGACGAGAACACCAGGCTCGCCACCCGCCTGCAGAACAACGCTAGGATATTGAATGAGGTATGTGGGGAAATTGTGCTGCTAGGGAAAGGAATCATACTTCATGAACAAGTGAATCCACGTTTTAAAGGCTTGGGTGTCTTTTTCTTTTACTGTTAAATCCACTCTGGATGGAGATAAAGGGAGACTGACTATGAAAGTCAGACTTACTGACCGCTGTTCTCGCTTACCGCTGTAACTCTTTCAAATAATCCCGCAGCCCTGGCATGTATCGGCTCAAGCGGGCCCCGTCGATCTTGCTTACATCTCTTTCACTCGGAATACAGTGCGCCGTCGACCTAGCGGTCCATTTGACGACCTAAACTGAACTGTTAAAGAGATGGAGCTATACGGGGTGTAAAGCTCCATCCCTCCTCGCTTGCACGCCTGATATTTTATCACGTCATGATGAGGCCCCAAGACTCGAATGTCTTTTTGTCCTTTGCATACGCTCCAAACGCAATTATATTTGCGTAACTAACAACTAATTTTAGTTTCAAATTTATTCGCTTGTTCATAGAGTATTGGTTCTTTTTCTATGTTGTACTGAAGGTGATTGTGTGTAGTACTGTGATTGTTGGGTAGAAAGCTATGTATTCACTGGTCTAGCGTTTCTTAAACTTAGCTACCTCGTTTTAGAAAGCTAAAGAATTAGCATGAAACGTTATACAAGTGTTGTTTATATGACTTGTAGACAAGGCTTTGTTTGGCGTTATGATTTTTTTTTATTAGCTTTACAAAAACGCTGAATTTTTTTTTTTTAATTTCATACTTGGTGATGGATTAACTTTGACTTGATAACTTTCCATAACAAGTGTTGTCTTTCCTACTTATGTTATTCTTTTATTTTTATGTTTCTGCACATTTCAACTAATAATTTGACCTACCAATGCAACACAACAAAATAAAATATAACCCAACCTTAGTGCAAAGCCTAAGATACACTAAATGGGACAAAGTGTCCCCCAACATGACGAGCAACGCTCAATCTAGGTGACGCTGCAACTGACCCCCCAAAATCATACGACGAATGCACGTGACGCAGGACAGGTTGGACAATTTGACAGCATTGCGCGTCGTTTTGGGGTCATTTTGTAGCCTAATGTAGCTGAGACTTAAACATTAACGTTGCTATGGCCACACTGGCTCCTCAACTTACATAAACATTACATAAGCGCTCACTCACTCAAGATGCGCTTGTCGTAAATGGAATCACACTGATTGTGTGTATTACGCCTAGTAAAAGCAAAGACCAGTCTGACAATAAACACTCGAAAGAACTAAAGAAATTTCTTTTCTCACGCGACTTCCTTGTAAACTGCTCTGGCGTAGTGTCGCATTGGTTCGTCTGTACTAACCCCTGCCCCTCGCACCCGTCTCTGTACAGATGCACTGCCTCCGACTCACGTATTGCAACTGTCGTGAACACGACGCGCACGTAAGTTTGCCCCTGTCTTGTTCTGCTAAACTGTTTATGCCAGATAAAGTAAAATTACTGTTTCATATAATAAAATAGTTAAAAGCGACACTCAAATGTTAATCTTTTTTGATAATTGCAACTATATGAAGCCAGTGTTTCCTGTACTCTATTCACGTTAAGAAAATAGTGACTCGTCAGTGCAACTGCCAAGTAAAGAACTAATGATACTAGGGTGAAAATTTGAAAATGTTATAGCAAACTTTTATTACACAGTGCCTTCAAATATTAATATATATATTTTTTTTTAATTTAATCAAAGTTTTATTTTAACGAATTGGCAAGGTTGGCATTTTTAAAATTGATAAAAAAAAACTCTTACGTTCTGTCTAATTGACCAGTTGATGTAAGCCCTTCGCTTACATCAACTGTTTGTTTGTTTCATCAATGGTTTGTGTACGCGGTTTTCTAATTTGCTATGATCTAATTGATCAAGGGGGGTAGTTAAGCTAAGTGACAACGATGCGTCACTATTTTCTTAACAGGAATAAACGATAGTTTCAAGTACTCTTGAGAAAAAAAACCGAAAAAAAAACTCAAAGGAAGAAATATATAATGAAACAAGTTAATTTTGCAACAGTACTTCAAGTGAGGGAACTACAGTAATACAGTTGACAGATGATAGTCTTCATAGATGTTATCTGAGAACAATTTATCGTTACTTTAGACTGAGGCTTGATAACAAGACTGTACTGAAAACATGGCCACAGCCTGTTCACATTTAGCTGCTATACTCAAAAACTTCATCTGGCATAGATAGTGATAAATGTTGTAAATAATGTTTTAGTCTTCATTGATGTTAACGTATTAATGTGTAGTATAGGTTTAGTTCGCATTTAACAGCATGTCGAGCACTTTATTTGATAGATGGGGATTTATTTCGTACTCCTGTCTAGAGCTAATAACTTAAATTTCCTTTGTATCTATTTCTTTTACCATTTTAACAAATCCAATCGCTCAGATTTTAAACCTGGTTAAAAAAAAATATATTCTTCCAAAATTAAATCTTGTTATTGTCTAAATCAGTTCCAATTAGAATCATAACCACCTTTTCATCTTATCATCTTTTCAATCCACACACTAGGTCGAACAACTGGAAGCCCAAACCCGTGAGATGAACCAAATCATAACCGAACTAGAAACCCGAAAAGCATCAACAGACGACGAATTAAAAGCTTCAGAAGAAAAAATAACTCTTCTCCGAGACATAATAGCTAACTTAGAAATACAACTAGAACAGAAAACTGTCCACGAAACAGAAATACTAGAAGAGCTTGAACAAATGAAGAACACGATCGAAGAGAGAGATAGCAAGATGAGGACGTTGGTGGGTGAATTGGAATCGTTGAGGAGTGAGAGAGTCGAACAGAGTGACGTCGTTTGCGTTAAATGTGGGCAGGAGGAAGAGAAGCATACGGAGTTACTGGAGAGGGTTAAAGAGCAGGTTTGTTGTTTGATATTTTTGTGTAACAAAGATATTGTAATGTGTGTATTGTTTTGTAATGTATGCATTGTAAATAACATCATTATGTTAACTAGTGTAAATAATTTTCCTTTTTGTATATCCCAAGATTTTCCTATGGCACACCTTATTTTATTCTTCTAAACTTTTTTTTTATTATTTCAGCCAGTGTAACTTACAATAAAATTGTGTATACCCTTATAAAAAAACTGGTGTATCACCAAATTGATATCTAATTATGTCATGTTGTCCTACAGTGCCATTATCTAGAAGAGATGATCCATCGGCGCACGCGCAAGATGGAGCGTATCCATGAAGTGTGTTCGACTAGTTGCAGTGAACCCAGCGAGGATGTGTCACTTAGAGATCAGCGACATAGGAATCTAGAGGTAAGCGTTACTTATCGATTTATAAAGGCAAATATGGCGGGACGAGCCCGTTCCAAACTGTTTGGAAAATGTTTTGCTAAAAGTAATAAATCGAATCCAGGGTTCCGCCTACATATTACTAATGATCTTTTCTCATACAGGTAAAATCTCCCGACACGGATACCACTCCTCGCAGCGAGCGCATGTGCGAGCTGGTGGGCGTGTGGGACTGCTTCGAGACGCACGCGCGCGCAGAGGACGCCGTGCTCAAGAGGGTGGCCGACCTCGAGATGCAGAGGGCTCAGCTCAAGGATATTGCGCAGGTTAGTTACTGTTTTGTTACAGAATATTATTGCATCTCATAACATTACCTCAACTGAACTTCGCAAAAAACAATGTTATATGTGCTGTGTGTGTGTTATCTTATGCTATGCGGATACGGACTTTTATATAATTCCTGTTAACAAGGACAGCGTACGGCGACTCGAGGCAGTAATTTTAATTATTTTATTTAATGCCCTTCGTCTCCTTAAATGGGGTCACATCAGACGGAGATAAAGAGCATACACGTATAAAATCACATATTTTACTGTAAGACTTTATATATTGCTGACTTTAAACGGTAGAGAAGCTCGTGGCTCAATAATAACAACTACACGGGTCGATCTTCAAGGTTATAAATAGCTTGTCAGACTCCTCTGACAGACGTTTCGGGTTGAAGTCTGATACCAGTCAGTTTTGTAGTGGTCAGATAGATACTATAGTCTATGTGCCTTAAGAAAATAGTGACTCATAAGTACAATTGCAAAGTAAAGGCGTATTCATCCTGGGTTCAAAATTACGACTTCAAACTTTTTAATCTCAGTATTTTCAAACATGATTATTATGTAATTATTTTAAAATCTAATTGTTATCGTGAGAATTTTAATTTGCATTAAATACTGTCGCGTCTGTTCTGTTTGAAGGGCTTACTTCAACAGGTCGGTTTTCTAATTTACTATGATTTTATTCGGGTATTGAGCATGGCTAAGCTGAGTGGTAACGATGAGCCACAATTTCCTCAACGCGAATACACTATAGTATTCAGCTGCACCCGATTGGACTGAATGTCCACTTGAATATGCATAGTTCTACTTAGGACAAGGAATGTAAACGGCCGTCCACGATTAGGATTCGGCCATAAAAATGTTGTGGACCACTCAAAAAGTTAAAGTATTGGATTTTATAATCATAACCAGTTACCGGTAGTTCTACCTAGTCAGGATTTTGTCGCAAGAGTGTATATAGTGTTCTTGGGTATAACTCTAGATGCTAAGCTTCAGTGGGACCCACATATAGACAAATTATCTAAAAAATCTGCATAGTTCTCATGTGATTTGACCATTACATATTTACTGTATGGACTTTAGAAGAGACATTGACTCCTGAGTTTGTTTCGGTGTTTTTTCTCAGGGTAATCAGCTAGAAAACACTAGTTTAAAATGACAAAAAAAAAATTGATGTGTAAAAGTGTTTTTTCAAACCTATTTGCAAAATAAATATCATATAATGACATTTTTGATACAACTAAATAGCTTCTCATCAAGAAAGTCGTAACTTCATATTTTGATCCAAAGTGGTTAGCCAGCTGGTAAAGTATTTATTAAAATGTCTTCAAGAACACTTACTGATGTGCTTTGTGAAATTTGCGCATGCTTTAACATTCCAAAGGATTTCAAAGTTTATTTTTTAAAACGTGATAAAGTTTATATTTGTGCACATAAAATGAACCAAAAAGTATTTCTTCCAAGCGGCGAAGTGAGTCAACGCCACATAAATATAGCTTATATATCTTTACGTAGAAAGTACGTGGGTAGACAATTATTAGCAATAGACAACTCTAGCACACTACGAAATGTCAACGAGCAATATTATGCGAATAGCGATAGTTTACGCTTCGTAAAATCTAATTTATTGCGGTTGCTACACATTCTATGACAAATATACAACATTATGACAGTATATAAAATTGATGTGGGTAACTACAGGAAAACGGATTTCGTTAAAAATTTGAAAGCGTTGAAAGCGGGTCAAAGTTGTTATTCCGCAAATGTTTTAAATTATTTTTGTAATGGCAACCCTGAAATGGGTTCTCAAATATAATTTGTATTTCGATTATCCACAATTTTGGGTACTTGCCTGTATAATGTTTAGTATTAAACAATTAATAACCCAAAAAAAAATCTCTCTGAAAACCCGAGTCTAAATTGGTTATAAAATGAAGCAGCAATGAGCATTTTAAATATTCATTTGAGGAAAAGTGAGGGTGTGGTGTAGAAATCTCACTATCTCTTTTGTACGCGCGTAACCTATGGCCTTTTTTACATAACATGAGTAGGATGACAGCAGGACGAAAAGATGCATCTTTAAGATGAGAGAAAAGGACATTGTATGAATCCGAACCGTCAGCCGCACCATCCTATAACAATTGTATTTTAGAATAAAGATTATTCTGATACTTGACAGATTCCCCTTCGACCAGATTTGGAAGGTTTCTTACTAACTTAATTTTAAACAGAATTGAAAAATTATTTGTGATTTGGCTTACTTTTTGGTACTAATAATAAAATAGGGTAGGGTAGTCAAGTACCCAGATAATCGTTTTTGAACATGTTTTATCTAAAAAATGGATGTCGTGAGATGTACGTTACGCAACCATAGTGGTCATAGTCAGCATTGTATTATTTCCTGGATATCGCACCTCGTACAAACGGGACCTTGGTACTGCTCCATTGATGGCTGGCGGCGCGCCAACGATTTATTTTGATAACGCACTCTTTCACAACGACGCGCCAGCGTGGACGCTACCGAAATGTCAACGTCGCGGTTCAAAGTCGTCTTCGGATTACAGATTTTTTTGTATGCTCTTTTTCTTCCTGTGCTGTTGGGTTGTAAGTGGGGGTCTTCAGTTGTTAATCTTGGAAAGTAATGTTATGTCCGAGGAGTAAAAATAGTATGTAGGTGCTATTAATCTGCTCTCAAAACGGTGAAGGAAAACATCGTGAGGAAACCGGCTTGTCCTAGAACTAAAAATTCGAAGACATGTGACATCCACCAACCCGCACTGGGCCCGCGTGGTGGATTACGGCCCATTCCCTCTCCTAGAGAGGAGGCCTGAGTCCCAACAGTGGGAACATTATAAGGCCGACTATGCTATGCTATGCTATGCTATTAATTAGTTAAAAATTAAAAAAAAATAAAGATTTGAGAGAATTGGAAAAAGACAATAAAACTATTTGTAAAGTTAAAACAAATTCATGAGCAATCAATAGCAGTTGATGGCAAATATTTTATTTATGATACTTTATTAATTTAAAGAAAACTCACAGGTTTTAAATTATTTTAAAAGACGTTATCCGTATAAAAGGGCAATTACAAGTTTCCACTTATATACACTTGTAAATAAAATGGACAAAACGGAATTTGGTTTAATCTCAGAATTGATTAAAACTAGAAAGACCAGCACCGTCACAGGGTTTAAATAATATTAGTAATGAAATTAACAGCATTATGAAATTGAATTTCATTACTAAAATTGTAAATCCATTCAGGAAAACGATGACCCTTCTAGTGTTAATGAATAACGTTCAAAACGTTTATTTGCGCCAAAACATGATATTTGAGTTCTTTGTGATGCAGGAAAAGATACCTGGACTGGAAACTCAAATGATCGCATTTGGGTTTAATCTAGCGATGCGCGATGGCGAGAGCTTTTATTCGATTGTGCGAACGTCTTGATCGTTTTCGATTGTTTCGACTTTTACTTGAGTCCGAGTCGGTCTGTTATTGCGAGTGGCGCATTGCGCTTTCATGCACCTCGGCTTGATGCATGCAATCGAATGACCCCTCACCGCGGTAACCAAGCGAGACTCGGTGAGTAAGAGTGACTGATTCGATTAATCGAAAACTAGCGGTCGATTACATTGACTCGAAACAATCGAAAAATATCTAGATTATTTTGCAGAACGGCGAGTCGATGGTATATTTTAACGATTCCGATTCTTTCGATTGTTAAAACATCTCGGAATCACTCATCGCTAGTTTAATCCTTGTATCAGGTTAGTTAAAAAAAATATATATAATTTGCATAACTTGTTCACTGATTGAAATCTCCTCCTCTTTTGATCCACACGCAGCTCACGGTTGCGGTAGAGTCAGTATTCGGAGAATAGCTGGCGAACTCTTAAACCGATTAACATGCTAACTGCAGTTCTAAGTAGTTATTTGGCAAAGGCTGGTCTGATTAAATCGTCAGGCATTAAAATTGTATCAGTATTCTTCGAAAACGTTTTGGGTTCACTTGTTTTCACGCACTCATTGTGCGTACCGATAAAGAGTTTAATTCCCTGCTAGAGTAGAAAAAAAAAATATTGACATAATTAATGACGTGTGCATCAGATTATAGGAAGAAAAAGTATTTATTATGTAGCATTGAGTTATATATAATCTTGAAAGAATTAACATTCTAAATAAAAAATTATCACTCTCTCCAAGGTTTTTTTAGAATGTAATTAACTAATGTCCAGTAATAGGTTAGGTATTTTACTATCGGATGTTAAATTAGGAATATCTAGATTTGACCTAGAGATGGGTCTAAAATTAATAAGCTGCTAAATTAACACTGCTAAATTTTTTTAGTGTCAACACCTGTTAAATAAGTTCTGAGATAGCTGTTAAATTTAGCAGTCTATTAGTATTAGTATTTAGCAGCAATATTTTAAATGGAAATAAAAAATATATCAAATTTTAAGATAATTATTTTGTAACTAAGTGATAAGTAGATATAAGAAAAAATAAATAAAAAAAGAAACAAGAAAAAAAAAACAAAAGACTATTATATAAAAATTACGAATACTAAAAAAAAATATATGAAAAAAAAAGAAATCGTTGTAAATAAATTAATTCTCATTATAAATAAGCCAATAGAAAAAGTTTACAGTCCTAACCTGTGAAAAGTATGAAGGAAATGAGAATTAATTAGGTGATAAAAATCTGTCTGTGACTAAATTTAACAGTTGCTAAAAATAAGTTTGTGAAAAGTATGAAGGAAATGAGAATTAATGACGTATAAACTCACTCTTTATACGTCTGTGACCAAAATTTAACAGTTGCTGAAAATAACTGCAAATTTTAACTGTTAATTATTTTTAGCATTAGCATTTAGCAGTGTTATTTTTTTTAACGTTTAAGCCCATCTCTAATTTAACCGTAATATGACGTCTCTAATATCGGTCATGACTAATCAACGATTTCCAAGATCGAACTTACTCAAAAGTCCGATCTTTCCAAAAATTCTTACATCAGAAGTGGGATCGGTTGTACTCACTTGCTAGAGTACAACCTAAAGTGAAACGTAGAACCCGGATCTCTATAGGCTTCGCGCGGTAACGAAACCATAGCGCCATCTAACTCGACGCCAACGCCATCTATCGAGCCAGGGGACAACTTTGACCTCGAACGGAACCAACCTGAAAAAGTTTGATCGTATTATGATCGTTTATTTCATTGCAATTCTATATAACGTAGTTGACTTAAATGCCAGAAATTGGCTGTAAGAATAACAAGAATATTATTATGCATTTTTGAAGAGAATTAGAGAAGAAAGTAATTTCTGACGTTTTGTAACATAAAAAATATGCTGCTAATACTAAACGACTTAGTATAGTCTAGAGAATTTGCGTGGCGACTGTAGGCGAAATTACTTCATAAAACCAATAAAAAATAACTTCTTCGGTTCTTCTCCATAGGAAACAACCAATTTAAACCGTGCACTAGCTTCTGTCGTTTTTTACGTTCCATGTAGTCCTAAGCGAAATAAAATGTATTATTTTTAATTAAAATGACTGTGTTATCATAAAAGTTTAGAGTAGTTCTAAATAAGCGATGGAAGCTACAAGTTGTAACAACCGGCATACAGAATTTATTAGTAGCATCCATCTAGTCGGAGTAAATGAAGCTAGCGCAACTTAATGAATCTAAAAATACGCCCGAGCCGTAACGTCTAAGGGATGGGCAGAAATAATATTAGATAGTGTTACCAATTGTTTGTAGTTTATAAGTGAACATACAGGAATACATCTGCTTATATAAAAGGAGAAACTAACTGACATATCAACATACAGCCGAAAATACTGGGACTAGGAATGTGCGAGCACTAAGAATGGGTTTTAGGAAATAACCTTTAATGGGGATAAAAAGGAGGAATCTCGCCTGTTTGCGAAATCTTATACACTGTTTATTACTTGTAGTAAAATAAGCTTTTTTTTTAAAACTTCCCCCAAAAGACGACCTTGGGGGTGGTAAAGATTGTATCAAGAAATCTTATTTCTGGGGTTAATGAACTTGAAACATGGCTGAAATTCTAACTTATATGCGTATTAAATACTGTCATTATTATTACTTTTTCATAACTACCCTTAAAATAGGGGTCATTCAAATATTACGTAAGCACTGCAGGGGGGGGGTGGGGGGTCTTTTTTTTGCTTATTTTTGATGACATGGGGGATGGGGGAGTCTAGATGGTGATTACGTCAGCAGTGCAATTTTTTTTAGTTTTTTAAGAAAACAATGTCGATGATTCAAAATCACAAGAAAGTGAGCAGACACACATCATTTAGCAGTATACATCTAATGTGATTAAAGACTGTCATGGATCAGCGTGTCATGGACTGAGAACTGTTAACTTAATAATGACAAAATTTTAAATTAACTCTGTTTTTTTTAAGTATTCCTTTTTTCTAGATTTACAACTACTGCTCATAAATTAATAACCTAACACATTGATAAATGCACGTAACAATGTTTACGTAAGCATGGGGGGAGTGAGAGTATTGCTTACTTTTGCTGACTAGGGGGAGGGGGGAGGTGATATTTGCAAAAAATCTGCTTACGTAATACTTGAATGGCCCCATACCGTTTAAGCGGTGTTAAAGTTTTTATGAAAACATTCTCGCGAACAAAGTCGCTGAAAAACAACGTAGAGTAGTGCAATGTTAGAAAAAAACATCCAGAAGCAGACACCAATGAGGCAATGAATTTAAGTAGCAGGTATATCTAGCAACTGTCCATTTCGGCGAAACATAAATATACATAGTCTTTAAACACTACTATCATAATTCTCCAACATAATCCCACAATTACAGAGTAAAACGTTTCAATCTCCTGATATCTATAAATACTCGTATAAAAGGAGAAACTGACTGAGCAACATATCAGAGCACAGCCGTAACTAGTAGGAGTGAGAACATGAAAAAATTGCACAAGGCTTCCTTTTGTGATGTAAGCGAGCATTAAGGGGCTTTTAGAAATTAATCTTATTAGGTGGTGAAAAGGGGGAATTTCGTTTGTATGCAAAATCTCATTCCGTGTACCAATGTACTTGAAAGTTAGCACAAATAGTAACCTAAGCAAATAATAGACATTTTCATTATTTTGTTTTTGCAACTACCCTCAATAAAACAATTTAGGAGGTTTTGAAGATTGTATGGAGTATGTTTTATTTCTTGGGGTCATCATCATCATCATTTCAGCCGAAAGACGTCCACTGTTAGACATAGGCCTCCCCCAAATGTCGCCACAATGACCGGTCTTGTGCGACTCGCATCCATCGGATTCCCGCGATCTTCACCAGGTCATCGGTCCACCTTGAGGGAGACCTTCCAACGCTGCGTCTTTCGTCCGCATCGACCATCTGTTCTGCGAACAATGTGCCCTGCCCACTGCTACTTAAGTTTGGCGATTTTTCGGACTATGTCCTTAACCTTGGTTCTCATGCGGATATCCTCATTTCTGACGCGATCACGCAAGGAAACTCCGAGCATACCCCTTTCCATTGCCCTTTGAGTAACTTTTAGCCTTGTGATGAGGCCCATTGTAAGCGACCACGTTTCGGAGCCATATTTCATCGCTGGCAACACGCACTGATCAAAGACAACATCAATGATTAACTTCTTGGGGTAATAAACTTAAAACTATGCATTAATTCTAATCCAAATGAGTAATTAACATTGTCATTTATTAGTTTTTCAAAACTGACATCAAAATACGGTTAAGGGGTGTTAAAATTATGAAAACATTCGCGGGCAACGTACTAGTCATACCTAAAAGCATAGTGCACATTATCAAAACGATCACCTCTATTTTCACTCAACTTTCGCTCCACGACAAGCCGCCAACTCGCCACAAATAAACAATGAATAAGTCGAGAATAAGAGCCAATGGATGAATGATGTTCCGCAGAGATTCTTTAAAAATAACGCTCAAGTTCAATGATAAGTGTTTTCTTTTAGTTTTAGAATAGCTGATGTATGAGGTTATTGGGATGTTTCAGAGCGGATGTTTGGGATAAGTAAATAATTGTAGATTTCTTTTTAATGCGGATGTTTTGTGCAGGAATTAGATTGGGTTAAGATTTGCCGGAGTCTGTGTTACAAACTGGGGCCTTACAAAATATCAGGAGTGCGAGCAAGAAAGAGGGATGGAGCTATACACCCTATATAGCTCCATCCCTTTAACAGTTCAGTTCACAGCTTGTGCTAGGGCCTGGGGGTCTTAAAGTTAAAAGTGAATAGGGTTATTTTTAAGCAAGCGTCCTCCATCATCGCTTACCATTAGGTGAGATAGTAGTCAAGCGCGGCGAGCCTATAGAAAAGAATAAAAGTTTATTTTGGTTTTTCGTAAGCATTTGTGAATGATTCACAATTTTTTTAGATGCTGTTTAGTTAGTCATTGAAATTGGCATTGAATTTTTTGTTAGGTCTATATACTGGAAGTTTATTTACCGATCTCTCTCAATATGCTACAAGCTTTTTGCCGCGACTTGGTCTACTTGAATGTCGGTTATTAAGGACGCGAAGTCGAAGTCAGGTAAAAGTAGGACATAGGCTACTTTTATCTGGCTTCGACTTCGTTCAGTTGGTGGCCACGTTTTATAGCGGCATAAATGGCATTTTTAAAGTCTTCCAAAGTTCGTCCGCTTGAATGTCATGTATTACGGAGGCAAAGGCCTGATAGAAAGTAGCCATGTCCTTCCTTGTGGTTCATACTTACTCCGTTTGAAATTTCATGAAAATAAATTCATTAGTTTAACCAAGTAAGCGTAATAGACAGACAGAGTCACTTTCACATTTATAATATTTGATTAGTGCGGATAGTTCAGTCAGTCTGTTATATGCTGTATAAATTATACAAATAAGAAAATATTTTTATGATTTCTGACAGTTCTGCGAATCAATATCCATCGTCTCAAAATAACTAATCTAACCTATCACGTTTCAGTTATTCTCGTTAGCAAAACATATAGCAGAAGTAGGTTTACACGGAGAGATATCGTATATTTTCCTTTTAGACAAATATTAATCCTGGCTTGCACGTCTACTGTTTACATGCAGATCCGTTTGTTTCGACTCCAGCGCAGATTTGCGGTCGATACATCAAAGTTACAACAGTTAGCCTAGTTCCGTACAGTTTGTGGGCACTACGGTTTAATGGATTAACCGCGTATTTTCACAATAACTTCAACTGCTGATGGGTTGACCTCGTTTGAGCGGAAGTGCATTGGATGGTCGGAAAGATGTGGCATTTCTTTGAGGTTTTTCCACTAAGAACAACTGGTTAAATGAATCGGAATCAATCACTCATTCATCACAGTTAAATCTTCTAATGGTTTCGTATGAAAGAATAAGCACAATCGTATCAGTTTCCTCAAAAGACAGGGATGTCTTAACATGTGAAATACTATAGTTACATTTTGATACAAGTGGAGAAAGTTTGTCATTGTGACCGATGCGGAATTTTCGATACACTTACGAAGAAATGTATAAACGGGGTTTGATCGGCGATTCATGGGGGTCGCTTAGCGCCCGGCCTGATACGATAAATACATTAAATTATGGCGGAGGCGAGCTGGCGCACTTTTCCGCACTAGTGCAGAAAACAGTAAATTGCGTGCTTTAAAGCGTTAGGGATAAGAGCGGGTATTCGAGTACGTGTTTTGAAATTAGCTTTCCTTATTTTTTTACCGTGTAATTTCGCTACGTGGGAGTCAATTCTGCTGCTCTCCCATCTATTGACCTTACCCAACCCACGGTGTCCCCGCACACTCCATACCTACTGCTCTATTAGTCATCCTAGTCCTACACTTGTGGACATAGGCGCGCGTCATTCGCAGTAATTCGCCCGACCCTAATATGCGGGATGAACTCTCTCCGCTCTCTCAATTTATATCGTCAGGTTTTATTGACTATAAGTGCAGGGTTGCCAGTTTAATAAACAATTACTTATGTATATGTAAATAAACAAAGCAAATATCTGAGGTTTTTTTTACAAAGGGCCATTGCTAGATTTCTGAGCAGAAAATGCACGTAAAATTAACTGGGTATCATTTAAGCTATCACCAATTTAATTAGTTTTGTGTTTCTTAAATAATAGGGTTTGTCCTCAAAATAGTAGATCTGTCACCAAAATGTAGTCACCAAACAATGCAAAATCAGTTCCACAATAAATCACCTAAAATCCCGAGATATAAGGTCTAGTACCAAATAAATGTTTTTGTATGTATTATAATAGGTGTGTCCTAATAAGTATTTAAGCAAACTAATTTAAAGAGATCACCAATAAATCATATTATGTTACTAGAAAATTGCATTAAGTTCAAATAAAAAATTAGGGTTGTCATCATCGTTTCAACCAAAAGATTCTGCTACTTAACTAGACTCCCAAGGTTTTAAATTTCCACTGGTAGTATAAATTATATTTAAATAAAATTTTTAGCAGAGTAGTAAATAAAACAATTAAAGTCAAAATAATCAATATTTATTGTTTAAAATAATTACCACTGAACAATCAGCGCTGGTTTAAAATAGCTGGCTTATGGCTAGCAGAATAATAGATAAAACACTTAATTAAAGTTAAAATAATCAATATTTATTCTTAAAAACAATAATCACTGAATAATCAGCGCTGGTTTGGATTTCGAAGGGCGCCCAATTTGTCTCCGCCCCTTTGATCATTTTTTCATTAAAATTATAAATTGATGTATTAAATTGGTAACGAATACTATTAATTTAATATCTGAACGAAATAAAATGTTACTACTGTATTGGTGACAAAATATCAAATAAAAAGGAGTCGCAGTCAGGGATCGATAATCGATTTATTTGGTGACAGATCTACCATTCTGAGCACAGAGCTATTATTTAAGTAACAAAACTGTTATTATAAGAACGAAGTTTATATTCATGTAATGCAATATAATTTTACTGGTTATCGATCTCTTATTTTACACATATATAATAACATTAATTTGATAATTCATACCTGGGAACAATTTTTGTTTATCTGAGAACGAAAATATTTCGTGGCGATAGATCTATTTATTAGGTGATACAACTTGATGACAAATATAAATTTTGGTGATAGAAAATATAGTTCCCAAATTAACTTTTCGATGCACAGTGGCCGCCCATTAGCGGTATTCATTTGACATTTAATACCTACCAAAAGAAAGTATTTGGCAGCTCGCCATAACTGCAGTTACTTCTTAACGCTTCATTTCCCGTAACTTAAAAGCTGCAGCCGTCAGTAACCCAACACTGAACTAACTAAACTGCAAGTTTAAAATAAACCTATTTGAAATTCAACATTTTCACACTAATGATAAAACAAGCTTGTTTAACAATACATTCTCGTAAGTTTGTAACCCATTTACTGGTTTGCGATTAACCCTCGCGCCTTGGTTACCCAAGCAGGAAGGTAAACAGTGGTCGGGAATAGCTGGCAACCCTACACGATCGTCATACATGCACACATACGCGTCGCGGTAGTGTGGGTTAAATATAGTGATAGAGGGATTGAGGAAAATGAGTGGATGTGGTATTGCACGGTAATAATGTAACATTTTCTTTATTATTTAAATGTTTTATACTCAAGTAAAAACTGCGTTAGGCTGTGATGTCGCCTAATATTCCGCAACTTACCCCCCAACTTTTAACAGTGCATTTATGTTACGCGGGACATTTTGGATAATTTGTAATAATATAATATAATCAGTCCAGGTGGACTGATTATATTATATTATTGTATGTACTTACCATATTTTTTATCTCAGTATCACAAGTAAATAAGTAAGGTTACTTATTTACTTGTGATACTGAGATAAAAAATATGGTAAGTACATCAGTATAAATCGTGCAGTTGGTTCAGAATAATCGACGTGTACTGAAATTCTTGCGATAGGTTGGTTGTCTATCTCGAACGGGGTTTGTTTCTACTTAAGATCAATGCATGCGATTTCTTAATAGTTGACTTAATATATCTGCTCATTTAAACAAAAACATAATGTATCTTTAACACGAAATCGCGTCGCCATATCCAACATTTCGCACGTCCATGTCTCCCTCGGCGCTAACACAAACGTCTGGCGCTCAGTCTCTCCCGATGCTTCAGAGCGTGTTCTGCTGCCGTAAGGTCTCTCCCTCACCCAGCCACCAGTCATCAACGCACACCATCCATCGCACCTTCCATCAACATGTGATGCGTACCATGCAGCCGACCCGTCATGTACCGACAGTGATAGTTTAGTGCCCCGTCCATGTAGTGTTGTGTGATGTTCGTTTGGAGTTACTTCTCCAAATACGTTAGGATGGGGTTGCCGGATCTTACGGTGAGTTCTGTGGATGTTTCTTTTATTGCGGACTATTTTGGGAGTTACAGCATTGTTGTTGAATTCTTTGTTTGTATTCGGTTGTAAATGTTTTGTTGAGTCTGAATTTATTGGCCAGAGGTTTAGAGTAGAAAGATTATCAGAAAACTGGTCTTGGATTTTAATTTGCTTTTTACTAAGGGCTCTGTTTTAGATATAGGTAAGCAACAAGTTACAAACTCCAAGGCGAGACTTGATTGTTCGAAGTATAGCAGACTTACATTATAAACTAGCTGCCTACCGCGGCTGCGTTCCCTTGAAATTACTGTTTCTAACCTATTTTATTTTCTCTTAAACTACCCTTATATTAAAAGGAAACAAAGTAAAACTACTAAAATCGGTTAAACTGTTTTTATGTTTGAGCGAGACTAAACGAATGGCTACTGATTTTTATTATATAAAAATATAAAGACATCTCATTGTTAAATAACATAAACAATTGTTCTTTATCCGAATATCTTGTAAATACAATATGATTGTGCGTCAGACGCTGCCAACTGCGCATCACGGACATTTATATATTCTTACATGCGTCGCAATGTCGTCGGGAAAGCGCTTGGGAAACTGTCGCGGAAATATGAGAATGTTATGAGTGTGTTAGTGTTCCATGGTCGGCCGTTTCCTGGACCTCGAGAGCTTTTGCAGAGAATTTTTCCTGCAAGGCTGGGATTGAGACTCAAAGATTATTAAACAAGTTATTCGCTATACTTTCGTTGGTGTCTTGAAATGTATGATGGTTTAGTTTGGTTTTGAAAAAG
Organism: Mythimna vitellina; assembly: GCA_949316375.1. Taxonomy (NCBI): domain Eukaryota; kingdom Metazoa; phylum Arthropoda; class Insecta; order Lepidoptera; family Noctuidae; genus Mythimna; species Mythimna vitellina. The sequence goes on along the minus strand of OX438699.1, from coordinate 1,269,530 downwards.
TTTCTGTAATCAATTCTGTTTGTGTGCGCGACTTTTAATGACTAACATCCCCCCTATACCTATGTTCCTTCATATGCCATTTGTGTTCTAGGGCCACGGTAATTTTTCAAACGTTCTCACAGCCCTACATGAGTGTGATCAATAATAAATTCACTGCCTTCAGTGTGATTCTGTCAGTTAAGTTTTTAAAATTCAACTAACATGTTTACTATTTGTTTAATGCTTTCGTGCTAGATTAGTGCGATAAATATCGAGTGTTAACTATGAAGAATTCTTCAAGAACAATATTATAGTGTAGCATTGTTGTTAGGTTCTTATCTTGCTCTTAATTCCAAATAATTAAAAGCATCTACGTAAACCTATATTATAATGAGTTCTAGGGTTCTTCTTCTTCTTTTTGTGTCGATATAATCTAACTAATTTAGCAACCTCTACGGCTCTGTAGTGGCCTCGTATAGATCCTGAAAACTGCAGGTGGTTGTGCAGGATGGACAGCATAGCAAATGACGTATATCCTGTGCAGTAGCTCCACACTGGCACTGTGTTAGAGATGGGTCGAGGAAGCCCCATTTGGCCAAATTGTTTTTACAGCGGCCAACCTGGGTCCGCAGTCGGTTAAGAGATTTCCAGATTGGCCACTGCAATTGCAGTTCCAGGGTTTATAGACACACTAATCTTTCTTATCGTTGTTTTCTAGATTCCGCACTCAGTTCTTAAAGGACCACAGTGGGTCTCAATTCACTCTGGGCATCTATAAGCGAATTTCGTGCTCACAGAGGATTGTCTGTGATACTCGTTTTGTGGAAATATTTATTTAGTACATATAGCCGCACATAGGTACACAATAATAATAGAACAGAGCCTATAAACGCTATCTATATAGCTATATGTTAATCTCATAGCAAATAGACTGTTAGTTTTGGCACGTTATGGTATTTGCTTTTGGGAATCTACGATTTGGATGTTTAGCTTTGTTTTCATCTCTGTCATTTAGTTTCGTGATGGATTGACTAAAACATGTGCTCGCAATAACAAGAATTCCGTACGTTTAGTTGTGCGCAGTTTTTTATAAGCATCAAGCGCCATGTATTGAATATTCTCAATACGCTAAATTGTTCAATCTGCTGTCGTGTCGTAGCGTCGTTTGTAAGTTTTATTGCATCAATTGACATTGGCAATGTATTGTCATGCCTCCATGTTCATGTAGGATGTCTGGTTACATAGAGTTGGTGTCCTTGATATTTTTTTATTTTCCTTTTTGCCGGGAAATCTGCAGTCCAGTCCAGAAATGGCACCAGTTATAATAATCTTCTTATTCAGAACAGTAAGGGTCTGCTTGTTAAAAATCAAATAAGTCAAATCAGTCTTTCCAAGGAGTATCGTGTTGCCCAGTAACTGGGTTGTGGAGGTCTGATAGGGGAACCGCTCCTTGTAAAACACAGGTATATTCAGCCCCATTCGGTTAGCCTGGAAGCCAACCCCAAGCTAGTTGGGAAAAGGCTAGGGAGACGTTGAGTGTTATCAAACATACAGCTATAACGGATAATTTAAAAAAGTCACCAGTGCTGTATAAAATTATTTGCCACAAAAAATAAACCGGGACTTATCTGTGATGAAACGGGGCACAAGTCTGTTTAAAATAACACAGACATATTACATGATGCAGTGCCAAAGCAAATATTGTTGCATTAATGCAAAAAGAATATTACTAAGCATACTCGATAAAAGTCATATATTTTAACACAAAAATCTCAAAGTGGAAAGTGAAAACAGCTTACGTTTAAAAACAAATCAGCGGGTCAACGAACTTAACCCGTGGGTTTAAAGAGTTTAAACTCGATAACAAATGCGTTACTAACGCTTTGTGTGAACCCGCCTGCCTGAAAGCCCTTCTTAATTCCTTAGTTGTTAATGGCTTATTCGCATTAGTGTATAAGTCGGTCGATACTCGATAGAGACGTAACTTCCGGCATGACGATAATGAAAACAGTTGTTGGTTGTCAGACAACGTGTATTGTCTTTGAAAGGGTGTTGATGATAGTGCCGTAATTATCCTTTTATACGCCCGGTGTGAGCTTCTCTGTAACTCCGCCCCTAGAAGAAAATACACTACAAACTAAAAGTGATAGATATAAACTTTTTGCGCCCCTCCAGGTGCTGTGCTCATTATTTTTTTCATTCACTCATCAACTTGAAGATATGACTTTTTTAAAAATGATTATTGTTAGGATCATGTTTGACCACCATCTCATCCGATGGTAAGCGATGATGTGATCGACATTGTAGCATGCTCGCCTAAAAGAAAAGTAACCTATTCATTCTTAGCTTAAATATTGGGGGTATTTAAGTCAAAAGTGAATACTTTGCGGTTGTAGTTATGAAGTAGTGATAACAGTTTTTGTTACAGATATAATGAAGACTCGATTTGTTATTAATCCAGAGTAGTCCTAATAAATTACTTCTGTTGTGATTTCTTCCATGTGTTCCATATCCATTTAATTATTTTTTTTCATGTAGCACTCGGCAATAGGTTAGCGTTATCAGTAAACGAATTTTTGTAATTATGACGTTTACCAGCACTGAGTCGTCAGGCCCAGGTACCCGTTTACGCTTGTGTTAATGACATTAGTTAGATTGACGTCGACATCATGTACGTTTTCAAAACCAGAAGACCTCTCATCTAAGTAGCGCCCACTGGTGGTGCGAATTTTCTTTAAACCCTTTATTAAATCAGTGGGTACTCCCAGATGGCCCGCTATTACTGTTGTTGTTGTTAGTTTATATGTTTGTAAGATTTCTGTGGTCACACTATAAGCTATATTAAACTCGCCTACTATGAGAAACCCACCAAGGCGCATTACTTTGTGTAATTTATTTCATCACCATTGCTCTCAAAACGGTGAAGGAACATCGTAGGAAACCGGCATGTCCTAGAACCAAAAATTCGAAGACATGTACTACTCACCCGTCCACACTGGGCCCGCGTGATGGATTACGGCCCATTCCCTCTCCTAGAGTGAGGAGGCCTGAGTCCCAACAGTGGGAACCTGAAAAAGGCTGATTATTCTATGCTTATGCTAATATTAGAAATGGTGTTGTTATCGCGATAGCGTTCTACTAGAGCTATCATAAAGCTTCAAATCGACTGATGATTAACTTGATTTTTGTCGTATCTAAGCTAATTAGCCCATTACTGGGCAACGGCCTCGCTGTCCCTTTTCCACACAAGTCTGTCTTCGATCATTGCAGGTCATTCCCTCCAGTAAGAGTAGACTTACTAGAGTGCATCTTGCATCATGGAGCATTTAAGAGCCATTATTGATTCCTGTTACTGAAATTCAAACGTAGATATATTAAACATCTATCAATAACGAGAATGAAATTAACAAATGTACTTTTCGACCTAAGAAAGTATAATTTTGTCATAGCGTCTAAAACAAGATATATTCTTCTCTATCTGCGCTCACACAAGTATATTTTACTTCTAGATTGTTACCGGACTACTATCTACTACGGCAAAAGTAAAAGGAAGGGTTATGATTTTTTGTAGTACGTTCGTATTTGTGGTGTTTATGGATTCGGTATTAGAGTCCAGATTACATCTAATAGCAAATTAAAGCTGAGAAAATTCATTGTTTAATTATATGAGTAGAAACATTTGCTAGATATTTTTTTATAGTAGAATTTTAGTTATTAACTTTATTACAATCTGTAACAGCCGATAATAACGCCACCTGTATCATTATCTCATTACGAAATCAGCACACCAATAAAAGCGTATATTATCCAAGTCAATCTGGGCCATCCATTGATTATACTACAGCATCCGACCTAATGATCTTTGCAGTCTGTTTTCATAGTGTCGGAACTGTGTCGCGAGGTAAATATAGCTCTTGATGAGTAATAGCGCTGAACTTTGTGTTCCGTTCGTGACAGACGTGCGGAGCTAAACGAACGGTTTCGTTCTACCAGGTGGAGACACCAGCTGGCTTCCTAATGCTAAATGTCAATTGTAATGATGCAAGACTAATAGGTGACAATGTTTATTAGTTTGTCTGTTTATTTAAAGAGATACATGGTACAGTCTCCGCTCAACAGTAAATGTGTTGTACTGACAAGAAAGAGGTGGTTGTTATTACAATTTGTGCTAGCTTTTGACATTTTATAAGTGTCCATATTATCATCATCATTTCAGCCGAAAGACGTCCATTTGTTGGACATTAGCCTCCCCCAAGTGTGGCCCTAATAGCCTCCCTGCCCATGGAGGACTATGTAAAATGAAATAATTCTGAGCTTGAGTTGGGTTTAAATTTTGACTAAAATCATTCTAGGCTGTCTGTATGTACCAGGTGGTGATACCAGCTGCGAAATGACAATGTAATATGACGCGTTGGATTGTGGGAGTAATGGGTTTGACAATGTATTTGTAACTTGTCTGTTGAGGTACATTATCTAGAGTTAGTATTTTGTACTAGGTTAGTACCTTAGTGACGTTAGTGACTAGTGACTAGTGTTCGACGGCCAAGATGTTGCATTGAAGAGTATGTGATCTCATTTCAATATTAGTGTTACGAATATTGTTGCAATTTTGACGTTAAACGTCGTGTTCTATCTTAACTTTACTAAGTTTGCGAAGTTAAAACGGTGGACTAAATGTATTTAATGTTCAAAGACCATAGCCTCTCATCAATCATTAATTTAATATGTAATTTTTCAAACCTCAAAGCATTCATATTAAAACTACATTATTTACAAATTATAACCACTTCCACACTAACAACCCACTAACCATGTACCTGGTCGGTTGTCCGCAGGAGGTCCGCGCCGAACGCGATGTCCTCCAAGCGCGCATGTCGGAGCAGGCGCTCAAGATATCGTCGCTGTCGGCGCGCCTGCAGCAGCAGAGGAACGACGCCGAGGCCTTGTCGCACCAGGCCACCAGCCAGCTCAGTGTGCAGCTGCATGATGCACTTGCTGAGGTACGCACCTGAACCTTTAATTCGATAATAATATCAGTATTATGAAGGTAATGTAAGTCGGACGAGGGTTACTCAACCGTTGAGAGGTTTTTTTTTATTGGGTGGGAAAATCATCTTATGACAAAACCCGCTCTTGGGCGGAGCGGGAGATAGTGTCAGACTTTTACTGACTAAAAACCCACTCCTGTTCCTTCGTTGCCTTCGTCCCAGGGCCCCGGGTTTCGTTTTCACACAAAATGTTTGAGAGGTGAAAATATCGATGCTAAACTCGTAGACGAGAATAGATCCTTACCAGACTAGTAGGGCAGAAGTAATCGCCTGATATCTCGCATCGCATTGTAATCTCTCAACGATCGAGAAGATCTTTTCGCTCCACGAAGACTTGCATCAATAATTTCAAAATTATCAAAAGGTTGTACATTCCTACAATCTTAATATTAAAATAATTTATTGTACGTAGTAATGTAATGCTGTGCCTATCAATAGGTGCAACGGTTGAAAGAAGAGTTGGAGTCAAAGGACAAGCAGTTAGCCCGAGTCAAGCAGAACCTCGAGGAGAGAGAAAAACTACACGACGAACATCACTCCTTGTACGGGAACTCATGTAAGTCATGTTGCTTTTAACATTAATTTTTTTTGTTCATAAACACTGCAGGTAAATACACGCACACTGTCGTATGCGGAAAATCATTTTAAAAATACATATTGCTTTTAGGTGCTTTTGCTGTTTGTGCGATCTTGTATAAAGTGAGTCTCGCTAGAGGAGCCAAGCACGAGCCGAGCACAAATTCGTGTAGTGTGGACCGACTTACAAGCCTCGAACGAGCGCGCTGAGAGCGTTTGTTTCGTGCGAGACTGCTCCGCCTATGGTCGGTTTTTTGACGACCAATAAAGAATTTGCATCGCGTTCTCGGATGGTGATCGATGGAAGCTCATTGTACTCGTAAGTCCACACTTGACACCGCAAGTAGAGCGGCTCGGCGTGGTCAACTCCTGCTCGGTTCTTCTAGCGTAGACCCACCTATAGATTGATTCTAACTATTCCATAATTGTGCTGATGTTCTGAATTTGAGCTACCGTCAATTAAAACTTATTGCACAAAGGTAGATGGGCATGTTCACGCGCTTGCAGTAACACTAGGCTAGGCCAGAGTTACACAAACGCCCGGATAAAAGGGTGCGGGTAGGGGCCCACCTCCAGTGATATAACTAGATGTTGCCTGGAGTTAGTGAAATAGGCATTAGCTTCTCTATCTGATAGTATAGCTGTAACAGTTGTTTTATTTACCATTTGAATAAAAAGTTGCACACACACATACTAGTACATATGTATATCCAATTTACTTGTGACTCACGTCAATAAATGTTTACTTTTATTGATGATCCAACTATTTTGCGCATAATTCTACGTGTAGACTAGTTTATTATTAGAAGTTTGGAAAACCTACTCGTGCCTATATCACCACATCACACATAGATAATGTAATGCGTCAAATAGCTGCAACTATAGGTGTTAATTTTCCTCTAGACTGTTTTAATTGTGATGTTTATAATGGAACGTTACAGGTTTTTGTGATAAAGATGACTGGCATTAAATTTCCGTGCCCTTTGTTTTAACATAATTAACTTGTTTTTATTCAAATTTTTACTTGAATATGGTGGCATTTTAATTGGGATAATTTTGTTCACAATATACTAGTTTTAGAATATAAATTGATCGTACTTTTAAAAGTTATTTTGCAATTTTGGTGTTTTTTTTAGTTTTATTTAGAAGTATTTTTTTGTAAAATAGTTTTTTAATTAGAAGTCGAAAGTAATTTTTGTAAACATTTTTTTATTAGGTCTGGTACCCCATAGCTAAAATCTTGTGTGCGAAGAATTGTGTTCTATCGTATGAAGTACCTATATGATATAACCGTTAAATTCATCAGATCAATTTGATGGTACCATTTTCATTAGAACCATTTATTTAAATTTGCTTCGCCATAGTCGCTTGACTATCTTAATGGAAATATCTTATTGCTACCCATAAAATACTTATCATAGAGCAGTTCCGTTGGCCATCTATTGTGTACTTCATCAAATTATTAATATTTTCTGAATGCAAATCAAGTATTTGATGATTCTTATTGATGAAGTTACCAAAATCGTTATAATATAAATATTTGAGTGGTTCTCTGAATTCCTTATTGATGAAAAAATCCGTTTATAAATGGTACAGTTTTGACAAACAAAAAATACATTCGTATTAAGAACTTTGACAGTTGAAAAGGCGAGTATAAGCTCACCATAACGTTTCTTCCACCAGGTAATCCCAAAGACAAAGTAATAATATTAGAACGAGAGCTGTCCTCCGCTCAGTCACGTATCGCCCAGTTGGAGAGCTTAGCGAGGAGCTTGGAGAAGGATAAGGAGGAACTTCAGATCACTATCAGGGACCATCAGAGGACGCTCGCGGAGAAGGAGAACCAGCTACAAGAGTTACTCGGTAAGTGGTTGCTTATAAACTTTCTGGGTAATAGATAGAATAATAGAAAATAATATTTACATTATGATGCAATAGTAGACTCTTTTAAACTAGGACTGGCCTGTATCTTAAAAGATAGGTTTCAGCCAAAGACATTCAATATATACTACCAATAGACCGGACATAGCGAACAAAATCGTAATCCGATACTTATGACACGGGGGTCATAAGTCGCTCAGTCTAATGTGTCACCCGTTCCTGTCAAGTCGCGATTGTGTCCGTTGTATGCACCAAAAGAAAATATTTTTCTGAAGAAATATGCCGTGTTGCGCATTGCGCGATTGTAAATCGCGTTATGGCAAAACGGCTGGACCTAACTTCGGTTTATTTTCGTAAATATTTTTCGTATTTACTCAGTAATTAATTAGAATTCAATAGTTTTCGCAAATAGTTCTAGAAAATTTACAGATTTGGTAATAGCGCCATCTGTTGCTGAATAGTTTAAACCTTATACTACGTTTACATACTGGCCCAGCGTAGTCCAGCGTCTTAAAATTTGACATTTACACGCATGCGAGTACGTCAATGCGAAAAAAATTTCTCTTCGATATTTGAGTTATTTTAAAATTGAAGGTATTTACTTTTGCCATACTTGCCTGTCTGAAACAAACTGACACACTCGCAAGCATGTAAATGGCAACCGAGCGTTTGTGATGGACCAGAACTTTGGACGCTGGACGACGCTGGACCAGCGTGGAAACGTAGCTATTGAAAGCTAGATGGCGTCACTGAGGCATAGGATGACAGTTTTTCTAAGACATTTCTCCTGATAGCCGCTCTATTGTATCTCTTTCAAAGACATTCAATATATACTACCAATAGACCGGACATAGCGAACAAAATCGTAATCCGATACTTATGACACGGGGGTCATAAGTCGCTCAGTCTAATGTGTCACCCGTTCCTGTCAAGTCGCGATTGTGTCCGTTGTATGCACCAAAAGAAAATATTTTTCTGAAGAAATATGCCGTGTTGCGCATTGCGCGATTGTAAATCGCGTTATGGCAAAACGGCTGGACCTAACTTCGGTTTATTTTCGTAAATATTTTTCGTATTTACTCAGTAATTAATTAGAATTCAATAGTTTTCGCAAATAGTTCTAGAAAATTTACAGATTTGGTAATAGCGCCATCTGTTGCTGAATAGTTTAAACCTTATACTACGTTTACATACTGGCCCAGCGTAGTCCAGCGTCTTAAAATTTGACATTTACACGCATGCGAGTACGTCAATGCGTGCGTCTGTGTTTCAGACAGGCAAGCATGGCAGAAGTAAGTACACTAGCCTAGATTGGCGATCAGCTTAAATCAGCCATGCCAAATACCACGTTTACAACCTTGCCAAGCATGGACGCTGGCGATTAGAGACGTAATGTTGTTTATCGATTTTGTTATCGATAAAATTGAACGAGTTGTAAATAATTGAAATTATTTTTATTATTTAATTTTAAAGAAACAAGGTCTATTTATTCAAGTCGGTTTCTGTTATTTTGTAGATTTCCGAATGTCAATAGCGAAGAACGGGAAAAGTCGCTATATCTAGCCGTCATCGGCGTACAAATATTTTATGCTCGTTTCTATGGCGGTCTGGAGCTCAAATGATAATTAACCGCACGTCTTGCGATTATCACCCGCCAAGTTTGCGAGTGATAATCGCAAGTTGGGCAACCGCACAAAACTCTGGTCTCTAGTTTAGAAATAAAACAACTGTTTCCTCCACCACATCGGGCGCAGGTGAACATCGTAACTTAAATGTAAAAAAAACAACAAGAAGTGCAAAATAACTTGTCATTTCGGAAGTCGGTATTTTTATAATATTAATAATATCGAAGTAATAACTAATAATAACGAATAAATATCGAAGAGAAAAATTTCTCTTCGATATTTGAGTTATTTTAAAATTGAAGGTATTTACTTTTGCCATACTTGCCTGTCCGAAACAAACTGACACACTCGCAAGCGTGTAAATGGTAACCGAGCGTTTGTGATGGACCAGAACTTTGGACGCTGGACGACGCTGGACCAGCGTGGAAACGTAGCTATTGAAAGCTAGATGGCGTCACTGAGGCATAGGATGACAGTTTTTCTAAGACATTTCTCCTGATAGCCGCTCTATTGTATCTCTTTAAATCTCTTTGATCTCTTTAAATCTCTTTGGTTTCAGCCAAATTATTCTGTTAATTCTCACAACCAAAAACAAGTAAAGACAGTGTCAATGATTTGTACTAAATTCAAATTCAAATTCAAATTCATTTATTAATTTGTAAACATAGGTAACATTAAGATCTTAAATAACAATTTTTTAACGCTATGTTAGCTAATAATAGCATACAAATTTATATCACAATTAGACATAGGATAATTTAGATTAATTAATTATTATTACTAAATGTCAATAAAATTATTAATTATTACAGCACCTAAAATTATAATTTGAGTGTCACAATATTAAATAAGTACAATGTCAAAATCCACTACATAATTATATTTTGTCCTCTAAATATTCAATGACACTGTAATAGGCTTTAGAAATTAAAAGCTTTTTTACCGTACTTTTAAAAACGTTTAAAGATTGTATCTGTAGCAATTCCTTTGGCAAATGGTTATACAATCTTGGAGCCATGCAAAATACACTACTGTTTAAAAAATGCGTTCTATTACTAGGGAAACATATGTGATTTTTATAGCGTTTACTTTTCATTTTTTCAAACAGATTAATATTATTCTTCACAAATACTAACATTTCAAATATATAGATACATGGCAGAGTCAAAATATTTAATTCAATGAAGTACTAACAGCTGTACCGAAAAATAAATCATTGACAAATTGTTGCTGTGTCTTTTCTGGTCTACGTACTACTCCTCTCTACCTTTGGTACCGTTTCTAATAGCATTCATGAGACAATTCACGTTACGCAAAAAAAAAATATGTAGAAAACGGATGGTTGTATCGACAATTCGACATCTCCTAATTGCATTTTGAAACTTGCTCTAAAATTTGAGCTGCTTTAGATAACTGAATGAATGAATGACGGAATGAACTGATTTGATCTGATCTGGAAAGTACTTGGTTTACAATAAATAATTACGGAATCCTACTTATAAATGTAATAGTTTGTGAGGATGGATGTATAAATGGATGTTTGTTACTATTTCACCCAAAAACCACTGAAAGAATTTTGATAAAAGTTATTGCTTATACATCAGAATAACATAGGCTATAATTTATAATTGGAAAAGTAGTAATTCCTACTTGTAAATCGTAATCATAAATAAATAAAAAGCAAAATGTTATAAATCTTAATCTCGCGTATTTGCATTCGAAGAAATATACGGTATCATATTACTGCATGTGTCACAGTTGATGTAATGTTTTACTAGTTAGAGCCATCTCTTACTTTACGCTTAGTTTCGCACGAGACGGCCTTGCCTAAATAGTAATAAAGATTGTTAGAATTGAGACTAACAAGAGGCAAATAAGTGAAGGAAACAATATACTTATCAATCTATACTAGTTTTTCTGCCTGTCGAAATAAAAGAAGCCTATTTTTTTGTTAAATCTTGACGGATTGACACGACACACATAACAATATCTGTTATTTATTTTACCTCTGAAGCTAGCTAAAAACTAGACTTCGTAAACTATAAGCGTAGGATTACGTACATGCTTTCAGCTCGCAAAACAGTTCCATTTTACTCCAGTGATTCATATGGTCTGTTTTTTAGTTTTGTTTTAGGACTTTACATCAGTCTAGACTAATTATACGAAGTTTTGGATTTATTCCAACTTCCTCGCAATTATTTAGGTTGACGGTGAAAAATCCGTCTAGCTAACTTGCGCAGTTAAATATGATTCATTTCTTGCAGAGCTAAAACTGGACGAAGAGAACCAAAAGGAGGAGAATGGCGACGTCTTGGAAGGTAAAGCTTCCGCGAGGACGCTCAGCGACATCGTCTCTATATCAGAGTTTGACGAACAAGACCTGCAGATGCGCAGGGCTGAACTTAAAGGGCATAACGCCAGTCTAACTGGCGCGCCCTACGCAGACACGACGAAGGAAAAAAATTTAAACAGAACATTACCACCCGAACTCGAGAAAGCTAACATGAGTTCTCTACACATAGAATATATTGATCATTTCGACTTACCTGGCTACACCCCACGAGCTGACTCATTACCAGCTCATTTAACGTCCACACAAAACAAAGAACTTATCAAACAATACAAGAGAAACGTTAACGAAACTACAATGTTCGGTGGTGAAATGAAACATGCTCAAGTCATTCAAGACAATTGCTCAATGTACCCCAACAGAGACGTGAACGACAGTAAAGATCTCACCGTCGAACCAAAGAAAATTAACTTCTCTCTCGAAGCTACGGACAATAAAACCCACAACGACTACACCTCATTAGGAGAACTAGGAATAACTCTGGACGTAAAACAAGAAAACTTCCCGGATATACTGACACAGTTGAAACATGAGATTAAAAAATCAAGATCCGAGTTAGAGAATTGCAAGTCTGAACTGAAAAATGCAGAAGAACAACTCTGTGAATTCCCCGCTTTAAAAGAAGAGGTGGAAGAACTCAAAAGCCTTCTAGAAAACACGATGGCGACAATGGAACATGACAAGAAGTTCTATGAGAATCAATTAGATAATTTCTCATCGAACAAGAAGTTGCTTGAACAAAGACTCACTGAACTAACACAAGAGGTTAACGATAAGTCTAAAGACCTACATTTGCTCAAAGAAGACATTCTGAGGCGTGAAAATATGATTCTTGAACTCGCCAAAGAGAAACGTAATTTGACAAACAAAATGACTGAACTAGAAGTTAAGATTGACGAGCTGCAAAGCAGGAACAATGCTTTGGAGAAGTATGAAAACGAGAACCATCAGATGAGAGAGAAAGTCAATGAGCTGCAGAAGTTACAGCAACTTGTGTCTGAGAAAAACCAGCAAATTGACAGTTTGAACCAACATTTGGATAGGCTGGATGACTTGCAACGATGCCTGAATGACAAAACAGAAGAACTAGATAATCTTAAAGAGGCATTCGAAGAGAAATCCAATGAACTATTCCATCTACAAGATACCGTAGAAGCTTTAAACCGTGACGTTGCAAAACTGAATGAAGAAAACGACAAATTGAATACTCACAACAAAGACTTAAAGTTGAAATTGACTAAACTTGAAAAGGAACAAGAGAATGCATCTCTCAAACTACAAAGCAACGAGTCTGAACTCGTAAGAGTTAACTCACTCAACAATGAATTGACAGCGAAGATCGATGAATTAAAACTATTGACAGACAAACTAAAAGACAAAGAAACAGAAATTGAAATATTACACGAAGACATAAACTCTTTCCATGAAGAGATAGCTTCTCTTAAAGAACAGTTAAAGATGGTATCGCGAAGTCCTTCTCCTAGAAGTAAGAGTGGAGATGAGAGGAAGTCTTTAGACAGACAGACGAGCAGTGATAAGAAGCAGCTGGTGAAGATAAGAAAACAAATTTCGTTACTGCAGCATGAGCTAGACTTTAACAAGAAAGAATTGAATGATAAGGTGAGCTGACTTTTTATTCGATGATAGCTTTTTTGTGTGGGTTTGAAAAGTAGGGTAATTTAATAAGCAATAAAATGGGTTTTGCCTGCCTTTTTAATGAATCAGGCCATTGCTGGTCAACGACAGTCAAATGAAATCATGCAAATTAACCAATAATATTACGTGTCTAATGCTATTTTCTTTTTTGAAGTTTTTTCTTTTAATGAGAGAGAATGTTCAATAATATAATTTAATGCCTTAGTATATATAACTAATATGATTTTCCAGGCATTCGAGCTAGCAAAAGCTAAACTAGATGTGACGGAATTACGCAACAACATTAGTCAGGCTAACAAGCAGAGCGCAGACAAAGACGCTGAAAATGCTGAACTCAAACAGCATGCAGACAGCTTGCAACATGAGATACAACAGCTCATGGCGGAGAAGGATCAGTTGGCGCAGCAGCTTGAAACTGTCGTAGCTAGGTGAGTCCATGGTCCGTTTAGCATTTTCTCAAGTATTTGCGGGTCATCGTCCATTCTAACCGTATTCAGCTAAAATTGTCACTTCTATACTTAGCAAGACTGGTGCTTCTCACTACAACTGTAACGATTTTTTATTACATTTGCAGATTGCGAGAAGAGTCGAATGTGGGTGAGCTGAAGAATAAACTGCGACAGAAAGTAGAGAGGTGTCAAGAGTTAGAAGTGGAACTAGAAAACTTAAGGGAACTTGTGGACAGGTGATTACGAGATCAATTTTTATATACCTTTTTAAACTAAGCAGTGATTAACTGTGTCGTCAAATTCTTCTTCTTTCGTGTACATCTGACTCAGATCTGGTCCGAACAATATTTAGCCACCCGGTTCGCTTTGTTGTTGGCTTCGCGTAAGTCGTGGAAGGTGCAGGTAGTTGTGTATGCTGGGCAGAAAAGGAGGTGAGTGACGCGGTGGGCTCTAGACTGACACTGTACTTGTGATGGGTCAAGATATCTCTGCAGTGACCAACCTGAGGCCGCAGTCGGTTCTGAAATTTGGAGGAATTAAAAAATTAAAAAGTTACTCGATTCTTACTCTTCCCTGTCTTTCATTAGATGAAGTTTATTTTGTGTAACTTTTCAATCAATCAATCAATCATTTTATTTGCATAATATGGGTTTACAAAGATGTTTGCACAGTTACAGTTTCACCATATTCAGCTTATGTTCGCATGCAAATGTATAATAAAATGTCATATGATATTATGGTTAAGTCTTTAAAAATAATCGTTATACATTGATAGCAGTCAATCCAAATAAACATTAAAAATTATTAATAGGAATACAAAAAGTCAAGTGGTACATCATGGTTATAATAATTTAAAAGTCAAATTAAATAAAGTTCAAATTAATTACGTCAAAAAAGCAATATATCTATACATATTTGAATTGCTATTATTAAATGGATTATATTACTAACAATAATTGTGTTACATTTTGTCATTTAAGTACTCCTTAACCGAATAATAAGTCTTATCTATAAGAAAAGACCGAAGTTTATTTTTAAATAAGTTCACATTAATTGAACTGCGTATAATTGAGGGTAGTTTATTATATATATTTGGGCCCAAGCAAACAAAGCTTTTAGTAAGGAGCGCGGTTTTACAAGGTGGAACACATAATTTATCTGCGTGACGCTTTCTAGTACGATACTCAAACAGTTCAAGATTAGAGTGAATAAATAGTGCTGTCTCATAAATGTAGATACTGGGTAATGTTAATAGTTTTAATCTCTTGAAATGAGGCTCACATGAGTCAGTTTGAGTTAAGCCACCAATCGCTCTAACGCATCTTTTTTGCGCCCTGAACGCACGTTCCAAATCAGTGGAGTTGCCCCAAAAAATAACACCGTATCGAAGAGTAGACGATACATAACCATGGTAAGCAGTTACCAAGGTTGTAATATCCACAATTTTACTAAGACCACGTAAAGCAAACGAATAACTGTTTAATTTGTTACTTATATGCTCTATTTGTTTTTTCCAAGTCATTTTTTGATCAATGTATAAACCTAAAAACTTGGTTGATTCTACTTCTTCTATTATGTGGCCGTCACAATTAATGTTTAAATCCTCTATCGTTTTCCTCTGCCTAAAATTAATAGCAAAAATTTTAAACCAAGTTTTTTTTTTATCTGGTTGTGGGCCCACTATTGGGCAAAGGTTTATGCCACAACGCAACAACAGCCCCTTTAGCTAAGTTATGATCGTTTCGTTTGCTTCGAACGCCTCGAGTAGGCCACGCCTCCGTAACTTTGTTCTGACCACGTGACTGAGCGTTGAGATGACGTCAGAACAAAGGAATCGGAGGCGTGGCCTATACTCGAGCCGTTCGGCGCAAATGAAACGCTCGTAACTTGGCTAGGGGGGCAGGATTTTTAATCGGAAGCATTCTCCTGTCCGCAGAGTCCGCCTATCCCCAGGACGGGAGGCGCCGCGGGGCGACACACAGCGCGCACTGGCCGTGCGCTCGCCCACGGCAGAACTGGAGCGAGCATTGCGGGACCAGCTGGACTACTCGCATACTCTCGACGAGGATATTATGGAACAGGTGTGTATCCATCATAACGGAGCGACACGCAGCGCGCGCTGGCCGTGCGCTCGCCCACGGCAGAACTGGAGCGAGCATTGCGGGACCAGCTGGACTACTCGCATACTCTCGACGAGGATATTATGGAACAGGTGTGTATCCATCATAACGGAGCGACACGCAGCGCGCGCTGGCCGTGCGCTCGCCCACGGCAGAACTGGAGCGAGCATTGCGGGACCAGCTGGACTACTCGCATACTCTCGACGAGGATATTATGGAACAGGTGTGTATCCATCATAACGGAGCGACACGCAGCGCGCGCTGGCCGTGCGCTCGCCCACGGCAGAACTGGAGCGAGCATTGCGGGACCAGCTGGACTACTCGCATACTCTCGACGAGGATATTATGGAACAGGTGTGTATCCATCATAACGGAGCGACACGCAGCGCGCGCTGGCCGTGCGCTCGCCCACGGCAGAACTGGAGCGAGCATTGCGGGACCAGCTGGACTACTCGCATACTCTCGACGAGGATATTATGGAACAGGTGTGTATCCATCATAACGGAGCGACACGCAGCGCGCGCTGGCCGTGCGCTCGCCCACGGCAGAACTGGAGCGAGCATTGCGGGACCAGCTGGACTACTCGCATACTCTCGACGAGGATATTATGGAACAGGTGTGTATCCATCATAACGGAGCGACACGCAGCGCGCGCTGGCCGTGCGCTCGCCCACGGCAGAACTGGAGCGAGCATTGCGGGACCAGCTGGACTACTCGCATACTCTCGACGAGGATATTATGGAACAGGTGTGTATCCATCATAACGGAGCGACACGCAGCGCGCGCTGGCCGTGCGCTCGCCCACGGCAGAACTGGAGCGAGCATTGCGGGACCAGCTGGACTACTCGCATACTCTCGACGAGGATATTATGGAACAGGTGTGTATCCATCATAACGGAGCGACACGCAGCGCGCGCTGGCCGTGCGCTCGCCCACGGCAGAACTGGAGCGAGCATTGCGGGACCAGCTGGACTACTCGCATACTCTCGACGAGGATATTATGGAACAGGTGTGTATCCATCATAACGGAGCGACACGCAGCGCGCGCTGGCCGTGCGCTCGCCCACGGCAGAACTGGAGCGAGCATTGCGGGACCAGCTGGACTACTCGCATACTCTCGACGAGGATATTATGGAACAGGTGTGTATCCATCATAACGGAGCGACACGCAGCGCGCGCTGGCCGTGCGCTCGCCCACGGCAGAACTGGAGCGAGCATTGCGGGACCAGCTGGACTACTCGCATACTCTCGACGAGGATATTATGGAACAGGTGTGTATCCATCATAACGGAGCGACACGCAGCGCGCGCTGGCCGTGCGCTCGCCCACGGCAGAACTGGAGCGAGCATTGCGGGACCAGCTGGACTACTCGCATACTCTCGACGAGGATATTATGGAACAGGTGTGTATCCATCATAACGGAGCGACACGCAGCGCGCGCTGGCCGTGCGCTCGCCCACGGCAGAACTGGAGCGAGCATTGCGGGACCAGCTGGACTACTCGCATACTCTCGACGAGGATATTATGGAACAGGTGTGTATCCATCATAACGGAGCGACACGCAGCGCGCGCTGGCCGTGCGCTCGCCCACGGCAGAACTGGAGCGAGCATTGCGGGACCAGCTGGACTACTCGCATACTCTCGACGAGGATATTATGGAACAGGTGTGTATCCATCATAACGAGGGACTGTCTGTGTGTGATACAATGTGTCATTGCTAACATCTATATATATAAGGTCCCATTAAAATAGTGGGACAAATTTTAACACAGCGTTCAGTACGTCTAACCAAAGATATCTAAGAAAAAAAAACAGTGATTAAAGTATTTTTATTTTGACCTATATAAGATCCCATTAAAATAGATGGACAAACTTTTAGAAATCATTCAGACCACCAAAATAAGGACAATGGTAAAAAAAAAAAAATTGTCATACTTACAATGAAAAAAAAACAGCTAACGAAAATGTACTAAAAATGTTGGTTACCCGATGCATAAACACATCTCATAATACTACAAAATACCTACGCGACGTCACCGGCCGCCGCATTCATTGATCAATTCGTGCCTTCTCACTCTAACATAGCCTTTCGCAGGCGCCCGCGTCGCGCGCTTGCCGTAAATGACAATGATAACGCAATTTCAGTTTTCGTCGTGCAACCGAGACGGTAACGTGTGTCGCGAACGTCGAATGTAAGTGTGTGAGTGTTACGTACCTAGGTAGTTATCACAATCGACAACAATGCCTTATTACGCGTACACCAATCAAGAATACTTGGAAATAGCATACGACAAGCCCAAATCCTTTACCATGAAAGATTTGGAAGGCGGCCGAGCCTTGCAACAATCCTGGGAGCAGTACAGCGCCATCGTGATTAAGGCACCTTCATGCCACCAGCGGTTGACGCAGGAAGACCGTGCTATGCAGTGCATCTTGAAGAAGACATTTTAGACTTTAGACGACACCCCACGGCGAGCACGGCCGATGCTGGTAGTGTATTCAATGTCAGTGATTTTTACGTGTGTAAACTCCTTCGTGATGAAGGCCTCCACCCGTATCATTACACTCGTGTGCAGGAACTAAAAGTGAAGACACTCTTTTAAAAGTGAAAAGACACATAATTAAACGCGCCCGCAAGTGCATTGAACAAAACAGTAGGCATGTTCAACAATTAATCTAAACCTACCGGCGTAGAGTAAGTAGTATTTCAATTGATTACTGTATATAGGGCTGATTCTAATTTTTAAACACGCCTGAATCAGTGTTTTACTGATAATCGAACTTTAAAATAATCAAAAATGATTCATATCAGCCCCAGGTGTCCGTATACCTGCACTTTGGAGGATTTGATGAGTGCTACCGATGCTGCTATTAGTGTGGCCGCCTATTGGGCCCAAAAGGTTTGACGAGTTTACCATCGAATCGAAAAGAAGAAGAAGAAGTACACTGTTTCCACTGCGCGCTTGTTTATTTACAACTTACATACTGCAATAGCTTTGATACCTTGATAACAGTTCAGCACGCAATTAGACAGTCCAAAGCCTGGTAAAGTGTGTTGGGAAATTAGAATCTTTTCTTAGGCACCTAGACGGTTCATAATCATGTGTGTTCGAGGAAAGTTTATACACACTCGATGGTAGCCTGTTCTTGAGTTGCGCGTACTTACTATCTTCTACTTATCCAGACTAGCAACACTATCCTAAAAATACGGTGTGTAGAAATCTGAAAGTAACTATTACGTTTGAGTAGCGTAGGTAATTATTAGACACACAGTAGAAAGACAATGACCGAGCGAACGCCGACGTTCGCTCGGGTTCAATGAACTAAGCGCGCGATGCGCGGCGCGAGGCGCGAGTTTAAGTACCTACCCTTATTGGATGTGTTTATTTTTGAGTGCCATTTATTATTTTATATATGTAGGTCAAAATAAAAATACTTTAATTACTGTTTTTTTTTTCTTGGATATCTTTGGTTAGACGTACTGAACGCTGTGTTAAAATTTGTCCCACTATTTTGATGGGACCTTATACATGTAAACACGAAATATCCTTAATCACGAAATCACAGAAACTACACCTACAAACTTAAAATCTGGCAGGTAGGTTCCTTATAGGGTGTAGACATCCACTAAGAACGGATTAAAAACTCCACCCGTAAGGGAGCTGGGCACGCCACAATTATGGCGGTAAATCCCCTCTTTAAGGCGTGGTTATAAAGACCTCACGGCGTTCTCACCTTCCGCATGACGCAGGTTCTCACCATATACGGTAAGTTCGGGAGGTTCCCCTACGGTTTAGCTGACATCCCCGTAGTGCGCGGGGAACAATACGCGACGTCGATGATTCGGTCCGGACGGTCACTGGACCAGCGTTACGTGCGCGTGTTCACGTATACTCACGGCCGTGTCCTTATGGATGTGTTATCACAGCCACACCCATTTTTATTTTTATTCAATACACTCAATTAATAACGTTGAAAAGTTGAAAGGGAATCGTCTGTCTTGGTATGGTCATGTAAAGAGGAGAGATGAAACACATGTTACTAAAAGAGTTATGAATATACATGTGGATGGGTGGAGAGGGAGAGGGAGGCCAAAGAAAAGATGGATGGATTGTGTGAACAGTGACATGAAAGAAAAGGAAGTTAGTGATAGTATGACGGTTGACAGGATAGAATGGAAGAAAAAAACGTGTTGCGCCGACCCCAAATAAGATGGGACAAGGGCAGGAAGATGATGATGAATTAATAACGTTATCGTTTGATTGACGTTAAAATATTTATGATGCGTATGTTTCTTTTACAGATACTGTCGGCAAGCAGCGACGAAAGAGAAGACATACCTCGCCTAGCTTTAAATACTTCTAAGTTAGTATAATGTTCCTTTTAAAATTCCGAAAATTGTATCTTTTCTACACAAAATGTCTTAACTTTTATACCTTTATTGCATTCTCTAGGTCATCAAGCTCAATCCATTCGTCATCATCGGACCGTATCAACAGGCTCAGATCTGATAACGACAAGCTACTGATGCAGGTCAACAACCTCGAAGCTAGACTAAGAGATAAGGACGCACTTATTACTGAACTTAACAGGTAAGATATTCTTTTAACTCCTTTGTGACCCCATATTTAGGTCCCAATGAACAAGACCTTTGAAATCCCAAACTATTTTATCTAGTGCAATATTTGGCTATGTCTGCTGTGCGTTTTTTTACTAATAATGAGTAAAATAAATTCTTGTTATCGATTCTTCACTAACTCCTAGACGACACATAACTTATCGAATCTACTTAACTTCGATCTTGTCTAATAAGCGACCGTTTGGCACGCGAAATAAAAAACTATATAGGCTTACTAGCTATCCCCGCGGCTTCACTCTTTTTTGTTTCTGCTCTGTTCCTATTGGTCGTAGAGTGATGTTATAAAGCGTATAGCCTTTCTCGATAAATGGGCTATCGAACACTAAAAGAATGTTGATTCGAACTAGTAGATTTTTTATTAATATAAACCAGTGCTTGACTGCGATCCCACCTGATGGTAAGCAGTGATGCAATCATTGATGGTCAGGCGCACTAGTTTATTAAACGCCTGTTCACTCTAGCCTTGAAGACACCTAAATTATAGTTGGACGGTAAGACCGCAGCAGGCAAATTGTTCCAGTCCTTCGATGTACGCGGTATAAACGATGATGCGAAAGTCCGGACCGCTGAAGTTTCAATAACGCACGTCGGGTTGTCCTATGGTAGAAAGAAGATGGCGGAACCAATTCATGCAATTCCCGCGCACACTCTCCAAAATCCAGATAAAGATTAGCGCGTTTAAACAAACAAACTCATTAGCTTTATAATATTAGTATAGATTTAAAATCGGTGCGGAGCTCTGTCATTTACAAAGCAAATACGAATAACAAATACGATAGCCTAATCTAGTTTTGTACCTTAACTAAAACAAATCGGATACTTTTTTAAGGATATTATAATAATTATTACGTAACTTTTGACCATGTTACGTAAACGTAGCAAACATCGAGTCATTCTAGTCGCTACTCACATATTCAAGAACTCCAGTACAACAAGTGCCGTGTTTCAACATGTTGTATATTACGTCAGGGTCCGAGACAAGCTGGTGCAGGACTGGCAGACGAGCAAGCTGCGCTATGAGGCCGAGCGCGACAACTGCGGGCGACTGTCGCTACTGCTGGACACGCACAAGCAGACCGCGGAGAGCTTACAGGTAAATCATCATCATCAACATTTCAGCCGAAAGGCGTTCACTGTTGGACATAGGCCTCCCCCAAGTGTTGCCACAACGAACAGTCCTGTGCATCTCGCATCCACCGCATTCCCGCGACTCTCACCAGGTCATCGTTCCACCTCCTGGTCGCCGCGCCAACGCTGCATCTTTCAGTCAGATTGACGTTTTGTCAACTTGACGTTTGACGTTGAAATAAACACACAGAGATACAAAGTTATACTGTCACGTCAATTATCGCAGGGTTGATAAACTTATACAATAATGTATAATGATACAAGCTTATATTTTTTCCAATACTTTTAAAATTAAACGGAGGTTTGTAAAATTTTATTTAATGCTCAAACAAAATCAAAAGTATTACGCTCTCTCAGCCCGTGTAAGTCAGATTGCTGTTCAATTTTTAATATTATTTTTAGCCCAAGCTCCATACATTTATTGAACATTTCTTTTAACTAAATGAACGCGGTTCAAGCAAACGATTGCGAAACTATTTGAAATTTAGCTGTGTGCGGGTGTGGAAAGATAATCAGAAGGACTAATACCATAAAAGGAAGGTTTGCACACTACCTGGGTAGTCCCGGGCCATCGTGTGTGCTACAGCAGTTTTTCGAAGCACAAACACCAAATTTCACATGATCAACACTTCACAGTTCAGTCAAAACGCTATTACATTGCGGGTGTCGACGAAACTTTATTCCGTATTCGAATACTTCCCTTTCACTCGATGGGTATGGGCAGGAAAGGAATGGATATTGGAATTGTAACAAACCAAAAACGAATTAATCGCGCTAAAAAATCCGCTTAACCATTCTAGATAAGATCTACAACCATGCAGCCAACTATCAGTATTAACAAAAAGTTTTTTTCTACCAGAACCAAGACTCAAACATGATCCAAATCTTAAAGAAGCGCCTGGAAGCGGCCATGCAGTCCGAATTGGAGCTGCAACAACGCGAGCAGCAGGCGAGGGCGCGCCTCGCGCAGCTTGAGAGGCAGCTACTGGACTCTGCGCAGCACAACGATCCTGTCAAATCGCAGCTGCATCACGAGGTAAGGACACTCACTATACGAACTGGAGCTGCAACAATGCGAGCAGCAGGCGAGGGTGTGCCTCGCGCAGTACGAGAGGCAGTTACTGGACTCTGCGGATATAGCATACGGATATTATCTAGGACCAAAGCACTCATCAAGACGAACCAAACGAGCCTAAACTCTATGGGATTGTGACGTTTAATTGCGGAGTTCTTTTGCTCACCTTCCAGCTCCATCATCAGTCCCTGGTTACCATACAAAATTAAGTTGCAATATTTGACCCGAACATACTCGTAGTTACATGCACACGAGTACATTGTAATTTAATATAAAGTATGTAACAACAGTTAGAGGCATATTAATATCCAAGTTATTCGATAAATCCAGTGGTTCTAGTTGTACACAAAGTGACGTCAAATATTGTTACATGGACAAACATTTTAACCTTCATGATCGTTATCGCAGATAGATATTTGACATTATATCTAGGCCTGAAGGTCATAAAGCTCTAAGGGGTCGAGGAGGAGCTAATCGCGACTTATATAGTGCTCCAAGTATGTGAACCACTACAGTAAACCGAATCTGGACAAATTTATGTTATTCCTCAGAATAAATGCTAGATAGACAGTATTCAAAACATAATACAGCTAAATAGCTGTTATTGTTATCGTACTATATTTAGTAGGATAGAAAAAATCACGACAATGCCTCTAAAAAATTCAAAATTCAAATATTTTTATTTCACATATTCCTACATGGGCACAGTACACGGTTCCAAACTGGTTGTTTCTTATGGAGAAGAACCGGTAAGAAACTATGGACTTTAACCATGGGCATGGGTATGGGTTTGCTCTTTAAAAAAACCGGTTAAGTGCGAGTCGGATTCGCGCACTGAGGGTTCCGTACAAACTTAAAAACTGTTCATTTCCCGAATTGAGTTACGAAGATTTCCGAATCGCGAAAAAAAGTTGTTTTTTTTTTTTGTGACATAACTACAGTTTTCAACCGCATTTTTGCCTATACTTTTGCTATCAGTCCTTGCTTCATGCCAAATTTCAGGACTATAGGTCAACGGAAAGTACTTACCCTATGAATTTTGATTCCTTTGAGAGTGTATCATGAAGTAAATATGAAGTTCCGGTGGCCATTTCTGGCCTTCTTCATCAGTTCCACTTCATCAATTGTTACTTTTTGACAGTAAATGCTTAAGTTCTCGATGAAAATACCAAAATCACTATGTGGTTGCCTATAATATTTGAGGAGTTCCCTCGACTCCTCATGGATCCCATCATTGTAAATAGATTTTGAAAAAACAAATGAGACCAATCTGGAATCATATCCTTTAAGGGAAAAAAATTGCAAATAAATCCATAAACGACGGAGTGCCTCAGAGGCAACATTAAAAATACATGATTTTGTGTTACTAGAATATTTAGAAACGATAGTCTCTTGTACTGTAAATGTAAATCTTTTGATAACGAAGTATATTGTGTTCTAATCCTAAGAATATTTTTTTAAAAATTAAATATCTCAACAGATGGAAAACAGCGAGCGTCTAAAAGGCGAAGTCTCCTTACTGAAATCAAAGCTAGAAGTGGAACGCACTCGGTACCAGGACTTACAAGCGATGTTGGATCACAGTCGGCTGCAGGCGGAACGAGAGATGAACGCCAAGAATGAGCAGTGCAACGCCTTAAAGAGTGAACTCGCTGAACTGAAGAGGTAACAACGACGTCGGTTGTTTTGATCTACTGCTTTTTATAGATTACTCCAAGTTATGTGACGTCAGAGTGGTGCAGTCACTGGGCAGCGCTAAGTTGCAGCACCAGATATTTACTCCATAGCTTAGAATTTTAAATGCATTCTTCCATTTTCTGCTGCAGCTATCACCTAAAAGATTTCTTCCGTTTTGATGTTGCTCAAATTGAGATACTACTGCCATAATTCGACAGGAATTATGGCAGTATATAAGAAGTATTTTTTAAGGATTCTTGGCAAGACAATTGATGATTGCAGTATCCAGTTATTAACTTGGGAAGGCGATTGCATCTCTTTTAAACCTTTTTTTATTATCTACACTAATACCTATTATAAAGAGGTAAAGTTTGTTTTTTTGTTTGTAGGTAATCTCTGAAAATACTGGTCCTAGCAATATGTTTTTTTTTAAACTGCTTTATTGCTGAGTGACATAGGGTAAGCGGGCGAAGCTGCGGGCAAAAGCTAGTTCGTGATATTCTCGCTCCGCCATCTCACCAGAAGTAACCTTACTAACTTATCACCTAACTTTGAACTCGGAAGTGTATCGTTCCACAAACACATATGAATGGTGTTCCTTGTTGCAGGTTAAAGCACGACGCCGGTGTACAGTTACTACGCGCTAAGGAGCTTATCAGCACTCAGAGCTACACCATCTCTGAACTGGAGAAGAAACTGTCCTCTAGCGTCAACCACAAGCCTGTGACTGATGCACTGGTATGTTAACGTTGTTTTATGATAATTGTTTTAAAGACTATCGGAAAAAGACAGGGAGAAGAAACCTGAATAAATGACAAATGTTAATTAATACACCACTACGTGAGACTGAATAC
The DNA here is from genome assembly GCA_949316375.1 of Mythimna vitellina. Taxonomy (NCBI): domain Eukaryota; kingdom Metazoa; phylum Arthropoda; class Insecta; order Lepidoptera; family Noctuidae; genus Mythimna; species Mythimna vitellina. The sequence continues at coordinate 1,244,473 of OX438699.1, read as the reverse complement.
AGTAAGATTAATAGTATTTAGATCTGTTTGCTAAAATAGAATAAACTTTACACCAAAAGGTACAATGTATAAAGGTACTTTTATATACAGTCCATACTTCTGTGGAATGAAGGTTCCGTACAAACTTACCTTTGAAAACAGTTCCCGAATTAAGTTACGACAATTTTTCCGGATCGCAAAAAAGTTTTTGTTTTGTGACATAAACGGCCGTATCTTTTATTGCGTTAACTCAGATTTTTTATTGTTTCACAGCTTCAAGAGACCGCAGACTTGAGTATATTGGTTTTAAGTTCAACTCGATCGGCACCCTAATATAAATCTATGTTTATCTTATTTATATACATTTCTAACCTTGTTTTCTCTTCACTACTCTTGGTTGACTGGTAGAGAATATTGTTTTCTCATTAACTTTTTCTTTTTTTTTTCAAATAACTCGAGGGAGTGTCAAATTTGTACTGACTATAACCCACCGGTGTTACTTCAGTTGTCTTTCACGTTCGTGGGCCGTGGACTCTTTCGAACAATCCCGCAATTCATTATTTAGCTCAGAAGTTGGTTAAAAGATTTCCATAATTACTTAAATGTTCATTGAAGTCACAAATATCTGTTGAACCCAGAAGATAATCCATTGGATACACTTAAAAAGGTTATAGTCGTTTGGTAGTTGCTTCATACTTTATAGGAAGTCATAACAAATTTTTGCCAGTTCAATTCGTTTAAAATAAAACTTGTTGACTTCTATCAATCTTCTTACACAGACTGAAATTGAAAGCACAAAGACGGAGTTAGCTCGAGAGCTGGCCACGCTGAAGAAGTGCCTCGTGGACACGCACAGCCCCGAGCTGCTGGCGCTGCGCGCCGACAAGCTGCAGCTGACGGCCAAGCTCGAGAGCCTGCAGAGCGACGCGCGCGCCCGCACTGCGCAGACGCAGCCGGACGAGCGCGACCAGGCTGTGAGTCACGCTCTTATTCAATGCTTCTCTCGTTCCGTGGCGTTTCTTTGTGCTTACATTATAACAAGAGTTAAATATCTCGTGTTTTTAATTTTGGGTTTTTTAAGTCGAATAAGGTAGGTGTTTACGGAATTATATTCTGAAATCGAACAACCAATAAAAATTAAACATAATGAAAACGGCTATCGCATGCTGTCGCTATCTCATGCTTAAACAGAAATCTCCCGTACCCCGCATGCCGGCTCTATCTACTTACGAAAACGATTACTGCATGCGGTCTTTATGATATACGTGTATAGAAGTCTCTTGAACCCCGAATACGAGCTCTAACGATAAATGAAAATCAGCCTTAATCTACGGTTTTAAAGGCTCATTTTCATTGGTCGTTTTCGAAACACCTAATGACTTATTAGAGTAGATAGAAACAAAGATGAAATAAAGACGTTACCCGCTAGTTACTTGAGGTCAAATTATTTATCAACTGGAGATTCTGCAAGAAAGAAAGAGCATCTAATAACACTCGTAAACTGACCCCGCCTCCTCGCATCACGCTTGCTTAAACTCGCTTTACACTGATGAAATTCATTGGTTGTTAGGTCGCGGCCGCGGGAATTCCGCAAGCCGTAGATCTTTAAAGATATAGATAGTCTACTTTCGTTAACCGACAGCCCGTATTCGAGGCCTCACAACTGAGTTATTGACCACTGAACATGAGTCTTTAGTAACAGGATATGATAAAAGCATATGAAAGTGCGATTCGTTGCAGCCAAATGCAGCCCAACCCTTATAGCTTTAAGCAGTTCATTTCACAAGCGAGATCTAACTATAGTGTTTCAAACATTACATATGCGACGTAGCTGATATTCAATGGCAGGTGTGGCTGATATATCTGTGCGGTATGGTGCTCGTAGCAAGAGAGAGCGAGAGACTCATTAACTTTCTATTCACACGTGGCTAGTGAATTCTCATGAGGCTCTCGATCAATGACTGAACACATTCGGTGTCCGAAACTTTTGCAATGTCAGCTTTAACTTCAACACTGAATATACATAAACATATTTTATAATAATGGATGTTATAACACTGAAACACAAAATAACAACAAACAATTTTGATGTTAGTTCCGTTTTAATTTTGGCTTTACAAAACACGAACATTGAACGAAAACAGCTAATAGATGTCATCACGACTTGTAAGAGGAGTTGAGTTTGAAGTCGTCGTCGTCGTAGTTGGTGATCTTGGTCTCCATGTCGAGCGAGCAGCGCGGCTTGTCGTCGGGCTCGCTGCACAGCGGCTCGATGGCCCACAGCACCACGGCGTGCGCGGCGTACAGCGCGTAGTACAGCGCGTACAGCAGCGCCGTCACGGCCGCCAGCGCCAGCGGGTACACGCGCTGGTTCATGTCCAGCTCGCCGCGCCACGTCTCTTCCGTCCATGCGCGGAAGAATTGTGTGCATTTTCTGTAAACAGTTATCTGTATACTGACTGATATCAAGGCACTGCCAAAACTACAAGGATATATAGAAGCATGAAATTTTGCATTTTTTTTAAGTACTTGTTCAGTGAGGATTTTCCAAAATAAACGGAGACAACGAAACGGGGCTCCAAAGAGTTTGTATGGTGAAACCGATTTTGACGTGGGTGAAGCCTCCGACAGAAGTTAGTTTCTTATTATTAGTTAATCATCTTGAAATATTTTAATTATTCACTAAATAGTACTTTCTAAACCTTTCTAGTAATGAGCCAAACCGAACCCGTACGTTTGAACTCAATCGACTCAACTGAAATTAACCTAGACCTGCAGCCGCAGTATTGTAACAAGTTAGTCTTGTTACAATACTACGGATGCAGGTTTGTGTTCAACGGTTTTTCTAAATGAACTGCTAAACAAGAATTTTAAACGAATTACGAGTAGTAAGGTGATTTATTTTCACAAATAACGCTTGGCCAACTTGATAAACCCACGACCATTTAGAAGAGGCCCAAGTCTAATTACATACATACTAAGCCAATCCGAAGAAATATATTCTTACCATGCTTTACTATATAGCAAGACACTATTAGATTAAAAATGAAAGCAGCGCCCATATGTTACTAGAAGGCCCATGCTATATGCTAGTTAGTGTATCTGACCTGAGCGTGGGCAGTGCGCGCTCCAGCAGGCTGACGAGGCAGTGCAGCACGTGCGTGAGCACCAGCACCAGCACCCACACGCACAGCAGGTACGGCGGCCAGCGGAAGCTGCCCAGCGCCGCTGCCGACAACACGAGCCTTCAATTACGCGCATACTAACTTCCCATGCATCAAGACCTTTGACACTAGTCAGAAGCCATTCAATTTGACACCAGTAGTGCACTAAAGGGTGTTGCTCAGTTACTGGGTTGTGCAGGCCCGATAGGCAGTCGCTCTGTGTCTGTGTGTGAGACTTGCCATGTCCCAATATATAATTATACTAGCTTTTGCCCGCGGCTTAGCTCCCGTCTATATTCTACTACTCTACCCTACTCTACCCTACTCTACCCAACTCTACCCAACTCTACCCTACTCTACCCTACTCTACCCTACTCTACCCTACTCTACCCTACTCTACCCTACTCTACCCTGCTCTACCTACTCTAACCTACTCTACCCTACTCTACCCTACTCTACCCAACTCTATCCTACTCTACCCAACTCTACCCTACTCTACCCAACTCTATCCTACTCTACCCAACTCTACCCAACTCTACCCAACTCTACCCTACCCTACCCTAACCTACTCTACCTCACTCTACCCCATTCCACCCCACTCTACCCTACTCTACGGGATAAAAATAATATCCTATGTCCGTCTCCTGGTTCTAAGCTACCTCCCCACCAATTTTCAGCCAAATCGGTTCAGCCGTTCTTGAGTTATAAATAGTGTAACTAACACGACTTTCTTTTATATATATAGATAAAGCTGTTGCTAATTAATCAGCGTTATTCATGCCACCATTTAACAGTGCACCTGCAATGATACCTCCTCACCATCCTTGGTCAAAGAGAAGTCGAGGCAAACACTTAAGTTCTAGAGAAATGTCAAGGAAAAAATTTCACTTTTAGATTTAACATCTGTTGTAAAATAGCCGATCTAAAGGTATCGTAAACTAAAGTAATTTGGCGACGATTTGGAATCAAGTTGTATGGTATCTTTGTACTTGGTTGAGTGAGAGAGAATAAATACCATAGGTTTTCAGCCGTCTTTATGTATGAAGTCGAAATAAATAAACACGCAGCGACAGATGATCGAGAAAGAAATTATTTATTTTCGAGAATGCAAAAATATTGAAAACTATTATTAGAGCAGAAAAAAAACAGATACGCTGTTACTTCAGCACCTCATTTCTCACGTTTAGGGTCTAGTATACTACTGACGATCCGGACTGCTATAGAGGATCTCCTAAAGTAAAAATGAATAGCCCAACCTCGGAATCGGACCAGGTTGAGCAGGACATGAGCCACATGTTAGAAAGCCCTAAGTGCCCTTACACTTGGACTTTAACGAACCTAATGAAAGCCATCTACTGGCCCGAACGATGTAAGGAGTTACCTTGTACGAGCGCGCGGTTGCCGGTGGCCTGCACGTCGATCTCGGGGCGCTGCACGACCTCGAGCGAGCGCACGCGGCGCCGCGCCTCGCTCAGGCGCAGCGCGTGCTCCGACGCCGCGCGCGCCTTCGCCTCCGTCTCGCTGCGCTCCGTGCGCTCCACGCGCTCCGGCCGCTCCGCCCGAGATCCCTGGCCGTATTCATTCATTATTATTTAGTACCGCAAATTAACGATTAATACTAAACCTTTCATTCTATCTTCATACAAAAAAAAAACCTGCTATATCGTCTTCCATTCACTAGCGAACAAGTCCAATCAGATTTGGTCTCCACGAGCGTGGTGTCTATGTAATTTATTTATATTGTTATTATTAATTGGTCACAAATTTTTACTTTATCGTTGGCCTGCTGATTATTTATTGCTATCACTTCGTTTTTTAATGCTCATCGTTTTCGTTTTATTGTTACGACAATCGTATAGCAAACTTAACTTGTTCGTTCTACCTCTAGAAAAATTTATCACTTCACAAAAATAAATAGATCTAAGACCAATCTTATAAAAGCAGTGCCGATATTACTTGAGCTCTGTCCACATACCGATGGCGTGAGCTTGGCGTAGGACAACACTTTTTCTTTCAACTTGTCCTTTTCTTTCTCATCCATCTTCGAATCTGTTTTCGCGTTCAGCTCAGTTTTTGTGAAAGATGGGTGGTCGCCACACATACTGCAATAGAAATTTCTTTAGAATAGCTTTAGGGCAGCTCTTTCAACAGACATCAATAGTCTTGAAGATTTGATTGTCTTATGGTAAACATACTTTATTAATCAGTTTATTTTTTCCTCTGCTGAAACCCAGACCTCTCAGTGAGGTGGAGTGGGCTGCGGGCTGAGTGCTGGTTAATGTCATCACATAGTCTTCGAATTTTTTGTGTTAGGACATACTGGTTTTCTCACGATGTTTTCCGTCACCATTTTGTGAACAGTGGTGATTGAATTAAACGAAAAGTTCGTTTCTTTGGTTCTTGCCTTTTAGACATATATGAGATGGTTAACGAGTATAGGACGATACTTACACCATATCGGGCAATTTCGGCGCATCGGTTTTTGGTGCCTCCATATTGACGTAGGATAATCAGATATTCACTTCATTGATTCTTCATCATAAAGCAACGGATTTTCCTAAAAATAAATAAATATAAAATAAACTATATACGCGAGACCTTGATGTCACATCACAGCGACATTGTCACTGTGATGTTCTATTTTAAATTTCGTGGCATCTACGGTATTATTTTTTAAGTCGATAAAAAGTTTCACTATGTCATTTTTGTGACGGACTGAAAACTTTTTGAATTTTCATACAATTTGATATCTAAAACATTGATTTATCGTTACCATTAGGATAACTTAAGTTGTTTACTTTTTTGTTACCTTTCATATGACGAAAAATTATGATCCTCTTCCAATTTGCTTCTACAAAAAATTAATAACGATGTTTTGTTTTAATTCTCAGATACGCTACCTACACGGCCGCTGCCTCCGTCTGGAGAGCTGTCGTAAAGCGCTCGTCTGGCAGAAGAGGTACCTGCAGCGAGTCTTAGCGGGGTACACCGAGCTGGAGAAGAATCTGAGACTACCTTCATCCAGGGTGCCAGAAGTCAGCAAGGGGAAGAAACGGTTCAAGTGAGTGGGAATGTTTATTTTTGACGATAACTTAGTATAGTTCTTATAATTTTCCAAGGTTATTCCTTTTTTATGCAGCAAAGTAAATGAAATCACACTAATATAATAAAGGCCAAAGTTTGTGTGTATGTTTGTTACTTCGACACGCTCGAACGGCTGCATGGATTTGGATGAAATTTGGCGCGTAGGTAGACTGGATGTTCTGGAACAGTACATAGCTGCTTCCAGCGGCTTTGCCGGCGCGAAAGTAGAAAATTGTCTCAAGGGAATATACTCCCGAAATAGAATATATCTTATGTGCTATTCTAAGACCGTTTTAGCTTTGATCTCAAGTCAATACAAACATACTTCATACTTACGTATCGTGTCTCCCTACAGGTGCATAGCGACAGTGGTGGTGATAGTGCTTCGCATGGGCTTCTTAGTGCGGCGCCGGCAACACGTGCGCGCTCTGTCCGCTAACTGTATCCTGCGCACCTCGCGCACTGACAACAACCTCATTAGGACTACGCCGTGAGTATACTATACTTTATAGATTTTTTCTCAGGACTCAAAACGTGTTAAAAGTCAGTTGTGCTAGTGAGAAAGAGGGATGGAGCTGTACACTTTATATTATATATTCAGTTTGGGTCATCAAATGTAACGCGACAGCTCGTGATGATAGGACCTCTGGTAATAATATTCGTTGTTTGTTATTGCTTAAATGGTAATGCAGGTTTTTCACCTTGCAGAGGATAGAGGTAGGATGGGCTGAATTGTTATTTAATTCGTTAAACCCCGAGCGAACGCCGGCGTTCACTCGGTTCATTGTCTTTCTATTGTGTCTCTAATTACGCTACTCAAAAGGAATTGTTTCGTCAGATTTCCACTGACAAGTCTTATTACGAAGTATAAAAGTTTGACTTCGGTAGTTGCATTTATATTGAGGGCTCATTTTTTAAATCGCATTGCAGTTACATTTTCATATCATAGGGACGGTTTTTGAAATATTTATATCAGGTTTTGATGTTTTTTTTAAGGTGAGACCTCATTCAATAACTTTTCTCGCTCTAGGGCGAAGCGAGACTGTGTTAGACTACTGACAGTGTTAGACTTTACTGACTGAAAGCACACCTATGTTTTTTCTTTGCCCTTGCGTTTCAGGACCACGGGTTTCCCTAGGTTTTAAGGTTAGAGTTTGATAAAAACTTCATAGCTTTTGCTCATCGCGAAATTCTCAATTCAGAAACCGGCCCTTTGCATACATCTCATACTGTCAAGTCAATCGCAATTATAAAGTGGTCTTAACCTCCTGGAGGAAAAACTAACGTTCGTCTTATTATAGAAGTGTTAAGTAACGTGTTACGCTTGCAGCACTGCGCCAGCGTGCGGCAGCTCCCCGCCCGCGCGCGAGCGGCCCGCGGCCGCACGTCCCGCGGCCGCGCCCGCAGGGGCCGCGCCCGCACGGGCCGCCGGCGACTCGTTAGCGCGGAGGGTGCTCAAGCATGACATGAGACTCAACTTGCCTGCCTCGCCCGGACGTAAGTCAAGTACTCTGCTATTTCACAAGGATTAGCTTCTCTTTTATGGAAGATTAATGATTTTTTTAAATAAAAATTTTTTACACACGTTGAGAGCAGTGTTTCTCGTACACTTTGCTAGTACAAGAGAATAAAAGGGTCAATATCATTTTTAAAAACAGCAGTTCCTAGAAGTTAGAATAGAATAAATTTTGTTGTACACCAAAATAGTAACAAAACTTTACATTTAGAAGTTAGACGACGTTGCTAACGTTAATCTTATGAAATGATTTATGGCCCCTCGCCCACGTTGACTTTTTGCATTGCTACTAACGCGCGGTAGTCGCATTTGCAAGCGCTATAGAAAAGATGCCAACGCGCTACAGTATCGTGGCTTGTATCGATGCAAACGCATTACAGCATCGCTACAAAAAATCGCCGTGGGCGAAGGGCCTAAACAATAACTTCCTACTAATTTCACAGTGGGTGACTTCGTCAGAAGATCACCGTACTCTGCAAATTCACCGCACGACGACCCATTTATCCTGAGGTAATTTATTTAACATTCAACCTAACATTACTCCTAACACTGTGATTACAAAGTCTAAAATCCGTTGACAGTTCACCTCGCGGCGAAGTAGCAGCCGCTTACCTTAACAAGTTGGAGCTAGTGAGTCGCTGCCTTAACCACGCCATGGATGCGTCGCGCGACGTGCCTTGACGTGACGTGCGCGACGTGACGTGACGTACGCAACGTGACGTCACGTGCGCGACGTGACGTCACCGCGGCGCCGCGCTGCTGACTGACATAGGCCATGTCTGCTGAGTAGTGCGTTACATCACGCGTAATGCTCGTTCTTTCACCTCACGCTGCGTCATTTTCTTAGAAAAGCAATGTATTGCAATGTAACGTGCCGCCCAGATAAGATGAAGGAAGAATATTTACCGACATGTTAAGTTTGAATAATGCGGGTTTTTGATGAATTTTTAAGCAAAAAAGTTTTGTGTGAATGTATTTTACTGTGTTGTGACTTTTAATATCAATTCGATACAACACCAGATAACATAATATTGCAATGAACTTGATCAAGTTCGTGTTTGCTTACAACACTATGTCAATAAATAGATCTGTTAAAGGATGAAATCCATTCAAGATATCTCATGAAAATAAATTCTGTGTAAAGGTAAAATTATGACTAGTAAAATGTTATTTAAATTCGATTTTTGTAAAGCATTTCGATGTTTCACAATGCATTTCATGGCCAGGTTAGTATTAAGTATTAGATTAGTGCCAAATTCATAAGTTTATTGGTGTTACTTAATTTATTGTTTAGATTTTAAATGTATTTTGACTTCATTCATTGGGATGTGGCTATAAACTAAACCAACATTTTTAATATTTGGTCTTCTTCTTCTTTTCGATTCGATGGTAAACTCGTCAAACCTTTTGGGCCCAATAGGCGGCCACACTAATAGCAGCATCGGTAGCACTCATCAAATCCTCCAAAGTGCAGGTATACGGACACCTGGGGCATTCCAACATGGGCAACTCAATATTTCGTCAATTCGTATAATATTATTATAGCATAAAACATTACAAATTACTAACCTAAAAAGATATTTATAATCCGTGAGCCACATTACAATGGATGGAGTTTATTTTGAAGGACCTAATTCCATGTGTTTCGGTTGTAGCCACTCCGCCTATGTTTTCCTCACGTCTTGAATGTGTGAGCGAGAGGAGTGTATGCCTCGAGTGAAATCCTTGCCTTACATAAAGTAACAACCGTAGTACCCCTCAGACTTGTAAATAAACCTTTAGATGTATGTATTTTTGACACGATTAAATTATTAGGTAAATTGACGTATTACTAGGGTTATTTTTCTATATATAGATAGAATTAAAAGGATGATTATATTGTGCAATTACCAGCCTTTTAGTTACATTAACGGAAACGGCCCTTTAATATTAAATTAAGTATTATTATTATTGAACTTCCACGAATATTCTGTACGATATCTTTGTGAATGTATGTTGTTAAATCTGATACCTAAATATTACCTGTAAAGTTACTGAAGCTAGACTCAATTTTATCACATGGCAAGTTACTTAGATGTGAATTATGTTTTTAAAATTTGTTTTAAGTATAAATGAGTTGTGTGATAAATGTGATGCTAGCTTATAACCGTTGTTATTTTCGAAGCTTTCTTGTTTTGAGCATGCTCCTAATAATAGTGCCTTACTCATTTGGTTCACTTCGCTTCGAGGCACACTTTATCACGAGGCAGCCTCGAAAATAGCAACATAATCCTACCATAAGCTATGCCAGCCAGCACAAATTCATGCCATTTATCAATAATGTTTAGCATAATATTTAGTTTAACGTTTGACGTAAATCCTTAGTTGATAGTTTACGAACGCACAGTACAAGCTAGTTTAAGTTAATATAACGCGACACGAAGTCACGACCGATACGAACGTTCCGTCTAATTGTTTCGATAGCTCATTTGTTCGCACGAGATCTTGACGCCTCGGTGGAAGTAATTAGATGCCTCGTCGAAAGTTATTTAAAAAATTTGAATTAAATTAGTCTCCTGTAGTTTTGGGAACGTTTCCCTCTTAATAACATATCAACGCATTTTTAATTTAGCGAATATTGAACAAACTTCGTTCGTGTGAAACATTCCTGTTATTTTCTGAAGTTTGTAAAATCTCGCGCGAACAAGAGAAGGGAAGTTGCCTAGAATGTTTTTGATTGTAAAAATAAATGCTATTGTTGAGATTTCACGAAATTTACAAATTCAAAAATGTAAATCACGTATTATTTTTATTTACAGGAATTGTTTACTGATGGAATTCGACATGATATATTTTATTTCCAGCGAATTTCTGCATTCGATTGATGAAGTTGTAGGGTCTTGACCTTTGTACTTTTATATTTTACCAAAAACTCTTGCCATATTTTAACATTTAACAATAGCATTTGTTGTTAACGCTAGACAATATTTTGTAAGCCAAAGCCAACGAGAGTATTACGAAAGCTGTGTTTATATACGATTCCATGTATGAGAGCCAAGTACATAATATTGTTAGTTCGACTTGTTTATAATGCACTGTTAAAGTATACCACTGTTACATTTGGCCGCTAATAACACGAGATCATTTTTATCAAAAGTAAGCAGCATTTTAGTTAACTTTTTTGGAACTGTTGATCGAGTAAAGTCAAGTTATTTTGATGGTTCTATATGAGTTATGATGAACGAGGCAATGTTATCTCTCTAGATAACTCCATCTCTCTCTAATGTTCTCTCAAAGTTATGAGAGATCTGGTAAAGTTTAAGGTGCTTCTCATCCAGTTAACCGCCAAATGTAACAGTCTAATCACAAATATTGCACATTGGTCACCAAACTTCAACACCTTAATAAATCATAATATAAAGCTAATATTTTTAAAAATTATAGAAATACGTTTCTACACTCATTACGACCAAAGATTTAAATTAAGCTCTAGAATTAGTTTCAAAATTGTTTATATTTTAAGTAAAACCACTGTTTAAGACCGAGATAAGCTTTACTACACACATTTCACTTACAATTTGAGACCACCAAGTTTCTAGTCACTCTTGAATAAATAACAACACACTCGTGCCATACAAGCTCTCTACACAGACCTCGCGCACACTTGCGACTCACGCGCGACGCGACGAGGGTGCCCAACTAACGCACAAGTATTTTAATTTCAATATTCAACTATTTTAATATTATTTAACTTGGTATTTTTATCCTTAAATCGCGCGTTTAAATTGTAATTGTGTGAGAGGTCTAAAAATAGGCAAAACACATTCTAAAGTAATTGATAATAATTATGAAAATAAAAGTAAATATTTTCTAAAAGCGTAGTTTTATTTGGCTCCTGGCTTCAGTTCACATCGGCAGCTCTCATTGGTGCAGGGGACCACCGGGATCGGTGGCAGCGTAAACGTTTGCTGAAAACAAGAATTGATTTGAAGTAAAAAGAAAAAAAAAACTGGTGTAACTGTCTTAGTTACAAGCCGATTGGTTACTGAGAAATGTAGCTAACATAAACTTGACTTTTGAAAAGTCTGCGTTTTGTGGAATAGTATAACACCATCGAATTTATAACACACTAGTTGCTACCAGCGGCTTCGCCCGCGTGAGTGATAGATGAACCCAGAAGCAAGAGCGGGTCCCAGGTGAGATTCCTGGGATAAAAGTATCCTATGTGCCAGGACATGGACTACCCTTATACAAAATTTCATCAAAATCCGTTCAGCCGTTTGAGCGTGACGAAGTAAGAAACCTACCTACACAAACTCACGTCTTTATAATATTAGTGTGATACCTCCTCTAATGTTGGCAGTAATTGAGTAGATAACATGATAGCTTTATTCACCTCCAAGTTCCTTCTCTGAAGTCCATTAGCTGGGGCCGATCTCTTGTAGTCTTGTACATTCTCTTCTTTCTTCTCTTCCTTGGGCTTTGACGGCCCAGGCTACAAAGGAATAGTCATAAATTATGTGATAATCTTACATTAAAATACCTACAAGGTTGGCGCATTGGTTGAGCGAAGGAACAAATATTTGTATAGCCTTCAGATGTGTGTTCGGGGTCTGGCTGTCTTGTATACGTGAGATTACATGTTTGTCAACGCTCCCACAATACAGGAGAATATTCCTAATGTGGGGCAACCTTTCATTTAAATAAATATCCAAATAATAATAATATAGTTTTTTTTTTTTTATCTGATATAAATATTTGAATTTGAAATAAAATAAAAGACTTGCAGTAAAATTTAGATCGCGTGATTGGTACACTGACAAAATACATTTGCAATTTTCTACTATAGAAGTTCGAATCGAGTTATACGTAGCTACAATAGTAGGCTTCGCTATAAGTCACACTGACTGTAAACCGTAAGATGTCTACCCAATGCTTGAAACAATTTAAGGTCTGATGGGCAGTCGATCGATCAGATTGGATTAGACTGGAAACCGACTCTAGGAAAACGGCTTGGCATAGGATGATGACTCTTAGTATACCTTACAAGAAAGTTCTTAAACGTGTCCCTGAAATGCGAATATAGCCTTGTCTTTCTCTTGCTTGATATTTATTTGGTACATGGAGGGCTTACGTAAAAACCGTCAAAAAATTAACTATAATCTTTAGAAAGACACCTACATTAGCACTGAGCAATCTGTCTCTTTTGGTGTCCCGCAAGGCTCGGTGCTGGGACCAACGCTCTTCTTAGTGTATCTAACTGAGCTGTGCGGGATGAAATTAGAGCGAGGTGTCATTATTTCCTACGCTGACGACACTGTGTTGCTGTTTTCTGCTGACACTTGGGTAAACACTTTTATGCTGGCTCAAAATGGCTTCAATAAGGTCTCCAACTGGTTAAAACAAAATGTCCTCACTCTAAACTCAGATAAAACTTTTTACATGCCATTTTATTTACGAAATTCTAATGCACCCGTCCTTGAACTTACGTTAAAGTCACATTCCAATCATGTCGCCTCCTCAAATGACACTACTTGCAATTGCCCCTGTTTAATTAGAAGATCTGAAGCTAAATACTTAGGTATTATACTCGACTCATCGCTGAACTTCAGTGCGCACATTTCTATGCTTCAATCCAGACTTAGAAAATTGATTTATATTTTCAAGAACTTACGACACGTAGCAGATATTTCAATCCTAAAAAAAGTTTATAGGGCACTTTGTGAATCGCTGTTAACTTATTGCATTTCTAGTTGGGGTGGAGCTTCCAAAACCACTCTACTTCCTCTTGAAATAGCACAACGAGCAATTTTAAAGGTTAGCTCCTTCCGACCCATCGATTACCCTACACATCTTCTGTATAAGTCCTGGAGCTTACCCACTGTTCGTCAACTTTACATATTGACTGTGATTCTCAAACAACACTCTCTTACCCCTTTGGACAGAAATAATCTACTTAAACGGCGTCGTAATGCTGTAGTACCCCGGTCCCGTCAATTTAAACATTCATTCACACATAGGTTTTTCTGTTTCAATGGTCCTTTCCTCTACAACAAACTTAACACAACTCTTAATTTCTACACACTAAACAAACAAGGATGCAATATCAAACTATTAGACTTTCTACTCACATGTGATTACCAAACTACTGAAGACCTTCTTAAAACGTTAATATAAAATTACACCACAAACACACGAAGCACATGCACACAACACACAATTTTGATTGCAAATTAATTATTTTGTTGTGTTAAATTATGTAGATGTTACACGCAAATGCTGTTATATTGTTAATTTCTTTTCTGGGAAGAGAACAGCGTCCTGAAATACAGGCTCGGCCTAGCTCAGGCGCAGTTGCACATTTTTATTTCTTTTGCATTTGTTTTAAGTCACCTTCTACTTATTGTTCAAATTTGTACAATATTTTTATGGAGAAATAAATTATTATTATTATTAAATTATTATTAATAAAAAAAAAAAAAAAAAAAGGTAATTACAATTCTTCACGTATAGAAATTTCACAATCCAAGACGTATGACCATGTTGAATAGTTTCTTCGGGGCTCGCCGAGCTACAATGATTAAGAATCTGTTCATACTAGCTTTCACCAGTAGTTTACATTAGAATGGTGTGGCTGCCTGACCTTGTCAACAGCCTGCAGTCCGTCCGTCCTGCGCGTGTCCGGCGCGGGTGGAGCGGGCGGCGCGTGCGGCGGCGCGGCCTGCTTCCGGGGGTGCGGCGGCGGCGGCTCCACGTAGTCCTCGTCCGGCTTCGAGCCGTCCCAAGGCGCGTACCGCTTGAAGTGCTCTTGCACGGACCTGGGAAGGTCCGGCATCGGATACAGTCGGTATAACTTACAGTAAGCCTGGAATAAAAAAAAACTTGAATTAGTTTCGGTAGAGTGTTTTGCGATTTCTTAGATGTTCTAAGATTATTTTTTTTTCTACACGTAATGTAAAATTATTGTATGAAAAGCAATAACATCTTTGCAGAAAAAAATACTTGATGATCTGTGATGGATGACTGGCAAATCAATTCCTCTGTCAACACTACCTTTTCAGGCAATAAATTAGCATCTCCACTACCCTACCCACTAATTCGGAGTAATTCGGAGCATGGCCGCCTACTAATTAATTTCTTACCTATTGTAAGAAATTATTTACTAGGCGGCCGCATGGCTTATATAGCAGCCCAACCGCAAGCATCATCAGCGCGAAGCTTATGTTCTGACTGTACCATGGCCATGATCAGCGCATAGTCTGGGTGATCATGCTTCTTAGCCTCTTGTAGTAGCCCGACTGCGTCAACAGCGCGCAGCTTCTGTTCTGTCTGTACTTACATCGATAGCTCTGTGCAGCGCGTAGTCTGGACGGCCATTTTCCTTGGCCTCCTGCAGCAGCCCTGCTGCGTGCGTCAGCAGCTTGTTATCGGCAGCGCGCAGCTTCTGTTCTGCTAACTCTCCGTAGAAATAACGTGTGTCAGCACGCTCCTTGGCCTCGCGGTCCTCACGCTCTTTCTGAAAATGTCATTGAACTGAAATTAGTTTAAAGAAGAATATGATGCCGTAAAAGTCTTTGTTAGCACTGAGCTAATTTCCTTGTGAAATTGCTGCACTACCGAACACAATCTTACGATTTTATGATCATCACAATTAAGTGTTCATGACGTTCATGTCCCACAATTTACAAACTCGCAAGTTTGCAGGAACAACCGCCCACGACCCGCTTCAACCGCCTACGTCGGATTATCCGATAAACACTCGACGGGGATTGAAGAGCTAAACGAGATGGAGTACCCAGTAACAAACACACTACCCTGGCGAACAAGACACGGAAACACTCGTCGGATTAATCCAACGAAAGCGGTTAAGGAGTTAACATTCCTGGAGTAATGTTCATCTAACGTGATATTAGGCTCTCATCTAGAATTCTGCTAGGTATACCCGTCTAGCCCCACACTAGCTATTTGTAAAACTCACCCACAGTCTTAGTATTTCTGCTCTGTACTCTGCAATCTTGCGTTCTTTTTGTTTACGCAGATTCTCCTGGAACTCTTCGTTCATTTCAATGTTCTTGAATCTGATGGCGAAAAAAACAACAAAAATAAATATGCTGGCTGTGTTTGCTTTCTGGAGCACGGTGAAGTCTTAGTATGACCACTTATCCACGAGCCGACCTTGGCAACCGTTGCTTAACCTCAAAGACTCGACCCATGGTACGTCTGTTATTATTTATTTTAGTCACAATGAAATTAGTTATGAAACGTATCTGTAAAAGAAACCCTATGGTTTCTTCTTACAGATACGTTTACGTGGTAGGACTTAAGGTTGCGTATTGTTTGAAGAAGTTACAGTAGCCTTCGTAAAATATGACAACTGAAGGAACACTGTGCGACTGACTAAAAGTCAGTAAAAGTTTGACACTCCCTCTCGCTCCACCCAGAATGGGAGAAGTAATTAATTTGATGATTTTGCACGTAAAAAAAAGGTGGTAGAACTTACCTATTCATGATGTCCCACTGCCTCCTATTGTTGAATTCGTGCAAGCGTTGCTCCTCGTCTTTGAGGAACTTCTCGCGGCTCGCCTTCCTATCCTGTCGGAACTGCTCCTGCTTCTTCAGCAAGGCCTGGTGACGGGCCTCGCTCCTATAAAGTTATCATAACGGGTAAGATTGTTAAAAATGTTAGATATCTTATGAAAATGAAGACTGGACTGAACATTTTTACTTCGGTTTTCTCATATTCTGACTATTTTCCCTTTAGCATAGTCAAAACTATGACTATTGGTTGTTTGACCTATTTAAACTTGAAGGCGGTTAACCAAACTCAAAACTGTTTGATTAGGTATGACCTATTTAAAACCAAAGTGAAGATCAATTAATCTGCGTTTGGCTTTTTCCTAACTATCTTTGGAACCCGAACATCAGGAACCAGCGATGCGATAGGCCCAGAAGGAGATAGCACGAGAGGAGTTGGACTCCCTCCTAAACGATTGGCCGGAAATAATGATAAGGACAGAGAAGAGTGGAAGAATAAAATACGTCCGCTTATGTACCACTACTGTACATGAAGTTTAAATAAATAAATAAATAAGAATAGAAGGGAGGTTTTTTCTCTGCAGTGGAATACGACAGGCACACAATAATAATAATAAAAAAAAGTCTTAAGACGGCTTCCAATATAACCGGATGCAGCTGAGCCAGCAGATTAGTATTCAATAGAGTATTTAATGTGCCGAGATCCATTACCTTGGCGGTTATTAGTTATCTACACTATATCTACACTATAATATTATAAAGAGGAAAACTTTGTTTGTTTGTTTGTAATGAATAGGCTCAAAAACTTATGGACCGATTTTAAAAATTCACCATTCGATAGCTACATTATCCACGAGTAACATAGGCTATATTTTATTTGGGAAAAAAATAGGGTTCCATAAGATATTTGAGTTTTTCGGACACAAGGTGTAAAAAGTCAACCAGAAAAGTTACTTATTTTGCGTACTGCCTAAACTATAAAAGATAGAACCATAAAATGTTCTAATTAATTGTAGATCTTATAAATATCTACCAAAGTTTTTTAGGAGAAACCTACTTTCACGCGGGCGAAGCCGCTGGCAGAAGCTAGTTACTTATAACATTACTACGAGCTCCTTGTATGTAAAACATCTACTTGTATTTACAACTAGAACTATTAAAGAATTTATTAAACTCACAAGTCATTCTTCTCTTTAACGGCTTTCTCCAATATAGCTTGTTCCTTGGCGTTGCGTGCGGCATCGCCACTCTCCAGTCTTTGGCTGATTTTCTCCAACACGCGAAGCTTCTCATTTTTTAGCTGAACAAAAATGACAACCATGAATGCAAATTTAAGATCATATAAGTTGTAACTATATAGTACCTAACCTGGTAAACGCTATCATTGTTCCAGTGTACGAAATAGAGCTATACGACGCGAATAGCAATACGTAGATATCTTTTTTTAACAGCAATAAACTAATGATGCAATTGATACACGACCAATATTGAAATCGCAAAAATAAAACTGTTCTCAAAAATAAGCTGGTCTCTTAAATGCAGAACTGGTTCAGGAAGTATGAAGTAAGTAGGTACTGAGAAATTGGGATGAATGAAGTACTGAAGGTCAGTCACTGATTTCAATGCCGCCGCACAGAACAGTTACGTATATGTATGTACACATAGGTACTGGTAGTTGCTTTTGATCTGGATATTTTTATTAGGTACGTATTTATTTTATTCCTGATGACCCCGATTTTGACATCAATCCCGCCTGATGGCGACAGATGAGATTTTAGATTAGGTACGATGAACTAAGCGATATCTTGTGCGACAATGAGTCGGAACTACAGGTTTTAAAACTAACTCGCAGGTAGTTGGACCCGGAGCAGTAAGTCAGTAAGACTATGTATTACCATATAATTTATCAAGGGGTCTAAGGGTTCGTTTCCATTGAAGTGGAGCTGGGCAGAGTGAAGTTGAGCTACTCTCCGCTTCGTACACTCCGCTCGACATACCTACTCGTTTTATTTGAAAGTCCGCTCAGCTCCACTCCGCCCCACTTATGCGGTGCGGAGTGGAGATTTCGAGCACTGTGATTGGCTAATTCACAGTCCGCTCCTCTTCACTCTGTACAGCTCCGTCGGTGGAATCGCACCCTAACAAATTAAATAGGTTGGCTTCAGTTTCTTTCCTCCTTAGCTAAATCCTGCTGCGTGATTTCTATTGAATCCATGGATATTGCACCTCTACGATCTCGTCTATCTTGTCGGGCATCCTGCTTGCGTATAAAACTATTCAGCACCTATACTCACTACTCACATCGGCATTCGTCTTGCTCCTCTTCTCGATCCTGCATACCTGGATGAGCTTTTCGTCCATGCCATTTTGTCCCTAGCATCCTGCTGGCGTTTATTCTCTAACAGTGCGTATAATACTTACATCAGCCTCGGTCTTCTTCCTCCTCTGCTCGATTCTACAGCGTGACTTCTGCAGAACTTCAATAAGCTTGTCGTCCATCTTGTCGCGCGCGTCCTGCTCGCGCTTCCTATCCCTCGTCTCCTTCCGATCTTGCTCTATGGCGCGGAAGATGCGAGCCCTCTCTTCTGCTTTCTAAACGAAATATTTAACAACTTGAATTGTGTTTTGCTCATGTGATCCCATACTTAGTATATAGGTACGAATAATTTGCACTAAACTGTTTATGTTTTATAATACTGAGTGTAGGTTTCATTGATCTGATAGGTTATTACAGGTATCTATAGCTATACTCTATTCGCGATAGCATTAGACCGCATTAGATAGAAGTTAAAAAAGGTTGTTTTAGAGTACACTTCGTAATAAAAGTACAATCTAAGTGTATTGTGCTTTATTATAGCTACGATTGATGTTGAATTTATTATAAGTGATCAATTTAGATACAAACTGTTATATAAATATGAATTCATTTGAACTATCCATCTTCTGAATTTATTTAAGTGTTTAGTACCTAATTACCTTACAATAATCAAATTTGTCTAAGTAGGTAATGTTTTTAAAACTGAATTTATCTCGAAAAATAAATGTTGTGCACACCTGCTACTATGAACCGTCAAACGGGGTGAATAGGAACGCAGGGGTGAATAGGAACAAAACTTTTGGTTAGGTTTTTCAGATTGGTATATATTTATATAATTGATTTCTATCAAAGCATCCGTTTTTATTACAATTAATGAACAAAATTGTTAATTAACGCGAAAATTCCCTTCAAACTTTTGTTCCTATTGACCCCTGCGTTTCTATTCACCCCGTTTGACTGAGCCTCTTTTGTGTAATGATATCGTGAATGGAGTATAGTACGTTTTAAGTTTAGTGGTTAGTTTGAGGCAAAATTCATCATAAAATCTGTTTGATTATTTGAACCACACTGGCACGGTATGTTTCATCAACATCATTTCAGTCGAAAGACGTCCACTGTTGGACATAGGCCTCCCTCAAGTGTCGCCATAATGAACGGTCCTGTGCTTCTCGGTATGTTTATACCCGTAAATCGCAATAGCTAAGAAAACCAAAACCAATATAGAGCAATTTGTCTATAAGTAGAACTTACAAACTCTTTATCAAACTTTTTCAGAGCATTCATCTGCTCATCAGCCAAGACGTTATCAATCTTCTGTAGGTTCAGCTCGGTCTCATACTCCATGCGGTTACGCTCTGCCACCTCATGGGCCCTGAGGAATTAACATTAATTCACGCTTTTATTCCAATGAAGAGAGGATTCAGAACCATCTTGCGCCAAGATTTTCATCACCAAAGTAATAATAATTTTCTTAACGAACTGAGTCTTGTCTTACATCCGTATTTATAAAGAAGTAATTACTGAAGGTTAGTATTCTTAATTACAAAATGTCATTCTATAGTGGAGTAGTAACACAAGTTACGTCTTGAGAAAATGCTCAAGTAATACTCGACGCTAGGTGGTTTTTGTTGTTGTTTGTTGTCAGTTCTTACTTCAAGCAATTTCCCTTAGCCCTTTACCTTTTTTCTTAAAACTATAGAATACAAATCGTTACCTACTTAAGAGGATGCAACTCGACATACATTTACACTGTTTTTCATACAGCCGCTCTTACGCGATTATGACGTTATTACACACATTTAATTAGTTATTTAGGAAACACAGTATCTTGTGGATATTATCTAGGCTTCTATTGAAATCAATTTATAAATTAGTGTAAAACTAATCCAGTAAAGACTTCTGAAAATCTGCGTTTTTGCATGAACTTTGACACTTTATAAATTACTCAAATTTAACCAAAAAAGTATAACAATAGAAGCCTTGCCAATTTAATCAAGATTCTGAATGATAACATTTTTTTTTCAATAACTAAGTAAAAAAAAACATGTATTTCCTGGAACAAATTTTATAAAATATTCTGGTAAATCTCTTCATTCTCCTTACGTGAATAATTCAATTAGGTACCAAATTAGATTTTTTTTTGTGACGTAACAACAAAACTGTTTTCAGATTTATCCCTATATCTGAGCTTTATGCCAAATTTCAGGATTCTGACAGACAGACGGATAACAAAATGATCCTATAAAGGACCGTTTTTTTCCTTTTGAGGTACGGAACCCTAAAAACGCCACTTACTGATCAAGAATATCCTTCTGATGTTGTTTATTGGCATCCCACCGTCGCTTCTTGCGCAGCGCCATCAGCTCATGCCACTCCTTGGCCTTCCTTATAATATCGTCATCTTCTTCCCTCTTCCTCTCTGCTTCTTCCTTACGCCGCTCGATAGCGAACTTGACCTGCTCTTCTCGTTCCTTTTGAACTGCAGTTTCGATTACCGCACTACAAGGCGTAGGAAAAATTCGAAGGTTATTTTCCACCATTTGTCGAGTCATTTTCCTTTTTTTTTGTTGGGTTCGGTCTTGTCGAACCGAATGCAGCTAAATGCCAGGATTTTACGAACAACTATTGTTGTTAGTTAGTGTCTGAAAATACACATAGTCGTACTGCCGCGGCGGCATGGCATCGGCAGTTCGAGTACCTATCTGTGTATTCAATTCCGGCCAGCTGCACCCGGATAGAGCCCTGCTGACCTTTAAATCCATTAAAATTATCGTTAATATTTTCTTTGCAAAATATTGATTGATTTAAATATGCTATTTACATTCTGAAGAACACTTAACCAGCATTTTTTTGTGTAAATATATTTCTAAAGATCAAAACCGTTTGAAAGGAGTAGGGAAAACAAGCCAAAAAATATCACGTTGTTAACTTTATTTGGCAAAAATTTTAGTCTTAGGAAAAAATCATAAGTTGATAATGTTGTACATGAATCTATAAGAAACATATTTTTTTTTTCAAACCTATTGACCTAGCCGTTACCGAGGAGTAGGCTTCAGAAAGTCCAAAGTTTTATAGCACTGGTCGAGAGTTAGGGCCTTAATTTATTTTTGTGTTGTGTTGCATTATCCTCACCTGAGCAGTAACTTGGGCGCGTCTTTATTCTTGAAGACCATGTCTCTGGCTGAGTACATGAGCCGCTCCTGTTCCTCTTTCTTCTTCCTCAGGTAGCGCGCATAGAACTTGGTGTTGGTTTGCTCGGCCTGCAGATTTCGTGCCATGCGGAGTTCCTCGTTGCGTTTGTTTACATTCTACAGATGGACACATGTAGGTATATTATAAGTTGTAGGTACTTAATGTACCTAAGTTATGGGGACATTTTTGACCCTTCGTCCATGGTGTAGTTGCAGAGTGCATCAGGATTCTGCTTAGGGTTTATTACAATTATAGGTTACAGTATACTAACTGCTAAGCGGGTCCGCTCGCGTGATAAAAGAATTTTTCCTAAAGGTGCATACCCCCGAGATAAAAAGTCCTATGTTCCAGGACACGACCTACTCACGCGCCAAATTTCATCCAAATCCATTTAGTCGTTTGAGCGTGACGAAGTAACAAACATACACACATACACACACACAAACTTTCGCCTTTATAATATTAGTATAACTCATTCACTTTTGATTTACCACTCTTAAATCAACGCGGACAGGTGGACGAGGATTGTCACTCATTGCATGGACGCCTAAGGGAGGTCGACGTGCCGCGCCGCCGAGTATAACCGCAGCGAAGGTTGTGTGACAATCTGATCATTTTCGCGGGGCAAATTTGGCCAGAGATCGGTAAACAGAGAGGTTTAGAAAGGGCAAGGGGAGACCTTTGCCCATCCGTGGGACACACAATAGATAGGTTATTAAAAAAAATCAACGGTTTCGATTTCTAGCAAGGAATATTGATAAAAAATATCCCTTTGAGTATTTTTCACTATTTCTCATAGTTTCGGATTTGGCCATATACACGCCCACTATCTTACTTGCTTCTGCCCGCGACTTCGTCAGCGTGGATATCAGAATCAGAATGCCTCACGATTATAAGGTCAAACTACCCGAAACGCCTTTATAGTAGGTAGATCATTTGCTAAATTAAAGTAGGTAAATGGCATAGGTAACAAAATATCCAAGTAGCCATGTCTATGTCGCGGAATGTCTAGTTATCAAAATATTTTTTCTTTATTCTAATTATCTTAATGTCTGGACAAAGTGGATACACGAAAGTTGAATTAGTTTGTGAGATCGGAGGAAAAATTAGTAGTTTCTATATCAAAAAGTTGACTGAATATCACCTTTTTATTACAACTGGCTCTACTTCTAATCGCTACAATTCAGACTACAATTTTATAACAGACCTTTTTCGCTAAAAGTAAACTTTACAGGCACAACAGGGCTAGGCTGTGTAGCCAGACTAAGAGATGAAGATAGAACCAATCAAGGGCAGAGAAATCTATTCTATTTTCATATAAATTGTGCTCGCAGCTCTGCTCACGTAGATTATTACGTTAGATGAGGTAGCAGCCACTGTTTAGATTGACGGCGATTAATTTATGCAACCAGGACTGTGCGGCCGAGTTTTTTGCTCCCCTTGCACCTTCGGCCATCGGGTAAAGGCGGCCTTGTCTATTCTCAATATTTTACATTTATAGACCCTATTTACTTACTTCCAAAGAGTTGGGCCAAGCTTTAGTCATCACTTGGCTAGTTTCGTTCAAATACTTGATGTATTCCCGCCGGCGCACCACCTCCGGGTCCTCGGCATCGAACTTTGACCAATTGTGGATTCGATCCCATTCATCCTTTCTCATTACTATCGGCATTGTTGCTAGATTCGTTGCTTGTTATAACGAGCTCCTACAATAATAAACCCGTTTGTTAATAAGAGTAACAACTCTGTTACCGTTTAGAATGAAACAAGCGTGATGATTTTCAATTCTAATGTACGAAGAACAATGTGAACATTCAATGAAAATAAAGAGTTTCTTACGCACTAATTTTCTACTTCTTATTTATGTAAAAGTTAGTAAATAAAATTTTATGACAATAGTAGTTTTTTCTTATAATTTTTTTCTTTCAGTGAAGTTTCTTTCTTCTTCAGTGTTTGCTAGAAGTTGGTCT
The DNA here is from genome assembly GCA_949316375.1 of Mythimna vitellina. NCBI lineage: Eukaryota > Metazoa > Arthropoda > Insecta > Lepidoptera > Noctuidae > Mythimna > Mythimna vitellina. The sequence continues at coordinate 1,220,737 of OX438699.1, read as the reverse complement.
GGCCAGGATTTTTTTGCAAAGCTATTGAGTAGAAGGATTTAAAAAAAAAACAAGTGATTAAAACATTTGATTTCGGCTAAAGTTATAAAAAATAAAATGGGGAACAACAAAATATTATTTTGATTTCTATGGTAACGTAGGTGTTGTTAAATCTGTATTGACTTGTTCAAGTAAAAAATGGTATTTTATAGTGCTATTGATATCCAAAAATAATATTGTGCTGATTTTGCAATATTAAATTGTTTAATGAAATTAATTCATTTCGAAGTCAATTGTAACAAAAAGAATAATGAATGAATTTTTAATCTGTATTTATACAAATGACGTGTCGCCTGTATTTACTTTCCGAACGTACTGTCATGTCACTTGATCATCTGTCAAATAAAATAGAGAATATTTACGTCAGCCACGTTGGAAGTGCCAAGTTGGTGTTTTTATGGTAAATATAGTATTTTTTAATTGAAACCTTTAGAAATCGGCTAGAAAATAACATTGTAATCCTTATTAGATCTTATGCCACCTTATAGGGACATGTTCTGATTGTTAATCGGCAATGGGAAGCGTTCCAAGTCTGTGACATAATTTGGTAAATAAAACAGTTTTTTGGTGATTTTTAGTGTTGGTTTGTGTTTGTTATAGTGAGCCAGTGTTGTGAAGATGAAAGTGAAGGAGCTGAAGAGGACGGTGAACGTATGCTGGTCGCCCGCGGACTACTACCCGGTGACGATCGCGGCCGGCTCCGCGGCGCAGCAGGTGGACTCTTCGTTCAGCTCTAGTTCCCACCTCGAGCTCTATGCTTTGAATTTGGAAGACCCTGGACTCGATTTAGAGCTTAAATCTAGTTTGCAGACAGAGCACAAGTAAGCATATTCAAATTATGTTAAGTAGTAGGATTATGGGATTAGTAATCCACACGTCTTCTGCCCATGATGTCTAATTAACAAAACAGTAACATAATTCAGTTTGTACAAGACCAACCCTTTTTTAATACTATGTTTTACAATCTCAGCTATACAGCTGAGTTTGTGTAAATAATAACTGCTCCTGAAACAATTAGCCGCTTAAATTATGTATTTAAATTTTAAATATACAGTGGTGGTCATAATTAAGAACAACTGTTTAAAAACCAGCTTTTTTTCAAATTTCCCAGAATTACACTTTTTGCATGTCTGTTTGTATCTCTCTCGGTATTAGTAAAATTTTTCCATATTTGTGGTACCCAGTTATATCATGATTAATTCAATAATATTTTACATTAAGCTTTAACATATTATTGCAAACTTACTGGCTGGCCACATAATCAAGAATGCTGGATAGTTTATTTTTTTATTCAAATCTAAATGGAGAATACTCTGTAACTTAGCCATTTTTCGGGTAATTTTGGTGCCATTTGGTGCCGTAAAAGTGAAGAAGTTGATTATTTTACATAAAAACAATGGGGAAAAAGAAAAGTTGCAATGAATCTACAAGGGAAGTGATAATAAAACTTCGTGAAATAGCCTATCACCTGCAGTGCTCAAAAACAATGATTTTCTATGCTATGAAGCATTTTAATACAAATCAAACAACTTCAAATATTCCACGTGTACCTAAAGAGAAAAATTCATCTCAGCGAGACTATAGAAATATTGTGCGTTTGGCAAAACAATATTTTATTATAGAATATTCTTCAACTACCTCAGCACGCACTATCTGAAGGCGTTTGGTAGAAGAAAAGTTGAACGGAAGGATAGAAAGAAAGGTACCCATGTTGAAACGGTGTCTTAGGCAAGCCTGGCTTGCATTTGCTAGGGGGTATGTAAGCTGGACAGTAAGATAGTGGAAAAATAGTCTTTTCTCTGACGAGACCAAAATTAACAGATTATGTTCTGATGGGAAGGCGTCGAACATATTGATGTATATGTTCAACGTCTTCCCTGTACAGCATTTGACCCCAAGTATACAAAAGTGACATTAAAGCATGGTGGTGGAAATGTGAAAAATTTGGGGGTGCTTCTTTGGTCATGGTATTGGACCTGTTAGATTGATAGAAGGAAACATGGATCAATTCCAATACTAAAATGTACGGGAAGAAAAATTTTTACCATATGTTGAAGACATGTTTCCATTATTTGGAAATTTCAACATGACGATGATCCCAAGCACACTATATGCATGGTTAAAGAATTCCTCACATCTTACAATGGCCACCAAACAGTTCAATCCCATAGAGCATCTTTGGTGCGAACTTAAGAAAAAGATGTTCTATTTCTTTTGAAAAATGATAAAAATTGATAGTCAATGCTTCGTCGGTGTAAGGCAGTCATCAAAAGCCGTGGACAAGCTATAAACTTAGTATAAAATTTATTAAATTGCGATTTTTAATATTATCACTCTCTTATTTAATAAGATTTTTAAAATCTAAGTATCTACGGAAACAATTCTCGAGCAGTTTAAGAATCATTCTTAATTATTTGTCCAGCTTTATCACTATTTGAAATTGTAACTGTTGTTCAATATTTACTCTTAATCCCGTTTACTCTATCCATGTATCTGTTTCATAACATAATTAATTATATATGTATATAATTACTTTTGAGAAGGTACATAAAAGTACATATGACATTGTTTTTTTAAAAACTACTACAAATCATTCTTAATTATATAACCACCACTGTATGTGCTATTTAAATATTTAAAATGTAAGTTTGTATCACAAATCAAACTTATTATTATATAATATACAGGGTGTCCAGTAAATAGCACGACATACTGCAGGGGGTGATAGCTAGGGTCACTACCAAAATCACCATTAAACAAGCAATTTTTTAAGTTTGTTGTACAAAACAGCCACATACATTTTTTTTTCACCACTGTAGGTTAAACTTAAGTGATAAGAAAATAGTTCTGTGCAAATTTAAACAAAAAATAGTATTTCTTGAAAACATTCTTGTCTTTGATAGAAAAAAGATTTATCAACGAGTAAAGTAACTATTCACGAATAATTTGATGTAAAAAAAGTTCTAGAAAAGGATTTTTTCATTACGAGATGCTTAAAAATCTGTTTGAAACAGATTTTTAGAGATTTTTCGATATTTCGGAAAATTTTGTAAAACTGTAAATCCGTAAGATTTTGCTGAACATATATTGTGTTGTATTGATAGGTAGTGACCCAAGCTATCACCCCCTGCAGTATGTCGTGCTATTTACTGGACACCCTGTATAAAATAATTTTTATATATAAAAGCGAAATACCACTCACTGATTAATAACAAAATCTCAGATACTATAATATCTACAAACTTAAAATTTGGCAGGTAGGTCCCTTATAGGGTGTAGACATCCATTAAGAATTTAATGAAACTCCACCCCTAAGGGGATGAAACGGGGGTCCAAAGTTTGTATGGAAAACCTACTTTCAAGCAGGCGAAGCTGCTAGCAGAAGCTAGTATTTGCATAAAATTGGAAAAGTAAAACTAGAACTACACTGTGTGAGACGCCTTAGATGTGTGCGGTGGGTGTGCACACTTACACACTACACCTACGCATCGTGTAACACCTGATTTCAACAGTGGATGTCGTCTGTATAGTTTGTTAGAAATGTACGAATCAGACAGCGAATTTGAAGCTGTTTTACTTTTATGGCTTAAAAATATCAAGAGAAAAATAGGAAAAGAAAATACCAGGTTCACGTAAATTTATGAATACAAGAAGTTAGCAAATGTCATACTTTTGTCAAAAGATTTAGTAGTACATTCAACCTCATTTCTTAATGTACTTTGGCACGTCAAAAGCGCAAATTGAAGAAATTCATGACATAATAAACTCTCTCCACTTCACTGCTGTCCGTCTGTCTAGTCTATCACCGGGCTGTATCTCATGAACCGTGATAGCTACAGTTTAAATTTTCACAGATGATGTTTTTCTGTTGCCGCTATAGCAACAAATACAAACAGAATAAAATAAATACTTAAGTAGGGCTCCCACACAACAAACGTGATTTTTTAGCCATTTTTTGCTAGTCCGACTCACCCTTTGCCGATTTTTTTTTATGTTTGTATCTCTATATTGTTGAAGTTTTACATTATTATGTGACAGGATACTGCGCAAACTTTGTCAAATAATTGTTCATCAGTCATCTTCGTTATTATAATTTAACCGCAGATGTTACTCGGGCCGTCGTCGCTCATGGAATAACGCGACAGACGTCTGACGTAGACGTAGAACTACACTACGCACACGCGATGAGACGGCTGGATGGCCCCCACTACCTTTCGCAAAATTTCTGGTACCGCTGGGTCGGCGTCGCAAACGTAGCGTCGCATGGCATGGCGTCATGTGTCTTGGATCAAGTGTAGCTCTAAGAGCTATATTTTACCGGGACACATGGCGGCGCGACCAGTCGCCGCTACCAACAAAATGTATACAGCTCTATAGAGAGTTACTCACCTGGTGTCTGTTTGCGTAACCAATTTGCGCGACCAACTCGGACGCGTGCACTTGCGGTCCATTTTGATACTGTCTCAGTGTGGTGTAGCGACTCTGGAGTCTGTATTATGTCTAGTTTGGTAGCTTACGGACACCATGGCGGCGCGATCAGTTGCGCTCTTAAAGTCAAGTTTCCATATAAAATGTATGGAGACCGACACTCCCAGATCGGCGTGTGTGACACACGTGAGCGCAGTGTAGTTCTAGCTTCATGATTTAAATTAGGTCTGAATTTCATACTTAAATGGCAGTGTTATACAGTGTGCATCTTTAAGTTTAAGTCACATTAATGATGAAAATTTCCAACATAATAATAATTGTTAAATTTGCAATATAAATTTATCTAGAATAATCAATAAAATAGTTTAATTACCTATTAAAGGGATAAAGTCAACATTTCAAGCATTACACTATATTGCGGATGAATGTCAGAATGTTTGAATTTTTGGTGAGAAGGATGCATGACTGAATTAAAAAAATTGGTATAAGTTTAAATAATGTAATTGGCTTCAGCCATTCTATTTAAAAATAATAAATAAATAAATTGCACATTGAATTGACTTGCTTCGTAAATATTTTAAAATATTTAATATATTGATATACTACAAAGTATTTCAGTTGTGTGTTTATTTTTTATTCTGTTCTAGATTTCAAAAGATAGTATGGTCTGGTGCTGGTGTGATAGTAGGAGGCTGCGATGGAGGGCTCCTTCAGTTCTACAGTGCTGACAAGCTGCTGAACAATTCTACTGATGCACTGCTCGGAAGTAGCACCAAACATAATGGTAAATGCATGACAACTGTTTTTGTTGAGGAATTTCATGACATTGCATCATGAATTTTGTAATAATGTTGCATAAGACTTAAATTAGAAGCATGCACCTTTTAATTCCGTTTCTTAATGCCATCTTGTCCAGTAGCAATGGAGAAGTTTCTTCCTTGTTGTTTCCTATATAAATGATTTGTTTAATGAATTATAATAGTATTAATAGACCTGCACTAGAGAGAATGTGCAAAATATGAGCACCAGATTCAGTATTTTTTTTAAGTTCAAAAAGTTTGCCCGTTATTAATCTGGATGTTATTGGAAAGTTTGCTGGGCCACTGCTGCACACTCTACTTAGTAAATATTATCCTTTTACAATGGCCTGGCTATTCACATAATTAGTTTTCATAAAGTTAAGCTTCAAAACCACAAATTATATTTTCATTCTTATTCACAAGATAAAACTACAACATCTCTCTCATCTCAACGACACAATCAGGGCATGTAATATTTTATCTTATTTGTGCTTATTATCATTCAATTTGGAGGGGAGAGAAATGGGTCATCACGTAATAATGTTTTATGTTTTTATATACATAGCAACAATTTTTATTCACGCTGATCACTTTATCATTTGTTGTTTTAAATTGGTAATGAAGCAATTAATATAATTGATAGCAGAATTTTTAAGCCATAGAAAACAATACAATTTACTTTAAAGATACGTGATGAAAATGAGCTTTTAGTGAAGAAACAACAGAAGATATCTAGTGTACTTTTAGCCGTGTTTTTGACGCATTTAGTTGATAAAAAATTTGGTCAATCACCAGGCCAATTTATTTAAGACATAGTCATTTAGTTACTCTCGATTCAAAATATTCAAATTGTAGCATATAGATTAGAGCTCATACACGAGAGTGACATCTTGCCAACGGGAGTGGTAATAGCAGCCGTCAGCACAGGTCGAGGGCAGCCGTCGACACGTCGGCGGCAGCTGTTAGCGCGTCGACAGTGGCAATATGCCGCTCCTCGTGTAGCTCTAACATTTTAATTTATTATAGATCCTCTTCAAAACAACTTACTGAAATAAATAAAAATGTTGCATAAAATGTATTTAAATAGTTCTTTGCTCTTGTACACTATGCGCTATCTGTGAGCTTCTGTCTCGTGATAACGCCCTATCTATGGTCGTATGTTCTACTGGTCATTGTTTAGCTTATGACGACACCTATTGTATGACCTCATCCTTACACATTCTTTCCAATTTGTGGAGGTCATCTATCTCACCGGTATTTTTATATTTTGGTAGATCATTGGATGTCACGAAACTTATTTCAAAGTAAGAATATATTTATCTGAAAATACCAGAATTTGTGCAAAAATAACAAAATTGGAAAGCTGCAAATTTAAAACAAGATGCAAATGCTTTGGAAATTATATTATTTGAGTCTCTTTCGGAGTTCTAGTATTATTGTGTAAATAAAAAATTGTGATTCATTTATCGGCTCAATTTGCGTGTTGATTGGGCAATAAAATTTGTTCACTTTCAATTCATGCACTAAACAAATATTTTAACGGCATACATACCGGCAATATTTATTTTGCGTGTGCATCTTTGACTAATACATCATCTGCCTAGCTCTTTCGCAACTATGAGTATACGCGGCGATGGTCGAGTTATAGTCTAATCGAATGCAGTCAATGGTATTCAAAAAGTTTCACGTAAGGCTGGGTGTAGACTGGTGTAACGTAACATGCAATGTACCTAACAGAATTCCCTTACTGTGTACACTACGCGCGTGAACAGAGCATTTAAACTATGCGAGTAGGTATATGCTTGTTTCATGCGCGCGCTGCGTCCACACTTATGAAATGCGCCTTTCATGTAACCTAGCATGTTACGTTACAGAAGTCTGTACCCAGCTTAAAATATCACCCTTTAGTGACTGGTTGTCAGTTATCACGGCTTATGTACCTGTAACGAATGTTAAAGATCTACGAATGACAGCTTGAATCGACAGAGCTAGGAATGTATGAAGTATGAACAGAAACACGAAACGGACAACTATGCTCCGTGGAACGTAACAACTGTGTAACTTGCCTGGTCATCATCATCATTTCAGCCGAAAGACGTCCACTGTTGGACATAGGCCTCCCCCAACTAGTCATCATACGCGGTTATAACTCGTACGGGTTTGGCATGCATATGTCGCAGCCGTATCGTATAAAACGCTGTATTACAAGTTGGCGCGCCGGATTGAAAAACGTTTCTGTAATGTAATGCGGCTACCTCACTTAACTACGCCACATTGAATGCGCACTTTGCGTTCGTCAAAGCGACTTAGTAACATCGTACGTCTGGTGATCCGATGATGGAATGGGCTTTACTGAATTAAATTGTGCAATTCTGATACACCCTCCCCTAAATGTAAAAAACGTAGAAAATTTATTTTTCTACGTTCTAGAAAAACAACATTCTAACCAATCGGCGTCGATACTCAAGACTAAGCTAGGCACGAGCCTTAACTACAGCACGTGTTTTTCAAGACACTAATCGATTTCTCTTCTCTCTCTCACCAGGCAACGTATCAGCATTGGACATCAACCCTTACCAGAAGAACTTGCTCGCGTCCGGAGCCTCTGACAGCGAGATCTTCATATGGGACCTCAACAATACCGGCCAGCCCATGGCGCCCGGTAACAGGAACCAGCCTTACGACCATGTGCAGGCACTGGCTTGGAACCAGCAGGTAAATAGACAAACTATTTTTTTATTTGTATAAACCTTTCGTTTCTTTTGAAGTCGAGTTCGTTGAAATTTTAATTATCGGCTAGTCGATGTCTGAAAGTTTATAGAAAATAAAAAAAGGAATGTTGTGGAAGCCTGTTAATATTTTGACTGCTTTTCGAAGTATCTTCCGTTCCTTTCTAAGCAGCGTTGTATGCGATGATTGACTGAAGCAGTGGGCCCACTCTTCTTTAGGGAGCGTGAGCTAAAGGCATGCAAGAAAGCCTTTTTCAAACGCAGCCACGGAATCTTTAGTGTTCATGAAACAAATTTCTCTAAGTTTCTCTTTTTTTTACTTCGTTGTTGAGTAAGTCCGCAACGAAAGTCGTAATGAATCATTGAGCGAAAATATTCCCTAGTCAAATCCCTTTCGACGCACAACAGACACTTTAAATTGCCACCAAAAACAAATGACATAAGAATTCGTTACGCAAGTATAGTTTCCCAAAGAGTTTAAAGATTCGAAATTTAAATTGTGCATTTTTTTATCGGCTGCTTTTCTTACTGGCCTATTCTAAAAACTTTCACGGTCACCACCACGCTCACATATTATGTGGGATTTGCGCACAGATTTAAGAAGGGAGGAGATATGTTAAGTAGTAAAAATTGTACCGGAACACGATGTCTCCAGTTTCCCTACCACCGCCGAAACTACTACATTTGCAGTAATATTTACGCAGTCGCGCACACATCCGCAAATCATAAATCAGTCCATACTACACAGTCAATTATAAACCTTACCTCCCTAAAAACAGCGTGTATTTTCCATGCACCGTACAACTTACGCACACATGAAATGTCGATGTGCTATACAAAAGCAATTTATTTTACATTTACGCTAGTGATTGACTAAATAGAAAAGTTATCGATTTTTCCATTTTTTTTTGTCGTGCTATTTCTTTTGGGTCCCAAAAACAAAATCATAAAATGTTAATAATAATAATTTAATAATAATAATAATTATTATTATTACGACGCTTTTTCCGGGCCCTTCACGGGCCCGATGTACACCAATTGGCGTCCGTAGCCTGGCTGCGTTTCGGTGACCTCTTTGGGGAAACCGAAGGTTTTGTCTGTGCAATTATGGACGAAGTTATCATGACGAATAACTACCGGAGATTTATTGTGAAGGACGGCACGGTTGACATCTGTCGGGCATGTCACCGTCCGGGAGAATCAATTCGTCACATAATCTCTGGTTGTTCTCGTCTAGCTAACGGAGAGTACTTGCATAGGCACAACCTAGTAGCCAGAATTATCCATCAGCAACTTGCTCTGAAATACTCTCTTGTGGAATCGGAAGTGCCTTACTACAGGTATGAGCCCGACCCAGTTCTTGATAATGGTCATATCACTTTGTACTGGGATAGGTCCATCATCACTGACAGAACTATTGTAGCCAATAAGCCTGATATAGTGGTGGTGGACCGAAACGAGAGGCGTGCAATGATCGTTGACATTTCCGTTCCACATGACGAGAACCTCGTGAAAGCCGAGAAAGATAAACAAATTAAGTATATTGACTTGGCTCGCGAGGTTGTCGACATGTGGGATGTGGACTCAGCGATCATTGTACCGATAGTCGTGTCGGGCAATGGCTTAATAGCCAAGAGCCTCGATCAACACCTTAGGAGGCTCGCGTTAGGCGGCTGGATCAAGGGCTTGATTCAGAAAGCGGTACTCTTGGACACGGCTCGTATTGTTAGGAGGTTCCTTTCTCTGGAGCCCTGACCGCCGGTAGCTTGGACCCTGTTCCCGATACCGGTGGGGTACTATTTTTTATATTTTTAAATGTTTTTTTTTTTGTATCATTTTTGTTTAAGAAATATATTTAAAAATGTAATTAATATGTTTACAGTGAATAAAGGAGAATAATAATTAATTATTTATTAATATGTTTTCATAAAACCCAAAAACTAACCATTTACCCGTATAAGGCCATTATATACGTCATTTCAGAACGTCAATATCAAATACTAAAAATCGGCCAAGTACATGTCCTGGTCCTCTAAAATCCTGAAAAGTTTAACTTGTATTATGAATTATTGCATGAAAAAGCTTTCAGTTACTAAAAAAAACTTTAACTCAGGTCTAGTCTTAATTTAAGGATTGCCCATTCAAAAAGACTGCGTTTTTTTTAGAGGCTAAAGCATTTCTGGTTGAAAGTGGAATGAGCATATAGTACTATATTTTTTTTTGTAGTTATCATTTTACCTAACTTACTGCTAAATCTCACCATGTAAGGCTTTTGTTAGAAAAAATATACTGTACTATTTTTTTTCTAACAAAATAAAATTTTGAAAAAAAAATTCTATCTTGTTAAATAAAGAGAACAAATAAAGAGCTAGAACATGTTGCCTTATTTTAAGCAAAAGTCGTTATTAAATTCTGAATTATGCTATTTCTTTACAACTCTGTAAAATAATCAAAATAAATAAAAATATTTACATTATTTTACTTCGGATATCCAACCAATCGATATTATGGTCGATAGTCTATATTAGTAGATCATACAGGCACATCATTAACTCGCCGCAACTAACAGCGGCTTTATTATGAAATACACCGCACTGATAAAGTATCGTTATGTTATTTTTACATTGCTTGTTCCGTTACTGAGCGTTAAAATTAAGTAGTGGTTAAAGAGCAATGTATGTACTGTAAGAGTAATACAGTCGCCTTGATATTTGAAAACAAAAATAACGTAGTAGCAGCAAGGGATATTATAAGATTTGTTGTTTTTACTGATTTTAAAGATAAATATAGTATTAAACTTGTACTTCCATATGGTAAGAGATTCCATGATGACCCAGGCTTCTCTTATCACTTCGGTTCTTGCATGAAACCACTGAACAACACGGCATTTTAAATTTGTTTACGATCACGTATCGCGTATCTCACAAGTTTGTAACTGACGGCCGTTTGCCCGATCGTGTGCATTTTGCGCAAGTCGCGCGGACATGCACACGCCTCCTTGCCACTTCTCCTGTTTTTTTAAATTTCTATGGATTTGCGCATCTAATCATCTAACTATGTGCATATGTAAAACCTCATGTTCAGTTATTTGAGTTATCCCACAAAATCATGATGATGACCATCCTGAAATTTAAAGGTTCCATAAACAGAAATACATTAGTTACATCGTGTTAACAACAGATTTTTTTTGTTAATCTATACTTATAATAAATCTGTAGAAAATAAAATTCTGTACATTGAAAATATCAAAAAATAAATGGAAATGAAAATGTGATTACAAAAATTTCTGTTTGTCTGTCCGTCTGTTTGTTCAGGCATCACGCAAAAACTACCGGTTCGATTACGATGAAACTTGATATAATTATTCTTTAATATCCTGGGCACAACACTGGGTTATTATATACTTATATACTTTTTATCTCGGAAAAGTATATACAATAAAAAACAAACTTAATTTTGCGGTTCGATCCCTAGACCCGATTACTGTACCAACCACAAATATTAAGTTTGTCGTAGGTTACATCACCCGCAGTGGAGTTCACTAAGGGGCGCTGCACACGGCTAAGATACTATAATATTTTATCTTAAGATACAATATCGCTCGCCATACAATTCAATGGACACACTGTGGAATCACACACGACGAAGATAATAAATAATATTTCATATTTTCGTATATCAAAAAACCTAATAAAACCATTTTAGACTTCTACGCGGACGAAGTCGCGGGCAAAAGCTAGTAAGTAATAAAATAATCGAAGTACTGTAGCATTCACTTGAATTACTAATGGGCGCTCAAATTCGCATATGAAACGTCTGTGGACACATCGAATAATTAACTCAACTTTTTGAACTCAATTGATTCTTAACAGATTTGAATTGCATTGTACGGCCTGTAGCAAATTAGTCACAAGTAAAATAAGATTGCATGCATGTTTATGAGTACACTTCGAGAAAGGTCTCTATCTTTTTTAAATTAATGAATGAAAAGTATTTTATCAGTTTTTATTACTATTGATAGGCCCGCATTTGACCACTACCTCACCATATGGTAATCATATAGTAATGTAATAGAAGTATCTATTCACTCTTGAGTTAAAGACTTTGAGGTTGTAGCTATTATACAGATTCGGGCAGGGAATTTAAATGGTAACTATAATGTACATTACAGTAAGCTGGTAACTTAGAGGACTTTGCTACACTTTGTCAACATTATAAACAATTTGCCTGCTGCGGTTTTCCCGTCCGATTATAATTTGGATGTCTTCAAGGCTAGAGTGAATAGGCTCAAACTAGCGCGCTTCACCATCAACGATTGCATCACTACATACCTTTAGGTGGGATTGCAGTCAAGCAATAGTTTATATCATGAAAAAAAAAAACTCAATCGTGCATGCCATGTTAGTCCTCTGTTTTAATTCCTCTATTTTCTATGATGCTATAATTAAACGTGGATTTTTTTTGTTTGCTAGGTGCAACACATTCTCGGGTCCACGTTTGCGACAAGATGCGTCGTGTGGGACCTGAGGAAGAATGAGCCGATCATGAAACTAAGGTGAGAAATAAGAATTCTTGGACGGTTATTCCGATCTTCAGTGTTTGTGCGGCGTCTCTCCGCAGACCATGTCCCACCTTTCATCCTGCATCACTTGCCCTGTTACCTGTTCACGTAGGGACCTAAAGACAGCTTTAGTGAACGGCATTGCCGTGACCGAATACTTGGCCAGGCAAGGAATTTAACTAGTTTTGCCATTGAAACGCTAAGAAGAAGAAGAATATAAATAAAAGAAATGGAATGCCAAGTGGCTGTGAACTTAGCTCAGTTTACAATTGCTAATATCAGTAAAGAAATATGGTGGTCAAGAAAAATTAATGAAGTGGTTTATTTTAATCTGCATGGTTTGTCTAGGTGTATCTGAATATACACACAAACAAAATCATGTATAATGTATAATTCTTAATTTTTAGTGTGCTTTGCGAATTGCACAAATCGTTTGCCAAGTAATTTTTATACTTTCTTTCACCCTTTTGTACGAAAATACTAAATAATAATTTCGTTTTCAGTGACTCCCAGTCCCGCACGCGATGGCGCTCACTAGCCTGGCACCCGAACGTAGCCACGCAGGTGTGCATCGCGTCCGAAGACGACCAGGTGCCTGTCGTCCAGCTGTGGGATTTGAGGTAACACTGAATTGCTTGCTTACGTTATTCGTTACCCCTGAGACACAACCTAGACAAGTTTTCACTAGGGTTTGGAAAGTCTCCGCACTTGAACCCATGATCTCGAAGTCCCGAGACTTTTTTTTTGATTATGTACTTACGATAGTTTTTTATCATGCAATTTTTTGGCTAAAAATTATTTAAAATTATAAGAAAACTATTATCTGACGGTATTTCCTTATTAGACTTTAGCAACGCTTTTAATACCCTCGATTTTGATGTCTTAATCGGCATACTTGTTCTCTTAACATATCTCCAACGGCGATTGATTGGTTTCGTAGTTACCTGTGTGGCCGCCGACAACGTATTCGCATTGATGGTTCATCATCATCATGGTGCAACACAACTGCTGGCGTACCACAGGGGGGCGTTCTATCTCCTCTTCTTTTCGCAATTTTTATAAACTCCTTTTCTAATGAACTTCTATCATCCTACCACCTTTACGCTGACGATCTGCAAATATATTCGCAAGCTCCTTTAAATAAATTATCTGAGGCCGTTAACACAATTAATAAAGATTTAGCTCGTATTTCTGAGTGGAGTGTGGCCCATGGCTTGAAGGTCAATCCTACAAAGACCAAAGTCATTGTTGTCGGCAGCCCTAGGTTGCGCTCAAGAATCGACTGGACGCGGCTCCCACCGATTGTTTTTGATGGCTCAAGCATCTTATACAGCGATTCAGTACAGGACCTTGGGATCATTATTGATAAAGACTTTTCGTGGGGACCTCAGATGCAGGAAGTTAGCCGCAAGTTGTTTGCGTCTGCGGGGTCTTTACGAAGACTGCGTAATTTTCTTCCTACTGCCACTAAAACTGCACTCGCCCAATTCCTCCTCCCAATCCTTGATTATGCCGTTGTCAGTTATTTAGACCAAACTGAGCTAGATAAGCTTGAGCGACTCCAAAACTTTTGTATTAGATTCATATTTGGATTGCGCAAGTATGATCATATTTCTGAATTTCGTACTAAGCTCAAGTGGCTGCCAATCCGCCTTCGTCGGAATGCTCATATTTTATCGTTGCTTTACAGTGTTCTGTTTATTCCTACAACTCCCTCTTATCTTAAAGAACGTTTCAAGTTCCTTCATGACACACACTCTAGACACTTAAGATCATCGGAGAATTTGAAACTTTTAATGCCCTCGCATTCTACTAAGTTTAGTGACAAATTGTTCACGGTCCAAGCGGTGCGACTGTGGAATGCGTTGCCGGTGCCAATTAGGCAAGCCCAGTCACTAGCTTCTTTCAAAAATTTGGTCAAAAATCATTTCCTTTCACTCTAATTGCTATCCTGCCTCTACTGTTTTGTTCTGTTATTGTTCTTTTCTTTTTCCATATCTTTGTATGAAATTGTGTAACTTATAATATATATATAATATTTATATATTGTCTTTTATATGTAACAGCTATATTATATCTATGTATAGTCTAGTATATAATTTTTATTTAATATTTACATTATTAATTTGCTGTACACCGCAGACTACCCCTCTTTGTTTTTTTTTTCTATTTCAAATTCTTACATTCCACCCTAAGGTTGTCTGGTAGATATCGCTGTCAGCGATGAGACCGCCTTTGTACCCATAGATTTAAGTTAATGTAAAAGTTTTTGTTACTATTTTGGTGTACAATAAAGTTTATTCTATTCTATTAAAATACCCCGGAACTGTCAATTTGTTTGCAGATTGGCTGCTTCTCCGCTAGTGACACTGGAAGCTCACCACAAGGGCGTGATGTCGGTGTCGTGGAGCCGCCAGGACCCCGACCTGCTGCTGTCCGCCGGCAAGGACGGGAAGGTGCTGTGCTGGAATCCCAACAACACCCAGCCCGTAAGTCATCAGCACTACATCTGCTATTAACGCTTGGAAACTATGACCTTAGACCCCACTTCAAATATTATCTGAACCCTGATGTAGGGTTTTTTACAGTACTAAGGTGATTCAAGGTCGCAATCGAAAGTATATTATACAGGTTGTATTGTGTGTGAGCGGAGGGAAAGAGAGAACTAGAACTTTGAGTAAAGTGTTTTGCGCTGCTTTGACCTGGAAACTAGAATAAAAATCAGAAACGGTTCCTATTATTTTTTTAGAACGTACATGGAACCACATCATCTTCTACCCTTGACCCATATTAATTTGGGTCGTATTATTTGGGCGCAACACGTTTTTTTCTTCCATTCTGTCCTGTCACTCGTCATGCTTTCACTAACTCCCTCTTTTTTCATATCACCCCTCACACAATCCATCCATCTTTTCTTTGGCCTCCCTCTCCATCCATCCACATGTATACTCGTAACTCTGTTAGTAACATGCGTTTCATCCCTCCTCTTTACAAAACAAACGATTCCCCTTCATCTTTTCGGTCACTGGCGCTACGTTTAAACTTCCTCTAACATGCTTATACTTGGAACAGATTTTTTTTTTTTTTGTCACAATCTCTTGTCCTCAGGGAGGTGAACTCCTATCAGAAATCAGCCACCAACAGCAGTGGGTGTTCGACGTGTCGTGGTGTCCCAGAGACCCCAGTCTCATGGTGACCGCGTCCTTTGACCAGCAGGTGGCTGTACATTCTCTGCTGGGCGGCTCCCGGCCTGAGATTGTGAGTATATTACCCATGCGCTGTCTCCTGAGTAGTTGTATATTTATTTGTATATAATAAAAGTCAGAAAAAAACGCTCTATACAGTCTTCTTCAAATCCCAATTGATGTGCCTAAAAACTGTGGTTTATTTTAAACGATGTGCTGTGCCTAAAAACTTTATTATTAAATATTTTAACCCGCGATCTTACAATTATATTCCTGGAGTTAAGCACTGTGAAGGAGTATTATTCGAAGAAAATTATGTATTTAGCTGTGGTACGGGTGTGGATATAGAAACCTTTACAGTGCTCGGGAGTTAATTGTATACATCCCTCACTGGCGTTCGGGATTACTAACTTTCGTTTCGTTCCGAATTGTAATCTGCCGTCTTAAAGGAACTGTTGTATCCCTTAGTCACATCTACTATTATTTTGTTTGTACATATGTATGATCACTTCTCCAGAGCACACACAACCAGAGCAACATAATGGAGTCGTTTGGCGGCGCGGACTCGTTTAGCGCGCTGCCCGCCGTGGCGCGCGCCGCCGCGCCGCCGCCTGCGCCCGCCCCGCTGCTGCCGCGCGCGCCCGCCTGGCTCAAGAGGCCCGTCGGCTCGAAGTTCTGTGTGAGTACTATGTCATGTGACTGCACACACAACATGACGGACTCGTGCAGCGCGCTGCCCGCCGCCCGCGCCCGCCCCGCTGCTGCCGCGCGCGCCCGCCTGGCTCAAGAGGCCCGTCGGCTCGAAGTTCTGTGTGAGTACTATGTCATGTGACTGCACACACAACATGACGGACTCGTGCAGCGCGCTGCCCGCCGCCCGCGCCCGCCCCGCTGCTGCCGCGCGCGCCCGCCTGGCTCAAGAGGCCCGTCGGCTCGAAGTTCTGTGTGAGTACTATGTCATGTGACTGCACACACAACATGACGGACTCGTGCAGCGCGCTGCCCGCCGCCCGCGCCCGCCCCGCTGCTGCCGCGCGCGCCCGCCTGGCTCAAGAGGCCCGTCGGCTCGAAGTTCTGTGTGAGTACTATGTCATGTGACTGCACACACAACATGACGGACTCGTGCAGCGCGCTGCCCGCCGCCCGCGCCCGCCCCGCTGCTGCCGCGCGCGCCCGCCTGGCTCAAGAGGCCCGTCGGCTCGAAGTTCTGTGTGAGTACTATGTCATGTGACTGCACACACAACATGACGGACTCGTGCAGCGCGCTGCCCGCCGCCCGCGCCCGCCCCGCTGCTGCCGCGCGCGCCCGCCT
Source organism: Mythimna vitellina (assembly GCA_949316375.1). Lineage (NCBI taxonomy): Eukaryota > Metazoa > Arthropoda > Insecta > Lepidoptera > Noctuidae > Mythimna > Mythimna vitellina. Next base: position 1,203,683 of record OX438699.1, on the reverse strand, counting down.
GGCTCAAGAGGCCCGTCGGCTCGAAGTTCTGTGTGAGTACTATGTCATGTGACTGCACACACAACATGACGGACTCGTGCAGCGCGCTGCCCGCCGCCCGCGCCCGCCCCGCTGCTGCCGCGCGCGCCCGCCTGGCTCAAGAGGCCCGTCGGCTCGAAGTTCTGTGTGAGTACTATGTCATGTGACTGCACACACAACATGACGGACTCGTGCAGCGCGCTGCCCGCCGCCCGCGCCCGCCCCGCTGCTGCCGCGCGCGCCCGCCTGGCTCAAGAGGCCCGTCGGCTCGAAGTTCTGTGTGAGTACTATGTCATGTGACTGCACACACAACATGACGGACTCGTGCAGCGCGCTGCCCGCCGCCCGCGCCCGCCCCGCTGCTGCCGCGCGCGCCCGCCTGGCTCAAGAGGCCCGTCGGCTCGAAGTTCTGTGTGAGTACTATGTCATGTGACTGCACACACAACATGACGGACTCGTGCAGCGCGCTGCCCGCCGCCCGCGCCCGCCCCGCTGCTGCCGCGCGCGCCCGCCTGGCTCAAGAGGCCCGTCGGCTCGAAGTTCTGTGTGAGTACTATGTCATGTGACTGCACACACAACATGACGGACTCGTGCAGCGCGCTGCCCGCCGCCCGCGCCCGCCCCGCTGCTGCCGCGCGCGCCCGCCTGGCTCAAGAGGCCCGTCGGCTCGAAGTTCTGTGTGAGTACTATGTCATGTGACTGCACACACAACATGACGGACTCGTGCAGCGCGCTGCCCGCCGCCCGCGCCCGCCCCGCTGCTGCCGCGCGCGCCCGCCTGGCTCAAGAGGCCCGTCGGCTCGAAGTTCTGTGTGAGTACTATGTCATGTGACTGCACACACAACATGACGGACTCGTGCAGCGCGCTGCCCGCCGCCCGCGCCCGCCCCGCTGCTGCCGCGCGCGCCCGCCTGGCTCAAGAGGCCCGTCGGCTCGAAGTTCTGTGTGAGTACTATGTCATGTGACTGCACACACAACATGACGGACTCGTGCAGCGCGCTGCCCGCCGCCTGCGCCCGCCCCGCTGCTGCCGCGCGCGCCCGCCTGGCTCAAGAGGCCCGTCGGCTCGAAGTTCTGTGTGAGTACTATGTCATGTGACTGCACACACAACATGACGGACTCGTGCAGCGCGCTGCCCGCCGCCCGCGCCCGCCCCGCTGCTGCCGCGCGCGCCCGCCTGGCTCAAGAGGCCCGTCGGCTCGAAGTTCTGTGTGAGTACTATGTCATGTGACTGCACACACAACATGACGGACTCGTGCAGCGCGCTGCCCGCCGCCCGCGCCCGCCCCGCTGCTGCCGCGCGCGCCCGCCTGGCTCAAGAGGCCCGTCGGCTCGAAGTTCTGTGTGAGTACTATGTCATGTGACTGCACACACAACATGACGGACTCGTGCAGCGCGCTGCCCGCCGCCCGCGCCCGCCCCGCTGCTGCCGCGCGCGCCCGCCTGGCTCAAGAGGCCCGTCGGCTCGAAGTTCTGTGTGAGTACTATGTCATGTGACTGCACACACAACATGACGGACTCGTGCAGCGCGCTGCCCGCCGCCTGCGCCCGCCCCGCTGCTGCCGCGCGCGCCCGCCTGGCTCAAGAGGCCCGTCGGCTCGAAGTTCTGTGTGAGTACTATGTCATGTGACTGCACACACAACATGACGGACTCGTGCAGCGCGCTGCCCGCCGCCCGCGCCCGCCCCGCTGCTGCCGCGCGCGCCCGCCTGGCTCAAGAGGCCCGTCGGCTCGAAGTTCTGTGTGAGTACTATGTCATGTGACTGCACACACAACATGACGGACTCGTGCAGCGCGCTGCCCGCCGCCCGCGCCCGCCCCGCTGCTGCCGCGCGCGCCCGCCTGGCTCAAGAGGCCCGTCGGCTCGAAGTTCTGTGTGAGTACTATGCCATGTGACTGCACACACAACATGACGGACTCGTGCAGCGCGCTGCCCGCCGCCCGCGCCCGCCCCGCTGCTGCCGCGCGCGCCCGCCTGGCTCAAGAGGCCCGTCGGCTCGAAGTTCTGTGTGAGTACTATGTCATGTGACTGCACACACAACATGACGGACTCGTGCAGCGCGCTGCCCGCCGCCCGCGCCCACCCCGCTGCTGCCGCGCGCGCCCGCCTGGCTCAAGAGGCCCGTCGGCTCGAAGTTCTGTGTGAGTACTATGTCATGTGACTGCACACACAACATGACGGACTCGTGCAGCGCGCTGCCCGCCGCCCGCGCCCGCCCCGCTGCTGCCGCGCGCGCCCGCCTGGCTCAAGAGGCCCGTCGGCTCGAAGTTCTGTGTGAGTACTATGTCATGTGACTGCACACACAACATGACGGACTCGTGCAGCGCGCTGCCCGCCGCCCGCGCCCGCCCCGCTGCTGCCGCGCGCGCCCGCCTGGCTCAAGAGGCCCGTCGGCTCGAAGTTCTGTGTGAGTACTATGTCATGTGACTGCACACACAACATGACGGACTCGTGCAGCGCGCTGCCCGCCGCCCGCGCCCGCCCCGCTGCTGCCGCGCGCGCCCGCCTGGCTCAAGAGGCCCGTCGGCTCGAAGTTCTGTGTGAGTACTATGTCATGTGACTGCACACACAACATGACGGACTCGTGCAGCGCGCTGCCCGCCGCCCGCGCCCGCCCCGCTGCTGCCGCGCGCGCCCGCCTGGCTCAAGAGGCCCGTCGGCTCCAAGTTCTGTGTGAGTACTATGTCATGTGACTGCACACACAACATGACGGACTCGTGCAGCGCGCTGCCCGCCGCCCGCGCCCGCCCCGCTGCTGCCGCGCGCGCCCGCCTGGCTCAAGAGGCCCGTCGGCTCCAAGTTCTGTGTGAGTACTATGTCATGTGACTGCACACACAACATGACGGACTCGTGCAGCGCGCTGCCCGCCGCCCGCGCCCGCCCCGCTGCTGCCGCGCGCGCCCGCCTGGCTCAAGAGGCCCGTCGGCTCCAAGTTCTGTGTGAGTACTATGTCGTGTGACTGCACACACAACATGACGGACTCGTGCAGCGCGCTGCCCGCCGCCCGCGCCCGCCCCGCTGCTGCCGCGCGCGCCCGCCTGGCTCAAGAGGCCCGTCGGCTCGAAGTTCTGTGTGAGTACTATGTCATGTGACTGCACACACAACATGACGGACTCGTGCAGCGCGCTGCCCGCCGCCCGCGCCCGCCCCGCTGCTGCCGCGCGCGCCCGCCTGGCTCAAGAGGCCCGTCGGCTCGAAGTTCTGTGTGAGTACTATGTCATGTGACTGCACACACAACATGACGGACTCGTGCAGCGCGCTGCCCGCCGCCCGCGCCCGCCCCGCTGCTGCCGCGCGCGCCCGCCTGGCTCAAGAGGCCCGTCGGCTCGAGATTCTGTGTGAGTACTATGTCATGTGACTGCACACACAACATGACGGACTCTTTTAGCGGTGCGGACTCGTTCAGCGCAGTGCCCGCAACAACCTTTACTACAGTTAAAATAAAGGAACAATTAGAATTCATTCTGTTATAGCTATATGTTTTTTTTAGTGCTGATACACTCACGCTTGACCACTATCTCACCTGATAGTAAGTGATGTAGTCAACAGTGGAGCACGCATGCCTAGAAATAAAAAATAAAAAAAATATAATATTTATTTTTTTATTAGTAATATTGTGTCTACAACTATATTTCTCAATTACAAACGCGATTGCACGCTTTGCTGCGCGTCATTTTCATGCTTTTTTCAATACCACTGTGTTAACATTCCTACTAATAATAAGTATCCACTTGCTCGTTATTTACCATCAGGTGAAATAGTAGGCAAACAACTCCTTATTTAATAATAAAAATACCAAAGCAAACAAAGAAGAAAGAAGCATTATATGTTTGTAATAAAATTATTTGCATTTTAGTTTGGCGGCAAATTGGTAACGTTCGAAAAATGTCCTCAAGAGGCAGGCCCACAGAAGCTAGTACACATCAGTCAGGTAAGACAAACACTAATTTGTATTTTATAATTTACTAGCTGACCCGGCAAACGTTGTTTTGCTATGTATATAATTTTTTTAACTAAAATTGAAAAAAAAATTAAAAAATAGATGTTGTCCGATTCTCAGACCTACCCAATATGCACACATAATTTCATGAGAATCGGGTAAGCCGTTTCGGAGGAGTTTAACCACAAACACCGCGACACGAGAATTTTATATATTAGATTTATTACATCGTGGAAGACTACAGCTTATAAGAAAAAAAACTCATTAAAAAGAAAAACAATCATAAGCCGTGCACTATGATAAATTAAATGAACTGGCGAAGTTTGAGTATTTATTTTCCCCTTGATAGCTTGTTCAGTGTGTTACTTTGTAAACAGGTTATAAGTGAACCAGAGATAGTTGAAAGAGCCACAGAATTGGATGCTGTGCTAGAGACCAGTCTCAGCCACGACCCTGCTGCCACCGAGAGACTTGCTGAGTAAGTAACAATAAAATAAGCCTTTGTGATTTAATCTACATTATAACTTATTTTAATCTAAATAATAGGTTTGTACCTATGAAATTGCCGTTTTTATAAAACGGGTTGCTTTGAAGTGTTATATCTTTGTATTGGCTTGGTATTATAAGTTCAAATAAACTTTATATTAAAGGTACGTTATTCTTTTTTCGATATTAGTTATTTATTGGTTTTTGTGTTTTGTATTTTCTGTAATATCGTTCAGACGTAAGACCTATTATCAAAATTCGTGTTCCCTCGCACCAGCAATTATGATGCGCGTCTAGCTTGTCTGGATATCTCTTTGCGAGCTGACGGCGTCGGAAAAAGAATTTCTGTAAGGACTTGGGGGCCTATGCCCAGCAGTGGGACATTATATTTATTTAATTTCTATATTTATAGCCTTCTTGTTATGTGACAGTGTAATGACATGTAAGACGACACATAGGAAGTAAAATTCAAAATCCTGTATCGCGGTATTAGATATTTCCACGCGATTAGAACATATACAACAACCCGAAATCAACTATCGGGCAGTTAGCCGGACCAGACACAATGTCTGGTCGGAGGAACATCACTTTTCTTTACACCCTGTTCCGCATACCTCTAAAAGAGTATAGGTGTAGTGCAGTACAAGTGGACAGTATAGACTAATAAAAAATCAAATAAAATTTCGAACTATGCGCTTGTTATGTGAAAAGAACGTGGTCTCTTTTTTGAACAATTGCACTAAAACAAATGTTCGCACACACAGGTATTGCCGTCAAAAGGGTGATGCTGCGACTGACCAGAATGAGCGCTACACGTGGTTCTTCCTTCGCGCTAACTTCTTGCCGACTTTCCGCAGTGAGGTGCTTAACTTATTGGGTAAGTTTTATGAACTCTTAGCTTCCAGTGGCTTATTTCAATTTCAATTTTTTAATTCGTTTTTTTTTTTTAGTTATTTGTCTACACTGTGCTCACATAATAAAAGCGACAAGAAATATGTAACTCATAATGTGATTTAAAAGAGTGTCCATGGGGTTTTTGCACGTTCTTCTCCATAGAGATCTACGCTTTGGAACGTAGCTTGATTTTTTTTTTGACTGACGGCCATTGACAATTGAAAAGTGCCTGTAAATGGTCTTTGAAATGTTATGATGTTATGTCATGGTGCCATCTTCACGGGCCTGAGCATCGAGACTTCAGACGCCATACCATGAGATTCAATAAAAAATCGGTCATTTAATATCCACACAGCCAGAATTTGATGGCAGAGCTGAGTTTGTTTCGGTGTTTCTTCTCGAAGTAGTCAGCTAGGAAACACTGGCATTATCTGGTTTAAATTGGGAAAAAATTGCCATGTAAAAGTCTTATTTATAACGTATTTGCAAAATAAATATAATTTAGAGCGATATTATCGCTGCCATTTTCTCGCCCATAAAGTGTAATAATCTGGTGTTACTTTAATCGTTAGCCAAATTTTTACAATGTTACTATTAGCTATATTTTTCTCTTTAGCGAACACAAGCAAGAGAGGGGATCAAAGAGAATGGTCGTGAAAGGGGGCCCAACCACTTAGGGGTCTCGAACTTCATATTCTTGTGATAGGTACAGATAGCGGCACGAATCTTGAGCGCTAAAGACAGGGGGTCGCTTTGCGCTGTACAAGGATTGCACTCCACGCCCCCGCGTCTCTTTTCGTACCACTAAAGAGACCCGGTATTTCACTTCTGCGTGCTTGTGCGCAAGTAAAACTGAAGAAGTCAGCGCTCAAGATCCGAGCCGGTATTGTTTGTTTTAAACCATTTCTTCCCATTGTGTAGGTTTCAAACAAGACGAGATGTCATCTAAGTTTAAGAGCGCCAACATACCGGCAGGAGATGCGACACAACCAGACGTAGCCGCATTGAGTAGAGTGAGTCACCTCCCTTATATTTTACACATTTATAATGTGTTTTTGTATTAACATGGTTTCTTTCCTGCCAGTGCTGTTCTATGTGCTTATAACATTGTAATATTCTATGTTTCATTCAGCTAAATTGTCATGCTAATATATTAACTGATGTTTTCTATAGCACGACGTATTTCGTAGCTAACTGTTTTTTATTTATAGTTGTTTTGAGCTTTTCACGGCCCCGAACTGACTTGGCAAAGTATAAATGATAAAGTATAATATAGTCCTAAGAAAGCGCAGTGCAGTGCGGTTGCCACTGCCAAACAAATATTCGCAATTAAATAACAATTAAATAACCTGAGACGAGCCCTTACAACTGCTTTCTTGCGCTTTAATGCTAATAAAAAAAAATATCGACAAATAAATAAAGTTCAAAATGAATATGAGCTCCTCCAATATTCATGTTTGTTCAGGGGTTTCCAATAGTTTTTACTGCTCCATTGGCAACTAATTCCCGGCTATCACAAATATATTTTATTGTAACTGATGGCCGAGCAATCTATGGCTGCAATAGTATGGACCATGATGTAGACTCATAAATGGTTTTACAAATCGGCTACAATGGCTGATGAAATCAGACATGTTGTAGCGGCTTATATTAAAACAGAAAAATTACTAAAGAAAAAGAGGGATTGTAGATTCAACCTTACTTATATAGGTGTGAAACCTGAGATAATTTAAGTCAAGAAGTCTTGGTAAAAAGTTAAATAAGAACTTTCCTAGTCAACTATATACGCAATGGCAATTGCACTGCGCTGCGCTTCGTAAGATCAATTTTCCTCGATTTGAGTTTGAAGTCGGACAGTGAAAAGTTAAAAAAAACTTATGTAAATAACATCTTTTAATATAATCTGTGCTCAACTGCTCACATAACTATATATAATCTGCCACTGTCTGTCTGCTGGCGCGGCTAGGGCGAGTCCACGGAGACCGAGGCCGAGTTGTCTACTGACACCAGCACTGACCTGTCGGTAAGTACGGCTATAGATGGTAATTGGTCATGTTACTGTAGTGTATTTGTGTTGAGAAAATAGTGACTCATCGTTTTCACTCAGCTTAGCCACGCCCCTTGACCAAAAATATTATAGTAAATTTGAAAGGTTGACTGGTAGAAAATGCCTAAGGCATTAAGTCCGCCTCTGTATCTTTATGTGCATGAAGTGTTAAATAAATAAATAAAGCTATGTTATATTGTCATATTGACCAGACGCGTCTTTTATCTTTTTTTAGATTTTCTCCAGAGATTTTCTGAAAAGGAATTTCGTGGTCTTAAAACGCAAAGGACAACTGAGGGACACAGGTGTGGTTTTAGATAGTAAAAGTCACTGATGTGTCACTATTTTCTTAACGTGAATAGACTATAGTAGAACAGTTTCTGAAGCTATGTAAAGTCAGGAGAACTTTAATTGACATAATTTACTCACATATGGCTATAACACAGTATTTTCTTTATGCTAAGGGTGTTAGCACATCTGACGGAAGATGCGTCGCGTATTATCTGTCGCGTAACGTTAGAACAGACAAATCCATACTAATATTAAATGTGAAAGTCTCTATCTGTTATTCTTTCGAGCGCGATTGATTGATTCACGATAATGAAATGATTTTTTAAAAATTTGTTACGGAGTAAGCTTGAACCCCAAGAAAGCACAAAGGCTACTTTTTGTCTGGTTCCGATTTGGCTACCGCTGTAACCGACATTCACGCGTACAAAGTTGTGGGCAAAAGCTAGTATATAATAAAACCTTTAACTTTTCACACTCAACTTATGATGTGTTAGTGGGTCGAACGTTCACATGTTAACGATACGCATAGATACGCATGACGTTTCTTTCGTCAGATGTGCTAACAACCTAAGCGTGTATTTTTTACTTCTAAATAGCTGATGAAAGTTCTTGAACAGGTTGCATGTTTGGTTGTCAAGGAGCCAACGAGTGTCTTCTTTAAAAAATACTGATGTTATTTATTTTGCGCTGCTATTAATGTGCATTTGAACGCTTCACATTACAAAACTTTACTTTAACGAGAGTAATTGTTTTTTTTTTAATAATATAAACTAGTGCTTGACTGCGATCCCATCTGATGGTAAGCAGTAATGCAATCGTTCATGGTGAATCACACTAGAACCTATTCACTCTAGCCTTAATGACACCATTTCAATGTTTTATTTGATGTTATATGGGTACCTGAACAGTATGTAAAGTTGTAATTTGATTACAGGACGCTCACACACAGATTGAGAGAAAACTGGCCAACCTCGACTTGGCGCCCAACGTCTCCAACGTGGTCATACCGAACGGAGAAGGTAATTTATATTCAGCGTTTTACTTATGTTCATTAGAAAAACTGATTTTATAATAGGCCCTGAAACTGAACGGTAATTGATGAAGAATTTTTTATACTCTGCTCTTGTGAAGAAAAAACATTAAGTACTGCCCCCCCTAGCCAAGTTACAATCGTTTTGTTCGCGCCAAACGCTTCGAGTAGGCCACGCCTCCGATTCCTTTGTTCTGACCACGTGACTGAGCGTTGAGAGAACAAAGAACAAAGGAATCGGAGGCGTGGTCTACTCGAAGCGTTTGGCGCGAAAGAAACGATTGTAACTTGGCTAGGGGGGCAGCCTTTAGGCGCACCATATTTTAGTCAAAGTCTGAAACTCCCTCTCGTTCCGCCAAGAGTATTTGATGATTTCCCACAACAAATAAAGAACAACATTGTGGTCGTACTTTATTTTTACACCGATTGTGTTGTATATTATATGTTGTTATTTGTTAGTTCTAGAGCATTATTGATATAAAGCGAAACTGTAAAAAACTTACGAAAATTTTAATTTCGTGGACTACCTTTTCTCTAGATTACCTCTTAAACGGGCCCTGGTCCCAATTCCCAAGGTGTGCTAGTTTTTACTCAGTAACAGCTCCGATTTAGAAATGTGGGTGTGCTCTATACCTTTGCCTCCGCGTATTTCGTTTTAGCAATATTCGTGTTAAGTTAATAACCTGTTATGATGACAGACTCCACCAGCCTGATCTGCCGCGCGCTGGTGTGCGGCCACTTGGAGGAGGCGGTGGAGCTATGCTTAGACGCCAAGAGGGTCGCCGACGCACTAATTATCGCCTCGCTTGGTAAGTTTCATACTCTGTCTTATAAATCCGGTTTGTTTCCACTTGAGTCACTTGCAACTCCCTCTATTTGTAGAAGAAATAGCAAAAACTACTTTTTATAGGTAGTGTTGTTAGTGAGGATTTATTGCTAACATACTCGTACACTACAGACTGACCGGCTGGCGATATGCCTGCTAATTTGATATGGACGGAATTCTGTGTTTGTTATTTTTATTGTCAACTAAGAATACTGTAAACATAATTTTAAAAAGAAACTTAACAAAGGGCAGTTGCTCTAATTAGAAATGATCACGTCATTCTGTCTCTGTCAACTATAAACAATAGACAGAAATGGAATGAATCTAATTTTTTTCCTTATATTCTGCACGGCTTGTGCATGTAGCCACTACCACGTATAAAAAGGCTTTTTCGATACACTTACTCCAAAACCAACTCTTATCCCACCACTTTTAGACACGCAATTGAACTGGTGTAATTTCCGCACTAGTACAGAAAAGTGCGTGTTCTCACCTCCGCCATACTTTTATTACATTTTATCGTATCTGGCTGGGTGTGCGTCGACACCTACGAGGTGCGCGTCAACCCTACGAGTACTAAGTGTATTGAAAAACGTCGTTTGATACACATGGAAATTTGTATCTGCAGCCCTCGGCACCATAACACATTCCGCTTCGGTCATGATGACCAACTTTTCTCCACTTGTATCAAAATGTACTTGTGTTTGGTTATACAGTGTCTTTGTTTTGTTTTACATTAGAAGGAGAATGTTTGTTGTTGTTTTTTATTTTATCTCAGCGACTATTTTTTAATTTCGAATCTTACACTTTAGCGCACTTGGGGGAGGTTTATGTCCTACAGCTTAAGTCTTTCGGCAGAAATGAAGATGATGACTCTTCAGCGGCTAACTTTTCAATTTTATCCTCCGCAGGGAGTCCCGAGCTCCTATACAAAGTGCAGAAGTACCACATCAACACGACGGCCGGCGAGCCAGTGTCGCTAGTGTGTGGCAGCTTGCTGCTGGCGCGCTGGGACACGCTGGTGACGTCAGCAGCTCCGAGCAGCTGGAGAGACACACTGGCTGCGTTACTCACACATTGCGAGGGGGACACGGCTAGTCATTACTGTGGTAAGTGCTTGCGAAGAAGACAATTAATTACATAAATTCTCAGCATTGTCTTTAAACATACACTCATTACTAAAGCATGTCAAATGTCAGAAGTACCGTTTGACAGTTCTGACAGATTGAAGAATATGGGGTCAAAAAAACCGATTATTCAAATTTTTGTTTGATTTCGGCTCAAATGATGATGATGATGATTTTAGGATAAAACATTACTTACTTTTAAATTAGTTGACGTCGATTCAGTCGCCTACTACTTTCAGATATACGTTTATTATGTTACATATCGTCCCTTAACTAACAACACCGCATAAGTCATTTTTACCAACTTTACAGGAAACGAAAACAACTGTGCGGTATTGAGAGGCCAGCCGACTTGCACGCTGTCACTACTTTTCGAATTATGGGTTTTGCTTGGCTGAAATCTATATCATGTGACTAATGGTTAGACGCGCAATGAGCAGCTCAATCTAAAGGCATTCAAATATGAAAACCACCAATTTTTGACTTGAGCGGTGTTGTAAGCTAAGGGACGATATTGTATAATATACAATATCGTCCCTTTATGCAAGCAGAGGAACTTGTACACATACTTAAGAGATATTGATTTCATTTCTTTGTATTTACTAATCGATTACAATTTTAAAGATTTGTATGTTACCGTAATAGTCCTTTATTTGCTATATCTAAGATTTTACTAGTATATGTTAGGATATAGCAACGTGTGTCGGTAAATGTCAGAATTTTATAAGAGAGATAATTTTTCGGGTTTTTCAGTTCCATCCTGACCTAACTGACAGACATTGTAAATTATTGTTTTTGAGTTTCGTAGTTTGAACAGAGGTCACACGAGCGACTTTACTTACAAAGATTTATTTAAAATAACAATAACTTACATATTTTTAATTTTAATTGTATGAGTTTTCGTTGGCAGTTGGATATCAGATGAAAATTAAGTTATATTAGATACTAAAAGACGCTTGGAATGAAAAAGGCTCGTTGTTACTAAGTTCGATTGTTCGGAGATTTTTAACGATTACTCGTATACAAGTGAATTTGAAGAGTCGCAACACTACGGTAATGGACCTTACTACGTGACTTTGAAATTAAGTCTAGGATAAAAAAGCTATCTATTGTATATATTAGTTATTTTGCTTTGTTTAAAAAAAAAATGGTTGATTAAAAATTGTATATCTCGTGATACAAAAATTGCTTCATAATTCTATGGTTTCACGGAAAAAAGTAATTGAAATTGTGTGAGTTACGCCTACACAAACTTATTTCGGGTTAAAAGTGTTAAATGTCAAACGATACTTCTTACGATTTGACGGCTTTCAAAGTATCTTAAAGACTTTAGTTCAAAATAATAAAAATTCAGTAGCTGGCGTTAATCATCATGGCTATTGTTAACAATGATACTCGGTTACACTATAAAATGAACTAAGCAATGTTTTTGCTTTGTTCGATTTGTCACTTAGAATAAAAAATCTTTGCACCACACTAGAAATTACTTTTGAATCGTGAGTGGGTTCACAAACATGTAAAGTAACATGCACAAGACTTGTTCCACGCGGATATCGAACTTTCGACACGTAGCACAGCAGCCAATTGCTCAAGTACTGCGCTAATCGTGCCTAGACGGCATTTCACTTCTTACGCGCTTACGAAACGCGCAACAGCATCGCTACAAAAAGTCGCCGTGGGCGAGGGGCCTTAATAGGAGTGGTAAAACATGTAATATTTAGCATAACAATCTTTCCTCGTTACAATTCTTTTATTTCTCCCGCAGAAATGCTAGGCGACAAACTTTCAAAGGAATCCGACCCAGCTCTATCGGAAGCCGCGACCATTTGCTACCTTTGCGCCATGAGTCCTGAGGAGCTGGTGGCGCGCTGGAGTCGCAGCAGGCGAGGAGACGTGTCCTCGCTGGCCGCCCTCACGGAGCTGGCGCTGCTGGCGCGGCGAGCGGCGCTGGCGAGAGGGAGACAAGTGCCGGTGAGTTGTGACAAGTGCTGATGGCGCGCTGGAGTCGCAGCAGGCGAGGAGACGTGTCCGCGCTGGCCGCCCTCACGGAGCTGGCGCTGCTGGCGCGGCGAGCGGCGCTGGCGAGAGGGAGAGCAGTGCCGGTGAGTTGTGACAAGTGCTGGTGGCGCGCTGGAGTCGCAGCAGACGATGAGACGTCTCCGCGCTGGCCGCCCTCACGGAGCTGGCGCTGCTGGCGCGGCGAGCGGCGCTGGCGAGAGGGAGAGCAGTGCCTGTGAGTTGTGACAAGTGCTGGTGGCGCGCTGGAGTCGCAGCAGGCAAGGAGACATGTCCGCGCTGGCCGCCCTCACGGAGCTGGCGCTGCTGGCGCGGCGAGCGGCGCTGGCGAGAGGGAGAGCAGTGCCGGTGAGTTGTGACAAGTGCTGGTGGCGCGCTGGAGTCGCAGCAGACGAGGAGACGTGTGCTTTATGACAAAAGTATTCAAAATTCTTACGCTTTTGGTCTTCGAGTGTCCATACTGATGACTATTGATGTAATAAAACGAGAAATAACACCTTGTATTAGCTTTATTACTTGATTTTATAGTATAATAGATTTACAGCAGTGCATGTACGGAAACCAAAAAAGAGAAGCGAACAGTGTTACTAGAGTGAAACGCATTGACATTAATCTATGATATTAGAGTTACTTACTAAAATTAAACGTATCAATTACATATTATATCAACAATTATCAAATGTGTCAACTTTATATTCACTTTAATTGTATAGGTTTTTATGAAATCTTACCCTTGTCACAGGCCGGCGGCAAACTAGAAACAGTTCTGAACGAGTACGCGTCGCGCCTGGCCTCGCAGGGCTGTCTGCAGAGCGCGCTCAACACGCTGGAGGGGATCCAGCACGCCGAGCTGCGGGACAGGCTCATGCACGCGCTGGGCTTGCTGCAGCAGAGGCGGGCTAGCCATGTAAGTTGTCTGCTTCACGATAATTATATTTAAAAATGGAAACAATTAAAAACTCAAATAACTTTTAGTTTGCAATTTCAATCCCTGCGCTGTTGCACCAATCTCATCTAGAGTTTATCTGTTAGGGGGACAGTGTCTACTGCTCATCTCGTATTTTCATTAATAGTCAACGGAAAAAAAAACTTTTTTTTTGTGAGCAGCAACCGCAGCAACCTCGTCACTCCGTGGGCCACGTCCAGCCACACCGTCGCACACACTTGTCGCACACAGAGCCCAGCTACGCACCAACTGGTAAGTTACTAGATCTTCGTCGTTTTACTACCCAGTGTGGTTTCACAGTATTATGGGTTTTTTTCCTGTAAATATTGGGACACTGTAAATAACAAGCATATATAAGGTGTTAAAAAATTAACTTTAAGAATTTCGAGGGAACATTGTACTCCTCATTATGAACAACTTTTACTGTGGGACCAAACCTGAAATCGTGAAAAAAAAGTTAATTTTTTAACACCTTATATTGTTAAAAACTGAAACTCATCCTAAGGTTCTAATTCTTAAAATTACACAATAATACTTGACTTTTAAAACATTTCCTCATCTCCCCAGTCTCCGGCTACGAGCAGCCATGGCCGCAGTCGTCAGTGCCGGCGCCCAGCTCGCAGCTGCAGCAGCAGCGGGGAGGCTACTCGCAGCCGCAGCCGCTGCAGCCTCTGCAGCCGCTGCAGCCGCCGCAGGTCATGCAGCCTGCAGTGTTGCCGCCACAGGCTACTCAACCTCCCAGGCCGGGCAGTGTGGGGCCTACCGGTGAGTTATTATATTATTAGGCAAATGTTATATTAGTCCTGGCTCTGCCCTAGTTTTTGCCAATTTCTGAAGAAAGTTTACCAGAATAAAACATTCAAAATCAGAGGTAATACCTTGAACTAATACCTCGGTTGGATACTGATTCGAAATAATGTGTTCTTAAGGTGAAAGCTATATTCTTGCTAGATGGCGTTGAACTCAACATTTTTAGTTTATTTTGTTTTTAGTGTATATGAGCATTATTAAGATAAGGAAATAGTATCCGCGGAAATCGGCCAATCCACTTTATTGAACTTAGTTAAATTATTGCCCCATAATCCTTTCCATCATCGGACCACTAGACGTACGGCGTTGCGCCATCGGTACATGGTGGACATCCCACCCATACGCACAAAGCGTTTTGAGCACATTTATTTTTCCTGATAGCTACAACTTAGGGGTCTTTAAGTTAAGAGTGAATAGGTTACTCCTAGGCAAGCGTGCTCCATCGTCGACCAGATCATCGCTTACCATCAGGTGAGATGGTGGTCAAACGCGAGCCTATTATTAATAATTAAAAAAAAATTCTGAGTGTTCATGACTTACTAATGAAATATATCTGTAGTGCATAGCTATACTTCATTATAGTACAGTTCAGCGCCATAACGCCATCAGATCATGACCACGGTCGGGCCCCTTAGTTTTCACCTTCATCCTCATCAAACATAAACCTAGTTTTGTATATAACCTATTTATAAAACGAGCAGCCCAAGCTTTCATTTGAATGGATCTGTATGGTTTGGTAAACGCTAAAATATCAACTTTGTTTAGATTAGAAATTTTCCATCAGTTCTAAACTTACTGCTAACAAAAACACCTCTTTCTTTCAGGCATGGGATCCCGCTCCAAATACAAAGTGGATCCTTCCGTCCAATCTGCTCCCTTATACAATCAGTACAGTTTCAACAACCCAGTCACCTCACAACCCTATGGAGGATTCAATAGTCCTTTACCCGACCAGTATGGCGGTGCTAGCGTGCCGGCTTACAACCAGGGTCCCATGAACCCAGGCGCAATGAACCAGGCTCAAATGAACCAGATCCACGGCCCCCCGGGACAGATGTCGGTGAATCCGGTGCAGTTGAACCAGCCCGGTGTGGGCCCGGCCGTGAACGGCGCGTATTACAACCCGACGCAAGCTCCCGAGCCCGCCGTGCCTGCAGTGCCGGCCAAACCGGTGCCTCCGGGCTGGAATGATCCGCCTATGATGACTTCTAAACCTAAGGTATGTAAACATAACCATTTATTGTTTTAAAATTTATTTTACTATTTCATAGAAGAGATAAATGCATTTAATATATTAAAAATCTATTTATTTAAATAACATGGCGTCCTACGTGATTGCGAAGCGATTCGATGTGATTAACGCTATGCGGCAGAAATGGCCTACGTGCGAGCGATATCGTCGCTTCAACCACAATTTATTTTAAAACAAGCCACCGCACCGCTAGAGTTCGAACGAAAATATCAAATAACCTGTATACGTCCGCTTCGCTTCTTTCGTCGTCGTACCGGACCCACGTGTCACGTAGGCCATTGTAGTAGTTTGTATCAATTGTTTTTTCCATTCGCGACGCTTCGCTTCGCAATCACGTTCGCGTCGAACCGCCTTACGTAGGACACCGCGGTAGTTGGGTGTTATTTACAATCAAACAGCACATTTTTTTTGCTGCAAGCAAGATCTTTAATCTGGAAATACTTTGTCGATGGATTTGCCTGAAATAGAGCTAATTTGATTTTAGATTTGACTACAAAAAGACTCGTTTGTCTTGTTACAAAAGAAGAGGAACGAAATGCTCTTAATATGTTTTGTCGACTTCCCAGAATAAATACCATGTTTATAGCTAAAAAAAATATATTTATTGCATTAAGTTTGAAACCACACTATTATGGTTTATTACAAAAGAAAAGTTTTCGACGAACTCTGCACAAACAGCTGATAGTGTTAATTTGTGTGTGTAGTCTTAGGTCAGTATACAATAGTATTTGATGGAGTAACATTATCAGCATTTAGACACGGGCGACATGTCGGCCTTGCACGCGGGCACGCGGCGCTGGAACGACATTATTGAACATAGGCGGCATTTAAACGAGGTATCCAAGCTCCACAGTGTTCGTGTGATCATCCTGAACTTGTTTATCTTCTAACGTGTGCTTTTAAGTGGTTTAATAAATTGCATCCCTCCCCTTGCTGCCATCGTACTGACATTTTCACGAATTTGGGTGCTGGAACGTCGTTTTATGTAGACCAAGCTCCTAGTGCCATTAAAGTGTAGTATCGCGTATAGACTTCTTGTAAAATGAATGCATCCATTACTAAATTGATTTTTTTGTTCTATTATTGTTGTCTTTGAAAAGTAGAGCTAGTCAAATCCAGAGTGTCGTGATAACTAATTGTTTAAGTTTAAGGTTATGATGCGATTTTGTGTGCGTAATTTTTCAAGTCATTGTGAAAAATCATAGACGATCACAGCACACAGCTGACAACTGACAGTTTTGTTCTGCTTAACTTAAGTTCTTTCTTCATTATTCTATACCAACTGTTGGGGCGTGCCGTGGCTGGTTCAGAGAAGAAGGATATTGAAATTTCAGTGGAGTGTATAAACTGATTTTATATTTATACAAAAGTACCGAAGTTGTACAATGAGTTGGTAGTCGCCTCTTCAGAATAAAATAAGTAATATTTAGGATGCGCTGGCGCAGACGTTCGACAAGGTGTGTAAAAGTTGACTAGCGTGCGGCATGGCAGCTGATTCCCCGCAGCTCTTGTTCACTGCCGCCGGCGCGCCGCGATGTTGAGATCGGTAGTCTCAACTCCAACCGCCTTCTAAAGCCAAGCTTCAATAGATACCGTGTTGTAGCCCAAGCAAGAAGTGTCAGCGCAGGCGCCGATCACGCACCCGCTGTTCGGCGTGGAGGCGGCGCAGCACGTGGCGCTGGCGCCCGCCGCGCCCGCCGCGCACTACGGCGGACAGAGCTTCCCGCAGCAGTACGGCCAGGCGGCGCCGCAGTACGGACAGCAGTATCCTAATCAGTACCCGGATTATCAGGCCGCTGCTATGTCACCGGCTTATCCACAAAAGGTAAGTTGTTAGGCACTATTTTTTCATCATATCATCAATTATAGTCGTGAAGAATTTACAGCTAAGCAAAGATGAATCGATCAAAAACCTTGATCGGAGTTTGCAATCGAAAAAGACTTTTTTAGTCGTATTGAGCAGAAAACCTATTTAGGGTTCCGTACCTCAAAAGGTAAAAACGGAACCCTTACAGGAGGCCACGCCTCCGATTCCTTTGTTCTGATGTCATCTCAACGTTTAGTCACGTGGTCAGAACAAAAGGAATTGGAGGCGTAACCTACTCGAGGCGTTCGACGTAAGAGAATCGAAACGAAACGGTCAGAACTTGGCTAGGGGGGCAGTAATGAACTGAGAAAAACTTGTATAGCATAGCATAATCATATAATAGCCTTTCAATGTTCCCACTGCTGGGACTCAGACCGTAATCCACCACGCGGGCCCAGTGCGGGTTGGTGAATGTCACGTCTTCGAATTTTTGCACATGACATCACGGTTTTCTCATGTTTTCCTTCATCGTTTTGAGAACAGTGGTGATGAAATAAATTACACAAAGTATTGCGCCTGGCTCCATTTGAACCCACGACCTATACTAGATACGTTCATAACTCGTATCTCGCGGTCGTTACTACTCTGCCACCACAGCTCTCAAAAAAATAAAAAATAACTTACTGTTACATAAAGATAAAGGCGCGGCAAAAGTCAAATTGTTAGAAGTGAGATTCTTTTTTTTTGTTCTTCGCGGTTGAGCCTGTAACCAACATTGCTGTGTAACCTGGACACAACACTATATCAGACTCATGTCCCTTCTATAACAACTTATAATGTAAAACACCTTAACCAGACGGAGAGCCCCGCGCCGCCCGAGCCGGCCGCGCCCGTACAGAAGGCGCCGCTGCCGGACCAACACGTCATACTGCAGTCTGTGTTCGACGCCATCAGGACCGAGTGCTCCAACAGGGCTACTAACCCGGTGAGCTACATATACTTACATACACATCACCCACCCCTGTTTACTCAGCAGAACTAGGCAGAGGGATGCCAGTAGAATCTCAAATTTAGCCAGCTAGTCCAGAGCTATAAGGGGCCTAGTCAATACCATCCACCAAGCACAAAACCAGACCCCGGATGGCTTCTGAAGTATTATTATTAAAAAAAAAACCTTTATATATAATTATCTAACACCATTTTATAACCAGAACACCTTTATCTGGATCTTAGACGGCCATTCAGGTCATGTTTACCATTAAAATGAGATCATCAGAACTCAATCAACATGTAAAAATTCAATTCAAAAGAGAAGAAGAAGTGATTATAATTCAGTTTGCAAAATTTGACCCCAAAAACAGGCATATCAATTCGTCTTTTTTGATTGCAGCAAATGAAGAGAAAGTTAGAGGACGTCCAGAGAAGACTAGAAACCCTTTATGATATGCTACGTGAATACAAGGTACGTTTTATGGCCATAAATGTAGTGTAGTAGTTTAGTCTTGTGATCAGCAGATATTCAACAACACGTTCAAGGGGATTCTGTAATGACATATACTCCAAATTGGCAGAAGAAACATTTATGTTTTTTTACACCACTTGCTCGATGATGTTCTTTTATGTGTCATACAATCCTAACCTAAAGCAAGTTATTCTGTCCCTAGGGATCTGCAGTAGTAAGGGTGTTACTAGGGAATAATGAGATTTGAATGGAACGTCAAAACCATTTGAAAAAAAAACTTGTGAAGTGTACGTGCATCAAAAAAGTTTATTCAAAAAGCAAACTGGGAATTAATAAAAAAAATAATAAAATGTGGTAATAGTTGTTTAAAAAAAATAAAATAAAAGAGCAGGAGCGTTATAGAAAATTAAAGTTATAGTTCGATTTAGTAGTGTATGTTGTATGTTCCAAATCTCAAAACATATCTAGTGATAGATAACCTTTAAAAAAAACTTTATATAATTTGTTTTAGTATACCATATTTTAATTATTTCACAGAAGGTGTAAAAAGTAGTCTGTGTAAGTCTGTAAGAGTAAGTCTTTGTCTTGGGTTGCTTAAATTCCTCATTGCACTCAGGTTTCTACAATAACTCCCTCGCGGTGCTAGAGAGTTAATTGCATAAAACTATCAATGCGTTCGGGATTTAAACTTTGCAATCTTCGTTTCGTTCGGAATTCAACCTGCCACTCGCGACTTAAACATACACCTTTATCACCTAGTTACATAATGTACTAATGAGTTGTCCCCTTAGCTGTCGGAGAGCGCGTGCGCGTCGCTGCACTCGTGCTGCCAGTACGCGCAGAGCGGCAACCACGCCGCCGCGCTGACGCTGGCCACGTCGCTGGCCACGGGGCCGGACTTCGCCGCCGTGGCCTCCTTCCTGCCCGGCCTCAAGATGCTGTGCCAGCTCGCCCAGCAGCTGCAGGTCTACGTGCGGTGAAAGGGTTACGCGTCTTATGCTTATGTGACCAGCATACTGATGGACAAGTTTTGTACCACTTGTAAGACCTTGCAGTATGTACCCTTTCCCTAATCTAAAACTTGGCTTTATTTGTTTATCGAATAGTTTATGTACACAGACGAACAGATAAGAAGAAATGAAAGATATAGGGGTGAGGTGTTTCAAGTAAAATTGTAATGAGTCACTACATCACTTGATTTTTTTCAGGGTACTTACCTAAGACCTCGTATCTACGTATAGAGAGATTATGGTCATCCTTCTACACTACAGTTTTATATGTTTAGTATCGTCGCAGCACGTTCTTTTCTATGAAGATACATAGTATACAACATGTAGCATAATAAACACACCTGAAAGTAGTATGTTCAGAATCGGCTACTGAACTGATTTTAGCTATTTTTAGGGCCGCCGTGCCCTTTTTGCTACGTAATAATACATTGAAGTTTTCCATCGACACGACTACATGCACACCGTTAAAGTTGAACTAGCGATACTGCGAAGTTAATAACCCTTACCCGTACAATATAAGGTTCGAGTACAATAAGAATAACTGCTTTAAAAAACACTGCCAAGTTCATTTAAGCAAACTTTCAGCACTAGAATTATGATTGTAAATTCATTTTCTAATTGGGTGTGTATTATTCTAGTTACATGTTGTATTATGTGCTTTGTATGTATAATCATGGCTTGCTTAAAAAGAAATTACCATAATTATGTTTTCACGGCAGGAGAGTTATGAAATTACGTCACATTCAATTGTAAAAACATTGCCCCTTACCTGCCAGTAACATTCAAAGTGGTACAAAACTTATTCGACCAGTGTATGTTCAGCTATGTACGTTCATCGTCTATTGACGGGTTTCATTTTAACGGATACATAGTTGAACATAATACTAGCTGTGCCTACTTTTGAGGCACAGAATGAAAGGTACTGTCAATATATAAAGATAAAGATCTCCATACATCTTCCTATTAATTTAACTAGCGAAATGCCGCAGTCCTGATATGAGGTAGATATTGGCTATCAAATAATAAAAAAAAAACAAGTACAACCGATTACGGTTCAATCGTATTGTAGTTACTTGAACTATGGTTGGCATCAGATAAATTTACAAAAAAGTACATGGACCTTTTCTTAATATCTCTGCAGCGGGTATCCGAAAACAAGTTAACTGTTTTTCATTACTAGAAATTGTAAAGGACCACGATAGGTGGCGATTTAAGACAGGTTAAAAAAAATGTAAGAAAGTAAATGACCGCTATGGCTAATATACTTATCTGCTACCATAAGTTTACATTAAAGTCGTCAATAGATTCCGCGAAGTTTCGCTAGTTAATTTAATGGCGTTAATAACGCATAATGAATATAGTAGCCGCAAAACGACGTTTGAAATAATATTCATAATATGACTGTTATTGATTCTAAGACTCCACTCAATACGTGGCCTCATTGTTAACATAAATTAATGATTTAATATATTCTTTAGAAAAGTTATCAAATAATATACACTGCAGAATGGTTTTGTAAAAAGATTGCTCAGAAATGTATTTAACTATTCATATCAAACATAATTATTTATTTATAACATAACTGTATTAAAAAAATGATAGTTTGTGTGCGCTACAGATAAATAATTTATTTAGCACAGTATTGTTTAATTTTCTAACTAACCATTTTCTGTAAATGCTTGTATTTGTAATCGTCATTATACGCTTGGTGTTCGCTTTCTCACTGCTTAAAACTATGAAATTAAGTCTACGAAGCGGCAATGACGCTTCATCGTTGCCGCTCCGTCCACACAGTTTCATAGTTTTGTATGTAAGCTGTGAGCAGGCGTACATCAAGCGTATGATGAAGAACACGCGTCTCTGAAGCTACGCGTCCGTAGACAGTAGGTTTAAGACAAACTGGCGTATTGCTTCCCACTGCTTCGCAAGCAAATAATAGTCAATACACTACAATTGTTATTAGCACTAGTTAACGAGCACAAACATTAAGTAAGGACTGGTAACAGATGTGACGATAACTGATAGCTGATCTGACGACTTACCATGACGTATTAATATGTCAGGCGAGCGAGCGAGAAAGAAGGATGGAGCTCCATCTCTTTAACAATTCAGTTTAGGTCGTAAAATGGGTCGCGTTAACTTTCTTAAGTCCCTGCTAAATGCGTCTATACACTTTGATAAACAAAAATATTTATTTATACAGAAATCTTCAACGTTGCTTAAATACTAGGTTGTTTGCGCATTTCAGTCAATTTATGGTCACATAGGCGGAGTCAACACTGACTCCCAAACTAGGATATCCAAATGCGACAAGTACAGCTTTCGATATGAATAATTTCAAGAAAATTAAATAATACTTTGCAACAAGTCTCGACTGCAAAAATTCGACGTGTATCTGTTATATTACCA
This sequence comes from Mythimna vitellina, assembly GCA_949316375.1. Lineage (NCBI taxonomy): Eukaryota > Metazoa > Arthropoda > Insecta > Lepidoptera > Noctuidae > Mythimna > Mythimna vitellina. The sequence goes on along the minus strand of OX438699.1, from coordinate 1,181,311 downwards.
TCGTTATGTTGTCTTATGAATGTCCAAAGACACGCAAATTGTATGATCTAACTGATTAACGTTGTTTATTGTAATGTGTGAGTACTGTACGAGCTCTGTTACTAATATATAACTTATAATAATTAATGTATTATAGAATTATATTATTTGATGAAAAATATATTTTTTAGTAAATTATTTTTGTTGTTTTTGTCATATCAGCTCCTATTAGTGGATTTTTTTTAACCATATTGATATCCAGTTGAAGTAAGCTCTTCAAACAATACGGACACGTTTTTTGGCAATTTTCTAAATTCTAAAAATGAATACCTGACCTGTTTGTAAAAGTAAAATTGAAAATTCTGACTTCTGTGATTAAATTTTAAAATAATTACTTAATAATTATATTTGAAAATTTGTAATAAAAAGTTCAAAGGCATACACACAACAAGTTAAGTTTGCGCCACAATTTCAGACATTTTGCAACTTTTTTCTATATCATTGTAAAGCAAAATTTTCGAAATAAGCTGTATTTTCTGGAAATTATGAGTTTTATTTTTATCATGGTAAAAACATAAGACAATTCGGATTACTACGCTCCTCTATTATATATAACTCCTCATTACGAACAACTTTTACTATGGGACCAAAAAAGAAATAGCGAAAAAAAAATCAGCTGTTCCATACATTTTGACGAGTTATGCGAACAGAAATGTAAATTTTTTTTTCGCGATTTCAGTTTTGATCCCATAGTAAAAGTTGTTCATAATGAGGAGTACAATGTCCCCTCGAAATTCTTAAAGTTAATTTTTTAACACCTTATAAACATATAATAAATCTGTAGAAGTTTTTAGTTGTGCGCGCATCACGCAAAATGTACGAAATCGATGTACTGTATCTGATGTACTTTTATACAAAAAAAAAAAAATGTGTGTAACTTGTTATATCACTTAGGCTTTGCTTCATCGCAATCAGTTGACTATATCGAAAAATATACTACATTCATTGAATGTTAGGCGGTACATTTGCCAGGTCAGCTAGTTAGCCATAAAGCACATAGCCAAAAAGGTTGCCAGGCTTAATGGTATCGCCCTATACTATTTGAGCCTGGCAGCCTTTTAGAGTTACGCCAGCCATATGAACGACGACGGCACGACACAACGGGTGACTGAAAATAGGCGATGCTGCTCTTGGCAGCCTCGCCTGTTTCTTGGATCGCCTATTTTCAGTCACTCCGGCCCAGGGAGACATGGTCAGATTACCTGGACGCGTACCGTGAAGCTGGTTCGAGAAGACACGGGAGAAGAGTTCCGGTAGTAGCCTTTTGGTATTGTTCGAGAGTGTGCACGGGAATTACATGACTTGATTCCGCCATCGGCTTTCTTCGATAGGACAAACCGACATATGGTGAGTTTTCAGCCTTACATTGTTGACACCTCTACGGTCCAGACTAAGCGTTTCTCTTCGTCGTTTATACCGAGCACATCGAAGGACTGGAACAATTTGCTTGCTGCGGTATTCCCGTCCGATTATAATTTAGGTTAACGTTCAAGGCTAGAGTGAATAGGTTCGTAATAAACTATAAGTGTGCTTAACCATCAACGATTGCATCGCTGCTTATTATTATATTAGCACTAGTTTATTTCAGTTAAAAAAATGTAGAAGAGTGCCTAGCAGTGAGAAAGTATGATTTTTATAGTTTATACCGCGTACATCGAAGGACTAAAACAATTTGCCTGCTGCGGTCTTCCCGTCCAACTATAATTTAGGTGTCTTCAAGGCTAGAGTGAATAGGCTCTTAATAAACTAGTGCGCCTGACCATCAATGATTGCATCTCCGCTTACCATCAGGTGGGATCGCAGTCAAGCACTGGTTTATATCAGTTAAAAAAAAAAAAAAAATTTCATCTCGATATACTTGAAACCGACCCCTACACAGTTAGGAAAAGGGCTATACACAAGAAGAATTGGAGAGGAGGGAGATAGTTTTTATAAACATTACACGTCGCTCCATAACGCTTGTGAAGTTTTACCAGTGAATTTAATTCGACAAAATAAACCAGCATGTCTGCCTGTACCAACGTTCTTGTAAACACTACAACAAATAAATATCCCCATCCTGCAAGCCCCCGCTAGACAAATAATTTGCGACTCAAGGACGATATTGCGCGTTTAAATACTTTTAAGCACTTTCTGTGCACTTAGGTACTGCGGGCATACCCGGGAGCGTTCTGAGTGCATTCTGCGACTGCGAGCGTTCGTTCAGAGCAATCTGGTGCCTATTTCGATAATTACTATTGCTGCGTTTAAAATAGAGTTGCAAGGATTTTTACTAAAGTTTTTCTATTCGAGACTGCGTTTAAAGGAACACAGCAATAGGATACATTCAGTAGTTACTTACGCAAATGGTTGTATAGGGTCTCGGGGATTTCTTTAAAAAGGAAACCAGTGGTCCTAGAACGTAAAGGGTAGCTGAAGGTCACAGGTGTCGTTTTAGTCTGAAAAGTCTGACACGCTCTCCTGCTTCACCATAGAGCGAGAAGTCATTGAGAGGATTTTCCACCTCAAAAACAAAATGGGGTACAAGGACTGTCCTATCCTGCTGCGACCTGAAGCGATTTCAGGATTTTAACACGGCAGTTTTTGTGTATTACAATGGTACTTAAGAAAAAAAAAAAAAAATACTAAAAGGATCAAAATAACTTTAATTTCGGAAGTCGGTGTTAAATAAGATACAAATAATACCGAGTAACACCGACTTCCGAAATTAAAGTTATTTTGATCCTTTTAGTATTTTTTTTTTTTAGTGAAGTCGGTTATTCTTTTTTTGTAAAAAGTTTTTTATTTCACACTTTTTAGTTGCGATACACTTATAAACAGAGTGCCTATTTCTCATGATAATTCCAATTAACCCAAACACTGCTAGGGTACATTGTGTTATTATGAAGTTCCTGTGTCTACCTTCCACCTTCCGGCCCCATCATCAGATCAGTTTGATAGTACCTTATAGCCAAAGTGCATGTCATGAGAATTCTAATAAGCCCAAACACGGCTAGGTTACATTGATTAATTACGGAGTTTCAGTGCCTACCTTCCGGCTCCATCATCATCATGAGATCACTTCGATGAGACCATTTTCAACGTAACTATTCAGAACCATTCATTTATTTGTATTGTCATAGTCGCATAACTATCTTCATTGTGATATCTATGCGAGTAAGAAGTTCCGTTGACTATTTCTGGTCTTCTTCATCAGTTCCACTTCATCAAATGTTACTTTTTGACTGTAAATACTTAAGTTCTCGATGAAAATACCAAAATCACTATATAGTTGCCTATAATATTTGAGGAGTTCCCTCGATTTCGCCGAGATTCCATCATCAGATCCCAACTTGGTGACTATGGGACCATTTGGGAAGTATATCCTTTCCAACAAAGAAAGAATTTTTCAAATCGGTTGGCAAACAACGAAGTTATGCCCGAACAAACATAAAAAAAAAAATACAAACCTCCGAATTGAGAACCTCCTCCTTTTTTAGAAGTCGGTTAAAAATATAATTAGATTAAAATACCTACCTAAATTGTAGGTTCTGTGTAGTGTAGTATCAGTGTGTGCCAAATAAACGTGAATTCTCTTGTTTCTTTGCTATCTTTACATTTATAGCGGTTTAACTTTACATACAAGTGCAACATTATAATTTTGTTATCAAACGATCGGTTTGTGTGTTTGACATGAGTTACAATAAGTGCACTTATCTGTTCGTCGTTAATCTAAACACATGTAAGACCTATCTACGTCTTAGCTTAGATTAGTGTAGTCATATAAATAATGGATTATGTCTGTTAATCACATTGTAAAGCCATAAAATACAATGCGTTAGATAAATTAATGCGTTTTCACGCAAGGAAGATTCAGTGGTTTGATTCAGTAAAGAGCCTATATGGTAACTTTTTATTAAATCAGTTCCACATGTAATAAAAAGTTGGGACTCTCCCACTACAGACGTGAGCGTGGTGATAGGTGATAGCATTTTTTTTGTACCTAGATAGACTAAGCTTCATAGTAATAGGTCCAATAGGAACAATACGTGCCGTTGACGACTTGAGTTCGTTCTGGACGGTTACCGGACGGACGGCGAGCAATGGGTAGCTCGCTGTCCGCAAGCCCGCGCCTACGGTGGCAGAAATAGGTAGGTAGTTTCTCATGTCTTCTTGGTATAAATCCCAAGGGCTGGCTTTTACCTCGGCCAAATGAAGCATTGCCATACAACGTGGTAATGCCGCCAGTCTATTGGGTACACTTCCAGTCGACAGCGATGCGGAAGAATTCTTGACAATATATTTTTAGGGAGGTAGTCCCCCCCCCAACTTTGGTTCTTGCTCCATTCTTTAATTTGGACCAATAGTTCTTGAAGAATCACCAAACTTAAGTGGCTGGCAGTGGGCAGGGCACATTGCTCGCAGAACAGATGGGGCCGAAAGGTTTAGGAGTGACGACCGGAAGACGCAGCCTTGGAAAGCTTCCCACAAAGTGTACCGATGACCTGGTGACGGTTGCGGGAATCCGATGAATGCGAGACGCACACTTTCGGCTGAAATGATGATGATGATAATGCTGAGCAGTTCCCCAACTCTTCAGCTTGTTTAAAATTAATTGAAGTTTAACAGTTTTTTTTGTTCAGGAATTTAAGAACTTTGCTCTCCTTTTTTGGGGTAATCGTGTAAAAAAATGTCAATTTCGGAGATATGTCCCAGACATTAATTCCCCTTCGCGTAGGTACATAAACAGTAGCTCGAGTTACTCATTGTAACATCCCAGTTTTTTTTTTTGTTGGGTGGGAAAATCATCTTATGACAGATCCCGCTCTTGGGCGGAGTGGGAGATAGTGTCAGACTTTTATTGACTAAAAACCCACTCTGTTCCTTCGTTGCCTTCGTCCCAGGGCCCCGGGTTTCGTTTTCACACTGCCCATGAAAAGTCTCGTCAAATTTTGTTCAAACATTTGTATTCTGTGGTTTAAAATCCTGTTCCTGTGAGAAAATGACCAGCCTAAATTACTCCCTGTAATTCGAGTTATCAGTCAGTGCAAGTCCCGTCAAAATCGTTCCAGCCCTTTCGGAGATGAGCTGGAACAAACAGCCAGACTGATATAGGTATCGAATATTTACATATGCATTTTATTAAAAACGTGTTATTTTGATATTACAAACTGACACTTAAATTTTACTTATATATATAGATGTATAGGTAGATTTGTTTAGTCATGATACCTGTGTGACCTATCTATGCAAGAGCCACAGATCTCAATAACATAAATCATGCCTGAAAACAGTTATCTCAATCCATCTACCCTCAGTCCTTTACAGGAACGAATGTAAAATTAACTAGAAAGCTTTTTCAACAAGTCAGTGACTGTTCCAAGATCGTATTCATGCATCCAACAATGAGGGTACGTACACACACAAGCAGATGTGCGCTATTGTAACGATATAAAGTATGAGAAGTGAGTATAGCGCGATAAGTTGGAGGCAAGCAGTGAATAAGATGGGACGTTGTTATCTGTACGATCATGCAGTGCTGAGGTGAGCGCCAATGCACGAGGGAGGGCGTGTCCAATGTTTCACAAGTCATCTTTATCGTATGGAATAAATCGAACTTGGGTTACATGCTACAAAAAAATTAATGTGATCATAATTTTATAAAACTCGCTTCTGCCTACGGCTTCGCCCGCGCAAAAGTAGGTTTCTCCATACAAAATTTGGACCCCCGTTTCATCCCGTTAGGGAGTGAATTTTGGAAAATCTTAGTGCTCGCTTACGTCATTAAAGGAAACCTTGTGCAAAATTTCACGCTCCTAGTCCCAGTAGTTTCGGCTGTGCGTTGATATGACAGTCAGTCAGTTTCTCCTTTTATATATAGCTATATAATTTTTAATTAGTACAAATACTTAAAGGGCTTATTAGAAAAGGTCTCGTTATTATTTAAGTAAATAATGTTCATAAACAGCAAAGTTATTAGCGTTGGTTTATATCCCAAAATGTCACTCAATTTAAGGAAATATTGTACAGGCTATTGATTATGAATGAAAAACAATGGAAAAACACGGCGCGTAGTATTTTCTAGTAGCTATTGTTATGAATTAATTCAATTATGAATTTAGCAATTATGACAAATTTTCGTGGACAATTTTGGGATTTCGTTTTATTTTACTTTTGACTATACAAATATGATCAGTAACGGGTATGGATAAAACTCCAATTTATTTGTACTAATTAAAAAATAGGGGTGTATATAGATTGAGTCAAAGCATCCCAAGAACGGAACCTTTTGTATGCGAGTTCGACTCGCTTTTGCACGGTTTCATACCCTCGAATAAAGGAGTGCGCATACGCACAAACCTAGGTATTCAGTCAAACGGTGGGTTTTCGCATAACCTTTTGTCAAAATCTAGAGCATTGGCTGACAAATAAGGTAGAATGTTGTATATCTTTCGTGTACGTTGGTGAACACACCAATTTTTCGGACGCGACTTAATGAAATAACTTCTCCCAATGGGGCGAAAAAGAGTGTTAGATTTTTACTGACTAAAATCCACCAGTGTTCCTTCAGTTGCCGTTTGCGTTCCAGGGCCGCAATAACTCTTTCCAACAATCTCAATTACTTATACATCATCATCGTCATCATTTTAGCCGAAAGTCGTCCACTGTAATTGGACAAAGGCCTCCTCCAAGTGCCACCTCAACGAACGGTCCTGTGCATCTCGCATCCTTCTCATCTCGATTCCCACGACTCTCACCAGGTCATCTGTCCACCTTCTGGGAGGCCTTCCAACGCTGCGTCTACCGGTGCGCGGCGCCACTCCCGAACCTTTCGACTCCATCCACCATCTGTTTTATGAGCAATGTGCCCTACCTACTGCCACTTAAGTTTGGCGATAAATACTTTCGAAAAACTCAAAGTAGTAGATAATACCCACGAATCCTGATCTATCCCCATAATTCCGCATCGTAGAACAATGGGCACAGCTCCGCGGCTCGGATTAGCCGTGCCCTGTGCGCTGAGGTCGCGATGCATTGTGTGCCGGATTAAAAATAATACATGACACGGAGGTAGGGCGAGATGAGACGACCTGCGCTCGCGACACACTTGCAGGTTCATAACGACTTGTGATGTGTCACTTGGGCATTGACACTCTTATGTGGCGAATTGGGAAATTGCGGCGGATTTCCATTAGTTTTGGTTAGTTTTGGATACTTTAGAGTTAAGTACTAAAAAGTAGTACTTAAAGCCTTCAAAAAGTACTAGCACCCGTGTTTAGTCAGTCCTTTCTTGTATTCAAATCGTGTTGAAAAATAATAAAAAGCAAGTAGGAGTTCTTGTAGTTTCGCCAAGTCTGTCTGTCTGTCTGTCCGTCCGTCCGCGGATAATTTCAGTGACCGTTAGCACTAGAAAGCTGAAATTTGGTAGCAGTAATTATGTATATCCGTATATGCAAGCATTTTTTATCTTAGTTTAAATATTTATTCCTAATATTTATATCATATTTTATTATCCTGAACGTATCTTCTTTCAAACAAAAAAGAATTATTAGAATCGGTTCACGCAATCCAAAATTACCAACGAAAACCCAACATACATAACCCGTCTAGTTTGTATAAATTAGTAATCCAATTTCCCGAAAGATGGCACTGTACTTTTGGCTACGTTGCGCTTTTATTTTTCCTGAGTTTATGGGGTCGGGATGGGTATGAGCCATTATATTGTCGAATTGTTCGGTTGGTCTCTCGTTGGCATTGGTGGTACATTGGTGGGCTGTCATTCATTAACTCTTATGGGGATTCTTATGGGGACTCAAGTGGGGACACTTATTGGGACAGATGGGAACTTACGGAGCCCTACACTGAGCGTGGCCCGACACGCTCTAGGCCGGTTTTTTTTTATTATATTGTTTTTGCAGTTCATTTTTTAATTTGCATGTTGACAGACAAGATGTCAAATTTTGGCTTAAAGTACTAAGCACTAGAACTCCCGAGATGGTGCACATAGTAAAAATATGCAAGTGTATACACACAACAACGTCAACCGGCCTTGGTAAATATATGCGAGTACATAGCCAGGGGCGCCGACTCCGTAGGTGTTCGGGGGCTCGAGCACCCATGAGAAATAAACAGTGGGTGCCGAGCGCCCCTGAGAATAGACATCAAGAAACAGATCAGTAGTCGCCTCTTAGGTTACGTATAAATTATAATATTTCTTGATAATAATAATGGTTTAATTTTATATTTTTATCAAACATAATTATTTATTAAATACGCAGTGTGCATTTCCCTTCTCACACTTCGCCACTTTTTCGAGTCATCAAATGAGCATGAGCACCCATGAGGTTTTTTAAAAGCCGGCGCCTCTGTACATAGCAACATAAACAGTAATATCATTTTATTTATTTTTCATGCAAAAACACTTGCAAACAGATGAACAAACTCGCATTGATAAGATAACACAGAATAATAAGTAGTAATTAAATTTAACAGATTGCTAGTCTGCGCACTGGTAGTTATATATGTATGTAAATGTTACCTGTTGTTATATATGTATGTAAATGCCGTCAAATCTAAGAAGTGCCGTCGTTATACCAATAACGGGCTATTACGGTAATATATATAAATCTTTAAAACCGTAATCGATTAGTAAATACAACGAAATGAAATCAATATCTTTTAAGAATCGGAAATTTTAGTAGGCAATCGATTTCTTTGACCCCATCCCATTTCTTCGATCGGTACCTACTTCTTAGATTTGACATGCTTTAAATAGCATATTTTTTTTTAAGGTATGCGCGATTTTTCTTAAGAAGCAATGGCAGGGGCGTAGTTATACAGCCAAATCAATGATACGGGGCCCCCAGTCTAAGGGTCTCAGCACACATATGGGATCGGAAAGGGATCGTCACCGTATCGCCTCGAGCCGTTCAGAATGGTTTGTATTAAACTCCCTACTGCAACGCACACTAATCGGAATAATAACGTAATCGCCTCGCCTCGGAACAGGCTCCGAACTTGAATTCCCGCGCTTACGGCTCATCGTCCCCGCGCTTACGTTTCTCCGTCCCCGCGCTTACGTCTCTCCGTACCCGAGCTCACATCTCTTCGTCCACCCTTTCCCCTTTCCCCTCCCGCGACTTGCCTGCTAAAGACGCCGCCATTCGCAAGGAGTATTTCATTCGTGTTGCGCGTATGTTTTATTTAAAATTTTAAGTTCGATTCAAACACAAAATAACGATACAAAGGGAGAAACTTATTGAAGAAGTGAGAAAATATCCATATTTATATGACTTAAGTGATGCTAAATACAGCAATACTATAAAAAAGGACGAGGCTTGGAAACAAATAAGTATTACTTTAAAGCAATCTGGTAAGTACCTACTCCTATTTAATTATTTATTTAATGTTTTTCGCGTATGTAGGTATGTATGGGAAATAAAACAGTTGTGATTAATATAATTATAATGAAAAATTTAACTGGAATATCCATTAAGAATTAACATTAATATTTAAAGCTAAAAGCTACTGCCATGGAACTCGTCCGGTAGAAGTTTGAAAATATGTTTTGAACTTTTCACGTACATTAAAAGCGGTAGCCATATGGGCACCACTAATACTTGGTAATTGACTTAACAATCGGTCTTCGCCGAATTCAACTGTAATTTCCTGTTCTGTTCTGTTCGGTTCCTGTAAATTCATCTCAATGTTATATGTCCTCATCATATTGTGTAAAATGCAAGTTGTTAATACCACTTTATCTACAAACTTTGGATGCAATTTAATATTTTTGTTGTAAATCGTAAATTTTTGATATAAAATTCCAAAAGCGTTTTCAACAACCCTTCTAGCTCGATAAGCGGTAATTATATTGCCTTTCAGGATCTGATAGTCTCCGTGTATTTGAGCGAGGATATGGTCTTAATAAATATGTCTTCAATGGAAATGCCTCGTCTCCCACAAATACATGTGGCATTGCATGATTAGTTCCTGGCAATGGTTTGTCACATGGAATATTGAATGTGTTTCTTTCAAGTGCCTTTCCAAATGTAGATGATGAATAGATTCCGCCATCGCTGTTTTTTCCATAGGCTCCTACATCAACCGCTATGAATCTGTATTCAGGATCAACTATAGCTAACAAAACAATAGAAAATGTTTTTTTATAGTTAAAAAACAACGATCCACTATTGGGAGGTGCAATTATATTTACATGTTTGCCGTCAATGGCGCCTATGCAATTCGGAAAGTTCCATTTATTTTTAAATCCTTCTTCGATTCCTTGCCATGTGGCTGTAGTTGGTTGAGGTATATGAATTGGCATTAATTTATTTATTATTGCATTGCACACATCTATTACTATCAAACGAATAGTTGATTCTCCTAAACGGAAGCTCGATGATAAATTAGTAAATGTAGATCCAGTTATGAAGTACCTGCAACAATAAATGTATATTTAATATACGTTTTATAATACGTGTATATGTTTATGTGAATGTGTGTGTACGTACTCCCTTTCACACATACATGTGTAACTACATGCGCTTGATATAGTTAACCATGATTTATTTTATTTCAGAATCTGAGTGCAAGAAAACTTGGTTAAATCTTAGAGAGTCTCACCGACGAGCTATGAAGAAGCGTAAAACTAAAAGTGGTCAGGCAGCCCCGACGACGAAAAAGTGGACCTTTGAAGATGAAATGAGTTTTTTAGTACCTCATTACAAAGAAAGAAATACGATCTCTTCGGTTGATGATGATGACGGTTCAGATGTTAGCAGTTTCTTGGGTAATGATGATTCACAGAACTCAATAAACATAATTCAGTCTCCAGAAAACTTACAAGCGGAAACTACTCCACTTTCGCCGCGTCCTGAGTCTTCTGCATCTTCAGTTGCATCCAAAATTTCAAAAAAATAAAATCTTAATATTGAAAAAAATTCAGCGTCACAAACTTTAATGAAATATTTATTAAATCACAACGAAACCAAAAAAGAAGATGAGATAGATACATTTTTTAAGAGCATTGCGGCAACGGTTAAAAAAATTTCAGAATATAACCAAGCTGTTATGAAAAGTAAAATATATAACGCAGTTTCGGAAATGGAGTTAAAAGAAATCGCAGAGAAACAAAGCTATTATAGTTATCGCAACCCTTACATTCCCCAAAGAGAAGATGACATGTCATCTTATCTTAGCCACGAGATACAATCAACATCTGGCGCTTCAAACATTCATGATTTTAATATTTCAAACTTAGAAGAAAATGGCGCGTCAAATGCTGACGATCTTGATACTTCAAACAATCTTTAATTTATACAATGATTGTATTTTTGTTGTGGCGCTATTTTTGTTTAATTGCCATAATTTTTGGATTTAATAATATAGTTTTGTATAATAAAAAAATATGTGATTTATGGGTATTTTTTTTTTACCTAAACTACAAAAAAGTTGCATTTACTAAAATACCTTACGCAATCACACAAAATATATACACACATACACCAGACATAAAACGTACATCCCCTGTGCACACCTGATCGCAAATGAGGGTTATCGACAGAGGATAAAAATTAATTTATCTTGTAGTTTCGGAACCGAGTATTTTTTTTGTACACTTAAAAAAAAGAACAATAGAAATAATACAAACATTAAAATTATAGTACAAATATTTATGTACACCAGATTAAAAATTCCAAAAACAAATGCAATTTCTCACCTTAACGTTACATCTAGTTTTTCTTCGGGCGATATTGTTTCTCTGAATGTTGTATTCTTCTTCCTTATACATTCATCTATAGACTGCAATATGTTATAAAAGAGATATTTCGGCATATGAAAATAAATATAAAATTTCTCTTCATCATCCATCAAATGTTTTTTTATAGTCCGAAATTCCCCTTCAGTACTCCTTGCTTTATTCATACTGTGTACCCAATATCTTTTTCTTTTTTTCTTGCTATTTTCTTTTTCCTCTTCATCAAGTGCTATGGCTATGATAGCCAACTCACGTATTGTAAACCAAGACATAACCGTGCGCTACACTTAACGTTTGGATTCAAACTGATCTGGTGCCAACCAGGTCAGCCAGGGGGCGGCGAGGCGTAAGCGCGGTGTCGCCTAGCCGTAGCCGAGTTGACGTACAGGCGCTGCTGATACGCTTTCGTTACGTGCATACGGTAGGTTGACGCCTGGTTGACAGCGAGGCGAAAGGCGTTACGGTTACGATCCCTTTCCGATCCCATATGTGTGCTGAGACCTTAAAAGGGCCCCGTCGCAACGTGCGTAAAAACTAGCACATTTTATCCACTGGCCATGTTCGTCTTGCCCTATCGTGACTCTATGTCACTGTCTCTGTGCTAGTAGGGGCCTATTTTGTGAAAACAAAATAGAACTTCAATTATTTTTTAACTAGCTTTGCTCGTTTACTTTGGAACTAGTGATGACGAATGGGTTTTAGATAGTAAAATATCGAGACACGTTTTCGCTCCACCCTGAGCGGTAAAAGTAATTTGGCAATCTCCCACTTCAATAAAAGGGTGCGAAATATAGGTCTGATTTGTGATAGCACTTGTCGCAATGTTTGTAATTATAGTAATTACATAATACATGTTAGCAACCAGCTTTACCCTGATAACATTCACTTTCGATTACTTTCACAACAAAACAGTATAATTTTCTTGTAATCAATTGGGCTGTACTTACGCTACAGACATTAGAGTTAATTGACTAAAACGTGCCTGTGTTCCTTTAGTTGCCAATTGCGTTCTAAGGTTATGGTAACTCTTTCTAACATTCCCATAACCCATATAGGATGAAAGTGACCAAATTCAACATATTATTTCAGATTTCTAAGTACTCTAAAACCCTTTCTTTTCTTAATTCATTAAACCCCGAGCGAACGCTGGCGTTCGCTCGTCGTTGTCTTTCTATTGTGTCTCTAATTACGCTACTCAAAAGGAACGTCCTGTGTACTGTGTACACAGGTGAAAAAGTGTTTCTGTTATGTAGTTTTGAAAAAGTGTATCTAACTAAGGAAACCTTAAAATTTTGAGCCACATCCAGTATAAAATATAACTTATCTGAAACACAAATATCAAATGAAAGATGGCATGCATGGTGAAGGCCTTTTGTTGAGTAGATCGCGAGCGGGTCGCGGGGGCCGCACGGGGGGGGGGGAGGTATTGTAGTGAACTACCCGCCGTTGTAAAGTTTTAGCTTATTTGTTGTGGCGGTCCACTGAAATGTGGACGTTTAGTGAGCTCGATAGTGCCGCGGATGACTGCGTTTTAATATTTTGGCCCCGTTTTAAAGCCACTGCTGAATACGGTCCTCGTATGCAGATATTATAATGAATGCGTAGGGGTATTGTCGTGATTGCAACGCTTGCATACTGCACAGTCTACAAATAACCTCAATAGATGACGTGAAGAGTGGGGAAGCTAAAACTTTTTTGAAAATCACAAAAAAAAACCTTTGGTTTTATCACATCTGCTATAAATATCATATTACTTTATATACTTGTGCGAAGTACAACTTGAAGTAAAACTCAGACGAATCAGTTAGCATATTGTTTGAAAGTCCGAACAGCTTGTCGGATCTGTCACCACTTCAACTTTACGGTACTGTGGTTGTAAAAGTTGACAAAGCCAAATATTTAGACCACAGTTTATAACAGACAACCACGGTCTTTGATAAATAGGCATAGGCGAGCCATCTTGGTGCAAGGTAACGTGCTGGTTTATCCGCTGTAGCAACGTGACGCCTTGAAAGTGCAGCTTTGATGCACAAGCATCTACACAGTGGAGTTGTAAACAAAACCAAGTCTACACTGAGTTCCCACACAATTCGGCGTTATTGCGAATTGCTGCGAAGATTCGTGCGGCAAAGCATCAGTTCAGGTAACAATATAAAGTGCGATCCAAAGTAATTCACAAGTTTTTGCGAAGCGTCAAGCGTGTTCGCAGATTTTTTACAAAGCGACATCACTTCACAGTTTTGTGTTTAGGCCCTAAAGGTGACCATATCATACATACTTCATCATCATCATCATCATTTCAGCCGATAGACGTCCACTGCTGGACATAGGCCTCCCCCAAATGTCGCCACAAAGAACGGTCCTGCGCGTCTCGCATCTCCAGAACCTTTTGGCCCCAACGGCCATCCGTTCTGCGAGCAATGTCCCATTGCCACTTAAGTTTGGCGATTCTTCGTGCTATGTCGGCAACCTTGGTTCTCCTGCGGATATCTTCATTTCTGATTCGATCACGCAAGGAAACTCCGAGCATAGCCTCATACATACTTATCTACGCCAATTACCTAATTCACTACGTCAAAGTTTTCCGTGTATACCTAAAGTATTGTCTTGTACTTAATTGTACCATTTATGAAGTAATATTATCATTTACTGTGTTTTGTATAGATATTTATTTGGATGCAAGTTTGGATAAATAAACAATTTTCATGTTATATCTATTCAGCCATAGACTTACATTAGTCATAATTACACAGATAGTAAAACCAGAAGAAAGGAACTCCTTTTATAAAAAATTACCTCTTATTTCTAGAAGAAAATTCGTTCGGTTCCTTACCTCAAAAGGAAAAAACGGAACCCTTATAGGATCACTTTGTTGTCTATCCATCTGTCTGTCAAGACCTTTTATTTCGGGAACGCGTGGAGGTATCGAGTTGAAAATAAAATCATATACTCACTCCTGCGGTCCCTGAAAGCTGTGAAAAAATTTAACTTCTGAGGTAACGAACAAAAAGATACAGCCGCTTATGTCGCAAATACGTATATTTCGACACTCAAATTCATAGGGTACTTCCCGTTGACATAGAATCCTGAAATTTGGTACGAAGCAAGGTCTCATAACACAAGTAAAGGAAAAAATCTGAAAACTGTTAATTTGTATTTACGTTACAAAAAAATACTTTTTACGATTCGGAAAATTTTTCGTAACTCAATTCGGGAATTGAACTATTTTCATAGGTAAGTTTGTACGGAACCCTCAGTGCGCGAATCCGATTCGCACTTGCTCAGTTTTTTTAAGTAATGTAACTGTGAAATTAACAGTCTATAAAAACACAACTTACTGTAGGTAAACTAACACGACGAAACTTAAAACCCCCTCGGCAGAATATTGATGACGTCACAAACTGTTTGCTGTGTCCCCGGAGTGACGTCAATCAAGTTGATACTACCCGCATGCGGCGCACTTTTGAGCCTGCAGCACAAACAAGACTATAACCGTAGTTATCAATAGGTATCGGCCGGCTTTGTCGACGAGGGACTGTGATTTTCGGAGCTTGAATATCGGTATCTTAACTAGAACGAAAACAAACGAGTATGTTTGTTTTATTGATAAACACGACAACTCTAGGAGCGAATTAGATAGATAGATAGATAGATATTCTTTATTGTACACCAAAAATACAATTTACATTAGGAAATTCACATTAATAGGGTGTCACAATGGGCGGTCTTATCGCTAAAAGCGATCTCTTACAGACAACCTTTGGATGGATTTGACAGAGAAGGAGAAAAAAAGATACGCATTTATACAACACATAAACTAATAAATTGCATATAATACAAATAATATTATATATATATATATATATATAATTAAATAAAAAAAAAATCTTATCTCTTATCTTTAATTTTCCAATTTTGCTATACGAGTAGTAGAAATAGTGTCCGAGTTCGGGAAATTTTAAATTTTTAAAAAAAATTGAAGTTCAGTGACTCAACCACACAATCGGGGACGTGGTGGACCCTGGATCGGTCTGCAGGCAGGCCACAGAAGTCATGCCACATTTAAATAGAACTTTAACAAGCAACCTTCTGCGACTAGACAGAAGCAGCATAGGCGCATGCTGCCTGGTTGCGGGGACCAGCACCGGACACTGCTCACTGAAAAAACACATCTTCACAATAGGTATCACGGATAGTCCTTTATGCAGAGGAAACGGTCGGCCTATGCTCCTCGAGTATACAGCCGTCAGTGCAATAAGAAAAAGAACCTTGGGAGCACTCGGTTGGTCCTCGACTAAGCACGGAAACCAGTTCACAAAGATAAAAAGAAGAAGACGCCGCAGTAATTGTGGCCACGTACTGAATCCAACAAGAGGTTTCAAGTATATATTTAATGTTTTTGGGATCCAATAAATATACATGATGTACTGTTGACACGTAATGAGGACGTTAATTATAGAGAAGGCCTTCTCAGTATGAGAATATTTCATTTCATTGATCACGATAGAATAGAATAGAATAAACATTATTGTACACCACAAAAGTAACACAACTTATACATAAACTTAAATCTATGGGTACAATGGCGGTCTTATCGCTAACAGCAATATCTTCCAGACAACCTTAGGATGGATCGTAAGAACTTAAAATAATACAGGGGGTAGTCTGCGGTGTACTGCTAACAAATTGATCAATCTCTATAAATATAAAACAAATTTCATAACGACGACACACACGATTTTAGAATTACTCAGTTTTTTAATCCATTTATACGTTTTCTGAACCAAATGGAGGTAGGACGCACAGAAAGTTATATTGGTGCCTACGAGCCCGGATTGGAACCCTCGTGTATGTTTTTTTTTTAATTGACTAAATATAGGTAACACCTTGTAAGTACACGCAATACAATTCGTAATCATTTATCAACCGACCGATAACACAGTCAAGGTCTGTCATCAATATTTGCAATCAGAAGGTTAATCATTCTCGTACTTTCTTAGGGCGGAATTCACTAATAAAACTAATCGCGTTTTAACGTTTGGCTCGCATAATCGCGTTTAGCCGCTGTCACTTGTAAAAATATAACAAAAGAATAATACGAGTACAGACAAGTGACACTAGACACTAGTATATATATATATATATATATATACTAAAATGGAATAATACGAGTAGGTAACAGAGAAAGAAATATCAAAGTTAATAGAAAAACAACCGAGATATACGAACTTCAAATAAGTATATCTGACTCTCGTCAAAACGCCGTCTTCTATGGAGGTCGTATGGGTGTGATGAACTTTGACGTCAAAGTCCACGTCGGCCTTCTCCTTTTTATTGCAGCTTTATAACTTCGTTGTTGATGCAAATATTTTAAAAATTCTGTCATATTGTTAATAGCTTTTGCTCGCGGCTTCGTCCGCATACATAAAATATAGCCCATGTCACTCAGGAATAAAGCAGCTTTCTATCAGTAAAAAAAAACGCAATCGGACCAGTACTCTCAGAGATTTATAAGCAAAAAAACAAACTTT
This sequence comes from Mythimna vitellina, assembly GCA_949316375.1. Classification (NCBI taxonomy): domain Eukaryota; kingdom Metazoa; phylum Arthropoda; class Insecta; order Lepidoptera; family Noctuidae; genus Mythimna; species Mythimna vitellina. The sequence continues at coordinate 1,164,004 of OX438699.1, read as the reverse complement.
ACCTTTTTATAATATAAAGTTTGTTTTTTTATAAGTTTGTTTTGTAGCCCGCCATCCGACCGTCCGGTAACCGTCCGGACCGAGCCCAAGTGGTCGACGGCGCGTACTGTTCCACGCGCGCCTCAAGGAGATGTCAGCAACTGTAGGGGCCCAACAGGGTCGAAGCCTACTGGGGCCAAGGGTCTGATTCTGAAAGGAAGACTCGGCCCCGGTACGAAAGGCAACGAAGGAACAGGAGTGGGTTTTTAGTCAGTAAAAGTCTGACACTATCTCCCGTCCGCCCAAGAGCGGGGGATGCCATAAGATGATTTTCTCACCGAAAAAAAAAACCTCTTTATAATATTAGTGTAGAATTTGCATGCATATTCCCTGCTGCCCCATAGATAACGTAAACGTAAGCGTAATATAAATCACTTAACTTGCACGTTTACGTTTTAACTGTAAATAATTTATAACTGCGTTAAGTACGTAAACATTTTGAGCCATTAACTCGTGCTAATGCATTACGTTTGCGTTAACTTCGTAACGCGTTTCAAATGTAGTTGAAATAATTATGAAATGTACCTATTGTTCAATGGCGAACAAAGATTTCCGGGGGTGGAAACATTGTTTGAATTTAGTCCTTAATAGGTAGCTACGGGTATTAAATGAAGGGGCAATTTTGTTTCAAGCCAGCTTTGGGACGTACTTACTGTTATTTGATACAAAATTATTTATTACGGTACTGTTTGAAATGTAGGTCGTAGGTCTATTTTAGACATATTTGTGTCGACTCACACGTTCAAATGCACTATAAAATTAAATCAATCCCATTCATTATTACAAGAGGTCGGAATTAGGTAGAGTTATTCATGTACTTGCATCGAAATGTTGATATTAATATGGATCTTCCCGGGATTTCTAAAGAAAAATCCTGTGTGGGCAACAATATTACAAATAAATAATAATAAAACCTTAGAGATAGATAAGACAAATAAAACAAAAATAATTAACGTACAATTTTTATTAGTATTTTTATTGAAAATTATCTTTCTACGGCAATTGAGGTGAGTTTAACAAATTTTTACACTTTGGAAGTAAATTTTCTGCTACATTTCTGATAGTGTCATAAAAAATAAATCTGCTCTCTAAAATTAATCACGGGATATGAGGCATATCCACTTTATTCTTTCGCTGTATAAAATCAGTGTTATTAAATAAATAACTCTACCTAATTCCGACCTCTGACTTTTACATTCTACAATTTATATAATACTAGTTGCTGCCAGCGGCTTCGCCCGCGTGAATGTAGAAAATTATTCCAAGGGAGCATTTTGATAAAAAGTTTCCTATGTGTTATTCCAAGACATGGTCAGCCCGTGTGCCTTTCATCCAAACGAGCGTGAAGCGGTAACAATCATTCACTAACACACACACACACGCACACACACATGTACACACACATGCATGTTTTTCAAACTTTTGCTTTTATAAGTGTGATACTAGCTTGTTGCGAGATTTATCTGTGTACGTATTTCATGACGTACATACATTTTTTTTTAGAATTACTTGTGTCCAGTTACACATTGCATGGTTGTGCAGTTCTTGTTAACTGTAGTTGAGTGTGTCACTGCGCTGTTTCAGAGCTGTGGTTTGGACAGGACCTATATGATATCGTTCGACTGTTTTATCGCTCAAGTGGGCGCATTGTGCGAATATTGAGCGTGGGGTCTCGGGTTCCATTGAAAGGCCACAAGTTATTGCGATTTCCATTAGGAATATCTCTGTAGAATCTAGATATGTGTGTTTAATTTCAACAGTTTCTTGCACATTCTTTTCCATAAAGATCTACGCTTTAGAATGCAATTAGCACCATTTTTCTGACTGACTATCCGGTCCGATCCCTAGACCCGATTACTGTACCAACCACAGATTATAAGTTTGTCGTAGGTTACGTCACTCGCAGTCGAGTTCACTAAGGGGCGCTGCACACGGCTAAGATACTATTTATAATATTTTTTTTATTATAATATTTTTATTATAATATTAAATTTTTATTATAATATTTTATCTTAAGATACAATATCGCTCGTCATACAATTCAATGGACTATCACACACGACGAAGATAATAAATAATATTTCATATTTTCGTATCTCAAAAAACCTAATAAAACCATTTTCGACTTCTACGCGGACGAAGTCGCGAGCAAAAGCTAGTTTGAAATTTATTATATTTTGACTTGCCTCTGTAGACAGTAGGTACTAGAGAAACGTGGAAGTACTGTAATATACCTTTGCTTACCCTTGCCAGAAATACTGGCGTGATGCATGCGTGCTGCTAAGCTATGTTATAATATCAATAAAATCTACATATGAATCCATATTTTTAACCCATATAACGGTGATCGCATATCACGATAGCATGATTATAGCAAACATATACGATTCGCGCCGTAAATCACGCTAGCTATGTACGAGGCACCGGTAGAACACAAATAAATTAGGCACTGTTTGTTTGCACATTGGTTTTTTAAAAGGATATAGGTAGTTGGATGGATAGAACCGAAGAGGTAGGCCAAAGAAAAGATGGATGGATTGTGTGAGGAGTGATATGAAAGGAAAAGGAGCCAGTGACCGCGTGACGGGTGACAGGACAGAATGGAATAAGAAATCGTTTTGCACCGAACCCAAGTGACAGGAGTACGGGGGAGAGATGCCCGGATGATGATTGGAAGTTTCTTGTTCAGATCCAAAATATATGTATTCCATCACCAAAGGGTTAGCAGGGTGGATAATGGCTTCGCCGGGGTCATCAACGCCGCGTAGTGTTCCAAGCACGGCTCAAAGAAATGTCTCAGCAAACCTCAGGGACCCAGTTCAGTTGCCCTTTGCAACTGATGGACACAGGTGTGGTTTTAGTCAGCGACAGTTAAAACGTTTTGTTGCGACAGTTAAAACGTTATTGGATGATTTCCCAGCTCAAAAAAAGGGTGTTTTATGACTTGTTCTTTGACAAAGAGAGGACGCTTGTGTCCCAGACTCCCAGCATTATAAATAATATGTTGATGTAAGTATACTTATGGTAGTATGGTAGTTCATAGTTAAGAAGAGATTATCTTATCTAGAGTTCTGAAACAGGATTCTTAAGTTATAACTTGACGTATAAAATAGTTTCACAATATATTATTATGTCAGGTATTATGCCTATAGACTCGGACCCTGTTATAATGGTATTTAACAATCTTATCATACATACAATGGGGCCTTTTTTGCTCATCCTAAAGGAAGGTCAGTGTTGTACTACTTATAGTTTTTTAATTAGTCACACTTTTTCACTGAAAGAAAATATTGAAAGAAAAATATTTTATTTGGTACACAAAGATACACACAATGTAGAAAAAACATTGACACTTAAGATTAAAAAAAGAAAATTAATATTGTGCGTCTTGTTTCGTGATGTGCCAAATTGGTCCGCTGGTGCACTACTGGGTTTGCCCAGCCCAAAATCCCCCAAAATCCTTCCAGGTATTCTTTTGATGAGCCACCGTGATCTAGTTCTTCCGGTAGGCGTCTAGGTCGTCTCGCCACCTCTTGTCATGTCGATCTCGGTGGCGTTGGTCATATTCAGGCACGCACTTTGTGGAGGCTCTTACCTAGCGGTCAATGTGCTTGTGGCTGACCCGCTCAATGTCTGCTGCATTTTGCCTGCTGCGGTCTTTCAACCGATCATAATTTAGGTGACTTCAAGGCTAGTGTGAAAGTTCACTTCCCAATTAACGATTGCATCACTGCTTACCATCAGGTGGCAACGCAGTCGAGCACTAGTTTATATAAAAAAAAAATACATTTTAGCCTAGCAGCCATAGTAGCTACGTCCATGTTCCCCGTTTTTAAGAGCAGCGTGGATTTTATTTATATTATGCAAAATTTTGCTTTTAATATTTTTAACCATGCCTCCAACATACCCTTTACAAGACTTAAACAAACGAACGCAGTAATCCGCACACAGTCACTTTCCTACACGAAACAATTCCTCGCCGGCCCCGGGGCGGAAGAGGCAAAAGACGTGTGTTTCTTTGTTTTTACTGGGCTGCCGGCTGTAAGCTGATGTATTGCGAGCGGGAGATCGCCGACGTGGCGGCTTTGCTATGATCATAGAATGTGGAATGTGCGTAGACTATTTTTTATGATTTTTTTCCTGTTAGTTACCCTAGCAACGTATTTAGGAATTTTCTTGGTTCATGATTTGTTGTTTTTTTTTCAATTTATTTAACAATTTATGTACACGCACATCATCTTCCTGCCCTTGTCCCTTGTTATTTGGGGTCGGCGCAACACGTTTTTTTCTTCAACTCTGCCCTGTCATTCGTCATACTATCACTAACTTCCTTTTCTTTCATATCATTCTTCACACAATCCATCCATCTTTTCTTTGGTCTCCTTCTCCCTCTCCATCCATCCACATATATATAATTTATGTACACGCACACATATATAAAATAAAAAAATAAAGACAAAAAGATAGAAACAGAGATAGGTACAAAGGTGATGCTTATTTCTAAACACATACTTACGCACTGGTTTCCTTTTCAGAAATTTCCCGTGGTCCTAGCCTAACCTTTTGCTGATATCAAGTGCGCGTGGAATTCTATGCGTCGTCAACGACTCGGCTTCGGTTCTTCCCGGATGGCTAGACGGCGAATTACCGATTGTTCGTCGTCGGTAAGCCTATGGTAGCAGGGAATTGCCCTGCGACTACCGATGTCCGGGGCGTTTCCTCTCGCGGCGACTGGGGTGTGAGGATGCCCGTTTCCACATGGCTGCGACCATCTTCGTTACTAGCATTACTGTTTCGCAGAAGGAGGCGACTGCCTCTCATTACCTCTCGCTTCGGATCATGGCCTGAACAAGGGCCCTGCGCGAGAGGTCACCGCCGCTAATCGCATCTACGAGGAATAGCGGTGCACCGCCCAAGCGGGGCCACACCTCCACCGTATGCTCCGGCGTGTCCTCCGGTACACATAATGGTTACACCCGGGCCTTCCTTTCGCTTGAAATGTCAGGCCATAAGAGTATAATTATAGAGCCAATTATCTACACTATCTACACTAATATTATAAAGAGGAAAACTTTGTTTGTTTGTTTGTAATGAATAGGCTCAAAAACTACTGGACCGATTTTAAAAATTCTTTCACCATTCGAAAGCTACATTATCCACGAGTAACATAGGCTATATTTTATTCTATATTTTCGTATCTCAAAAAATTAATAAAACCATTTTCGACTTCTACGCGGACGAAGTCGCGGGCAAAAGCTAGTATTTTATAAAGCAATCGCACTACTATTCTATTCTAATTATAAATAGAATTGGCTGAATGATGTATTTATCTACTTACTACCTAATATCAAAAACTAAGTCAAGATAATATCGTTTGGTAACGACCACATATTGCATAGTAACGAAAATCCTAATCTTAATTATATTTCTTAAGATAACGCACTGATGTAAAAGTTAGCTATAAAAGATTAACGACAACGTGATGAAAGTAACGAGCTAATCGTTAATAACGAGATCACTCGCGCGATAACACTCAGATACATTCCCGCCGTTTCTAATTCCCCTGATATCGTCCAGATAGCATTTATAAATTTATAACACGTAATATCAAATGTTTTTACTGATTAATGTGTGTATATCGAGCAATTTAATCTCTGGAAGGAATATATAAAGACTTTTCTCTAAGAATTATATTAGTCTGACAAAATCTGCCAAAATGGTGTCCGATTTTAGAAAGAAAAAGTTACTTCATGTGTTCAACGCTTTCTTCGACACTAACAAAAGTGGTAGTATCGATAAGAAAGACTTCGAACTAGCTATACAGAAGATTTCAGAGTTTCGAGGCTACAAACCTGGTGATGTTAAATACAAGAATGTAGAAGACACTCTTTTGAAGATCTGGGATGGCCTGCAAAGCCGAGCTGACTCCAACAATGATGGTGAAATATCGAAAGATGAGTGGATCGAGATGTGGGACCAGTTTGCAAAGAACCCGTCTGCTGCTGCTGATTGGCAGACCCTGTACTGCAAGTTCATCTTTGAGTTAGAAGATGCAGGTAACGATGGAGCTATCGACGTCGAAGAGTTCTCTTCTGTCTACGCATCTTTTGGCTTGGATAAGCAGGAGTCTGTAGAAGCTTTCCAGAAGATGGCCAAGGGTAAGGATACCGTTTCGTTTGAAGAGTTCCAGCAGCTGTGGAAGGAATATTTCGTGACTGAAGATCAGGACGCTCCAGGAAACTTTATCTTCGGATGCTACATCTGCAGTCTGTCGAAGCATTCACATTCTCACTCGCATTAGTTTAGGTACCATTTATTATGTGTTAATTTATTTAATGTAACTGGAATCATTTATTTCACAGTGATTTAATAATAATTATAGTTTTAAGATTTCTGTTGTTGTGTTATTTTGGAGTTATGTTCACCACAAGGTCAAAAACTAATTTAGTTTTCGACGCCTTACTTGCAAGTACTTTTCTAGATCAATAAGTAAGCACATGATAAGATTGAAAATATAGATTTTGGCGTTTTTCTATCTATGCACAATAAAATTAATGTGGACAGTGAGATTACGGGATCTAATAGAAAGATTTATGCGCGCTAATTGCAGGATTTATTCATATCAAATTACACTTTTACATTCGTGTATCTTCTATATATATATATGTACATGAAATGCTGAAAATGTCCTTAATCACTCACTGACTCATAAATGTCCAGCCCAAATCTTTGGGTCTAGACCGCTGAAATTTTGGTTCCTTAAGAATAAAAAGGGTGTTTTGAAATTGAACCCGAAGGGTCCGGGTCCAAAGTTTGTATGTAGAAACTTACTTTGACGCGGGCAAAGTCGCTGGCAGAAGCTAGTTATATATAAAATTACTAGCCCCTATCGCCCTCACAGCTGTCTTAATTTAATCTGACGATACTTTTTTTTTTAGGAATTTACTAAGTCTTATTTCTTTTATTTATAACTAGCTTTTGACAGCGGCTTCGCTCCCGTCAACTGACTATTATACTCGACTCTACCCAACCCTACCCTTCTCTAGCCTACTCTACCCTACTCCACCTTACTCTACCCTACTCTACCTCACTCCACCCACTCTACCCTACCCAATAAAAAATATTCTATGTCCGTCTTCTGGTTCTAAGCTACCTCTCCACCAATTTTCAGCCAAATCGGTTCCGCTGTTCTTGAGTTGTAAATAGTGTAACTAACCCGACTTTCTTTTAATAGAATATGCCAGTTCCAAAATCCTTTCAATAGGTGCTAATAAAAAAGGTTCCACAAGACACTAGTGAATAAGTGAAGGTGTCTTAGATATGCAGACTACGTGAGCAGTGGGTTTGCGGACGACGAGCAATGGGTGAGCTCTTCCGAGTCGTCGAGAGATGTCTTTAAGAGATGTCAGTAAACCGTAGCAGAACAGCAGGGCTAAAGCCCGTTGGGGTCTTGGGGAATTTCTGACAGGAAAACCGAGGAAAACGCAAAGGGCAAAGGGTGTAGCTGTTTGTGAACATATACTTCAGGAATTGTTAACTCAATAACACAAAATTATTTAGCAATATGCCTACAATAATATGCCAATAGGTACTAACGTTAAACACAACAAAACTGTGATTCATATTCTCTTAAAAACCGATCTGATCTATCTTAATCATATATCTCAAGATCATAACGATCACCATCCGCAGGCTTCCATAAAAAGTCCCATTAGACATGCAACAATGTAATGGCGGTCATTACTCTAGGCTTCTAGATAGAAGTGGCCATAAAGAATTCTATGAGTTTGGACAATTTGGCAAATGAGTGGCGTACCCCCGACCAGCCCCGCGTCGTTACAACTCTCTTTTATCGCATTAGCTGGTCGGATGTAGGAAGATGGGGTTGGAGGCAAATGGGGTAAAATATAAATGATATCGGGTTTGATGCTCCTACAGAGATTAAGTATAGTCAGACTATAATGATCACTTATGCTTTAGGCTTTAAGTAAGGTTTTTCACTCATAGCAGCAATCAGCCTTAGAATGTGCTCACTGCTGGGACTCAGGCCTTTTCTCTAGGAGAGGGAATGGGCCCACGGTGGACTGGTGGGTGTCACATGTCTTCGAATTTTTGGTTTTAGGACATGTTGGTTTCCTCACAATGTTTTGAGAGCAGTGGTGATGAAATAAATTACAAAAAGTGTGTGTGTGTTCCTGGATGGCAAATAAATACAAGCAAATACTAAATAAAACATATCAAGTATGGTACTTGAAACAGACGTTTAGTTTTTAATCGCTAACATACCGCATCCATCTTTCTCTCCTACTTCCACAACGTTGTATAGATGTCAGAGGGGCGTGTTTTGAGCGATGCATCGTATCTGTCACGCGGCACGTCAGCTATCCAGCTGTTAGCCGCCGTAGTCATATGTTATCTAATGTTACAAGACAAGGACACTTTAGAACAGAGGCAGGATTCGAGTGATTGGGGAACTCGGTTTCAAAATTATGTGCCAATCAATTACTCCAAAACTGTGTTAGACTAGTTTCTGATGCGACGCGAGTAAAGTTTCTCAATGAATTCTGTAGTCGCATATTTCAAATATGACCATAATAACGTCCGTATAGTTTATGATCGTAGGTAGTACGTATTTTGATACCTATAGTCGTAGACCTGTAGGTATCGCAATACTTTTTGAAGGAAAGATTTGGCCACATATTTATTCAGAATCTTCTCTTCCTCGTATTCTTCATCTTCAGATTTTGGTCATTAGATCTTTAACCTTTTGATCCCCAAGCATTCCCCCCACTTCATTGTAGACCTTATTTTAATGGAAAAGCATGCTGCATCTGCATAATCGCGGTGCGTGCGGAAGCCGGATTACGCCTAAGGATAGAATGAGCAACTTATGATATTATACAGTATAGCTAATCAAGGACGGATAACTAAATCTACTGCTTAATTAATTCTACTTACTTATTTTACTAATTATCAAACTGACTGACCTTAAAGAAAAAAATAAAAATTCACTAATGTCTATCGGCTGACGAGCTCATTCGAAGCATTCGAACCACATCCGTTTCACTGAATTTCAACATTTTCTCTCAAACTGCCTGCTTTTTTCAACTTTATTGGTTTCGGCTTCCAGTCCAACCGGAAGCAGCTGACCGTATGCTTATCTGACCTCTATTACACAGGAACTGGATATCACGACATCCTTTGGGAACACTATTTATAAGGTTTTTACCCAAGACTGTAACTAATAATATCATTGTGAGCATTAAAAGAATTGTTGTCGTTAAGATTTTTTCCCTCATCAATAGTTTTTCCATCCAAGTGTACTTATGTGATGGCGTCATAATATGCCATGGGGGCCAGCGTTGATTGATGTGTAATATCTGTCACAAGGAACATCAACTGTTCATTTTACCCTCGTTGTCATTTCGAGTGATAATATCGAGGTTTTCTGAGGCTAGGTAACTATTTACGATCAGAGCATGGCAGTACGCACAATTTTGATGATAATATTTCATTGGTAGGTAAACAGCCTGCTCACGCCGACCCATTTGATGGATAATGGTGGCAACACTAATCAATTTGTGCATTTCAAAATGATATTTAAGAGCCTCGCGTACTCAAATTATGCTCTTTTACAAGGAAATACAGTAATTATGTCACGGTAATACAAAATGCATCTAACTCTCACGTACAGCCTGATTTCACCCACAGCTGACAGTGGAATTCTCTACCGGAGTCTGTGTTTACTGATAGCTACAACCTATCTTTAAATCTAGAGTGAATTGGTTGCTTCTAGGTAAGCGTGCTCCATCGTCGACCGCATAATCGCTTACCATCAGGTGAGAAATGAGAAAAGTGAAACCATAAAAACTGGACTCGGAAAACAGGTTACTGATGGGTCCGAAAAATTCTAGAGTGTCGAACTCGTAATGGAAGACATAGCGTTAGAAAGCTGTCCACCAAATTGACTGAGGACTTGTTGAAGGTCACGGGAGTTCACTGGATGTAAGTTCGTCACTGTCCACGGTCATATATGATGGTCATAACTTTCACCTAGCTTGTACCAATTTCCACACTCCTGTACTAGCCCCAACTTAAAACACTTCTTCTCAGTCGATAGAGTGGTCGTGGTCATGTCTCGGTCGAGTCCTGCACCACCGCCTCTCTCGCGATACGAAGCCATGCAGCTCTGTGTTTAGCGGCTTGGGAGTTTTCATTAACGCTGCAGTGTGTCACCTGATGAGGTCTGTCGACCGTGTTGGAGAGCGTCCACCTGATAATTTTCCCTCGACTTTCCCTTGCATCACCAATTTATTTATTTATTTAAACTTCATGCAACACAAAGATACAAAGGCGGACTTAATGCCTTAGGCATTCTCTACCAGTCAACCAAGGGTAGTGAAGAGAAAACATGGTAGGTGCATAAAAAAAAAAATATTAATAGGAAAACAAGGGATCAAATGTATATATTATATATAATTAAAAAAAAATAAACATACATAAATATTTAATATAATACATAAATATATATTATTTATATAAGGAAAAATGAAAGGATTTTTGAGACTACTTCGCTATTTGTGTAGAAAATAAAGCCGCAACTTCCGCTTAAATGCATATTGACTGGTGGCCGTCCTGATGTCAAGAGGAAGCGCATTCCACAGAAGTATGGACTGTATATAAAAGGAAGAATGAACAAATTCAGAAGTATGAGAAGGACAAAGCAGTAGAAGATTCTTAGAAGAACGCAGATTCTTAGCATGGGAAGAACATAGATATTGAAAGTGTGATATAAGATAAGAAGGTGGGGTGGGAGAGTTGAGCAGAGAGAAAAGTGTAGTCAGTGCGCGCAAACGCCTTCTCTGGCGAATGGGCATCCATTTAAGCTCAGATCTGTAACTAGAAATATGGTCATATTTTCTTAAGTTAAATATGTACCGGATACAGTTTTTGAGGAGCCTGTCGAGCTTGTCTAGCAACACCGCATTCAGGTCAAAGTAGCACACGTCACCATAGTCGATTATAGGGAAAATTAAAGTCTGCACAAGCATCGTCTTCGTCTTCGCAGGCAAAAAGTTCCTCAGACGATACAAATACCGCAAAGTCCCGTTGACTCTTTGGCAGACACTTGAAACTTGACTTTGCCAGCCAAGCGCCGAGTCAAGATGCAAACCGAGATCTTTAACGCTAGGACTGATGGGGATGACGGCACCATTAAAAACAATTGGAGGAAGAGAGTTAACCACCACTTTACCCATCATACGCGAGCTACCAACAATAATAGCCTGACACTTTGAGGGGTTTACGGATACCCCAAATCTATCAGACCAATCCTTGATAGCATCCAAATCTCGGTTTACATCCTCTATAGCGTCAGACAAACTCTCTACCCGCGCAGCCGCATATAATTGTAGATCATCGGCATATAGATGATACGAACACTGAAAACAGAGAGTTATAAAATTTATGAAAATGGAGAATAGCAATGGAGAAAGAATACCGCCTTGTGGGACACCAGAGTCCAAATCACGCCAACTCGACGAATTCTCGTCAACGCGAACCGACTGCTGACGTCCCCGAAGATAAGAAGAGAACCATTCCAGCGCCTCAGACGAAACCATAAGATGGGAAAGGATAGATAGAAGAATATCGTGACTGACAGCATTAAAGGCATTTGAGAAATCAATTAAAACCAAAACAGTAACCTTGGTATCCTCCATGGCTTCTCTAATGTCACCAGTCACTTGAGAACAATCGAGACCAATCGTTCCATCGAGTCCTTGTTACGGTTGATATGTCCGAAGAACTTGAGGATTCTTATTTGCATAGACGACGATAATCACTCTTTGATATTGAGTTCTTACAGGATCGAAATATTGGTTCGCTGAGCGGTTCATGGGAATCCAAGCATGCGTCTCCAGCGCCACACTTCCAGTACGTTAATCTTGCGACAGTCTCGCATCTTCAGCGTTCACGTCTCAGCTCCATAAAGAAAAATTGGAAAAACCAAGCACTTCATCAATCGAACCTTTGTGTTCCTGGTTATTTTGCGGTCTTTCCAAATTTTCGTGAGTTTTTCCACTGAGGATCTTTTCATGGCGCAGTGTTTTCAGATTTCGTCCTCGCAGCCTCCATCATTGGTGATCGTGGAGCCCAAGTATATGTACTGTAGTAGAAGTATATGTATGCACCTCGGATCCCGCTATATCTTGGACGTCTGGTTGGTTGTTGTCAGCACGGTCCACAATCATCATTATAGTCTTGTCGCGGTTGATTGCGAGTACAAAAACCAAAGCTGTAGTCTCCAGACGGCCAAGGAGCGTCTTCGTACTTTTTTTTGACTTTTTACGTTTTCAGATACTATCTATTTTGATTTTTTTTTTCTTTTATTGAAATCGGTTATATTTTTTTAGTAAAAATGCTTTTTTTTCACTTTTTAGTTGTAAAACTAAATAGTGAGCAAGTTTACTGGTAAAATACCCATAATAACTTAGTCTACTCATTGCTTTGGGATCGCAAATGAAATATACTAGTTATAATCGGATTATCACGAAGTTATAACTTAGCATAAAAGAAATTCATCAAGATCAGTCCATAAATAAAAAAGTAATGCCCAAATTGTTAGCATAAATTGGTGAAAAGAAAGTTTACCAGTTTGAACATTACACCTCTGCGGTACACCTTCAGAGCGTACTGGCATGATGTTATATTATGAAATGTTGTTAACAATAAACAGACGTGCGATTGTAGCAATCCAAGAAGATTTGCTATCATTTATTGAAGAGTTCTTGTTCTCTGAAGTTCTTCATCAGATCTTCAAAATATTACCTGAAGGTAAAATTCTTTTAAACAAAAAACGAATAATCATAATCGGTTAACATTTGATGATGGTATCGCTGAACAACTTATGGAAAAAACTACTACCTTTTTTTAAGTCGGTTAAAAATCAAACTTACTGACGGGCGGCGCTTGTAAAAATAATCAGCACAATTTTTATCAAAGTGCACGTAATTAGATAATATTTTTATAGGTGTAGGTGTTTATATAAGATTGATAAAAGAACAAACACCGAGTGGTGCCCTGCATTGCAGTCGACGAGATAGCGACGGACGTCAGTGTTATCTAAAGAATCAGTATTAATTACTTTAATTATAGCACTAAGTTTGATTTGCGAGTTCGTCTGTGTATTTTAAATTAAATTATTTGATGAAGGTTTTGTGGAATATTACAGTACAATACAGTACATGGGTGGAATTCAAAAGGAATTTGATCGTATTTAATCTTGACTCCTGATGAGTGGTCTTTTCTCAACTAGACTGGAAGCCGACCTCAAGGGCTTCCAGTCTACCCAGATGCAGCTGAATACTTGGAGCGACTACTTATTAGGGCTATATCTCACCGGGACACCATGGTGGCGCGACCATGCGCCGCTACCAATTAAATGTATACAGCTCTATAGAGAGTTACTCTCCATTTTGATACTGTCTCAGTGTGGTGTACTAACTCTGGTGTCTGTATGGTGTCTAGGTTGGTAGCTTTTGGACACCATGGCGGCGCAACTGGTCGCGCTGTTACAGTGTCCCGGTGAAATATAACCCTTAGACCTCGACAACCCAGTTACTGGGTAACACGGTACTCTTTGGATAGACTGATGGTCAGACTTCCTGGCGTCTGCCTACTTGTAACGACTGTCAAAGATAAAAGCGTTGTCCCGCCCTAGGATTAACTCCTGTATCGTAGGTGCGTTCACAAACATGTAAACTCACATAAATAATACACCCAGACCCGGAATATCTACCTGTAGGCCGTTGTTCCATGTGGGAATCGAACCCGCGATACGTCGTGCAGCAGTCAATTGCCCAACCACTGCAACAATGGTCATGAACATTGATCAGGAATGTGTGGAGTTATCGAGTGGAAATTAAAACCTTATACTCAGGCCTGCGGATTCTTGAAGCTGTAAAAAATCAAATTTTTAAGTTAACGAGAAAAGAAGATACTTCGGTTTATGTGGCAAAAACATAAATTTCGACATTATCGAGGAAATCAAAATTCATAGGGTAGGTACTTCCCGTTGATCCAGAATCCTGAAATTTGGCATAAATCAAGGTCTTTAGCACAAGTATAGGAAAAATCTGAAAACTAAATTTCTTGTTACAATTTTTTTTTGCGGTTCCGAAAAATCTTCCGAGACTCCATTCCGGAATTGAACTATTAACATAGGTAAGTTGGTAAGGAACCCTCAGGGCGCGAGTCCGACTCGCACTTGCCCAGTTTTTTTTATTTAACTTGCTTTTTTTAAGTCGAAGCAACCACATTATCAACTGAGGAGTTCATTTTATGAACTGTATTAGATTTCCCAAGTTTAACACAAAAGAAAAATATGCAGAAAGATTAAAAACAAAAAATATTTTCTTCATCCAAATACCAGACGCGTTATAATTTGGTTTCCCCAGACATATTGCACCGCGCAGCCCCATTAGAGGGTGCTCGTGATCCATGTGTCTGTCGGACATGGGGTAATGTATAATAGATATTTCACCATTAATACGCCATCTATCTCCGTCTTGTGGCGGCTAGTTAGCTACGATGGCGTCTCATATTCAGGCTCTATGGTTCTCAAGAATGCCCAAATACCTTGTCAGGGAACCAAACTTATACGAGTTTTTAAATGCAGTCTAAACATTGAATTTACTCCCACTTTCTAAATTACCTTATTGGTAATTACAGTTTAGAGCCGTTTGGGGTCGAAACGCTTGGGTCATGGGGTGCGAGTGCGCGTCTCCTTTATTGGAATTTCACACCGACTGATCGACACTGCGTGACCATAGGACTGGCGTGTTCTTGCAGACAGTGATGTGGAGGAGTACTTCGACGCCTGAGTGTATTTTGTGTTTTTGTACTATATGTACATAGTAAGGTTTAGTATAAATATTTAGTTTAGTTAATATTGAAGTTTCTTATCCAATATATGTATATATATAGTTTCTAAATTTATTTAGAGATTTTAAATGACAAAATCTTATGTTAATGGCTGCAAAATTCAAAAACTGCTGATGTGTTATTGATACGGTCACAAACAATTCCTAAAATTTACAACGAAAAATAAAGAACAACTTACCAGAAACAAGTTACAATTTTCTGCCCAAGTTGCGAGCATCGTAAAGAGAAATTGCAACAAAAATAAAACTATCAGAACATTTAGACCGTAAAATAAAGTCGGGACAGATTCCGGCTCGTACAACGGCACTTTAATGACCCCAAACCATACTACGATGGCCCCGCTGGGGAGCTCATTGTAATAACTGTTCCACAACTGTGTGTGGCTGCGACAATTACTGTTACTAACCATTTTATAATTCCCCCGTGACTATTGGAACGATTGTCGCAATTATTGGACGTAATATGTTTTAATTTTTTGTTTAATTAGATCCGTATTTGACCAATCTTCTCTTGTTTGTGAAAGGATCTCATTATCTGCATAGCATTATAGCAAACTGAATTGTGGTCCAGTTTAATCGAATGCAGTTGAATACTAGCATTTTATAAAGACTGCCTATCTGATAGCAAAAACCCAGTTACTGAGTGGGCCTTGGAAAAGCTGGTAGTCAGACTTTCTGGCTTCTTACCCGTAACGGCGGTCGAAAACCTAAATACGACAGCCTGAACCAGGAGCTTCACAGGCCTGAAGGGGTCGGTTTGTAATTAATGGTTACACATCCAGATACTTTAAGGTCGACCCCAGTCAATCCAGCTAACAACACTAAAAAAAAAAGAATTTGTTTGATATACAGACACACAAACTTTTTAACGATAATACTTTCACTTTAACTTGACTAATCACTATTATCTCATGATTCATACACAAACATGGCCACGTATCACCCGCACTATGTTCACTAGATGAGTATATAAGCACTACACGAGATACTGAGACTATTTACCAGTAAAACACACGACAATCAGCAACCATGGTGTCCGACTTCAGAAAGAAGAAGCTCCTCCACGTCTTCAAGTCATTCTTCGACACTGACGGCAGTGGCAACATCGAGAAGGATGACTTCACTGCAGCTATCGAGAGGATCACTAAGACCCGAGGCTGGAAAGCAGGTGATGAGAAATACAAATTCGTTGAAGAGACTCTACTGAAGATCTGGAGCGGTATCCAAGAAGTTGCTGATGTTAACAAGGACGGGCAAGTCAGCCAGGAAGAATGGATCGCCATGTGGGACAAGTTCTCCAACAACGAAGTCTTCGAATGGCAGAACCTGTACTGCAAGTTCGCCTTCACCCTTGAAGATGCCAGCGATGATGGATCTATTGACGCTGAGGAGTTCTCCACAGTCTACGCTTCCTTTGGCCTGGATAAGAACGAAGCAGTACAGGCCTTCCAAAAAATGTCTAAAGGCAAGGCCGAGGTCACGTGGGCCGAATTCCAAGAACTGTGGAAGGAATACTTCTCATCTGAAGATGTCTCCGCTCCTGGAAACTACATCTTCGGCAAAACTAGCTACTAAGTAATGTAGTATAGTATAAATAGATTACGCAGCAGCGCGTTCTTTTGGGCTTATGTTGTTTTTTATAAGTGATCTAATGATTAAATTATGCATTTATTATGTAAGTAGCGAATAAAATAAATTATTTGATTTACTTGGTACATTTTATTTGCTATATATGTTTGGTAAATAATCTCACCATTTAAACTCACATTTATAATATTACACACATAAGACGTACAGATGAAAAAGACACTAATTAGTATATTTTCCAATAAATTTTGTATCATCATTATTATTTTAGTCTGGAATTACTCCTCTGCAATACAGGCCTTCTTCCCTAGAATTACTCCAGGTTTTGTGCACCTATCATTCAGTTGCTTCCTGCAGCTTTGGCGATTGCCGCCTTCGGCAATCGCCAAAGGAAAGAACTGTAGTACCTGATCAAACTGAATGCTCACTGACCATCTAGAATTTTTATTCATACGCCTAGTTAACACTTCGTCTGACCTGCTTCCTACAAGAAAGGTCTCCCATAAAATGGATCGAGGACCTGGTGAAGGTAGCAGGAATCTGATGGATGCGAGATGTATAGAACCGATCATGTGGCGACACTAGGGAAGGCATATGTTCAGCAGTAGACGTCTTTCGGCTGAAATGATGATGGTGTCGGTGATGGAGCTTCCGGGCTTGCCTCGGCCAGAGATTAAGCATTGCCATAATAATATAACAGTGGGCAGTTTGGACACGCTCCGAGTCGGCAGCGAAGTGAAGGAGTTTTTTGAGAACAGATTTTAAAAACTTTAGTTAGGTATTTGGTGGTGGAACTGGAGAATTAGACATCAAGTGCGGATTTTTACATCGTTATCATGACCTGTCTCCAAACAGGTTTCATGGCCTGCCTTCAAGAAGGTGATGCAATCATTTGTTTTTCATAATCATTAATTCTGCAAATTGATAGATATCAACATGCAATGTGCGTCAATCTGTAATTTTATTTTTAATCTATAGTTATCAATATTAATCACAGGTTGATAAGGTGATTAAGATAACATTTACAATCACAACGATATTTTTTTAAGGGGACGGGCAGATTACTGTACACCTATCGTAGATACACTATGTTAAAAGATCCATGTGTTAACAAGGGTTGAACGGTCCAATATGTTAAAAGTTCCGTGTGTTACCAAGGGTTGTACTTATTGATGTCAACCTCACAAAAAGCCAGACTCTGTGTATGTCACTTAGAATTTCGTAATGGAAAACCCTAATAACAGTTTGTCCGGGGACAGGACCCAGGACAATGTGCGTAGCAGCTGTTGCGTTTGCGACTAACAACAAGGTGATTTAGATACAGGCGCGTTACATTTCATAACACGTCCGTGTTTAATAAGATTTTCTAATATTATATTTGAAGTTTACCTATATTTTAGTGAAAGGCTTATCAAAATTCTAAACACATCTAAATATTACTGGGGCCACGGGTAGTGTGAAAGCGAAACCCGGGGCCCTGGGACGAAGGCAACGAAGGAACAGGAGTGGGTTTTTAGTCAGTAAAAGTCTGACACTATCTCTCGCTCCGCCCAAGAGCAGGTTTTGTCATAAGATGATTTTCCCACCCAATAAAAAAAAACACATCTAAATATAAGACAAAGCTGTTGTTATTATAATAAGCTCAACAACACGTTTTGATTTATATTCTGATAGCAACTATATGAAATCTGAAAATTTAGTGTTTTAGCACTTATTTTGGTATAAGTGAAGATCTGAGATCGTATTTGCTGTTTGGTAGTTTTATTTATTTATTTGTTAAACAATTTCTTTTCATAGTTGCAATTTGCACCACTGCGTATAGCAAGCCAGCAATCTATACCTACACTAAAAACTTATTAGATATTATATTGAGTACAGTTTTACTACTACTTTCAAACATAAATATGTTGATTTTTAGTTCCTGAGCAATCAGGGAGTTCAATAGATTGAGTGCCTAGGCCATAGGGGCATATCGGGCAGTGAGGCACAGACGCGTAACACGATGGTCCGGAGCGAACAGCGAGCTAGCATGGTCGCGTCATCGATTTTAGTGTCCAATACTATTAGATATTCTAATGTTCAAACAAAAGGCATTGATTGTAGGGTAAAGTAGGCAGATACAGAACCAACAGCCCCGTATGAACAGCCTTCTTGTTTTAACTTATTTTCCTCCACTAGTGGGTAAAGTTATCCTCATAGGCAAAATTACAGCTGTTTTTAAATACCGCATATAATAAAAAAAAAGGTTTAAACTAATTAAAATAATTTTCCAGTGAGTTTTCCACAAGGACCGCGGTCAAGTAAGATCCTTGTTAAGATAAAAACGCGGGCTGATCATAAATATAAAATAATTTCACAAAACAGTTGGAATATGGCGGACATTTTTGTTGGAATACGACGAGTGCTAATTACCGGGTGAATTATCGTGTTGAGCGGACGGTACCCTGGTAGGATAGTGTGTGGGGTGTGGTGGGAGCGGTAGCGGGGAGGAAGGGAAAGGAAAGATATGAGATAAGACCGGAACTGGTACATGGTGGACCTCCCTCCCATATGCACAAATCGTTTTGGGAACACATTTATTGTTCGTACAGCTAAGGTGTGGAATTTCCTGCCGGAATCTGTGTTTCCTGATAACTACAATCTGGGTTTTTTTAGTTAAAGAGTGAATAGGTTACTTCTAGGTAAACGAGCTACATTTTCGACCACATCGCTTTCCATTAGGTGAGATAGTGGTCAAGTGCGAGCCATTCAACATAAAAAAAAGAATATTTTTTGGTAGGATTTTTTCGTGTGTTAGTGAAGTTCTGTGGTTGTTTTAAAATATTCATAAATTGATTCTTAGTGGATATTGTGACGTAAAATTGTTGTAGTTTTGTATTGCATGCATTTGGTTACGGCCTCTAAAGATAGTACATGTATGTACTGTATGCGGATAAATAAAAAAAAGAAAATATTTAGTTCCGATCCGCTATCACGTATCTCTTGCACCACACCCGCTTCGTCCCACTCGAGGGTTACCTGAAGTGGCTTCGCGATATTTATTGCGGTGTTATTACGTGTAATCGCCGCTGAATCTACTGCTTTATAATGTGATCTCTCGGTTATTAACCCGCCAAATGAAATGTTGCGACGCTGACCTATTTACAGGAGAGCCTGTTTTAATTTTCATTTTTGGTGGGTGCTCTTGAGGAGGGTTTAATTTTAAGATGTTTCTTAAAGTTGTTTTGTTTTTATAATATAATGGATGTTGCTTGCGATTTTCCTGTATCAGGTTATTCAAATAAGTCAATTGTTTGGTGTAAGAAAAAGGTTTTGTTTTTAGAGTTTTTTCATTTAAAAATGTGAACATTTGTCGCATAAAGTTTTCAAATTATTGATGTTTGGGACCGGAAGGTTCTAGAGTGGCGACCGCTTACTGGACGACGCAGCGTTGGAAGACCTCTTACAAGGGGTCCGATGACCTGGTAAGGGGCGCAGAAATCCGATGGATACGAGATGCACAGGACCGTTCTGCTGAAACGATGATGATGTCTAAGGTGGATGTAACTAAAGGCGTCGTTATACGGTGAAGGAAATCGAAGAAAATTTCCCTGCAGTGGCATAATTATAGACCAGTAATGTTTTTTAATACAGTGCACTACGGTTGTAAACTGTACCTTCATAAATCCTTATTTATTACGAACTAAAAGTTCTCTAATGCAGCTAGTTTCACACGAAAACAAAACCAATCACACACTAAAATGTAAGCGTTACTCTAGCTATATAAATATAGAATGAATCTGTGTGCGTTCGAACCGTAGACACGACCCATCCATCACAGATTGATGCCCATAACGTCATGTGGTTTTGACAGATGACAGTTTTTTTTTGGGGTTCCGTATATAGTACCAATCAAAAATCAACTATCTTACATAAAAGTTATTTTTGACGCAGAATAGCATACTGCCCTCCTTTCTTGGTTTGTCATTTGTTTTTTTATGTTCCAACCGGATTCTTTCAGCTGTATTTTGCGTTTCAGGATCACGGTGACTGTTTGTAACAATCTCGCAGCGCTTGTTTGTAACAATCTCGCAGCGCTTCAGTTTACTAAAATAACCATTTCTGGTACTTAATTTTTCGTTATCTACCTTTAGTGAACATGCAACGTATGATCATTCTTGTTGAATTGTAGAGCTTATCTATTATTTTTCATCAGGCTTGAATCAAGCTATTTGATCGTTATCAAGAGAATCGAACAGTCACGGGAATCTGACGCTCATCATATTAATCACTTTATTATTCATTGAGAGAAAAAAAGTTCTTAAAACGATACAGCTTAACAAACACGGGTGTCAACAAAATGACGAAGCATAGAATGAAGAATAAAATGAGTAGTTTTAGCAAAGTATGACCGCAATATAAAAAAGCGGCAAGATTAGTATTTGAGTGGTAACGAGTCGAAGTTGTTACTCGGACGTGCGGAACCGACCGTGATATGCGCCGCTCCACGCCACATTAGCTCACTGCAGTGTACAGTAAGAGAACGGGAAGTAATGGTGGATGCGGTATTTTGGACTTAGGTGTATTAACTGAACGACTTTCAAGCCACAAACCGAATAATGTTCAAAACTAAAGTTCTCAAGCTAACTAAGAAGTTGCAAAGTATCATCACAACTTTAATTTTTTCCAATTGTCTATTTGGACCAATTGTTGGACTATTTTATTGTAGGTATGTAGTTTATTAATTTGAGTATACATTGTAGAATTATATTATATCTATGGTTTATTAGTATATTTATTCTTGTATTCGCCTTTTTCTCTTTCTTTTATTTCACCTACTACTGTTTCTCTATGCGTTTTCCAAAGGTAGACTTGTAGAAAATGCCTGAGGCATTAAGTCCGCCTCTGTACTTTTGTGTGCGTTTAACAAAACATTTAATAAATGAATTAGTCAAGACTAAATAGGTTACTTCTAGACAAACGTATCCTACCCCCATCACATCATCGCTTACCAACAGGTGAGATGATGGTCAATTGCGAACAAATCAATTACAAAAAGGCCTTGTTTTAGTTTGCGCTAAACATCAACCATAAATTATTAAACGGCTGTTTTCGTCCATGCTTAGGTGACTATGGTGGCAATTGAGCTTTCTGCTCAGTCAATAATTTTATGGGAGGGTGCCAAAGAGAATTGAAGGCGCCAATGAGCGACTTAGTTGGTTACCCAGCAACTTTTTTGTCTTTATCTCCTCTCATTGGAAAGGCTCGCTGTCGCTTCTGTGTGCCTGCACATACACGCGATTTTTTCTTTAGAATTTGCTACCAATAGACAGGGAGAAAATTGCGTCGTCAGCCTGTTGCACACCCGCAGACAAAAAGTCTCCCAGCTGTCGCGTCACTACTCAATAAATTAGTTGCGGAGACTAAAGTTGCTCGTGTGCGCTATCTCTATTATAAGTTTTGATTTTTTCTTGTGCATTATTTTGTCTTGGGTAAAAAACATTACACACAAGGTGGACTAACGACCTGGTGAGAGTCGCGGGAGTGCGGTGGATGCGAGACGCACAGGATCGGTCGTTGTGGCGTCGCTTGGGGGAGGCCTATGTCCAACAGTGGACGTCTTTCGGCTGAAATGATGATGATGATGAAAAAAGATTAGTTTTATCACCAATTGAAATCAAAGTAAGTTTGAGAAAGAAAGACACAGTTAAGTTCTACATTTTTAGGATACTATTTTTACATTATATTCCTTTTATCAAGCATCTCTGATATTTATTAGTATCTAAAAAACTTATTTACGTTCGCTGCGGTATTATCTTGAAGGGTATTCCAAACTAGGACACGGATTGGAATTTTTCATACGAAAATACTGACACCGGATAATGCAGTGGGATGTAATTTAATTTTTTAAAACGTATTAATTTTAGGGTTTCTATGTAGTAGCTGTTTATTATCTGTCAATCACAGTATTACATAAAGCCGAAAGTTTGTGTTTGTTACTTCTTCACGCTGGAATGCCTGAACGAATTTCGATGATACTAGGTATACGGGTAGACCATTATTTATTATTTATTTATTTGTTTATTCTCACATCAGAACGCCTTGCAGCAATTACACCAATGGAGGTCAATTAGTTCAGAATCTGCTACTTTCTAACATCATGTGTGCGTTGGAGTCGTAGTCATCAAAGGAGCGGCGCGGTGTGGTGGTGGGTCACGTACGCTCGCTCACGCAGCATCAGGCCAGCATTCCTCCAGAAATCCACATGCACCGAATCCCACATCGAAGACATTTTTAAATAAAGCTCTTTCGATGAGTTTTTCAAAGAAAATTGATTTAAATTGAAAAATACGGAAAATTTTGATATGTCATCTTGACGGTTGACCATATAATGGAATAGCACTTTTTTATCTGAGGAGTATGTTCCCTTAGGATAATTTTCTTCTATAGCGCTGGTGAAGCCGTCAGCAGCAGCTACATAATAAAAATAAGACTTTTTCCTTAATCGAACTGTGCACAAGTATGTTCTTAGCTCTGTGCCACTGCAGGCAATAGCAGTGTCACACACGAGCGGGCGCGACGACGACGCCGACGCGATGCCGAGGCAGCACGATCGTGTGCTACCGGCTTTATTTGCTTAGCTTGACACCCTTCTATGCCTGACATGGTTCGGTTTCTGGAGGAATTTACGAAAGTAGACTAATATTATTATACGTTGATTTTAGACGTGGTTTTTCGATTGTTAGGACGTGAGAGGAGTGACGAGTGTAAATCACTTTATTTAAGTTTTGCGCTTTTCTACTTGCTTTATAATTCACAAAACTAAAATAGTGAGACTGCTATTCAAAATTATATATTTTAAGAATAGTTAATATAAAAAAAAAATCCAATTTCTTTTTGTTGAGAACCGAAATAAGTTCATTTACACTGCTCCAGTCATCCTCGATTTATTTAGACTAGTAATAATAACCAAAAGACATTAAAATCTTTTAGATTCAAAGACAAATCATCTTTAGGAAATGCTTTTCATTTTAAAAAAATAAATCATTTACGTAACAAGGAAAATGAATGTGAAGAAAAACAAATTGTTTTATGTTACTAAGTAGCTCATTTGTAGAAAGTACAGTCGAAGCACTCTCGATACAAAGGGATTATTAAATATAACTCAATATTTTATTCTGCTCCCTCGAGTGGCAAAGATGTGTGACAGTTGTGTGTGGCCACGAGAACAGCGACGATTTTAAAATATTAGTTTTTTGATATTTACTTTGTATCACAAAATGCAAGTTAAAAAAGATCTACGAATATAAGATAACATGCAGATTTTCAGAGCAGTGGTGGCCGAGTGAGCAGTGGTGGCCGAGTGGTAACGGCCCCGACTTACAAGTTGTAGGTCACGGGTTCAAACCCAGTCAGGCGCATTACTTTGTGTAATTTATTTCATCACCACTGCTCTCAAAACGGTGAAGGAAAACATCGTGAGGAAACCGGCATGTCCTAGAACCAAAAATTCGTAGACATGTGACATCCACCAACCCGCACTGGGCCCGAGTGGTGGATTATGGCCCATTCCCTCTCCTAGAGAGGAGGCCTGAGTCCCAGCAGTGGGAACATTATAAGGCCGACTATGCTATGCTATGCAGATTTTCTAACAGATATTTTCATTCTATTCGAAATATCTGTAAATGAAATTAGGCTAGTTATTCGTCGGGATCATGTTGAATTTGTCATCAAGTTACCATAGACGTGATGAGAATCTAATAATTCACTATAAAACAAAAAATATCTATATAATTAATAATTAAGTGCACCAGCAACGGCAAGGTTGATTTCGTAGTTACCTACTACATAGTATGTTACTTAGCTTGTAGTTAAAAAGCCTAAACTGTTGAGTTTCTTGCCGGTTCTTCTCTATAGATAACAACCAATTGGAACCGGGCACTAGGTTAACTAACGTTTTAAAAATAAAATGATTTGAATTAAAAAAATACAAACCTTTCTTATCTACAACGTCAATATCACCTTTTCAAAAATTCACACGCTGGGGCTACAAAACCCGCGTGTCTCATAGCCTCGCGTCATAAATTCAATGAATATTTGAGCATAGGCGTCCCGGCGCACCTGACGTCACGCCGTCATTTTGACGTCGGCTCGTTATAAACAACACGCGGCGCTGGGCGGCAGGAATGGCCTTTTTTTTCTGTTAATTTTTTTGAATATATTGGTATTGGAAATTAGAGTGTTATTGCTTTGATTGCAAGGTAGGTCTTTGTTATGTAAAGTTCTAACACCGTACGTTACGTATATTGGTGTAAAACTAGTTCATACTTTTGTTCATAGATGGTGTGTATTGAATTAGTTCTTAATTTGACTTACAGATGGCGTTGTGCAATTACGTCATATTTCTAAATGAATCTACAGGCTATAAGAGGGGCCCTCTTAAAGCTTCCCGACCCGTCCATCGTCAACCTGAGCATAGTCTAAAAGCGCGTTGGTTCATCCAATGCAATCCAACGCAATGTTTGATTAAGAGGTAACTCCAAAAAGAGAGATAACGCATGAACGCAACAGAGCATTATCTCTCTTTTTAGCATTCAGTAATTGCGTCGTTTACTCGAATTTTTCACAAAAAATTGTTTCAAATACATAGATATTTAAAAAAAAACTTAAAAATTTTTGGAAAATAATTTCGTCATTTAAAATATAATAAACTAGCTGACTCGGCGAACTTCATACCGCCTAATAATGTGATAAATGAAGAACCACTCGACCGATTTTGTGCAAACTTCACATAAACCATTTACTGAATAGTCCGAACAAAGCCTAAACATTTGGTTTGGATAGGTCAGCCTGTTCTTGAGTTATAAAATTACAACGATAAGTGGCATTGTTTTTTATATATCTATATCAATGCGACTTTAATGCCACTTTATATAATAAATAGACGTATATTTTATGTTTAAATTTATGAGTAAATTATTAAGGGGCAAAGTTCACACAAAGTAGTAGATTTTCAGAAGTTTTTACTGGATAAGTTTTACAAAAATTATGATTTCATTTCAATAGAAACCTAGATGGTATCCATAAGATATTTGTGTCCAAAATATCTAAATGTATAATAAAGTCATAATCACGTAAGCAGTTGTACGAAAAATAATGAAAATTTGTATCTCGGATTGGGCATTCCTAAAAACATCATTTACGAAATTAAAAACAAAAGAAAGTCCACCCAATTTCATCAACACACACGACACAATACATTCCTTACAGAGGGACTTTTAACCTAAAATCCAAGATATTTTTAATCAGCACATACCTAGTAGAGGCCGCTGATTGGAGCTATTCCTTTGATGCTGGATCAAAGCGGCCTGATTACTCGCTAGTTAGATCGACGAGCATTTTCACTTGCCGCTCTGCACTTGGATATATGTAGGTATGGGATATTTTAAGAGCAGTTTGTGGTACTGTGGGTAGGTGATGTTGGTGTTTTCAAAGACATGATTTAAATTTTTCGAGTTGGTACATCATCCAATGAGAAGTCATTCTAGGTTCTAGTCGATCTAAGGTAGAGCGAGAGGACATGTCAGATTTTTACTGACTAAAACGATACTTGTGTCCCCTCAGTTACCCTTTCGAGGATCAAGGGTTTCCTTTTCAGAAATTCCTCGTGGCCCTAGCGGACATCCGCCCAGCAGGGTCCCTACAGTTTTGCTGACATTTCTTTGAGGCGTGAGTCTACTACGCGCCGTCGACGACTGGGGCTTACCGGATGGCCGTACGGCGAGCTACCCTTTACTCGCTGTCCGAAGGCCCGCGCTTCCAATGGCCGGTAGTCTTCTGGTGACTCCCGACGCCCGGTCGTTGTTTTATCGCGGCGGCTGGACATGAGAATGTCCGTTTATTCACATATGCACCTGTCTCCTTCACTAGCATTACTGCTTTGCAGAAGGATGTGTCCGCCACCCATTCCCCCTCGCTTCGTGCCATTGCCTGTATCAGGGCCCAGCGCGAGAGGTCTCCGCCTCCAATCGCCTCCGCCCAAGTGGGCCACACTTTCACCGTATGCGGTGGGATGTATGTTATGTTGATAAGTGGGCAACCTTAGAAAGAGCTCACATTAATATTGAGTTGATTTTACAGGCTTCCATATTTTCAAGCCTAAATTAGTTATTTCAGAAGTATCTTTAAGGACTAGATATTACTCTAATTTACTATGTGGAAAAGCACTCGTTTCGGTATTAAATGCTTAAAAATTCAAATTAATTTTCATTGAAGCAATAATTTTAATATACGAGTGAGCTCCTAAAAGTTAATAATGGTACTAAGGTCAGCCTCCGTACCATCCTGTTTATTCCGTTAATTGCTTTTTCAGACATAAAATAAGCAAAAATAAACAGTTTCATTTTAAAAATTAAACATTCATACAAGGACAGAAAAATAAAAGGGTTTTTATTTGCTGAAAACTCTAAATTTAGAACCTAAACAGATTATGCCTGAAAATTACAACATAATATATTTGAGTTTGCGTAATTTTCACTGTAATTTTTGGATGTTATGGAAACTTTATATTGTTACCTTCACTTATTATTATCTATGACAGTGCTAAAATTACACAAATATTATAAAAGCAAAAGTTTGTGAGTGTGTTTGTTTGTTACTGCTTCTCTCTCGAAAGGCTAAACTAATCTAGACGTAATTTAGCGTACAAGTAGACCATGCCCTAAAATAACATATATAATATACATATTTTTCTATGTTTTATTCCAGGACATGGTGCGTGCCGAATGTCATCGAAATCAACGAGTTATGAACATAATCACACACACATATATAGATACAAACTTTCACCTATATAATACTAGCTGCTGCCAGCAGCTTCACCCGCATGAAAGTATAAAATTGTTCCAAGAGAATATACACCCGAAATAAAAAGCATTAAATGCTACGTTCAGCCGTTCGAGCGTGGTGAAGTAACAAACATACTCACACACTTTTGCCTTAATCATATTAGTTGAAATTAGTTGAAGTTTTGTCCTTTAACGGGTTAAATTTGTTGGTTTCCAAGACCTAATCTCACGAGGTTGCTACCCGATAAGTTAGGCAACGAAAACTGAGCCTATGTAGGTATGGTAACATAGGCTCTTTATTCCTGAAATACACACAGATCTTATGGGAAACCCACGAAAATAAGTCCCTGGGAAAAATAATGAATAGTTTTTATATATGAAATATAATAATCTTCGTAATACCCTTGATGAAAAAAAGATAAGATATACAAATTCCTTTTTGGTACTTACTATTTAAGTTTTCTACTTTAGAGATATGAAGGATGGTATCAAGCTGATGTCTTGTGCTGTTGTTATATTGCATAGAGAATGTGCGATGCAGGATTTCGTATTTTTAACCGACTTCTAAAAAGGAGGAGGTTCTCAATTCGGATATTTGTATTTTTTTTAGTTTTTATGTGGTACCATAGATGTCGATACACCACTTTAAAAAGCTGGGCAAGTTTGAGTCGGACTCGTGCCCTGAGGGCTCCGTACAAACTTACCTATGTAATTCAGTTACATTTCCGAATGGAGTCTCGAAGATTTTACCACATCGCATTTTTTTTTTTGTTATAACGTAACAAAAAATTTACAATTTTCGGGTTTATTTCTATACCTGTGCTCTAAGACTTTACTTTATGCAACATTTCAGGAATCTAGGTCAACGGGAAGTACCCTATGAATTTTGATTTCCTGGAGGTTGTCGAAATATACGTTTTTTGAGACATAAACGGCCGTACGCCATTTTCGTTAACTTAGACATTTGATTTTTTCACAGCTTCAAGAGACCGCAAGCTTGAGTGAATGGTTGTAATTTCAACTCAATACCTCCACGCGTTCCCGAGATAAAGGGTCTTGACAGAAAGATAGACAGACAGACAGACGGACGGACAACAAACTGATCCTATAAGGGTTCCATTTTTCCTTTTGAGGCATGGAACCCTAAAAATACGTTGTCAACTCGATCTACACAAACATAACGAAAAAATAATAATCAATAATAATAATATCGTTAAAATCAACCGACTTCGACCGTCTATTCGATTGATCGACGTCAGTGTGAATACAGGAAGATTTTCTCGATTGACGTCAGGCGATAGATCACGCTGCAGATTTCAGGAGAGATCCGGCTGATAGACGTCGCTCGTCAACATAGCGATGGGTTAAACTGCCGGTTAAACTACTACACTGTCAGGAAATTGAGTAGAACAATAATATTCGGGTTTCCTGACCATGCTTATTTATTTACTTGGATCTCCAATAAAGGACACACAGATACAAAAGAAATCACAACTTCGCAAGGGGTCCTTTAACGTGTGCTCCTTCAGTTACAGGAAACCACAGCATGAACAGATAACTAGGTGATAATTGCTTAGGAACTAATGTAAAATATTGTCGCAATGGTATGCTAAATAAACAGTTACAGAATTTAGCCGAGATGAACAGAAGTGATCAATCACATTTATGTAGTATGTCTTGAGGTGCCGGTTTTCCCCAGATATAATTTCTTTTTAGTAAACAACTTTGCCCCACACATGGATTTACGCTTGTGTCATAAATGCGTTCACAAACATCACTACATAGTATAAAACAAAGTCGCTTCCCGCTGTCTGTCCTTATGTATGCTTAGATCTTTAAAAAACGTAACGGATTTTGATACGGTTTTTATTAATAGATAGAGTAATCCAAGAGGAAGGTTTATATGTATAATACAAGCAAAATATAGTAGAGAAACTATAGGTATAGGTTTCTAATGTGATGTCGTTAATTAACACATTTTTTGCTCTTACATTGCAAACGCTGGCTGAACCCTACGATATAGATGAAAATAATGTACTACAGTATTGTACACTTTAAAAAGGTCTACAAAAAAGTATCGATTGTATATGTCTATCTCTTAGGGTTAACCCACAATAGCTATTTTTTTTTCATTTACTTTTTACGAGAAATAATGGCTTATTTACGAAGCGATTTTAAGCAATACAGCATTATTCCTTATCCAATTAAGTAGCTTAAATACATTGTGCATTTAATATATATCAATATGGCCCTTCGCGATATATAACTTAAATGAATATTTTCGAAGATATTACAGATTTAAAATGCAGGGACATAGTGGTTTCGGTGGTATTAGCAATGCACCCGTGCGAAGCTGGGGCGGGTCGTTAATACTATACAAGTAATTGAAACCCAGAACAATTATCCATCATACAATATTTTTTTAATGGGGGAATCAACTCGTGACATTGCCAATTGCTCAACTACTGCGTTAACCGTGCTCATACATAACACGCATTATATGTTAACAGGCAAAACCACGAGAACTTCTAGTTGAATTACGCTAACATACTGTCACTAATATTTTCTAAAAATAACAAGATTGCGGTCTGACCCAGCTGCCTGTGGTTTATCCTTTTTAGGTGAAAAGCCCATAGGTGAATATATTAGTAGATTGTTGTGTTTTATGTCAAAGACCCAGATATACGAGGTTGCGGCCACCAGTAGGGTTACTAGTGGCCATCGGCTCAAGTGCACTGTTTAAATATGTAAAATATTATGTTAAAATTATGCAAAAAACTTTACCTCTTGATAAAGGTGCGCTACTTAGGAATTCCACTTTCATTAAATATGGCAAAGTTTTTATTAAGATATTTTGTGTAGCTGGCTCTTTACAACGAGGAGATGAAGTTGAAAAGTGGAAGAAGCTGCTAGTCCGAAGTTGCCAGCTAGAATTAACTGTGGTCTTTGGTTAGAGCGCTAGAGTCTTGTTTTAATTATGCTGTAGGTAGTTTCAGATCAAGCTAATTTTCGTATCTGTTTTGAAAACAAACTTATTTTTTTAATGACATAAATTTGTGTTTGACTGCGAACCCACTTGATGGTAAGCAGTGATGCAATCGTTGATGGTGAAGCGCACTAGTTTATTAAAAGCCTATTTACTATATCCTTGAAGATTCATCATCATCATCTTCCTGCCCTTGACCCATCTTATTTGGGGTCGGCGCAACACGTTTTTTTTTCCATTCTACTCTGTCAACAGTCATGAAGATAAATAAATCCTTGAAGATTAATAAATTATAATCGGACGGGACCGCAGCAGGCAAATTGTTCCAATCTTTTAATGTACACGGTGTAAACGACGAGGCGAAGCGCTTAGTCCGTTTTTAATTATAATAATACTTATCGTGACCTTTTAGCATGTACCTACCTATATTACCTTTAGACTGGCCTATTGGTCTAGTGGTTAGTGGCCCTGACTGCTATGCCGGAGGTTGTGGGTTCGATTCCCACGCAGGATAAATGTTTGTTTGATGTGCACAATCATTTGTTCTGTGTCTGGGTGTAATTTATCTATAATATGTATGTATTTAAAAATATTTAAGTATGTTTATCAGTTGTCTAGTACTCATAACACAAGCTCTGCTTAGCTTGGGACTAGACGGCGTTGTGTGATAGTTGTGGAATATTATATTATTATATTATAATAATATGTGAACATTGTCACTTTATAGATTCATAAAAATAAAGTTCTCTTTACCGTCCTGCCTACACCATAAACCACTGGCGTGTTAGCGTGCCTTTCTCAAACAGCGGCGGTACAAAATAATCGCGGCCGTCAGCCACACTCGCTCCTAAAGTCGGTGGACACTCGGATATTGGATGCAGGTCCGACATATACACGGATTTTATATAAAAATGTTTGTGCGACGCATAGGAGATAGCGATTGGGACTTTAAACATTGAAAATACGAGTTAAAAACAAATTTGTGTCATGAAACTATTTACTTAGGTGGGAAATCATCCAATAATTTTTCGCGCTCTAGGAAGGAGTGGGAGGGCGTGTCAGATTTTGCTGAATAAA
Organism: Mythimna vitellina; assembly: GCA_949316375.1. Taxonomy (NCBI): domain Eukaryota; kingdom Metazoa; phylum Arthropoda; class Insecta; order Lepidoptera; family Noctuidae; genus Mythimna; species Mythimna vitellina. The sequence continues at coordinate 1,132,547 of OX438699.1, read as the reverse complement.
ACCCACTCCTATGTTCCTTCTTTGCCTTGTCTCCCAGGACACTGGGCTTAACTTTCGGAAGCGAACTCATGGCCTGGCTTTGGCCCTGCTCGGCCCCTTTGGTTTTGATGACATATCTTTGAGGCGCGTGTAGAATACTACGCGCCGTCGATGACTCAGGCTCGGTCCCAATAGTTACCGGACGGCTGGACGGCGAGCTACCTATTGCTCGCCGTCCGCAAGTCCACGTCTAGGGTAGCTGGAAATCAGGGTCGGGATTCCGGCGGCTGGGGCTAGGGCGTGAGGAAGTCCGTTTCTATACGCGTGCGGGCGCTAGCATTACTGCTTCGTAGAAGGAGTCGACCACTTGTAATTTCTCCTCACTCCGGACCGTGGCCTGTACCAGGGCTCGTTGCGAGAGGTCATTGCCACTGATTGTCTCTACGAGGCCATGTCGGTGTTCCACCCAAGCGGGGCCCACCTCCACCATATGAAAACTCACCCGTGTTCTTTCAGTTGCGGTTTGCGATCTTGAGCCCATGTGACCACGGCAATTCTTTCGAATATTTCCGCCGTGTTCCTTCAGTCGCCTTTTATTCCAGAGCCACGGTAAACTACAGTAAAATTTTGACACTCCCTTTACTTCCCTTTATAAATAAAATAAAATAAATTTAATTCAGATAAACTTGATCCATATTATAACCAAAAATATCAAATCAATTCAATGTCCGAATCAATTCATTGTCTTTATAAAAGTATTACACAAAAAAGTGTAACTTGCACCACACGTCTCACCCAGCCGATTATTTATTGAATTATGGGATATCTTCCTCACACAAATATTCACTTTGATGTGACGCAAAAGGATTGTTTTATTTCGCTGCCAGCTTGCCGGGGTCCTATCAACAGCAGTATATAGTAGATAGCTACTGGTCTGCTAGTACTAGCGCATAGTGCAGCTTCAGCCAATTATTCTTCCACAGAGTGGAATTAACTAGATTATGGAATTGTGACTTTTAGGCGCATATGGCTTTTAGATTTTATTTTGAGCTTGAAAGGATGCGAGTAATAATAGAATTATAGCTAAGCGAATGGCTTCACGTTGAATTTCATAGCTTTATAGGGCATAGAGGTTTTTTTTACGCAGGATTGTTTGTGTGTTGGTTTATGACTCAATGTTGGCCCTGTAATGGATTTGTTTTTTAGTTAATCAATGCGTAATCAATGACTTACATAGGTATTAGCATAACCAAAACTTCTAGTTTCGAAATAAACAAGTCAGCAAAGATAATCGTGAGTAGGACCCCAAAGGTTTTAGAGAGAACGGCATTTTATTAGCAATCTATACTTATAATAAAACTGTGAAAATTCTGTACATTGAAAATATCAAAAAAATAAATGGCAGGGGGTGTTACTAGACCGACACAGAACCCAAAAATGTGATTAAAAACATTTTTGTCTGTCTGTCTGTTTGTTCAGGCATCACGCAAAAACCACACACACTGGATACTTTTTATCCCGAAAAAGCATATGCAATAAAAACAAACTTAATTTTGCGGTTCGATCCCTAAACCCGATTACTGTACCAACCGCAAATAATAAGTTTGTTGTAGGTTACGTCACCCGCAGTGGAATTCACTAAGGGGCGCTGCATACGGCTAAGATACTATAATATTTTATCTTAAGATACAATATCGCTCGCCATACGATTCAATGGACTGTCACACACGACGAAGATAATAAATAATATTTCATATTTTCGTATCTCAAAAAACCTAATAAAACCATTTTCGACTTCTACACGGACGAAGTCGCGGGCGAAAGCTAGTAATAAATATTTTTTTATTGTTGATAGCATTTTGTAATACCTACATAAAGTGATAAAAGACTGTTCATGGAGTTTCTACGACGTTCTTCTTCATTTGACAATTCAAAAGCAAATAAGTTGATTTGAAATAAATGCTTTGAGATTGAATATTGTCATGCCTGGAGCCTCCTCTCACTAAAAAGGACGATTTCATGTAATGCGTTTCTTAGGGGTCTTTACAGATTTTATTAAGAGGAACTCCACTCCATAACTCAAATAGCAGATGTCGGAGAAAAATAGCCAGGCTGAAGATAGAGTGGGCTGGTCACGTTGTGCGTATGCACTCGAAGAGGTGGGCTATGATCGTCGCTCACGGGACACCGGGAAGACGCCGTCGTCGAGCTCGATCCTGGCGACGGTGGTGTGGTGATCTCATCACGTTCGCGGGGTTAACTTGGCTAGTGATCACTCAAGACAGGGAGATTTTGAAGGAGACGAGAGAGCCCTCTGCCCAGCAGTGGGAACTCATCATCTTCCTGCCCTTGTCCCATCTTATTTGGGGTCGGCGCAACACGTTTTTTTCTTCCATTCTATCCTGTCAACCGTCATACTATCACTAACTTCCTTTTCTTTCATATCACTGTTCACACAATCCATCCATCTTTTCTTCGGCCTCCCTCTCCCTCTCCATCCACATGTATACTCATAACTCTTTTAGTAACATGTGTTTCATCTCTCCTCTTTACACGACCATACCAAGTGGGAACTAATATAGGATAATTAAAAAAAATAATTAGGAAGACCCAAGAAGTTCTTGTTATAAATATTCTCAAAGTGACTGTTACAATATCTGCAATGTACGAAAGGGTTACAAGTAAATTATTATTTAATCATGAAAAATGTATGAATCAGCCACCGTTTATGATAATGTGCGCCGTTGACTCATTTATTCGTAAAGCCGAAGTTAGGGCACCCTCTAAACTGACACTTAATAAGTCTTCGCAATTTTAACGAGGTGGAAAGGGGTCACTTAACTGTAGGGGTCGAAATCATGCCTAAATAATTAAGATTCGTCTGAGAATTATTGTTTCCATTTTTTTCGATGAGTGACAAGACAGATGTGAGATGACAGGCTTGGGTTGAGCATCGTGGTTCTGGAATGCCAAGGACAACTGCAGGAATACATATTGGTAGATTTTGGTTAATAAAAGTCCCTCACGCGCCACCCAAAGAAGGAGAAATTATTTAGTGACTTATACCGTACCTCGAGATAAACCGTCGCAGAGTGTGACAAAGTGCTTCAATGCAATTCTTGATATATATTATAAAAAACTTTCTATACTTTTCTTCAAGATTCAAAATTAGTACATCGCGAAAAAACTAGACATTTCTTTGTTCTACTCAATTTTCAAACCTATTCTAGAACAACTAAATCCTTAAAAGTATATTTTACTTGCCAGTTCTTTAACCTAACTCATGCAATCTCCTTTCGATATTACATGAGATGCACAGCGAGCATTTATCCAATACTCAGGAAACAAAACACCTAATTAAAACATTTTTAATTAAAACATCTTAATGTGTTATGATAACACTGCGGTCTGCATATAATACATGTAAATAGATTAAAACCATTTCATGTCAGTATGTAAATAGGTAAGGCTCAAAAAGCCTAGTAGCCAATTTGTATACAAAAAAATATATCTATAGAGTATGTCATTGTCAAATTTGCTAATGTCAGATCGTAGTGTTGTCGTAACAGCTGCATGCCATCCTCCAGCTGCATAGAATAGAAGTTGGAAGAAGCGTTCCGGAGCATAATAAAAATTATGGAGTCATCATCTATTTTGCATTTTTATTCTACTAACCCAAAAATAATTACACGTTTATATGGAGACGCATCTGGTGAAGCGGTAGGTTGCTGTTTAATGCAGGGTGAAGAGTTGATGTACGAGTATCATTTTATTAAAATGAATTCGTACAAAAGACAGTTTGTGTTCGGACGGTTCTTCAGGGTCTTGTATCTCTAAGAGAATTGAATTTAAAACGGAAGCGTTTGAGAAAACTGCTTGAATTTCAAAACACGCCAAAATTATTTCATTGGAAAGACCATTCGGCTCAGCGACGGCAGCTACCACACACAAAAGTGCAATATGGCACAAACAATCCTATTCTCCGGCATGGGATCGTATTCCATGTTCGATGATGGTACAATTTCGCCGTATCGCAGCTATGCCAGAAAATGACCTACTTACCCTCAAAAAACAGGGGTTGGGTTCACTTCTGCAGCAGACTGCTCAATCATAAAATATTTTAATCACATTACAATTTATTGCGTACCCATACCACGTGGATTTCGAACTTGCTTTATCTATTCAATGATCTAGTAAGGCCTCTCTCACCTTTTTGCTATAGTTTTTATGATGTCCAACAACTGAGTAACCCTTAGCATGATGGAGGCGCATCGCTTGTGCATGATGGTGTGAAAAACATTAAATTTCGCCTCTGCAAACATGCATGCAACGCACTGTATTACCGCGGCAACCCCATCAACACTCTGCAAGCATGATTGTATTGAACACGCAGAGCGCTGTATGCCCTGCGCATGTGATTTTAAGTGATTGATTCAACAAAAAAATTCAATTCTGTCCCCCCATGTTCAAGAAAAGAAAGCACGAAGTAATAAGAATAAGTTCGACGTGAAAGTTAACGAGAGTGAGTTCGAGGCACGAGTTTCTCATTATCAATCATTCATGGAGTCATTCTTTTCAAAGTTTTATGAACTTTCCCGAAAAAAATTAAAGATGTGGACTTTTAAATGCAAAAATTGTTAAAGTCGCAACTGGGTCGGGCCCATTAAAGAGTGAAAAAAAATTAAAAAATTTGCTTAATATTTTTAAGTTCATAATTAGGAAGGATTTTTGTTACATTATTTCTTAAGTTTTTTGTCCTTATTATAAAAAATTTTCAGCGTGTTGCCGATGTTAGGGTTTGCTTGGATATAACGTGACTTAGTGTATTCACGAAACTCGTTAAAAAAAGGCCCGTTTTGACATTTGAGAAAAAACCCTAGAATGTAACTTGGAAGGAAACTGAAATTAATAATAAACTAATAATTGGGGGTCCGGTGTAGTAGTAGCTACATTACACTGGACAAGCTAGCGGCTAGTTCGGTAGTCAAAATACAAATGTCAAAACTGGCCTTTTATTTTTTGACAACTTTGATAGTTAGGGTGGACCGATGACCTGGTGAGGGTCGCGGGAATCCGATGGATGCGAGACGCACAGGACCGGTCATTGTGGCGACATTTGGTGAGCCCTTTGTCCAACAGTGGACATCTTTCGGGTCAAATGATGATGATGATGATAATGGTTAGATTTTATCAATAGATAGTTGTAAAATAAAGCAAATATAAAGAATCTTTGAAAACATATGTAAAACCGGAAGAAAGCGATTTTTATATGATTTTATCTTGAAAGCATATGGAAACATATGAGGGCGATATATTTTTACACGAAGGAGGTGCGATGCGATTCAAGCCACTTGTCATAAGCGACATACATACGGTTGCAGTGGAGCCATGAAATACGCGATATTATATATTTATGAAAAAAACTCTTTTAGAACTAACACTCTACAACTTATTGCTAGTTCATTATTTTACAGGGTAAGGAGTTTAAAGAATGCTCAAAATAAAATGAAATGAGGACGAAGCCGAGTCTATTGTCTAGGCGTGGTCCGTATGCTTTTATTGTTCAATCATTTGATATCTCAAAGCAACCTTATGACAACTTTGAAACTTCCGCTGGTGAAAACTACTCAAGTACCAAAGTTTAACAAAGAAAATTACATGTCCCCTAAAATTATTCCTATTCAAGCAAACTTGTAGCAACTAAGGTTTTAATATTTATTTATTAAATTATATTATAACACCCTTATAGATCAGGGCGATGTTATAACTAATACTTCAAATACATAATTATGATATTACTAAATTAATTATGAATATTTTATAACTCCAGACCTTTTTCAATAATTGTTTGAGCCGCTTTAATAAATTTCGGTAGATTTCGGCCAAATTTATCCTCTTCGCCCGGCTCGTAATAAAAGGGCAAACTTTAAGAGGTCAGTCTTAGCAGAAGGTATGATTAAGACAGCGGGGGGCGGCGGCTTGCGCAGCCGCAGCGCTTCCAGCACATCTGGGTGGTGCAACTAACCTAGCAGTACGCTAGCAACAAATTTGACCAGTGTGACATCTCTTCTTACGTCCAGCTTAGTATACCCGACCATACTTAAGAAGCAGGTCCTGGTACAAGAGCGGATAAAAGGGGTAAACCCCACATTGTTTAAAGTACAGAAATCTCGTAAACTTGTTTCGGATCTTTTCCAACATGAGGCTGTACTTTTTCTCATGAGGATTCTAAAGATCTCTCTGCGTGACAGCAGATTCCGTGGCCACATACTAAATAGGGCAAGCGGTGCGACGCGGCTTGTGATAAATTGCAACAATCGCTCATCTGTCACTGATCCCCACTGATAGTAAATACTTAGCTGGCGTCGAAGAGTACAGGCAAGTGCTTATTGTAGGGGGCAGAACAGCTTTAAATATGGATTTTTTAGATGTTTTGATTAAAGTAGTTGAACTAAATTTTACGAGTGGTTTCTTGTGTTTAAAAGAGGTTTCGTAATCATCTTCCTTACATCGATACGTTTTCGACATGTAACGTAATTTCAACTGTACTTTAGTATAAGCATTCATCAGCCTGTAAAGTTCCCACTGCTAGGAAACAAGTTATCTATCTGTGGAAAGAATTTAGCCGTTATGCTCCACGCAAGCCCAGTGCGGGTTAGCGGATGTCATATGTTGAATTTTACCCGATGAAGTTCTTTTTTTTAATATAAACCAATGATTGACTGCGATCCCACCTGATGGTAAGTTTGGGTTATTATCATATTATACACCATATGTGTTTGTATATCTCAGAACCCTGGGGTTCTAGACCTATGGAAGGCGTACGAGGACCCGTAATCAACTCGAAAAAGCCCATTAGACGCTTTCAATAGAACATGGTACCAACCGAAGATTGTTACTATACGCGCTATGCTAGTGCACCCAAGGACGACCCTCGGTTAGTGAAAAACTATTGCGATATATGAAAAAAAAAAGATAATAAGGCTATGATTTTTGGAGTCTTATCACACTATTTATATCAAACGAATATTATAAAGGCGACAGGTCATAAGTGTATGTTTGTGTTTGTGATTTCAACATGTTCGAACGTCTACATGGATTTGTATGCACACATGTAGACCATGTCCTGGAATAGCACATTGGATTCTTTTAGGGAAAAATGGAACCCTTATAGGATCACTTTGTTGTTCGTCCATCTGTCTGTCTGTCAAGACCCTTTATCTCGGGAACGCGTTTAGGTATTGAGTTGAAATTAAAACCATATACTCAGGTCTGCCGGCTCTTGAAGCTGTAAAAAAAAACAAATTTGTAAGTTAACGAAAAAAAAAGATACTTCGGTTTATGTGGCAAAAATCGTACATTTCGACACTCTCGAGAAAATCAAAATTCATAGGGTACTTCCCGTTGACCCAGAATACTGAAATTCGGCATAAAGCAATGTCTTATAGCTGCTATTCGGAAAATTCTTCCGAGGCTCCATTTCGGAACATAGGTAAGTTTTTGCCCGGAACCTTCAGGGCATGAGTCCGACTCGCACTTGCCCAGTTTTATTTATCCCGGGAGTGTGTTCCCTTGGGACAATTTTCTACTATCACGCGGGCGAAGTCGCTGGTAGCAGCTAGTATTTTAATATTTCTCAGAATTTACTCAAATACACCCCTTTGGTCGCTCACAATGGGAGGCCCATCAGAAGGCTTAAAGTCACTCAAAGGGCAATGGAAAGGGCTATGCTCGGAGTTTCCTTGCGTTATCACATTAGAAATAAAGATATCCGCAGGAGAAACAAGGTTACAGCCATAGTCCAAAGAATCACCAAACATAAGTGGCAGTGGGCAGGGCACTTTGTTCGCAGAACAGATGGTCGCCGGGGACGAAAGGTTCTGGAGTGGCGACCACGTACCGGAAGATGCAGCGTTAGGAGGCCTTCCACAAGGTGAACCGATGACCTGGTGGGTTCCGGGTATCCGATGGATGTAAGACGCACAGACCGGTCATAATGGCGACACTTGGGGAAGGCCTATGTCGAACAGTGGATGTCTTTTGGCTGAAATAATGACCCCTTTTTATGGTGGAACATCATCAAATAACTTGTCCCGCGCACGGTCCTAGACATTCTGTACAGTGAGCTACCCATTGCTCGCTATCTGCAAACCCGCATCTCGGTGGCCGGAATTGCCCTACGTCTGCGGTCGGGGCGTGAGGATTGCCTCTCCCTCACGTGCAGATTGACACGGGCTAGTACTTAGCGTAGCTTAGTAAGTTGGGATGCTATTCCGCCTTCAGATTCTAATAATTCTAGGAAAAAATAGTCTGACGTTGCATTCTAGTTTGGCACATACAATTTTTTTTCTAATAACCCTAGTTTGGGAAATGAACATTATCAAAACCAAGCATTACAATAAAAATATGGATTATAATATGTTATTTATCCATTCATATTGAAATGCAAAGTATATTAAACAATTTTTGAGGATATTCATAACACTGGTTAACACATTTTTTTCGGTGGGAAAATCATCCAATGAAACCTCTGAAAATTGATACTGACATTTTTTATTTTGGCTTTTTTAAATGTGGAAAAAAGTTAAGTTTTCTGATGTGCTATTTGCCATAAAATCGATCCTTTATAGTGATATTATGCTAACAATAGATCTGCCCGAAAACTAGTTTTCACCTCGAAACTCAACTTCAAAATCGTACTACAATAAAATTATTGAATTAGATATAAACAATTTTATTGTTCATTTCAATTTAATTCCTTGATACCTTATTTTAAGCATAATCAGTAACATACGAGTAATATGTAAAATCAGAAAGAAGCATTCTTTAATAAAACAAAGCCTGGCAACAAACCAGAAAAAGCGCTAAGCTGAAGAATAAAAATAACTAGCCGCTAAAGCTCCTTGAAAATATTTATTTCATCGCAATAAGAGAACCGCAGCTTATTCATCTTAACAGCTTAAATATTTCCGCGAAAGAAAATCAAAGAGAGATTCAAAACTACAATTTTCTTTTCCGACTTAAAATATTTTTTATAAATAGCAAAAAGGAATAAGGTTTTGTTAGATTTCCAATTAGTAAATGGTTCGGAGAGGCTCAAATGAGTAAGACGCTCTGAAAGCACCTTTTTGTTTCACTGCGCCAATTGATTTGTGATAGCTAGGACTTTAATTAATTTGTTGTAGGCGTTTTTGTTTTGAAAGTAGTACTTCTTAATTTAGGTAATAGACTAAATGCTCAGTTTAATATTTTAAGCGATTAAGTTTGTTTTGCCATTTTCTATATATATCTTGTAATCAATAAACCATTCCAAGTACAAAGTCCAAAAAATAAACAATTCAATTAACTACGTTTACCAAACCAAGGTCCAACCTTAATCCCAGCTCAGATTTACAAAACAAACATCTCAAATTCGATACGCCGCATGTAACTGCACCCCAGTGAAATTAAACGCAATCTGAGCGCAATATCTTTGACGTGTATTCCGCACGCGTGACGAATGATGACTGACGTGTGACAGCGCGCGGGTTACGAGGTAACCTCGGTCTCCCCACCCCAGGGTGACACGCGTTCTGCTATATTAAATTCTTTGAAATGCGGTATGGAAATTTTAGTGGATGTTTCAAATTAATTTAATTTTGCGATGGGACCGGGCCAGGATTGAGTGATAGAGGCTCTAATTGGTTTATTTTAGAATTGGCCAGAATAGATAATTAAAATTTTGTAAGATATAATTCCAGTATAATGTTGACCTTACATTAGTAAAGTAGTCACTAGTACTGGGAGGTCTACTTATATTGAATGATTTTTAAGATCATTTATTTATTTAGGTGAAAAATGTCGCAAATAACTGTAATAAATACTAGATGGAATATTCCATAAAGAAATCAAAAATATTTTTTGTTAACGCGACAGTGTACTGAATTAAGCTTGCAAGAAAAGCCGCGCGTAGGCACATTTCTATAGCTACAGTTTGGAGTGCGGCAGGCCGTTTCCTCCTTCATGGTAAAACTTTCAACCCATTTTTCACTCCCTTATGAGTTATATTTTGAAGGATCCGTACTTTTCTCGTTTGCGTCTTAAAAATAACACCTGTGGAAGAAACTGTTTTCTAGTTTTAAGGGTTTAGGCTGGGTATATATGAGCTAGTCAGTCAGGTCTTCTCCATTTATATGTATAAACTAGCTTCTGCCAGCGGCTTCACCCGCTTGTAAATAGGTATCTCCATACAAACTTTGGTCCCCCGTTTCATCACCTTAGGCGGCGAATTTTGGAAAAACCTCTCTTAGTGCTCGCCTACGTCATAAAAGGAAACCTTGTGCAAAATTTTACACTTCTAGGCCCCGTAGTTTCGGCTGTGCGTTGATATGTCAGTCAGTTTCTCCTATTATATATATAGATAATCGTACCACTTTTTACCAACATCACCAAAGAAATTTTGAATTCCCACAAAAACTGATCGACGTCAAAAGAAAACTTCATTATAAACAGTTGATTGCGAATTCGGAATCATAAACTCGAACAAACGAATAAAAACTGCATTGTAACTGTCCACAATGGGCATATAATCCATTTATTTCATTAACTCTATCTGATTCTACAAGCTATCTCTGTATTGTTGTGCTAATTTGTACTTTATGTTGTTTAAGTAAGGTTGGAAATGTATTGTGTGTTTGAAAAATTGCTCTCTATTGGCCGTCCGCGGTGTTGTAAGGATTTCAACGTTGGTTGAGCGCTAACTTGGGTTTAGTCTTAGATTTCTTAGTTTAGGAAGAGTTAAATTAAGTTGTTGATGTGGGTGAGCATGGGGAATCATCTAATAACTTTTCCCATTTTAGCCGGAGCAAGAGGGAGTGTCAGATTTATACTGACGAAAACCCACATCCACCCAATTTTTTTTACTCTTTGCGTTTCAGGGCCGCAGTGACGTTCTGACGTACTGGTCAAAATTTAGAAAACTGAAGAAAATATTAAAGTAGGTTAGACAAGTGGGATATTCAGCTGATTATTAGCATCAATTGTGTCTTTTCAGAAGGATAGCGTGGCGTGGCGTGGATAAAGACAGTTGAATTTCTGATTTACCTACTATGGCGACATTTCAAGTAAAAATCCAACAATTCAGGAAGAAATTCTTTTTGAACTTGCTAATGAGTAGGTACACAATTACGGAACTCCATATCCTGGCAAAAAGCTGAAAAAATTCAGGACGTAGTAATCAAGGATAAACCTCCGCAATTCTCAGATAAAAAACGCCTTAATTCTTCGTCTAAGCCTATTATTACCGTATCCAGTATTAACATAATCCAAGCGTTGGCGTCCCGCCAGAAGTCTAAACGCGTTTGGCAGTAGGTATTGAGATTTACTATCTGAATGGTTCCTACTTCTGTAGCGAAGAGTTCCCGAATCGAACCGAATTGCTTGCCTTTTTCTTTTTTTGTTGAGAGCTAATTAGTTTCGGTCTCTTTTGAGTCTGTTCTAGGTGCTGGATATAGTTCTGCGGGTCAATTGACTTACGCTGACTAGGAGAAGCTGATGCTAGGGAAAAAGTGGATTTCTTTTTTGAAATACTATTTTTTGTCGCATTTTCTTCGTTTTAATCTTCCAAATAACCTAAAAATGTAATGTAAATAGGAGAGATGAAACACATGTTACTAAAAGATTTATGAGTATACATGTGGATGGGTGGAGAGGGAGAGGGAGGCCAAAGAAAAGATGGATGGATTGTTTGAACAGTGATATGAAAGAAAAGGAAGTTAGTGATAGTATGACGGTTGACAGGATAGAATGGAAGAAAAAAACGTTTTGCGCCGACCCCAAATAAGATGGGACAAGGGCAGGAAGATGATGATGATGAAGCTAAAAATGTAATGTGCAAATTGGAATTATCAGAACAAGAAGGTTTTGTGTTTTATGTTATTTTTCTACATTCCTAATAATTTCAGCTGTAGTGTGACTGCAAAAGATAAGCATATTAATTACAGATATGTGTTTAATGCATTCCAGTCTAACCAGTTGATTACTGACCTCCACAATAAGTAATTGTGTGACACGTTATTTCTTGGCATGACTGGAGTTATATTTCCTAATTAATCATAAATTATAATTGATATGCTCTAAATAAATAATAATATTAGTGATAAATTAATGTCAATAAAATTCTATTTTTTTTCTTTTTATTCTCATATGCACCAGATACTCAGACCCTAAACAACGACTTGTTGGCCATATTCCATGTTTCATGCGGAAATTGAACCCGCGACACGCAGCTCAGCAGTCAATCGTTCAACCACAGCGCCAACCGTGCCATCAAATTCTTACATACATTATCCCAAATCGAAGTCAGTACGTAAACACAAAATGATTTAATCGTATAACAAAAGTAATTTTGGATTGATTTAATGCAATTCAATATCCAATCATTTCACCATTTCAAACTTCATCGCAAAGCTCATCAAAAAACTATAAAACTGAAAAAAGACAAAACGTCCGATATCATCAATGAAAGCCGACATCAATAGCTAACACAAAGCCCTTTCAGATTTATTTCCACCGCGGTAACTAACGACTAACGCAAACCAATTACCAAGGTAATTAAAAATGACTTAGCTGATGGTTAGGCCAGATAACCACACTTTAACTTTATTTGTTTAAGTCCGCGGTAACTGGAAAAAATGTGTTTTCATCTGGACTACATTGTAGGTCCAGAGCTAGTGTAGAGAATCGTTAAAAAAACTTAGACAAGCTTTTTCAATATTAGCTGTTTATACGTTTATTTCGGATTTTTCTGTCCACAGGTTTTTTTTTTGGGAAAATCATCTAATGACAAATCGCGCTCTTGGGCGGAGCGAGAGATAGTGTCAGACTTTTACTGACTAAAAACTCACTCCTTCGTTGCCTTCGTCCCAGGGTCCCAGGTTTCGTTTTCACACTAACCATGGCTCCAGTAGGCTTCGGCCCTACAGGGCCCCTACGATTTGCTGACATCTCCCTGAGGCGCCCGTGGAACAATACGCGCCGTCGACGACTTGGTCTCGGTCTGGACAGTTACCGGACGATCGGACGGCGGGCTACCCATTGCTCGCCGTCCGCAAGCCCGCGCCTACGGTGGTCGGAAATCGGGATCGGAATCCCGGCGGTGACTGGAGCGTGAGGACCGTTGCCTCACGCGATCGGCCGCCTCCTTTGCTAGCATTATTGCTTCACAGAAGGAGGCGACCGCTTGCCACTCCTCTTCGCTCTGGACTATGGCCTGTACCAAGGTCCGGCGCGGGAGATCGCCGCCGTTCTGTCCATTTGTAAAACATACAATAATTATACAACACACACATAGAATATGAATACAACACACAACGAAAACCTAGCTTACAAATAAAAAAAAAACAGAAAAAACAAAAAACTACACACATTTAGTGCAGTGAGGGGTGAGGAGATTGAATAAGATACCATCCTGGCTTCCCGGCTCTGTCATGAGAGACAGCATTGAAACGCAAGTTTATCTATAATAAAAGTTGGAAATCCTAGCAAAGGTGAAACTACTTCACTCCGGAACAGCTGCTCAAACTTTATCAGGCGCAAGTTCGGTCAAGTATAGAGTGCTGTTCTCATTTTTGGAACGGATCTGCCAGATATCAGCCTGATGTACTTGGGTCAGTTGAGAAACGAGCCAAGAATATCATCAGCAATGATGCACTGGTTCAGTCAAAGCTTGAAAGTCATCAATCAGTGACGCCGAGTTGCTAGCCTATCGATTTTCTACCGGTTGCACTTCGGAGAATGTGTACTGTATAACTTAACTTTGTCAAGCTCGTTCCATCATCGTGCCTCTTGACGTAGTGCGGTGCACCCCTAGTATATGGTAGATATCCCACCCGTACGGACATAGCATTTTGGGAACATATTCATTGTACATCTAAGAAGTGTAATTCCTGTCGGAATCTGAGTTTTCTGATAGAGCTACAATTTGGGGGTCTTTAGGTCATTGAAGTCTACGAGGGATCGAGCGGAAGTTAGAAATGTTTTTTTACTCTTGCTTTGGAGTGGGTTATAGGTGGTAGTATAGTAGCATAGTCGGCCTTATAATGTTCCCACTGTTGGGATTCAGGCCTCCTTTCTAAGAGAGGGAATGGGCCGTAATCCACTACGCGGGCCCAGGCGGAATTTTTGGTTCTAGCACATGCCGGTTTCCTTACGATGTTTTCCTTCACCGTTTTAAGAGCAGTGGTGATGAAATAAATTACACAAAGTAATGCGCCTGGCTGGATAAGAACCCGCGACCTACAACTCGTAAGTCGGGGCCGTTACCACTCGGCCACCACTGCTCCACTGCATAGGTGGTAGAGAACAGATATATTGTCATCAGAGAGTTTAACATTTTCAGAGACATACATGCTGTAAGTCAGATCTAGTTGACAGTCTATAATAAGAAATAATAAAATACATAAAACTTGACTAAAGACGAGCAACAACAAACTTAGTTGAACAAAGTACTGAAAAAGTTTCGTCGTGTTTTAACTATATATTACGAGTTTTGAAACTTTGCGACTTGGTTCTTATATTACGGTAATTCACAGATATAATTTATGGCAGAGTAAAATACTTCTTCAAATTAAATTAAATTCTTATGTATACATATAATAAATCTGTAGAAGTTTTTAGTTGTGCGCTCATCACGTAAAATATATAAAATCGATGTAGATAACTTTTTTACATTAAAATTGTGTGTAACTTGATATATTACTTAGGTTTTGTTTCATCGCAATCGGTTGACAATTTCGAAAGATATACTACATTCAATGACTGTTAGGCGGTACAAAGTTCGCCAGGTCAGCTAGTAAATAAATAATTGCTAGTTCCAGTATTTTAACTTTATTACCAGAAGTATAATCAGCCTTTATAATGTTCCCACTGCTGGGACTCTGGCCTCCTTTCTAAGAGAGGGAGTGGGCCGTAATCCACCGCGCGGGCTCAATGCGGTTTGGTGGATGTCACATGTTTTCGAATTTTTTGGTCATGCATAGCAATGGCGATATAATAAATAAGACAAAGAAATGCGCCCGCCTGTATTTGGTCCTATGACCAAAACTTGTAAGTCGGGGCCGTTACCACTGGGCCACCACTACTCACTTACTAAACGTTACTAGCATAACTTTATTTTCAGTCTAGAAAAAAACAATTCATAAAAAACTCTTAAACACAATTCTCCAACATAGACCTACAGTTTTTAATTACAAACTCCGGCTGATTAATTCAATCAATCAATCAAAACGAATCAAAATTAATGTTGTTAGGCGCGCATATCATTTACAGGTCTATCATTGAGCAATCATCAATCGTTGGCACAATTAATGACGCCGTCAGATCCGCTCTTTGTTTCGCTATTTCGTAAATTAATAGTTGCCTGTCTCTTGGTCTATGCGGTACTGCGGCCCATGGCCTAGGGATGGGACACGTCGAGGATGACAATCGGATGGTTTGTAATCGAGTAAATGTGCTCATTTGTTGATGCAGTACAGCTTATGTATTATCTTTTGTTTTTAGTAAATTTTTGACAATGTATCGTATTTAAAAAAAAATTGACTTATATTTGCTAGCAGTACACCGCAGTACACTCTTTTTAAATTTATGTTCTTATAGTCTATTCTAAGGTTTTCCGGTACATAATATGTGGCTGTCAGCGATTGCCATAGTACGAATAGATTTATGTTTCTGTAAATTGTTACTATTTTGGTGTACAATAAAGTTTATTCTATTTTTTAGTAAGTAACCTAGTCAGCGAGGTTAACCAAATGTTATGATAGTACCTAATATCGAAAGAAATTTTTAACAAATGAAAGATTTAAAATTCATAACATTTTCAGAGACAAATGTAAAAACCGGGCGAGTCGGACTCTCGTACTGAGAGTTCCGTTAAAGCTTACCTATGAAAACCACGAAGATTTTTCCGATTCGTAAAAATAGTTTTTTTTTGTGAAGTAACTATAAATTTACACTTTCAGATTTTTCCTATGCTTGTGCTATGAGACCTTGTTTCATGCCAAATTTCAGGATTAGATAGGTAAACGGGAAATACTCTGTGAATTTTGATTCTCTTGAGAGTATCGAAATATACGTTTTTTGCGACATAAACGGTTGTACTTTTTTTTTCGTTAATTTAGAAGTTTGATTTTTATATAGCTTCAAGGGACTATAAACCTGAATATATGGTTTTAATTTCGATACCTTTACGCGTTCTCGAGATAAAGGGTCCTGACAGACAGATGGACAACAAAGTGTTCCTGTAAAGGTTCCGTATTTTCATTTTGAGGTACGGAACCCTAAAAAGCGAAGAGTCGAAGCGAAACCTATAGAAAGTATGCAATAGTCGTCATGAAGAAATGAAGTACTTTGGTTGTTAGGCTCGATTTTGTTAATAGCTTTATTTTTATTTTTGTGTTGCCTTTTATTAAAGTGAATGTGAGATCACTGTAGACTCGGCGGATTCATTCATTACTATTTTTATTATGCTTTTGGGCACATGTTTTTTTTTAAAGAGAAAGAGAGGAGTTTTTTTTCGGACATTCTCGATTAGAAACAACCAATTAGAACCGTACATTGCATGTTTTGTAGTCCTATATGAAATAAAATGATTATGAGTTGAGATCAGATATTTAAATCGATTCTAGACCATCGATTCGATTAGACTCGCTCACCATTCTCGGGTACGTCACTGGCTCTCATGACAAATGGCCGGCTACAGGGTGCTCCGTTATAATTCGTTTTTAACCGTCGCACGTCAGCGGCTCGCGTACCTGCCGCAATTTATATACAGGCTGTTGTATAATACGAGCAGGATTTGATTAAAATCCATGTTATGGTTAACCTATGTGTTGCTGCTTACTTTTTTCTGTCGAGAATCATCCTTGACATTTCACGTTACCGTGCTGACAAATTTTAGAAGTTCCATTAGTTTTTCAACTGTTTTTACACCAGCTAGTGCATAAGTATTGTTATTAAAGGCCAATGCAAACTATTGGCATGATTTAGTTTTTTCTTTTCGCCAGAAATGACACCTAGGTTATACGTTAGAGGCCAATACGAGGAATCAATAGCAAAAAAAAAACAGGTCTTTAAACCGTAACCGAACATAGATACGTATAGAATTGCATTGCTAGTATATTTTTGTCAGGCGTTAACTATTTTCGTTATATTATATTAAAATGAAAATATAACACGTAATATTTTAAGGTTTCCAATGATAAAATAGATTAAATTGGTTATTGCTGTATTTTTTTTTTACACTCTCAGTTTTTCATCACTAAAACTAGTAAAAAAAAAAAACGATAAACGAAACGAAAAGATACGCATTAGTGATTGACACTATTTGCGTACTCACCATAAAAACCGAAACTAAAACTGGGAAACTTAAAATATCAGACACACAGTATTAAAAAAATAACGCCTGATAACTATAGCAATATACTAAATTGTCTCTAACTTCGTTTGGTTACAGTTAGTAGACATAATTCTTTTTGCTATTGATTTATCATACAGTCCTCTAAAATATGGCTAAGGTTTCACTTTTGGCGAAAAGAAAAAAAATACATGCCAGCAATATATGGGAAAAGTTTTATTCCCCCTTCGAACATACAATGTTATGCATGTAAATTTTACATACATTGTAAACATATAAAATAAATCACAATAATATTATAAAGGTAAAAGTTTGCGTGTGTGTGTATGTATGTTTGTTACTTCTACAAACTCAAACGTCTCAACGGACTTCAATGAATCTTGGTAAATAGGTTTTTTTCGATCGTAAAATCATCCAATGACATGCCTCGCTCTTGCGCGGAGCAAGAGGGTGTGTCAGACTTTTACTTACTAAAAACCCACGCCTGTTCCTTCGTTGCCTTTCATACCAGGGCCGAATCTTCCTTTCAGAAGCAGACCCTTGCCCCAGTAGGCTTCGACCCTGCTGGGCCCCTAAGGTTAGCTGACATCTCCTTGAGTTGCGCGTGGAACAGTACGCGCCGTCAACGACTTGGGCTCGGTCTGGATGGTAACCAGACGATCGGACGGTGAGCTACCCATTGCTCGCCGTCCGCAAACCCGCGCCTTGGTACACAGGTAGACTATGTCCTGGAATAGCACAAAGGACACTTCTTATCCTGGGAATATGTTCCCTTGGGATTATTGTTTACGCAAGCGAATCAACTGGCAGCAGCTAGTAATAAAAATAAATTAACATGTATAATGCTGTGCAAACTATATTGGCACTTAAGTAGGTCGGTAAAAATATTGCAAGACTGATGTTATAGCTCAAAAAAAATATTATACAGTTTAAAAATGCGTCATTGGTTCTCCCTCACCATCAAATGAAATCTATCTGCAATATCTTCATTTCTGTGCATTTACCCGGAAAGACACTTCCACCCCTCCAGGGATCAGAGTCACGTGAAATAACTCCTAAATAGGCTTGCAAGTCGCAAGATGCAACTCGGAGTACCCTCGGCCCGAACATACGCACGCACCCCGTATACAAAGGGCGAGTACAGGGTGATATTGAGGAATGATGGCGGGACACGCGATCGCTTCATTTGGCCGCTCGTGGGCCGCCCTGGGCCACCCGCATCCCACGGCAGAAAGAGACGAAAAATGTTGAAGGAGAAAGTGAACGCTTTTGCGTATTTTAATTATTAGTTTAGAAATTGCGTGTTATGATGTAAATTGGTAGAAAAACATTGTTTATATTGTGGGGAATTTAATTTTTTTTGTATGACACCAATTTTTTTTTTGTCATAAAAAGCTTTATTAACTATGCATAACAAATACTAACTAACATGGTGGACCGACGACCTGGTGAGAGTCTCGGGAGTGCGGTTTATGCGAGACGCACAGGATCGGTCGTTGTGTCGTCGCTTGGGGGAGGTCTATGTCTAACAGTGGACGTCTTTTGGCTGAAATGATGATGATAACAAATATTTGGTTCTAGTATGTGTGTTGAGAATGTCGTTTACTAAAAAAAATTTGGCCTTTCATTGAAATATACTATTTATATCAATTATGGAATTATTTGTGTATTAAGAGTAGTTGATTCTAAGAATAATGTTTACTTACGTCTAAAATAATCTGAAAGCAATTGTATTTATAAACAATTAGATCCTAGAAGGGCCGATGGAGTCGTAGACAAAATGGATGCAATTTACAATGCATGGTTGGAGTTTAATTTGAAATGTAAAGCGGAATGGCGGCGTGGCCTAAGGGTAACGGTCGCTGAGACGGACGCTAGTTCGAATCCAGTTCTATATATATATATATGTATAGGTAAGCACTTAGTGGATATTCATTGAATGTAGTATTGCGATTTGATGGCCGAGATCCTCTCCTACAATTTTATAAATGTGTAAACGCGGATATTTTATTGGTTGGATAGACTAAGATGAAATGGACCCAGATTAGGACATGGATACCTGGATATATTCATCTCGGTATTTGGGTACCAAAATTATAAAAATCTAAATTATTATTTTTTATATCACTTAGGCCTACATGGCCACTTATAAAACTTCAGAAGCTAGTGCAGATGGACCCGTTCAATTATTCTGAGAATAGACTTTATGTTACAAAATGTGACCCAAAATAGTGGCTACATGAAATCACTATATTTGTTGAAGCTACAGCGAAAGAATCAGATAAATGTCATAAGGAAAGTTTGAATGTACATAAGCGTACTGGATGGAACGGTGGAAAGTGGATTGTGTGAAAGGTGATATGACTTGAAATTAGGTGCCTACTGTCGTAACAAACGCATAGAAAAGACGCAGAAAAGACTTGTTGTGTCGAGCTTAAAATAAATTGTGGATCTTAGATAGATATATACTCATACTCCACACACACCATAAAAAAATTACAGCAGAAGCTATAATTATTTTAGGATCAAATACGGTTTCTCAAGACGAAAGTCTATAACAGACATATGGCTCCAAAATGTAGTCGTTTACAATGGGCCTCATCAAAAGGCTTAAAGTCACTCAAAGGGCAATGAAAAGGGTGTGACGCGTCAGAAATTAAGATATCCACAGAAGAACCAAGGTTGCAGATATAGCCCGAAGAATCGCCAAGCTTAAGTGGCGATTCTTGGGCAGCGCGTTATTGCTCGCGGAACAGATGGCCGATGGAGACGAAAGGTTCTGAAATGGCGACCGCGTACCGGAAGGCAGCGTTGGAAGGCCCCTCACAAGGTGGACCAATGACCTGGTGAGGGTCGCGGGAATCCGATGGATGCGAGATGCACAGAACGGATCATTATGGTGACATTTGTGGGAGGCCTATGTCCAATAGTGGACGTCTTTTGGGTCAAATGATGACCCCTTTTTATGGTGGAATATCATCAAATAACTTGTCCCGTGATTTTAGGATAAAATATTACCCACTTTTAAATTAGCTGACATCGATTCAGTCGCCTACTGCTTTCAGATATATGTTTATTATGTTACATATTGTATATGATAGCAGAGGAACTTGTACACATACTTATTGACTAATTCAAGGCGAGAGTTAGTGATCCTTGATCATTTTTTCAAAAGAAGGTAGTGTTTTTCTTACTGACAAGGGTAAAGTATTCCACATCCGAACTGCTCGAACTGCTTAGAAATTATTGGAATGGCTTAGCATAAATCTAGCCTCATATATCCCGATGACCTTAGATATCAGTACCTATGTGTGTCCTGAAGGAATTTGGAACGTTTGTTCTTTAAGATAAAGGGACGTGGATGCGAAATGTACTGCTGTGGATTGTAGGTGGACTGAATTAATCGCAAAATTCAGTCCACATACAATCATCAGCAGTATATGGTTGATAAGTGCGTGACACCTTACAGTATGTGATGGATCTTATGGAGTTGTTTAAGATTAGGAACACAGAGAAAACAGCTCGAAAGTGATATTTTGCACCAACCTCTTGAACTCGAAGGCTCCACGTGTCAGCAGACTGGCCTTCTCTGGTTTTCTGCAACTCCTGATCCAGTGGTGAGGAGATATGGTATTCACTAAACACTGCACAAACCACAAGCACAAATTGTTAGCGTTTCTTGACTCCTTAGCGGTTAAGTTCAATAATAATCAATTTTTCTTGTAAGATGCGCGGGACGCTGTCTGTTAACGATGCGATTCCAAAACGAATTCTTCATGTCAAAATCTATCTGCGTTCTCTTTCTCTCGAGGTTATGCGGGAACGAAATGCAAGACGGGATGAACAAGATGTCAAACAACAAAACTGCGGTACACAATTCATTTTGTTTTGACTGGCTTGTTGGTCTAGTGGTAAGTGGCCCTGACTGCTATGTCGGAGGTCGTGGGTTTGATTTCCACTCAGGACAAATGTTTGTGTCATGAGCACGATCATTTGTTCTGTGTCTGTATGTATGTATTTAGAAATATTTAAGTATGTTTATCAGTGGTCTAGTGCTTATAACACAAGCTCTGCTTAGCTTGGGGCTAGACGGCGTTGTGTGATATTTGTGGAATATTAATATTAATTATTTGCGGCTGATTTCGGTACTAATTGTTACACGGCAATTACAAAGCCGTATCGGCGCAACGAGGATAATGATGATGAAACTAATGACTGCCCTAACAAAAATACTTTGAGAACTCCAAGTTACCAGATCGACAGCATGAGGTCATGCGTCCCAAGGACACGTCTTGGAAAATGATAATTTATTTAAATATAGCCATTAAATATTCTGGCGTTGTCCGCTCGTTCTTAACAAAAGTTGTGTAAAAACAAGATGGCGACGCAAGATTTATTGCTCATGTTCTTGCCAAGAACGCTGTGTCTTGCAAGACGTCACTTATGGTTAAAGAAACTGTAAGTTATGTGAAGAATATGATTTAATTTTCGCTAACTTTACTGCAAAGGAGAGGTGAAATAATACTTTATGTTCAACAACAGCTGCTTTTTTCTAGAGATCATTTGTTTTTTTAATTCTTACATATTTTTCTGTGTAGTGTTGCTTATTCTAATCAATGCATGCTTATATACTAATATTATTAGAAAAATGTAGGTGTGTAGTGTCTGGAAGACACCAAAGTCACTGTTAGTGTTGGTCGATTTCTCAAATGCCTCTAATACCGTCAGTCACGGCATCCTGTTAGCCATTCTGTCCTATGGTGTCTCCCGAAGCACTGGAATGGTTCACCTCCTACCTTCAAGAACATCAGCAGTCGGTTCACGATGGAGACTCTTCTTCTCACTGGTGTGATCTGGAAACTGGCGTTTCACAAGGCGGCATTCTTTCTCCTCCTCTATTTTCTATTTTTATTAATCTCATTACTTCCGTGCTTCAGTGTGCGTATCATTTCTATGCAGATGATCTGCAGTCGTACTGCCAAAAAGGGGGGGGGGGGGGGGTCACGACGAAATATCTGACGCTAGTAAAAAATAAATAGGGCCTTGATGACCATTAAAACCTGGTCTGGTAGATTTGGTGTTGCAGTAAACCCCAATAAATGTCAGGCGATCTTCATTGGGTTGAAGCATCGCCAAAGTGGTTGTTGCAACTTTGCCACCTATTTTTTTCGACGATACGATCGTTCTTTTTAGGACTGTCGTAAAGAGCCTGGGGTTGCGCACCTGAACTGGTGTACTGAAATCACTAGTGTTAGTCATAGGGTTACGAGATCGGTTAGTCCGCCTCTGTACTTTTAAATAAATGAAGTGTTAAATAAATAAATAACCTTTCTATTAATAACGTTTATTTAATAACGTTTTGGGAACACATTCATTGTGCGTACAGCTAAGGAGTGGAATTCCTTGCCGGAATGTGTGTTTCCTGATAGCTACAACCCGGTAATCTTTAAGTCAAGAGTGAATAGGTTACTTCTAGGTAAGCGCGTTCCATCGTCGACCGCATCATCGCTTTCCATCAGGTGAGATGGCGGTCAAGCGCGAACCTATCGAGAATAAAAAAATAAATAAATAAATAATAATAAATAATTTCGTAGAAACTGTAGGCCACAATATACACTCAGCAAAGTAGAAGTAAGCTTTGAGTTTATTCATTACAATATTAGTATAAATATAGATATGAATAAAAAATAACTAGGCAACCATAAAGAGAACATAATACATTCGAGTTTGCAAGTTTATTAGTACTCACTGCATTCAAATTTAATTGGAACAATTCAATATTGCCACTCTTACATCTTTTTTTTTTAATTTGATATATTCTAGTGCTTGACTGCGATCCCACCTGATGGTAAGTAGTGATGCAATCGTTGATGGTGAGGCGCACTAGTTTATTAACCTCCCATCTATCAATCATTTATTTATTATTAGGCTTTTAACAATAAGTACGCTATTACATTATAATTTACATATTATTAACTTACGTCTAAGCGCCTCATCACTTACAGAAAAGCACAGCATGCACCACATTATGCGCAGATAATAACCTAATTGATTTTGTTCAGTATCATTTCAATACCTCTTTAAAATACTTGTGACACTACACTGTGTAATGTGATGAAAGTCTTGTGAAAGGGCCTTTGAGTGACGGGCATAGTATGCCCGACTGTGCCCGGCTTTATACCCACTCGCGTGTTCGACGCTGGGGAAATAGTGGGCAACACTTGCTAATATGGTCATAGGGCTTCCATCCGATCGCTAAGTTAAAAATAAGTTATGATGTGCTTTGGAGTACTGTGTTTTAAAAAAAAGGTGTTTAATATATTCCGTTAAGCATGAAACGTCTGCTCTGTTAGGGCAAGCTTTTTTTAAAATTACCTTGTTTCATGTATATTTTGCTGGATAGAAACTACCATTAAGTCTCTTGGTCAGATGATAGAGTAACATTTATGTTTCCATAGTCCATCGTTAAAAACATACAGGCGGTACTCCCTCAGCGATGTTCTAAGCTGACGACGCATGTACCCCATAGGGAATGCCCATAGTGTCTAAGTGCTTAATTTTAGGCTTTGTATAAGTCCTAGTGGATGACAAACTCATAGGTTTCAACCTGTGAGAATCACTTTGTTTCAATTTAGTGAAATATTATATCAAAACCAGAAGCTGTTCGCCAAAATGTCCATGCTTTCATCATTGACTGGCCTGTTGGGCTAGTGGTTAGTGGCCCTGACTGCTATGCCGAAGGTCGTGGTTCGATTCCCAGCCAGGATAAATGTTTGTGTGATGAGCACAATCATTTGTTCGGTGTCTGGGTGTAATTTATCTATGATATCTATGTATTTAGAAATATTTGAGTATGTTTATCAGTTGTCTAGTACTCATAGCACAAGCTCTGCTTAGCTTGGGACTAGACGGCGTTGCGTGACAGTTGTGTGAATATTATTATTATTCAAAAATGTTTACTAAGACACCCACTAAACTTAACAGCACACTTTATAATTACCACAACGACATTACCTTACCTATAAACACACCATAAACCCAATAATGCCTGTTCACGTTACCTCACTCACATACAGACAAAACCTCTCAAAAACCAGCAACTCTCTCCAGGCGAACCCGTAGGATACGCGAGTATAACGCTTCACCGATCAAAAGAATCTTCTCATCGAGTTATCTGGTCCTTTTAAATCCTTCGGTCAAGTTTATCGTCCAATGATTTGTTTCTACTATTGCGTGTGGGCTCAATATTTTAAACGAGATCGAGGCTATGAAAATGTATGGGTGTGGTGGAAGAATATAATGATGATGGTTTTGTGTGTTTGAGTATCTCTTACATGTTGTCGCTGTCAGCGATAAGACCGCCATTGTACCCATAGATTTTATGTAAAAGTTTTGTTATTGTTTTGGTGTACAATAAATTTTGTTTTATAGGTCGCAGGGCTAGTGAATGTTTCGAAAGAGTCACCGCAGTATTAGAACGCGGATACGGGTGGGTTAGGTTAGGTTAGGTTTAGCTAGTAAAAATTTGACAATTTGACACTCCCTCTCGCTCAACTCAGAGCAGGGGAAGATATTTGGTGATTTTTAATCGAGAAAATAATTGAAGACTCAAAAAAATAAAAATAATATTTGAATTTTTTATTTAGTTATGCGATTGTTTAGGTCTCATAGCTGAACCATTTGTGCTTGACTTTCTTTAACAAAAATCCGAGAGTTAAAAATATATTGCCTAAATATTTTTTTTCATTTACAATTGCGTTTTTGGTCTATTCGTCATGCGACAACTTTTGAAATGGTCAGTAAACTTTGAAGTTTATCTTCAATTATTTTTTTGTATCTAATATGTTTTAATAAAGAGTATTATACCTATTCAGAAGTGACAATAAAAAGTCGAAAAGAGTGAGATTTCTGAGTTTAGCTCTGGCTATACCTACACATGTAAAATACACAGTATCCACTTCCTATTTACAACGTTACTAAAGGTGATCCCATGAACCAATCACCGATTCTCCGTCACATGCCCATAGCCTCATGCAAACATGATCGCACGAAGTGTCTCTAGTAATTGAAACGCCTGCCTTTCAAAGATTGAAGGTGTGACTTCACTGTCCCATGATCCGGTCCTTCATTGTTTCGGGCTGTTATTACTTTGGGAACCATAGCCAACAATAGCCTACTATAGCCCTCAATAGCCACAATTGCCTACAATAGCCTGGCACGTTTTGATTGGAAAATAAGTGCGTGCACGTAAGCCTAAGTGAAATTAAACTAGCGCCGTAGCACCTCTGTAGCGCGTAGCTCGTAGCAAGGCCTACGGCGTGCTACGAGGTTTCGTGTATAGTTTGGTGTTTACTGCGTCAATAGTTGGGGTTTGAATAAATTTGATGGGTGGTTTGGTTAATGGACGAGTGTAATTTAGTGCTATATGGAAAGTAACAAAAATCAAAAACAAAATATTTTAACAAAATATTTTAAAATAGAAACTATTTTCTAGTTAACTAGTCTTTAAAAGCGTAAAAGTAATAACCACATACTTAATTATACTTTTTTGTTTTGTTTACGATCATGATACTTTGGCCGCACTCGCACCCGGTGGTACGTACGTAAAATCGTTTTAATTCAGATCCCATAAATATAACCCTTGCGATAAACCAATGACGTCTATGAGTGCAAAAATAAACTTATTATCAACATTGATTGCCTCAACTCATTTTCAACAGGCCTTTAAATCACGTCTTTGTTCACCCGATCCAAACTGGTCCTTACATTCGAACCCAACATATTCCTCCCCGAAGGACCAAACAAAACCCATCGATACGCTCCAACACTACCAACTAGTTGGTATTACAAAACTTTTTACGATTTCACTTCAACTTTCAACATATGGCACCCCCATAAAAGTAACGGGTGTTTTACATAATTTACTGTAAGCCCTTGTACTGGTAGTGGTCAGATTACTGGGCTACTGGTAGTTTGGCCACATAAAACTATTATTTACTATGGTTTATTGGCGCAGTTAGCTATATAAAGTTTGGTGGTTCTGCGTCATCAGCATACTTCTTGAAACATTGTTGTTTGAAGATGGTGTTGCTCAAGTGGTTGCATGGTTGCCGAGTGGTCCCTAATTTCAATTTTGAGGCAAAATAAACTGTTTTAAATTTTATGATATTAAATTGTCAGTTGGTCGTGCCGGTTGTTATGGCACAGTTAATATTTGTTGCCATCGTATAGTTATGCAAATATTTAAGAGTTTTATAAGTACAAAGAGCGCGAATTGGTCTCAACAACCCGATGTACGGCGAGTATCCACCCTTACGTTGTATAAACTTCAACGGTTACGGCTAAGCGTTTCGCTTCGTCGTTTACGAAGGACTGGAACAATTTGCCTGCTGCGGTCTTCCCGTCCAACTATAATTTAGGTGTCTTCAACGCTAGAGTGAATAGCTTAGCTTAGCTTAGTCGGCCTTATAATGTTCCCACTGTTGGGACTCAGGCCTCCTCTCTAGGAGAGGGAATGGGCCGTAATCCACCACGCGGGCCCAGTGTGAGTTGGTGGACGTCACATGTCTTCGAATTTTTTGTTCTAGGACATGCAGGTTTCCTCACGATGTTTTTCTTCACCCTTTTGAGAGCAGTGGTGATGAAATAAATTACACGAAGTAATGCGCCTGGCTGGGTTTGAACCCGCGACCTACAACTTGTAAGTCGGGGTCGTGGCCGAGTGTAAACTACTCGGCCACCACTGCTCGTAAAGAATAGGCTCTTAATAAATTAGTGCGCCTTACAATCGATGCTTGCATCACTGCTTACCATCAGGTGGGGTCGCAGTTAAGCACTGGTTTATAACTATTTAAAAAAATGTTACTAGATTTATTCTTATAGACTTTAAATGTGTGTTTGGCGATTCTTCTTCTTGCAGAATAGATGGTCGATGGGGATCGAACGGTTCTGGAGTGGCAACCACGTACCGAAAGATGCAGCTTTGCTAGGCGTCCCACAAAGTGAACCGACGACCTGGTGAGTATCGCAGGAATACGATGGATGTGAGACGCACACGACTGGTCGTTGTGGCGAGACTTGCGGGAGGCCAATGTTCAATGGACGCCTTACAGCTGAAATGATGATTACATGAAATGATTTTTCCTGGAAACTGAGATGTATTATTTTTCAAATAAAATTCTACGAAGTATCCGGCTATAAATATATTAACCAAACCACCAATAAGACCGCTGTTATACCCAGAGATTCAAGTTTAAGTATAAGTTGTATTACTTTTTTGATGTACGATGGCCTGTTAAAGTGCCTGGGTAGTGCAGAAAAAAAATCGTGTGAAGCGAGAAATGACGCCATCTAGCGTAAACTCAGATTGAAATGTTGTTATTGACAACATTACATTATAGTGTTAATAGATGGCGTCGCTGTGCTTCAAATGATTAATGCTTAATTAATGTTTGTTTTTGTACTTTCTTTTTGTTTCTTCAAACACTGAAATAATTTATAGTTTCTTTTAAAGAGATGAAGATATTAAAATTGAATATCAATTTATAAATATTTGATTATCTATGTGTTCGTTTTCCAACTTGAGAGGGTAGGTTGAATATGGATTTATAAATAATAACTAGTAGGTAGTATAAATAATACTTAGACCAGAGTTATGACATAGCTCAATTGATTATTCGTTAAGTTAATTTCGATTATCTCGTTCCAGCTCTTTTCGTTGAATTTTATTTTTAACCAGGTGTATCGTCTACTTATTTTACCAAAATGTGTAGATATGCATTGTTGGATTTAGTAAAAAGAGCTCAAATAATTGCTATACATAATCAAGGCAAAAACTTGTCAGGAATAGCCAGAGAGACCGGTGTAAACGTAAGTAGATTTTTTTTCTTCTTTTTTATAACAAAAAACAAAAACCTCCTATATAATAATCATTATTGGGTATTATATATTTCTGTTTTATTGTTGCAGAGAAAAACAGTTGTTCTATGGGTAGGACGATTTGAAGAAGAGGGTTCTTTGAAACACCATAAAAGAGCTGGCAGATTAAAACTAATAAACATGTTGCAGCGTCAAACCATGATAAGGGAGTACGAAGAAAATGGACGTCTGTCGACGAACCACTATGCTGGTTTATTTGACACAAACGTTGACACTGTTCGTCGTGCTCTTCATACTTAGCGAAAAGATGCATTATCGGAGGCATGTTGTGAAATCCTTGCTATATGGATCATAAACTTTGATTGGAGTAGTGTCATCTTTACTGATGAAAAAACTTTTAAGTCCAATGAACACGGACGGTTATGTTTGTGGCGTCAAGATGATAAATAATTATAATACTGAATTAATATAATTTACTCAGTACTTATTCTCTATATTAACTGGAGACCTTGTTATGTGTGTTTAACTTAATACCCGTATTTAAAACAACTTAAAAAAGTTATGAACACTTGATATATTGTTGTGCAATTTTATAGTTTTTAGCCTACATTTAATCCTTATGACATTTGGGATAAAATTATCTGGTCTCTTGTTTGTTTGTTAAGGTTACATAAGCTTCAATCCTCTTTCCAATTTTGGAAACGAATACTTAAGCTATGGCCTCAATAAGAAGTTATATATAATATTATAATCTTATTCGGTGATTAATAAACGGTGATTGTTGAATTTGAATAAGAAATTGTAAGAAATAAACATATATTTTTTTTAATAGTGCCTTTTTTTTGATGAGCCTGTTTACCTGCATTTTTTTTTTGTTTTGCTGAGTAGCTACCCACTTGAATATTATATTATACTACTTGTTAGCTTTGATATAATATTCCTACCGATTTCTTTTGTTTTTTATTCGTAACTTACAAAAAGTGTGAGTACTACGTGAGATTCGAACTCACGGCTTATTGATTTACGCATCTATCTGCACAAGCTAAACCGCTAGGCCAACTTGACTTCAATTTAATTGATGAAATTATGAACTGCAGTCAGTTGTTTAGACAATGATGACGCATGTGTCTATTTTCTGTCAGACTAAAAGTCAACTTTATACTTTGAGAGATTGCTTTTGGACACCACTTAGCTGTGAAGAAACCAACGCCATCTAGTTAAATTTTTGAAAACTTAAACTTTAACGTGCAAGGGAAAATAGGCGTTAAGGTATCCAAGCACTTTTGCTGGGCATTGTACAATAAAAACATTCTATTATTTTCTATTTTATTTTAACCTATGTCCGTTACTGCTTTTCGCAGAAGATTAATAAATTAATAAAAAAAAAAATTTTGCTAGTGTATCTATGTATTTTGACATAGATACACTAGCAAAATCACCAAAAAAGCAACATCAATAAAAGTCCTGCGACATTTTGTATTAACGACGTATACTTGACATTTCCGACCCAATGGGCCCCTAGAAAAACCTTCGCATTAAGGAAGAAAACGAGAACTTGTGTGTAATGAACCGAAAACAGTGAGAACATCATCTGTCACCTCGAGCACGAACTATTGACGCATCATTAACACATCAACCACTAATGACAAGATTATCCATCTTCATCACGACAAAAAACTCAAGCGTGAAGATATCCTCTTATCCTGTCTCACAGTGAATGGGTTCATTATGAGCCATCCGGGAGTGCAGGAAAAAATAGAGTACATCAACCAGTTATCATCCCGCGCGAATTGTAAAAGTCAACACAGGGAAATGGGGTAAATGTTCTGTTCCGTCCTGTTTTACCTCTGTTTTTCTTTCCTTAAGTGGCTCACCCGAGAAAAATAAGGAAAAAATGCTCATAAATACAGGGTTACTGTTAAAAGATTAAAAATGATCACACTATGGCAATGACCGTAGCATTGCAATTGACCGCATCGCACCACGTGCGAAACGGAACTTACTAACCCCATCTCTGTCCCACATACACAATTTCCCGCTTCCTTATTGTCTGCGTCCCTCTCGGTCGCGGAAAACTGTAAGGGCTGATTCCGATGCTTCAGTTTACGTCGCGTTGTTGCGACGAGCGGTCGTGTGAGGGGTGGCGATTTCATTCCTTCGTGTTGCTCTCGCGAAGTATTTGCATAGTGAAGTGCGTAAGTTTGGAAACTGTGGAGATATTTGAAACTTAGTATTATTATTTAATTGGAAAATTGTTTTAGTTGCAACAACTGTGTATTGGTGTTGTTTATGGATGTAGAATTATTTATTATTATTGTGTTTTTTATAATAAGTGATGTGAAGTGACTCAGTTTAGTTGTAAGTGTATTGTTTTAGTAAGTATCAAAGTTTTTGAATATTTTTTCACATTTATACATTTATTTCTTTTTCTCCTTTTCTGTGATTTTTAAGTTTCTATTACCAGTGTACTTATTTGTATATTGCCTGTATTAGATATAGGTACACCAAAAAAATTGGTGATATATGAAATTGCACCTTTTGAACTTGGATGGACTAGGATTTTTTTGTTTAAATGAACTTTATATTTATAGCGTGTAATTCTTTTTTTCAAAATTAGTTATCCATTTTTTACTTTGTGTTTTACTTTTTCATCCCCATATTTATAACTCATAATATACTAAAAATAAATGTTTTTTTTATCATAAAAAAAAAAAATTATGAGTTTCAACATAGAAACCAAGCTTTTCAAAAGGTACGCAATATGAATGACGTATATCTACTATTTCTATCTAGCGAACAAACTATGCATTACTGGTTTTATAGCTTACATTTTGGTATTTTATCCGATAACTTCCTAGAGAAAAATGAAATTACTATTACTTATGAGGTAAAATAAAATCGATTTAAATAAAAATAGACACATTAATATAATGACAATAATATGAAGAGACACTTACATAACATTACGTACCATTTAAAATATATTGTTTCCACGGTAGAACTCATGTTTCATATTAAAACTCATTGTTGTATGAAATCTAAGAAAAGTTGAATATGAATCCCAATATATCTGAAAAGGCAGTAAATAATCACAAGGATTTCCATTTATAAAAATTGTTTGATTGGACGAATTTGAGATGACCCACTGCGTCTTAGACCGTGAACCGAAACAAGGTCCTTATATTCAAACATATTTCTTGGTCTTTGTCGTCGTATTTCCCTTGTTAATATGAATATGTATATAACACTTTTGGTCCTCAGGTTATCGGTAGTTTCTTTGATCCTTCAAAACTGGTCCTCCAGTTTATTATCACACAAGCTTCTGCCAGCGGCTTGACCTGCGAGAATATGGGTATCTCCATACAGATTTTAGAACACTGTTTCATCCTCTTAGGGGCAAAATTTTGGAAAATCCTTTCTTAATTTTCACATACGTTTTAAAAAGAAAAAAAAATCACACTCTTAGTCCCAGTCGTTTTGGCTGTGCGTTGATGTATCAGTCAGTCAGTTAACTATGACATTATACTAACTTTTCAATCAATATTATTTTCCAACGATATTTTTTTGTTTGAGTGTCATAATTTGAGCAAATGGAAGATAACATTAGGATAGAGAGCCTCCACCTGTTTGCTTGTCCTTGAAAACTAATTGCTTTCACCAATCTATCTTTTAAGTTTATAGATTACAGAGTGTGTGGCATTTAGATGATGTAGTAGAAACTACCGATGATAAATAAAGATAATTATTTACGGAATCAAAGTTTTACCTGAATACTTTTAAAACAAAACTCTTTTTAGGAATGATTTGTACTAAAGATACATCATGATTTTGATTAAATTATTTAAAGTTTTTATAACATAACAAAAAAAAGGGAGGAAAGAGTTCCATCCCACGTAGAGTATACAATATTATTTTAAGTATGTGCGAAACCCGAAACACGTGTCTAATATTTTTATATAAAGAATTTATGTACAAAATTTCATAACTGTATAATTAAAAACCACAAAGTTATAAGCTTGTTGTGTTACCAGGTCGTTCGCACAAACTCATGGTCAACGAGTCATCCAAGCGACTGAGGGGTAGTTTTGCCCCCGCGTCCAGGTGTGCACTGTCGCTTCATGCCCGCTATGACCTGCCATGACCTGTGTTGTACTTAGTGTAGGATATGTCTAACTTGTGACCTTTTTTAAATAATATTGGAAAAAATATAACATGGTGTAAAAATTATTGGAATCGATTTAGTTACTGATTCTGAACAAACTATATTCAGGTATCGTATATACTAAAAGTAATGTTATATATAAAAAACTGAACCATACATTATGCCATATGATATTCTAGTCTTGTGTTAGTACAACCTAAGGCTGAAAAACCAGGCTGATGTCGGCTTTACTTAAAATACGGTCACAAGAGCAAGTGTACTAATGATCCGCGGTATTTCTCACACGATTCCTCACAGTATTAAGCAATACGTGCCGGACGTACTGATCGTGTCCTTGACATTACATTCTTTGTTGAGGAACAGACGGCATGTGGTGTGGTTGTGCCTATCATTTTTAAGAGGATAGGTAGATCATGCTGCCTACTTCACTCATAAATAATCTAGAATCGCTTATGACAAAAGCCCACGATACTGGTAACTTGCACGGGTGCAAAGTATACAAAAATCTTCTTTACTTATTGTATTAAAAATCGTATTAAAATATGATTGACCTGACCTCCTCCTGATTGATTGACCTTTATTTTTGATTGGCCTGTTGGTCTAGTGGTTAGTGGCCCTGACTGCTATGCCGGAGGTCGTGGGTTCGATTCCCACCTAGAACAAATGTTTGTGTGATGAGCACGATCATTTGTTCTGTGTCTGGGTGTAATTTATCTATATATGTATGTATTTAGAAATATATAAGTATGTTTATCAGTTGTCTAGTACTCATAACACACTAGGGATGGGACTAGGGATGGGATGGGACTAGACGGCGTTGTGTGTAGTTGAGGAAAAAAAAGAAAAAAGACAGAAAAGAAAGAAAGAAAGATTAAACGTACACACGCGAAAAACGACTTAGTTTTGTATTATGTAGAGAATTCCAATACAGTTACACTTTTCGACTTCGGTTTTTTGGACTAAAATACTGAAGATCTAGTGGGAATGATCATCATCATCACTTCTGGCAAAATACTTCCACTGGTGGATATAGGCCTCTAGCAAGTGTCGCCACACGACTGGTCCTGTGTCTATATGTTGGAGTTTGCTTCTAATCTAACCCGGCATAGATCAAGTCCACGATTGAGCAAATCTGACCTCTAAAAACCCAGCTATCCCCTCATGATCCTGGATCCTTCATTATACTGCTGGTTAACTTAACCAATCCTTCTCAGGTATCTATCTAATTTTATTTTATTTATTACTAGCCCATATAAATTGTTCACTGTAGGCCGTCCAGCCGTCCGGTACGGACCTAGTTCGGATTGACGGCGCCTTGTGTTTCACGCGCACTTCAAAGGGATGTCAGCAAAATTGAAGGGGGAATTTTAATTTTTAGGCTTCCGTACCTCAAAAGCAAAAAACAGAACCCTTATAGGATCACTTTGTTGTCCGTCCGTCTGTCTGTTTGTCTGTCAAGACCCTATATCTCAAGAACGCGTAGAGGTATCGATTTGAAATTAACACCATATACTCAGGCCTGCAGTCCCTTGAAGCTGTGAAAAAATCAAACTTCTGAGTTAACGAAAAAAAAAAGATACGGCCGCTTGTGTCGCAAAAAACGTGTATTTCGACACTCTCGAGGAAATCAAAATTCATGGGGCACTTCCCGTTGATCTAGAATTTTGGCTTGAAGCAAGGTCTCAGAGCAAAGTATAGGAAAAAATTTGAAAATTATAAATTTATTGTTACGTCATAAAAAATAACTTTTTTTTTGCGATTCGTAAAAACTTTGCAACTCTATTCGGGAATGACCTGTTTTCATAGGTTAGTCTGTACGGAATCCTGAGTGCGCGAGTTCGACTCGCACTTGCCCAGTTTTTTTTACTATTATAGATAGGCTCGGATTTAAACACTATTTCACCTGATGGTAAGCAATGGTGTGGTGAGTAATGATAAGTTAGGGCCGATGTCTGCCAAGGCTGCAGATTGTTCAAAGGAGTTGCCGTAACCCTCGCATAAAAGCAACTGTGGTAGTCCGTAAAAATCCAACTCTCCCTTTCGTTCTACCCAGAGCGGCAGAAGTCATTTGATGTTTTTTTTTACGTTTAACAAAACCCATATTGTCTTACTGTAGGGCAAAAGTCCACCTCCATTCCTTTAAACAGTCAAGATTTTTCGTTTCTTTATCCCAATTCTTAAGGAAAACATCCAAGTCCTTCTGCCATCTTCTTCGTGGTCTGCTGCAGCCTCGTGTCGTTCTGTACTTGTATTTGTATTTCGGGCTGGTATCTGTAACAACACGTTTAAAGTGCGTATTTAGCGAACGGGTGGGATAAATGTTTCATTCGATCCACCCCAGCTCCTCAAGGCAGGCCAGCAATCAATCAATCAAATCAAATTTTAAGTTTGTAGGTTTTATAGTTTCTGAGATTTTGTGATTAATCAGTAAGTGGTATTTCGCTTTTATATATATGTATAGATTATACTCTAAATTCTGTGGTGTACGTTACATACCTAGACAGCAACTATCTAATACATAAATAAACATTAGCTATTTTAGAAGCGTATACTTTTAACAATTTATTATTAAAGCCTAAGTTCCGCAGACATTTTCCTTCGCGCCGCGGCGATGGTGATAAATTTCGTTCAGAAATTTATGAATAGTGCACATAGTTCTAGCTCAAACTAAGGTTTTATTAACAAATTTGTTATTTTAATTCCTTATTTATTTAGATAAATGTTTGTATGTCATTCATTCGAGTTATGCTAGCAACCCAGAAAGTAATTTTAAAAGGAATCGGATTTTAGAAATGAATTTATTTGTTTTGGTAATTTTGAAATTTTAAGTGTTGCCGCATCAGGGCCATATGCCACAGTCACAAATGCCTCCACGAGAAGTTAGAAGCGGTCACAAAGGAAGCTGAAACGCGCGACAGCTACTTGTGGCCAGTGGCTGCTACTTTTTTTAACCCATGCGCGAAGTATCTTAATGGACTCTGGGGAAGAAGGTTTAAATGCGTGAGTGGCATGTGACGGTGTTTTGTATCGGCGCTTAATGGCCAGTTCCGGCCACAAGAAGCGAGCAGCAGCGATTTGTAGGGTGTGGCGGCCACCAGCGTCAATAGTGTGCGAATCCATATAAAATGTATGAAACCTACGGGAAATGTGCCAGGGGCGGTGTTTTGTGGTTGTGGCCGGTGGTTCGTGTGCGACGACCCTAAAGGTAAACGCCAAGACTATTCGAAGAAGTCCACGCAGTCCTGTAAGGCAAAGGGAAAAGAAACAGAAGGAAGATTGATGCGTTGTAGTCAGTAAAAGTCTGACACTTTCTCTCGCTCCACCCTGAGCGGGAGGACTTATTTGATAATTTCCCATCAGTTGCTAGTCTTAAAAAAATATTTAAACCTTATGGTAAACAATAACACTTAACTAATTATGTTACTATGCTTTGATCAGTGGTGGCCGAGTGGTAACGGCCCCGTAACAAGTTGTAGGTTCAAACCCAGCCAGGTGCATTACTTTGACTAATTTACGAGTATTTCATCACCACTGTTCTCAAAAACGGTAAAGGAAAACATCGTGAGGAAACCGGCATGTCCTAGAACCAAAAATTCGAAGACATGTGACATCCACCAATCCGCACTAGGCCCGCGTGGTGGATTACCATCCCATTCCCTCTCCAAGAGAGGAGGCCTGAGTCCCAGCAGTGGGAACATTAAAAGGCCGACTATGCTATGACTATGCTAATTATGTTACTTAACATAATTTGATAATTACATTGATAAAAAAAAACTAAAATTATAAAAATAATATTCAATTCTGGTTAGGTGTATTCTAATTGAAGATTCTGATTCTTGCTTAACTAAGTACGCCTCGTAAGTTAAGTTTCCAGTCATATCGTTTCAAGCCGTCTCGTACTCATTCCCACAGGGTCTGTCAGAGTTATAGTGTGTTTGATCTCGTAACCCACGTCTTCCTTTTAACGATTGACATTGGCATTGTCACAAATCCCTATGGTGACATGTCTTCGTCATTTATCGCTCATGACTTGAACTTGGAATTGTGTTTTCATACATTTTTCATGTTATAAATAATAATAAGATATCTTTTGGTCCACAATATTCGTTAGTAGCTCTTATTTATATATTAGTTCATAAGTATACAAATATAAAATAATACTAGGATAAAACTTTTCCGTATTCTAATATTTTATTCTAATCAGCACATACAATGAGACTAGAAAACGGAATTAAAATAATAAAGTCTTCTACAATGGTCAATAAATTAAAAATGTCAATGAAACTTGAAATTGTTATATTTGTGTAACCGCAAAGAATGTATAAGTTCTAATGCTAATATAATTAATTTGCATACTTTTAAGTATAAAATACTGAACCTCTTTTTGTTTACATTCCCTCATACAATTAGACATTGGAAAATAGAAACGAAGAGCAGGTACGTCTATATACCAGCGTCCTTTACATATAAGTTTTATTCCACGTCAGGAATTACTCCTGTAACGTGGGTGCGTTCACAAATCTATAGACCATACAAATATTTATTCACTGTTGCACTGCACCAATCGTCCCGCCAATTAAAAACTCTGTGATCACCAATAAACTTAATCGAAGTAATTGGAGTTTCTAAGGATCGTAGTATGGTTGCAGTTTTTTTTTATAATGCATAGGCTCACGCTTGACCAGTATCTCATCTAATAGTAAGCAATGATACCCACGATGGAGCACGCTTACCTAGAAGTAATATACTCAATCTTGACTTAAAGTCGCCTTGGTTATAGCTATCAGGAAACATAGGCTCTAACAGGGAATTCCACTCCTTAACTGCGTTTTGTAGTTTCTACCTACCCTTAACAGAAGACGGCGTAAGTGTATGTCATCACAGATACATATATCTACTAAGCATGATGATTGTGACAAGGTTCTTTAACTATTCATTGATGCAGTCAAGTCCTTTGTTCTCATTCAGGCTCATTCATGATGATTTGGTCCTACGTCAGTTAAGGAAATGCTTTAATCATAATTTTGCAGCAACCCTCAGAGAACAGCACGCAGATAGTAACATATGCTCGATGAATACAAAATAGCTTCCAACTCGACGGTACTTCGGTACACGTTATTTGATACAGAAGCCATATCGCCAGACTGTATTATTTCCCGGCGACTGCCAACTCTACACCCTCTAGTAATTATAATAATTTGTATGCACTTATCTGCACGTCACCTTTTTAAAGTATGTAACGGTATTTTTGGCAAAGGGGGTCTGTTGTACGTAGGGGTAGGTTGGCACAGTCATATCGTGTTATGACGTCATTATTTTGGCGCCAATACGCGTGTTATTGGCAGCTTGTCTTACTTAGGCTGTGTACAAGCTGAACTTTGATTGTTTTTGAGGTAAACTATCACTCTTTGGACAATATTGTGACATGTTGTGTCCCTTTGGAAGCAAATTTTGATAGCTATAACCTTTCCTTCTAGGCAGCTTCTAGGCTACTTCTAGGCTACGTATAGGCTTCATCTAGGCTAGGTCTAGGCTACCTCTAGGCTACTTCTTGGCTACTTCTGGGCTACTTCTAGGCTACTTCTAGGCTACTTCTAGGCTACTTCTAGGCTACTTCTAGGCAACTTCTAGGCTACTGCTAGGCTACTTCTAGGCTACTTCTAGGCTACTTCTAGGCTACTTCTAGGCTACTTCTAGGCTACTTCTAGGCTACTTCTAGGCTACTTCTAGGCTACTTCTAGGCTACTTCTAGGCTACTTCTAGGCTACTACTAGGCTACTTCTAGGCTACTTCTAGGCTACTTCTAGGCTACTTCTAGGCTACTTCTAAGCTACTTCTAGGCTACTTGAAGGATACTTCTAGGCTACTTCTAGGCTACTTCTAGGCTACTTCTAGGCTACTTCTAGGCTACTTCTAGGCTACTTCTAGGCTACTTCTAGGCTACTTCTAGGCTACTTCTAGGCTACTTCTGGGCTACTTCTAGGCTACTTCTAGGCTATTTCTAGGCTACTTCTGGGCTACATCTCGGAAAAGTGCTAAAGAGTCACTGCAGCCCTGCAAAGCAACGGTCAAAAACAGGAATACGCATGGATTTTAGACAGTGAAAGTCTGACACGCTCTCAGAAGTAATTTGATGATGTCCTGCCGTAAAAAAACGGTACTCCATCCAGGTTGTTCACCATGGTGAGGTGAGATAGCAGTCAATCGCAATGGTGTCAATAATAATAACCAGTCGTCAAAGTCGGTCAAAGAAATCACAAAAATCCTCCAAACTGTGACCCGAGTACCACAATAAGTAACTTCTCAAACTTCCTTATCTAACTGATCTGGTAAGATTATTTAATATTATACTTTGATCTGTAAGATATTGACAGTATCGCTAGAGAATTTTGTATTGAATTGTGTCAAGGGACCATTTTTTTTTAACAAAAATGTCGTTGAATGATGAAGTATTTTTTTCAAATTTGGTTGAGATGCATATTCTTTACGATTAACTAAAAAGTAAATCTGTTTCTGCTTAGATAGATAGATAGATATATTCTTTATTGCACACAAAAATACAAATTACATTAGGAACTTAAAATTATAAGGGTGTCACAATGGGCAGTCTTATCGCTAAAAGCGATTTTTTACAGACAACCTTGGGATGGATTTGGATTTTTAAGAGATTTTTTTTTAATTTAATCTCTTGTCAGTTTCTTTTATTATTATAGGCTGGCACTTGATTGCTTGGCGCTCACCTGTTGGTAATCGATAATGTGATCAAAGGTGGGGCACGCTTGCTTACAAGTAATCTATTCACTTTTGACATAAAATTTCTAGGTTGTAGTTATCAGAAAACAGAATCTGGTAGTGAATTCTTGTTTTTGGCTGTACGCATAATGAATGTGTTCCCAAAACGTTTTGTACGTATGGGTGGGATGTCCGCCATGTACCGATGGCGCATCACCATACGTCTGGTGGTCCGAGTTTAATTACAAGAAAATATATTTTAGCAAGATTCTCGACAATACAGTCGATGTACCGAAAAATCCGACCATTTCCATAGAAACAAGGCAACTGACTATTAAAGTGAATAATTTTCTCTAGTCAAGTCAAGTCAAGTCAAAAGTTTTTTATTTCACATAGGCCTAAATTGGCACTTATAAAACTCTGTACAGTTGGTGTGCATACCAACAATATTTCCATTATAATAATATTCCACAACGCCATCTAGTCCCAAACTAAGCAGAGTTACACAGACAACTGATAAACATATATATATACATTTTTTTTTTAAATACATATTATTGGCAAACTATCTTCTGCCATCGGATTCACTCGCGTGAAAGTCGATTTTTCCATACAAACTTTGGACCTCCGTTTCATCCCCTTAGGGGGTGAGTTTTGGAAAATCCTCTCTCAATGTTAGCCTAAGTTATAAAACGAAACTTTGTGCAACGCTGCTAGTCCCCAGTAGTTTTGACTGTGCGTTGATATGTCAGTCAATCAAGTTCTCCTTTTATTATATAAATAGATTACACAAAAACACAAAACAAATGATCGTGCTCATCACACAAACATTTGACAGTCAGTCATTAAACTTACCCAGTTCTGACTACCCATAATACTGGATCAACCCTCTATGAGACCGCACAATAATAATAGTATCAAGCACAATAGGTACCTGAAGAAGCCCCACAAGTCATTGTAAAGTCATGTTAACACCGAACTTATTGACTTGTATTAATAAAACAATAAAGCTTATTACCTACAACCCTACGGCTAGAGGGGCGCATCGCACGCACGTCTTCCACTCGATTACTTTGTATCGATTAGCTGCACGCATTAAGTATCGATTATTTTTAGGATAGCGTGACGTGTGGTTTTAAGAGACGTTCCTAGTAATTTTCATGGTTGATGTGTGTGTGTGATTTAGGGATAATCCATTAGCACTTATATATTCCGTACCATTAATTTTGGGCAGGAAATCACAGCTTGCAGTAGATTAAAAAACATTGAGCCATTCAAAACTAACCTATTTAAAGCTAAAGACGAACAAAGTCCATGTATGTCACGTATGCTATGCATTTGACATCTAGTATTGAATTTACTTGAAAACAGATGATTTAGAAACATATTAGGCATACGTAACACTGATACATGCATCGCACGTAAATCGTTTGTATGCGTAGCATACGTGGCTCAGTTTATATTTAACTTAAAGCAATGCGATGCACGATCGAAATGATTCATTTGCTTATTCTTTGAATAAAAGATAAATAATAGAGATAGGTGAACACCTATCTCTCCAAAAACTGTCAAATAAAACTAATTCTAACGACCAGCTGTTCTGCGAGCAATGTGCTTTGGGCTATGTCGGTAACCTTGGTCCTCGTTCGGATATCTTCATTCCAACGGAGGTACATGGGACTTTATTACTCTAAAATAGAAAGAATTATTCACATCAACTCGCTATAATAAAGAAGTAATCCTTTAACCAAGACCAGAAATATAAACAAGATAAAGAAGATACCACCCTCAGTACTAAAGCCTCTAGGGGACCAGGGGTGCAATCAGTCAACCACACGTAGTCGACTGCGTTCGTCTTCCAGTCGATCGCTTCGTATCGATTATAGTGTCGCACGCGTGCTAAATATCGATTGTGTTGAGAATAGGTGAATGATGGCGGGAAATGTGGTCACGGGAACATGTGAGGTGGGGTTCGACGTTTTGGTGAATGGTGTGAGAATTTGTTAAAACGCTAGAAGTATCACAAAAGTACAAAGATGGACTTAATGCCTTAAATATCTAATATTCTCTACCCGTTAACCATGGGTGGTAGAGAAATAGCATGGCATAAAAAAAAGGATAGTATTACTATGAAAATTGTTTTCATATGTAAGAAAGAATAAGAATATAACTTAAAATAAACATACAGTAATATAATACTTTCATTTAAGTATATTTATATCAAATAAAGGATAATTGGTTTTCGAAACGACTTTTCCGAAACAGCTTAACCGATTTTTGCGATATTTTCTCTGTATATTTGGTAGGTCTGAGAATAGGTTTTAGACTACTTTTTTTATCTATAACTTATATGGATATGGTGATTGGTTTTTCTTTTTGTGTTTTAATAAATTGTTAAATAAATAAATCCAATTTGTCAAAGTTGCAATTTTTTGGTAGCAACATCATCTAATGACAGCCTCGCTCTTGGGCGGGGCGGGAGATAGTGTCAGACTTTTACTGACTAAAAACTCACTCAAGTCCTTCGTTGCCTTTCGTACCCGGACCGAGTCTTCCTTTCAGAAGCAGACTCTTAGCCCCAGTTTTGCTGACATCTCTTTGAGGCGCGCGTGGAACAGTATGCGCCGTCGACGACTTGGGCTCAGTCCGGACGGTTACCGTACGGTCGGACGGCGGGCTACCAATTGCTCGCCGTCCACAAGCCCGCGCCTACGGTGGCCAGAAATCGGGATTGGAATCCCGGCAGCGGTTGGGGCGAGAGGAACGTTGCCTCACGCGTGCGGGCTCCTTTTTTGCATTACTGCTTTACAGAAAGAGGCGACCACCTGCCACTCCTCCTCGATCCAGACCATGGCCTGTACCAAAGCCCGGCGCGAGAGATCGCCGCTGCCGATAGCCACGGATACGGCGTTGTTTTGTCCAATCGGGGCACACCTTCACCGTGTCATTCAGGGCTGCGGGGTTGTTCGAAACAGTCGTTGTGATCTTGGAACGCAAAGGACAACTGAAATAACAAGACTGAGTATTAGTTAATAAAAGTCTGTCACTCCCTTCTGCGCCACCTAGAGCGGGAGAAGTTATTTAGTGATCTCACACATTAAAAAAAAAGTATTGACTCCGGGGTAGTGACTCTTTTTCTACACATTTCAGCTTTCACACAGTTCATCCATCAAGTTTTTGGTCTTTCCTCGCTTTTTGATAAAAATAGGAAAAGATTTTTGAATAACATTGAAGTCAAATGTCATCTTAATCAAATGTCTAATGATGGCCCCAAGACGCCCATTTTGACCTAGATCCTACTTCATAATTGGTGTCTAGGGACGAAATGTCTTCTAGATTCTAGAAGACATTTAGTTTCTTCTCAAATTACCTCCCCAGAGCGCCCTATTAAAATATCCTAACGTTAAACATCTATACTGTATGTACAGTACACGGTGATGGATAGTTTTCCCTTCACATTGTTTTGTATTTGGAGTAAGTACTAATAATTAATCGCGTGTCAGTCAGTGTGGTCGACGCTCTTAATAATTGAGTAAATGATTCAAGAGCGGCCGTCTATGGTACAAGGACGGATTTTGAATAAGAAACGGTTAAGATTGAAAGGACCACGGTTTGATGGCTCGGACAAGATTGGTCCTTTGATATTGAAATAAAATTTCAAAGGAATATAACAGAATAATTTACTTAGTTGAGTTTTATGTAGGGCGAGTTTTAATTCATTTACAAGGTCAGGGCGTGGAGGAACTAAGGAGTAATATTTTAAGCAATTAACTTTGACTATCGAATCCGATGGAAGAGAGACGCGCAGGATCGGACGTTGTGGTGACACTTGGGGAGCTCTTCGACCAGCTGTGGACCTCATTTGACTAAAATGATAATGATGATCGGATCAGTTATTTATTTTAGTAATATAATTGGCTGTTGATCACATTTTATTATAATTTGTAATAACTCGGCCAAATATTTAACTGATATAGAGGTCCATTACTGTTTTTATTTTAGGAATTTGCTTGCAGCGGTGTTCCTATCCGATTATAATTTTGATGTCTTCAAGGTTAGAGTGAATAGGCTCTTAATAAACTGTTGTGATTCGCCATCTAACATTGCAGCACAAGGAGTGCTGTTCACGTGGGATTGCAGTTAAGTACTAGTACGAATCATTAAAAAAAAAAGAATTCGGGTATTATTTATATGTAGTAAAAAAATCGTTCATACTCTTGAATACATATTATTTTTCCTCCTTAAAGTTTTCCAATGATATACTGTAAAAGTCACCCACTATATTCTAAGTTAATTTAAAAATTTTAAAGCAATAAAACATGATTTAGTTACCAATGTTATTATTGATATTCAGTAGTCAAGGAGCCAAACCACATTTAGAAAACCATAATCATACATAGCCTGTATAATCCTGTAGCACGCACACACGAGTCCAAAGAGTACATGTACGAGATAGGGGTAGGAATGCGTACCCATCATTCCTTAGAAACCTCTCCGAATATTTCGCCTGAGATATTAATAATATCGATTAGGATAACTCCATCGGTAGGATTAGGTTTTTGTCTCTTTCCCACACCCAGGAATACTATAAACGCATTTGTGAATGGATAGATGGACTTACTGAAGATGGGTGTTATTTGAGAATGTGGGACTCCCATACTATTTAAAGGCAGGTGTATTTTATGGCCGTCTCCTAGTAAAGGTATTGTTATACTTCCGAATGGGTTTTGTACAATTAAACCAATTGTTAAATAGAGATTTATTAAAATTGATTTAGAAAATTTATTTTTATAATGTAACTAGCTGCTGCCATCGGCTTCACCTGCGTGATACTAGAAAATTATTCCAGGGGAACATATTTCTAGGATAAAAATATAGTATTTACTATGCCATTTCAGGAGGCGGTCTACCTGTGTACTGTCGCACTCTGCGACGGTTTGCTTCGAGGTACGGGACTCTTATCTCAATGAAAGTACTTGGGCAGTTTTATAAAGACTTCGATACTTTTCTTCAAGAATTCAATATTAGCACATCGCGCGACAATGGTTATGCCCGAACTGAAAAAACTAGACATTTCTTTGTTCTACTCAATTTTTAAACCTATTCTAAAACAACAAAATCCTTAAAAGTATATTTTACATGCCAGTTCGTTAACCTAACTCATGCGATCTCTTTTCGATATCACAGTACTAAGTTTCATCGAAATCCGTTCATCCATCACTTACAAACTTTCGCCTTCGTAATTTTAGTGTGTATATAAATAATACCAAATAATAAATAATTAATACCAGGACAAATTAAGCTAAGCCACCGTAACCATACAATTTT
This sequence comes from Mythimna vitellina, assembly GCA_949316375.1. NCBI lineage: Eukaryota > Metazoa > Arthropoda > Insecta > Lepidoptera > Noctuidae > Mythimna > Mythimna vitellina. The sequence goes on along the minus strand of OX438699.1, from coordinate 1,088,079 downwards.
ACTTTCGCCTCTCATCTCCACAAAAAATCCAACGAAAGCACAAAATAACTAAAACAAAAAGTGTATTCCCCGACGTCATATCATAACAGTTCTTCGCATTGCATATAATTGTAAGCGAGCCATAAATAAAACATAAACGAAACACCTAATTAAGCGGCGCATAAATTGGCCGGTTCAACATGAAAAATGACGGTCTTCTAAAGGGTTGCCAGCGCCGTCTGTAGTGTTGCCAAGAATTATTTGAAAGTTTTTTGGGACTGGCGTTTAACTAATCTATAGTATTTTATTCATCCATCTTTTTCAAAATGGCTTTTAGTATAAATGATATGACTTTAAGTGATTATAATTTTGGTGTCCTCAAGGCTAGAGTGAATAGGCTCTTAATAAACTAGTGCGCTTCTTCCCGACGTATGGCTAGTATCCACCCTTACGTTGTTGAAAATTTTACGGTCCGGACTAAGCGTTTCGCTTTTTCTTTTATACTGCGTACATCGAAGGATTGGAACAATTTGCCTGCTGCGGTCTTTCCGTCCGATTATAATTTAGAATGAACAGGCTCTTAATAAACTTGTGCTTTACCATCAACGATTGCATCACTGCTTACCATCAGGTGGGATCGCAGTCAAGCACTAGTTCATATCAATAAAAAAATATACTTCAAACTGTTTCTTGTCCGTTCTCCTCTATAGGGATCTACGCTAAATTACACGTTCCAATGTAGCTTCACTTTTTTGACTGACCGACATTCTGACAAATCAAAAGTGACTGTAAAAAGTTTTATTTGTGACTTATCAACTGTGTGGTTAATAGGTGTACCGATAAAACACCCGTATATTCCGTTAATATTGCGACTTTAATTTATAGAAATCTGATAAACGTGATGATTTCCAGCAGTGGACGCCTATCGGCTGAAATGATGATGATGATGATGATGATAGACATGGAATCTTATAAATCAGGGTATAAGTCAGAGTTTTCATGAAAAACAGACGTAGATAGTTCTTCCATCTTGGCGGTAGAAATTTAAAACCATATCATGTGTCGTTATATTTTTTACATGTGAATTGTGAAATCCCGAAAAGTATGAGAATACATTATGGTAACACTACAAATAGGGTGGCCATCGCAAAAAACACAAAACGTCCTCGTCACACGCTCGTTGTGATTTGGTGAAATTAGCGCGTCAGCATTTGTCTCTGGTTTCGTTTGTTTTCCAAGAATGGTGCTTTGTTAGGGACATGCTATTTCACGGTGGAACTTTCATACGAGCTGGGAAATTATTTTTGATGCGATATGAATGTTTTGTTATGCTTTTGTAGTAGGATTGTAATATTAGCTCTAAGAATTTGTTCAAGTAAAGTCCCAAAATAAAAACCAACTTACAATCAACGACTGCATGACTGTTTACCGTCAGGTGGGATAGCGGTCAAGTACTGGTTTATATCGTGAAAAAAATGTGATCGAAATTAATATATATGGGAGTAAATACAGTACAATTTTATTATTCGGAATTGACTGTGACTTTCTTTATGAAAGTTGTTAATTTTAAAAGTTGTTTAACACAAGTAGTATTCAAAATATGGCCACTAATTTTCATTATAAATAACCTGTGTGCGTTGAAAATTTTGAAAGTAGTACTTGAGAAATCTTTTTGAGCTTAATTCACATCAGTTGCGATTGTGGATCATCACCTATCTCGTCTTTTCCCAATTTTGAGTAGGTTGCGACTTCAGCTTAAAAAATGGGTGACACATTATTGGGTGACACTTAAAACAAGTAATTTTATGTTAATATTTTAAGTTTTGGAAGAGCGGAGTCTCCTAACACAGGCTTTTTTGCTTAAAAGGAGGCTCCAATCACTAGTTGTTAAGTTTACTTGTAAAACAAATAAAACATTTTTCATTTTTCTTTGCATAGACTGGTTCATAGATTTTTACGCTTCTAACAACCCGTAAAGACTGTCAAAGGCATCAAAATAACCAAAAGTAAGGTTAAAATGCCAAGGTCAAACATCTATATTCAGACACAAATCCTTTTGCATACCTCAAAAATATTCAATAAAACCTAACAAAAATAGATATTAGAGTCGGAATGCGACCGTACCGTATCCAAAAATATCACTCCGGTAAAGTGATAGAGGTAGCATCCGGCACGCGCCCATCTCCGGCTTACCCGACGTGGCGGAGAGAGGGTTGTGTGTGAATAGATTGTGTGATAGTGGTGGGTAGTGTAGGGGGAGGCTATGTGGGAAGGTTACTTCTATTGTGGGTGAGTGGTCATGTTGAAATGGAAAGTGATCGTATTTGACTAGTCTAGGTCTTAAAGTCTTCAAATTTTTTATTTACCATTTGAATACCGTAATTAGAGACACAATAGAATGAGAGAGCGAACGCCGGCGTTCGCTTGGAGTTTAATGAACAACTTTTAAAATTAAAAACTTTCATAAAGAAAGTCTCAGTCAATTATGAATAATAAAATTGCACTGTACTCATATTTGCTCCCATAGATATTAATTTAAATCACATTTTTTTCACGATATAAACCAATACTTGACCGCGATCCCACCTGATGGTAAACAGTCATGCAGTCGTTTATTGTAAGTTGGTTTTTAATGAGAGGACGAACGCCGGCGTTCGCCCTCTCATTAAAAAATAGAGTGACCACATTAAGAACCGATTGCAGTCACAGAGTATTTTGTAGGTCTTGGCCCAGGTCTATGTCGACTTCGCGGCCCCGTAACAGTGATTTTATTACTGAAAATTATTTTTTATGGTTTTCTCTTTTATTTATATTTGTCGATTTGGAGAAGTTCAAAAGCGTTCAAAATTAGTCCAACCTCGGCTTAAAGATGAGCAATCTGGTTTATCATTTTAAATACAGAACGAACCATGCACAAATAATAAGAGAATGCACTTGGCTCGTTAGTATTTTAAACTCGCTTAAAATTGGAACTACTGAAAATACAGAAAATGAGACCTGGAGCTTGCAGACAGAGAACTGTCTGCAAACAACAACAACCTACAATTACCAATCAATGTACATCTGTAATGTACATCAATATACCAATATTCCCGTGACCCGTACTCTGCGAAACCAACGTTTTGCAGAGTACAGAATAATATAAACCGATTTTATGTATCACTTACTTATCTTTGTATCTTTTTTAAAGCCGGAACCATACCATATGGGCCATAACCCTCACAAAACCCCATCGTATTGCTAGATATAGTCCATATTATAGGGACAAAAACCCCATACTCCACAGTACTTCGTGAGGGTCACTTGTAATAGTTTCCGGTCCGGCGCACGACCCTATTGCGTCACTTCCGGTCGGACAACGACCTTCCAGATGACGGTAATCCATTGGCTAACAGTTAATTGAAAGTATTTCCCAATCAATTGGTTCGTTAATTGAATCAAAGATTGGTGTGAGATCAATTAATTGATAGCATATTTCTTTGCGTTTTCTGGTACGTTTACGTGAAATATGGTTATGGGGTTCTGATTCTAGGAGTTATGGTCAAGTTAATGGAGCTAGCAGTGATTGTTTTCTTTGTACATAAAAGTATCTACTCTCCAACGCAATATTTTTCTAAGAGAACTACAGGAGCTAATCGTTAGTTTTATAATTTGCATAACTTTATGATCCACTGCAGTAAATAGAATTAGAAAAAAATCAATGTGTAATTCTGTAGGATAAATTCAGGATACATAATGTGTTTAGTCAAGTCCAGTCAAGTCAAGTCAAAAGTTTTTTATTTCACATAGACCTGGGCACTTATAAATCGTCAGAAGCTAGTGCACGGTTCCAAATTGAAAAATATTCAAAACATAATACAGTTTGTTTAGTACCATAGAAAAAAAATCACGAAGATGCTTCTAAAAAATACTTTTCATCACCATCATCTTCCTGCCCTTGTCCCATTTTATTTAGGGTCGGCGCAATATGTTTTTTTCTTCCAATCTACCCTATCACTCGTTAAGCTATCACTAACTTCCTTTTCTTTCATACCACTCTTCACACAATCCATCCATCTTTTCTAAAATCACGAAGATGTTTCTAAAAATTACTTTTATCTAACTAATATACATGCAATCATTCTGATTGTTTAACAGGTTGTTTTACAAGCAACGTTTTACCGTTACAGTGTTAATTTTATAATCATTCAGTAGATTTTTAGTAAATCTCCAAAATGTTTTAGACTTGCAAGCATTCTTTATTTGTGCATCTATTTCTTTTGTATGCAGTTCGAGAGTGACTGCGCTTCAGGTCCTGTGGTCCTCTCCATGTTGTTTTTAAAAAAAATCAGTTAATAAGTAATGTAATATAATGACTTATTGTTGGTAGTGTTTGTGAATTCAAATCTCATATTAAAAACCAGGGCACTAAAAAAATCATTAGACATACAGCTCAATGTCTGTATACTACTACAGGGATCCAGCTCAATATAATATAAGCATTAGTTATATTTGCCTGATACAATGCTATTTTTCGTGTTCCGTACCTCAAAAGGAAAAACGGATCTATTATAGAATCACTTTGTTGCTTGTCCGTCTGTTTGTCAAGACCTTTTTATCTCGGGAACGCATAAAGTTATAAAGTTGAAATTAAAATCATATACTCAAGTCTATGGTCTCTTGAAGCGGTAAAAAAATCATACTTGTAAGTTAACAAAAAAAAAAGATACGGCCTGATCTGAAAATTGGCGTAAAGCAAGATCTCATAGCATTAGTATAGGAAAAAATCTGAAAACTGTAAATTTGTAGTTACGTCACAAAAAAACTCTTTTGCGATTCGTAAAAATCTTGAGACTCGATTCAGAAATTTTATTGTTTTCATAGGTAAGTTTGTACGAAACCCTCAGTGCGCGAGTCCAACTTGCATTTGACCGGTTTGTTTTTTTTTTTGTTATCGAGATGGGTTCAAATCTGAGCAAATACCAATGTGAGTTCACATGTATTTTCCTAAGTTTATCTAGTACATTACTGACACCCTTTTTTTTTTTTTAGGTGGGAAAATCATCTAATGACAAATCCCGCCATTGGGCGAAGCGGGAGATAGTGTCAGACTTTTACTGACTAAAAACCCACTCCTGTTCCTTCTTTGCCTTCATCCCGGGGCCCCGGGCTTCGCTTTCACACTACCCGTGGCCCCAGTAGACTCTTTGACAGTCGTTATAGGTAGTCAGACGCCAGAAACTATGACCATCAGTTTATCCAAAGAATATTGTGTTACCTAGAAAATGGGTTGTGAAGATCTGATAGGTAGTCGCTTTATGTAAGAAGCGGGTTTTCAGCTGCATTTGGTAATACTATTAAATGCTGGTGAGATGATGAAGATCTGCTCTTGAACTCCTAGCGTTTTAAGCTAATCCCTTACATATTGTAGTAACTTTATTCTCGAAGTGTAACAAGAAAGAACAAAGTGAGTAAATCCTGACATCAGCTATCCTTCTGCAAATTTTACTGTCTTCTTCTTCTTTTCGATTCGATGGTGATCTCGTCAAACTTTTTGGGCCCAATAGGTGGCTACATTAATAGCAGCATCGGTAGCATCATCAAATCCTCCAAAGTGCAGGTATACGGACACTTGAGGCATTCCAACATGTGGCTCATGTTTTGAACAGGAGCTTGAATGTTACTGTGACAACTAGGTATCCAACATACAAAAAACGACACTCAAATATAGGTGAAAACGACATTTCCGTTTATTTAGTCCATTTCCCGTATTTCGTTGCGCGTTGAAACATTTCGGCGGTTAACTGAAAACTAACAGACGGACAATTAAACAAACAGGACAACGCTTCGTTAGAATATACAATAGTTTTGTGAACATTCGCTTAAATGTCGGAAGTTTATTTTGTATTGTGCATGATATTGCATTGGTTTGCTGACAGGAAAAATCGCTAAGATATAGGTGGCTATTAGGGATGGAGATTATCCCTAAAGAAGATAGATTTTTGAATCAATTCGAATCAAAGTAAGTGAGGTACCAGTCAATATACGTTTTATATTATTATTATTTTATATTATTAAAGTCTAAACAATCGATTCAGTAATAAATCGAGTTCTAACGATAATATCGATTTTATAAATATCGATCCACTGGTTACCGTGGAGGTACTGAGTCCTAAAAGCAAGAAACAAATGATTTACTGAGGTTTTCAGGACATGGCACGTGTGTTTCATGACTGACATAAAAATTAGCTTGACGACAACGTGCCCAGCACTAGGTTGCGATAGTCGCTGTCGTCATATCGCCTTGAGATCCCGCTGGAACTTTATCCGTCACGCCGCGGAGTTTCGCCCCGACGTTGAATCTTCATGTGCAAATCGTGCATACTTGCAAGGACTGTTGCTTCCAGATACCAAGGAGGTAGGCCGGCAAGGAGGGTCACCGCTTTGCGTGAGACCATGTGTTATCTCCGCACCTTCCGGACGGCCATTTTTTTTTCACAACTATCACACATCGCCGTCTAGTCACAAGCTAAGCAGAGCTTTTGTTATGAGCGCTAGATAACTGATAAACATACTTATATATTTCTCAATACATAAATATTATAGATAAATTACACCTAGACACAGAACAAATGATCGTGCTCATCACACAAACATTTGTCCTGGGTGGGAATCGAACCCACGACCTATAGCACAGCAGTTAGGGCCACTAACCACTAGACCAACAGGCCAGTCATAACCTTCTGAGACGCGTTCTACTTGGTCACCGGTCGCTTTCGCAGCAACGGCGCCTATACCGACGCTCCGTAAGGGGCCATGGATCCAACGATCCCGATGTAGAGTCTCTTTCAGGAGGCGGTTGAGCCCGCTAAGATAAGCAGAAGCCACTTGAGGGCAGCCGGTCCGCTCCGTTTTCTCACCTTCCAAAAAAAGACCTTAATAACTACTAATTAACATTGTTACCACAAAATAGTTACTTAAACCTCATCAAACTATAACACAACCACCGCCATGTCTCTCTTAAATAAGCAATATATTTACCGATACTCGATTACTTAGTGATTGCGTATTCACGACGGTGTCGCCCTTTGACATACCAGTTAACTACGTTATATTAACTGCACAGTTTTGCTTGTACGGTTAGTGTGGAGCAAGATACAGGAGGAGGAGGGTTAGTTGATTTAGTCTTTGTATTTAGTATGCTAACTTGTATATCAGCTTTCGATTAGGACTGTATGTCAGCCTTCAGTTTGTGAAGCAGTCGTGTCTTTGAGTTGTGACTCTGTGAGGCTGTTGTGAAGTCTGATGTTGGTTCTTGTGATTAGTTAGTTGAAACCATAACAATGGTCATTTTATATCTAGTTTTGGTCATGTAAAGAGAAGAGATGAAACACGTGTTACTAAAAGAGTTATGAGTATACATGTGGATGGGTGGAGAGGGAGAGAGAGGCCAAAGAAAAGATGGATGGATTGTGTGAACAGTGATATGAAAAAAAGGAGGTTAGTGATAGTATGACGGTTGCCAGGATAGAATGGAAGACAAAAACGTGTTACGCCGACATGAAATAAGATGGGACAAGGGCAGGAAGATGATGATTTAGTCTTAAGGAACAATTAAACAATGAAGAGAATTTTAATAAAATAAATATTCATACTTTATTTATTGTATTGATTGATCAATCAATTCGTTTGAATCGATGATTGATGATGATTGATTTCTCAATTTATTAAATATCTGGATGACTACAATGTCCCTCAAATATCCCATAACTTAACGCCAAACAGATCATATCAGCGACAAGTACACGAGTTATGAATACTAATCACATTAGAAATTGAGATGATAATGTGACAACTATTTGATGTCGGCTTTTGATTATGACGGTTTGTGAGACAAGCTAGATATAGCAATCGCGTGGTCTGATGGAATTAGATGGAATCATATCTATGTACATCGTCGTACTGCTAATTAAAATTCATGGATATATTTATTAGTCTAATAGCGTTAACAGATAGCTTTATAGTTTACTAATTATAATATTTTTATTCATCAAAGCTCTGAAGACTGTTTTATGCGGATGGATGTAAAAAGTTTTTTTTTAATATAAACTATTCTTTGATTGCGATCCCACGTGATGGTAAGCACTAATGCGACCGTTGATGGTGAGGCGCACTAGTTTATTAAGAATCAATTAACGGTGTCGCCTTGGAGACACCTAAATAAATTATAATCGAACGGGAAGACCACTGCAGGCAAATTGCTCCAATCCTTCGGTGAACGGTATAAACAACGAGGCGAAACGGTGTAAGACTGAGATTAAAACAGTGGAACACTGCCTTTTTAATTAAAGAAAAAAAAAAATTCCATGCAAGCCTACATGGGCACTTATAAAACGTCAGAAGCCTGTATCTTAGAAACCAGAGTCACTCCAAGAAAAGATTTAATAAAAATTATAAATGAAATTAAAGAATTTAAATTTATTAATAAAAAATAATTAGAAGTTAAAAATAATAGTAACAAATAAATAAAACCATCATAAATAAAATGATTAAAATTGAAAAATTTCTTGAAATTATATTAGATTAGGATTATTTATTGTTATGTTATGCAAAGTAATGCGCCTGGCTGAGTTTGAACCCGCGACCTTATAACTCGTAAGTCGGGGCCGTTACCACTCGGTCACCACTCGCTCTCACTCGATTACTTTGTATAATTTATTTCATCACCATTGCTTTCAAAACGATGAAGGAAAACATTGTGAGGAAGCCGGTATATCCTAGAACCAAAAATTTAAATACATGTGACATCCACCAACCCGCACCGGGCCCGCGTGGTGGTTTATGGCCCATTCCCTCTCCTAGTGAGGAGGCTTGAGTCCCAACAGTGGGAACATTATAAAGCCGACTATGCTATGCTAAATAAATTGTTATTTTAACAAAAAAATACCAAAGTTTTTTTTTTATTAGGTGGGACAATCATCTTATGACAAGTCCCGCTCTTAGGCGGAACGGGAGATAGTGTCAGACTTTTACTGACTAAAAACCCACTCCTGTTCCTTCATTGCCTTCGTCCCAGGGCCCCGGGTTTTGCTTTCACACTACCCGTGGCTCCAGTAGGCTTCGACCCTGCTGGGCCCCTACGATTTGCTGACATCTCCTTGAGGCGCGCGTGGAACAGTACGCGCCGTCAACGACGTGAGCTCGGTCCGGACGGTTACTGAACGATCGGACGGCGAGTCACCCATTGCTCGCCATCCGCAAGCCCGCGCCTACGGTGGCCGGAAATCGGGATCATATATACCAAAGACTAACATTTTTGGGAGATTGAATTAACTTATTTTCATTTGAGGAAACTTAGGTTCTATAACAATTTTAGACAATTCTCAGAAAATGTAGCTAACTAAACAATAAATCGTGGCTTCACTGCTATAAATTATGTAGAACCGAAACAATTTATCACAACAAATTATTTTGACGTTAACCGTAGTAATATATTAGTTTTATACCACAAAACATTTTCGTTACCTATTATTTTAATGTGGAATTAAAATAATGGGCAAAGAAAATGTTTTGCTGGGTCAATGGTTACTTATATAAAAAAAAAAATGTTATGTTATAACATCTCATAGTTCCTTATAGTTTTATTTTTGTATATTTTTTTTCATTTACAATAAACCATCCTGATATATGTAATTAAGTTGTTCTGAAGTCAGACTTAATTTTTGCAATTTAGCACATTGTATGATGTGTCGTCTCTCATCTTCATTCGGAAAGTATCTTCAGATTGGTGCTAGTCTTGTCTTTTTTAATTCATCATCATCTTCCTGCCCTTGTCCCTTGTTGTTTGGGGTCGGCGCAACACGTTTTTTTCTTCCAATCTGCCCTGTCACTCGTCATGCTATCACTAACTTCCTTTTCTTTCATATCACTCTTCACACAATCCATCCATCTTTTCTTTGGTCTCCCTCTCCATCTCCATCCATCCACATGTAAACTCATAACTCGAATCCTTCCTTTTTCTTTCTTTTTTCTTCTTCTTTTCTCGTCCTTTTTAATTGCAATACGTAATTATCAGTATTCGCAATGACGAGTGCTTTCACCAATTGGTTTTGGTGGCGTTTTAATTGTTTAAAACTAAACTTGTGTCCATATACAGATAGACCAGTCCTGTCATACATAACAAACAGTCTTTGACAGTAGGCATTTCTAGAAATCGTGGACTTTTGTATTCTATACAAACAATGGGGCATTAATCAAAGTATCCCTATTCATGTTAAAAGAATTCAAAAGCATTCCCACAACCACAATACTCAAAAAACAAACGTCATTGATCCTATTAAAAATTACTTTCCCTAATTCACTGGATGATCCAGCCAAGCAGTTATATTTACCGCACGCTAGTCCGCAGGCGAACTATAAATGTGTAACAGGCTGCATACGGGATGCGAACCTACACTCGATCGATACTCCCTGATTGAAACATTGTGAATGGTCAACGGTCGTTGATTTTGTAACCTGAAGCATCGCTTAGAAGCCTTGGAGTGGATGTTCAAAGGATGTTTGGAGAATGAATCCGCTTTGCTATTTACACTTAATTAACTTTGCGAAATGCATTTTGCTTTGAAAGTTATTTTGGACGTTTTGTTTAGAGTATGATATCATCTATGTAGCCTTATAAGGTTCAATAATGTATTTTGAGTCAGAGATGTGGATTAAAGATGCTCGTATATAAACTTCCAAACAATTATAAGTTAATTAAAAAAAATATGATTTTTGAGGTTAATATAAATATACTCTACTCACTACTTTACTATAGTAGTAGTAGAACACAAGCTCTGCTTAGCTTGGGACTAAACGGCGTTGTGTGATAGTTGTGTGTGTGAATATATATATAGTGTAGTACTAAATTGTAATTTGATCTCCATCTGCTTTAACGCCAGACGCAACTCAACTGATTATATGACTATCTACACTAATATTATAAAGAGCAAAAGTTTATTTTTATGTTTGTAGGAGGTAATCTCTTAAAATACTGGTCCGATTGCTAAAATTTTTTCACTGATAGAAAACTGCTTTACTCCTGATTTACATATATTATGTGGCTATATTTTATGTACGCGAGCGAAAACGTGGACAACAACTAGTCTGACAATAAAAAGGAACATCTTTTATTAAATAATGATTTCCAACAAACTCTAAGACTGGAACAATGCAGTTAAAACATTAAGAAAGTCTCTTCAGGTGGTTCCGTTAAAAATACATATCGTTTAAAAATTTAGACTTCAACTTCTTCATATTAAGTTGGTACATTAAGAGCAAGCCGGGCTGTAGCAGTTGGCAAAGTTAATTTAAACTGCTCTTTACCTATACACAGCTATTTAACTTGCTTGAGCAACTTACTGGGATCTCCAGTCTATTGGATCAAAGCTATTGTATCCAATCCTATCGCATATTGCTTTTCATTCTGGATGTAGAAATGAAAAATAGGTAATTTAAGTTGAATAAAACAGTGTGCATGCATTGAATTATGGGTGTGTGCGATACGAGGAAACTTTATGGAGATCGTTGTTGGTTTAGATTGGTTTCCTTTGTTTTACGTGCACTATAATGAAAGCAATAACTTTAGATTTATAAACGTTTTGGTTGTTACCTTTCGTAATGATAGGAATTCCGTTGTTAGAGACGTTGTTAATGGACTACTAGAGTTAGATTGCAGTGTTAGAGTATTAACGCTAAACGCGTTAACATAAAGTTTCTATGGACTTTGTAATTAAATTCAATAACCTAACCAAAAGAAGCAATAACAGAACCAACAAAACATTATCACAAATTCAATAAATTGCCTAAAACAACATTAGAACGCTACCGTATACATCACAATCAGACAATAACCCGGCTAAATGGCAAGTCGTCGGTGGGCACGCTCTATTGAACAAGAAACTTATCTTCTAGTCGGGCGGGTTGTGCCCGCAGCCCGCACGCTCGTCCTAAACCAATACGTGATTGCGTTCGCTTCATTTGACGACGCCAAACAGTTGTAAGATTATCGCTGTTGTTCGCTGGAGCTGAATTTTGAGTGAAGGAAATATGTTCGTGGAAGATGGTTTTACCGGGATTTTGTGTGGTTGAATGGATATTGTTATTGAAGGTTATGATGATTGTTTTTGGAGATCACAGGTTGACTAGTACATAATGGGTCATGTTAAAACAATTATTTATTTATACCTTATGTAGTTCATGAGGATACCCTCGTGAACGTAGTATTGTAGAAACTAAAGCTAGATAAGGTATCATTGCATTTTGCATTGTCAGCTTTTTTTAATGTTCCCGCTGCTGGGACTCAGGCCTCCTCTCTAGAAGATGGAATGGGCTGTAATCCACCACGCGCGCCCAGTGCGGGTTGGTGAATGTCACATATCTTCGAATTTTTGGTTCTAGGACATGCCGGTTTCCTCGGATAAGGTATCGAATTACATTATTATTGTAAACGCGAATATCTGTGAGTATGTGTGTATGTTTGTTACTTCTTCACATTCGAACGGCCAAACGGAATTCTATGAAACTTGGTACATGGATAGACAATGTCCTGGAATAGAACATTTAATACTTTTTATCCCAGGAGTATGTTTCCATGGGATAATTTTATTCCATCACGCAGACGAAGCCGCTAATATGATTATATTATCCAGGCGTCTATGAAAAATTACTAAAAATAGCAATGCAAAATGTTACACTAATATATATAAACCTAAGAGTGCTACAACCGTGCAGTTTTTTGTAACCAATTTAAAAATGTATATTTCAACATGTTAATGAGAGAGCTGTTACGGTTACTTCATCTTAAAGGTAGAAATAAAAGGCGTAAATAAAACATTTACTACCGTAGGCACACAGCGTGTTTATGCAAATATAACTCCCCTATATTTTAAATTCCACATTTTTACGAGGTCAACTTGGAAGAAAAAAATGTGGCACAAGATCAAAACGTTTTGCTCGCAAACGAAACACGATCTCTTTATTGCACTTAAAAGAACGTTTTATGGCCTTACCGCCGACGTCAGCCACAAATGAATATTTCAAATTAAAATTATTCCATTCGAGCTTTCCAATTAAAAAGGGTTTCAAGCATTTGGAACTGGTTTCAAGAAAGACTTCTCTAAACGAATTGGTATAAAAATTGAATCCAGGAGAGGCGACCCGTAACGATTATTTTGATGACAGTTCAAAGGGTCTGGTATTAGAGGAAAAACGATGCGTCTCATTCTTTTGGGTGTGTATAGAATTTGTTGATGGACCCAACGTTCGCTTTGTTTGCAGAAATGCGGAAATAGAATTCATCAGTATTTTTTATGTGGGTTAGTAAGATATTTTGTTTTTATTGAGTTTGCTTGACAACATTTATATTACATATTCGGATATCTAGATTTAGCTAAAGAGTGATGGCCAATAATTGACCAACATTTTGCTGGCTGGCTATTTGAAATGATAAAAAATATACAAAAGTTTATAGTTTAATTTCCAAAGAATTTTGTCTTAGACGTTGCTATTAATAGAATCTTCGTACAAAAGATATGAGATTGCGTATGTTATGTCAATAATACTCACGTAACTCATTATAGATTTTAAAAATCAATAAACGTATTTTTGAACGAACGACAAGATGTCATGTCATAAAGTCATGCATGACAGAATGTTTTTCTTTTTCTGTATGTCATTGGCTGGATGGCAGTTGAAATGTCTGAATACCATGCTCTTTTTTAGTGATGTTGCTATATTCGAAACGCACTACGATGTCATATGTCATTATGACCACTATATTCTAAGCACAGTTATTTTTATTATCTAATAAAAATAATAAAAAAATCTTTTATTCTCAAGCATCGAAGGCCCATAGGGTGTTAGTATTGCCAAAACAACTTAAAAACTATGTTAGTATCGAATACAGAAATGTTTTTCCTAAGTATTTATTATCAATACATAAAGCAAAGCATATTAAGTTAAATGGTCAAGATTTATATTAGTGGCCACATTAAAAGTTCAATTAGGCAAATATCATGAAGTCAAGTTAGTAAATTTATAAATATATAATAGTTATAGAGCAGTGGTGGCCGAGTGGCAACGGCCCCGACTTACGAGTTGCAGGTCATGGGTTCAAACCCAGCCAGGCGCATTACTTTGTGTAATTGATTTCATCACCACTGCTCTCAAAACGATGAAGAAAAATATCGTGAGGAAACCGGCATGTCCTAGAAACAAAAATTCGAAGACATGTGACATCCACCAACCCGCACTGGGCCCGCGTGGTTGATTACGGCCCATTCCCTCTCCTAGAGAGGAGGTCTGAGTCCCAACAGTGGGAACATTATAAGGCCCACTGTGTCTATAAGTTAGTAAAAAAAAATAACCTATGATTATTAATATTGTAAAAAATCTAGTCAATTTATTCCGATTCTAAGACTGGCCAATAGCTTGATTTGATAAAACCCATTCAATTATTTCCGGTATGTATCATGGTAACGTAGACACTTAATAATTTCATCAACAATTTTATCGCCGTTGTTCTTTATTTTGAGCGTTCGAAGTTTTTAATACAAATAAAAAAAAAACTTGGAATTCACTCTCCTCTTCAAAAACTATCACTGGCAAAACCATTTCCTAAATTTTCCACTAGAATTTCTGAAACTATTTGCGCCGACACAGCTGACCAATATCAAATAAATTCGGCTAATCAAACGTAAGGAGATAATTGAAAAGATAACCAAAGAATTATCTTCCTTTTATCTTCCTTCGCGAAGATCACTGATATTACACTGGCGAGCAAATAAATGGCGTACTTAGTACCAGCTTAATAGTCACGTGATGTAGCTCTGTCCACATTATTTACCCGACCACGAGCGAAGTTGGGTAATGTGCTTGGAACTGGTTTCTTTGTGGTTGGTAGATCTGAACTATCGCAATTGTTGAAACGAAGAAAGTTTCTGCTACGATATTTGGTCTCAAAAGATTTAATATTGGAGAGTTTTGGTGACATTTTGAGAGAGGTTCCTTTTAGTATCTTTAGCTGGCAGCTCCAATACCGTCACGGTCAAGGCTAAGATTTAGAGTACAACCTTTTGTTATTTTGGGTCCTATCAATACATTATTTATATTCAAGTCTACGCCTCGGGGAGCTTGAATTGTATACTTGATTTGGTAAATTTATCGTCCATTTTGGTCTATCCATTTTGCGTTTTGTATAACTAAATCAAATTACTCATTTACAATAAAGCGCGTATCAAAACAGACGATTAAACGTACATATGTACAGTGCAGTGCAAATAAACTGCACAAGTGTGAATTAAAGCGAAATTCTCGCCATTGCAAAGTGGATTGCTGTGTAATCCGATGGGAGCCGATTCAGAATTTTGTATATATTTATTTACGTTAATGAAATAATGTAAGAATGGTGCGGATGTTGTGGGAACTGCAGTAGATGTTCATCATGTAAAATTCTTGTTGTTGAATGCGGATATGGGAATTAAGGGGAAGCTGATTAACATCTGTGTTGTCTCGCAATTAAAGCAGTATTTAAAGTGTTTTCATGGTATGGTGGGCTTATTCATTAAGGTGAAAGGATTGATGATGGTTTACTGTAGTTTTAAATAACGTGAAATGAACAGGTTTATTTTTATTGCGATTAATGAGTAGGTATTATAAGCATATTCAGACTTCTAATTGTAAATGTTCCCACTGCTGGGACTCAGGCCACTTCTCTAGGAGAGGGAGTGGGCCGTAATCCATTTTGCTGGCCCTGTGCGGATTTGTGGATGTCAGATGTTTTCAATTTTTTAGTTTAAGAACATGCCTCACACCTATGTTCCTTCAGTTGACTTTTACGTTCTAGGATCATTAGTATCCTTTTTTGAAGCCTTCCCATAGCCCAAGCTGGCATTGGTCCTGCTGGGCCCCTAAGGTTTCACTGGCATCTTTTTGAGACACACGTGGAACGCTACGCGCCGACGACTACTCGAGCACAGTCTTTATAGGACGATTGGACGGCGAACTACCCATTGCTCGTCGTCCGCATGCTCGCGCCTGCGTTGGCTGGAGATCGCTTTGCAATACCTGATGTCTGGGGCGTCTCCTGTTGCAGCAGCTGGCGCGTGAGGAACCTCCCCTCACTCCTGCAGGCGCCTTTTTTGCTATCATTATTGCTTTTCAGAAGAATGTTACTGCATCCCATTCCTTCTTGCTCCCGACCATGGTCTGACCCAGGGCTCGGCGCTTGATGTGCAAGCCGATCCACGAGGACAAGGCGGTGCTTCGCTCAAGCGGGGCATATCTCCACCGTATGTTTCACCTTGTCTTCTGGGTGGTCCGCGCAACGTTGGGTGTAACCTAGATTTGCAAATAAAATTGTTTTATTTGATTTTATTTATATAGGAGCTCATAAAGTAACTGTGGTTAAAGATTCCCAAAACTTAATCATAAAATTGACACATTTTGATCGAACTGCAATATTAATTTATAGAATTACTATCTGACGTAAAAACATATAAAGTGACAGCTGTCAATTTGACATTATGTCGTTTTGGAGATATGGAACTGGACTGCAGTTGTTGTTTATTCCACAAAATAACTTAAAAATGAAACGTTCTCCCCCTCAATTACTTTTGCCTTCCTCTACGATTCCATCATTTACTTAAGTAATTCTTCAAACCCCTCACAACATTCTCTCTTACCTGTCAAGTTATGTCACGTCACTCAAATACAATGCACTGTACAGTAATGTAGTGACAAACAGACGTACACAACTGGACTACATTATGCCATACATAATTCATGGCTCTGAACGGCTGAGGGTGGGTGCAGTATTGTGGCAAGCAGAGTAATAGCTAGGTGGAGGACTCGTGGCTGAATGAGTGTGGATCGATATATTTGTGAGGTTAAGCTGTGTTGGTCGAGGTCAGTGTCTTGATGGGTGACCGATTTACTTTTTTCTTTCTTCATACAATTTAAGCTAGTGCTTGAATGCGATCCCATCTGATAGTAAGCATTGATGCAATCGTTGATGGTGAAGCGCACTAGTTTATTAAGAGTCTATTCACTCTAGCCTTGAAGAAACCTAAATTATAATCGGACGGGAAGACCGCAGCAGACAAATGGTTTCAGTTCTTCGATGTATGCAGTTTAGACGACGAGGCGAAACGCTTAGTCCGGATCGTAGAGTTGTCATCAACGTAAGGGTAGACACTCGCTATCGTCGGATTGTCCGATAATAGAAAAGTGTTTTTTTCCTTTCTCAGTGCCGTTATCCACCAATATCGTTCTAGTTTTAATTTAATTTCAATTGGAAAACTCAATCAAAGTTTTGACTTTAGTTTTAAGATATAATCTATCAAGTTCCCTAAAAATCCTGACTGCCAAAAATTACATCACATTTCTTGTTTAATTTATGTGTTATCCTACTGACTAATTTTAAATCCCTGCCTGTTTCTATAGCTTAGAGGCACGTAGAACCATCTACAAAATGACTGCAAACCGTTCATTATTCATTGACAGTAAGCATATCATTACCGTCGGCAGTAACTCTAATGATGGTAATGACCATCGTTTACCGTCCGCAGGTAACCGGCTTTTAAACGGCTTTTCATAAATTATTTATAGTTCCAACCTACCAACTGTTTGTTCTACTGAAGTTCTGAAGAATTTCAAAGAAGTATTTATTTTGGTTCGCAGAAGGATTGGCTAGGTAAAGGAATTGTGCTTGTTTGTTTGAGAACCCGAC
Organism: Mythimna vitellina; assembly: GCA_949316375.1. NCBI lineage: Eukaryota > Metazoa > Arthropoda > Insecta > Lepidoptera > Noctuidae > Mythimna > Mythimna vitellina. The sequence continues at coordinate 1,070,354 of OX438699.1, read as the reverse complement.
GGCTTACATGTGCTTGAAGTAAGTATTGGTAACGTGACTTTTTTGGAATGTTGTTTTCAGTCAACAAGAGATAGACATACACATAGACTTGTAAAACATTACTCTCTGTTTGCGGCAACGAAGGAACAGGAGTGGGTTTTTAGTCAGTAAGAGTCTGACACTATCTCCCGTTCTGCCCAAAAGCGGGGATGTCATTAGGATGATTTTCCCACGCAATAAAAAAAAAAAAAACCATATGCCTATTATTTGGGTGAGAAAATCATCTAATGACAACCCCTGCTCTTGGGTGGAGCGCCAAGGTGTGTCAGACTTTTACTGGATCTCTTTCGCATCACCCATGGCCCTAGTCCATATGCCTTGCATCCACTGTAGGTGCGGACTTGAAGACGACAAAAAATGGGTAAATCACCATCCGGTAAGCATCCGGACTGAGCACAAGTCGTCAAAGGCGCTTAGTGTTCCATGCAAACCTCAAAAAGATGTCAGCAAAACTGTAGAGGCCCAGCAGGGCCTATGCCCGCTAGAACTTCTGAAAAGGATACCCATGGGCCTAGAACGCATAGGGCAACTTAAGGACACTGGTGTAGTTTTAGTTAGTAAAAATCTGACATCCCGCTCCACCCAAGAACATAAGTCGATGAGATGATAAGAATAATTTCATAAGAATGATTTCCCATCTCAAGAAAATAAATAACGCTTTAGATGGTTTTTCACGCTGAGAGATGAGGGAAAGATGATTAGAACCGGACCGTAGCTGGCGGTGTTTTTATTTATTTAACAATTAATGTACACAGATAATAATAAAGAGCCAAAATAATGGAAACCAAAAATAACTTAATATTCTTCCTAAAGAAATCTCTTCCAGCATACCTGCGAAAGGAAAGCTAGAAAATTTGAGATGTAGACACCGCATCTGACGAAAGAAGTACAAAAAAACAATAACTTTGAAATATAAATACATATAATAAACAATGTAAAGATATCATAATTGTATCCATATCATATAAAATAAACATCACAACAATACATACTAAAAATTGTATTCTATAGCTTTTGCCTAAAGTAAAAATGTTTTTTTATTAGACAAAATAAAATACAGCATTAGATTGACAGATAACAATTTATCAACGTAAAGTTAATGATGCCTACCATTATCTAGTACGCGAATTAATGTGCTATTAAAAACCCCATTAAAATATTACCAATTTTAATACCACTCCGCTCAAAAATAATGACCCATCGCCAAACATATAAACGAGAGCTTTGCATTCTTTAATCCTATTAAAAACAAGTAATAAATGATCACGACATCTAAATTCAACCCCTCGAAGAATTATGAAGACTCCTCTAAGTTCATTAAAGAGAGTTTTCGGGAAACCCATTCAAATGTACCATAGATTAAGACCCCCTACAAATGGGACGAGATCTATGACCTTTCAAATTATTACAATAAAAGCCGTTTTGAAGGCAATTTGAAGACGGTTTGGTAGAAAGACAGGCTGTCTGAAATAATGTCTGGTTTATTACAAAGTAATGAAGGCAATGTCACAGTTTATACGCTTGGAAATGTTTTAGGACTAGGTTTTTTCAAAAGCAATATTTTATAGGTATTAATTTGTTTTAATTTACATTAAAAACTTTAACTGTATTTCGTAGCTTTTAGTTTGTAAAATGGTCAAGGTACCTGTTGTACCTTCACCTAAATGTTGTAACGTAGAAAAGAAAGAAGAAATAAAGAAAAACATTTTTTTGTGACTCGCACAGGAAAGACAACAATAAAAAAAAAACAGTAATGTTGCAATTGCTGGCACACAAAATCAGTTAGTAGTTTTGCAGTTGGTTTGACACACAATCAGCCAATAAAGTTGCAACTGCTGAGACGCATAATCAGCCAGTAATGCTGCAACTGCTGTGACGCATAATCAGCCAGTAATGCTGCAATTGTTGTTACGCATAATATTTAATCGGCCAGTAATGCTGCATCTACTGTGGCTCATGATACCTCCTTCTTTCTTATTTATGAATCAAGTAGATTCCACGTTCGTATAAATGTGTGTTTTAATTAATGAAATAATTACCTATAAGTAATGGGGTAAAATAAATGTAGGATCAAGAGTCCAGAGTTCCGAAATAACTTCGTTTTAATTACTTTTAATTGAACCTTCTAAGTGTCCTTAATTGTACAATTAAAATGTCAATTTTGTTAAATGAAATTATTCGTCTTGGCCCACTTAAGTTTACAGTGTCCCAATTTATTCACAAAACTGAAGTTTCTGTCATCGCCATATTTAATATTACGGATCAAATTAATGTGAAGGAATTTGCGAGAGTTTATAAGTTGAGGGTAATTTTAACACAAAAATGAAGATTGAAAAAAATAAATAACTGAAGTAGTGGTTTACTAAAGCACTACCATAATTAATGTTTAAACCTAATCATCAGGATTGGTCATGAACCGACTTTCAGTTGGGCCTTCATAAGTTAAAGGTCGCCCAAATGTCACAGTACAGACCGTACACAATAATTTATTTTAGTTATGTAATATTAACTAGTAACGTTTAAGCTGCCTATTTCGTAGCACTCAACTTTGTCAATATAAAATGTTTGGGCTACGTTCACTGAAATCTATCTATAAATATAAGAGGAGAAACTGACTGACTGACAAACTAACTCACAGCTCAAACTACTAAGGCCAGGAGCGTGAAATGTTGCACAAGGTTTCCTTTTATGATAGGCAAGCATTCTAGCACAAATTCTAGTCAAAATAAATAATAAAGACTGTCGTCAGGGGTGTTAAGGTTTTATGAAAACATTCTCGTGACCGAAGTCACTGGTAAACTACTAGATAGTACAAAAGATCCTGACGGGTCGAAGTGCTCTGGCCCAGGGCCAGCCCAACACAAGATAAACTACTAGATACTACATAACGAGACCCTAACTAAACTAATAAAAAATAAGCATTTATTTCAAGCAAAAAATAGTACCCATATAGCAATCACAAAATAGAATACACACACAAAGAAATATATAATTACACTATCTGACATAGCCAGCAACACACACAATGTGTGCCGAATGTCTGCCACAGCAATGTCCGATATAAGGGCAATCAAATCTGCCGGCAATCATCGCCAGAACAGTGTTGGAGCTGTTTAATAATTGAAGATAATTTCAAACTGCTTTGAAAGCTTTTAAGTTTAATCGTATAATTATTTAACAAGGAACATTATTTCTAATGATAGCCTACAACCGGTAAATAAACAGACAATACAATGGCAACCGGTCATTATACTACTTACGTACACATGTACATTACGTATATAATACCCACGCTGGAGCGTTGCAATTTAATTGACGTCTATTACCACATCCTGTATGTTTACGCATTATATTAACTGATGGTTAGTGATTGGCATAATATACTAGATTAAAACTCACATTTCCGATATTATTATAATAATATTCAAAATATTATTGGATAGTTTGAGCTTTAAACTTTAGTTTGAAAATATTAGTTTAATGTTTGGTAGAGAGAAAATGTAGGATACACATAACCGTTTTACCTATTTAGTACAATCAAAATAAAACTACACCAAATTGTTATTTTTAAACTTTTGCTCGGCTTACGCATGACCTTTATCTCAATTGATGGTAAGCGACGATGTGGTCGATGATGGAAAACGTTTGCCTAGAAAGTAACCTATTCGCACTTGACTTAAGGACCCGTAGGTTACAGTTATCAGGGAACGCAATCTGGCAGAGAATTCCACTCCTTGGTTGTACGCACAATGAATGTGTTCTCAAAAACGATTTGTGCGAAGGGTGGGATGTCCACCATGTACCGGTGGCGCACCACCGTACGTTTAGTAGTACGTTGGTAATAACTTAAACATTTTTGAACAAAAATACTGATTTAAGATTTCAATATTTTGGCGTATTAAATTAATTTAGTAACACACTTAATTTTTTCTTCTTTCTAGATGGGACAAAAAACTCACAAATGAATTTCAAACAACGAGACCCTGCCCTGATGCTGTAAAAACTTAAAAATGGAGAGACGCGAAGAGGTTCACCGCCATGGCTGCAGTATCGCCAAGCAGACCATACTAACCACGCACCCCAGCGGTCTTCAGACCAGGGTGTCAGTAGAACTGGCCAACTTCGATGCTTTATGTCTCCATGCAGAATGCAAGACCACGTCGAAGAGACCCTGGGAAGGCAGCCCCTTCACAGCACGGCGAGGTCTTCTGGGTGGAGTCTCAGCTCACGCTACCCCAGTCTTGGGCAGGAGGAGCGATCTAGTCAATGAGGGCAGGTTGTCCCAACAATGCACTCCTGTGATGAGGAGGCGCGAGGTCCTGGATAGTCCTGGAGGGTCTCCTCTGCTATCCAGGAGGTCAGAGGTGGAAGAGGAAGATTGTACGGATGTGGATAATAGTGTCATCAGTGGCTGGTTGAAGTTTCGAGACAACAAGAGGGTGAGTGGCTTATTTGTCTTTGTTTAAATACAGGTTTATTACTGTGCTAATATGGTTAATAAACCATTAGACGGTTTAAAACCAGTTTCTGAATTGAATATTTACAGTTTTTAGAACATGTCAAGATCAACAGGTTTTCCTGCCTGAGTAGAGTTTAACAAATACTCAAATTCAAATTCTTAAGTAACAAATAAACAATAATAATTGTTATTAGTGATATTTTAGTAAATTTTCACGACAATGCTAGGATGCAAAGAGGTCAGTTGACCAATTCTGAAACGTGTAAAGCGCAAAAGTACTAAAGTAATCTCAGCCCAAGGTCATCTCCCCACAAACGAGTATCCTTTGACATAAAAATGCTTAATCCCGCTTTTCATATTTATTATGGGAACAAATTAAGTTTCTCATTACAGGGGTCACGTTTTATGAAACATTTAAAAATTACGGTCTTCGTATCAGAATTTTTAGAAAGGTCGTTCTTGTGGGTGGGTTTTATTTTTTTTCAAGTAATTTTCGTCTTTTTTTTGGTGTATGAGAGGTTGAAATTAAGAAATAATATTTATACGTAGTAATTTAACGTGTTATGTGCCCCTCATTAAAAGCTGCGCTACAAAAACTCAGGTCGTATTCATATTTTTGTGGCTACGCTCGTAGCGTTTTCGTAGAGGGTCTACGAGCGTGCTACGAGCCCGTTGTTTGCTACGACGTGGCGCCATAGCATCGGTAGTGAAGTAGCTGGAACACTCATTTATTGCGGAACACATCGAGTACTTAGTAGATCTCTATAGTGAGCACAATTTAAGGTTTTAAAGATAATTTAGCTCATATAAAATAATTGTTTTGTGTGATATCACACAAAAGGGAGCCAACGATAGCTAGGGGGTTGATTGGAGGAAGTGAAAAAGGTAAACATTTTACGCCAACCCGGAGTAAAACTTCATCCTCACGCACCAGTGGCCATGACCCTGAAACTACCAGCCACGGTAGGCGCGGGCTTGTGGACGACGAGCAATAGGTGACTCGCCGTCCGGCAACCATCCGGACCGAGCTCAAGTGGTCGACGGTGCCCGCTTGGGCCAGGGGGGAATTTCTGAAAAGGAAGCCCGTGGTCGTAAAAAGTATAGGGTATCTATTTTCACAGATACAAGAGTGATTTTAGTCAGTAAAAGCCTAAAATGCCCTCCCCTCTACCCTAGAACGGGAGAAATATTAATGGATGATATATCTAAGATTCTGTAATTAGGACTAGGATATACTTCAATTAGGTTCAAGGTTGTCTTGTTTTTGTTCGTCGTAAAATAATGGAACTAGACGAAAACCGAGATACAAGAATTATTTTATTTTTTTATTTTTAATGACGTACTACATTTCATGAAGATGAGCTGTGCCTTAAACACAATAATGTATATTGATTGTAGTGAATTTTCGATATACTGTAAGGGTCATATGCATAAGGATCTTTAGTTACTAAGACTGTTTCTAGTATATTTGTTGTGTGGATTGAGTGAATAGGCTCTTAATAAACTAGTACGCCTCACCATCAACGATTACATCACTACTTACTATCAGGTGGCATCGCAGTCAAGCACTATAAATAATAATAATAATATTACACAACGCCGTCTAGTCTAAAGCTAAGCAGAGCTTGTGTTAAGAGTGACATGACCCAGACACAGAACAAATGATCGTACTCATCACACAAACATTTGTCCTGAGTGGGAATTAAACCCACGACCTCCGATATAGTAGTCAGGGTCACTAGCCACTAGACCAAAAGGCCAGTCTATAGTTGATATCATTTAAAAAAAGTTTAAAGTTGCATATCTATCCTTTAAGTAACAGACACGAGTGTTTACTTATTGTACTTATTGCAAATATTTTTAAATACCAGTTCCAGGTACTTGTAACAACACGTATTAGATATTACTGGTCGGTGCCAGGTACAGCTAGCTAGGTGTATTATGGCGAGAGGGTAATTTAGTGGCGTAGTACTGCGCTCGGCTTCGAGCACAAAATGCTTGTACCTATTACTTTGATGTGTTCTAGTGTTGGAGCTAGTCAGGTGGAAATGTCGATAAAGTTTTGTTTTTAATTACAAGTTTAGGTAATAATATTTTTTTTTTGTTATTCTTGTAAAGTTATGACAGTGATTAAGATAAATTAAAGTGCTACTGACTTAGTAAATTTTATCATAAAATAACCATTAATTTAAACGCGTAACTCGGGGTATTGTGTCCGAAAAATATAATTATGATAAAAATCAAAGCCATTTTCTTTTTTTTTAATTAAAGATATCTTATTATTTATTATCATCATCATCATTTCAGCCGAAAGACGTCCACTGTTGGACATAGGCCTCCCCAAGTGTCGCCACAATGAACGGTCCTGTGCGTTTCGCACCCATCGGATTCCCTTACCCTTCAACCCCAACCAGGTCATCGGTTCACCTTGTAGGAGGCCTTCCAACTCTACGTCTTCTGGTATGTGGTCGCCATTCCAGAACCTTTCGGCACCAACGGCCATCCGTTTTGCGAGCAATGTGCCCTGCCCATTGCCACTTACGCTTGGCGATTCTTCGGGCTATTTCTGTAACCTTATCTTATAATCATCGCTTTCCATCAGGTGAGATGGCGGTCAAGCGCGAACATACCAAGAATAAAAAAAAAATTAAAAAAAAAAATTAATAAGGCATAAACTAAAGTACAATATGTTATAGAATTAAGGTTTTGATTAAGTTTATTTTTGTAGATCACAATGAAAAGGTAACAAATTTTTCTAAAGTGGATGCTGATTTGGATGCTGCTCCTATTGGTCATACTCGATAAACAGACTAACTACTACTTCAACACTAAAAGATTTTCCAATTCAAGCCAGAGTACTTCCTGAGTTTCCGCGTTTATACAAACAAACTCTTAAAGCTTATAACATTAAAATTAAAAAAATAGTTTCAAAATTGAATTTTTAACAAAGATTTATTTTGTATGTCATTTCTTACTCCAAATTGGACCATGGCTTCCCATCTACAAGGCCCATCCCTATTGCCGTAAGGTGGAAAGCCCTTACCCCAGTTGCCAAGGGGCTCTCGTGGAGTCCTTGCGTTGATACCTATGCACTATAGCCCACTATACCCCACTATAGCCCACCATAGCTCGTTTAGCACGAGCGTGGAAGGTGTATTTTTATACTTACCGGCCATAATGTGCAGTGGAACACCGTTTTTTAATAGTAAGTAAAAGGTGTTGGAAAGGGGTTGGTGTAGCTATGTAGGTACTTTTAGGGTTTTCTGGAATTGTAAGAAATTATGTTAGTTGAAGGAATGGCTGAGGAAGGTTGACGCCGTTGAGGTCGACTGCGGTGATCTGGCCCCCTAGCCAAGTTACGATCGTTTCGTTCGCAACGAACGCCTCGAGTAGGCCACGCCTCCGACTCCTTTGTTTTGACGTCATCTCAACGTTCAGTCACGTCATTAGAACATAGGAATCGGAGGCGTTCGACGCAAACTAAACGATCGTAACTTGGCTAGGGGGGCTGGTCATATTCTGATCCGACCTGTTAGTAAGCAGTGGTGCAATTGTTGATGGTAAATTGCGCTAGCTTATTAACAGCCTATTCACTGTAGCCTTTAAGACGGGAAGACCACAGCAGGCAAATTGTTCTAATCCTTCAAAATACGCGGTATAAACGACGAGGCAAAATGTTGTGTGTTATGTGTTTGTGGGGCAAAATTGGCCAGAGATTGCCCAGAACAGAAAGGTTCGTAAGGAGGAAAGGGAGGTCTTTGCCCATCAGTGAGACACAAAACAGTCCATAGAAACCAGAAAAGTAGGAATAGCTACTCTATATATAAATAACTTTAATAAATGCCTGACCTTTCTCAATATATATTGAGACCAGTCAAACACATGTCAGGTTATTTCCTCTGACATTTAGGCATTATGAAGAAATATAGCTCCAACTTAACGGACATATCCAACAGACAAAATAATATCATCCTTATTTACTCACTACATGAATTTGTCCCGTTTTGTCCGGGACTTTTACCGACATTAACACACTGAGTGGTCCGTGTGAATTATCACCACACATTTACTAAGGCCAGGACAAATGCCGGGACAATTTGCGCCATCGTTGGCAAGGACATGTCCTGCGGAAGAGTATAAATCATGGGCACCCCAATAAACAATGCTATTGGGCCGATGATCATTGAGCGCGATGTTTTGTTGTTAGCGTGATTGAATTTCTGTAATGTAAGGATGTCTGCTGTTCGAAGGAAAAAGAGACAAGATAAATAAACGTCTGAGGTTAGTGGAGTAGCTTCTTGTTCGATTTGGTTTGAGAGAATGTGGCGATTAGTTGGGACTGGTATATTTGTCTGTAAGGAAGTTAATGTTTCGATAAATAGATACTTGCTAGATTCTTCCAGCAGTTTCGCCTTTGTCTAAGTAGTCTTGTCTTACTGGACAAGGCCTTACCGTGTGGCAAGTTTCATCGAAATCCGTTGTTTAAGTGTCCTTGCGTCATACTCCTCAATGCTGACGGTTGTGACCTCCCTGCTTCATCACTTTCATTCGAACGATATTCCTCCATCTATTTCTGTCTCTGGCGGTGTGAAGGGCATTGTATAGCGTAGAATCAAGAGCGTTGCGGAACTGGTCAGACCAACGTAATGTCCGTCTACGAGGCCTTTTCCCATTCACTTTACCGGTCACGATGAGCCTTTCGAGGCCACCATCTTTCCTTGCAATGTGACCGAAGTATTGTAGAATCTCTGATGACAACCGCGAGCAGATTTTGAGTTCTCACCATATGGATACGTTGGTCCGAAATGCTGTCCAAGGTATACGGAGCATCCTTCTCCAGCACCACATCTCAAAGGCGTCAATGCGTTTGCGGTCTGCAGCTTTTAGCATTTGTTTAAGTGTAAAGGAGTAACAAACACAAGCACATATAAAGTTCGCAGGCCACTAGGTGATACCATCGGCTTCATCCGCGTGGAACTAGGAAATTATCCGAAGGGAACATATTCTCGGTATAAAAAGTATCTTATGTGTTATTCCAGACCATGAAATCAGAAATCAGAAAAGTTTATTTCAAATAGACCAATTACAGGCACTTTTGAATAATTATCAAAATATCAGTCAGTCAAAAAAAAAGTAAAGTTAAATTACATGTTCCAAAGCGTAAATCTCTATGGAGAAGAACGTGCAAGAAACTCCATGGATACTCTTTTAAATCATATTATGAGTTACATAAATCTTAGTTACATATTTCTTGTCGCTTCTAATATGTGAGCACAATGAAGTAATAAAAAAAAAAACGAATTAAAAAATATAAATTAAATTAAGCCAATGGCAGCTAAGAGATGACCAGCCTCTACTGACGGCACCCGTTCACGAGCATGACGCGTGCATCAGCCCCACTCAGCTCAACCATTTTGAAGGAAACTGAATGACCCAATATCACGTGCCACCATCAGCGAGACATTTGAGTGAGCATGACCAACTTTCAACTGCCATGCTCGTAATGTCATGTCTTGGAATCTCACGGTCTACCTGTGTGCCGAATTTAGTTCAAATATGTTTAGCCGTTTAAACGTAAAGAAGCAACAAACACTCACACGCATTCTCACTTTGTAATATTAGTGTGATTAACGTGATTGTATCTAATGATCATATAGTTTCAGATGAATTTTAACCACATTAGCACTAGATTTTTTTTTTAACGAACGTTGGCCCACACTACGAATTACTCCTCTATCGCCTACAAACATGGAAACTCACGTTCACAAGACACGCAGACCCGGAATACCTATCTGTAGGCCATACAAATATATGTTCCGTGCGGGGATCGAACCCGCGACACGCAACACAGCAGCCAATCGTTCTACCACTGCGCCAACCGTGCTGTCAAAAAGTTTCCTAAAGATATTTTCGTTCATAGCATAGCATAGCATAATCAGCCTTTTAATGTTCCCACTGTTGGGATTCAGGCTTCCTCTCTAGGAGAGGGAACGGGCCATAATCCACCACGCGGGCCAAGTGCGGGTTGGTGGATGTCACATGTCTTCGAATTTTTTGGTTCTAAGACATGCCGGTTTCCTCACGATGTTTTCTTTCACCGTTTTGAGAGCAGTGTTAATGAAATAAATCACACAAAGTAATGCGCCTAGCTGGGTTTGAACCCGCGACCTACAACTCGTAAGTCGGGGCCGTTACCACTCGGCCACCACTGCTCCCGTTCATAATCAAGCACTATTCCAGCTCAATAATAAAATAAACTTTCAACTGCGGTTTACTTGGTGTGTAACAATCAGCTCAGTAGGTACACATCAGTAACCAATCACTCACAAAAGGGCTTAACAATCGCTCGCAAACGAATTGTTCGCTCGATTGCGGAACCCTAATCGTCTTACGTATGAAGATATTTTTTTCACGCGGAGAAATAGTGGTATGTACTATATTGATGGCTTTTCGAGACGTAATATAAGTCGTGTGTTTTATTTGTTGAATTTTATTTATTAATAGATCACATTTGGGGAAATATCTATTTTTAAAACCATTTTAGTACTAAAAAATATTGGAAGTATTGCTATGGATCATGTAAAAAAAAACCATTTATCAAGAGACTATCGTCTCGCGCTGCTCGCTTATTATTAGGTTTCTCCATACAAACTTTGGAACCCTGTTACATTCCCATATGAGCTGAATTTCGGAAAACCCTTTCTAATCCTTTGTATACATTATAAAAGTATCACAGTGTGAAATTTCAGTGTTCTAGGTTAAAAAGTCGCCAGACGTTGTTCTGCCCGAAAACTGGCATTTTGTCAGAAATAAAAATTAGAACCCGATTGCAGCGCCACCTACCGGGTCCAATTGTGTTTTCAAACCATCCAAAGTCCCCCTCAATTATACACACAAAGTTTCATCCGAATTGGTCAAAACGTTTGAGAGGAGATAGGTGACAAACACACGTACAGATTAGATACACAGTATATAACTGATAGCCACTTAGTTCATAAAGTCTGTCTTTAAAAACAGCGTAGATTTTTTCATTTCAAATATTTCTAAGGAAAAACAACGAGTACCGTTAAGATTGATTTGTGTGTAGGAACTTGTAAGGAAATGGTTTGATAGAGATTCTATTAAAACTTCACCCACAGTGAACCGCTTCGGCCATAGTTTCAGAATCGAATCGCTCACGTCTCTTCACGCTTAGCTTTACTCGTGAAATACTTTAGTTGGCCATTGATGTATGTGAGCATGCTAGCTCAGAAAATAGTTTGCGTTTTTTAAGCCATCCAACTTTTATCTCATGGTATATGTGACGGTGTGTATAGTGAATTGTTGATATAAGATACGAATTTACTATGTAATTAATATGTGATAATTTAAATACCCAAAGTTTACAAAAAATATGATAATAGATATGAGTTTTTACGTAGATGTATTTTTTATTGCACACCATAAAAAAATACAGTAGGAGCCTAAAATTAATAGCATGTAATAATGGGTGGTCTTATCGCTGGAAGCGATTTTTACAGACAACTTCATAATCACTCATAATCATAATTATTGTGATTGAATCTGTTTTTGATAAGATATAATTAATAATTGTATTTTTTTTAGTCATGAGTGAGAGAATAGGTTACTTCTAGGCAAGCGTGCTCCATGTCGGCTACATCATCGCTTACTATCAGGTGAGACAGTGGTCAAACGCGAGTTTAACTAAAACTAAAAAAAAAATTACTTTTAATTAAAAAAAAAAATATATATATTTGTTTTTTGACGGTAAAAAAAGAATTCCTTCTGTATTGTGGGTGCGTGCATAAACATGTAAATTCACGTGCACAAGACATCCTGACCCGGAACAACCACCTGTAGGGCATATAAATATTCGTCCCGTGTTTTGGAACCCGCGACAGGCAGCTCAGATGCTAATCGCATAACCACTGCGCCATCCGTGTCGTCTTTACTAAAGTTATTCTTAACTAGTGACCCGGCCCGGATTCACACGGGGGTAAATTATAAACCTTCCTTGTTTCCATCCTCTTTCTGTTAATGAGAATCGTATCAACATCCGTATCTTTGCGTGGTTCAGGAGGAATTAGAGGACAAATAGAAAGACAGATGTGGAAAGCAACTTTGTTTTATACCATACTAGACGTTATATCCCGTTTCATCCTCCTAGGGGCCGACTCCGTACCTCAAATGGTACAACGGAACCATTTTAAGATCATTTTGATGTCCGTCCGTCTGTCTGTCTGTCGGTTTGTCAATACCCTTTATCTCGAGAACGCGGGAGGTATCGAGTTTAAATTAAAACCATATACTCAGGTCTGCGGTTTCTTGAAGCTGTGAAAAAATAAAAACTTGTGAGTTAACGAAAAAAAAGATACGGTCGTTTATCTTGCAAAAAACGTATATTTCGACAGTCTTCAGGGAATCAAAATTCATAGGGTACTTCCCGTTGTCGTAGAATCCTTAAATTTGGCTTGAAGCAAGGTCTCATAGCATAAGTATATAAAATTAATTATAAAATTAATTAATATATAAAATGTGTGGATACGTCGCAAAAAAAACTTTTTGCGATTCGTAAAAATCGTTGAAACTCGATTCGGAAATTGAACTGTTTACATAGGTAAGTTTGTACGGAACCCTCAGTTCGCGAGTTCGACTCGTACTTGCTTGTTTTTTATTCTTTGTATATACATCATAAAAGGAGCTTCCGTGCAAGATTTCAGCGTTCTAGGTCCACGAGTTTGGGTTGGGCGTTACTGAGTCAGTGAGTGACTCAGGACTTGAAAAACTTGTCCCTTTGATATACTCGTATACATTACGTATATAGCACAATATAGGTATTATCTGACATGTTTCTGCAATGAACAAGTATGATAATACGGTCGCCATATAAAGTAAGGTTGATATTTTAATACGGCACTTGGCTGACACACAAAACGATACAATACATTCTGCGGCTCACCAAAATCGCACCGAAACATAAGCGTATTAAATTAAATAAAATGAAATTGTTCGGTTCCAGTACAAAATGTTCCTTATTAGCGATATTTATGAGCCGTCATTACGCGGCTTCATACAGACGGATTATTTCAATAATTCAACGGCGAAAACCAGATAATTAAGCTGGTGGGGTGCGTGTCATAAGAGGTAGCGATTGCGTAGATGTCCTTTCGTGATTCAACGGGGTTCAAGAGGGTATAGACCAAGTGATATTATGTCAGACGAGCTGCTGCAAACAGCTTCGTCGCGTGAAAGAAGAAAATTATCCTAAAGAAAAATCCTACCGGGGTAAAAACTATCCTATGTGCTTTTCCAATAAATGGTCTACCTGTGTTTGGCACACAGGTAGACCATTTATTGTTTCATCAAAATCCATTCAGACATTCGAATGCAAAAAGTAACAAACATACAGATTCACTTTTCGCCTTTATAATATTGTTGATGTCACAGAGCCCAATGATTAAAAAGTTATGTGTATTGAGGCGTACGGTAAACTTTTGAGTTTTTGAGAATGGTTCAAAAACTATTGTCAAAAAATGCTGGTAGAATATCACTAGAGTCTGGATTCTGGAGCCCAAGGTTCAGACGGTATTTAGTACAGTGAACACTTGGATCTTTGTGATATTTACAGGGAGGTAATGTACCCGTTAGGGCTAACGGGGAATTTCTGAAAGGATACTGTCGCCCTGAAATGCAAAGGGCATTTGGCATAGGTATAGTGGCATAGGGCATATGGGGCATAGGTACTTTTTGTCAGTTAAAGCCTTGACACACCTTTTCGCTCACCCATGAGTGGAAGAAGTCATTGGATGATTTCCCACCTCTAAAAAGGGGGGAGGCGTGGTTATTTATTAACGATGCCCACCGTGACTGTGAAATTGTGAATTCTAGGTTTTGTCTAGTGTTTTTTAGCATAGGTAGGCTCACTTTTGATCTCACCTGATGCAAAAGCAGCCATGGCCCCAAGCATCTTTTCAAAAACAGTCACAGACTACCCGTTGAACTCTTATCTCTTGCACCATTAATCGCGAGGACGTATTTTTACCTCACCTTCGTAAAATGTCGAGCGCGAGGTATCGCAGGAATTTCTCATTGAACGGAACAAGGACGACCTGAACGCTGTTTGAGCTTGTCCCATATTACGGTTCTTTAATTCTTTGCAGCTTTTTTTGCGAATGAAATAGCACATTTGTAGTTTCGATTTCCCCTTGATTGAACGGTGTTTTGCAGAGGAGAGGAAAGGGAGAGGGAGAGGGAGACCAAAGAAAAGATGGATGGATTGTGTGAAGAGTGATATGAAAGAAAAGGAAGTTAGTGATAGCATGACGAGTAACAGGGCAGAGTGGAAGAAAAAAACGTGTTGCGCCGATCCCAAATAACACGGGACAAGGGCAGGAAGATGATGATGATGATATGAACGGTGGTTCAGTGTCCGACAAAGAATTGTTTTAATTAGGAATTAATCAACGCTGTAAGATAAAGCCGTTGGCAGCTTCCAAATTATAATAACACTAGCTTTTGCCAGTGGTTTCATCTGCGTGAAAATATATGCCTATGTTATGTCATTCAGTAATAAATCTGTATTCTATTGGCGAATTAATTTTTAAAATCGGTTCAGTAGTTTTTAAGTTTACAAGTTTTTTATTACAAACAAAAATTATAATATTAGTAAAGAAGTATAGATAACTTATCCATGTGTTAAATTATTGAAATACTGTCTTAAGGCACCGGCTTCACCCGCGCGGCTTTAGTACTTCCCTCGATATAAATTATAGCCTATGCGGTAATGCAGGATATGAGCAATTCTGGTACCAAATACTATACAAATCCGTTCAGTGTTTTGAACTTGAATAAGTAACAAACATACAAAGAAACTATCGCCTTTATGTAGCGTGATTTTAGCGGTTACATTATTGTTGGAGCCCGCCCAACAATATAGCTATAGCGTCTCAGCATCTGCTTTCTCATATTTAACAGTTAATATAATGGAATTTCATAAGTTTATGTCACACGGCTGGGCAGCGTTCGGGAAGCTGCGCGGTATCTTCTCATCCAATATACCACAGTGTCTCAAGACGAAAGTCTATGACCAGTGCGTGTTGCCAGTAATGACATATGGTTCCGAAACTTGGTCGCTCACAGTGGGCCTCATCAGAAGGCTCAAAGTCACCCAAAGGGCAATGGAAAGGGCTATGCTCGGAGTTTCCTTGCGTGATCGAAACAGAAATGAAGATATCCGCAGGAGAACCAAAGTTGCCGACATAGCACGAAGAATCGCCAAACTTAAGTGGCAATGGGCAGGGCACATTGCTAGCACAACGGATGGCCGTTGGGGCCGAAAGGTTCTGGAGTGGCGACCGCGTATCGGAAGACGCAGTGTTGGAAGGCCCCCTACAAGGTGGACCGATGACCTGGTGAAGGTTGCGGGAATCCAATAGATGCGAGACGCACAGGACCGTTCTTTGTGGCGACATTTGGGGGAGGCCTATGTCCAGCAGTGGACGTCTATTGGCTGAAATGATGGTGATGATGATGTCACAAGCCCTCATAAAGCAACCATTGAAATTAAGAAAGTAAAGCATTATATTAACCCCGTGAAAACATTTTAAAATATAATTTCACACTTTTGAGGATGAAAGAGTTGTGCAAAGTTATAAAGAGAGAGTGTTAGTTAGTGTTAATAAACTTGAACATTTACACATTATTTAATATGTTTCAGAAAAGAATATATATAATAAATAAAATAATAAAAATCTTTATTTCAAACTAGAAATAAACAATTTATATAAGTACGATGATTGTTGCAAGTTGACATTTTCGCTAAACGAACGGAAAACAAGAGACTGTCTTTATACTCATACCAACTGAATTAAATCTTTGAAAGCCCAAAAGCCAACAATCTAACTTCCGTAACACAAACGCCGCCAAAAATGGTGCCTTAACATCGCTTTTTCAGCAAAATCGTCGGACTCCATTCAACAAAGTGACATGAATAGATGCCTCCTTTGAAACGCAAAACCTCAACCCACATCAAAACATAGAATTAATATAACACAACAATAGCGCGAATCTTTCAGAATGCATCAAACGGTCCGAATCGCTTCATTTTCATTCGAGTTTTCTGACTGAGATAACTTAACCATTCGAAATTCACCGCTTGTCCATTGTCATAAGAGTCATATTGTCCGCAAATGTAAGGTTGTGGGTTGAACAATGAGTGAACGTTGTATGACAAAGGCGCTGGAGGTCCGAGCGACAAACGTAACAATAGAAACTAGTGTTGGGAAAGGTGAAACGATTGCAGCTAGAGTTGTGAGCGCCGTGACTGCAGCTAGAGTTGTGTCCAATGTGACTGCGAGATTACAGCTAACGTTGTGAGCGATATGATTGCTGCAACCGTTGTTAGCGATGTGACTGCAGCCACAGTTGTTAGCGATATGGCTGCTGCTACAGTTGTGGGAGATGTGATGGCAGCTAGAATTGTAAGAGATGGTAATTCTAAATTCTTGATTTTTTTAGATCTTTTAAGTAGAGTCTTGTTACCTACCTGTATAGTGTACACATAGCAGTTAAACCTCTACTTGTAGTTTTAAAGTATTTACCACATTGTTGTGAATTAGGATAGCTCGTCTATTAAACACTCAAGGGGTTTCTTTTATCCAAATTGTAATTCTTTAATTCTTAAGTCTTTCTTTCTTTTCTTAAAGAGTTAAGAATTAAAGAATTACATATTACTATCATTATTTGTATTACATTATGACTAGAACCTTTGTTGTTCAATGATAAAAGTTATATTTCTAATGATTCTCTGAAGTCCAAAAATCGATTCACAATATCCAACAGTCGTTAGATCCCTTCCCTAACCGGGTGACCTGTGGTGCCAAACTCACGGCCCGATGACATTTTTGTTTGCAAAAATTACGACTCTGAGCATCTGCGTGTTATTTTAATATCTGTTTTTGTTCAGCGTCAGATTGGACCAAGCCGGGCGTTAGGTGCCTCGTAATGGGCTCTTTGTTTGAAAACCTGTGGGTTAGCAGCGCGGTTTTCTGACTAGAATTGGAAAGGATGGTAAAAGTTACGTTGGTTACCGGCTTTGTTTGTATCGCTGGTGACAAGTTTGTGAATTGTGAAATGGAGAATGGAATAGATAAAATTTGAAAATATAGGTAGTAAGTTCATCCTTCTTAGTGGTATTAATATATTATTAAGAATCTGTCTACTATGATGATTCTTGTATTTCTTCTCTTAACTGCCACTTGGAGGCCCCTATTTCGCGGTAACATTGATTTATTGAAATGATAGATATAACCAATTCTCTCTTTTCTTATTCAATGTATATATTTATACATATAAGTCCTTACATATGTAATCTTACAGCAATATTGCAGAAAATAGAATACAAAAAAGCATCAATAATCAACTAATTATGAAACGAGAATATACACTACATACACACACACACACACACACACACACACACACACACACACACACACACCCAACACTTGAACTTGTAATTCCAAGTCAATCCAAAAATATCACAGTTCAAAGTAAATCATTAAAAAAAAAGCCAATTTCATATGTAATAATAATATAATTTCCCAAAACTCGAATATTATATGTAGCTGTCCATTGTCTGTTTGCTAAACCAATACAGCAACCATTATTCCCATCTAAAAACATCTAATAACATTTATATTTGATACCTAATTACGCGGTGACGTCACAGATCCGTAAATAATGACGTCGACATCTCGACAACATGGCGGCAACTGGCGGCAATATTTTAGATATTACGCTAAGGGTGCTGTCTCTCTAAGAAACGTCACATTTATCAACCAGGCTGAGGAGTACTGTGTTTGAGCTCGTGTCTCGGAATCAGCAGATTATGGGTTAATGGGGATTTATTAGTGAATAAGGGCCTTTCCGTACGCTTTACAGGGTTTTGGAACTGTTAAAACGTGGTTTGATAAACACCTCTTGTGTATAAAGAGTAGGTACGGTTTAAGCTGGTAAATCATAATATTGTGTAAATGGATCTATTATCATTTGTTGTAATATATACTTTTTTTTCTAACACATTGCTTTTGCAATATTTTTTATATTATTTGATCCCAACCACCATAAATTCGTTAGTAATTTATTTTGTTAAATTCTCGTTTATTAATAGTTGTAATTATTTATTTTTCGTGCTTTTTTTTACATAGCCTCTTTTTTGTGTGAGAACACTGTAGATTTCACGAATTCTCAGATTACTTCCTACTCGTATTACGACTTACTTTTAATTATGATTATTTTTATTGTACTTATGTGTGCAATATTGACTAGTCTACACTGATATCTAATAATACTGTGATATGGGAATATTGTAAGAACAACATTTTTTTTTAAAAGAGTAACCATTGAGTTCCTTGCAGGTTTTTTTCTTTAAAAAACGATCAATTTGGAACCGTGCACTAGCTTCTGACGTTTTATAAGTGCCCATGTAGGACTTTGTGAAATAAAAATATTTGAATTTTGAATTTTAAACGTTTGCTGCCTTTTATCACATAAGAAATTTTGAAATAACCGGACACTTGCTGACTGAAATCTACTCGTATACCTTCAGTTGCACTTTGCTTTCCTGGCCCGAGGCACCTCTTTCGTACAAGCCCGCAGCCAGTTTTTAAGCTGGTGAATCATCGTTGGTGTCGGATTCCAGTCTAACTGAATGCAACTAAAGACCAGTATTTCATAATAGTGTTACTATATCTTCACTACACAGTGACTGGGTAGTTCGATACCCCATTCGACCTCGTAAAGCAGTATGTTAATCTTTCCTGATTTTGACAACCACACCGCATGGTGATTGTCAAGTTCCTACTACTGTATTTCATTTTTCTATTTGCTGAATAAAAATGTCTTGCTCAGACAGTTCATATTAAAATAACTGTGCAATTGCGCTGTAGATACTGCTGTGAGAAAAATGTTCATAAACTTATCTTGCTCAAGCCAAGTTTATTCAACATAGAAAAAACTAATCTAGCATTGAGGAAGAGAGAACAGTAAATATTGTAGCCAATCTAGAAACGAAATTGTACTCTAGGATACTCAGGAAAGTTATGAAGTTTATGAAACTACAACTTAGAGTAGGTCAACTTCTTTATTTATAATTTATGAATTAAGCTAATATCATATAGGCGAAAGTTTGTATTTATTTATGTGAGTATTATGTTTGTTACTCCTCCACCCTAAGGCTTAAACTCACGAAGCGGTTTTTATCCGCGGCCACCGTGGTTGCGGGCCCGCAGCTTCTGTAGAATGCAGATATATATGTAAAAAATTAAAGCACATTTCACGACATGTTTTACTCCCGCGGTGTGCGTGGTTGTTCGCGGCTCCCGCGGTACCGGCGAGCAACTAGTAGAACCTTGCGGACCGTGGTCGCCTGCAGCCTCGGCGGTTTGCGCCCGCACACTCTACGGTTGGTTAGTGGACGACCGAGCACCGATCATTTCACCGCACGTCTTGCAACCGAATGTTTTGCGTTAATCGCCCACCAGGTTGCCGGTCGAAAATCGCAACCACGGCTGCTGCGTAACTGTGTAAATCTGCGGTCTCGTGAGTTTTTTAATAAAATAGCTGTTTCCTCTACCGCGGCGAGTTCTTAGCTTATAACGGTAAAACGGTTTATCTCGGGAGTATGAGATAATTTTCTACTTTTACACGAATGAAACCACTGGTAGAAGCTATAGTTTTTAAGTCTATCCAGGAAACCGCTTAGGAAAGCTAGGACTCTAACTTCCCCAACTAGCAGAGAAGCAATAATGACTGTCGTTCTTCATGTGAGTAGAAACAGTCCTTTTTCAGTGGTTTCAAGCGAATACTAAAGTACACAGAACCAAAAATTCGAAGACATGTGACATCCACCAACCCGCACTGGGTCCGCGTGGTGGATTACGGCCCTTTCCCTCTCCTAGAGAGGAGGCCTGAGTCCCAACAGTGGGAACATTAGAAGGCCGACTACGCTATGCTATACTAAAGTACAAAGTAACCGATGTCCAAGCAACTTCTTGACAAGCCAGTAAGCCAAACGCAAAACATAACCAGAAGAAATCGTGTCGCCCATCATTAAAATAACTCCATACATTATGTAATAAAAAAAACGTATAATCCAACTAAATTATAATGTTGGCCGTACCGTGGGTAATTTGAATAAATTAAATGAAAGACGACCGTTTCGGAAATTCGCCGAAAATTGTTCGTATTACATTATTTATGCAAAAGCTTTGAATTGGTTGCGTTATATTTTGTGACACGCAACGATTAGGTCAATCTGTGGTGTTTGTTTCGACGTGATCTTAATCTGATTGGTGGGAAATGTGAGTTTTACTGCTCAGTAGTTTCCAGAACGGATGGTTTCCTAAACTAACTGTAGCCATGCCCTTGGTCTAAGTTACTGCTAATGAATAAATACCTAAATCAACGGCACGTCAGAACATATAATTTTAGCACTTATTACCGACCCTTTTTTTCGATGGGAAATCATCTAATGACATCTCCCGCCCTTTGTGTCACACTTTTACTGACTAAAACCCACTCCTGTTCCTTATTTGTCTGACGGCGAGCTATCCATTGCTCGCCATCCGCAAGCAAGCGCTTACGGTGGCTGAAAATCGGGATCGGGATCCCGGCGGCTGGGGCGTGAGCGCCTTACCCTCGCATGTGCGGCCGCCTCCTTTGCTAGCAATACTGCTTCGCAGAAGGAGGCGATTGCCTGCCACTCTTCCTCATTCCGGACCATGGCTTGTACTAAGGCCCGGCGCGAGAGATCGCTGCCGCCGATCGCCCCCACGAGGACACGGCGGTGCTCTAACCAGGCGGAGCACACCTCTACCGTATGCTCCACCGTGTCCTCCGGGCGGTCCAAGCAATGGTGACACCCGCGCGTTTCTACCGCACAAACCCAGTGCTGGAACCTCCCGAACTTACCATATCCGGTGAGGACCTGCGTCATGCGGAAGGTAAAGACGCCATGTTGTCTTTCCAGCCACTCCTCAAAGAGGGGACTTACCGCGATAATTGAAGCGCGCCCAACTTATTACCACTGATTATTTGGACAATCTGACACCAAATATTTGTTTCTTTTGCAAGCTGTCCGCAATACGCACTCAAGATGCTTATTGTATTTGGTCTTCAATTACACGACTACGTGATGCAAATCTGACCCTAAAAATCAAATTGCCGTCTTCAAACCTGAGCCACCAAAAACGTACAAGAAAATTCTAAAAACAATTTGAAACTGCTTTCAAAGCGTCTTCATATAAATGTAAATGTATGGGGTGTAAAATTTCTCACCGGATCACAATGGGGTTTGATTCCTAGCCAAGCCGCGGCCAAGGCGCTTTTATACGACTTTTTTGGAACCCAAGTCAATTGGGTTTGCGTCATTTGTTTTTTGTCTCACTCTTCCTTCTCGCAAAATGTGTTGTTGTCTCTCTCATGTGTCTACTGGTGATGTGTAGTGGTCTCTGGGATAAGTGGCTTGGTATTAAGGTTATTTTCGCTTTCCTGTATCATCACGGTAGTTGAAGTGATGGGGTGTCTAGAACTCTATTACTGGACTTGATTGTATTGCTCTGGTTTTTTTATTCGATTTACTTGGTTGATGCGTCAAACCGGGTACGTTAGATTTCCTTTGTTTATTAAACAAATGCGAAATCTGATTGGTACCTAAGTAAATTAAAATGACTGTTGGACGGCTCTTTATTTTTTCCATAATTGACCACGGTTATGGAAAAATACAGACCCGTACACTTACCGTCGACTTTGTGGTCAAAGTCAGCATGCCATAAAAAAAATCACATAATCCTATTCCCAGTACGAAAAATTGTGGGACAAAATGTTGTAAAATTATTGTTGAGTATCAGCAATGACAGTTTAACCCTTCCCTTTATAAATCACAGCAGAACGTGCCTCGTTACAAACAATACGAACCCACGAAGTACTTACATAAGTACCCAGTAATGTTATTCAAAGTACTTATAAAATTTCGAAACCACCTCACGTCCAGATTTAACTTTTAATTTTCGATGCACGGGAGCACACCCGCCAAGTTCTTGATACTTTGTCAATTTTCAGCCCTAATGTAATTCAAATAAGATTTCCAACAAAGGGTGAGGTTTCAACATTGATTGTGCCTTATCGTAAAGCAATATGTGTTTGAATGAAGTTAGGGTGAATGTGTTAACTATGAAAAATGGCCGCTTTAATGGAAGTGGAATAGTTTTAGATGGGGATTTGGATCAAGGTTTGGAACTGAAAATGAATGAGGAGTCATCACTCTTGTGGATTCTGTGTTGAACATATTGATTTCTGTTACTGATGGCATAAAGTAAGGCTATTATTTTTTCTGCCTTAAAAAAAAGTCAAAGTAAAGTCATTAACCTATACTAAGAATTACTCCTTTATCGTGACTGCGTTCACAAACATGTAAGCTCCCATACACAATCCTAACAACACCCATAATCCTAACAACTATCTGTAGGCCATGCATATATTTGTTTAATATCAAACCCATAGCATAGCATAGTCGGCCTTATAATGTTCCCACTGTTGGGCCTCAGGCCTCCTCTCTAGGAGAGGGAATGGGCCGTAATCCACCACGCGAGCCCAGTGCGGGTTGGTGGATGTCACAAGTCTTCGAATTTTTGGTTCTAGGACATGCCGGTTTCCTCACGATGTTTTCCTTCACCGTTTTGAGAGCAGTGGTGATGAAATAAATTACACAAAGTAATGCGCCTGGCTGGGTTTGAACCCGCGATCTACAACTTGTTAGTCGGGGCTGTTACCACCCCATTAAACCCATAATAATAATATAATAAAACCCATGATAAACAGCGCAGTAGTCAATTGCTCGACCACTAAAGAAAGAAAGAATACATTTATTTGAGACACACACAGGACAAACAACAATAAAATAAAAAGTAACTACTTAATCTATAAATACTTAACTGAAAAGAAAACAAGCTTAAAAAAAAAAAGATCTGTGACCACTACACAACCGTGCCGTCAAAATTATTTATTTGTTATTTCTGACTATTTTTTGCTGTGTAGAATACAAAGTCTTTATTACTAAACTGAAATTATCTTAGTGTGACTCAGGCATTCGTTGAGTTCAATCGGGATAAAAATGCCTGTATTACTCCACCAGCATTCTGAAGTAGTAGATCTGTTTTTGATCAAAGGAACTAATGGATTTATCAAATTCCAGCTCACAGAAACAAATCAAATTTCCGTCACATTTCCCGAAAAAAATCAACACATACCGAGTAATGATTTACACAAAAACTAATAATAAAGGACCCCACACTATCCGAGTCATTATGGACCCCTAAGGGGGATGAGAATAATTTCCCGGCCCCTATCCCACCCCTATTGACGGATAGTGGAAGTAATCGGTCTCTTGATTGAAAATTACTACTTTTTAATACATAAATCATTGATTTTGTTATATATTTTCGGACTATATCCCTTTGGGGATGGGGAGAGGAAAAATGTCTTTGTTGTAATTACTTTTGATGACAGTTGATTAAACTTTTGTGAGCCGATCGTGTAGAACTTGGCGCATTCTTCCCATGCCTCTCGTTAGGGAGTAGTGTGTGATGTGTAATTGTATGGAAGACTATTGAGATAATTATTATGCGATGTCAATGTATTAATTATAGGTTGTAAACGCCGGGAGAGGGGGTACGATTGTATATTGAGTTGGAACGGGTCAAAGTTTGTCCGAAAAACCCCTGAAAATGGTACACATAATTTCAAAACTGCTCATCAGCTCTGTTAATTTTGGAACTCTAATTCCTATAGCGTATTAAAAGTTGCCTCAAGGAAAAAGCTACAAAATTACGATTCGTCATTATAATGGCAGATTAATGAAGATTATACAGCTGTAACGCCGGACAGACAATCGGCCCTTCTCACACATGCACAACTTTATGGAATAGAACATTCCATTGTTTAATCCCATCACCATTTACTTGGGCTAACCTTTACCCAGTACCTTCAAACCAGGAAGTAACGTGAGCAAATAAGGCAGTGAAACAAACCGGATGATATAAATACTAAACGGTACGAGTGTACCGACAACAGCAAATTTGAATTTAGTAAAACCGCGCCTTGGCGGTGCACGCTGGATTAGCGACGCCCATGTCTGGGGCAAGGAGAGGAAGTGTGTGGATGTGGTATATGTTGTATCTACGAGGTCAAATTGGATGGTGTAAAGTTATGATGTTAAAACATGCCTATTTTCCAAACATTTTATAGTCAGCTTCCAGTTTAACCGAATTCTGCTAAATACGAATATCTGTATTTTACGTGGAACTCCGAAATCTATCTGATCTCCAAAACTCAGTAACTACGTGAGACTGTAGTATAAGTTTTTTTTTTTACCTGATTAAAACATAAACAGACGTTCGAAATAACTATCGGGTAGTTGCCTGGACCAGACAAAACACCTGTGGTCTGGTAAGAGAGTTCTCCTTTTTCAACGGAGGTTTGCGGGGCTTAACACACCTTTACATACCTCTAAAACACGATACTATTTGGTAAGACTAGGGTCAAATTTTATGGCTTTTGACTATCTGTGATATCTGTTAAAGATCTTCAGATGACAGCCGTGACCAACGGCTTAACATGCTTTCCAAGACACGGAGCAATCTATGCCTATCTACGGAACGACCTCAGCCAGCATTGCTTAACGAGTGCGTCTGTTATACTTAATAGTAAGACTCATTTACTTCTGGAAAAAGGTGGTTGGAATGAAGGCCAATAAAGCCCACAAACAATAGTCCAACGAGAACTAATTTTATCATATCTCTGTGAACTAGTTTTCTGCCACGAGTTTAATGTTATGGTGTAACTCTGTCTAAATTACATTATGATCAGCTAGCAAGGGCTGAAAATAAACCGTGAAATATATAACCTAAATTGTCTGGTCTTAGAAGGGTCTAGGATGAAGTGCTTTGGTTACCACCAATTTTTTTTTTCGGTACAACGTTGTCCTACACTAGGACTGACTCCTGTATCATGGATGCAATCATAAACATGTAAACTTACATTCATAAGATATCCAGATTCCCAGAACTCAATTACGATAAAACTGAAAAGTTATGAACAGTATTTACATAAACCTTTATATGCAAATATGCTAGGAATAGATCCAAAAACAAAAATAAATAAATAATAATAACCTCAAAAATAAGCACTGCACACGTATTATGCGTACAGCTAAGCAGTGGAATTCCTTGCCGGAATCTGTGTTCCCTGATGGCTACAACCCGGGAATCTTTAAGTCAAGAGTGAATAGGTTACTTCTAGGTAAGCGCGTTCCATCGTCGACCGCATCGTCGCTTTCCATCAGGTGAGATAGCGGTCAAGCGCGAACCTATCAAGAATAAAAAAAAAATACTTTGCATACCATTTGTACGAGTTCATAGTATAATTTGTTAAATTTAAATGGAGGAGTCCTGGTGACCTGAAATATAGGCCTTGAGCCTAGTTTAGGCACCAGTCTCTCACAATATAATGCCCCCTCCTATATGTTACCGTAGAAATAAGGCTAGCAATTTAGAATAATATTGTAGAGAAATAAAACTGTTATAATTATTAAAAAATAAAGATCTGGATCACCTATATATAGTCTATATGAATATTTATTTCGTGCAGTAATAGAACGCTCGACACGTAACGCAGCAACGTATTGTCTAGTTAATCAGCAGATTAGAAAGTTCAATTTACACGGATTCAGCAATTGAGGGTTATTTATTATTTGATAGACTCACGCTTAACCCCTTATCTCAACTAATGGTAAGCGATGATGCAGTCGACGATGGAGCACACTTGCTAGATATAACCTATTTAATTTTGAATTGAAGACTCCTAGATTGTAGCTAAAAGGAAACAGACTCTGGCATGGAATTCCACTCTTTAGGGTTTCTCTAAAGAGTCCACTTTTCAAATACTCCGGTATTTACTAAGCAATTGAAGATATAATATAATTAGGCACAAAATTCTTTGCTAAAATTAAAAACTAGCGGTTAAACAGGTAATTAGCTTTTTTCAGAAGAAGGTCAAGGTCAGATGCTGATAACAATACTCCACAAATGACGTCACACAGATGGCTTGCTCCAGTGACTTCTTCCATGTTTATGCGTCTCCACACACGATAAAGGTCAGATTCGTAGTATGACGTAGCATTGTATTCCTGAACTTCATGGAGGCCAGCATTTATAAGGTCAGTTCAGTCCTTTTAGAATTTTCACGATATTATAAATATCATGTTTTGTAAATAAACGTTGACCTTTTTGCGGAAGTCAGGTGTTTTTTTTAGTGTTCCGTACCTGAAAAGGAAAAGACGGAATCCTTATAGGATCACTTTTCTGTCTGTCTGTCAAGATCCTTTATTTCTAGAATGCGAAGAGGTATCAAGTTGAAATGTACACTATATACTCAGGTCTACGGTCCCTTGAAGCTGTGAAAAATCAAACTTCTGAGTTAACAAAAAAAAATTACAGCCGTTTATGTCGCAAAAAACTTGTATTTCGACACTCTCAAGGGAATCAAAATTCATAGAGTACTTCCCTTAAAAGACTTAGAATGCTGAAATTTGGCATGAAGCAAGGTATCATAGCACAAGTATAGGAAAAAATCAGAAAACTGTAAATGTACGTCACAAAAAAAAAAACTTTTTTATGATTCGGAAATATCTTCGTCTTCTCTAACTCAATTCGGAAATTGAACTATTTTCATAAGTAAGTTTGTACGGAACCCTCAGTGACTCGCACTTGCCCTGTTTATTTTATTGTTGATAGGCGCACGCTTGACCACTATCTCACCTGATGGAAAGCGACAATGTGATCGACGATGAAGCACGCTTGCCTAGAAATAACACTTAACACTCAACAACAATAACACTTGACTTAAAGATCCCCAAGTTGTAGCTATAAGAACACACAGAATCAGGCAGGGAATTCCACTCCTCGCTAAAAAGAAGTAATTTTATAATATAGTTTTTTATTTAACAATAGCTATATATTGTTTAAATATTTATAAAACGCTTAATAATTTATAA
This sequence comes from Mythimna vitellina, assembly GCA_949316375.1. Lineage (NCBI taxonomy): Eukaryota > Metazoa > Arthropoda > Insecta > Lepidoptera > Noctuidae > Mythimna > Mythimna vitellina. Next base: position 1,042,746 of record OX438699.1, on the reverse strand, counting down.
ACGACGCAAACAAATAATAATAAAAAAAATACTAATTAAAACTGACAAAAAACACACTATTGTCTACATTTCTTCCTATTTCTCCTTTCGCAGGTCTGCTGAAAAAAATTCTTTTAAAAATAAGGAGTACCTTTGTAAATTTTTTATAAGAATGTCTCGTATTAATGTGTGTACATAAATTATAAAATAAAAAACTATAAAAAATATGTCGTCGAAAAACTGCTCCATATTGCTGTCGACGGACAAATGGCGATGCTAATCCTCTATTCCAGTTACAAGCTTGCTCATTGGTCACGCGGAGTGTCAACAAGGCGTTTACACGATTCGCGGCGTTCTTTATATAATTTGTGAGCAATCACAGCGATTTTAGTATAAGTATCATGGGGCTTTCGACAGAGAGACGAGCAGAACGAATGTCAGAAGTCCAAAATGTCCCGTGCGGAACGAGGTATGATACGCCTCGTATGTGTCTTATTTACGGTGCGGTAAATAATAAGTTAAATTCTATAAACATAATATTTAGTTATAAATTATTGTGAGAAATGGATCCTGGATTTTGTTATGCGTCATATTCGGATATATATATTATAATAAATTGTGTCAATGCCTGGCTGCCAAACTTTTCTACACTAGTGCGAAATACATTGCAAGTTTTTGAGTACCTAAGTGTGATAAAAATGTGATGATATCTCGGAAAATTAAGGACATCGAAAGTAATAAAATGATCTTAGCAGTCTCTGTATCTCCGCTACTCGAAGCATACTTCGTACATTAACGTTCCCCATTCTCATGATATGTTAATTTCTTCACTGAATAAATAATTCATTTGTTAAGGCGTATCACTCAGCATTGTTGCGAATTATACCGCACGTTGATAACGACATTAACTCTTATTGCGCACAATTTAGAGCTCAATTTGCAGCTTGCTACCAAATGAGTTTGTAACTAAGATTTATATTTTGTTTGCCGTTGATTTGACGCAAGGTATCAACGGGGATTGTGAATTTTCATATTTATGGTGAAGTAATGAATTAAGGTACAAATGGAAGTTGTTCTGGCTTTGCAGGCATTCAGGTCTTTTTTTTTCAGTGCGAAATCGGGCGGAGTGAGAGAGTGTTTCAGATTTTAATTGACTAAAACTCACTCCTATGTTTTTTCTTTACCTTGCGTGCCAGAACCCCAGGTTTCCACGGTTTTTTTACCAAAGCCTACGGGAGCCATGGGGCCTCAGTAGGCTTCTTTTAAATAACAGGTTAAGATAGTTTATTTTTGTTTTTTGGCCAAATAAATGATAATCTAATCTAGAAACAAAAGTCACATCTTGCTATTTGTATTTTACTTATAATTTTAAAATTCTAATATCCTTAAGCGAAACTATCCGAATCTAGTAGGTAGGATATTCCAAAATTATTTTATATCCATAACCGTATCCGAAACCGATATAATATTATTTCAATATCCGTATCATTAACCCTGGTTAGAACCTTTTTACAGAACAATTAAATACGTGTACTGCTATCAAGGATCATCTAATGTCAGATTTAGTCATGACTAAAATACAACATGTTTGGTAAGTTTCTTACTGACGGCAATTTGTTGCTGTTTAGTTCTTTAGCTACCTCTTACGAAGCAATTCTTGTTTTTAGTAATGTTTGGAATCCAAAATTATTCCTCTTTCTCTTCTTAAAGATATTTATTACGCATAATTTACGTCATATTAAATGTTAAGCAACATTTAAAACCTAAAGTAGACGGCGTCCAGTCGGTTTACTTATAAAGTGAAGGGCACGTGAACACATTTGCAGGAATTTGTTGTAATCATCACAGCGTCGATTTGTTGGATTCGTTTCTCATAACTACATTGTTAATTTGTATGTATGTATCTAAGTATATATTTATTATTATATTTCTTTTCTATTTCTTTACCAATAAGCTGCACCTACCATGTTATGTTTCTGCACCACCCTGAGGTCGACTGGTAGAAAATCCCCAAAGCATTAAGTCCGCTTTTGTACAGTGTTTATTATCCGGCCTCATCTAGTTTAAAATGACAAAAAAAATTGACGTGTAAAAGTGTTTTTTTAAACCTACTTACTAAAATAAATATCATTTCATCATTTCATTTCATCATTACTAGTGCATAAAGATTTAATAAATAAATAAATAAAAAAATCTTGGTACTTCGACTCTCGGTTTTATAATAATAGCAATGTATAGAAAGTTCTCTTTGAACCAGCTAAAGAAAACACTTTTTTCTTCATCATTGTGCCACAAAATAATTAAAAAAAAACCTCTTCCTATTCTATCCTTTAAGTCTCGTAAAAAGGGTCTATCCACTCCACCAACTCTAAAAGGAAGATTTCAAAGATACGAACCAAAAAGGTGACAATTAGACCGTAACAAACACAATTAATACACAACGATCAGCCCCCCATCCTCTACCGGTCAATGGGACCGACGCAGTGAAAAGTGAAATACGCGCCAAATCTGCCGGAAGCTCCACCTTGCCAAGATGGCGACGGCGGACATATTGACGAACGTCCGGAAGCGACAGTGACAGAACGCGATGGGACGCGACGAGCTTTCTGTTCGGATACGCGCTAAACAGCCCGATCGCTCCTGTTAAAAAATGAGCCAAGTTATTTTTGTGGAAGTCAAGCTTTATTGCTGACGGATTTGTAGGCTGACGCGGAAATATGTGGGACACACAGGTTTTTTTTTGCACTTTGTTTGGTTTTAGTTTTGTCGCATATTTCTTTCAAAACCTTCGCATGTCTAGAGTTCAGTCAATTAGGTATTTTGCGTGTTCCTTTGTCAAAATCATGCGTAATCCAGACTTCGTCATTATGACTATCCGAAGGGGACTATATTTAGTATGAAGTAATTAGTACTACACCGTACGCAAAACTGACCTTTCTAAAGGACACCGGCTACGTTGGTCAGTTTAATAATAATTTTATATCGTACCTAAATCACTAAATTCAATATAGTGAGAAAATGGAAACATACAGAAATAAAAGTCTAAAATTGAGTACCTATATAGCTAAAGACTGGTATCCAGCGTGATGAAAGCTATAGTTCCGTTCGTACAAATGTACTTAAAATGTTATTTTTTCAAATTGATATAAACTAGTGCTTGACTGCGGTCCCACCTCATGGTAAGCAGTGATGGAATCGTTGATGGTGAGGCTCTCTAGTTTATTAAGTGTCTATTCATTCTAGCTTTGAAGACACCTATTATAGTTGGACGGGAAGACCGCAGCAGGCTAATTGTTCCAGTCCTTCGATGTACGCGGTATAAACCACGCTATAATAAGGTTATTTTCCTGACGGAATGCAAAGGGTAGCTGAAGAAACACAGGTTTTTTGGAGCTGGAAAATCAAACAACTTCTCCTGTCATAGTGTGGAACAAGAGAGCGCGTCAGTTTGGTAATCTGCGTATGTACTTAACAGTTATTGTACCGGTATAATGGGAAGTTGCATGAGGAAAATCCAAATATTTATTGCTTAAGGGAAGCTACTGTAGGAGTCATCTAGCTGATTACCATCTATTACACCTTCCAACTAAGTGAATACGTATGTACACATGTACCTGCGTCGTACAAGGTGCCAGTCAACCACAATGAATCAGGTGTATTAGCATTCACAGCGCTCAATGACGTGGGCGCCGACTCGCCGGCTGACGAGCTGCGGAACCAATCAACGGCCGAGACGTTGAAATGCTGCCGACTGTATTAATATTAGGTGTATGTGCAAGTAAGTACCTACAGTATGGTTAATTTGGGGCTAGTGGGTGTTTACTATTGGGCCATGGAGCTAGCAGGATAGGGGCGGCGGTCAAAGGAGTAGATTTTCTTTATGCAAGCATACAAAACGGTACGGTAGTTAAAAATATATATTATGTATATTAAAAGCCCGACAAGAAACGCAACACCAATAAAAATCACATTAATGTTTTGAAGGCAAAAGTTTGTAAGTGAGTTAAATATGTTTGTAGTTTCTTCACGCTTGAACAACTGAATAAATTTGCATAAAATTTTGCACACGGGTGGACCACGACGTCATAGGATTTTTATCCCAAAAGTAGGTTCTCTTAGGGAAATTGTCTAGTTTCACGCGGGCAAAACCGTTGCCAGCAGCTAGTATGTTCATAAGAAACAAGAAAATATTCTATAAAGCAACTCCTCACTTTGCATTTCCAAGGAATAGTTCAGTTCAGTCCGTCCATTCAGCTGGGAACTGAGGAAGTATTCACTAGTTCTCTCCAACTACCCTAACCGTAATACGTTCTGACGCAAAAAGTACTCAATAAAAGCGTGTCAGAGGAAGGAATATTAAAGTTCAGAGCATTATAGTGAGAGAAACTGTTTTTTTTTGTATTCATAAGATTTTTATTGTAGCGAGATGTAGAGGATAGTATTGAAATAAAATAGTTTAGTCGTATAGTGGGATTTATTCTTGAGTGGGATATCATCAAATGTATCGTCACGCTCAAGATAGAGCGAGAGAGAGTTTCTGACTATTACTGACTTAAACTATTTTTTTTTTGCGGTGTGGGGCCATTTTAACTCATTGGGACGACTAGCAGGAAACGTGTCGCCTGTCATTGCAATGAAGGGGGGTTAGTATGTCGTTAAAAGTAGGATATATTTAGACCATAGTTTTAAAAAAAACAGCTTTAAAATTGGTTCATTCGTTTAAGAGCTACGATGCCACGGACAGACACACAAACACGTCAAACTTATACACCCCTCTTTTCCGTCGGGAGTTAAAAAATAGCATTAGACTTTCTGTAAGAATGATCGACACACAGTGGCTTGGTACAAAAGCTGCCTATACTTTCTTTGAAAAGTATTAGAACTGTACATTGTTTTTATGCTTGCGATGAAATGGAAATGGACAATATAACAGACTGTCGGTATTCTTTGTCAAGCTAAGGATATGTGATTTTCACTAATCGGAAAAGTAAATACAGAAATTGCTAAAGTTATTTAATTTACTTTGGTATAGAAAAGTCTAATCCAATCATGCCGGATCCGCGTCATTTCGGTGTGACAATGATTTTAGAATACAAAGGGCATCTGAAGGCATTCTTTTATCTTTTAATGTCTGACTGGCTACTATTATAACTATAATGATGAATTTTATCGATCAGCCTATATATACATACACAATATATAATTTTTATTCAATTTATAAAAACAAGCCAGCTTGTCCAGATCTCAAAATCCTTTGACTCAGTATCCAACATACCCCTCTACCTCCAATTCAATAAATGCAATCAAAAATGGGCTTTGTCACGTCGATAATAAGATTGGATGAGAGAGCAAAAAAGTGGGAGGACACAAAACGTCCCCTGGAGAGGAGGCTGGGCTGTGATGAAACATTTATGAGGCGGCAGTGACAAATAGTGGTATTATTTGAAGTATTACCTTCGTTTTGTATATCGATGTTATTTTTTGTTCATGCTGTATCTTTGTCTTGTAAAATATGTTATCTCGCAGAGTAGTGTGAGCCAAGTTGCTTATTTTTAAGGTATAACTTGAGTGTCTCTTTTCAAAGTTATGCTTCAAAGATCACAACAAACAAAGATCATGATTGACCGTTCTACAAGAAACAGTACCTACTTATGTCCAAGAATATTTCTTCTTTGGCCAAGTAGTCTCTTACCAGGCAAGGCAAGACGAGGAAATAACACCTTGAAGAGATAATGCCTGAAAGAGCTAATGCTCCATGAAAGAACTACTTAATAAAGGCACTTTGCCTATGTCAATTATGCGTAAGCTTATAGACATGTGTATTCTCTTCATTCTGACTTATGCTGTACAGTCTTGTCTTTGAGTAACATCCAAAAGTTATATATTAGGTGTAAGTAAGTAACGGATCACGTTCGAAACACTATGAAACTACTATCACTATCACAAACACTTCGCTCCAGAACACAGATCGGTGACGTGGCTTGGAAGGTTGCCTATCTGAAGTGGGATTGGGCTGGAAATGTCAGTCACATGCCGATCGAGCAGTGGGCCTTAAGAAAACGGAGCCAAGTTTGCGGCAGACCAAGAAGGAGATAGCGGTACGACTTGGATTTCTTCCTTAGGAATTGGCAAGAAGTAGCTCAGAACCGGGAATAAATTAGTGAGACTGAGTCTTTTGCCCAGCTATGGGACAGGATAGGCTAAAATAAAATAATAATACTGCTGATCATAATCTATTAACTGCATCGAGCCTTCCAGGTCTTGGAAAGTGCGTTAAGTCTTTGGTTCTGGCTAATATTTGTAAATCTTTGATGCTAGTAGTCTGAAGTTTGGCAGTCTAACCGCCACACATATAATGAGTTCTGTGATACTCAGTAAATGCGTTGCGGAGGACAGATATCCCGAGATCCCTAGTAATATACTGGTATTTAGCTGTATCCAATTGAACTGGAAGCTGACCCCAGCGTAGTGGGAAAAGGCTGTATAGTAAGGTACACAATATTTTAGGGTTCCGTACCTCAAAAAGGAAAAACGGAATCCTTATAGGATCATTTTGTTGTCCGTCTGTCTGTCGGTCTGTCAAGACCCTTTATCTCAAGAGCGCGTGAAGGTATCGAGTTGAAATTAAAACCATATACTTGGGTTTGCGGTCCCTTAAAACTGTCAAAAATCAAACCTCCGATTTAACGAGAAAAAATAGGGCTGTTTATATCTCAAAAAACGTCAAAACGTTATATTTCGACACTCTCAAGGGAATCAAAATTTATAGGACACTTCCCGTTGACCTAGAATCCTGAAATATGGCATGAAGCAAGATCTTATAGCACAATTACAGGAAAAAGTCTGAAAACTGTAAATTGGTAGTTGTTAAAAAAAAATCCAATAAAAAAAAATCATAAGTTAATTCGGGAATTGAACTGTTTTCATAGGTAAGTTTGTACGGAACTCTCAGTGCGCTAGTCCGACTCGCATTTGCCCAGTTTTCGTTTGGTTGGTTTTTGTTTAACAAAAAACTGTAAACTCATATACACAAAACACCCGAACTCAAACAAATATTTGTAGATCATATAAATATTGGTTCCAAGCAGAAATCGAATCCACGACATGCAGCGAACCAGTCAATAGCTCTGCCACTGCGCCAGCCACGATACTGTATTAAATTCTTTTTGTTCATTTATTTTCTGCCATCTTTAGCATATTTTCTTTTTGCAGCTGCCTACATTAATTACAGAGTTCTCTTTAGTTCAAGACCTTTTGAAATAGCTTAGGTCAAAGTTTTATAGAGCGTGAATGAAGGCTGGGTGACCTAATTAAAGAACGACCTTTTTATTAATAACTATTCAGATCTAAGACGTGCTGCAGAAGCCTCTGTTAGGACTACGGGAATATTTACAAGATTTTACCCGTGCCCTAGATCGCAAAGTGTAAAAAAGGGTGAAGGAAATAGGTGGGGTTTAGTCAGTATGGGAGCAGTGGTGGCCGAGTAGTAACGGCCCCGACTTACGAGTTGTAGGTCGCGGGTTCAAACCCACCCAGCCGCATTAATTTGTGTAATTTATTTCATCACCACTGCTCTCAAAACAGTAAAGGAAAACATCGTGAGGAAACCGGCATGTCCTAGAAGCAAATATTCGAAGACCTGTGACATTTACCAACCCGCACTGGGTCCACGTGGTGGATTATGGCCCATTCCTTCTCTTAGAGAGGAGGCTTGAGTCCCAGCAGTGGGAACATTAAAAGGCTGATTATGCTATTATGCTGGTTAGTAAAGTTTGACATCATCTCGCTCCCTAGAGTAGGGTAAGTCATTTGATGATTTCCCTCCTTAAAAAAAAGAACATGATAAATTCGTGTGTCAAATTCCGTCCAAATCCGTTCTGCCTTTTGAGCGTGAAAGAACATACACAAATAAAAAGTTTGCAAAAAGAAAAAAATGAGATGGTGAGCTATATAAAATTTTTAAATCTAACTCTCAGGTCAATAATGAAGTACCGTAAAACGGGGTGAATAGAAACGCAGGGGTAACAAAACTTTGGTTTGGTTTTTCACTATGATACCATATTATCGGCTTCTAACAAAGCATCGACTTTTTAGAATAACAATTCATTAATAAATTGATATAGTTAAATGCTGCAAAAAATATTTTAATATCGTGAAAAAACCCTTTGAAGTTTTGTTTCTATTCACCTCATTTGACTGTAGACCAAGTTTGCAAGAAACACCATTACAATATAACTAAGCCATTGCCATTTAATTTAAGATTTCACAAAATCTTCTTATTTCTACATGCTATTGTCTACATTTCTTCTGATCTTTTCTTTCGCAGGTATGCTGGAAGAAATTTCTTTTTGAAATAAGCATTTCCTTTGTACAAATTTTTATAATGTCGTATCTTTTACAATGCATATGTGTGCGTACACAAATTATAAAAAAAACTTTTAATACAAAGAAATGTAAATATCACACTTATTGTAAATATTATCTATCTAACTATTAGATGACCAAAATAAATAAAAAAAGAATATTAATTCGAATTCCAATCTTTAAATCAAGAGTGAATAGGTTTCTTCTAGCCAAATGCGCTCCATTGCGGGCCACATCATCGCTAACCATCAGGTGAGACAGAGATGAGGCGCGGCCCTGGGTTCGATTCATGAGTCGAAAAAAGCGTTATGGATTCCTTCATCAGCAATTTCTCCGTAGCAGCCCGGTGGAGGGGTCCAGTTGGTACCTGTAATTTTGCATCCTATTAATTCGGACTTAAAAATAACTGACGAAATACTGATTTTTGCAAGTCCACCAGCAAGTCCACCACTACTTAACCGATTGGAAATTACAAGCATGATATAATGATTGCGTTCATAAACATGTAAACCGATATACACAAGACACTCAGACCCGGGACAACCATCTGTAGACCATACAAATATTTGTTTCGTGTGGGTATCGAACCAACGACACGCTGTGCAGCGGCCAGTTACTCTACCACTACGTCAATCGCGAACTAAGTGCATATTGAAGTGTGCCCAAATTAGTAGTTTATTTTTAATTGTTCGTTCATTGAATTGTTTTTTATACAGTGAGCGCTTTTAACGTGCACGTCTCTCTCTACATTTTTCTGATATAATATATAATTTTATTTATATACTAGCTTTTACCGCGGCTTCAACCGCATATATAAAATTAGCCTATGTCACTTAGGAATAAAGCAGCTTTCAATCGGTGAAAAAAAAAATATCTCAGTACTTTCAGAGATCCCTGATCCTCTTTATAATATTAGTGTAGATTTAATTCAACCATTATCATACTGCAGAATTAAAAATTCAAACCTGCCATCTTAGTACCAATAAATCTCAAACCGGCATCGTTTGCTGAAAAACATAACGAGGTATCTGACGACGCTGACAGCCCGCAATACGGTTGACATAAAAGGATATTTTAAATTGTTAATGCAGGCTTCATATTTTACGTGATACTTCGAGCGCTCGCTAATATATCATATACTATAGGTATGTATTGATACTGGTAACGGAGGCGTGTATCATTTTATTTTGTTGCTAAGGAAGTACGTGACGTAAGGATGGAGAAGACTGGATTTATGAGAGTTTGAAAGGGTTGTATTCGGATTTTAAACGAGTATATCATATAGCGGTTGTTATTGGTATGTACTGTGTTCTTATGTTGAGTAGAGACTTGAAATAAAGATGATATTTAACAAGATATATTTGATGGAACGGGTAGTAGTATTAGTAGTATTTTTTGGCTCCTGTGTTGCATGTCTTGTTCCCAACTAGAGTTCGGGAAGTTCCTGCACCGGATTCGTGTGGAAGCGACGCCTGGATGTCGCCACTGTGTGAACCGCCCGAAGGTCACGGTGAAGCACACGGTGGAGGTGTGCCCCGCTTGGGCAGAGCAACGCCGTGTCCTCGTGGGGGCGATCGGCGGCGGTGATCTCTCGCGCCGGTATGTCACCAAATCGTAGGGGCCCAGCAGGCTCGAAGCCTACTGGGACTATGGGTAGTGTGAAAACAAAACCCGGGGCCCTGGGACGAAGGCAACGAAGGAACAGGAGTGGGTTAGGAAATCTGACACTATCTCCCGCTCCGCCCAAGAGCGGGATTTGTCATAAGATGATTTTCCCAACCAATAAAAAAAAAAAAATAGCTTGGGTTCGGTTCCCAATATAACCAGATACGGCTGAATATCCGTGTTTTATATGCGGAGCTACTGCCTATCCACAACCCAGATACTGGGCTACACGTTACTCCTCGGTCTGTCTTTCTGTCATCTGACTACCTGTAAAGGCTGTCAAAGATCTATGAGTAACAACTAGGGTCAACGACTCTACGTACTTTCCGAGGCACACTGAATCAGTCATATCCTATATAAACTTAAAAAAGTACATATGAATTGAAAAATTCATAGTGGTACTTGCCCGGTTTCGAACCCGCAACCCCATGCGTGAAAAGCAGGTGCCTTTACCACTGGGCGAAATAAAATGATTCCCGTGCGGAATAAATTGTATAACACTACAGATTTTTCTGGGTCTGGGTGTCTTATGTAAGAGTTTACTGTTTGTGAACGCTTCCACGGTAAAGGAGTAATTTAACAGTTGGTGAATCAACATAACTAAAGTTGTCGAAAAACAAAAGGCCTGTTTTGACATCTGTCAAAACAAATACGTAAATATGCAAATATAATACTCGCGATATATTCTATTATATTATTTAATGCGCCAAAAAAATGAATCTTTTTTTTAAATACTTTATGTACTTAACTAGCTTCTACCAGCGGCTCTGCCCGCGTAAAAGTTAGTTTCTCCATACAAACTTTGGACCCCCGTTGAATCCCGGGTGAATTTTACAAAACCCTCTCTTAGTGCTCGCTTGCGTCATAAAAGAAAACCTTGTGAAAGAATTTCACGCTCCTAGGTGTTGTAGTTTCGGCTGTGCGTTGATATGTCAGTCAGCCAGTTTCTTCTTTTATATATATTGATTATTATTTTATTGTTTCTTTCAGTTTCGTTCCAAGTTAAAATTTAAGGTATTTCTCAAATGTAAAAACGGGCCTTCTATTTTTTAACAAGTTTAACGCTGGCATACCGAGACATCATCTAAGTTCTAACCAGAACCCTGAGGAAGACATGGCTCCTTCAATTCTATTACCAGCACTATTCTCAACAAGAATATTTTAAAGTCAATAGTTTAGTCTAAACGTAACAGATTAAATTCACTGCGGTGTACGGGACCCGGGGAGATTTCCCGCGGGGCGCTTGAGGGTTATTTGTCTGATGGTTCGCCTAGCTTTGCTGCGGAATCCTAATCCTTGTGCTAGGAGACTGGGGTCAGCAGTGTATGCTTTGCGGGTCAAACCGAGGTATGCATTTGGACTGAGTGTAATGTTCAACAGAGAGAGTTACGGAGTTTTTGTTAGAATAGTATTAACACTAGTTGCATTTGGGACAAGTTTTAGGTCAGTCGTGCTCTTGTTGCTCTACATTTGTTTGTAAAATAATTGTAATTGAATTTACCTAAGATTGATAGCCTTCTGCAGCGGGGTGTGAGGCAGGTAGACGTAATTTCTGTGAAACTGCTCACGGCCGCAATTGAGCATGTCTTCAACGTTCTGAACTGGAGTGGATTAGGCTTTAATGTCAATTTACAATGTTACATCACTCATCTTCGGTTTGCCGACGATATAGTAGTCATGGCTGAGACTACCTCAGACCTCAGTAGAGCTTCCGAGAGAGTGGGTCTCAAAATGAACATAGACGAAACTAAAGTCATGATAAATAACCATGTAGCACCCACACCCACTCCTATCAAGATTGGAGACTCTATACTTGAATTGTGGACGATTACGTCTACCGTGTACAGATAGTCCAGTTGGCTAGATCTAATTTCGGGAAAGAGGTAAAACATCGAGTTCAACTCGGCTTCTCGAACGCGGCCCGTTCGGTTAGCTGCGTGGTACCTTCTCGTCCAATATACCACAGTGTCTCAAGATGAAAGTCTATGACCATTGCGTGTTGCCAGTGATGACATATGGTTCCGAAACGTGGTCGCTCACAATGGGCCTCATCAGAAAGCTTAAAGCTTAGCTATGCTATGCTCGGAGTTTCTTTGCGTGATCGTATCAGAAATGAAGATATCCGCAGAAGGTTGCCGACATAAGACGAAGAATCTCCAAACTTAAGTGGCAATAGACAGGGCACATTGCTCGCAGAACGGATGGCTGTTGGGACCAAAAGGGTTTGAAGTGGCGACCACGTACTGGAAGATTTAGTGTTGGAAAGCCCCCTAGAAGGTGGACTGAAGACCTAGTGAAGGTTGCGGGAATCCGATGGATGCGAGACATTTGGGGGAGGCCTATGTCCAGTTGTGGACGTCTATTAGCTGAAATGATGAAGATTGATAGGTGATAAAGTGACAGCTGACAAGATTGATTTTGTTTTGTTTCCCTTAAGCTAGAGTACATTCTAAGGATAAATGCAAAGCAGTAATGTTAACAAAGGAGGAGGCCACACGTGCACGCGCGAAGGTGTGTCCCTCACGCCCCAGCCGCCGAGATCCTGATCCCGATTTCTGGCCCCCGTTGGTGCGGGCTTGTGGACGGCGAGCAATGGGTAGCTTGCCGTCCAATCGTTCGGTAACCGTCCGGACCGAGCCCAAGACGTTAATGGCACTCACTGTTCCACGCGCACCTCAAGGAGATTTCACCAATACAGTAATACCAGCGATCTGCTTCCATGCTTGCCATGGAGTTTCTTGGACATTCTCCATAGATATCTATGCTTTGGAATGTGCAATTAGCATAATTTTTCTCACTGACTGACTTATTGATATTTCAAAAGTGCATTCGATGGTTTATTTGAAATAAAATGCTTAGAATCTTTTAGTCTTCTCACTATGTGCGTGTGGTCAAGAAATTGGATTTTATCATTTTGTATATAACAACATAGAATGTAAGAAAAAAAATGTATTACGCCGACCCCTACTAACATGGGAAAAGTGCAGGAAAATGATGACAATTAGTCTATCTAAGATACGATGAGATTTGTGAGGCGTCTGAATTTCAGGCACATAAAGTGCTGTTTATCTACTTTCGAACTCTGTATCGTTGAACATTCTTACTAGGTATAGACCGTAATTATACACACTTTTGTAATATGAATACAGAAATACGGATCATCTTTACACGAATGTTTGTATTTACATACAAATATTTTCACCACTGTATTTGCGTACTTAATCAAACACGCACACACAACCATTTGTCGCCTATTCATTAAAAACCGCAGCCTACAATAACAAAACAGAAGCATAGTCCAATAAAGTTCTTCACTCCCCCCCTCAAAGCGTCATACACCTAATGCGGAACGAAAAAGTACTTTTTGCGGTGAAAAACCCTTTTTTCCGTCGAGTTCCCGGGAGGCGACAATCCACGTCACTCAGTCGGTTTAATTGCGAGTAGTAAAACAAACGAGGGATGCCGCGAGTGTCGCTGAATCGCGCGTGCGGAGTGTCAGGGCGAGCAGACGCGCGCGCGAACCGTAGTATCGTGTAGGTACTCTGTGGTATAGAGAAGTGATATAAACGAAGAAACCTGTAAGTATCACTGATTCGCGTAAGAGAAGTATCGGGGCGAGTAGCCACGCGGGTGAAATGTAAAGCTTCGAAGACTTCAACAAACACTTCAAACACGTGGCAAAAACAAAACAGGAATTATCTCAATCCTTGCCCAAATCCACATGAAGCGCACCTAATATCGACAGTAGGTAGCATTGAAATCCTCTGTTAGTGTTGTGAACTGAAGAGTGTTTAGGTAAAATAGAACAGTAAATTAAGTGACAAAGTTGCAGTATGCTGTATGTTTTGCAAATCGGCCAGGCGAGCAGACGCGTGTTTGCTCGCGGGTAACACGACAGTTTAAAACGATATCACGTGTGTATCGAGGAGAATAGACTGAGCAATATTTAGATCATTTTAGTTCAAAAATATTATTTATTCATTGTCGCACACCTACACTACACTGCACAGTGTAATGTTTTTATAACCCGAAGGTTGACTGTGGAGAATGTCTTGTTCCATTACATCCATCTACTGAAATAAAATATAAAAATATACATTAAAAAGTCAAACTAACTGTTTTTATTATAACCTTGTCAGAATAAATCCAAGAAGCTAAACTAATAAAAACTGTCTGTTTGCGGAGTAGGATATCAAGAGTACTTATGTCGAGTAGCAAAACCAACTCGGTTTGTGGTGCGTTTTCCACAAAATCACGCATGCTACTAATAAAATCCACGTTTTTGTGTATTATCATATAAATTGTGAAAGTTATTCAAGTTGTATGGCAGTTGTATGGAATGAGTTACTGTCTGTTGCGCTAAGTTTGAGGAAGTTCCTAAAGAACATAAATTTAATTGCAAGTAGTAAAACAAGCAAAGGATGCCGCGAGTGTGGCGGTAAATAGCATGAGTTTTGCGAGCTGGGGTGAGCAGACGCGCGGGTAAAAAATCTTTTCTAGTTACAAGCTTATAGTCTTTATGAAAGATTGAGAAGATTTTCTGTTCCTTTTTTATTTTTGCTGTGCGAAATAGATACTTTCACCACTTTGTATTATAATATTATGAGAATATTTCTAATTATGTTTTTCTTTTTTGTTTTAGGTAAGCATCAAAATCGAGAATTCAAAATCAACAAGGTGAAGTTTTTCATAGCATAGTGGTTACGTCTCCACCTAAAACCTATTTTGCTGCATTTTGGAAGTTGCTTATCACTTTTTTCCTACAGGATCGTGATTTTTTTAGACCGTTGTAAAAACCGCTACAATACCGCCCGTCTACGCCGCTAACACTTCACATTGCAACAAGATACACACCCACACAAGGACATATAGGTACATACATACTTAATCCTCATATATGCGTGACGTGGCACGGTTTGCCCGCGTATTTACCGCGTTTTGCCCACGTTTTGCCCGCGTTCCGGACAATAGCCGAACAATTAAAATTTAACGATTCTCGTCAACTGTAGGTCCCCAACTAATTGTTTACCAATTGGGTTTCTCTTTGTGTTCGTTATTTTGATTTCTGTTATAATTGCTGCCGTGATAAGCGGATTGTGTTGGTTTAATTTTTATTGTTGTATCGGGTCGGTGTCCTGGACGAGGTATCAAGGTATTTTATTTAGGAACTGTTGCTTTTTACATTTTTCTGCCAATAATTTTTGAATTGTTCCCTAAATTTCAAAGCTGGGTGACACAGAAGGCATACAGCGACCTGGGTGTCCAATATAACAACACGTTCCGGGTGTGTTGGGGCCGCCGCTTTAACTACGTCCGGCATGTTTGTCGAAGCTAACGTCGATAGTTTCTCGTGCATTATGCGCAAAAGACCAGAATAAAAAATAAAAAAACAATATCCATACATATATTTTAATTTGTTTCGAAAGTACGCCTTAGCCACAAAAACTGATCTAAATGTAATTTATCATAGTCATAGCCTTGAACCTGGAAAAGACTTCAGATACTTTTTATTAACATTACACGCATGGAAAACCACGAGCACAAGAACCTTTGAAAGACATTATGTAGAACGAAATGTATTTCTAAAAAAAAAAACTGTTTACTCGAAACTTAATATGATTGAGTTACCGCTTTTTCGCTTCCGGAGGCAACACAGAACTTCCAAGTGAACAGTTGAACTATTCTGTAACCTCCCAAATGTATTGAACTTAGTTCAAACCGAACTATTGCTTAAACTGAACATATTATCATACAGTTTGACACACGACGCAAGTTATGACTTAACAATGTAATTTGTGTGCCAAGTTAGATCACTGACCAAAGGTAAGTTAGAGCTCAAGTTAACGGCACCCTATAACTAACTTAACGGAGCCGTGACTTAAGCTCAACTTGGCTTCGGTAGTGTAATTTAATAGTTGCGGATTGGTCTAAGTTTGGCAAAGAAGCGGAAATTACTACAGTCATGAATGACTGAAAGAAGACGATCTTCGATGATCACGTCTTTAGACATGCGTTTTTCACATAATCTCCCAAAGGACGACGTTTTATAAGATATTTTTCGTTTTGGGTAGTTCATCGGAAAAATGAAGATATAGAAACCAAATGTCGGCCGATTACTGTCGTACACACGGGGTGTACAATCAAAGCTTTTTAGTGACGCGACGATTATTACGTACCTAAGTTCTTAAAACCCGCTTCCTCTTTCCCCTTGACAACTCTCTGTTATATTCGACCCTCTTCCAACTTAGACCATACCTAACAAAACCCACTAAATTTAGTGAGGCGAGAGCTATCGAAAACTGTCTGTTACAACAATACAAAGTACGTCCAGCATGCAGATTAAACAATTACGTAGTTAGCCTGGCGCTCTACTGGCTTGCTATTGGATTAATTGAGTGGGGCGATAGCTGCAGAGAGGTAGGGTTATGACGAGTATGAAGGTTTGTTTTTGGTTATTGGTTGCTGTCAAAAAGTTGGTTGCTTTGGCCCTGAGAGGAGTACAGGAGCTAATCGTGAGTTTTATGATGCGCAAAAGTATGTGATCCACTGCAGTAAATAGAATTAGAAAAATATATGTTATTCGTCAGAATAACTGCTAGATTGATAAAATGTTCTTAACATTAAACAGCTAATTTATTACGATATAAAAAAATCACGAAGATGCATCTAAAAATTACTAACGTCGATTAAAAACCAGATTAATGTACAATGCTTTCAGCAAAACAAGAAGTTTTTAAAATAATATTTATTTACGAATCATGAACGAAAAAAGTTTAAACAGAATCCAGTTCTTCAATTTGGTCATCTCTGCGTCACTGTATGAAGTATCTAAGTAGTGGCAAATGAAAGAAGGCTGGTTCCTTCCAATAAAAATAAGAAAGAAAAGGAGTGTTTTTTTTCTCAGTCCATTATTAAATTAGTCTTACTTGTTGAAGTCTTTTACTTTCTCTGAATCTCTGAATGAAAACGTTGGGTAAATTTGGCCCTTTAATGCAGACATCAGGGTCGAAATGTCATAAAGCTTTTGAAATTGTTTTCCTTTTTTTATTTAAATATAAACAATGCTCGTTGAAGCTAAATAGGCCAAACAGGTACCGTCGAAATCTCCTCAAAAAGTTGTTTGTTCAGGATGGGCGGAAATACTGAATCAACAATTAATATTCAGTAAATTATAACTTGGAACAAATAATGGAAGGCCATCGACGGCTTTCCGTGAAGTGCCGTGTTTTAACAATACATTTTGATTGAAGATTGAAGGACTTTATAATTATGTGAAATAAAAGGATTGGTTGGCTTAATACGGTGAATTAGAATATTTTGTGGAATCTTGTGCTTTTTGGTTTCATAATTCACATAATCGTCGCATAAGTTCTAACACTACGTAAGTAATTTTTTGACAAAATGTGTTATGTACGGGGGCCTGGAACTCGACGTGTTACTAAGGGAGCACACGAGAGTTTTAGTCTCCAGACCCCGTCTACCAGCCACCGTAGGCATGGGCTTCCGGACGACAAGTAATGGGTAGCTCACCGTCCGGCTGTCCAGTGACCGTGCCGACCGAGCTCGTAACGACGACAGCGCGTAGTGTTCCACGCGCGCCTCAAAGAGATGTCAGCAAAACCGTAAAGGCCCAGCTGGGTTGAAGCCTACTGGGGCCATGGGTCAACTTCTAAAAGGGGGACCCGTGGTCCTGGGACGCAAAAGGCAACTGAAGGAACATACATGTGGTGTGGTTTTGGTCAGTAAAAGTCTGACACGCCCTTCTGCTCCGCCCCAGAGCGGCAGAAGTCATTAGATGATTTCCTACCCTAAAAAAAAAGTGGGTTCTGGTCAGTAAAAGTCCGACACTTTCAAGACTTTGATGATTTCAGACCTCAAAAAAAATTTCTTCTCCATAAACTGGTTCTTGGTAACTTTACTATAGCTTTAAGCAATAGTTACACAAGTTCCTGGTTGTCTAAGTACTGGTAAGAGCCAATATTAAGTCCCAATTGGATTGTCTCAGTATGACTGCAACAAATGATATCCATTAGTAAGATTTAGCATCGCCTGATAACCCATGAATTACGCTTGCCTTATTATATTATGTATTACTAGCGAACCGACACGACTGCAAATTACACAGCAACTTTCCTCACTCATCGCTCTTTTTTAACGACTTCAAAAAGGAGGTTATATGTTTGGCTGAATGTATATTTTTTATGTATGTTTACCGATTTTTCGAAAGATTATTATACTCCTGAATTGGTCCCATAGAAATATTGTTATGATCTGATGAAGAACTTCGAAGATATGGAACGGAACACTTCATAGGATCATAGCAAAACTGTCGTAATAAGTAAAATTCCTTTATTTATACTTGTAGTCGATGACTGACTGACTGAAACCGATCTGACTGAAGGAAAACTTGCACACCATTATGGTTTGGTTTATTAAACACTAAAAAGTTCAAAATAATTTCTAGTTCAGCGGTACGGGCTCAAACGTATGTGTAGGTTCAAATTCAGGCAGTCGAATAACTTGGTGTAATTTATAAAAATAAAAAATTCGAACACATGTGACAGTCACCAATCCGCACTGGGCTTGACCTAGAGAACTCAAGTTCCAGCAGTGGGAAAATTATGAGGTTGTATATGCTTATGCTATACAGCATATATAAGTTTCCCCGCGGCTACACTGCTGTGTTCTGTCGTGTATTATGCTGTTAACTCAGGTGTGTACTTTTAAAGCATCTAATTTGTATTTACTCAGTTATACGTACAACAGATAGAGAAATGTAAATACTCCGCAAATGACGGGAACACATGTTCCCATTAAGTCAACGAAGGGGCTTGATAGCCCGCGGCCGATGGGCACGCCGCGCCGACGTATACATATTAACCCATTTCCCACTTTTCTTGTTGACTTGACGCAACTTGCGAGTACATGGAACTCACATTTTAGTTTTCTATTTTCATCATCATCATCATCATCATCATCATCATTTCAGCCGAAAGACGTCCACTGCTGGACATAGGCCTCCCCCAAGTGTCGCCACAATGAACGGTCCTGTGCGTCTCGCATCCATCGTACTCCCGCAACCGTTACCAGGTCATCGGTCCACCTTGCAGGAGGCCTTCCAACGCTACGTCTTCCGGTACGTGGTCGCCATTCCAGAACCTTTCGGCCCCAACGGCCATCCGTTCTGCGAGCAATGTGCCCTGCCCATTGCCACTTAAGTTTGGCGATTCTTCGTGCTATGTCGGTGACCTTGGTTCTCCTGCGGATATCCTCATTCCTGATTCGATCACGCAAGGAAACTCCGAGCATAGCCCTTTCCATTGCCCTTTGGGTGACTTTGAGTTTTCTGATGAGGCCCATTGTAAGCGACCACGTTTCAGAGCCATATGTCATTACTGGCAACACGCACTGGTCATAGACTTTCGTCTTGAGACACTGTGGTATATTGGACGAGAAGATACCGCGCAGCTTCCCGAACGCTGCCCAGCCCAGTCGGATTCGACGATTGATCTCTTTCTCGAAGTTAGACTTTCCCAACTGGACCGTCTGTCCCAGGTAAACGTACTCGTCCACAACTTCGAGTGTAGAGTCCCCGATCTTGATAGGAGTGGGTGCTACATGGCTGTTTACCATGACTTTGGTTTTGTCCATGTTCATTCTAAGTCCCACTCTTTCGGAAGCTCTACTGAGGTCATCAAGCATTGTACTGAGCTCCTCCGTAGTCTCAGCCATGACTACTATGTCGTCGGCAAACCGAAGGTGAGTGATGTACTCGCCATTGACATTAATGCCTAGCCCTCTCCACTCCAGAACCTTGAAGACATCCTCCATTGCTGCCGTGAACAGTTTCGGAGAAATTACGTCTCCCTGCCTCACGCCCCGCTGCAAGAGGATAGGTTTCGAAGTCTGGTCTTGTAGTCGGACTGACATAGTGGCGTTTTTGTACAAACACTTCAGCACTTCGATGTACCGATAGTCAATTTGGCACCGTTGGAGAGACTGCAGTACAGCCCAAGTCTCAATCGAATCAAAGGCTTTCTCGTAGTCCACAAACGCTAAGCAGAGAGGCTGATTATACTCCTCAGTCTTCTGTATAACCTGCCGCAGCGTATGTATGTGGTCCACGGTGCTGAAGCCTTTTCGAAATCCGGCTTGTTCGGGAGGCTGGAAGTCGTCGAACCTGCGTGCAAGACGATTCGTGATGACTCTGGAAAACAACTTGTAGACATGACTCAGAAGCGAGATGGGCCTGTAATTCTTAAGCAGGGCATTATCGCCCTTCTTAAAGAAGAGTACCACCACGCCTCTGCTCCACGCCTGTGGCGTTTTTCCTTCGAGTATGACGGAATCAAATAGCTTCTGAAGGGCCTTAAGGACCGGTTTTCCACCCGCCTTCAGGAGTTCAGCCGTAATTCCGTCCTCACCCGACGCCTTGTTGTTTTTTAGCTGCTTCAGAGCCATCCTAATCTCGTTTCTATTTTACTCAAGAGAAATTAAAAGTTGCAACCTGATAAAGATTATTGAAAAATATAGATCAACAATAGTGTCAACGCAAGTGGTTACCGCAGCACATAAAAATTGTAGCATGTTACTCACACAGGTTTACTATCAACTTCATTTTTCTGTTTCATTTGTTTATTTTTGCCTATGTATTGAATACCTAGGCATAATATATTATTATTTATTATGTCATGACAATGCGTTTTCAAAGATATTTACCACATTGCATTATTGCAAAAATGTTATCTGTATGTTTCTTGGTAAACAAAACATAGCACTCAAATTAATTTTTTTTAAACCGGTCCAGTAATTTTTGAGTTTATTGATTACAAACAAAAATACAAATTGTTCCTCTTGAAAATACTAGTATAGACTAGTATTTATTACCTAGCTAAGTACAAGCTTTTGTGTAAAATGGAAACACTTAGGCGTCACAATAGTCCGTTTTAGTTGTCAGCAGTGCATACATGGCTGTCATCTGAGCATGACGGAATCATACTGTATGCTACTTATGTATGTTGGCAAAGTCAATAAATAGTACGGAAGCTTGAGAACAAGTCTAAGCAGCGATGACGTCACACCACTTTGACAGAGTCTGAAGTGACGTTCACAGTGAGTCCGGCAATAAAAGAAGTGATCAAGACCCTGAGAGCTCTTTAGTTCGGTTAAGTAAATGATCTAATAATCATAAAATAAAACTCACTAGATCTTCGAACTTCATGCGGACAACTGTGTCTAGAAACTGTCTGTCGGCTCGTTGTGAATTGAATACCTAAAGTCTACATTATAATAAATTATTTGCGTGGTCTGGAATAGATTGTTAATCGCTCATTACCCACTGATCACATCGTCTGGAGCGAGCGTTGACGGCGCGTACTGTTTCAAGCGCGCCTCAAGGAGATGTCAGCAACTGTAAGGGCCCAGCAGGGTCGAAGCCTACTGGGGCCAAGGGTCTGATTCTTGAAGGAAGGCTCGGCCCCGGCACGAAAAGCAACGAAGGAACAGGAGTGGGTTTTTAGTCAGTAAAAGTCTGACACTATTTCCCGCTATATTATGTTCTTTGGAGTAGATTTCCACTCTGATCAACATCTTGTACCGATATGTCTGTAAAACTAAGGTTTTACGGTTCCTGTTAAACGGGTCCAGTGTGTGAAGCCATTAGTAATTTTATATTCATACTACACTACACCTAATAAATTGTTCAATACGTGATTGTTCGTAATAGGGTACGTAGCCACATAATCACTCTTCCCCACAGTGCTCTGAGTGGTGTGATGACAATCAAGCGTCATTGTTACCGAAAATTGACAAATAATTGGCGACACGCGGTAGTTTAGCTGGGGGGAAGTGAAATCGGGATTTTGAAATTGCTTGCCGATATGGGCTTTTAAGAGGTTGGAATACTCACTTTTCTGTAGGTAGTTAAAGTAGATTACCTACCGGTAAGCACGGCTAATTGGCAAGCAGGCCTATACATAGATGAATGGCAAAAGATATATTTTACTTGAGTGAGCAACCCATTGCTTGTCACCCTGCTGCCTGCTGCTTCCGACTGCCGGGGCATCTCTAGCGGAGGCTGGGTGTGAGGATTGCGTCTTTCTCACGTTTTCCGCCGCTACCTTTTTCTCGTATTACTGCTTCGTGGGATGAGGTTTCTGGTTCACGTCTTCCAAGCAAGCAAGGGCACCTGTCATTTCAGGTGTTCTTTTAGGATCATTTTCTACTTTCAGTCGAGTGAACCCGCTGGCAGAAGCTAGGTGTTCATTATATTAAATTTAAATTTACATATATATAAGACCGATTGAAAGTTACGTTCTCTTATGACTGTTATGTTCCTGAAATCTCATGAAGTCACGATACATAACAAAATTGGTTACGGAACGTTATTGGAAACGCAAACATCAACAAATTATCGATACCAGCAGAATTATTTGTACTTTCACGCCGTCTTTTACTAAACCAGAACATATCTGAAGTATGAACAAATAAGAGATTGAGCAGAGAAGAACCCTTGAAATAATAACTCCAAGGCATGGCTATGACCAGCGTTAGAAGAGCCTCATTCCTTTTTTTTATAAAGAAACGATGGATCAAGAAATGTGGATAATGGTAATAGGTGTCCAGTGTAATAAGACACGTATGAAATATATGTCTATTAAAGAGTAATATTCCAATATATATTGGCTATGATTTATACAGGGGTATTCACGCCATGTGTGGTTTATTCTGTAAGTGCCGAACTTTCCTAAGTGGGCTTTTTGTTAATGAGATATTTTCCTCCAGATTGTGCGGGGAATGGATTTACTTAGCGTTTTATAAGTTCTGTTGCTGATATGGATTATTATGGCTTCTGGGGAAATGGTTGTTATTGTGTGTATGTTTTTGCAGCAATATTTTTCGGGATATGAGTGCTCATGTTTTATTTTTTGTCTCCTTATAGGGTTTTTAAGATATAACCTTTGAAAAGATAGGGAAAAATTAGTGTAGGTGTGTGTATTTTATTGTCATCATACAATCTTAAAAACTTAACCTCAACTTAAGATTTTATAACGACTTTTCTGTTTGCTTAACTGTACAAAAAAAAAGTGAAAAAAGAAAGTTTTTCTTTATTGTATTCAATTTTTATTTTAAAACTTCTAGCCTTCTAATGAGGTCCTTTAGTGTCGATACTGCAAGAGCTGTAGAATTATACGAGAAAGTCACTGCAGCCCCTTTAACGCAATAAGGCAACGAAGGAACACTCGTTGATTTTTGTCAGTAACATACTGTTACTCTCTCTCGCTCTACCCAGCGCGGATGAAGTTGTTTGACGATTTCCTAACCCAAAAAAGCACAGGACTTAGTGCGGATTGGTAGATGTCATATTTCTTAGATTTTTTTACAAGGTCATGTTGGTTCTCTCAAGATGTGTTACATCACCGTTGTAAGTGCACCGATGGTGATGAAATTAATTACACAAAATAATATGCCTGGCTAGGTTTGAACACGCGATGTATGGCTCGTAAGTCGAGGCCGTTACCACAATGCTACCACTGCTCTTCCTTACGCATACCATCATCATCATTTTGGTGAAAAGATTGCCACTGCTAGACATAGGCATTCCTCAAAAGGAAGGGTTGGAGATTGTAGTTGTTTTAATGCACCGAGAATTCTGCTCCCCGTCCGTTCCTTCCCTTAGTCGCCTCTTACGACACCTACGGGAAGAGCTGACATGGTGCTATTCTCTACGTCCGACACTATACGTTATGCGTATCATCCACTTATTAATTAGTAGCACTATGCCAAATCATAATACAACAACTAGTTCAGCTAACTGACATTCTACATACCCATATAGTTTCAACCCGTTTAGACTGACCTTGTGGTTAATGGCCCTGACTGCTAAGCCGTAGATCGCGACTTTGATTCTCACCCAAGACAAATGTTTGTGTGATGAGCACGAATATTTATTTTGTATCTGGGTGTAATTTATATACAATATGTTTTTATTTAGAAATATATAAGTATGTTTAACAGTTGTCTAGTACTTACAGCACAAACTCTGCTTAGATTTGTTTTTTATTCTAGTAAGGTTCGCACTTGACCGCTATCTCACCTGATGGAAAGCGACGATGCGGTCGACGATGGAACGCGTTTACCTAGAAGTAACCTATTCACTCTTGACTTAAAGATTCCCGGGTTGTAGCCATCAGGAAACACAGATTCCGGCAAGGAATTCCATTCTAGCCCTATTCCATTTTAACTAGTGCGCCTGACCATCAATGATTGCATCTCCGCTTACCATCAGGTGGGATCGTAGTCAAGCATTGGTTTATATCAATTTAAAAAAAAAAAAACCTTAGCTGTACGCACAATGAATGTGTTCTCAAAACGTTTTGTGCGTATAGGTGGGATGTCCACCATGTACCGGTGGCGCATTGCCGTACTCTTGGTGGATAGTTTAGGATTAGATGGCGTTGTGTGAATGTTGTCGAATATTATTATTATCAAACACAGTTATACCGTACCAAATCATAGCATTCATAGCACAACAGATGAACTAGCTCAGCTATCCAACATCCTACATACCCGTACAATATCACTTCGTTTGTTGGATAGCAAATAGGATCTAAACTAGACAAAAGCGAGTCCTATTTGTAGCCAGTCCCACAACATACTGTTTGCATAGCCTGAATAAATTAGGCCGGATAGTTCGACCGGATTTCCGGTCTAAACTTGCGCCGGAGGTCCAGTGTAAACACTAGCGCTATGACATACATTGTGTAAGAATCTCTGATTTGCAGTGTTTGTACCTGTATGGATGTCTGGCAGCAGTTATGAAGTAGGGCTCGGATTGTACTCGTACATTTTGGACTTGATTTTGTTGTTCAAAGTTTTTCTTGATAAATGCAATGATTGATTAGAGAGATAAAGACGATTTTGTGTCTACGTAGAAGTAGTTTTTATGATCAGATTTTACTGTTATTCGGAACAGAGTATAAAGTCCCACAGGGTGTTGTGTCTGGTACGGGCTACTGCCCGATTGCTCGGAGAACTCCGATATCGTGATGCCAGAATTTTAACCGACTTCAAAAAGAAGAAGGTTCTATGTTCGGTTAAATGTTTTTTTTATTTTATTTTTTATGTTCACCAATTTCTCGGTCAATTGTGAACCGATTTTGAATTATTTTTTTTTGGTTTAAAGATTATACTTCCAAGTTAGTCCCATAGAAATATTGTTATGATCTGATCATGAATTTCGAAGATATGGAACGGAACTCCTCATAGGATCACAGCAGAACCGTCGTAACAAGTAAAATTGCTTTGTTTGTACGTGTAGTCGATGACTGACTGAAAGAAAATGTGGAGGGGATATATCGAACTGATGATGAAGATGGAAGGTAGGTACAGGAACTCTCTAATAAATTAATTTAACCTAACCGTATTTGGGATTATTAGAATTGTCATGAGATGCAATCTGGCTATATATACGGTATTTAAATTTGTCTGAGGAGTACTTTTTAGTGGTGATACCGTAACTAAAAAGTGTCAAATAAAGCACTTTATACAACAACAAAAAAAGCTAACTTCAATGTAAAAAAATGTTATAAAGTGCAAAATAACTTTAATTTCGGAAGTCGGTGTTAAATAACAAAGAGACAAACTATCATAGAAACACCGACTTCCGAAATTAAAGTTATTTTGCACTTTTTAGCGTTTTCTTTTACATTTAAGTCGGTTGCATTTTTTGTTGTAAAAAAATTTTGTATTTTTTTTTTTATGTGGCGTCATACATTTCGCTGCTAGAGATTTCTATAGTAGTATAATAAAGGGGAAGAGTTTTTTGTTTGTTATAATCTTTCTGTATGGATAGCCAGGTTCGTGATGAATAGCAAGCGGTGCAGTCACTAAAGACACGAGTGAAGCTGCGGGGGCAAACTAGTACATAATAAAATTACCTAAGCGCTAAGATAGCCGACATTCAGACTAGAGGCGTCTAAAGCTAAGTGAAGTTGAAATGCAGCGTCGACCTGTATTCACCTTATTTGGCGTTACCGTAGCACTTCCAATCCTGTCCAATTTCCTCAAACAGTGAATTAATCAAAATACTTGTATAAAGTAAACAGCCGTATTTTCGCCTACGAGTATACTAACCTACTCCCCTCAATTGAGTTCCCGAACTCGATATACCTCATCTCAGAGAACGAGCCCAAAAGCAGCTAACCTCTCGAACAAAACATCACGAACTCGTAAGAGCTAAAACTTCCAAAAACTAATTTGTTATAAAAAAAAACTTCCCTCTTTCTCCGGCATTCTAATCAACCGTCAAATATTTTCGAACAAAAAAACTTTTTTTAATAACATCTCCGTTTTTCGCAACAAGAATTCAAATTGAAATGTCATCGCGTCCTGTCAGCAATGGCTGCGTGGCATATTGCAGGGGCTTGAGAAAAACTAAATTATAATTGCATCTGCGTCAAACGATTACAGTCCTTATGGTGAGGTCGTAAAGTTGTGGTCGCTAGCAAAATATAGTTGAGGGTTTCTTTACTCCTATTAGTGCAGCGGGCCATGCAGCGAATAATCGGTTTTTAATGAAAAGATTAGTGCTCTGAACTGCTATTGTCGTAACTGAATCAATGGGATCCGGACACTTCGGGAATTTTCCAATTTGCCGCTCTCGCTACGACACGGTTTTATTTCCTAATGTTTGGTGATTTATATCGCGATTGTCTGTTTGCGTTTTGTTTGAGTAACTTTGTGATTAAATGTGGCTTTTGAGTCAGGGGAACGTGAATGAAAGTGGCAAGTTGATTTATTGTATGTTTTAGTAAGGAGTTAGCAGATTGTTTTGCCGTGAGCCAAAACTGAGTGTAAATTCAAAATCGTAAACAGTCTTCTGAGTTAAGTAAGAGGTGAGTTTCTGAGTGGGCAGGGCACATTGCCTGCAGAATAGTTGATCGATGGGGCCGAAAGGAGTGGCGATCACGTTCCAGATGATGGACCAATAGCCTGTTGATGGTCACGGGAATCCAATGAATGCTAGACGCATGGGACCGGTCGTTGTGGTGACACTTTGGGGAGGCCTATATCTAACTACGGACATCTTTCGGCTGAAATGATGAGTTTCTGTAATTAACAGGACCAGCCTCCAATATGTCCGATTTAGGAAAACTGGATAGACAATATTTCTTTCCCTTGAAAACAAAAAAAGCTTTCTTTGCTTAGAAAACAAAGTATGAACATCGATTTTAGTACGAGTGACGGGACCGCTAGGGCCGGTGGCAGGGCTGCAGGGTTGTTTCTTTTTTATTGCTGATAGGCTCGTGCCTATTTTACCTGATGGAAAGCGATGATGTGGTCGACGATGGAGCTCGCTTGCTTAGGAGTTCCCTATTCACTCTTAACATAAAGACTCTCGGGTTGTAGCTATCAAGAAACACAGACTTCGACAGATGAATGTTCCTGAAATATTTGTGCGTATAGGTGGAATGCCAAAAGAGTGACCGCAGCCCTGGATTGTAAAGAGCAACTGAAGAAACATGGGTAGGATTTAGTCAGTAACAGACTGAGACTTCTTCTTGCTCTACCCAGAGCGCAAAAATGAGTTATTTGATGACTTCCTATGCAATAATAGCAATGTCTACGTGTTTTCAACGTGTTAGCGTTATCTTCCCAAAAAAATATTATATTTCCGTAACAAAGGTAAACATTAAATTTATTCTGGCATGACACTTTCATAATTGAAAATTTTCTACATTATCAACCAAAAAACATCAAACAATACACTTAACCATTAAAAAAAGCGCCATTCACAACAAAAACGTCCGTTCAATCTTTGTCTGTTTGTCTTTGAGCAGTCTCATCTCCTAATGCTTTCAAACAAAACTGACGTCAATAGAGACTGAAGGACTGAAACAATGGCGCATCAAGCAATCGTTGTCGGCGACGAATAGCTGCCGATTTTCTTAATTAAAAACGTCTCACTATTGGGACAATGGATGGGGGAAAGTGATAAGTGGGGGGATCTTTAGGGTTCGCGATTGGGGGATTTTGTAATAATGATTTATTGCCTCGTCTTTTAAATAAAATACCGACAAATATGGAATCTACACTTATAAAGAGGAAAACTTGTTTTTTTTGTTTAAATTTAAACAGAGAGCTAAATTTTTTTCACTGATAGAAAGCTGCTTTATTCCTGAGTGACATAGGCTATATTTAATGTGCGCGGGTGAAGCCGCGAGCAGAAGCTAGTATAGTATACGTAAGTATTGTTAAATCGTGATCACGTCATAATCGTGATCATAACGGCACGGTTGGCGCAGTGGTTGACCAATTGGCTGCTGCGCTACGTGTCGCGGGTTCGATTCCCGTTCGTAACAAATATTTGTATGATCTACAGCTAGGTGTTCGGGTCTGGGTGACTTGTGTATTTGAGTTTAGATGTATGCGAACGATACAGGAGCTATTCCAAGGGTGAGGCAAAGTATTTCTTAATAAAAATATTGTTCGGGACTCAATTATCATCTTCATCATCTTCTTCATTTCAGCTGAAAGAAGTCCACTGCTGGACATAGGCCTCCCCCAAGCGACACCCCAACGACCGATACTGTGCGTCTCGCATCCACCGCACTCCCGCGACTCTCACCAGGTCATCGGTCCACCTTGTGGGAGGCCTTCCAACGCTGCGTTTTCCGGTGCGCGGTCGCCACTCTAGAACCTTTCGGCCCTATCGACCGTCCGTTCTACGAACAATGTGCCCTGCCCACTGCCACTTTAGTTTGGTGATTCTTCGGGACTCAATATCCACGCTTAAATATTCCTAACGTGTGTATATGCAAAGTGGAATGTAGCGTTTCCAATTTATTATTGAACCTAAATACTACTTCACATAAAAGAGCTGGTTAGGGAGGCGATCGTTATTTGCTATTACAGTCACTACGAGAAACATAATTTCTCATGTAGCAGTTACGATATGCTGCACGGTTTAGTTTTAACTGGCGAAAATACTCTACAACCAAGAAAATTAAGGTTAAATTTATTCTCAGTAAATAGGTAATTTATTGTAAGTAGGTAACATAGTTAAAGGTAACGTTATGCTACTTCTTTTGGATGGTCGATTCATCATCGTCATCATCATTTCAGCCGAAAGACGTCCACTGTTGGACATAGGCCTCCACGAAGTGTCGCAACAATGAACGGTCTTGTGCGTCTCGCATCCACGGATTCCCGCAACCCTTACCACGTCATCGGCCCACCTTGTAGGAGGCCTTCCAACGCTACGTCTTCTGGTACGTGGTCGCCATTCCAGAACCTTTCGGCCCCAACGGCCATCCATTCTGGTGGTCGATTGCTGGCACGTATATATTGTCATAAGCCATTTTGTATGACAATTACGCACACAGAAAAAAATGTGTTTGTGAAAGTACTCACCCGATCTCGAGAAATAGAGCAGACTTTTTCTGTAAACCATTAGTGTACCAGTTATATAGAGGCCCGTGTTAAGCATGAAAAAATTACGAGCCAATGTTATAAATGGTGCGTTTTTTATGTACCTGCCACGCTTTTCTTTTCACCACCCTTGGTTGACAGGAAGAGATTGCCTAAAGTATCAATTCTGTAGCGACATCTATGGCGTCACATAAGAACTAACCCTGCATCGCGCAATCAAAGTTCTCCGCGCGATTAGAACATATAGACCAGCCTTAAATCATCTATCGGGCAGTTGCTTACCAGACATAACACCCGTCTGGCCGGAGGATCCTCCCTTTTCAACGGAGGTTTGTGGGACTTTACTCTCTGTTCCGCCTACCTCTAAAAGTCCACCTTTGTATTTTTGTGTTGCATGAAGTTTTAAGTAATAATGTTTCGCAACTATCACACAACGCCGTCGAGTCTTGGTCTTTGGTTGAGGTTTGGGGCGTTATGTGCGGCTAAGCAGAGCTTGTTTTATGAGTACTAGACAACTGATAAACATATTTATAATATTTCTAAATACATACATATTATATATAAATTACACCCAGACACAGAACAACTGATCGTGCTCATCACACAAACATTTGTCCTGGGTGGGAATCGAACCCACTACCTCCGGCATAGCAGTCAGAGCCACTAAACATTAGACCAACAGGCCAGTCAAGCCAGTGGTGACCCTGTAGTAACAGCCACGACTTACAATTCATACGTGGCGGCTTCAAAAATAGCCAGGCTTCGTGTAATTTATTTCATTGCCACTGCTCTCAAAACGATTAAGGAAACTATTGTGAGGGAACTGGCATGTCCAGAATCAAGAATATATGTGACATCCTCCATTCAAAGTGGGCCCGCTTGTTGGATTACGGCCTATTTCCTCTCACTCAGGCCTCCTGAGTCCCTGTAGAGGGAGCATTATAAGGATGATTTTGCTAATGCTATCTATATGCTTTAATTTAGTGAAGCTTATTACAATGTCACTAAAGTCTTGCTACAAAGCGTTTCAAATAAGAATAGGTTCGATTTTGCGCCATATTGTGACGACATAACTGTCACATCGAAGAAATTGGGTGTGGTGAGCAAAACAAGATATTTTTAAAATTTAGTTTATTTACGAATCATAAACGAAAAAAGTGTAATTAGAATCCAGTTCCTCAATTTCGCTTATCTCTTCGTAACTGTGTGAAGTGTCTGAGTAGAGGCAAATGGAGGAAAAAAGCGAATTGTTGTTAACAATAAAAATAAGAGAGAAAATAGTTTTCTTTTACACCAATTTATGAGTTACTTAAAATGTTTAGATAATAAACAATAACGTTTTTAAATAAGACTCGGTAAAAAAGATAAAGAAAAAACCGTTATTAAATAAGTTTTCTTTGCCAACCTTACTTTTCAATAAATATTTGACAGATCGACGTCATTGACTTTCCTATTCTTATTTGTACGCATTGTAAATTCTCGAAGGTACATCAAACTTTCAATCGCATCGCAGTCGTGTCGTCAATACAAAAGAAACCTTGTAGTGTATTTTTTAATTAAAAAATGTCGGGATTTTATTGTTATCCAGTGTTGGGACTGTCTCAATCCTCGAGAGGTACATTAGCAACAATTTGCTAATTGATATAAACATTACTGCTTTTTCAAATTTATTATTATTATTAAATATCAAAACGTCATT
This sequence comes from Mythimna vitellina, assembly GCA_949316375.1. NCBI lineage: Eukaryota > Metazoa > Arthropoda > Insecta > Lepidoptera > Noctuidae > Mythimna > Mythimna vitellina. The sequence continues at coordinate 1,011,608 of OX438699.1, read as the reverse complement.
CAGTTTGTGCGAATATTGTAGGTATAGGCTATTGATTTATGAATGAATGAATGGGGATCAAAGGAAAAAACACTGCGCGTAGTATTTTCTAGTAGCAATTGTTATGAATGATTGATTCAATTATGAATTTACTAATTCACAAAGGACCATGCATTAAAACGTCTCCCCTACTCTTATCCTGTATCTTTCTTAATTTCGATTCAGCATTCAGCAAGGTTTTAGTAAGTTAGTAATTCAGTAAACTATAATTGGACATGAGTTAGATGTAGGCACTGGGTATCATAAATCATTTACTATTCGTAGTTTGCTGTATGATAAGGTACTCGTATATATTGTTGTTGTCATACACACAAACTTCCATGAAGTAAAACATACTATATGGACTAAAACTTGTGTTTATATGTGAACAACTATTATTTCGACGGGTGCAAAGTGAATAAAGTTATCTGCTATTTTGCGATTTTGTGATAATTAGTACCAAAAAAGTGAATAATAAGTAGTTATATAGTAATTTTTTTTTAAATATTGTTGAAAAAACAACTACTTATCATTTCTGCGTTTTTGATACTTGAAAGACGATTTTCCATGTTTCATATTTAGTAAGTTTCTGCAACTATCAGAACATCGCAAAATTGCAGATAACTTTATTTACTTTGCAGCCGTCGATTTGATTGTAACTGTACATTTATATTGACATTTGAAAACGACGCAACCTTCTATTTTTAAACCTCTAAAACTTAGTCGGAATCAAAAATGTTAACCAATAAAAACTTCTGTTTCAACAAAGTAAGGTTTGAAATCGTTTGACAAGCTCTCCAGACATTACTTCCACCAATTACACTTACAATTTTTAAAATAACAGCCGCGCAAAATTCTCCAAACTTTTCTTCCAATATCCCATTAGCCCCTTTTATAAAACTTTTGTTAAAACTTGACAAAAATGTGACAAAAACAAAACTCCGTGGGTACATCCTTTAATCACATTGAAGGACAAACAAACAAACTTTCATATTATACTGTTACACAATAAATCCTTCGCGGACAAGTGGCGAAATTCTAAAGTCGAGATCAGTACAGGCGTCGGGCGGGTTGGGCGCAAGCGACGAGCGGTAGCGGGAGAGTGTATGGTGACTTTAGTCACTACCTAAGTGAATAAAGGCTATCTAAGTGAAGGTAGACAAAAGGCCATCAAGTTCTGGTGAAGGTGCCAAAAATGGCTACCGGCAAGGTCGTTTAGTCTGTTTCATATTAAAAAGATAATTATTTTAATGGAAAGTGTAACATGTTGTGGCGAAGCAATTAAAATTTCACAAAAATAAGCAAATAAAAAAAAAATGAAGAACGCAATTATTTATCAACTAGCTTCTGCCGGCGGCTTTGCCTGTGTAAAAGTAGAAAATTGTCTCAAGAGTACGTATTTCCTGGAGAAAAAGTATGTGATATTCCAGGATATGGGCACGGACCCAGCAAGGTCGAAACCTACTGGGCCTATGGGTAGTGTGAAAACGAAACCCGGGGCCCTGGGACGAAGGCAACGAAGGAAAAGGAGTGGCTTTTTAGTCAGTAAATGTCTGACACTATCCTCCGCTCCGCCCAAGAGCAGGATTTGTCATAAGTCAAGTCAAAGTCAAAGTCAAAGATTTTTATTTTACATAGGCCTACATGGGCACTTATAAAACGTCAGAAGCTAGTGCACGGTTCCAAATTGGTCGTTTCCTATGGAGAAGAACCGGCAAGAAACTCCATGGTTACTCTTTTAAAAAAGAATTTGTTGATACAATACCTTCTGTTTACAATATATTGAATTTATTATGTAAGGACAGTGTAGACTGGTCAATAAAGTACAATAAAAATAATCATAATAAAAAGCAACCTAAGAATTCGCGGAGTCTACAGTGTTCTCACATTCACATTTCAAAAAAGAGGCTATACAAACAAAAGCAAGCAAAATAAATAATTACAATTATTAATAAACAATATGTCAACAATATAAACAATAATAAATAAATAAAAAATAAACATAAGATGATTTACCCACCTAAAAAAACCCCTTGTGCCAAATTTACACAGACACTCGCTTTTTGTGTTTATAATATTATAGTGCGATATAATACGTGTGAACAAAAAAAAAACTTTCTATCTGCCTAGCTTTCCAAAGTGCTAGGACCCAAAATTGAGACCTCTATAAATTACACCACGTTACAAAGCCAAGGTACAAACTACCTCGATACCTCAAGCCGTGAGCCATCCGCGGTCCTCTCATCACCTGTCCACACCGGTGTTAAACTTTTAATCCGGCGTCGACGGGCCATTGTTCGGCGGGCGCGGCTGATTACCGCTACACTGCCAGACTGCCTCCGCCCACTTCGGGCTGGTGCCTATCTTTTTGGAAACTGATTTTGACTTGATGTTGCTTTTTGGCTGAATATGAGTAACAATGGATGTCAGAGCTTTGGAGTTAGGATGTGCAGAAGTAATTAATTGTGATAGGCTTTGTGTACAAGAATTTTGGGGCTTTTTGGAGATGGAAAACAGCTGCTAGCGAATGATGCCGAATGAAAATATGTTGAAGAAACATCCAGTCAAGATGTATGATGATAAATTTTATTTTCTGTATGAGTTTTGCCATGGTTTTTGCAACCCATAACGTAATTTCACGCCTATATCCCGTAAATAGCAAGGCAAAGGTGTACAACAGTCGACGCACCCTCACTGAATCAACTGTGTAATTTTAGAGAGAAAATAGAAGGTTTAAACTCAAGCAGAGATTTCGTATCATTTATTTCATTACCACTGCTCTCAAAACGGTGAAGGAGAACATTGTGAGGAAACCGGCATGTCCTAGAACCAAAAATTCGAAGACATGTGACATCCACCAACCCACATTGGGCCCATGTGGTGGATTACGGTCCATTCCTTCTTCTATAGAGGAGGCCTGAGTCGCAGCAGTGGGAACATTATAAACCTTTTCTTTTTATATCCAGTTTGTGTCTTAATGCTGGAGAAAGACCTCCACTATTTCCTTCCAAACCTCGAAATCTAGGGCGATCTCTGGCCAAGTTTGAACTGCGAACATGATCCGCCTCATTATACTTATATGCTCTATCAAAACCATGTTTTTTTTTAAGTCTCTTCAATTCATTTATTAATGTTACAAAGGAGTAAAAAGTGTGTCTTTCTGTATAGATATCTGGAAAGCGGAAGTTCTGATCCAATTACGAAAAAAACACACAGACGTAAAGCTATGCAAATGCTTAGAGCCATTGGGTGCTTTGTATCTCAGGAAAATGAAAGATTTCTTCCGTAATAATTTGATAAATATATTCCCTGCTTCTACTTATTGTGAGCACTACGTTAATGAACAAGTTAAACAACGAGCTGTCGTTTCTCTGAACCGTTCAGACAAAGTTGCTAAGATACAGCTTTTCTGATAGAATCTAGTGTTTGTTTAACAATGTAGTGAATAAACGAGCGTGTTCTGAGTTAACGGTTACATTTTAAATTGTTGTGATAAATTGTGTCAAATACTTTGATTTGAATAAAAAAATTATTAATTTCAGGTTTGAAAAACCTGAAATTAATAATTTTTTTATGGGCAAGTGCGAGTTCCGAACAAACTAACCTTCAAAACAGTTCAATTCACGAATTAAGTTCCAAAGATTTTCCCGATTCGCAAAAAAAGTTTTTTTATTGTGACGTAACTACAAAACAGTTTTCAGATTTGTTCCTATACTTGTGCTATGTAACCTTGCTTCATACCAAATTTCAGGATTTTTGGTCAACAGGAAGTACTTTTTGTTCCTTTGAGACTGTCGAAATATACGTTTTATTAATTTCTTTATTACACACCTTAAACGGCCGTATCTTTTTTTTCGTTAACTCAGAAGGTTGATTTTTTCACAGCTACAAATGATCGGTAAATAATTTAGCAATCAGACCGATACTTTCAGAGATTACATTACACATTAACGTGCACGTCTCTCTCTACATCTTTCTGACATAATATATAATTTTATTTATATACTAGCTTTATCCCGCGGCTTCAACCGCATATATAAAATTAGCCTATGTCACTCAGGAATAAAGCAGCTTTCTAGCGATGAAAAAACATCTCTCAGTACTTTCAGAGATTACTTGCTACAAACAAAAAAACAAACTTTACCTCTTTATAATATTAGTGTAGATTGTTGATGACTACAAATAAATACCTACATTAGGGTGTTTATAATATGGTGCGAATTTCATCACGCATGCGGATTTGCTCAGCATGCGGGGCTGCTGCCCGATATCACGCCCCGCATCCCGCGTGCGGATTTTACACATTACAATAAATACTTGTATGAAAAGGACATTTACGGGGGGTACGCGTTCGAAGCAATCCCGCATGCATGATGAAATCCACACGATATTAAAAATATTCTCATGTTGAGCACAGATACCCCAATTTACAAGTCGTATGTTCTAAGTTCTAACCCAGATAAGGACTTCACATATCAAATTTCTTTCATCACCAATACTCTCGAAACGGCGAAGGTAAACATCATGAGGGAATCGGAAAGTTCTAATTTCATTCAGTAATGACATTCACTAAACAGTATTGGACCCGCGTAGTTGATTACGACCCCTGACTTCTCGTTGAGAGGCCTGTGTCCCAGCAACACTATAATACTGATTGTTCTATGGTTATATGCTACTGAAATAAATGTGATGTTTTTGCCATACCAAAAAATAAGAGCAAAACAGAACGGGCAATCTCCCACATTTTCTCCAAAACATAACAATTATCTGAAAAAGATACCACATTAATCTACGTTAGCAAAGATGGCGGGTGCCGGAAGTATCTACGTATATACATTTATATGTGCCCATATACCATACGTCTCAGGTAAAAGATCGCAAGTACATTTAATCACGGCACAACTTTGCCTATAAGGAGGGCTCGGCGAAGTTTGATGAAAAACTTCTGATACGCGATAGTGCGCGGTCTGCGTCTGTTTCGTGTGAGTCTAGCTTTATAATATTGATGTGGAGTGGAGCACATGTGATTGGGAACTGTTAGAGATCAAATTGATGAGACTTTTTTGAATAATTAGGGCATGTAGGTAGTAATTACTATTTTAGATTGCATTTTATTTAAGATAGAAACGTTTATTTTAGTTTTCTGTACCTGTAGGGCGGAGTGGGAGGGCGTGTCAGAATTTACTGACTGAAACCCACTCCTATACTCCATTTTTGCGTTTCATACCAGTGCCGAGCTTTCCTTTCAGAAACAAACCCTTGGCCCTAGTCGGCTTCGACCCTGCTGGGCCCCTACGGTTTGCTGACATCTCTTTGTGGCCAACGAGTACGGGCCGTCGATGACTTGGACTCGGTCCGGACGGTTACCGGACGGTCGGAGGGCGGGCTACCCGTTGCACGCGCCTACGGTGGTCGGAAATCGAGATTGGGATCCCGGCGGCTGAGGCGTGAGGGTCTCTCACTCGTGCATGCACGAGTGGCTTCCTCCTTCGATAGCATTACTGCTGCGTAGAAGAAGGCGAGCGCCTGCCACTCCTCCTCGCTTCAGACCATGACCAGTATCTTGATACAGGTCTTGACCCGGCGCAAGAGATCGCTGCCACCGACCGCCCTCACGAGGACAAGGCGGTGTTCTGCCCAAGCGGGGACTCACCTCTACCGTTTGCTCCACTGTGTCTTCCTGGCGTTCCACACAGTGGGGCACCCGGGCGTTACTTCCACATGATTCTTGTGCAAGAAATTCCCGAACTGACCATGTTCAGCAGGTGAACCCCTGCGTCATGCGAAAGGTGAGGACGCCGCGAGGTCTTTCCAGCCACGCCTCAAAGAGGGGACTTAACGCCATAATTATCGCGTGCCCTGCTGGGATATCGTACGTTATCGTATACCATAACGGTTGGTTTCTCCAAAAGGTTGGGCAGCGCGGTCACAATTATCAATATTTTAAAATATCTTAATGCTTTTGTATAATCCAAAAAATGCGTATTTATATATCCTTTCATCCAAATTATATTATGCCTTTCATTTTAAAATAGATCATAAAATACAATAACTACGAGTATCTTCACAACAAAGAAGTCATAAACGTCAAGCGTTGCTCAATTAGCCCTCATGAAGCATTATGAACTCCAAATGGCATGCTGTTTAAGCTTTTGAATTTCTTTAATTAAGCGCCGGGATTTATTCAAACCGTTAAATCCGTGAGACGGGAAACAAAACGTGATTGCTTGCCGACTTATAATTTAATGCAATTTCCTCTTTTCTTGTGTGGTGTGAACGAGAGGAGAGAGCGGGCGTAAGTTGGGTACGATGTGTGCTCCATAAGTGTGATCGTTGGTGGAGTGATATAGGTTTACTCTTAAACTAGCTGATCGGGTGAACTTCATACCGCTTAATTGTGCATGAATGTAGTGAATCAATCAACCTATCACGATGAAATAAAGCCTAAGTAATATATCGATTTTGTACATTTTACGTGATGCACTCATAACTAAAAACTTCTACAGATTTATTATATGTATAGCTCACACTTCTCATTAATATTATAAAGATGAAAGTTTGTGTGTATGGACGTGTATGTGTGTGTTGTTTTACTACTTTATGTTCAAACGGCTGAACAGATTTATACGAAATTTAGTACATACGTAGACAATGTCTTGAAATAGCACATACAATTATAATTAATTAAATCTCAGAATTAATTTTTTTTAGGATAATTTTCTATTTTTATAATGGCAAAAGTATACAGACATGGCCATAAATGATTGTGTAAAGTTAAAGGTCATAAAAACTTCATACGTTACTAACGTAGAGCAGAATTAAATAAAGCTTAACATCCATAGCGTTCTTAAAACTTATTCTGTACAATAAGCAATTTAATAAGTAATTAAAGAACTTACTTTAAGTCTTATAAATCACAAAGTACACTACTTAAGTACCTGAAAATAATTATCTCAATCACTTTCGATTTCACTCACCCGCTCCCGCTACTTCCCATACCTTACACTAATCTCAAAGAAGGGTGCAGAATCCTCTTATTGCAGTTCGCTGGGCCGGACCGGGTCCCGCCGCGCGGTTCGTTAACGCTAATGCCCAAAGCTGACGGATGCAGTTTCGGCCCTATACGCCGATCATTTCATGCTGAAGTATTGGATATTTTATTTCGGCAGTAATTTTCCTTTTTTCAATGGTAAGAGGAGATTTTGGTCCGTGGATTTTGTTGTTGTGTTGTAAATTGGCAAACTAACACGTTATCTACGAAAAGACCAGGCTAGAGTGGATGGGCTCTTAATAAATTAGTGTACTTCACCATCAACGATTGCATTACTGCTTAACATCAGGTGGGATCACCGTCAAGCAATAGTGTATATATATCATTTAAAAACAAAATTGTATGATTATATATATATGAAATAATCTGATAAATATGTTGCCGAAAACAAATTAAGTTGAGTCTATTGATAAAATATGGCTATAGGCTTAAAGTTACTCAAAGGGCAATGGAAAGGGCTATGTTCGGAGTTTCCTTGCATGATCGCGTCAGAAATGAGGATATCCGCAGGAAAACCAAGGTTACGAACATAGCCCGAAGAATCGCCAAACTTAAGTGGCAGCGGGCAGGGCACATTGCTCGCAGAACAGATGGTCGATGGGGGCGAAAGGTTCTGGAATGGCGACCACGTACCGGAAAACGCAGCGTTGGAAGGCCTCCCACAAGGTGGACCGATGACCTGGTGAGGGTCGCGGGAATCCGATGGATGCGAGACGCACAGGACCGGTTATTGTGGCGACATTTGGGAGAGGCCTAGTCCAACAGTGGACGTCTTTCGGCTGAAATGATGATGATGACTCGTGTCTTTTATAAGTTCATTTCTTGTCACGCCACATATCACAAAACATACAAGATGACATAAGTTTTAAAGGCTTTTTGCTTATTATAGATAAAAACTAACTGAAAATATAAGCTTTTTTGCGCGGAGAAAAATCAATAGGGGTTTTTGGGGGTTTTTATTCGGGAGGAAAAGAAGGTGGAAAAGCCTGGGATTCTAATGAAATTGTTTCCGATTAATGGCAATAGGGTCGCTCCCTATCACATGGGCGTATGCGCTCATCGGCACAGTGAGGGTGTGGGACTGTACCTTTATTATCTACCGTCCGACTTTTTGGAAATAAGCTTTTGTTTACTATACACCTCAATTTGGGACCTTTACTTAGTACGCAAAGATTTCTTCGTGATATTTATAAAGTCTATTTATTCTATACGCAATATACGTATAATGGTCCTTCGAGCCGGATGATCAAGTTTGTCTTCTGGAAATGCGTTTTTTTAAGCACTGAAAAAACAAAATTACGTAATATTATTATCCAAACTATAAGCACTTACTATTCTTTACTCCTTAGCCTAACAAATAGAATTCAGAAGCTGTCCTCATAAATAAACTGTAATCCTTCATACTTCTCCCCAGCTATGCATATTAATCGTTTTAATGGCGTTGATTATTGTCTCAAACATTTAAAACCAAGGAAATTGGTCGACGTGACCTCACTGCTGATGCCCCGACTCTTATTAGGGAAGTTGAATGGGATTTTTCATCCTGTGTCCGTGGTGAATGTTAATTGATGAGTTCCTTGTTGGTGGCGCGTTGTGATGTAGCCTTGAATTTTAGATGTTAGATATAATTTTATAATAAAATAGCCAAATGTGTCGGTCTTGAAGGTTGCGTAAGGCTTGCCGAGGTCATGGATGGGCGACTATATGAGGTCCTGGCTGACATTTATTGATATTTGACAGGCGTTATGGTAGTCAGAATTCGGAAAATCCGACACCAGCCTTGCCAAGGGGTATCGTGTTTTCCAACTCCTGGGTTTTGGAAGTCAGGCAGACGGCTTATTGAAAAAACAACACTGGTACTTACCTGGAAGTTTACCTCATAGTTAGAACAAAGACTAGGCCAACTAATTCACCGACTGTAATAAGATTAATTCAGAAGTCATCAAAATGTTAAGACAAGACCTTATGTTTTAATGTTTTGATGACGTCTGAATTAATCTACCTGGCTCAAACTAGTTAATTTTGCTGATTAATTGAGGTAAACTATCTGTACGGTTTTTTATTCCATTATGCTGTATTTTACGATGTCTAAACTTGATTTTTTTTTAAGCAAAAAAAATAAGCCATATATAAGCTTTTGAGCCTTAAATGCTGTTAAAAAATCATCAATATACATATATAAAAGGAAAAAGTTGAAAAGTAGTTTTACGTATATTCATGATTTTGTTTTTAAAAACCAACTGGAGTAATAATGCGATATTGAGTTCCCAAAATACAGCTAATCCACTTCCAGCTTCTCCAAAAAATATTCAAAAACTCACTGCCAAACTCCATTTCATTTTTCACTCTCCTGAAATAGTTAAACAAATCGTTAGTCTTGCAAACAGCGAGCGCAAACATTAAACATCTTTAGCAGGGCCTTAGTGAAATAATCTTAAGTTAAAGATACTTAGACATGACTTGGCTGTCAGTTAAGAGCGCAGATTTGCGTGCCCCTCGAAGGGGACATTGTCTTATGAAGGGGACGCGACAATCTGCTCGCGTTATGACTGAAATCAAAATGGCAATGGCATGGATCCGATTGGGGTACGCAAATAAGTGTTTTGTTGCTTCGGATGGGGGTTTACTTATTTTGTTTTATGCGCTCGAATATAAAAAGTTACAGTCAAAAATACTGTGTGTAAAAAAAATTGTCGGGGTGTTTATGTTTGAGAGATTTGCTCTCGGTAGTTTTTTTTTTTTTTTTTTTTTATTGGGTGGGAAAATCATCCTAATGACATCCCCGCTCTTGGGCGGAACGGGAGATAGTGTTAGACTCTTACTGACTAAAAACCCACTCCTGTTCTTTCGTTGCCTTCGTCCCAGGGCCCCAGGTTCCGCTTTCACACTACCCGTGGCCCCAGTAGGCTTCGACCCTGCTGGGCCCCTACGATTTGCTGACATCTCCTTGAGGCGCACGTGGAACAAAACGCGCCGTCGACGACTTGGGCTCGGTCCGGACGGTTACCGGCCGGTCAGACGGCGAGCCACCCATTGCTCGGCGTCTGCAAGCCCGCGCCTACGGTGGCCGGAAATCGGGATCGGAATCCCGGCGGCGGTTGGAGCGTAAGGACCGTTGCCTCACGCGATCGGCCGCCTCCTTAGCTAGCATTAGATATTGATTGTGTTCAAAATCACAATTATGAACCACACAAGTAAAATGCTAACTATACAAGCAGGTAGATGAAGCTAGTAAGATATTCTATATATTTCTTCATTTTGTTTTCTATATCATCATCTCCCTAGCTTTTTCCCAACTAGCTAGAGTTGACTTCCCGTCTAACCGGATGCGGCTGAAAACCCGTGTTTTACATGGAACAACTGCCTATCGGACCTCCACAACCCAGTTACTGGGTAACACAGTACTCTTGGATAGATTGATGGTCAGACTTTCTGGTGTCTGACTATATAAAACGACTGTACCAGATCTTCGAATGACATCTGGGACCAACAACTTTACGTGCTTTCCTAGGCACGGGGTGTCAATGTCATTAATGTCCTAGATAAACTTAGAAAAGTATATATGAAATTTAATATTCACTTTCGCACTTGCCCCGTTTCAAACCTGCAAACTCATGCGTGAGAGGCGAGTGCTTGAACCACTTTGCCATCACGATACTAACAAAATCAGACTACCTAAACAAATAGAGCTAGTCTCCATTTTTCTTTCAAACATTTTTATCTTTGTTTAGTGTTACCAACTAAAAAAACTCTATTCAGAGAACATCATTCACTGAGTCAGTGTGTATCGGGGTTTACGCGCGACTGCGTCTCATGTGTAAATGCCTTAATAATAGGCGCAGTCAGGTCGAAAGATTATGTGCCAGCCAAATACTTTGCTGGTCTTGCTTATAAGAAGTTCGCTAATGTATTTTGGGTATAAGGTTGATTTTGCCTGAGTTGAGTGAGCGATTTTCGAATAACTTGATCGGGAAAGCGAAGCTGTGATATTACGGAAATACAGACAATATTGTGTTTTCTTTTCGGGAAATGGAATTTGTATTCTTCGGTTTACTGTTGTTGTATCTTCCAATCTTATTGAATTATTATTATTATGAATTTTATCTGTCTAAACCTTTTCCCCACCGTGTTGAAGTTGTCTTTCAGTCCAACAGAAAGCAGCTGAATAACAAACAGTATATCACTTGCAGTGACCATCTGTTTAACTTTCGCAAACCAGACAATACACATGGTTTTTTTTTTTTGAGTTGGGAAATCAGTCTATGCTTTCTCCCGCCCAAGAGTGGAGTAAGAGAGCGCGTCAGACTTAAACTGTTTATTTTTTTTTAGGTGGGAAATCATTCAATGACATCTCCCGACCTTGGGCGGAACGAGAGGGTGTGTCAGACTTATTGACTAAAACCCACTCCTATGTTGCTTCGTTGCCTTGCTTTCCAGGGTCGGGTTTTCCTTTCAGAAGTGAACCCATGGCCACAGTAGGCTGCGACCCTGCTTGGCCCCATCTGGACCGAGCCCAAGTCGACGACGGCGCGTAGACAACTGAAGGAACATATACACCTATGTCAAACTTTCACTCCATTCTAGAGAGGGAGAAGACATCAGATGATTTCCCACCTTAAAAAAAGTAATATTTTAATTAAACCACCGTTTATCTACGTATAGTGAAAGTAAATAAAAATTAATATAACAATTTAAAAAATAAATAGTATTAAAAAATTGTAATCAGCATGCATTTGTTTCTACACCCGTGTCTACTTCCTTTAATCGGGCAAAAAACTGCTTGTCACTTGCGCATAATGCCCATGCAAGCACAAGTGTCGTTCCTTCATAATGCTCGCGAGCACGCGATCGTGCTCACAATATGCTCGTAATGCTCACTGAGTTAATATAAGATTATTATGGGGTTTGTAGTGTATTAATCGTTTTATTGGTATAGTGGCAGGTTGTAGCTATTTTGTTATTTTTCGTGCGTGGTCTTTGATTTGCGTGGCGAAGAGAAATTCGTATTTCGTTTTTTTTTTTTTGTGGGGAGCTTAAGTGAGTGTTGTCCGTGAAGTTGGATGTTTATGTTTATGTTCATATCACGAATATCCCCTTTGTTCCTAATTGAAAAAATTGCAGTCGTCAATATAATAAGTTTGTAAGGGGTACTCGTTTACTGAACATTATTCCTACTGAGATAGATGTGTTTAACTGCAGCCTGCTGAGGTTCACTCAAATAGCGCTTAAGTGCATTGAAAATATGCAGGTTAATTTAATTTTTATTTTTGTTTTGTTTATTTAATAACCCTACACACGTTTGTATTGTACTTTTTTTATATAATTGGTATAAACCAGTGCTTGACTGCGATCCCACCTGATGGTAAGCAGTGATGCAATCATCGATGGTGAGGCGCACTAGTTTATTAAGAGCCTGTTCACTTTTGATTTTTTTTATTGTTTTTAATTTGTATTCATTTTTTATTAGGTATTAATATAAATTTATATTGGTAGTACGTAATAGCATTGCATTGTGGTGAACTGTAAAGGTGAAGCAACTGAAAAATTAAATAAATAATAATTATAATAATAATTTCAGTGTCCTTCAAATCTTTTAAATTAACCTTATAAGGTAAAAATGCATCATCATCATAATTAAAACTTGTCTATTTAGATTTGTTTGTTAAAAGCGTGATCAACGGAACTATTTTGGAATATTATTTATCTGAAACTTCACTTAGACCGCTTATTAAAGTAAATTAAAATGTAATCTAGCAACAAACACTGTTAAAAATAACCGTAGTAAAACTCAGCAAATTTAGTCAAGAATTTAGCTTTGACGCGTTAACGCTTTAAATTTGTTTGAGATTTTTCGTAAAATATAAAACTTGCAAGTCTTTGAATATGTACTTTGATGTCGGGTTACTTTTACGACAGTTTCATTTTCAGTGCTTGCACCAAGAAATTTTAGTAATTTATTACATTCATTGCAATGATTATAACTGTAGACTTTTAAAATAATGTTTTGTTAATTTTTAGGGTACCGTAGCCAAAGGGCAAAATGGGACCCTATTACAAAGATATAGCGGTATCTTTGACCGTCCTTCTGTCTGTCCATCTGTCACCAGGCTGTATCTCATGCATCGTGATAGTTAGACAGTTGAAATTTTCACAGACGACTTAAATACAACAGAAATATTGCCGCTATAATAAAAAATACTAAAAACCAAATGAAATTAATATTTAAGGGGGTTCCTATACTACAAACGTGTTTTTTTTGCCGTTTTTATAGATAATGGTACGGAACCCTTTGTGCGTCAGTCCGACTTGCACTTGGCTGGTTTTTTTATTATATATTTACTAATTTGTTACTATTTATGTACATACAAAAAACAGAAAAAGATACATAATATATTTTAGTACATATTGAATTAACATGTTACTACACTTTCACCAAAATCCAAGAAGTTATTACGAGTAAGTACATCAGACGGGAAAAAGTAATGCTAACACTAGCTCACCTAGATTAATACTTGGTAAAATAAGCTCAAGCCTCAATCCAATTAGTGGTCCTTTGATACGAAAAAAAAAGTTTCCCTCCACTGATTACTTGACCACGACCTCCTTGGTGCTATCACCTCCAACTAATAACATATATATACAAAGTAGTAGTGTAGTGGTTTAACTTGTTCGTTGGCCTCGTAGCCGCAAACGTGACTTCTGAGCGTCAGGTCCAGGATTCGATTATCGGGTCGGACAAAAATCGCTATTAGAATAGAATAGAATAGAATATAATAAACTTTATTGTACACCAAAATAGTATCAAAACTTTTACACTAACTTAAATCTATGGGTACAAAGGCGGTCTTATCGCTGACAGCGATATCTACCAGACAACCTTAGGTTAGAATGTAAGAATTCGAAATCGAAAAAGGGGGGTAGTCTGCGGTGTACTGCAAATTAATAATGTAAATATTAGATTAAAATTATATACTAGTCTATATGTAGATGTAATATAGCTATTATATATAAAATACAATATATAAATATTATATACATATATGTCGGAGAAGTCAATAGTACGGAAGCTTAAGAACGAATGAACGAGCTAAGTGAAAAGTGACACATGTCACTTTGACAGAATCCGCACTGACGTTTGCTCGAACCGAACATATAAAAGTGTCGACCGCAAGGGGGCGGTGCTCTTTCCTGTGTCGGCAGCCGTGCGAACCACAACGTCTATTTTCGGGGACTGTCTCACGGCTCGTTGTGTGAAGTGAATACCTAAAGCTTGCATTATAATAAATCAGTTGTATGATCTGGAATAGTTTGTTTATTGCTCGATACCCAGCCAGCGCCCACAAAACAGAGTCCCTAGACAGAGCTTCAACGATGATCGGCATCCTGGCGCCAACATCAGAATTGGGATTCCGAGCAAATAAACAAGCGCAGCACGAAGGTTACGTAACGTCGGTCATGAAGAAAATGGCAAGAGCGAAGACAAGTGGCGGTTATTATTTGAAATGGAAAATTAGAAAGTGAAGACCTGGAATGAAGTACTGGACCGAATAAGATTCGTTCCGTTAATCAATGTCATTATCAGTTTTGGTCTGATTAGGTTTTTTCTGGGGTTTTTCCCTAATCCTGAGCAACGAATGTTGGACCATGATGACATTGTTTCCCCAGAGAGAAATAGGAACTGAGTAAATTACCGTGTACTACCCAGATTGTGACCGGGACAAGACCGACGCAAAAGCACGTTCACGATGTACCACTTTCCGATACGTGTTTTGCTGATAATCCGAAGTCACCAGTGATTACAGCAAGAATTACAAACTTTTACTTACCTGAAGTGTAAAATGCAAAGTGCAGTGCGTGTGTGTGCATGCCTGCTACCAGATCAGAAAACATTTGACACAAAACGTATGAAGACATCTCAAAAGTCACCTGTCAAATGTTTCCATTGTGGAAAAATTGGACGAAGCAGGCTGTGTTTTCATAAGCAAGAAACAGTAAGAAACCGACAGAATAACTTAATATTCAAGCTTCAATATTCAATCCCATGGCCAGCCACATCGTATCCTGCAAATGTGGCAACATGCAAGGTCACATCTCCTTCCGGTGTCCTGATGAAAGTGACTCGGCGGTGACGGTGACGCCAAGGCATCACGTAGCGAGCGAGAGGTTGACTGACGTGTGATGTCGATTCTCCACCAGGAACAAGGTCAGGTATTCACATTCCATTTTAATTCTCGTGCTGAGTGTCTCTTTCACTTTAAAGTCTGTCATCACTATTTCACGGCAAATGTAAACACAGTGTTGTTACATTGAAAGGTTAGTTTAGTGTGTTCAGATTACTTGCATAGTTTAATTGAGATTTTATTTCATGCTTTGCCCAACATCAGATCTATTTGCGAAGTGATATTTTGGCCGTGAAATATTGTTGCAAGGGTTCAGTTCAAATAGTATGACCACGACACATTTTTTTGAAAAATCGCTAAAGTTCACGACGTAAACAATTGTAATTACAACTAACCTCATGAGATCCAGTAAATACCGTTTCGATTTTTTATGACAGCTATAATTCCTCCATAGATAATTTTGACGTTATTGACACTGACGTGTGCCCAGAATATAAATCTGCGATTGTTTCTACGTTGATTGGATAATTAGACTATTTTATTATCGGTATACTACAAACGCGTGTTACAAAAAGTGAACGTATCCGTTTAATTGACTCATCTTTGACTGTACAAAGAAGACCATAGCGGTCTAGCGCGGAAAAATTAAAAATAATGCGTGAGCGGGTAGATAAATTGTTGCGTGCAAATATTATTCGTCAGAGTAATTTGGTGTTTGTTAGTTTAGCTCTTAACTTAAAAACTCGACCGGTCAGATATAATGTGCAAAGATTGTTGTGAACTAAATAACAACGTGCCCAACCTGTATTCGTTACCACTTAGACAAAATAACTCGTTTACATACTGCGCGTTCATTTTACAAAATTAGATTGTGCATCAGGTTTTTAGTAGTGTTTATGACAGCCGACAGTCGGTACAAACATTTGACTACGCCATTCGGTTTCGAAATACGATCTGAGTTTTCCAACGGAAGATTGATAATGTTCTTAAGCGAATAGGTAAATACCTACTTACAACGTAGTTTGAGTTGTCGATATTTTGATTATTTTGAAAACTATTGAAATCGCGATCGTGTCGGGAGACTTGAAGTAGTTTTGAGAACGACGACTAAAACCGGATTAACGTTAAATTTGAAATAGTAGTCGTTTTTGATAATGCAATTCAAGTTGCGAGGCTTAATCC
This sequence comes from Mythimna vitellina, assembly GCA_949316375.1. Classification (NCBI taxonomy): domain Eukaryota; kingdom Metazoa; phylum Arthropoda; class Insecta; order Lepidoptera; family Noctuidae; genus Mythimna; species Mythimna vitellina. Next base: position 995,237 of record OX438699.1, on the reverse strand, counting down.
GTGGCGGATGCCATTCGGTATGGTTAGATCCTAGGCGGGTGATGCCAGGTTGCGAGGCTAGATCCTAGGCGGGTGATGCCATAGAGTGTGGCTAGATCCTAGGCGGGTGATGCCAAGTGAGGAGGCTAGATCCAAGGCGGGTGACACCATGGGATATGGTTGGATCCAAAGCGGATGATGCCCTATAATAGTGCCGCGTGTGACCTCTGGTCACGAAATCATTTCTTATCGATTTTAGTCGCGCGTTCTCAATCGTTAAAGAACAGTTGATGACGCGTTGCGCAACATAGTGTAGGTTTGATCTGACGAAGGAAAGACTCGATAAATTTTCGGTAGGAGACTTTGTTTCGATTATGAACGAGGAGCATAATTAAACTAAGTTAGACTCAACATTTAGTAGTTGAGACAATGATCAGATTTGATTTGTAGCCTGTACCTTAATTGGAATCGGTATCTAGCGGTCACAGTGGTCCGTAAGTACGCGGTATCCAATTCAATTCAAATTGCGATCAAACGTGGGACGTAATGTAAGAAACCTTTAAGTCGTGAGAGACTTGGCATTCCTGGAGGGATGCGCAGGAATGGTTGAGTAACTTGAGGTTACTGGGCTATTAGTAGCCAGAGAAAGATCACACGTAGAGCTTAATGATTAGTGTTTTGGATTAGTTTAATTAGTTGTGTGTATAGTTAAGAAAGATGCCTGAAAGTCATGTACCAGTCGAAGTAGATGAGTAGTGATCACAGTGGTGATGAACAAGCCTGAGTTGTGGGGAGCACGCGAGTAAGGTTCTTTATCAGCCGTAGTAAAGTTGACGGTTCCAGTAGCTAGCGCGTTTAGCTCTGACGGAAGTCGTGGTGGGTAGTCAATGAGTGATACCCAATGTGATCCACGGGTGGTGGATGCACATGTGAGAGAGCAATTGTGATTGCTGTTCGGCAATGAATGCCGTGGCGTTAGAGTGGTTTACTCGTGGGGGGCTCCTAAGGCTTTAAAATGAGAACAAGGAACGTTGGTACATGACTGGATGACGATTTCTATTACCCATTTTTTTTAATTATTTGGCTTATTGAGTAAAGTTTTGTTGTGACATTGAACGTTAGAGAATATTAGTTTTCTCATGAGAAAGGTTTGAAGTCATGATGGTCAGAAATGGCCGAGTGGAACAAGTACTGTGCTAGATTTGTTGTTTCAGAGTAACACACTGAGGCGGACGTCTCTTTAGAAGTCTCGTCAGTGGACGTCTTCCGGCTGAGGTGGTGATAATGAACACAGTGCGACGGATGGCTTGTTGGGAGATCTCGTCAATAGACATCTTCCAGCTGATGTGGCGATGAGTAACACACAGAGGCGGACGTCTTTTTGGAAGTCTCGTCAGTGGAAGTCTTCCGGCTGAGGTGGTGATAATGAACAGTGCGATGGATGGCTTGCTAGGACATTTCGTCAATGGACATCTTCCAGCTAATGTGGCGATGAAGACTAACACACAGGGACGTGTGTTCCGCAGGATGGCCGTGTCGGAGAAGTCAATAGTACGGAAGCTTAAGAACGAATGAACGAGCTAAGTGAAAAGTGACACATGTGACTTTGACAGAATCCGCACTGACGTTTGCTCGAACCGAATAGATAAAAGTGTCGACCGCAAAGGGGCGGTGCTCTTTCCTGTGTCGGCAGCCGTGCGAATCACAACGTCTATTTTCGGGGACTGTCTCACGGCTCGTTGTGTGAAGTGAATACCTAAAGCTTGCATTATAATAAATCAGTTGTATGATCTGGAATAGTTTGTTTATTGCTCAATACCCAGCCAGCGCCCACAAAACAGAGTCCCTAGACAGAGCTTCAACGATGATCGGCATCCTGGCGCCGACATATATATTATAAGTATTGGGTATTTGGTATTTTTTTTTTTTTTATTGGTTGTGAAAATCATCCTTATGACATCTCCGCTCTTGGGCGGAGCGGGAGATAGTGTGAGACTCTTACTGACTAAAAACCCACTCCTGTTCCTTCGTAGCCTTCGTCCCAGAGCCCCGGGTTCCGCTTTCACACTACTAGGTTTTTTCATTAAGAATTACTCTGTAGCTGTTCCAAGTTTGGAAGTTGCTGGAAAAGCACGTAAAGCCGTTGGTCCTGCGCGTGAACTCTCTGGTCGTGTCGGATTGCCGTCCCATCGGATTGAGAGTGAAGGAACAGAAAGTGCACCTGTGTTTGCGCACATACTTGTGCACTTCTCAATTAAACTGTTATTATTGACATTATAAGTGTATGAAATTCATTATTTTTTCTTTTTTGACATAATTTTCATTTCTCAATTGAATTGATAGTATTTAAAATCATAATTATATTAAATTCATTATTATTAACATGTTTTTATATTTTTTTGACATACTGTAATTACTCAAATAAATTGATAATATAATGATTAAATAATAATAATGTTTATTGTATGTTAATTAGGATAAATTAAAATTGCAATGCTTGTAAAAGGCTGCTAAGTCAAAAGTACTGACATGATATTATAACAACATTGTAAACATTTAGTTCGCAATAAACGCTTTGATTTTTTTGACTTTGACTTTTGACACTTTAATAGCTTCTGCGTAAGTACGCAAACAGAGATTAACCAAGTGGTTAATCTCTGTTTGAGATTGAGCACTGTGATTAAAATTTGGTCGGGATTATACGAAGTCCGTTACCCTTCTCGAGACACACTACTGGCCGAAAATAATTAAACTATTCCACTTTTCTTTTTTCAAACCTCCGTCAAGTTGACGGAGGCTGATTACGTCAGGTGTTCCGTACATCGATGTGACGTCACTATTACGGGACAAAATAAATCGTCAGAGGGTAAAAAGGGTTGTTTTCTTGAGACCCCTAATAGTTGGGGGTTCTGTAGTGGAAGTAGCCCCAACTGTTACCGCAGGACGGTTTTGGATTCTGTCCCTTGACTATAAAATTGCCTAATTTAGTTGGATGTGGATGTCTATAAGTATGTATTGAGGTTTTATTTTGTTGTAAATATAAACTTAATTGGGTATTTCGTTCTTATTTGTATGAACTTTATTATAATATGAATAGCTTTGAACGTATTTTTTTTTAAGGTTTTTGGCTAGAAGACTCAGTCCTTTAATCCATGTCTTCGTATGAATAGTTAATTTGTTTACCATTAGAATATGTACATAAATATTCTAATGTTTTTGTAGTATTCGGCAGCAAATATATTAAGTCAACCTTCTCGGCAAACCTCGCTGAGGTAGATTAAACTACATTACAACTCTGAAATTCTAAATATTTACCGAGATCGCGCCTGTTTCAATGATTCCACTTATTATCCAGTTACGCAGATATTTGAGATACAAAACTACACCAATTCTATATCACAATATACACGAGGAATCAATTCACGAATAATTAAAACAGCTACTGAACTTATCTAGAAGAAATCCCACCAAAAACCACCCGTAACAGCCCATCATTAAGGTACAGATAACTTCATCTCATTTGTATTTCGCGCGTCGTTAGCAAAACTTATTTGTAGCATAAATTGACATTTTCATTCCATCACTTAAAACTACTCACAGAAGCAATAAAAGAAACTATTCCAATTTACTATCTACTAAACTTTAACTAGGTTTGTCCGCACAGTGCACTTTTATAACCGTCTCCGTCGATACATCGTTAAAGACATCGACTTGTTCCGTATTTCACTTGGCAACACCAAATTGTTTATGTTGCAGCACTCCGCAGTTCTCGATTCAGACAGTGTTGCTACTTGCAGCAGTTTTAGACTTTCAAGCGGCATAAAAACTAGCCAGCGATTCGAACTTTAACGAAGATACTGCAGAATTCCAATTCCAGTTGTAAGTTTGTAACAAGGGATAGACTTGAGCGGACTTGGACTGCGGCAGCGGTTTCTGTATTGTAAGTTTATCTGTTTTTTTCCGGTTGGAGTAAGGAGTTGGAATGGGCCTCATAAGCAGAGGAAAGTACTTTATCTAGATTTTTAAAACTGTAATACCATTTCTTTTACGAGGGAAGTCAACAAATGACTTCTCCCACTCTCTTGTGTGAGATTTATACTAACTAAAACCTATAGTTTTCTAGGCTATAGTAACTCCTTCAAATAATCTGCAGCTTTGGCAGGCGTTTCGGCCTGCTAGGCCCTGTCAATTTTGAGGACATCTCTTTAAGGCGCGCGTGAAATGCAACGTGCCGTCGACCCGGCCTAGATCTTTACCGGACGGCCACATGCCCGTGCCTACGAGACCGGAAATCATCCTACTATGTCTGTAATGCCTCAACTGTTAACAGTTATTTTGTTTCCTGTTGCAACAATTGTATAGTGATTATTAAATTTTTACGTACTCGTTACACTTCATCAAGAAAAACATAATGATCTTAACGATGTACTAACCATTAGAAACAAATTTCTCTTAGGAATCGTCACCACGATTGTTCCTGTGTCTGCAACTAAATCGCAGTGACCTTTACTAGGTCATTAACCTCACAGAAAATGTCACTTTCACCTTTCAAAACTACAAAAGCACACCGCTTTCCTAAACGCTACCATCTCACCCTTTTCACCGCCGTATAAAAGAAGAGCTTGCTTCAATATTGACAGTGCTCTCTGCGACAGAGCGCCAATTGGCATCAGCCTCACAGATATTTTCTCTATAAACACTAAGATATTTGGTAGGGAAATTGTAGTTTCAAGAGTGAATCGTGTTTTGACAGGTTGTTCGAGTGAAGTAGGTTGTAGTGGCACTTTGAAGGAGAGAATCGGTTTGGCATTTAAAGTTCCGGAAACTATGAGCTTTAGGTGCTTACTGTACAAAACGAAAGCTTATGCTGATTATGAAAAGTCCAGCAGTGTTAATACCCGCCGCGGCCACGAGAAATTTTTGAAAAGAAAGCGCCAGGTCCTTAGAACGCATTGGGTAACTAAAAAACACAGGTGTGGTTTTGGTCAGTAAAAGTCCGACATTCCTCCCACTCCAACAAATTTAAGAGTAACTAATTTTTGTGATTTTTTAAATAGCAATACCCACTTCTGTAGGACATTTTGTATCGGAGTAGTTCATATTTATTTATTTTTTTGTTCTTTGGGTTCACAGGGGATCATTCATCATCGCGACACTCGAGGGAGGCCTATGTCCAACTGTGGACGTCTGTCGGCTGAAATGATGATGATAATTGCAAACAATTCACTAAAACTTAAATCTATTACTTTATATGGCTCGCCCCAGCTTTGCATGGGTGTTAGAAATCGCTGAAATTCTCGCTCTCTTTTCTTCTATAATACGCATGTATTATAAACCTAAACCTTCTTCATAAATCTGTCTATAAGTAAAAACCACATGAAAATCCGGTCAGTAATTTAATAAGCTTATCGCGTACGTACAGGCAGACGCGGTGGGGGTCCTTGTACTATGTAAAGTTGTATTGGGATTAAAAATTCTAACTTCATTTTGATCAACCATTGAATTCACATCAACAAACCAAGTAAAGAGAACATGGCGTACCAAAATAATGAGAAAACAATACACCAACAATCACGAGTACAATCGACCACATAGCCAGCAAATCAATCGCACGCATCAGCCGTGATATTAATGAGCGAACTTGCGCGGCCCTGTGTACCTACAGACTCTATTTGTCTTTGTTACCGACTGAATTAATTCGAGCAACGTTTACTAATTGAGTTATAGGCATGTGTTAATGCCGCTCGGCGATCTATTAAGGTCGAAGTATTGATGTTTGCCCGCGATAATTATTGTGGGACCCTGATGGAGCGGTGTTTCGGCATGATTTGACAGTGTAGCCGTGACAAATATGGTTGTGGTTTAGTTGGAAAGTCAGTTAATCGGTCAAGCTATTTATCAAAAGTCGGCAAACGATTTGTTTCACATAACTAGCTGTTGGTGCGTTTATCTGCATGAATAATCTGCCAGCATTTACGTCTGTTTGAGACACATATAATACCATAAAACGATACATAGTCAGCAGCAGCGTTTGCTACTAATAAAATGCTGCATCATTAAAGCGAAACTATTTCAAGACTAGATTTAAGACGACCAAACCGACTAATTTGACCTGAATACAGCCGTCTTCATAGAAACTTGTCTCGTGGCGGCCTCAATAGTCGCCAAAATGAGTTAAGCTACTTTAATCAAAGTAAATCTTTTCTCAATTAATGAAAATGGTCTTCTTTATTTCTTAAATCTATTTCTGGGAGCTTAAGAAATTCTTCATTCGGAAGATAATGAATTCCTTTAAAGGAAAAGGATTAAAAGTATTTTAAGGAAATGTTGGCAATAGGGTGATAACTAGGCCGTGTGGGTCCGCTTAGGTCGTTTCTTTCACAACTTTGATTCTTATTTGCTTAATAATAAGATACCAATTTGCAAAATATGAGGAAAAAATGATGATGCCTACTCATATTGGAATGCCGTAAGGCTTTCTCCAGATGCCAATTTAAATTAAGACTTAAAAATCACGAAAAATTTAAATTTCTATCGTTTTAAATTGGTCTTTTATCTAATATAAATCACCCACATGTTATTTAAATAGTCATATTTATATTAATTTATATTAACAAAATACTGATTCGAAACTATAGAAAAAAATACGTTGATGATATCATACTCCCCGCAGAAATAAACAGCTTTTTACTACTTCCGTGAATATCCCGTAAACAAAATAAACAATCTACTCGTAACTTGGTTTCCTAACACGAGACACCGCATACATCTTATTGATTCAATAGATAAAGGTATTTATTTAGTGGCTGAGGTCATCTATCTTAATGTAAGGGCCGGTCTGAGTAGCGGAGCTTACTCACTTGTCACTGGCGACTCGGGCGAGGCGAGGCGAATGGAAATGCCTTTTAGATGTCTAGTCTACGTGGAATGGAACTAGCGAGGCGTTTCAATGTTTGTTGCTGTGATTTTTAAATCTAGACGCTCGGTGTTCAAATGTGGTAATGGTATTTTGTAGGAGCTGATTTAGATGGACATATTTATTTTGATTAAATTTGATATATATTAGAATATATTAGTAAAAGTAAGTTTTTTATTATTATTACAATTGACCACTATGGCCACTATGACCTCCTACAAGGTGGACCGATGACCTGATAAGAATTGCAGGAATCTGATGGATTCAAAACGTACAGAATCGTTAATTGTGGCGACACTTGGGGGAGGCCTATGTCCAATATTGGACGTCTTTCAGCTGAAAAGAGGATGACCACTATGGCATAATATGATAATAATTACCGGTAGTGTAGTTGACGATAGATCATGTATAAAGAGGTATTTCACGAAATAGGGTTGGTCTTGGTTACGTGAGTAGATTCATGTGCACATTGTGTCTGTGTGTGTAAACTGTTATATTTGACACCAAGTGTTTCGAGCTTAAGTACCTATAAAAAACGCATTGGCGAGAAAGAACTACCATAATTTATTTACTCTTGAATATTTGTAGAAGTGCCTTAATTTTAAAGCAACGATGTGAAAAACCCTACACGTGGATTTATATTTGTTATCCATTGTCATGCTTCATTTGAAAAAACTATGTATTCGTAATTATGGTTATTCATTCCACGAAGCACGTAGTATTTATTCGATTGATTAGAAAATAAATCTGGCCTCATATCAAGGCACAAACCTAGTATACAATTCCCTTAACATAAAAATAAATAGGCGTGCATTAGTGACGGTAACTTGATCTTAAGACGTATTAATTTGGAGAGCAGTCGTGTGCACTCGCCTGTCTCGTGTGCTCTGTGTCTTAGTTTGTATGTGCGTGTGTTTGTGAGAGAAACGTTAAATGTTTGGTAGGAGTATTATGTGTGAGACTAATTATTATATTATTATTATTTTGTCCCCTGTTGAGTAAGGGACAGCCCAATATAAGCTAACATAGATAGTTGTTGGAAATTGTTAATTTTAGCAAACTTGAATTTCTTTCAAGTGGTATCTCGGTTCCTAGGTTCACTTTCAAATCATCAGCAAAATTTAAATCTGTCTTATGCAAGCGATATCGCTCACGTGAAATTCTAAAATTATAGCAAAGAAACATACTCCCGGAGTAAAAAATATTGTATGTCCTAATCCAGAACAAGGTCTTCAGATGTGCCAAGTTTCATCCAAGTCTTTTCAATTATTAAGGTGTGTAAGCGTAACTGACCAACTCACATTCGAATTTTTAATATCAATAAAGTTGAGTATACAGTGATATGCAGGTATTTTTGCATGTGAAATCATACAGGTATCTAATATTATGAATGATAGTACTTATTAAAAGGCACTCAGCCACTGCAATTACCTAATTCAAAATTGCTCAAAATGAAAAAGTCAACCCTGCATTAGCAGTACCATAAATCACAACCCGTCACTGCTCACAAAGCCGAAATTTGGCACCAGCCCAACGCCCCGTATTATAAAATAAACTTATAAGTGAATACCACAAAAGCGAGTTCGCAATATATTAATTTTAATTAGCCTTTCCCACCAAATAACTAAGTTGGGGATTAAGACTCGTGTATGTTTAACGTAACTCGAAAACTCGGAAACTTCGAGTCTGTAACTCCGAGTTTCGATTTTGTTGAGATTATTTTCTGTTTGTTGTTAAAGGTTAACCTATTCCGTTTATGTACAAGTTGTTTACAGATTGAAATTCTAACTCAAAAACAATTTTGTGTTTGTACCTACTTATACTTTTATAGATCTTTGGAAGTAAATATTTTTTGATGTTTATTATGTTTATCGGTACTTACTTTGTCTTAAGAAAAGTTTAGGTGACGGGGTTACCATGCTGTCTTTGCTCGTTTACCTCTCGATTGGGCACTGTGTAAATTATGCATTACTCTTACACAAGTTTCATAAGTCATATTACATTTTTTAGGGTTCCGTACCTCAAAAGGTAAAAAACGGAACCCTTATAGGATCACTTTATTGTCCATCTGTCTGTCTATCAAGACCCATTATCTTGGGAACGCGCAAAGGTATCGAGTTGAAATAAAAACCTTATACTACTTAGGTCTGCGGTTCCTAGAAGCTGAAGAAAATCAAACTTCTGTGTTAACGACAAAAAAAACATACGGCCGTTTATATCGCAAAAAACGTATATTTCTCTCAAGGGAATCAAAATTTATAGGGACTTCCCATTGACCCAGAATCCTGAAATTTGGCATAAAGCAAGGTCTCATAGCACAAGTATCGGAAAAATCTGAAAACTGTAAATTTTTCGATACGTCACAAAAAAAATCTTTTTTTTGTGATTCGGAAAAAATTCTCTTCTCTCTAGAGAGAGCATAGCATAGTCGGCCTTATAATGTTCCCACTGTTGGGATTCAGGCCTCCTCTCTAGGAGAGAGAGCTCTTCTTATATTAATTTGAGAATTGAACTGTTTCCATACATAAGTTTGCACATAACCTCAGTGCACGAGTCCGACTCGCACTGGCCCGCTTTTTTTTTTTAATGACAGAAACTAGTGCTTCAATGTGATCCAAACTGATGGTAAGCAGTAATGCAATCGTTGATGGTGAAACGCACTAGTTCATTAAGAGTCTATTCACTCTAGCGTTGAAGCAACCTAAATTATTATCAGACGGCAAGACCGCGTAGGCAAATTGTTCCAGTCCTTCGATGTGAGCAGTAAGTATTAGAAAAGCGATGGTGGAATTAAGTCATGTAATTTCCGCACACCATCTCCAAAATGAATCCCATAGAATACCGAAAACCTGGCTACATGTTCGAATGTTGAGCTGATGGTACAGTTGTGCAATCGAGTTTTAAGTAAATTAATTAATTGATGAAACGGTCTTATGAGAGAAAGTTCAGGGCAATTACGATGTTCTAAGTCATATATTTTATAATTTATAATATAATATAAGTCTGCAGATACTTAGCAGGTTTAATTTTAAACGAAAGCACGTCCTTGTAACATCATCATCATCTTCCTGCCCTTGTCCCATCTTATTTGGGGTCGGCGCAATACGTTTTTTTCTTCCATTCTATCCTGTCAACCGTCATACTATCACTAACTTCCTTTTCTTTCATATCACTGTTCACACAATCCATCCATCTTTTCTTTGGCCTCCCTCTCCCTCTCCACCCATCCACATGTATACTCATAACTCTTTTCACGTCCTTGTAACAATTATTAAATAAGAAACTCATTGAAGACTCTAGACTGAATCATCACATCATATTACTGTGTTGTCCTGTCTGCACATCTGTAATATGATAATGAGCCTGCCATTCCCAGCTAAAGCTGCTAACCCACACATCTGAGCCTCATCTCTATCCTCGCAATAAGCCGCATGACAATTCGTCCATGTATCATGATAAGCCTCGACTAAGTGACGCCACTGCTCATGAATATGCACGCCGCACAGATTGCCCGATGCCCGTCTACAGCCAATCATGTGCAAGTAAACTACCGTTTACATATTGTTATGGCGATTGTATTTTATGGTAAATAGTGAATGGGTAATGTTTAAATTAGGACAGTTATTGAGATCTTCGTCATCTGGTCCTCGTCCCATGTTCCTTGTTGTCGATGTCGGTGCAACAGATTTTCTTAGCATCATCCATATAACCAATACATCTTTGCATTTCTTTCCCTTTTCCAGTTCATTCATTTACATTTATGTACGTTATTCCTGATGATTTGAAACGCCCGTTCCATCATTGGACCAACAAACTTACGGCGTTACTCCACAGATTCATGGTGGATATCCCACCCATACGTACAAAACGTTATGGCAATACATTTATTGTGTGTTCAGCTATGGAGTGGAACTCCCTACCAGAGTCTGTGTTCCTTGATAGCTAGAACCTAAGGGTCTTTAAGTCAAGAGTGAATAGGTTACTTTTAGGTAAGCGTGCTCCATCGTGGACCATATCATCGCTTACCATCAGGTGAGATAGTAAACGCTTATCCACAATAAAAACCAAGCTCCGGCAGATAGAACTACGTTATCATCTTGATTATTTCCTTCACCATCTTTGACCGTCTTTAGGAGTAGGAGTATTCGGAAGACCCGAAAGTCTGATAGCTATTTCTTGCCAAGGTGCATCGTGTTACTCAGTAACTGGGATCTAAATTTCAGATATTGTGCGGTCGCCCTACATAAAATATATTCAGTTGCATTTTGTTGGTCTGTCAGTCAATTCCAATACAATTGGGAAAAGCTAGATTGTGTCCCCATAGTTTTGTGAGTCACTTGACACATTTTTTGCTTCCTGTAGTATACATTGACTATGTCATTGGCTTTGTGTTGCCTTTAATGAAAAAGCTCAATGGACTGCATGATTAACCAAAATAGAGTCAGTTCAGCCGAATTTCCGCAAGGATTATATAATTATTCTACATGCGGAATAAACAGAAGCTAAAAAATATTATAACATAGGTAATTTTTACATAATAAAATTGTTAATACCATCATCTATAATAGCGTCTGCCAGTGATTTTGCCTACGTGTAAGTAAAAAATACGTATGCAAACATATGCATATGCCACTCAGTGATAAAAATTACATTCTACTGGTGCCAGAATTTTAAAAATTGCAGTAGTTTTAGTGCAAACAAAAAATCCAGAAGTCCAAATCTTTGCTCTATAAAGTAAAGAAGATTTTGAAAAATTGATTGCTTAATTTTCTCTAGCTATATCTGAATCCGCACTCGGTCGATTATGGACCCTAGTGCCAAATTTGGCCAGCTTACTGAACTTTAACACTCCTAGACCTCCATCTTCCAACCATGATCGAGTACCGTCCAGATTTCTGCATCTATTTTAAAATAAACTCCAGACCCAACTGTCAAGTGCGAACAGCACTCATGGGTGCCATCCGTCTTGCCGGCGATCCATCATTGGCTCAGCGCAGTGCCACCTACCGGTAATGCTTGACTTGCAGACATTTGGCGAAGTAAGGTAATTCGTAGGATATGTGGGTGTCTAGAAAATGTATGGCAGCTATTATGTGTGATATGTGCTGTGTAGTCTTTTTGTAGTAACTTAATTTTGTGTTAGAATTAGGTTTCATGTTAAAAAATTTGACCAAATGCTACTGTATACACTGTTTTACGAGTCTAAAGCGGCTGCTGAGCGAACTGAAATTAAATTTGATATGGGTCTCAGCAGTGATATTCTGTCGGCAAAAATATTTATGATGAATATTAGATACTAATTTATTAGTATACACGTTCAGAAATATGTGTGTGAAGCAATTGTAATAAGGCACAATAGGGCTGTCACAAACATATACTATTTGGACAAAAGCTCCCAAATAAAACGTAGAAAAAAAGTCTGACGTGGATGAAATCGCGGGTAACAGTATACAAGTTCTCACAGGACCCAACATAGATTTTAATTTAAACTACTTAATTGTTTATTCAGTAATTTCAGAGTATACTAACACGTTAAGGTAAGACCAAAGTGGTCTGGTTGATCTAGGTAAAGTTGAATTGAAAAACAAAGTGGCAATACTGTTGCTTGTAGGATATACTTGCAGGTATCGCTTTGTTGCCAAATAAGAGCTTCTGCATTACATAGGAGTCTTACCAAAGTCTATTTGAATAATAATAATATAATTTATTTTATGATTTATGTAATAATAATGTTAATTTAATTTATTCTTAGATAGAATATTAGTTTTTGGTATGGTAAATTTTCAGTTTTAAACTTAATTATAATAATAAATTAACAAATTAGAGTTACTGTAAATACTGTGCATACCGATAAGTTTTTTTTTTTACACAGGATGCCTTCGTAAATGTACTGTAGTCAATGTTTTGCAAATAAGTCGTTGGTGTGCCAATATAAATACCATCACCAATAGTACACCCGTGATTGCTTTCTAACTGGACGTGAATTCATACTCCTTTCACCAAATAACACAAAATGCATTTTCCAATTTACTCAACAATAGCCTATAACGCATTTAGGAACCAGCAGACACATACCTCGTTAGTCCAATCTGGGGTACACTTGCGCCCCTTCCGAGGTTTGTAGGAAAAACTCGTAATGATTGTCTCCAAATTTAATAACAGATTTGAATGACCCCATCTCTTCGGGCCCCCTCCCGCGCCCCTTGTTCCCCGTGACGATGCTGAATACCCTTCGTAAGGAGATTTCGATGAAAAGGTTGAGGTACACTCAGATAGACTTAAAGATTGGTTTTAATATAATTATCGTTTTCTTATCTGGCACATAAGTAGGTAAGGGTATGGTGTAGGTATGATAATATTCCTAATGAAACATCTTATAAATATTGAAAAGTGCACAGTTGTTTATTTTGCCTGAACTGGTTTTTGAGAGGTATCAAAGACTAAGGCAGTCTGGATGGCGTTCCGGATCTTTGCAGGTGGTAAAAATAAACTAAAGGTAAAAAGAAAGATAACAAAAAAAGAGAAAAACTGATTTTATACTTTAAGTTCTTTGTTAACCATTCCTTCATTTGAGCAATCGCTACAAAAAAAAACCTTAGATGAGAGATTGTAAATTATTATATGGGATTTGTCATAAAATTTTATAAAGATCCCGTTTGTTGTATTACAAACAAAGAGAAATAACCCGTGCAATACTTGGTGTGTCTCAAACTCACGAAGAATTGTTTCATCAAATTATTCGGCCATCGGTTTACGAATCGAGAGGCCTCAAATACAATGAATAAATTATTTTCCATAGAAAATCCTCAGGAAATTTTCAAATACCAAATTCGTAAAATTGCTGAGCAATAGGTATTGCTTGGCCGGCCTCTTCAAATAACAAGCGCAATGGTAGGCAAAACTGAAGAGAGAATTTTTTAAATATTAATTTAATTATACTTAATGCTAAAGGCTCACGGTACGTTTTGAAAAAAATGAAGGAGAATTAACGGGTCGGGCGTGGAACAAGTGGCGAGAGGAAATTATTATGATCCTCACAGCGCTGGTCCTTTTAATTTGAATCCCTTTTTCGGGTCAAGTCGGGACCATTTTAGGGCCTAGATGACTCTATTAATTGTCTCAAAATATAACGTATTCTTTTAATGGTGAACAAATGTTGACAGCGTCTTTTGCCTGAATTCCTCTGCGTTTTTTTAGTTTTCATTCACATGATTTGTCATTTTTAATAATGTTAAGCCCTGTAGGTTATGTTAAAATTGTGTATCTGTGTTATAGCAGACTCCAATAGTCGTAAGTCATCTTATATTGAGATTCTGTTTACATTGCATATGAGTTAGGAATTGGGATATGAATAAGAGATTGGGTCTCACGGGCAGGTGATCTTGAATTCAGTAGCCTGATAAATACTGACAGATTGAGTGGAATGTGGTATGGGAGAGTGATTAATAAATTGTAATTGCGAATATAAGTAGGTCATTCTGCACAAAACATAGATCAATCTTGGTAGACTCAAGTTTTCTTATCCCAGCAACCATTTTATTGCGAGTTTGCAGACGGTAAGGGCCGAGCCTGAATCGTCGACGACGGTACGTACTGTCTCGAAAGAGATGTCAGCAAGACCGTGAGGGCTTGGGTCACGGGAATTTTTGAAGGAGACAACGTGGTTCTGGAACGCAAACGGAAACTGAAGGATATAAGTGGGCTTAAGTAAGTAAAGGACACACTCTTGCGTTCCGCTCTAGAATAAGGAAAATCATTGGATGATTACTTACCTCAAAAAAAGGTACGAATGTTCATTATCGAAATGAAAATACAATTGTAGTTCAGGGGTTAACTAAATCAGATTGGATTGGAAATCAGAAAACTTTTAAGTAACTAAACATAAAGAAAAATAATAATGATAATACGTATATAAAACCAAAAATAAAAAACTATTTATTAAAAAAGAGAATAACCGACTTCACTAAAAAAAATAATCAAAATAACTTTAATTTCATCATCATCATCATCATCATTTCAGCCGAAAGACGTCCACTGTTGGACATAGGCCTCCCCCAAATGTCGCCACAACTTTAATTTCGTTTAAAGTTATTTTCGTTTTATTTTAATTTCGTTTTAACACCGTTCTGTTCGTTAGTTTGTAACACCGACTTCCTAAATTAAAGTTATTTTGAACTGGATTTTGAAAAAAATGGGACCAATCTGGAAGAACATCCTTTAAGGGGAAAAAATGTTTGCAAATCGGTCCATAAACGACGGAGTTCTGAGTGACACATAACAAGAAAAAAATCGGGCAAGTGTGAGTCGCACTCGCTCACTGAGGGTTCCTTACAAACTTACCTATGAAAACAGTTCAATTCCCGAATTGAGTTACGATTTTTTTTCTGAATCGCAAAAAAAGTTTTTTTTTTTGTGACATAATTACAAATGTGACATGATTCCCTCAAGAGTGGCGAAATATGCGTTTTTTGTGACATTTTTTTCACAGCTTCAAGGGACCGCAGATTGGAGTATAAGCTTTTCCGAGATAAAAGGTTTTGCCAGACAGACAGACGGACAACAAAGTGATCCTATAAGGGTTCCGTTTTTTTCCTTTTGAAGTACGGAACCCTAAAAAATACCACTGACTTCAAAAAAAGAGGAGGTTATCAAAACCTCCTCTTTTTTTGAAGTCGGTTAAAAAATGAAGTAAAAACCCATGCGAACGCAGCAAACAAACAGCGAACGTCGCAAAACTTCCATGTCGCTATCGAATGTTAATGTGCCCAAAACGGACTGGCGGCATTGCTACGTTGTAGGGCAATACTTAAATAATTAATTACCTGTAACAAATTTTTGCATGTCATTATGTTATGATTAAATATGTTAAGCTACTATTATAACCATTGTAAGAACTTTTATAACCATATTTATCTGCAAATAAATCTTTGACTTTGACTTTGAATAATCATTTATTATCAGGCAACTAAGGCCCATAGATAAAATAGGCAAATAAT
This sequence comes from Mythimna vitellina, assembly GCA_949316375.1. Lineage (NCBI taxonomy): Eukaryota > Metazoa > Arthropoda > Insecta > Lepidoptera > Noctuidae > Mythimna > Mythimna vitellina. The sequence goes on along the minus strand of OX438699.1, from coordinate 979,346 downwards.
CTTACAAAATAATAAACTAATACATAAGTATAAAAGAAACTATAACAATTATTAAACTATAGATCTACTCTCCCTCTCTCTCTGCTTATCTTCTGTCTAGGTTGACTGCCAGCTCTTGGGTGACGTGAAGTGTCAAGAAGGCATTTAGAAAGGTCTTTACACAATTTGTAAGCACTCAGACCCCACGATACAACTCATTATACATGCGATAGTGTGAACTTGAACTCGTTAATTTTTTTACAGTTTTAAAATTTAGAGCTTTCTTCATCTCAACACTTTTCATCATCTAGATATAAACTCCGCGTTCATAATATATTAAACCCATTTTCTCATCGCTATTTCCTTTTAAATTGGGACACCTAGCAAAGCAGCCCTTTACAGAATTTATCAAAGAGCTAAAACTTCGGCCTGACTTTCAGCAGGTCTGCTGTTTCAGCCTTTTCAGACTGAAAAAAGGTTCCCTGTTAATTGGACATGCTTGTTTGTGCGAAAAAAGTGCTGATTCTTGATATACGCTTATTGAACGAAACGAAATTCCTTTTTTTCATTGCGAAGGACTTTTTTATCCTGATATTCGGAATGATCTTTCCTTGCTTAATATTTTGTTGGGTCGGCTTTATTTCTGAATGGGCAGCTGTTCTAGTTAATTTGGGTAGAATCATCTTGCGATTATTTTAATACTCGTCTGTTATTGGACGGATTTCGTGATTGTTATTTTTCAGGTTTCATTATTTCGTTTTGGATTTTTTGCAGATTTTATTTGAACATTTTCATTACAATAGTATACTCGATTTTGATATTGAGGTTTACTTTAAGTTGTCAGTGGTCGATCACTACTAGCAAACTACATATTTATTCTGGAGGTGGCAAATCATCCAATGACTTCTCCCACTCTAGTGTGGAGTGAGAGGGCGTGTCAGACTTTTACTAACTAAAACCACACCTGAGTCCTTCAGTTGTTGTTTGTGTTCTAGAACTACGGGTTTCCTTTTCAGAAATTCCCCGTGGCTCTGTCGGGCATTGGCCCTGTTGGGTCCCTACGATTTGCTGACATATCTTTCAGGCGCGTGGAACACTATGCCACGTCGATGACTCTGGATCGGTCGTTACCTGACCTTTGCTTGTCGATGCCCGGAGCGTCTCCTGGGGCGGCCGCTGGGGCGTAAGGATGTCCTTCATATACCACACCTTAAAACTACCAACTAACAATGTTTTTAGAAGGTACCTACATCAATCAGTTTGTTTCATTTGTAAAAATGGACCACGTTATAAGGAAATCATAATCATCCTTATAATGTTCCCACTGCTGGGACTCAGGCCTCTTCTCTAGGACAAGGAATAGGTCGTGATCCACCACACTGGCCTAGTGCGGAATGGTAGATGTCACACAGTTCATGAGATACAGCCTGGTGATAGACCGACGGACTAGATAGACCGGATAGAAAACGCACGACTGCTGCGCTACACATGTGCTGTAATCGCGTGGCACTTTGCAGCTAATTTGAAGGCGCCCTTAACAATATGGTACCGTGATACCCTATGGGTACGGAACCCTGAAAAAAGATAATCCTAGGAATAAAAACATTTTTTCACTGAAAAATTATACAATGTAGCCGAGTGTCATACCTAAATGAGTCAGAGAGAAACACTAATAAAACCGTATGGTAGAGGTGGCATCTCTTCCTCTATAATAATTAAATAATTTGATGTAGGTCATAACATTACTGGCAATGTGTTACACTGTCTTGTGAACATCAAAGTATATAGGCAGCTGGAATTGTAATACCACATTTTTTTCACACAATGCCTTCTAGTCCCAAACTACGAGCTTGTGGTATAAGTACTTGACAACTGACAAACATACAAGTATATGTATATCTATATACATACGTACATATTATAGATAAACTACATCCAGACACAGAACAAATGATCGTGCTCATCACAGGAACATTTGGCCTGGGTGTTAATCGAACTCATGACCTCTGGCATAGCAGTTAGGGTCACTGACCATTAGAATAACAGGCCTGTCAAAACCTACCCCACTACACCCCATACTAACACCCTGCTACACTCTACACCCCATCCCAGAACTTCGGTATACTTTCACCCTATTTCGTCATTTCCTCCGAGTTCTTTTTAGCACTAGTGCACGGTACGGTGTCCAGATATTGCTAATCGCATTATTGTTGCAATTTGATCAGTGCACAATGCTGGGGCTTCGTTAATGGAAAGTTCGTAGTCGACTGACAGACGGACTGCAGTCCGGACTGCGCGACTGATGGACTGACAGATGTCCGAGGTACATCGTTTGATGAGTGCATTATTATTTTTTTTACTAATTAAGGCTGAGCAATGGTGGCCGAGTGGTAACGGTTCCGACTTACGAGTTGTTGGTCGCAGGTTCAAAACCAGCCAGGCGCATTACTTTGTGTAATTTATTTCATCACAAATGTTACATTCACCAACCCGCACTGTGCCCACGTGGTGGATTACGGCCCATTCCCTCTCCTAGAGAGGAGGCCTGAGTCCCAGCAAGCACGTCTGCAAGCAAGTACGTCTGTTTCTGTATGTTTGTGTACGTTTGTTGCTACTTCACGCTCAAACGGCCGAATAGATTGGGATGAAAATTGGTACACAAATGGACGATGTCTTGAACTTCATCCTACATCCTGTAGGATAATTTATTATTTTAAGACGGGCCAAACCGATAGCAGAAATTAGTCTTAATTTTTTGTTATTATTGATCATCTCGCGCTTGACTACTATCTCACACTTGCTTAGAAGTAACCTATTCACTCTTGACCAAAACACCCCTAGCTAAGGAAACACAGACTCAGACAGATAATTCTACTCTTAATTGTACGCACAATGAATTATGGTTTGAAAGCCAAATACAAACATAATTATGCTTAATTGATTAGTGGTTCTCTATTAAAGTTAAATTAGCATAGGTATTTACTGTATATATTCTGAGAAAAATATAAACTATGCCATTAAACATGGAATAATATTGAAAAGTGCAAAGTCAACACATGATCTTACGCTATTAATAACAGCTACCACGCAAATAATTATAATGTTTCCACTGTAGCGACTCAGACCTCTTCTCTAGAAGAGGGAGTGTGCCGTAATTCGCCAAGCGGGTATCAAGTGTCTTTGAATTTTTGGTTCTAGAACTTGTCGATTTCCTCACGATGATTTCCTTTATCGTTTTGAGAGCAGCCCCCCTAGTCAAGTTACGATTGTGTCGTTCGCGTCGATCGCCTCGAGTAAGCCACGCCTCCGATTCTTTTGTTCTGAACACGTGAGGCGTGGCCTACTCGAGGCGTTCGACGCAAACGAAACGATCGTACTTGGCTAGGGGGGCAGTGGCGTTGAAATGAATTACACAAAGTCTGTCTGCCTGGATTTGGGCCTCCGATTTATTTGCTTCTCGTACAAATAATAAATATGTATGTATGCAAGAAATATGTGTTATGGCAGCCTGATCCTGATGCATTTAAAATTGATTCATTCACCCGATGGTCAAAAAAATATACAACTTGCACTATCGGATAGACACCACTCAGCTACAAGTAGTCCCTGCTTCCTCCCAAGAAATGTGAAGCCAAAAATCTTACCTGTTTTACAAATAACACGGAAAACAGAACACTCGAGCACAAAACTACATGGAGGAAGAATGTTCCAACACACAACAGCTCGCTCTTCCAGCTACTAGTAACAACGCTTAACAACTACACAGCGTAGTCTTCAACAATTTGTTATAACCTTTTTACCCTATTCAATGCAAAATCGTATCAAAAAATTCCAATCTAGACGGAATAAAGTTAACCCTGCGATACGCGAGGGGTTATTTTTTACCCAATTTTATTTTTCACACTTCACGTAAAATAAACTCTGGCGAAAAACGCTGCATTCATAGACCTGCTCGAATATACGATGGACCGGGCTGTGGGTGGTACGGGGAAATGCGCCACCAATTGAATAATCTATTTTGTGCTAGTAGGTACGTACCACTATGCTTCTAAAATCGCGTTTAGTTCCACCACACGCGGTATTGTCGAATTTTTCGGAATAAACCCGTAAATTGCATTTTTATTGGCGATATCAAAGGTTGGGCAATACAGAGGAATACTAGCATAGGTACTGGTTTAGTTTGCATAGAATATTATTATTTGTTAATATTGGCAGCATCGTTATGTTTTATGATATAAACGAGACTATCAACGGTCATATTGAAATACATAAAACAATGTGAACATTGGAACAAATATTGTGCTGGGTTATTAATAGTTAAATGCAAATGTAGTTATGGGTAATATTAAACAATTGATTTAATTCTGATATAGTTCATACATTACGAGTACATACAAAATTAAAATTAAAACATTACATAAAATAAAATACAAATAAAATCACACAATCAATCACAAAATTAGACATACACAATAATTACAGTTATCTTCACACACACAATGTCAAATTATACGCGGAGAGCCGCTAACATGAATATTGCTTTTTCTTCTTCTTCTTTTCGATTCGATGGTAAACTCGTCAAACCTTTTGGGCCCAATAGGCGGCCACACTAATAGCAGCTATATTGCTTTTTGATTTTGTGTAAAGGAAAACAATTAGAAAAAACACTTAAGTTGTCGCTAGCCGACCTGAAACGAATCAATATTTCAAAATTGTATAAGTATATTTATCACTTGTCTAGTACTCATAGCATAAGCTCTGCTTAGTTTGGGACTAGATGGCGTTGTGTCAATGTTGTTAAAAAAAATTACCATCATAAAAAAGACAATAAACCAACCGGAAATATTTATAAAAGTCTTAACCATGACATCTCTAATTGGGCCACAAATTGTTTCCTATCAGTCTGTCAAGTCAAAACAATGCAACTTTCCGAGTTCTTCCGACTTATTTCGACATCTTTCAGGTTCCTTCGACCTCATTTAGATGTTCTCAAAGAGCGTACGTCTAAGAAATAACGAGAGCCGGACGTTACAGCCGATCAGTCTCAAGGGATGTCTGAAAAGTTCCCTTTTTACTCAAAATACGGATCTTTGAAGCGTCGCCGGTCTTTTAGACCTTTTGCAGCAGTTCAATGGTTCGTTTACTTAACTCCTACTAATGGCGGTTGTATGAAATAAATAAGAATTGCGAGGTAATCAATTTTGTGGGATATATAAATAATTTTTTTTATAACATATTTGAATTACAAAAGAGTCCCTCTTTGTTGACTTAATAGGGTGTAACAATGGACAACATTGACAGAGATAGAAAAATATGTGGTAGAAAATACTTAAGGCATTAAAATCCAGTTTGCACTACCTACGTGTTGCATGAAGTTTTCATTAAAAAAAGCAACAATCAACAAATTAAAAAAAAACAATAAAAAAACATTCAATAGGTCAAAATTTAATTAATTTCAATGACAATCAATTTATTTATTATTTAAAGATCAATTTATCATTATTTCATGTTTTACTATGATTTAATTAATTTAAATGAAATTATGAATTTTCAAAAAACCGTTTTTGTAATTATAAGTTATTGATAAATTATTTTATTTATTTATTGAATTAACTGTAACTGTAACAACAAGCACTTCATTTAATTTAAAGATATTGTGACTTGTAAATGTAATTTTTACTGATTAATAATGTGTATATCAGTTTTAATAAATAAATAAATATGCAGGTAGTCTGTATATTCAATTAATTTATTTTGAGTCTTTACGTAATTTAATTACGTAAATTGGATTTGAAATATAGAAATTACCGCAATATCGAATCATACAATCCAGGTCCTTGAAATGCCAGTTTCTTCTTGATTGAATCGTTGAACTGTGCGTGGGTTGAGAAGCCAAACAAATCTCTGTACAAGAAATAATTATACTTAGACGTCAATTTCTTAGATGAAACTTCATCTTCAATTTTGTCCTTTTATTTTTTGTTCCATCATTATTCAGTACCACAGAAAATAAGACCTAATCATCTTAGAAACTATTTATCTAGAATAGGTATATAGAGAGAAATAATAAAATACATACAACTTGACTAAAGACAAGCAACTGTTCAACTAAGTACTGAAAAAGTTTCGTCGTGTTTTAACTATATATTACGAGTCTCGAAACTTTGCGACTTGGTTCTTATATTACGGTAATTCACAGATATAATTTGTGGCAGAGTAAAATACTTCTTCGAATTAAATTAAATTCTTATCTATACATAAAATAAATCTATAGAAGTTTTTAGTTGTGCGCGCATCACGTAAATTGTACGAAATCGATGTAGATAACTTTTATACTCTAAAGTTGTGTGTAACTTATTATATTACTTAGGCTTTATTTCATCGCAATCGATTGACTATATCGAAAGGTATACTACATTCATTGAATGTTAGGCGGTACGAAGTTCACCGGGTCATCTAGTAGTACCTAAGTTTCAAATCAGCTGCATAGTTAATTCAAACATTAACGTTATAAATAGTCAGAAGTATAAAATTTTAATTTTAATAAAAACATGTTGCACAAAGCATCAAATAAACTTTCTATCTCAAAATACATTCCAATTTTCACCACACAGCAATATTACCTGCCGTTCCAAATTACCGGTAAAAACAACAGTTAACCCTTCACATGCGCTTCCTTCCACAATTTTACAGTAACATTACTGAACTAATACTTCAAAAACGGAGCGCGTTCATTGGCCAGCTCCCACTAAATTACTTCGTACAATCTATTCTGCGGTATCATTTGTTCTCAAACTATCCGGAATACACGTTACTCTATTGTTTTTCCGTTGAAAGGTTCTCTACTCTTTTGTTTTTCGTGTTGATCCGAAGAATTGAAAATAAATACTCTTGTAAAATGTAAGGCTAGGAAATTGTATGTAATGGGTTTTCCTGCTTCGGCAAAGTGAATTTGGTGATGGTGAAACCTCTATGACTCAAACACAATAATAAACGGAGTGCTGCCATCTGTTTGATAAAATAGATTAAATTAGGCTGAACTTTTACTAACCTACGTATATTCATTGATGATCCTATATTTACTTATTTTTTAGGGTTCCGCATTTCAGTTGTTAGAAACGGAACCATTATAGAATGACATTGTCGTCCGTCTGTCATCTGTTAAGACTCTTTTTCTCTCTCTCTTCGCATACTTAAAAAAATATGTATATATTTAGATAGCAAGGACATAGAAACCTAATTTCCCGTTGGCCTAGAATCCTGTGTTGGCCAGGAAACCGGCATATCCTAGAACCAAAAATTCGAAGACATGTGACATCCACCAACCCGCACTGGGCCCGCATGGTGGATTATGGCCCATTCCCTCTCCTAGAGAGGAGGCCTGAGTCCCAACAGTGGGAACATTATAAGGTCAACTATATTATACTAGAATCCTGAAATTTGGTACGAAGTAAGGTCTTATAGCAAAAATAAAGGAAAAAGTCTGAAAACGTAAAGTTGTTACAATTATTACTTTAAACGACTGAACACTGCCACCCAAAACACAAGCATTCGCTTAGTTTGGGAGACAGTACCAGGACTTATAGCGTATTTTTAATCGTAACGACATGCCGGAGGTCGTGGGTTCGATTCCCACCCAGGACAAATGTTTGTGTGTTAAGCACGATCATTTGTGTCTGTGTCTGGGTGTAATTTGTCTATTATACGTATGTATTTAGACATATATAAGTATGTATATCAGTTGTCTAGTTCTCATAACACAAGCTCCACTTAGCTTGAGACTGGACGGCGTTGTGTGGTAGTTGTGGAATATTATTATTATTTTAATGTTTCACTAAAACCTACACACGTTGTTGGTCCTGCCACCTACAACTAAAACTACACACTTAACAGTGGCCCATTTAGTTGTTCAATAATTAGTTAGCATTATTTAAGCACATTAATAAATTCATTATTATTGAGCCTACATGTTAATGTTTTACATTAAACGACAGTAATACGAATGACTGTAATAAAGGCACTCGGCACTGAAGGGTTAAATTTATTGTATTTACATTTTTATTAACTGGTTAAATGGATGTCTGATGTCCACTCGATGATGATAGCATTCCATTGAAATTAAAACCGCTCAGTGTCCTGTTGTCGCTTAGGCTATTTCCATATTAATAAATCATTTATTTGTGAAGCTACTTGCAAAAACACATTTCGTACGAATAAGAATTATTCAATACACATATTTCTATTGCGTGCAGAACAGATGATCGATGGGGACGAAAGATTCTGGAATGGCGACCACGTACCAGAAGACGCAGCGTTGGAAGGCCTTCCTCAAGGTGGACCGATGACCTGGTGAGGGTTGCGGGAATCCGATGGATGCGAGAGGCACAGGACCGGTCATTGTGGCGACATTTGGGGGAGGCCTGGGGAGGCCTGTGTCCAACAGTGGACTTCTTTCGGCTGAAATGATGATGATATTTCTATCTGAATTACTAGATAAGCTATAATATGGGTAGGTATGGTGAGAACTGAGAAAGCTGTTTTTTTTATAACGTTATAAAATATCTTGACCGCGATTCCAACTGATGGTAAGCGGTAATGCAATTGAAAATGGGAATCGCGCTAGTTTATTAAAAGCCTATTCTAACTCTAGTCTTGAAAACCCCTAAATTATAATCGGAGGGGTTGACCGCTGCAGGCAAATGATACTATGGTAGATATGCTAAAGAAAAGGTTGAGATTGTTAGCAATAATAATATAGGTAGTACCCACATTCAAAGTGAGATTGGTGACAGATGATTTTCCAAGAAAGAAGTTGGTAGGTATTCAATCCTATTAGAAGAATTTAAAGATTTTTTGCTCAGCATAAGTATTTGTTTTTTTTTTAACCGTACTCTTCTGCGACTTTTTTGTTTAAACGAGATGTTCATTATAAGGCTGTATAGCTATCATATCAGACAACTAGTGAAAACGAACCTCTAAAATTACCCGTGATTGCCGTCGATCGACGGACACTCGAACATAAATTCCCATTTCCCAAGCACGCATTTTTTCAGCATATTTCCTATCCAAACAGATTATGATAATGATAACAATAGGTACAAGTTAACAAGTCGTAACCTCAATAGCCCCGTGTTTTCATACCAAACGAATATTTTGTTCGCGATGGGCACGCCCCCATAATAAATCTTTTCTCACCTAAAAACCGAAATTATCCCCCCTCCCTGCTCACCTTCACCAAGCCTCACCCCCGATTGGATTCATGGCACGTAATTTATCTTTCGTGTAACATTTAGAATTTGTAAGAGAGTATAATTTTATTATTTCTAGCTTAGTTAGTATTGGGAATACCGGTAATTGTGGCTTTGTTATATTCCAGCTAATTAAGTAGAACAATGGAGTCTGTACCGTGTTATTTCTGACACGCGTGAAGGTTTTTTAATAAGAGAAAATGATAAATATTCTCATACACAGTTCATTTTCCGTACTAAAATTAATAGGTCTGTTATTGCTCAAGTACACTTCGCTATGTCAGTAGAAAACAATTCATACTGAATTTGATATACTGATCATCATCATCATTTCTGCCGAAAGACGTCCACTGCTGGACATAGGCCTCCCCCAAGCGTCGCTACAATGACCGATCCTGAGCGTCTCGCATCCACCGCTCACCCGCGAGTCTCACCAGGTCGTTGGTCCATCTTGTGGGAGGCCTTCTAACGCTGCGTTTTCCGGTGCGCGGTCGCCACTTTAGAACCCTTCGGCCCCATCGACCATCCGTTCTACGAGCAATGTGCCCTGCCCACTGCCATTTTAGTTTGGCGATTCTTCGGGCTATGTCGGCGACCTTGGCTTATGAAGGTGACGTTATAGGGCTGTAATAATTTCCAAAAGAGTTACCGTAGCTTTAGAACTCAAAAGGCAAACACAGGTGGGTTTTACTCAATAAAAATCTGACACGCTTTTTCGCTCTACCCTAGAGCTGGAGAGTCATTTGATGATTTCCCACCTCAATAAAAAGGTAAGTGTTACCGTCAGGTACTAAAATTTGGAATTGGGTCTCACCAAAAACCTCAAATTCATCTAAAGTTTAATGTAGAGAGCGATACGCTATGTTTCCTTGTGTGATTGAATCCGAAATGGAGATGTTCGTGGGAGAACTGAAGTTACCAACAAAGCCCGAAGAATCGCCGAACGCAGGGGGCAGTGGGTACATTGCTCGTAGAAGAGTTAGCTTTCGTAGGCCTCTTACAAGGATAACTGATGACCTGGTGGAATCCGACGAAATCAAGACGCACATGACCTGTCATTGTGGCGACGCTCTCTTTCGGCTAAAATAATGTGACGATGATGACTTCAATAGGTACAGTTTCAAACCTGAGTTCCCTGGGCCACTTAAAAGTAGAAAGTAATATAAGACATCCTCAATGTTAGACGAATTTGAACCTTCCGCAAATTAGTTTGTGTTTGTTGTTCATCGAATAGTGGCGGTAGTTAGATATAAACTTGGAACAAAAAATCGAATAACTCGTATTATTACAGTTAGAGAGTTAAAATTCGTTTCGTTTTAATGCTGGGTCACTTATTATCATATGTATCTAAGTTAGAGGACCAGCATTATCTGAATGGAGGATTATGAAAGACATTTCATTTCCAATTCGGTTAAAGTCGTCTTTACTTAAATACTACTCCGACATTCCACTATCAAAAAACACATTTCTATTCTGAAACTCCAGAAATGTTACCCCATTTACTAGAAGCAAGAGAATTAAATTATTTACCTTTATCGATACGTATCGAAGCCTCCCCGGGGGACTCTATAGAGTGGGTTTTTCTGTAATCTTAAAGGCTTAATAAAATATTCAGGGAACAGTAGAACGCTCTCGCAATGCTACCAACATTCAAATGTTATAGTTGTCCGTGTGTTATGTTGGCTGTTCATTGATGTTGTATGAGCTTTTTATTTTTTGGTGGGACCTTTACTGACTTAAACTAACCAGTGTTCATTCAGTTGCCTTCTGCATTCCAGAGCCACGGGGATTCTTGCGAACAATGTCGCAAGTTGTATGAGCTATGGTTTGTAGTTTTGGTGAAGGTGTTGATTGATTTATTACCAGAGGTCGGGATTAGGTACGGTTAATCATGTACTTACACCGATTTTTTCTGGGAAAGAATAAAGTGGATATGACTTAAATCTCGAATTTAATCCATTTAAAATTAATCTTAATCCCAATTAAAATGAATCCCGAAATTAATTTAGAAGAGCAGATTTTTTATATGACAGAAATATAGCAGAAAAAAGTTCTTCCTGCATTAATGACGAGGAGGACGAAGTATATAAATTTGTTAACTTTATTTCAGTTGATCTAGACTTCTAGAGAGATCTTTTTCAAAGAAAAATACTAATAAAAATTTTATGTTACTTATCTTTGTTTTATTTGTCTTATCTATCTCTGAGGTTTTTATTATTATTTATTTCTGATATTGTTAGTCACACGGGATTTTTCAATAGTAATCCCGGGAAGATCCTTATTAATATCAACATTTCGATACAAATACATGAATAAATCCACCTAATTCCGGCCCCTGATTATTGCTAATTGAATTGTTTAGGTGTGATTGTGTTTTTGTACCTTGAAATCTGTTTCTTTAGTTAAACTTTTCAATTCAAAGTTCAATTTTTTTTGTCAAAGTTAATAAACAATTATAATTATCAGTTAGTTGCACCGTTGACAGTTCATCTCCTATTTGCCAATTTTGTTTGATGGTGGTTCAGAAAGTTAAAGAAATCATAGCTTCCGTATAAAAGTATCATTTGAATTATAAACAAACAACTCATTGACATTTCATAATATTATAAATAAAATCGTGCAAATGTGAGTCGGATTCGCGCACTAAAGGTTCCCTACAAACTTACCATTAAAAAAACAGTTGAATTCCCAAATTGAGTTACGAAGATTTTTCCGATTCGCAAAAAAAGGTTGTTTTTGTAACGTAACCACTAATTTAGAGTTTTCATATTTTTTCCTATATTTATGCTATAAGACCTTGCTTCATGTCAAATTTTAGGATTCTAGGTCAACGCGAAGTATAAATTTTTATTCACTTGAGAGGGACGAAATACAAGTTTTTTGTAACATAAATGGCCGTATCTTTTTTCTCGTTAACTCAAAAGTTTGATTTTTTCACAGCTTTAAGGGACCGCATACTTGACTATATGGTTTTAATTTCAACTCGATACCTTCACGCGTTTCCGAGGTAAAGGGTCTTGACAGACAAACAGAGAGACAGAAAGACGGACGGAGAACAAAGTGATCCTATAAGGGTTTTTTACTTTTGAGGTTCGGAACCCAAATAAAAACTAGCTCCTATCAGCGGCTTCACCCGCATGAAAGTAGAAAATTGTCCAAGGACATGGTATACCCGTATGCCGACTTTCGTGCAGCTGTTTGAGTGTGAAGAAATAACAAACATAAAAACTTTCGCCTTTATAATATTAGTGTGATGTACTTATTTGACATAAAAATCTTCATTAAAAACTTTAAAAAAACTTCCGTTAAACTTTTCACCAAAACCAACTTGCTAAAATAAAAACCATGTCTTCATAGCACAGTGTCTCCACAATGACTGACAGACTGACGTGTCATCCCATCTCGCAAACTTCAGAAATCTTTGAAAGACTTTGCTCAACATTCAAGAAAGAACCCAATTTTTGTTCACTCTTTAATGAATCCATATAAAGTTGAAAACAACACCAAATTCCACCTGCGTTCATATTAACCATAACAACGAAGCATCTAAGTTGAAAATTGCTTGTGTGGTTGGAAAACGATATTTGCATGGATTTGCGCCTTTAGGAGTAGACATTTAAAAACGATTAAAACCCTCTTTTGGGGGGTTGGAATTCAAAAGAGATCCCGTTTGTATGTTCGTTTGTTTCTTTTCTATATTGATGGTTTGGTTCCGTAGACTTTTGCGAGTTTTTTGATGATGCACGTGTTGGTTTAAAAGCTAATTTACGAGGAAAAGGAATACGAAGTTTTTGGGAGGTTTGTGTGGTAAATAAGGAAGATTTTTTGCCAATTTTATTTCAGCTTAAATACAGGAAATGGAGGTGACTTTCTAAAAGAGATTTTAGTTTAACAGTATTTTGAAAGTACTGTGATACCCTTTGATTGAAAGGTTTGTAATAATTCATTCAATAGGTAAGTAGTCTTATTTATAAAGATTACATGTTGCGGAGATGGATGTGTGGAGTGATATTTGAAAGAGATTGATAAGTTGAAGTTTTTTGTCCTTGTATGGTCACGTGAAAAAGAGTGATGAGACGCCTGTTACTAAAAGTGTTATTAGTATACATTTGGATGGATCGAGAGGGAAAAAGACGTCAAAGATATAATAGATGTATTGTGTGACACCCTTTTCTTTCATATCAGTCCGATTTATAAGAAAAGGTAGTCAGTGAAAGCGTGACGATTGATAAGACAAAGTGGAAGAAAAAAAACACATTACGCCTACGCTGAATAACACGGGATAAGGACAGAAAGAAGACCCCATCTCGTTTAGCATTAATAAACATTGATACAAGTTAAAGAAAAATGGAAAGAGGGTAGTATGATACTGTAAATTTCGAATCCTGATAACATAAAAGAAATAATAAAAATAATAATCAGATAAGCAATGATTAAGTTCTGGTAATCAGAACCAATTTATTAGTCGAAATACCATTTAAAGTCATGCATCATTGAAGTCCAAAATAACAACATCACTAACAGATTTTTACACCAGAAACATTTCAATCCCTAGAAGAAGACTCTGGTACCTAACTCAAAAATCCTATTTTTTATCAGAAAGGACGAAAAACAGATTTTTGATATTAAAGAAATATATTAAAACTGTTACAAAGATAATATTTTCTAAGCGTGTTGGATTAGTTTATTTCTTTATTGACTGTCAAAGCCCTGAAAAATAACCATGTTTTAGTTATTTTAGTCTTTCAGCGGGAGTAATCCACTTTTCATTTTTATTTTGTCTTACCGGAGTCTTCACCTAGGGGTTTTTTTTTTTATTGGGTGGGATAATCATCCTAATGACATTCCCGCTCTTGGGCGGAGCGGGAGATAGTGTCAGACTCTTACTGACTAAAAACCCACTCCTGTTCCTTCGTTGCCTTCGTCCCAGGGCCCCGGGTTCCGCTTTCACACTACCCGTGGCCCCAGTAGGCTTCAACCCTGCTGGGCCCCTACGATTTGCTGACATCTCCTTGAGGCGCGCGTGGAACAATACGCGCCGTCGACGACTTGGGCTCGGTCCGGACGGTTACCGGACGGTCAGACGGCGAGCCACCCATTGCTCGCCGTCTGCAAGCCCGCGCCTACGGTGGCCGGAAATCGGGATCGGAATCCCGGCGGCGGTTGGAGCGTAAGGACCGTTGTCTCACGCGATCGGCCGCCTCCTTAGTTATATCATTTCTACAAATATCTTTTGCAAAGACCCTCAAATCTACAAGGAACCCCAAATAGAATAGGAAGTAATGTCTGAAGGATTACTAGAACTTAATCCGCCCGGTTTATAGCCGATTGATAGCGGGCGGACGGTGGACGATAGCCTTTGAGTCTTAAGTATGCTTAGCAAGCGTTTGACTTAATTTTGTTAAATGTGGGAGGATTTGAGTTAAAGACTTTGTAGACGTAGTATGTTTGTAACTCGAAAATACGAACTGTGTATTGCTTATTTATAGTTTATTTTAGGGCAATACTCAACTCTGAGTAATGCGCATAGCGTGAACTAATTTAGACGTGGACGAAGGTCATTTTTGGGGTTCCGTACCTCAAAAAGAAAAAAGCGGAACCCTTATAGGATCACTTTTTTCCGTCTATCTGTCTGTCTGTCAAGACCCTTTATCTCAAAAACCCTTAAAGGTATCAAATTGAAGTTAAAATCATATACTCAAATCTGCGGTCTTTTGAAGCTGTGAACAAATCAAACTTCTAAGTTAATGAATAAAAAAGATACGGCTGTTTATATTGCTAAAAACGTGTATTTCGACACTCTCATAGGAATCAAAATTCACAGGATACTTCTCGATGATCCAGAATCCTGAAATTTGACATAAGACAGTCTTAAAGTACAGGTATAAGAATAAATCTAAAAACAGTAAATTCGTTGTTATCTACGTCACAAAAAAATAACTTTTTTGCTTTTCGGAAAAATCTTCTAGACTCCATTCGAGAATTTTAGTCTGTGCGGAATCCTCAGTGTGCTAGTCCAACTCGCACTTGCCCAGTTTTATTTGACTAATAAAAAAACAAGACAGCGCCTGTCGCAACCTTGTGTTCGACCACATCATCGCTTACCATCTGGTGAAATAGTGGTCAAACGCCTATCAATTATAAAAGAAACCTTCGTTCCTAAAAAGCCTTGCCTTTGGGTGCGAGGCCGTGAGCGTGGGCCCGATTCGCCCACGCCTAGTTACGCTAATGTACTCAAAGGTAACTCGTGAAATTCAAAGTTTATTAAAGTTTTTTGCATTTTGCAGGTCAGTTTAAAATTGTATAAGTACCTATGTTTAAAATATTATGGGTACAATAAGTATATTTATTTACGGAATTATAATCAATCTACGTAATTGTACAACCCTCTGAGTTCGTCATACCCTATTGAATGGCTATTTTTTATTTATTTATTATTATTTATGTCAGATACATCCATATCATATTAGTAGAACTTTAAAACTATGTTAGTAACATTGCTCATTAAAATAAATAATAAAATAAAATCAATTCATAAACCTATTTACATAACTGTGCCTATTTCATGAAAAGGTAATTGATGATTTTAATAATTATAATTTAGTAGTATTAATTCAATCTTCAATTCAGATGCACACTATTTTTATTTTTAGTTTATTTTATTACTAAGGCGCTGCAACAATTTGTTTACAGATTTTTTGCGTATAACATATAGAAAACGCAAACAAACCAATTACTGACGTGCATATCATTTACAAATTTGGGGACATTCATAGTATTTTTAAATTTAAGTTAGACTATGATTAGAATACAATCTAAAGTGCAGAACAACAATTAAAAATAAAATATCAATTGAAGTATTACTATTTACAATTAAAATATATTATTTCAAACAATTTACATTACAGACTAAATAATACAACTACAAATAAAACAATTAAATTACGATAAAAATAATCAAGTACAATTATTAATTGATACGTAAAATATAGTTTTTGGGGAACAAATACATGTATATGGCTTACAGATAGTTATTCCAGGTCTGGGTATCTTGTCTATATGAGTTTATATGTTTGTGATTGCAGCCACGTATATATTACAGTAATTTGACTGGCCTGTTGGTCTAGTGGTTAGTGGCCCTGACTGCTATGCCGGAGGTCGTGGGTTCGATTCCCACCCAGGACAAATGTTTGTGTGATGAGCACGATCATTTGTTCTGTGTTTGGGTGTAATTTATCTATATATGTACATATGTATTTAGAAATATATAAGTATGTTTAACAGTTGTCTAGTACCCATAAAACAAGCTCTGCTTAGCTTGGGACTAGACGGCGTTGTGTGATAGTTGTGGAATATTATTATTATTAATTTCTAGTATGAAGCAAAGTTATATTAAAAAATATGTAACCAAACATAACATCTAAGCAAATAATGTTATGTTTCGTTAACTCATATTTATTTACATTCCTAATATTATCAGAAACTCGGATGTTTTGTGTAACGTTCTTGATATTAATAGAGTAATAAAGCCTGACGTTGTAATAGATCTAGAAAGACATTAAAAATGGCGGTCTAATTTCAAACCACTGTAATAAATTCTACTTGGGTAATAAAACTGTGATGAACAGTGTAAACCAAGTATGGAATGAGCAGTAGGATACGTGGTTTGTTTCTAACATTACACGGTGTAGTTATTTTATTAGTGTAATTTATTTACTACTACTATTTTCTCTCAATGGGTCCGCCCGCGTAAAATTAGAAAATTATCTCGAAGAAAGAAACGAAACGAAATAAAGAAAAATATTTGATTTTGCACACATACACACAGAACACAGACACAATATGTGTCTCGTGGCTGTGCCAAATTGGTCCAGTTCAGCAAAAATACCAGACCACTACATGTTAGTGGTAGTTGCCTGACTGCTGGTTTTCAACTGAATCTTCTGTTCTACCAGTGTGCTAAGTCTGTTCAGTCGCAACTAACTAACTAACTACAAACATTCGCTTTTATAATATTAGTGTGTATGTTGGTTTGTAAAGCTTTTCAAGAGACACAAGCCAAAAGCCTTGGAATATGTCTTTGTATGGCTGATATATTTAAGCTTGACCGGTCAGTAGTGTTTTCTGTTCCCTTTATAACTTTCTTCCGTTCAAGCAATTAAAAAAAAAGAAATAAAGTAAAGAAAAAAAAAAACTGGATATGTTCGACACTAAAAAATTATCAACACAGTAAGTGCGATAGGTTGCGGCCCACGATACAGGACTTATTCATAGTGTGGCATGTAAGTTTTTTATTAAAGTTGCATCATACTGAAATCGTTAATTGCTTTTATTAAGCATATACTAGCTACATTATCTATTTCTCAGTTGTCGTCATAAAACCACTCATTGAAAAACCAATAGAAGAAACAGTTAAAACCTACAAAAACTCTCAAGCCGCTAGCAAGAAGATTAACGCTTGCATTTTAATTATCTGCGCAAACGATGAAGCTTCTTTTGTGTTTTCAACAAGAAACTACTGTCGTTGGCGAACCAAATTGTATTGTGGAGTAAAAACTAACTGATGACTGGCTTAGGTTTCCTTCTTGACGGGGTTCTGTCCATTTACATTTTTAAAGAACATTAAATGAGTCACAAAAATGGTTAAGGCAGTCGCCGCCGATGCCTAAGGTTGCGGGTTCAAAACCGGGCAAATACCAATGTGTTAAGTATGTTACAGGTAGTCAGATGCCAGAGAGTCTATCCAAGGATTACTGTGTTGCCCAGTAACTGGGTTGTGGAGTTCTGATGGACAGTCGTTCCATGTAAAACACGGGTATTCAGTCCCAATCGGTTAGAGCTCAAAGTTGCCAAAGCAGCCAGGTGGCATTTTGTAGCACCAGCCCATATGTGGCTGTTTTCCTTTTCTGTAATTTTAACGTAATTTCTGACAGTATTGAAGAAGTTATTTCTTTGGTATTGTTCGTCAAGTCGAGCTCCTTAGTAGTCCTGAGTTGAGCTACACAATACTGACAAATGTTTGTACTCAATGGATAGGCCCGCTCAAATCCGTGTGGTTCTCATGTTTACTGTATGGACTTAAAAGAAAGTTTGACCTCTGAGTTTGTTTTGGGGTTTCTTTTTAGGGTAGTCAGCTAGGAAACACCGGCTACATCTAGTTTAAATTGACGAAAAATTTATGTATGCAAAAGTGTTTTTTTTAAAAAGCTCTTTGCAAAATAATTATCATTACTGAATAATGTATTTTATCCTTTCATTACGTCAGTACTCCGCTAAATTCTTCATCAATCCCTTACAAGGGTCAATGCAGCATTACGTACCCTTTAAATAGTTGAGCCAACCACAACATTCTTCGGAAGAGGCTCACATTTAAACTAAGTACAGCTATAGTTTCATTCTAATAAAATTGCCACAGGAAGTTGGCAAGTCAAGTCGATGGCAATAAATAAATAAAGATTGCGAACTAACTTCGTACAACGCTTTTGAAGTTTAATGTTCGCGTAGATTGTTGTTAAGTTTAGAGTCTCAAGTGCGCCTCGTTACAATATTACCCTAAGTTACCCTTAGTTTGTGGGGAAACGGCAACAAACAAAGTAGTTGCCGATAGTTTCGGGAAATAATTATTTGAATAGTAGAGATAGGGTAATCATAATGGCGATTAAATTGCTTTTTATTTATTTCTTTAAATTGTGGCTCCACAACAAGAATTACTAGTGTATAGTGGGTTTTTCCCCGGTGTTACACCACCATGCACAAGCCATGTACAAGAACTCGCCGCTTTGTAGGAGACCGTGCAGTTTTCCCACACTATTCCGCAGTCCAGGCAGGTAAGGTATTCTGCTACTAGAGGGGAGTTGAAAAGCAAGTCAGGCTTTTACTTACTAAAACGTACTCCTATCGAATCCCAGTAGGCTTCGGCCCTGCTGGGCTTCTACGGTTTTGCTGATATCTCTTTGAGGCGCGCGAGGTCGACGCCCTGTCGGCGACTCGGACTCGGACAGTGAGCTATCCATTTCTCGTCGTCTGAGGCTGACGCTTTATATTGAGTCAGTGAGAGTTTATATTCACCCACTGCTTATACAAATAAATAGCATAGTCAGCCTTATAATGTTCCCACTGTTGGGACTCACGCCTCCTCTCTAGGAGAGGGAACAAATAAATAGTGGCTCATTATAATCATAGTAGATTAGAAGAAAGATAACTTACATTTAACAGCATTAGGTTACACTGCATGGGATGAAACGCATGTTACTAAAAGAGTTATGAGTTTACATGTGGATGGATGGAGAGGAAGAGGGAGACCAAAGAAAAGATGGGTGGATTGTGTGAGGGGTGATATGAAAGAAAAGGGAGTTAGTGATAGCATGACGAGTAACAGGGCAGAGTGGAAGAAAAAAACGTGTTGCGCCGACCCCAAATAACACGGGATAAGGGCAGGAAGATGATAATGAGGTTACACTGCAAGCTGACCTGAAAAAGGCTAAAAATGGAAGGATGATGAGATGGAAAATATCGAACTGGCTCAAAAGACTACGCTAACCATTTTCAGTATTTTAGATAGGAGAACAAAATGCTTACACCCCCAATTTTCTGAATGAAAATGAATTACCGTTACACAGAAGCGAGTCTCACCCGCAATCAAAGTTAGTAACTTGATTGTTAAAATTAAACAAATATAAAGCAAAGGGATAGCTCGCAATATTTATTACGGCAAGTTTTAATTCGTATCCCCCATCTGTCCGCGGTATTAACAGAGTGGGGGACAGGGATTTATTAACGAAATTGACGGGATGATCCGAATGACGAAATTGTGGAGTATTAAAATATAGGTAAAACTTATATTTTCATATTTTTAACATTAAAACATAGTATGGCGTATTATGTTTTAATGTAATATATCTGCAACAATTCTCCCCACCTACAAGGGAACTAATTATGATTATAACAAAAGACGAAATACCTTGGAATATTTATTCTACAAAGTTTTACGGAAATCCGTCCTTATGAACGCTGCCTGGGATTTATAGGCAAAATTGTGGAATTACTGGAATTACTCCAATTAAATCATTGTCCATACAAAGTTTTTAAATGTAATGAGGCGAGGCAGTTGTTTGCAAGCCTAGGGAGAGAAACGGACTTTGGGTGGACAAAAATTAGGTTAGAATATTTTTTTGTGGAACGTTAATATAAGTTATAAGGTACTGAGTTAATTTCTGTTTTTAAATTATTGCTTTCGCAAAAAAGGTTAAAATAAAATGAAAAATAGTGTTAAAAAATCACAAACAAGATTTTCATAAACTGGCCAATGAGTAACATGCCAAGTTAACCAATGAAGTTTAAGTACCTTTTTTGAAGTGGGAAACCATTAAATTACTTCTCTCACTCTGGTTGGAGCGAGACTTTATCAGACTGATAGAATGATAATTGTGATGAATTGATATTGTATTATTTGTCAGACTTTGTCAGATTGATTTGTAAGACTAATAAAATAATGATTGTGATTAACTGATATTGTATTATTTGTCAGACTTTGTCAGATTGATTTATCAGAATGTTAATATGATGATTGTGATCAAATGATATTGTATGAAATTCCAATATTTTTTCGAAATATGCTTTTGTAAAAAGGTTTTTTACATTTTTAAGCCCATTTCTGTAAAATACATTAACCTTTTGAGTAGCGTAATAAGATACACAATAGAAAGACAATGACCGAGCGAACGCCGGCGTTTGATCGGGGTTTAATGAACTAAATAGAAAATTAGGTTTATGAATATTTAATTATTATAGATGTAAAAAGATTATTGTGCAATATTTACTCAGACTACTTATCTCTTACTTATCTTTTACGGAGAGACAGATCTGCTTTTAGTTTGTAAATAAAACATGCTTTGTTTGTAGTTAATTAAATTTAGGTTAGTAAATTTAATTTATTATTTCAGGTTGTTAGTACTTTCTAGCTGAAATACAGGTCCAACCTAGTTTAGGCAAAAATCCAACTGCGTGCATTATAATTGTTTTTATGTATTTTACTTTAAATTTGCCACTTTTATAAATAAACGATATTCTATTCTATTTATTCTAATCTGAGGGCAGTGGTGGCCGATTGGTAACGGCCCCGACTTACGAGTTGTAGGTTGCGGGTTCAAACCCAGCCAGGCGCATTACTTTGTGTAATTTATTTCATCACCACTACTCTCAAAACGGTGAAGAAAAACATCGTGAGGAAACCGGCATGTCCTAGAACCAAAAATTCGAAGACATGTGACATCCACCAACCCGCACTGGGCCCGCGTGGTGGATTACGGCCCATTCCCTCTCCTAGAGAGAAGGCCTGAGTCCCAGCAGTGGGAACATTATAAGGCCGACTATGCTACTAGAATAGCATAGCATACTATGCTATTCTAATCTATTCTGTTCTGGGCAAGTGTGAGACGGACTCGCGCACCGAGGGTTCCGTACAAA
Organism: Mythimna vitellina; assembly: GCA_949316375.1. NCBI lineage: Eukaryota > Metazoa > Arthropoda > Insecta > Lepidoptera > Noctuidae > Mythimna > Mythimna vitellina. The sequence continues at coordinate 957,654 of OX438699.1, read as the reverse complement.
TACTTACCTTTGAAAACAGTTCAATTCCTGAATCGAGTTACGAAGATTTTTCCGAATCGCATTTTTTTTTTTGTGAAGTAACTACATATTTACAGTTTTCAAATTTATTCCTATATTTGAGTATAAGACCTTACTTCATGCCAAATTTCAGGATTCTAGGTCAACGGGAAGTACCCTATGAATTTTGATTCCTTTGATAGTGACGAGATACATGTATTTTGCGACATAAAGGGCCGTATCTTTTTAACCAATTTCAAAAAAAGGAGGAGGTAATCGGTTGTATGATTTTTTTTGTGTGTAGAACTCCGTTGTTTATGGACCGATTTGCAAATTTTTTTTTCTTCTTAGAAAATATGCTTTCCGATTGGTCCCATTTCTTTTCCGAATCCAGTTCTGATGATGGGATTCATAACAAATCGAGGGAACTCCTCGAATATTATAGGCAACCATATGGTAATTTTGGTATTTTCATAGAGAATTTAAAGCATTTATAGTGAAAAAGTAACATTTGATGAATTTAAACTGATAAAGAAGACTAGAAATGGTCAACGGAACTTCATACTCACATAGATATCATAATGAAGATAGTTAAGCGACTATGCCAATACAAATAAATAAATGGTTCTGAATAGTTATGTTGAAAATGGTATCATCGAAGTGAATTGATGATGATGATGGAGCTGAAGGTAGGCACTGAAACTCCATAATTAATCAATGTAACCTAGACGTTTTTGGGTTTATTAGAATTGTCATAAGACGCATTTTGGTTATAAGGTACTATCGAACTGATCTGATGATGGAGCCGGAAGGTGGATGGTAGATATAAGTACTTCATAATAAAACAGTCTAACCTAACAGCGTTTGGGTTAATTCGAATTGTCATGAGAAATAGGCACTTTTTTTTTTTTTTTTTTTTTATTGGGTGGGAAAATCATCCTAATGACATCCCCGCTCTTGGGCGGAGCGAGAGATAGTGTCAGACTCTTACTGACTAAAAACCCACTCCTGTTCCTTCGTTGCCTTCGTCCCAGGGCCCCGGGTTCCGCTTTCACACTACCCGTGGCCCCAGTAGGCTTCGACCCTGCTGGGCCCCTACGATTTGCTGAAATCTCCTTGAGGCGCGCGTGGAACAAAAAAAAAGTGTATTGCAACTAAAAAGTGTGACAAAAAAACTTCTTACAAAAAAAATGTTTGTTTCTTATTTAACACCGATTTCCAAAATTAAAGTTATTTTGACGGTTCCAAATAATGATAGCTCATGAAGTATTATTCTCACACGACTGAACACTTATCTTAAATTGAGATCGTGAACCATTTTCAACTTAAATTCCAAACGAAGTTTCACAGCCAATGAGCCAACTAATAAAACCACAACTTTAAAATCTCATTTAATGTTCCAGCGCTTCAAACTTTTGAACTACAGAACACGACACACAGTGCGTCCGATAGAAAATTTTAAAGCAATTACAGTAATTCTTTGCAACAATAAATTGAATCAGGGTTGCACACGCCACTGCGCACGCCACTGCGCACCGTGGACATAATGTCGAGCAACTTCTAACTCGATTCACCACACAGGCCGGATAAAACTTTAATACGTCTGCAGCGAGAGGCACGCCATCCACAAAATAATTTAACGTTACTACTTTAATCTATTTTATGGCTTGTTAAATGCAAATTTTTAACAGTGTGCAGTGCCATTACTGCGTGCTATTAGTCAAATGAACTCAGATTTGCATTTGTAGGTTAAAGTCGGTAGCACGTGCTTCTATTTTTACGAGTTTTTGGTGTAAACTGTTCAACTTTGCGTGAAAGTGTCTGAGGCTAACTATTGAAAACTGTTTTTTTTAGGTGGAAAATCATCCAATGATTTATAGCGCTCTAGGGCAGAGCGAGAGGGCGTGTCGACTTTTACTGAACAAAACCTACTTTTCCTTGCATTCCAGGACACCAGGTTTCCCTTTCCGATGCGAACCTATGTTCGCAGTAGGCTTCGGCCCTATTGGGCCCCTACGGTAGCGAATAGATGACTTCATCATTTAACTGATAAAATCGATCGAAAATCGTGTAGACTTTGAAATCATTAGGATTAGGGAAAATATTTATTCGCATTAATAAATATTTTTTTCTATCATATCATATTTTCCATCTGAAACAAATCTCATGAAAACAAAAATACGAATAGTCTATCTATTCGTGGCTTTTTTCAAAAGAAATTGCTAAATAGGTACTATTATTATCCAACATGGTATAATTATTACCTAGATACATTAGTTATTATGTACAATTGTACATATCTACCTATCCTCAAAAAATATTTTTTAAATGTGTTTTCTTAAAAACAACTTGGAAGCCATATTTAGAAATGTTTTTTTTTTTCTTCAACTACACCTACTTCATTGTTTATGTAAAAAACTCTTTACAAAAAGCAATTAAGCAATTTGCCCTGTACCTGTACATCTTTCTAAGTGAGGGTAACATTAGTCTAGCACAGAGAGCGAGGTGATGCTTGGCAAATACGGTCGCTGGCTGGCATGGTCGCATATTGTTTGGACGAGAATATGTCAATATGACGGTAAGACAAGAAACGAGAGTTAGGAATGAAATACAAGAGTGTGAATAGGTGGTGCTTGTAAAAGAATGAGAAAAAATTCATGTGCAAATGCTAAAGAGATACTTAAATGGATCACTAAACCCTTGGTGTTTTTCACAGAGGTTTCTGTTCTGTGTTCTGTTATGAATACGAAGAATAAGGATAAGTGTTTCGAAACTCAGCTCCTCAGGCACGGCGCCCACAGTCGGTGGGCAATGGTGCGGCTCGGTACAACTCGGATGTTTTACGGTGGCTTTGGGCGGCTTCAGGCACCTCAAATCTACTTCGGGTTGTCTCGGCAGTCGTAAGCATACCTAAGGACGCCAATTTTTGTGGCAGACACGTCGCAGAGCAGTTGTAATGTTAAGTGAAAACAGTTGTGCGTGTGTATTTATAATGGTGGATTGAAACTTAGTTCTTAATGTTCATCTTGCTGAAGAAGAGAAACTTGGAGCCTTAAAGCAAAAGAGAAGACTTTGGTGAACTATTCTTAGTCAGCCTCAGTGTGTTAGGTATGCTTACGACTGTCATAGCAGGCCCGAAGCAGCTCTCAGGCGCCCTAAACCGCCGTAAGGTATTCGAGCTGTATGGAGCCGCACCGATGCCCACCAATAGTGGGCGCCGCGCCTAAGAGGTTGAAAAGGGGTGGTTTGTATGATTTTTCTTTTGATGAAAATTAATTCTTAATCGTAAGGTAACCTTTGTGCTTGAATCCGACCCGCACTTGACCAGGTTTTGAATATCAATGAAAGGAATATCATTTCTCCATATCTCATAAATAATAAATTTGTATTAAATTTATTATAATTCACATTAAAAATAACACCGGTTTTATTCAAAACTAGTTCAACAAAACAATAAATTGCCAAAATTTTAAAGGAACAATAAAACGCGAATAGTTTAGAGAGGATGCACGTCGCACGTGGCTGCGGTTAGCGGCGCCTCTGCCGGTGACACTGCGCCAAATTAATGGCGTAATGGCGCGTCTGTTTAGTTGAAAAATTACCGCAATATAATAATTGTGTTTAAATGTTTTATGAAAATTTATAAATTAATCAAGTAGTTGGTCCACTGTGCACAATGGCGCACATCACACAGAAAATGTAGAAAAAAATTAACTCTTCTAATGTTCTATAATTTGGAGCATAATTTCATGTTTGTGTTTTTCAAAGGAGTACAGGTGTAGCGATATATGTATTTGCCCACAGTTTCGCCCGCGTGCTTAAAATATAGCTCAAGTCACTCAAGAATAAAGTAACTTTCTATCGGTGAAAAATTTTTTGCACGCTTTCCCCGCCCCCTTAGCCAAGTTATAACCGTTTCGTTTCGATTCTCTTTACGTCAATCGCCTCGAGTAGGCCACGCTTCCGATTCCTTTATTCTGACGTCATCTCAACGCTCAGTCAGGTGGTCAGAACAAAGGGATAGGAGGCGTGGCCGATTCGAGGTTATCAACGAAATAAGAATTGAAACGAAACGGTTGTAACTTGTCTAGGGGGGCAGTACTTTAAGAGATTACCTCCTACAAACAAAAAGCAAACTTTACCTCTTTATAATATAATAAGTGTAGATTTGTTAGTTCTACTTAACTGATGACGAATTTTCTATACTTTTGCATGTAGTACATTGTGGATTTACTTTTACTTTCTGGGGTAAGTACATCACATTCCAGCTACATAAAAGAGTCAATTGTAGCACATGACTAAAATGAAATGCGACAAATTACAAATAAGAAACCGGCCGACATTATATTACCTTTTTTAGTTAGTTTCACTCGATGTTTGTTTATTGAAAAATCTCATTTTTTGTATGACAGCGAAACTTGCATATTTATTTTATTCTGTTTTTAATATTTGTTGTTATAGCTGCAACAGAAATACATCATCTGTGATCAACTATCTAGTTATCATGGTTCGTGAGATACGGCCTGGCATACAAAAAGACAGACGGACAGTGGAGTCTTAATAAAAGAATCACGTTTTTATTTTTTGGGTAAGGAATCCTAAAAACACCCTTCGTACCCATCCCAGATACAATTCTCGTATGATAAGGCTACTCTGGCTGGTCCCAACCCGTTAATAAGGTTATAGCTGGGCTCGAACAGCTTTTGTCGTCGGTGAAGCCTTTTTACGAAATCTAGTTATATGTCTAGTATGTCTGATTAGGCTGAAGTTATCTATGCAACACTACCTACATAAAGAGAATGCACGATAATTTATTTCTAAATTGTTACAGATAAAAAGACTTTTCATACTTACTCAACCGCGTTGTTGTAAACGTTCGCTTATTCGAGATCTTATGAAAAAACAGGCCAAGTGTGAGTCGGATTTGCACACGAAGGGTTCCGTACTACTATATTAAAATTCGAGTAAAAAACACGTTTGTATGTGAGCTCCACTTAAATATTTATTTTATTCTGTTTTAGTAAAGCAGAAATAAATCATGTGTGATAATTTCAACTGTATATACTCATAGCTATCAAGGTTCATGACATACAGCCTGGTGACAGATAGAGAGACAGTCGAGACTTCTACTCGATATCTCTATTTCCTTTCTACCATCGGGCAACCCGACGTACGGCTGGTATCCACCCTTACGTTGTTGAAACTTCAACGGTCCGGACTCAGCGTTTCGCTTCTTCGTTTATACAGCGTACTTCGAAGGACTGGAACACATTGCCTGTTGCGGTCTTCCCGTCCAATATAATTTAGGTGTCTTCAAGGATAGAGTGAATAGGCTCTTAATAAACTAATGCACCTCACCATCAATGATTGCATCACTGCTTACTACCAGGTGGGATCGCAGTCAAGCACTGGTTTATATCAATTAAAACAAAACTACATGTTGTTCTTATTTCACTGGCGTGCCTGAATTATTTTACCGCGTGCCACTACTGGCGCGCGTTCACCATCCCTGCCCTAGCGTGTGGATGCGGTGAGAAATTTGCCATCACGCTGGACTTGGAGGTAGAAATCATTTCTTGTCGCAGTCGTTTGTGAACTGATTGTACTCAAACTTGTAACAGGTAAAAATGGAGGATCAGTTACTGGTCTACGTTATGTAACGTTTAATGATGAAAGTTGCACAGGTTTTGAAATAACAACGTATGTTTTCTGAGGGTGGCAAAATACTCATAGCGTGCGCACTCTAAGGTTAAAAACTTGCTCTAAAGCGACAATTTTTTTTTAGACTATTACTAATTCTATGGTTACCTTTACACGTTTGTTGAATGAAGTAAATAGTAATTTTGTATACACAAACTTGAACTCACGAAATTGCAACAGCTCGTGTTCCATTTCACGTAACCACGCTATTTCAGAACACACCTCGTTAACTAAAACTACGAAACAATGTATTTTTAACAAGGTTTTAACATAATTTAATTGTGTAATTTAGAATTTACATAAGTAATTGTTTAAAACTCGTGAACAATGAAAAGAAAACAGTGTGCGATACTTCCTCATGCTAGTGTTATGTCAATTATGAAAGTAATTAATGGAGGAATTACTAAATAGCTCGTTTGTAAAGGCAAAAGTAGTGTTGGAAATAAAAATTCAAGTTATTGTTGTAGCTAATAAGTCTACCAGTACAGTTTACATTTTAATTACTGTTGCATTACCGGATGATTGTGTTAACACTGCACTTAAAATTATTTTTATGATCGTGTTTCTGTTTACATGATATTTAATGTAATTTATTATTTTATTATGAAATTAAATTAGTAGTTTTAACAAGTTTAATGAATATTGTTTTTATTGTTTTCAGGTAAGTTGCAGAATCAACATGCACCAAGCGCTATTTATTATCACCTATACAAATTGTTGGTAAGATAAATAATGTATCAAAAACTGTTCATAAAAAAAGATTACACATTACAATAAATGCATACGTTTTAAAATACAATGAAAACTCAGAAAAAAATGGAATAACAATGTTATTTAAAGTAATCACCCATACGAAAACACATACATTTTAATTTTCAACACGAGTGCAGAATATTTTATGACAAAAATGAATTTTAATTGAAAAATTATTACGGATGTGGTCGGGGAAGGTTGAAATATTGCACTGTGGGGACAAAAAAACTAATTACGGCGTGACCTTTTGTTACGTTTAACGGCCCGGTGTGATTTAGTGCGATATTTTGTCTACAAAAACTGTTGGACCACTGGGCTTTTGTATTAATGTGGACGGGGAAATCTGTTTAATGATATTATGATCTTTTTGGGAAAGGGTTACTTTCAGGACTGCTCGTTAAGTTATTGTTTTGATATGAAACGTTAAATACAGGATGGTAATTCGGGTGTATACAGCTTTAAATTAAAATATTTATTTTATTAAAACGAATATTTATTTTGTTGCTCAGGCTTCACAATTTATTATTTTATACAACTCAAAATGCATTTTTTTTTTATTTCACATAGGCCTACATGGGCACTTATAAAACGTCAAAAGCTAGTGCACGGTTCCAAATTTGTCATTTCCTATGGAGAAGAACCGGCACGAAACTCCATGTTTAAACTTAAAAAAAAACAACATCAACCAAAATCTATTTGCTGGCTAAAAATCTAGCGTTTTATTATACTTTTCATAAAATTTTCACTTTCTTTATTAGGTGTCCGACTGTGAAAGTAAAAATACTTTCAGTATTAAAGATTGATCAATCATGACCTTCTAGAAAACTCCCCAAAAAACAGACGGGTAAAAAAAATAGAATTTGTCGAATCCGAAGTTTGGTGGTAGATTCATTTGACACTCAAAAAAATTGTGTACGGAAGAAACGCCCGGGTGTCACCATTGTGTGGACCACCCGGAGGACAAGGTGGAGCATACGGTAGAGGTGTGCCCCCTTGTTCTCGAGGGGCAGTCGTTAGCAACGACCTCTCGAGCCGTGCCCTGGTACAGGCACCAGGAATGGCAGGCGGTCTCCTCCTTCCGCGAAGTAGTAATGCTAGCGGAGGAGGCGGCCGGACTTCCTCACGCCCCAGCCGTTAGGACCTCTATCCTGATTTACAACCACCGTAGGCATGGGCTTGCGGACGACGAGCAATGGGTAGCTCGCCGTCCGGACCGAGCCCGAGTCGTTGACAGCGCGTAGCTTTCCACACGCGCCTCAAAAAGATGTAAGCAAAACCGTAAGGGCCCAAAAGGGGCGAAGCTTACTGGGGCCAAGGGTTGTTCGAAATTAAAAGATCCTGATTAAAATTAGGTAATTTTTCAATTCACGTACAAACTTTAAAATACAAAAACTGAAGACAATAAAGTGTTCATGGTCTCAAAAACTAAAAACGGGTTTCAAATAACTAACCTTAAATCGACATGGTAGCAAAAAATTTGTTCACGTCGAGTTTGGTCGGCAAATATACGATATATTTTGTCTACGCGATTAAACTTCCTGCCCACAGTGCTACTGTTCGACAATTAAATAATGAAACGTGGCTTTTAATTTTATTTAAACCTATATTTTTTCGCCCGTCAACACTACAGTAGCTTTTGTTTTGTTGGGAATTCATCCATTGACTTCCCCCACTCTAGGAGCAGCGAGAGGGCGTGTCAGAGTGTTACTGACTAAAACCACACCTGTATCCTTCTGTTGCTCTTATGAACCACAAGTTTCCCGCAGCCGTAGCGGCTATCGAGCCTGCTGGGCCCGGACAGTTTTGCTAACATCTCTTTGAGGCGTGCGTGGAACACTACGCGCCGTCACGTTGACGACTCGGGCTCGGTATGGACGGTTAACGGACGGCTAGACAGCGAGCTGACTGTGTTCCTTTAGTTGCCTTTTGAGATCCAGGGCTGCGATAAGTCTTTCGAATAATTGCGCAGCCCAGTATCACGGTAACTTAGCGCTGGCCCTTGTCGCAAACAATGCAATCAGACAAAGCTGTGACTTACACTAGATATTCATGAATAGCCTTCAAGTTCTTCTTGGAGCCTATTGCGAAAAAGCCCATTCTCAACAGTATAAAAACTTCAATTCGCAGTCAAATTCTTGAATTAAATTGTAATGTACCGGTCCCAATTATACTAGAAGAAAGGAGGGACGGACAGACAAAGCAACATTGTCAGTACTCGAGCCAAGTTTTAACTGAGTTAGAGGCATTCAGTCTCGCTTACTTCGAGACGCTGCAAACAGCTTTGTATACAAGCGCAAGGTATTATGAATTTTCGTCTCGATTTTTTTCTGAAGTGTTTTTAGTTAGTTGACTGTCTTTAATTATATACTTTTTAATGCCATTAGTTTTAAAGGGTGTATTAAACACGGTGTTTAATCTTTATATAAAAAATCAGTTCCACGATGTTTTTGTGTAACATATTAATTGAGGTTATTTGTAACATTAAGGAATAAAACGGATAAGATTTATGAAAACTTGTGCTACAACTTGTGGATACAATATTGACTGGTATACGCTGTTTTTACATAATATCTATTAACACTGTAACATGGAAATATTGTATCATCAACCACTTTTTTTAAAAGAGTAAGCATGGAGTTTCTTGCCGGTTCTTCTCCATAGGAAATGACCAATTTGCAACTGTGCACTAGCTTCTGACGGTTTTATAAGTGCCCATGTACGGGCCTATGTGAAATAAAAATGATTGAATTTAAATGTGCACTTACATGGAAACTGTGGGTTTCAAGCGATATGCAATTTTAATGGCGTACCCATATAAACACTTTAAGTAATGAAATTAAAAAAATAATCAGGACTAATATTCCATTTATTTATTTAATGTTTTATGCACACAAAAGTACAGAGGCGGACTTAATGTCTTAGGCATTTTCTACCAGTCAACCTTTGGGTGATGCAGAGAAAAGTAGTGGTAGGTGCAATAAAAGAGAGAGAAAAGGCGTATACAGGAATAGATTTACTGATAGACCATAGAATAGATATACTAATAAACCATAGAATAAATATAATACAATTATACAATATATACTCAAATGAATACACTACATACATACATTAAAATACTTAAACAAATCCGATACAAAGTTTATTTCAAGTTATGATCCCACATCAACTTGATAATTTAAAGTGAGCAGTTTTATAGAGCGACAATTTAGTTTTAAAGAGTTTTATTCTCGTAAGAACAATTAGAGTTCGCTTAAATTGAGATATAAATAGCTTATAAGTATTGTATAGGTTATAGACATGTCTTTTTAATTTAGATTTAAACATATTAAAATTTTTACACATTTTTAATTCTTCGGGTAAATCAATAAATCAATTTCATAAGAAGGACCCAACATTATCACAATAGCAAGTGAAGAAAGTCAGAATTAAAATCATCAATTACCAATACTTAATCAGTATACCATAAAGCCATATCGAACATATCATAAACGATAGTTAGGTATATTCCACCACTACTCACCCAGCCATGTGATTTCAATTCAAGGCCCATCTTAGGCCGTTACGGTCTCCCTTATCAAAACTAACAAACATAGCAATTACAACTGGCCTCCGATCGGACCGCTGGGCAATTCTAGCCACAAATTGGCTCCGAGTCCAGTCCTTGATTGCTGTATTGTATCGGGGTGGCTTTCAGCACTTGTCGTGGATAGTGTTTGTCTCTGGATAGTTCTTTTGAAGACCTAGATAGTTCTAAAATGGTTTGAGATTGGGTTGAAAATAAAAGTGTTGGAAGAGATGAGTAGATAGGTGTCTAGTAGTGAAATATATAGTAACGTAAAATATACGTAGGAATACGTTGTGCGATCTTTGGAGATTGATTAGATCAAAAAACTTATATAGTTGTCCTAGCGGGAAAAGTGTTGGAAACAAAATTGACAAAACTAGTACACACAGTACATACTTTTACTATGCTAGCACAGAATTACGATATCGTTAATCAAAACCAGTTGAAATTAATAAACGTAGCCATACATCTCATAGAATAAGTTCTATGAGATGTTGTTTCTCTCGGTAACAATAATGGATTGCTGGGAGAGCGCGGCGCGCCTTATTTTAAAAGCATCGGTAAGCATCAGTAGCTGCGCTGTGACCAGTCGCAGTTCAATTTTAGTTGTCAGACCAAAAAATACATTTTAATGTATCTTATTTAATATTATTTATTTGTTTATTCTCAATTAGTTCAGAATCTGCTACTTTCAAATATCATGTGTGCGGTGGAATGTTAGCCATCAAAGGAGCAGCGTGGTGTGGTGGTGGGTCACGTAAGCTCGCTCGCAGCATCAGGCCAGCGTTCCTCAAGGAATTCACATGTACCAAATCCCATATCAAAGACATTATTTAAATTTTAAAGCTCTTTCGATGAGTTTTCCAAAGTAAAATGATAAATAAAATAAAATAACAATTGTAAATGTTAATCTGATACCCTGTATAACCGCGCAGTCACTAGTAAACACACACAAAGTCCTAAGAGAAACTTGGTATATTATAATATGAATATAATCTTAATTTAGCTCTATTGTCAATTTTAAACCCTTACATTGTGACTTCAAAACCCTTCAAAAATAATTGTCACATCTAACATAACAAAAAGACACACACGTCAAATAAGGGCGACACCCCATTTATGCAGACCACGACTACAAAGGAAATAATTCAATAAAAACCACAAAAAAATATTATAATTCGATAATCGCGTGATTCGATTTCCTTTGTGACGTCAGAAAGACAATTAGTGTTTGATTCCTGCGCTAGGGGGCGCTGTAAATGGATTATGTATGTGGTTTTGTAAATTAATTCACTGGGATGTTTTAAGCGAATGTATGGTCTCAATCTGCGTGTTTTTGTGGGGCCCAGAGATCAAATAATTGAATTAAAATTGGAGTTATGTTGCAGTGCTAATAATCAAAGTTTCTGTCAAGATTTATATTAGGCAAGTGTTAAAAAATTTAATCCATGTTAGAAATAAAACTAAAGAATTTGCTTTGACGTAGCAAAAATACTAAAAAAAAACTCTATGAAAAAAGGACCACGAAGCTTCTACACATTAATTTGAATTTCCAAAACCGTTCACTGTAAAAACCGCAAAAAGAACAATGCGACCCTGCCAGGATTCGAACCTGGAATCTTCTGATCCGTAGTCAGACGCGTTATCCATTGCGCCACAGGGCCAGATATATTGGATCGAGAATTTGGCTGTTCCGTAATTTTGCGGTCTCAGATGTATTCAGCTTATGCCGTAATAATGTTTTACAAAAATGCATTTCGAAAGACAAGTTGCAAGATACATCGGGAATATTACTTTTGAATAAGTTTTTCGTATTCTCAAAAAACTTGAGTCGTAGAATAGACTGGAGAAATTCTGAAACAACAATGTTCAATTTTATAATTCAAATGTCAAGCCCAACTCACTTTAAACTCACATTTTTACGATAGACGGACACACTAAACAGGTACTTTTGTAACATTGTAGCGATGTCTTTGCAGCTATTTATTTAACAAATCTCACCTTAATAACTTCTTCTTCTCGGCAATTTCTTCTTGCCTGCGTTCCATTTATGTCTTTAGGATATAAGATCATGAACAGTATGTACCGTTTTGTTGATTTACTGCAACGATGACTTATCATAACAAATCGTCGTTGCAGTTGCACTTTTAATTAAACTCATAACTTTAATTAAAAGTTTCACCCATGTTTAAAAAGCGATCTGCTTAGCCTTTTCTGACTATATTGGAGCGGCTTCAAGTTTAACCGAATTCAGTAGAATATCAGTGTTTTACATGGTGACTGTCTGTCTGATCTCCGTAGCACTAATTGCATAACCAGCCTTGTAATGTAGCCACACTGTTAGGACGCAGGCCTCTCCTCTGTTAGAGAAAGTAGGCCGTAATCCACTTGAGAGGCTGTGGAGTTAGTTACATCTCGACAAATTTTTAGTTCAAGTTTATTTATTTAATCATAGGAGAACCAACAGCTATAACAAAAGAATAACAATAGTATAAGAGACATTGAGCCAATTACAGGTATGCCGGTTTTCCCCACGCTGTCTTCTTCTCCTTCAACGTTTTGAAGGCGGTGCGATGATGAAATAAATTACATAAAGTGTCTACTTGGGTTTGACCTTGCCACGTACGTATCAAAGGTAAAGGTAGCCATACACCCTAGGGTATACCTGACAAGTTTACCTGCACAGTTATACCTGTGAGGTAAGCTTGTGTGGAAACCTGCACAGTTGTGCAACATGCACGCTCCGGTTTACCTGTAAAACTCAATTGTACAGGCAAACCTGTCAGGTACACCCTAGCGTATATGGCTACCTTAAGTTACCACTGGACCACTATAACTGCTTCAGAGTAGTAACCAGCTGCACTTGTCAAAACATTATGTAATATTTTTTTGACTTCTGCTAACCCATTACAGCTGTCAAAGATCTACAAATGATAGCTAGGACCAAAGGTTATCGTGATTTTAAATGTCTATAATGATCTGGGCATGTAATGGATGGTCTATCTACGAACCGAACTTTGGAATTTAGTTGGTCGTGTTGTGAAAGAATATAGAAACAAAATTTGTTAATTCAGAACATAATGAAAACATTCAATGTATAGTGCTGTTGTGTGCCTCATGGTTTTTTCAAATAGATCCAGTTCAGCAAAATGCTAGGCCACTAGGAGTTGCCTTTTTGAGGTTTGAAATCCATTTTTCGCCCGCTATGTCCGCTTTGGGTGAAGTGAGACAGAGTGCAAGACTTTTATTAGCTCAACCAAAGCGTGTTCCATCATTATCCCTTTGCGTTTCAGGGCCATGGTAACTCTTACGAATAATCCCAACTAGAACTTGCCTGATGCTGGTTTTCAACTTAACCTTACAGTGACTGATCGGATACAAATTAATTTTGTTAAATAAGTGTAATTTACATAAACAGGTTGGTACAATTTTCACTGCTTTTACCTGAATGACCATAAACCATTGTAAAGGCTTGTATTGTATTGTAATACAGGTAATTCGTGGTTAGTGAGCGATTTGTGACCACAACTCAATTGTTTGTGGTCAGGTACGTGCGTGTGTCAATAAGTTAGAGAGTTAGCGGTGAGATGAAATTTGATGTACTTACTGGATGGTTAGTGTTATTTGCTTTACATTGATTTTGAGTTAGCTAGCAAAACTGCCGCAAATATATTGGCTTCAATATTAGTTTTTTTTTTTTACTTTATTTCTCAACAAATACTCAGACTTTTGCAAAATTACATAATTTTGCAATCATCATCATCATTTCAGCCGAAAGATGTCCACTGCTGGACCTAGGCCCCAAGTCTCACCATAACGCCAAGTCCTGTGCGTCTCGCATCCATCGGATTTCCGCGACCCTTACTAGGTCACCGGTCCACCTTGTAGGAGGCCTTCCAACGTTGTTTCCAACGTCCAACTCTTTCAGTACGTGGTCACCACTCTAGAATATTTCGTCCTCATTGACCATCTGTCCTGCGAGCAATGTGCCCTGCTCACTGTCACTAGCTATGTCGACAATGTTTAAAACACGATGAAATATAATAAATAATGACGTCAGCATCACCCACAAAGCCCAAACATAACATTAAAAACTTTGTAAAAACTAATTAATCATCGCAGTCACTGAATTAAGTTGAAAAACTCATGAGTCGCGACAACTCGTCCTCGCATTTACGTCACGGTCCAAATATAATAAAAAGGTCTCGTAATCGGACCGCAGGACCAAAGAGAAAAGTAGGCGGAACCCTCCTGCGTGTCGCGCTCTCCGTGCGGGTCTCTTTTTTGTTAAAATGATACTTTTATACTGCACGTATTGTATTTTTTGGGGCCAAAGGAGTGAATAACGAGATTTTTTTGATCTTTTTTGCTTATGATTTTTTTTTAGAGAAATGGCTTGTGCTTTTTAGATTCTTATCTGTTTCTGAGACAGAAATAATATTCACGATGTAAAAGCTAAGTGACGTGAACGAGCCTTACATCTTTTTATTATTATTTATTTAATCTTTATGTACAGTAGTAGTACCTACATATGCAGACTCAATGCAACAAGACATTCTCTGGCAGACATTTGGGTAGTATCTTTTTTTTTAGTTGGGAAAATCATTCAATGACATCTCACGCTCTTGGGCGGAGCGTGAAGGTGTGTTTTACTGACTAAAAACCCACTCCTATTCCTTCGTTGCCTTTCATACAGAAGCATCCATCTCTTTAACAGTTCAGTTTAGGTCGTCAGAGCTCGTGGTAGAGTCTCTGGTTATATATGTTGATGTATGTTGTGCCGCCGCACCTAGTCACACAAATACTGTGCACCATTCTTTTTTAAAGATATGACTAATAAACACAAACTAACGTCTACATATAAGACGAAAGGATCAGTTTGCAAAAAAAAAATCACCGTAGCTCGTTAGACGTATTAAGTTTTTACTAAAAACTCAGTCGAGCTAATTAAAAGGAAAATGCTGCCCAGAAAGTCGATCCGATTATGACAGCAACAGGATTATCGATTGTCACGCGCTTTCATCGCTTCGCATCGCTTACAAAGCGCTTAAACAGCCGATAGTATAGCTCCCAGCTTCCACACAATATTGTCGCTCATTGTGCACGCGCTTCATTGTCTTACAGATTTGGTTCAATAATGAATCAACTCATCCACTAACACAACTAATTCAAATCCAACCCTAATCACAACGAAGTAGGGTTTGATTTCATTTGTTCTTAAAAAGCCGTTAAACGCAGACACGATAGAATTCGATTATGTAATTCAAACATATCAGAAGGGTTGATCAATTAATTTTCAGCCGTATTTGCTACGAGGAGGGTTGATAATTAAGTGATGGGTTTTTCGAGTTGTAATGTTATTGTCGTGTTATGAAGGGAGCATGGCAGACTTTGTGACGGGTATATTCACAATCGCGCCAAGCGTTGTGCCACTCATAATGACGAGATTATGTTCAGAATGTCTGCGTGTGATATGTCAGTTATTATTAAGTCAACATTAGAAATGGCATTGTTTCAGTGTTTTATTATTGTGGTATTTGGGTCAATCATTAGTTGCTTTATATTTTGTATTTAGTTATTGATACCTTCAGTATGTTAGCTCATAAACGACTTCTACTGAACAATGCAGCTACTTATTCATTAAGTAAATATTTTCTGCTTCTATAGAAGCAAATAAATTCAAATAAATTCTTTATTTCACTGTAGTGAAATAAAGAATTTATTTGTTATTCTTTTTTATAGATAGAATAATACTGTCCATTATCGTTAACATATATTAATAATCACAAATTATCGACCTCTAGTACCGAAGTTAAGATAAGATTTTTGTTAT
This sequence comes from Mythimna vitellina, assembly GCA_949316375.1. NCBI lineage: Eukaryota > Metazoa > Arthropoda > Insecta > Lepidoptera > Noctuidae > Mythimna > Mythimna vitellina. The sequence continues at coordinate 941,803 of OX438699.1, read as the reverse complement.
ATATGCTAGGGCTCATTTTATATAATACATTTCCAATTTATCGAAACAGGTAAGTACAAGTAATCAATTGATATACTTTCAAATTATTAATTTATTTAAAACGTTAAATCATTAAATTAATAAATTTTTCAATCAATTAATCACAAGACACCGAAAAGCATGCGTATTATGAACTGAATAATTCAACAAAATGCTCACAACCTTTAAAATAACCTACAAATAACATGATAGAAATGGTCTATCCAAAGACCAAATAATATTAACAAACTAAACATTTGCGACTCAAAGCTCTGAATTTACTGAACAAACTTATCAGCGGGAAACACTTAATCGCCTTCAACTTAAGACTACTTTCGGCAACTTAGCAAAGAGACAAAGTTGGGATATTCGTTAAATATCATGAATTTTTGTGTACTGACAAACAAGCTATTTATTGTTCACCCTAAAATTTTAGTTATTATGCTAAGAGTTATTGTTAAGGTTCATTTTTATTACTTTTGCAGAAGGTTTATTTTACGCTCACGGTAGTCGAAATTTATTCAGCTGAAATGTATTATAATATTATCGGAATTGCAAGTAAGTTACGTTTTAGTCCAAGCCTTCATCTATTTATGTTCAAAATTGCATTCTAACCCGTTCAACCGTGATTTACTCCGTATTCATAAATATCTAAACCTCCCAACATAAAAACTTTCACATGTACAATTTAATTTAAGTTTACCAACACTACACCAGTATTTTTTAATTTGTAAAAATACTTAAACGGATTCTTAGAAAAAGTCTTGTTATTATTTAAGTAAAGTCTCAGTAAATAGATAATATTCATAAACAGCAAAGTTATTAGCGTTTGTTTATATCCTAAAACGTCGCTCAATTTATAGAAAATCATATAGATCAATCATATAGGATTACGAATGAATGAATGGCGATACAAATGGAAAAACACTGCGCGTAGTATTTTATAGTAGTAATTGTTATAAATGATTGATACAATTATGAATTTACCAATTATGACAAATTTTCATGGACAATTTTGGGTTTTTTATTTTTTTTGAGTCAACAAATATGATTAGTAATGGGTGCGGATAGAGCCCCATTTTTTTGTACTAATTGAAAAATAGAAGTGGTGTGGACCAAAAAGTCGTCTCCTAATAAACTAAATTATTATTATTCTTCAGCTGACCTAATAACCGTTGTACCTACTGTTAAAAGCGCGAAAATTAAATAGTCGTCGTAATTTTCTGTTTTCTAATTTTTTCAGCAAGTTCATTTTTTTTTCTTTCATAAAAGTCTTTTTAAAAAAACAACATAAAAAAGAATTAGCGAAATTCAGCCCTTCAGCCACATGTGACGACGTGAAAAAGGGAAATAAAGATTCTTTTATATAAATATATAGATTATAAGTTGAAAGTAAGATATCATAAAGATGTAAAAGTATACCATCATTCATAATAATGCTTAAACTAATTGAAAATCATCTGCCTCTGTACCGAATATCTTGCTTGACTGTACTTTTTCATCAAACATTACGACTTTGTGTGCTTTTATCGTGAAATATCACGAGGTTATGTACTTAGTGAATTGACACGAGCTCGAGTAAGGTCCTAATTACTGCAGCATGTGTAACGGCTACTGTGTTGCGGTGCGGCTAGGAATAGAGTAGGGATGGATGCGGCAATTATTTGAGAGAGTGTACTAAATATAAAAGATATTATTGTGATTAGATAGATAGATAGATATTCTTTATTGTACACCAAAAATACATTAGCATTATGATTATTATATTGCATTATTAGCATGATGATGAAGCTTCCTATCCTTTCCTTGAATAAGAATTAGAAGGGTTTGTTTCTTTCTGAACCATTTTCAGTATACCCTTGTAAATAAAAAGAATGATAATAAGTTTAAGCCGTCTATAGCAAAGCAATATATTGCTGTAAATGCGGGTTTATTGTTAATTGTAATTTTCCCGAATCTTGTATAGACATATTTTTTTTATAAAATAATAATATTTGGATAACAAGTCATTTATCCGTCAACCATGTATTAAATGGAACAGAAATCACACCGTCACTCACGAATATTTTAAAGACAAAAGTACAAATGATATTTTGCACACAGCCTGACCATGTCCTAGAATAGGACAATAGACAATAATCCTTTTTTAATACCCTTATTCGAAAACTGACTCCTACCTCACCACTTTTAGGCAGTTTTAGGCAAGCAATGAAAATATTTCACACTAGTGCGGAAAAACGCTCTGGCTTTAATTTATTAAGTACATGATAATATAAGGTTAGTCACTGGATGGTCTGTACAGATAGCCGGGTAGTCCCCACGGAAGTCGATCACGTGACCCGGATAAAATTCACTAGCTATGTTTATTAAATTTTATATATTTTTATCAAATAAGTATGAGAAAAATCGTCGTTTAGTACACATGGGCATTTGTAAAATGTATTATTTATCCCAGGAGTAATTAAGCCGCTGGCAGAAGCTGCTAATAAATAAAACAGCTACTGGAATAGAACACGAACATTTATCCAATGTGTATATCGTTAGTTCGCTGTCTTACGTAAAAAAAAAACAAACTAGTACCTAAGCAACAAAATAAAAAGCTCAATTCTCCTCCAATCCAATAAAGCTCGGTGTACAAAAACGATTAATCTGCGTTGTTCGTCTAGATTGCGATCTATTGGTCGCGCGACTGTGTTGCGTCGCGTCTGTATTGCGGCATGGCCAGGGGTGTATGGATATAAAATTTCGGATCTGGATACAAATACGGATATCATCATTTCAGCCGAAAGATGTCCAATGATAGATATAGGCCTTCCCCAAGTGTCGCCACAACGACCTTTCCTATGCGTCTTCCATCGGATACCCACTCTCATCAGGAAATGGGTATAGTTTAATATTACCGGTTGCGGATACGGTTACGGATATCAGAATTTTAAAAATAAAACACAAGTAGCAAGATTTGACTATATTATGCAAACTGTAAGTTAACGGCACTCTTCTTATTTTTCTTAAATTACTACGTATTCGTAATTTGTTATTCTAAAAAGTAGGATATAGCAAGCTAATAGCCGCATAGGGGCCCTGATAACTTGCAATACACATTTTATAGAGACATATCAAAAGCAACCAGTCTCTCACTGAGTTAATTTCAGTGTGAGTAGATGAACTTCAATGTAGTAGTGAACGATTTTCTGCTGTCACGGATATTTTTTTTAATTGATATAAGAAAGAAAGCAAGAAAGAAAGAATGAAAAAAAGAAAGAAAGAAAGAAATAAAGAAAGAAAGAAAGAAAGAAAGAAAGAAAGAAAGAAAGAAAGAAAGAAAGAAAGAAAGAAAGAAAGAAAGAAAGAAAGATATTTTATTTGGCACACGTACACAGATACACACAATGTAGAAACAACATGTAAACACTTAAGAAAATAGGAAAATAAAATAACTAACATTGTGTGTCTCGCGTATATAAAATAGTGCTTGACTGCGATCCAACTTGATGGTAAGCAGTGCTGCAATTGTTGATGGTGAATCGCGCTAGTTTATTTCGGATATTCGATTGTTTCGGTTACAGAGTTTCGAGGATGTTAGTCCCTGGTCGTGTGAGTGCGTCGCAAATTGCCGTCGATCGTGTGCGCTTGTCGTTGTATTGTTGCTGAACCTATAAGTTTTGCCGATGGTTTTGTTTACTTGATTTATTTAGTGTACATTTTTTGTGTACGTGCGTGTTTTGTCTTTAGTTTAATGAGTTGTTTTCACTGTGGGAAGAAGATACGGTACGGGCTTGAAAGGGAAACTTGTCAGACATTGCGGTATTTCATTTAATGACGAAATGTATGAGAAACTTCAAATAATGTTTTAGTTGTCTAGATGACGCAGTCATAAAGGCTTTCTAAAAGTAAATGTGAGAAGTGGTTCGCATGCGCTACCATCACGTTATTCTAATATCGAGTTCGGCAGGTTAGGCAGTTTCATGCTCCTATTAAAATTCCTCCCGATCTCAACAGAGACTAGCCAAGTACGAAGGATATAACTATAGTGCAAAAGTGTATGCGAAAACATCAGTCGCTCTCTCTGTTCTTCACTCTCATAGGCTGATGGGACAGCAAGCCGCACGACTATATAGAGATCAGGCAGAACCAATGTCTGACGGGCTTTCCAAGAAACTGGGATGTCATATCACCATTTTCCAAACTCTGGGCTGTCACAAAGTAATTCTTAGAAAAAACTACTACTACTACTTTCTGCAGGGCACGAGAATCGAACCTTGGACTTAACACTGAACAGTCGCACTTCCGACTAGAAGACCAAAAGGTAGTTCGACGTATCTACAGTTAAAAGCGCAGAATATCAAAACGACGCACATTCAATACTAGCGAGCAACACATTGGAGGGTGGGCATCAGTTACCCGCAAATTGTGGGCTGCTGCCCTGATTGGATTACTGCAATCTACCCGTGGCCTGACTCCGCTGGATATTGCTCGGTTTAGACTGTGTGATAGTCTTTCAATTTACGATGTAGACTGGCGGAAACTGCTTTGTTGTGCAACTAGAGTGGCCAATTGGAGCAGCCACTAACATCGGAATTGAGTGCACAAAAAATGCTGCGGTTATCCAATCGTTCAAACTTTTCTAGCACACATCATTAATATGGAGTAGCAACAACAACATTCTGAACGCAATAGTTGTATTCTTTGATTGTCAAGATTTGTATAGAAATAAAATATTTTGTTTCTATGCCATCCGAAATAAAGTTATTATTATTATTAATATCACGTTTTTGATCAAGAGGTAGAAAATGGTAACCTCTGTATCGGTAATGTAACTTGTTGTGCTCTGTAATCAAGGTAATTAAGAAGTTTTCTCTGAATCCTCAATACGAGACTTGTATATCCCGTGTTGAGTGTGCCAAGTGTCCCATCCATCAGATTCTCGCGATCATCACCAGGCCATCGGTTCACTATTTGAGTGGCCATCCAACACTGCGTCTTTCGGTACGCAACTGCCACTCCAAAACCTTTCGGCCCTGACTACTATGTGCCTTGCCTAGCTACTTAAGTTTGGCAATTCTTCGGGCTATGTCGGTAACTTTGACTGTCTTGCAGATACTCACTACTTCATTCCTGATGAGATCACGCAAGGAACCTCCGAGCCCAGCCCTTTCCATTACCCTTGTGGTTGAAAAAACTCTTTAAATTAGTTGTCTCCTAAGAAAAAAATTCAACACTTCATCTCCTTGTTACTATATGAAATCATCTAGCATAATACAGAATAACAAAGTAGGCAGTCTACTAATGCTGTATGCGCATGACGGGCGAGGGGAACCCGGTACGCCGGCAGGCTGCCCTCTGATTGCATTACTGCAAGTCTCACACTGTGGCCGCAGGGACGTCGTTATTTGATACGCAGCCAGTCATTTGGACAGGTTTATGCAATAATGACACTTTATTGAATTATGAAGTAGATTTATGTATATGTGGCACATAATTTGCTTACAGATTAAATTATATACTGGTTTGGTTGTGCTGTGGCTTTTAGCTTTAATCTACACTAATATTATAAAGAGGTAAAGTTTTTTTTATCTTTATGTTTTTTTTGTTTGTAATAAAAAAAGTAATCTCTGGAAGTACTGGTCCAATTGCAAAATTTTTTTCACCGATAGAAAGTCGCTTTATTCCCAAGTGACATAGACTATAATTTAAGTATGCGGGCGAAGCCGCGGACCAAAACTAGTATGTTCTAAAATTAATGTTATGCCTTTGTTTTAGAGCTGTTTTATAAGCAGTCAAATAACTTAAGGAATAAAATCGTCGTGGTAAATCGGTTTGCCTGCTTTTGTATAAAATATGTCTCTATCTTTAAGTTAAAATTATCTGTCGATTGAAAAATCACCATCATTTTTCATCAAAACCTGTGCTATATATCCATAAAAGTAGAGACCTGTGTATAGGTGAAACGCAGTCGTTTACTTTGTTACTGCTTTTGTGAACTAAAAAGCATATCAGCGTCAGATTTGCCTGACACACGCTGAGCTGGGCTCCCATTTGGTGCAACATTAGGATGCACACATCACTATGACTTGTTCTTTTGTGTTTTTTTTTTTTTTTATTTTTTTTTTTATTTTTTTTTTATTGGGTGGGAAAATCATCCTAATGACATCCCCGCTCTTGGGCGGAGCGGGAGATAGTGTCAGACTCTTACTGACTAAAAACCCACTCCTGTTCCTTCGTTGCCTTCGTCCCAGGGCCCCGGGTTCCGCTTTCACACTACCCGTGGCCCCAGTAGGCTTCGACCCTGCTGGGCCCCTACGATTTGCTGACATCTCCTTGAGGCGCGCGTGGAACAAAACGCGCCGTCGATGACTTGGGCTCGGTCCGGACGGTTACCGGACGGTCAGACGGCGAGCCACCCATTGCTCGCCGTCTACAAGCCCGCGCCTACGGTGGCCGGAAATCGGGATCGGAATCCCGGCGGCGGTTGGAGCGTAAGGACCGTTGCCTCACGCGATCGGCCGCCTCCTTAGCTAGCATTACTGCTTCGCAGAAGGAGGCGACCGCCTGCCACTCCTCCTCGCTCCGGAGCATGGCCTGAACCAAGGCCCGGCGCGAGAGATCACCGCCGCCGATTGCCCTCACGAGGTCACGGCGTTGCTCTGCCCAAGCGGGGCACACCTCCACCGTGTGCTCCACCGTGTCCTCCGGGTGGGCCACACAGTGGCGACACCCGGGCGTCGTTTCCGCACGAATCCGGTGCAGGAACCTCCCGAACTTACCGTGTCCGGTGAGGACCTGCGTCATGCGGAATGTGAGGACGCCGTGAGGTCTTTCCAACCACGCCTCAAAGAGGGGACTTACCGCCATAATTGTGGCGTGCCCAGCACGGGGTCGCGACAGTCGCTGTCGCCATTTCTCCATGAGAACTCGCCGGAACTCTGTCCGCCATGCCGCGACTTGTTGCGGCAGCGGAGTTTCGCCCCGGCGTTGCATCTCCATGCGCCGTTCGTGCATGAGTGCAAGGACTGTTGCCTCCAGTTCCCATGGTCGCTGGCAAGCAAGAAGGGTCGCCGCTTCGCGGGAAATCGTCCGGTATCCTCGCACCATCCGTATGGCCATGACCCTCTGGCACGCGTTCAGCTTCCGCAGCCCCGGCGCCCACACCGGCGCGCCGTAAAGGGCCATGGACCGAACGATCCCCGCGTAGAGCCTCCGGCAGGAGGCGTCTGGACCCCCAAGGTTGGGCAGGAGCCGCGAGAGAGCAGCCCCAGTCCGATTTAGTTTGGGAGCCAGACGTCGGAAATGCTCGTCGAAATCCCATCGGCTGTCGAGAACGAGTCCCAGGTACTTCATCGTTGACCCGACGCCGATGTGGACTCCTCCCACCGTTAGCTGGGAACCCGGTGGTGGCGCGTTCCGAGGGCCGTGAAAGCACATGGCCTCGGACTTGTGCAATGCCACCTCGAGTCCCAGCTCCTGGATCCTGCCAACGACCGTCGCGACCCCGCGTGTCGCTAGTTCGACCGCCGCCTGGTACGACTCTCCCTGCGCCAGGACCAGCGTGTCGTCTGCGTAGCAGACCACGCTGACCCCGTCAGGGAGGTCGCCGCGCAGCACGTAATCGTATCCGATGTTCCACAAGGGCGGCCCTAGTACCGATCCCTGCGGAACACCGCACGACATCTCTCGACGTTCCCACACCCCCTGGTGACCGGGGTAGGTTATGTACCTGTCTGACAGGTACGCCTCGACCACACGACAGAGGTAGTCGGGCATCCGGTGATACCGGAGTGCCCTCCCAATGCTACTCCAAGGCAGGGAGTTGAAGGCGTTGGCGATGTCCAAAGACACCGCCACGACACACCTGCCTTGGGCCACTGCATCCCCCGTCGTGAGAGCTCGCACGCACATGATGGCGTCCACCGTGGAGCGCCTCCTGCGAAAGCCTTCTTTTGTGTGTTCCTTTTTCTAAGTATCCACCCCATAAATGTCACTTTGTATAATTATCTCGTATTTTTAATGTTTTCTTTATTTTATTTTGCGTGTATTTATTATACTGCTCACAACTATGTAATTTGTCTGATATTTTTTATTTTTTGTTTCTGTGTAAGTGCTTGGTTCTGTATAATTTAATTGTGCCTTTTTGTGCATTTTGTGTTGCAAAAAATATTTTTTTTTTATCTGTCTATATCACACTAATATTATAAAGGCAAAAGTTTGTAAGTGTTTACCTTTGTTATTCTTTCACGCTGAAACTGCTGAAGAGATTTGGATATCATTACTCATACGGATAGACCTAGTCCTGGAATAGCACATAAGATACTTGTTATCCCGGGAGTATTTTTCCTTGGGATACATTTCAGCGATCACGTGGGTGAAGCCGCTAATAGCAGCTAGTATCAAATATTTGTCATGAATGGTCTAAATTTTTTTATCTACTTAATAGTGCTGGCTGAAAAGTCCGTTTTTGTACAGTGATCTTACTCCTTCATAAAGTTAATATAAATCAATCAACACAATCACAGTCTACTATAGAAAAAAATCATTCCCCATTTTGCTTCTACAAAGTAAAAAGCATCGTTTCACAGTATCTAAGCTAGTTTGCGTGTAGCATAAAAACAAGCTCTCCCACGAGCTGGGATTGTGAGCTAACGAAGCGTGCGGTTATCATAACTTTGACGCTGTAAAACGCTGTTAACTTTTACTGAAAGAATTTCTGTATCAAGCGGAATGGTTATAGTCGCTAAAAGGAAACTTTGGAGCATAGTTTTAATGCTCAGAGTGATAGGGAAATCAATTAACTGGGAGTTATTACAGTTATAATTTTAGTGTGACGTAAATAAGGAGAAGGTACAGGAATTGATTAACGCACACATTACATTACATCGTAACTGCAATTACAATGCGTCATGCATTATTGTTCATCTTCTAAAAGATGCCCCTCTAGGAATAACTCTTGTATTGTGGATGTGTTCACAAACTTGTAAACTCGCCAGGCCTTGGTACAGGCCATCGTCCGGAGCGAGGAGGAGTGGCAGGCGGTCGCCTCCTTCTGCGAAGCAGTAATGCTCGCGACCCAGTCGCCAGGATTCTGATTTCAATTTCCGGCCACCATAGGCGCGAGCTTGCGGACGTCGAGCAACGGGTAGCTCGCCGTCTGACCGTCCAGTAACCATCCGAACCGAGCCCAAGCTGTCGACGGCGCGTAGTGTTCTATGTGCTTAAGATACAAGACTGAGTAAATTTATGAAATGCAGAAACAATTCTGCTCAAACATTGCACTTATCAAGCTGGCACTGAAATATGATTTGCAATTTTATTTACTCTCCTTTTTTAAAACTTTGTTGTTCTTCAACTTCTTTGTCGTCTCAAAAAACCAGACATAAACAGTATAAAATTGCCTGCTTCATCTACCAAATATAAGGCTAGGACCCACAAGTACAGGCCAAGGTAAGCGCACGCAAGAATTAGTGAATCGCTCGCAGTCGACGTAACGTGATTGTGGAGTAACGAAGCATGCGGTGTACTACAGCTTTATATCACTAGAGAGGGGTGTACATGATCTGCGGTCATATCGATGTTTAAAGTCAATGATTTATTTTGTATGTTGCATTTTGTAACTTCAATCATGTAAGGGTAGTTAAAACTACATAATTATGTTTTACACTGTTTATTTTCTGTAATAATATTTATTCACTTCTTTCACTTAGGCACTTTGACACTAGTAGTTAAAATTAGAATAATATTACTATCGCCTAAAGTTGTGGTTTCTCAAAAATAATTGTAATGTAAAAGCAACCAAGACTTAATGAGACACGTGTATGTAATTTGGTTGTGGTAGAGATAATGAATGATGTCTGGTTGAGTGGTACGCAGAATCGACTTTTAATTAGGGTTGTGCTACACTATTCTATTGTTTCTATCGATATTGGTGTAATTAAATTAATTATTTTATTGGTGTAATTAAATTAGATTTTTTTATACTGTACACATTTATTGCATTAAAAATTGTTATTAAGAGTACAAAAACCTAAAAAAATCTAACAAACCATATAAATTACGTAAACTACGTTTATTTCAAAAACCGCATTGCCGGCCAGCCTGCACCCTTTACCCACGCTTCACGGTTATTTAGACACCCCTATTTTAGACGAGGCTGCGAGAGTTTTCACCGCCATTTATATTCTGGAGTGAAGGAACAATATTGTATATTGGCTTCGACGCCAATCTGACAAATAAAGGAGTATTTGCTGGCTGTAGTGTTTGCAAGCGAGGATAGCGTCTGTCAGCTGTGATTGACAGTTTGGCATCGAGCTGACTTACTATGAAATTGTTTTTGGTGTGTGGTAGGCAACTATAGTAATGTAGAAGATTTTTGTGCGACATGTTCACGTGATTGTTTTTTTTAATATAGTACCCTGTTTTAAATATCATCATTTCCTTAGCTTTTTTCCAACTAATATGGGAATCGTCTTCCAGTCTAACTGGATGACTGTGGTTTACATGGAGCGACTGCCTATCAGACCGCCACAACCCAGTAACTGGCCAACACGATAGTCCTTGGATAGATTTTCAGTCAGACTTTCTGGCGTCACATACCTGTAAGGGCTACCAAAGATCTACGAATGCCAACCGGGACTAATGACTTTACTTGCTTTCCGGGGCATGGTTTGTTAGTAATTTCCTAAATAAACTTAAAAAAGTACGTATGAATTGAAAAATTTACAATGAAAATTGCGCGGTTACTTACCCACAACCTCATGCATGAGAGGCGGGTGCCTTAACTACTGAACCATTTTGATTCATCCATCCTACTTTTGAGGTTTTAGAATGATCACATGAATATGTTGAATTTTCGATACGGCATTATTTATAACATCAGTCCCACCACTAATACCTCCAGTTTATTTTCGTAGTACTTTCATGCACACAGAGGAATTAATTTCCTTACGGATAATGGAAGAATAACATTGCCTGTTATTTGCTTGTCATCTCGCGAAGTGCCAAGAGGAAGCTGAAGTAATAGGTGTTACAATAACATATCTATAGAGTTTTATTGAAAGGTGAAGCTTTATCTACATTAGGAAAATACTTTTTGTTTTTTTGATCTTTGAATTGTTGATAATTAGTAGACCATTGGTAAAGTAATATTTTTTTTAAAGGTGAAGAATCAGACAATGACTTTTCCCGCTCTAGGACTTCTTTGCCCTTTGCGTTCTAGGCCCCCGAGTTTCCCTTTCGTTAGTAAACCCATGGCAGCAGTAAGTTTTGGCTCTGCTGGGCTCTGGTACGGTTTTGCTGATATATCTTTGAGGCGTGCGTGGGACACTATTCACCGCCGACGACTTGGGCTCGTCGACCGCGAACCTACGCCTACAGTGAATAATATAATCATGACATAATAATGACCTATTTCGCTAAGCAATTACTTTTATTTTTGCTCCATTCATAACAAAATAGAAAAAAGTTAATGAAGTTGAACTTCACCAAAAATATATATATAAATAATAAATATACAATAACTTCACCAAATGATTGGTACTTTGACCTAGAGGTCACAATAGATTGCTTCCTAATATAGCCATTTATTTCTACTGTTGCTTGACAGAATAGTCGATGAAAAGTAAACAGGAATTACAATGAGCTTCTCTGTCACCCAAAAAAAGAAACAAAGATAAACGGATCCAACAGACAACTTTCCAACGTAACTGTAGATCTCCACGCCGCCATGACACATTTTATTAATAAAGGTAATATTTCAATACGTAGTAATATAGCCAATATAGGGTGGTTAATGATAGCAATAACACTAGCAATCGGGAATGAATAAAAGGTGTAATTTATGTGTTTCTACCCCCAAAATGTGGCCGCGCAATTACAGGCGCTATGGGGTAAAGTAGGGAGGCGCGTCTATGTCGATAGATAGGCTTATAACAAAATTTAGAAAGGAAATTAATTACTTTATGACTTGAATTGTAATTTTGAAATAAAGTTGCGTTACGTTTTATTGCTATAGATAATAAGGTTAAATTGATAGTGTTACTGTATTGTTATATTATAAATGGAAGTATAAAATTGTGTAACATTACAACTGTGTTGTTTTTATTTTCATTAAGACGGCCACATCATTGCTTACCATCAGGTCCTGATGCTGACGTGTGATAACGCCTGAACATTCTGTTGGCACTCGGTGATTCCGTGATTTACTCGAATATTTCACAAAACTTGTTCCAGAAAATACGTGTTTTTTTAAACCCTTAAAAGTTTAAAAAAAAATTGTTGTCATTTAGAATCTCGATTAAATGTCCAAGGATTCTATTGATGTACTTTATTATATTTGTAATATAATGAGTACATTATAGAGCAGTGGTTGCCAAGTGGTAACGGCCCCGACTTACGAGTTGTAGGTCGCGGGTTCAAACCCAGCCAAACGCATTACTTTGTGTACTTTATTTCATCACCACTGCTCTCAAATCCGTGAAGGAAAACATCGTGAGGAAACCGGCATGTCCTAGAACCAAAAATGTGATATCCAGCAATACGCACTGGACCCGCGTAGTGGATTACGGCCCATTCCCTCTCCTACAAAGAAGGTCAGAATCCCAGCTGTGGGAACATTATAAGGCTGATTATGCTATGCTATAATATAATTCACGTAAAATAGTAGATTTTTAGAGGTCTGTACTAGATTACAAAAATTTTACAAAAAGTGTTTTGATTTCTATACAAGCCTAGGTAATATCCACAAGATAGTTGTGTATGCAAAATATATAGAGAACGATTTTTAATAACATCATAATCACGTAAGAGCGGTTGTATGAAAATGTACCTCGAAAAGGACGCTCTTAAGCACGCTGAAGGACGTGTTATGTAACACATATTATGATAAGGTGGTATATATAATTTTTTTGTTCCATAACTTGCATACAACGCCATCTAGTCCTAAATTAAGCAGAGCATGTGCTATGAGTATTAGACAACTGATTAACATACTTATATATTTCTAAATACATACACCAAGATACAGAGAAAAATAATTATCGTGCTCATTACACAAACATTTGTATTGGTTGGGAACCGAAACGATGACCTTCGGTATAGCCGTCAGGGCCATTAACCACTAGAACCAACAGACAAATAAAAAAAAAACAATAAATTTAAAGATCTCATTGAGCACCATCGTAGCGGTTTTTGTAATTTTTGCCAGAAATAAACACAAATAAAATAAGTAATAATAGAACAATAACAATGAACTATCGAGCATGTCCCATCCCTAAAGACTTTAGGAGAGGCCCATCCTTCTGTAGGGAAATGCTAATGATTTCCCTTCAGACACCATTTTAAAGGTACAGTCGTAATGAATATTCTATTTTAGTCCTATACCGTCCTGCTTATAGCTTCAGCCATTGTTCCGCGATTTACTTTCATTGTTATTGTTCTATAAGAATTGTTTTGCTTTCTAAGGTTATTAGATCACTGTTAAATGTAGGCAATTTTAAGTCATTGTGAAATAAAGGATTGTTTGGGAAAATATTTACGGTTGTAATAAACCGTGGAGTCTATTGTTTCTGTGTTATGCTACAATGTGATATTTAGAGCATTAAAGCCCTAGCTCCCGAGCCATAAGACAGTGACTTTCTGTAACCTCCTCGGTTACGGCTAGACGTTACCGAGGAGGTTTGAAAAAAATATATGTTTATTAAGGATTCATGTCCAACATAATCGACGTATGATTTTATCGCAGACTAAAACATTTGGCAAAAAAAAAAATAACATGATATTTTTTCGTTTGTTTTCCTTACTCCTTTCAAACAGCTTTGATTTTTAGAAATATTTTTACACAAAAAAATGCTGGTTAAGAGTTCTTCCGAATGTACTTACCATAAGTAAATCAGTCAATATTTCGTTAAGAAAATGGTTTTAAAGATCAGCGAGGCTCTATGCGGGCGCAGGCGGCAGTACGAATATGTATGCATTTAATTTCAGCCAGATTTTCTAGGGACTATACGCCTTAAATGGCATTGATCAGTTTGAGAAGGAAAGGTATCTTAATAGTGCTATTTTAAAGATGGCTGTTTTATGCACACGGTGTCTAGAACTCTTTTTTTTGCCACTCTCCTTTCGCAGGTATGCTGGAAGACCTTTCTATAGAAATAAACATCACCTTTCTATCTTGTTTTCTGTGTTCCTTCTTTTTATTTTATGTTAAAGAAATAAATAAACATGTAATAAATAAAAATTATAAACAATTCTTAATGATAATGACGATATGATGTAACTCATAATATGATTTAAAAGAGTGTCCATCCGTGGAGTTTCTTGCACGTTATTCTCCATAAAGATCTTCGCTTTGGATCGTGTAATTTAGCTTTACTTTTTTTTAATAACCGACATTTTGACAATTCAAAAGTGCCTCTAATTGATCTATTTGAAATAAAAGTTTCTGATTTCTGATAGATACTCAAGATTTTGATCTTTTTACGGTTTTTGTAATACACAAATAATTCACCCGTAGTTACTGCTCCCGGCGCTAAGTTGTATGGTAATAGCTAGCCTCTGCATCAGAAACAACCCTGTACGAGAGTCGCCACTTACTTCATTCAGCTTGCGCCCTAATTCACGAACAAACTTCTTAGTGCCTACACTCCAAATACCCAAAACCTCCACTGCTATAGATACGACATGGTACATCGTCTTCAAAGGTGCGTAGTTTAGCTTCTTCCTTAAACAGGCCTTCCGCCGCTGCTGATGGGAAGTTGACTGGCTGGCACACAGTACAGGTATACAGTTTTTTGGAGGTTTGCGAAACAAAGTGTAAAGTCCCGCAAACCTCCGTTGAAAAGGGAGGATCCTCCGACCAGACAAGTGTTAAGTCTGGTGGGCAACTGCCCTTTAGATGATTTTGGGCTGTCGTATATATTCAAATCACGTGGAGACCTTTCATTGCGCGATGCAGGATTATTTCTTATGTGACGCCATAGATGTTGCTACTGTTTTGTCTTGTGTATAATAGCATAATCAGCCCTAATTGTTCCCACTGCTGGAACGCAGCTTCTCTATCGGAGGGATTTAGCCATAATCCTCTACACAGGCCAAGTGCGCGTTGGTGGATGTCACATGTCTTCGCTGTTTTGTAGGGTTCCGTACCTTAATAGGAAAAAACAGAACCCTTATAGGATCACTTAGTTGTCCGTCAGTCTGTCTGTCTGTCAAGACCCTTTATCTCAAGATCGCGTGGAGGTATCGAGTTGAAATTAAAACCATATACTCAAGCGGACCTTTGAAGCTGTGAAAAAATTAACTTCTTAGTTAATGAAAAAAAAAGATACGGCCATTTATGTCGCAAAAAACGTGTATTTCGACACTCTCAAGGGAATCAAAATTCATAGGGTACTTCCTGTTGACCTAACATCATGAAATTTGGCATGAAGCAAGGTCTTATAGCACAAATATAGGAAAATATCTGAAAACTGTAAATTTGTTGTTACGTCACAAAAAAACTGTTTTCGCGCTTCGTAAAAATCTTCGTAACTCAATTCCGGAATTGAACTGTTTTCATAGGTAAGTTTATACGAAACCCTCAGTGCGCGAGTTCGAATTGCACTTGCCCAGTTTTTTCTTTGGTTCTAGGACATATTTATCTTTACGATGTCCCCTTTACCGGTAAGAGACCTGTGGTGATGAAACACAAAGTAACTCAAAGTAAAGCGCCTGTTTGGGTTTAAACCCACGACTCGTAAGTCGGGGCCGTAAACTACTGGGCTACCATGACTGCTATCCTCAATTATGCAAGCACACTTTATCACCAGCTTCAAAGTACAACATCAAAGAGAAAAGGATAAAATCGCAGGTGATGTTACATATTGGCATACATTCTAAAAGGAAAGCCTGGCTAGACCTGAATGGGGAGATGTAACCTGTATTTGCGCAAGCTACGAAATGTGGCTACGCGAGGATAAGCGCGGATACTTCTGCTGACTTTGTGAGAAACTGTTGTATATAGAGTAACATAAAGTAAGGTTGTAGTAAAAGGGTGCGCCTTTATTTTTGTATTGTGTTTACTTTTTTTTTTAAGGTTCTCCTGTAAAATCACAAAAAAGACACCCAGACCTGTAATAGCCATCTACAGACTATACGAATATTTATTTCGTGCGGGAATCGATCCCGCGACACGTAGTGCAGTAGCTGATCACTCAACTACTGCGCCAACTGCCGTGCAATATCATAATACAACACGTAACTAGAATAATGTACACCACAATCTGTACACTACAATTAGATAATTAAGTTGTTATTATAATTCAAGCAAAAATTAAAGTATAATTTCAATATTATACTTTAATGTACTTATGTAATATTTTTTTGAGATATTGATAGCACGTCGGTATTGATATATAGGCACACACTAATACGTTTTTTTTTTTTTATGATACTATTGGCAACGAACTGGGGATGTTTAAATCAAGAGTGAATAGGTTATTTCTAGGCAAGCGCCAACCTAATTCCGCCTAGTCCGTTCCATCATCGGACCACCAGGCGTACGGCGATGCGCCACCGTACATGGTTGACATCCCACCTATACGCACAAAATATTTTGGGAACACATTCATTGTGCGTACAGCGCGGAATTCCTTGCCGGAATCTGTGTTTCCTGATGGCTACAACCCAAGAATCTTTAAATCAAGAGTGAATAGGTTACTTCTAGGTCAGCGCGCTCCACCACACTAATCTACTATTAAGTTCGATCTGTTTAATTTTGGGTAATTATTGTTCAGAATCGTACATTACCATTATTAAAAAACTAAAAAGTCAAATAACTTTTTAAGTAAAAATAGTTATTTGAATTTTTTTAAATTTCGGAAGAGCGTGGTAGTATTTATTTAATTTTCTATATATAATTAAATATATTAATTTTAATTTACAATATTTTTGCAAGAAGCACAAAGTCAAATAATTCTTAAAATCATCTTAAAATAAGTGCGAGTCGGACTCGTACATGAAGGGTTCCTTACCGTCCGTAGCAAAAAACGGCAAGAAAATCACGTCATTTTTAGCATTTTTGTTGTTATAGTGGCAACAGAAATACATAAATCTGTGAAAATTTCAACTATCAATCTCGGTTCATGAGATACAGCTTGGTGACAGACGGATGGACAGACACATAGACGGACGGACGTCGGAGTCTTAATAATAAGGTCCGTTTTACCCTAAAAGAATAGTTTTTTTTTTGTTATTTATTTGACATATATGCAGGTAAACAAATACTGACATATGCTTGCACTGACTAGACAGGTCCACTTAAATCTACGTGACCATGTCCTCAAAAGACCATCTCAGACAGCAATCTGCATGGTTCTCATATGATTTGTCCATTATCTACATGTTTGCTGTACGGATTTTAAAAGAGACTTTCGACTCCTGAGTTCGTTTCTGTGTTTCTTTTCAGGGAAGTCAATCAGAAAATACCGGTATCATCTAGTTTAAATGGATGAAACAATTAACTTGTAAAAGTGTTTTTCAAAAAAGTATTTGCAAAATTAATAATTAATTTATCATTTACGTGTAACATGTAAATGGCAAAATATTATTTCATGAAATATAATCTATGTCACTCAAGAATAAAGTAGTTTTATATCAGTGAAAAATTTAGCAATCGGACCAGTACTTTCGGAGATTACCTCCTACAAACAAAAAAAAACACAGTGTAGACATTTTAGAATTATTTCAAAGTTAAAGTATAAATATTTATGTGCAAGAATCGAGTTCTTTGGAAGATAAGGTTCATCAGAAAGAATAAGATATATTTCCTTGTGGATCTTACTCTTGTGACATCATGTGTGAAAAAAATACTGCAAAAAATAAAAGTAGCATTTTCGCTTACAAAACGCTCACCTAGAACCATTACACATACTTTACTGCAGCATAAATACAATAATTCTACCACATAACGTTTCCATACAACAGATGTTCTATGCGAACAGTTAGCAATCGAAATTATAACTTCACACGGGAGACCTAAACGAAAACCAACCTTACAATGCATATCTATTAGGATCAATATTGTTTAATTCATTTCTAAATTGCTTAACAAGCATGGCTGACAAATGTACGCGGGTACGTCCTTTAGTATGTCGCGTCAGATTAAATGCTGCGATCGTAGTGAGGTGAATTGATCTAAGATGGTAGGTTAGGGGGATGGCAGGCACATGTGTGGAGGACAGGGCGGATAGATCGGTGGTTGGAGGGAGATGTTTTAAGATTAAAATTTAAGGCTGATTGTCAACAATTTTGGAGGAAAAACGGATGTATTTTGCAGATGTGAATTTACATGTTTGTGAACGCATCCACGATGCAGGAGTTACTTCTACTTTTCTTTTTTCTAACTTTGCCCCAAAAAAGAAAATAAATGATGTTTAGAGTGCATATTCCTTTATTTTTTGGTAGGTTCGCATTAGACCACTATTTCACTAGATGGTAAGCAGTATTATGGTCGACGATGGAGCACACTTGCCTAGAAGTTACTTATTCAATTTTGACTTGAAAACCCATAGGTTCAGTAAACATAGATTCCGGTAGAAAATTCCACTCCTTAGCTGTATGCACAATGAATGTGTTTTCAAAACTTTTTATGCATACAGGCGAGATGTGAGATGTCCACCATGTTCAAAATCTAGTCACGAAATCATCTCATTGACAATTTATTTCAAAATATTTTCAAAAATGTATGTGTGGTTAATTTGAGAAATTTTTAACAGACTAAGATAAGAATCCCTACTTCTACCGGAATCACAGTTGCACGTATTACCAATATTACTGGGTTGAGAAGGTCAGATAGGGAGTCGCTCCATGTAACGCCCTCTTACTCAGCAGCATTCGGTTAGACTAAAAGCCGTCTTCAATATATTTGCTACAAGGCAGGCAAATAGACTAACCGAGTATTTCTCAAATTCTACTTTAGTCAGAGGACCTGTCAACATTTGACATTTAAGTAGGTTTTGACATGTTCTTAATTTAAAATTCTCAATTTAGAAACACGCCCTTAATTCATAGTGTGTTTTTTATGTACGTACGTTTCTTATTTTTTTTTATTAATGATAGGCTCGCGTTTGATCACTATCTCACCTGATGGTAAGCGATGATGTAGCCGACGATGGAGCACGCTTGCCTAGAAGTAGCCTATTCACTCTTGACTTAAAGACCCTTAAGTTGTAGCTTTCAGGAAACACAGAACTCGTTCTTCTTTTGTTAATTTATGGTCTTCAATCCATGCTAACATTCAAAATAAATTAAGCAACTGTCGATCTGTAACGCTTTCACGGTTATGCTACTGAATAGATTTTGATGAAATTAGGTAACTAAAGAGTAAGAGCCCTGAGGAAGGACATAGGCTACTTTTTATCTGGCTTCAACGTAGCGTCCGCAATAACAGACATTCAGGCGAACGAAGTCGTGCTCAAAAGCTAGTATTATAAATGTGAAAGTAATTCTGTCAGTTACGCTTTTACTGTTAAACTACTGAACCAATTTAGATAAATTTAGGTGCAGAGTAGTTTGAACCATGAGGAAGGACAAAGGCTACTCTATATCTTCCTCGTCCATAATAACTGACATACACGTGGACAAAACCGCAGGCAGAAGCTAGTATCATATATATAGGGTGTCCCAAAATTAACGCAAGTTTTGTGTTAAATTGAAAGCGCAATTTTTATTATTTTAGTAGGAAATTCAAATTGCGTTAATTTTAGAACACCCTTTAGTTTATGATTCAATAAAAAAATCACAATCTGAAGACTAAAAACTGTTTTTTATTTAATTCAAATCTTGCGTTAATTTTGGGACATCTATATAATAACAGCAGTGTGTATCGATATTCAACCAAGCTTATGTACGCTATGCTTTGAAGCTCGTGTGGCGTCACGTGCTGTTCAAACATGTAGACGTCCTAGCTTATCAGAAATCTGAACGTTGTAGTATTTCAGGTGTATAAGACAAAGGAAGAAGCAGCGGCGTTTATCTAAAGTATCATCTAGGTACGTACGCATAATATGAAGTAAACCTCGTATAATGTAAGTCTTCATTCTCATAATGTTTTTAAAGACTAACCAAAAAGAAATACGGAAATCATAACCCTAGGTTGACTGGTAGAGAATACCTAAGGCATTAAGTCCGCCTTTGTACTTTATATTGTATGAAGTTTAATAAATAAATAATGGTTACACACGTGAATCATCATTTATTTATTTCTTAAAACTTCATGCAACACAAAAGTACAAAGGCGGACTTAATACACAACACAACATCACCATAGCCTTTTCTCAACTAGCTCGGGTTCGGCTTTTAGTGTAACTGGATGCGGCTGAATACCCGTGTTCTACATTGAGCGACTGCTTATCAGATCTCCACTATCTAGTTACTGGGTAACATGATACTCTTTGGATAGACCGATGGTCAGACCTTCTGGCATCTGACTACCGGTAGCAGCTGTCAAAGATCTATGAATGACAACCGGAACCAACAGTCTTACGTGATTTCGGAGGCACGGGGTGTCAGTAATGTCCTAGATATCCTTTGAAAAATTAACATTAGGACTGGCCTGCTTTAAAAGCTGCAACCTCATACATGAGAGACAGGTGCCTTAACCACTGAAATGTGAATATTTCTTTCAAAATAATTCAAAGAAAACATTTCTCAGATAAACATGAATTCCCAGATCTCAGTTTACCCGCATTTGAATGTAAACTGAAACACAAACCGAATGCATTTAGAAACATCCAACAAAATAACTTTAAAGAAGAATCCAGACACATAGATTCCTTTCCCCTGGGATGCGGACGGGATAAACTGGAGAATCCTACAAAATAAACATGGCCTTTTAATTTTAAATAACACATCGATTTATCATAAACTATCGGCTTGTCTGAGCACAGAAATAAATGTTTTGCCGTTTCGAAAACTATCCACAATACTCTACCAATAAATCAAACGAACTCAAACATTTTCTTTTAAATCAACATCCATGTCCGTTCTTGTTAGCATAGAACTTCACAAGGACGGAACGTAACCCGCAATGTATATAGTGTTAATGTTAGCTTTCACTAATTGGTTAGTGTTAGGTACATAGTAGGTTCCCGCATACGTGGTGGAACGATCGCTGGATCCTTTATAATACATGAATTTGAAGTCCATTGCATTTTAGAAGATAGCTTTTAGGTAATTAAAGTGTTTTGGAAATAGAAAAATCTATTTTGAGAAAAATAGTTTTGTGTATTTAATATAATTTTGTGGCACTTACTGGATAATTCGAACAAACATTGCACGTTAAATATTAACGTAATAAAATTAATGTAGAAAAACTATTTCAGTTTTTATCGTCAAATAAAAATTAGTAGAAACGAAGCGTGGTTAGCTCTTAATCAAAACCAGACGATAAAAATAGTCTGATGGACGTTGATTAATCTTCAAATAGGTATTCTAAATATTAGACATTGAACTAAATAAAAATAGTCCATTCTACAAGCACCACGACATCCAATCCTCATTCATCCGGTTCCGAATTCTCAGATCAAGATTAAAAATTCCTTTTCTTCACTTTACTTAAAGTCTGCCTCACGAAAATCTTAACTAAAAAGTAGAAACACCATAATTAACTTGTTTCCACGGATAAATCTCAATAAGAAATTTTCACTGTTGGCTGGGTCGCGTTGTTTTCGGCTAACAGTGGAAGGAGGGTAAATGAGGGAGGGGGGGGGGGGAGAAGGGAGGGAGATTGATTATGTGCTCACGCACCGTCAGACATGTGAGGTAATTAAATGTAATGATTGCAGGAAAACTGTGATTTTTTGTTTTATATTTTTTTCTTCTTCCGTTGTTTGGTAATCGAGGTTTTTGTTTGCTTGGTGTGAATGAGTGTTTGTTGTGCGATGTGAGTGCGGAAAACCTATATATTGTAATATGATAAATTATGTATACGAACTATGTTATTTTATTGTTGGAAACATTTTGACAAAAACTGCCTCAGTATTTACTTTGCTTCTGGTTGTGATTTTTTTTACGATTTCTCGCGTACCTGTGTAACAATTTATGTATCCTTATATACATAAATAATATTGGAGAATCTGTAATAATAACTAAATAGTATTTTTTACTAAATGTTTATTCGATAACAATAACAAATACACAATAATTAAAATGTTTGTCTTCATGTTTGTTCCGGCTAATCGATGAAACGGCTAGATTGATTTTAAAGGACCTTTTACTGGTTGATATATTTTGATGGTTTAAGGTACTCCCTATACTATGCTTTTATTACAGAAAAATAATTAGGGATATGAAATTGCAACCGAATGGCATAGCGCTGTTTTACGAATCTTATCCGGTCGATGTTGCAAATACTAGCTAGTACATAGCAGACCACTAGTCGCACTAGTCGTAGTAGGGCTAGTACTAGTTAGTAGTAGTATTTTGAGAGCTCTAATCGTTGAAAAGAAAAGCAAAAAAAAACTTTTGTGTTGATAAATAAGGATAGGTGACTTAAGCCCCAATGATATCGCCAACAACACACTCAAGACAGCACTAGATGTCAATCCCCAAATTCCAAGCTCCGGGGGTCTTTTAATAAAACAACTTACTAAAAATCCGGCCAAAACAGAGAAAAAACAAACAGAAATTCGTTGTTTTTTCCACACGCTCGCCTTTTAACTCTCGTCCTAAGATCCGATATTATCCCCTTCATCCGAAACCCTTGTTTCCCCACTATTTAAGTGGCAAATAAAAATGTTATCAATCGAGAACACCCGACTGGCAGTCCGTCCGGATTACGCCCGTACTCTGTGGTTACCCTATCGTTTGTTTTTACACAAATACGGAGCAATTTTTTCAATGTATACCGTTTTTGAATTGGATGTTGATATTTTTTTTTTTGTAATCTGCAGCTTTTTTATACAAATACCATTTGTTTAATATCTCCTATTATGTAAAACTAACTGCGGCCAGGGGTTTGGCCCACGTGATAATAGAAAATTATCACCCATGGAACATTCTCTTGGGATAAAAATATGTGCTATTTCAGTACACGTTCTACCCGACTAACAAGTTTCATTCAAATCCGTTCAGCCATTCGAGCGTAAAGATATTTAAGATAAAATATAATATTAATTGTGATTTTGTTTGTTAGGTTAAAATTATTTGTGCCGATAAAAAGGCAAAATGCATGCTGGCAATAGCTTGAACGTGGCAGAATTGTACAGATGATTTAACGACTTGTGGCGTTAAATGCATTTTTCAATTCATGATACAAACATGATAGGCCTAAATCACTGTTTATTTATTCATTAAAACTTTATAATATATACAAGCGTAGACTTAAGGCAGATTATAATGAAGAGATTAAACAGAAGGTGAAGTAACCTTTAATTCAAGAAGAAAACTTTTAAACCAGTCCTTCCAACTGTAAAGCTTGTTTGTCTTACGTCTGCGGTCGTTTACGAGCTGTATTTATGTTGTCTTGACCAAATAAACTTTATGAGATTCTTGGGAGGTACTTAAGTTAATCTTGAAATTATTTGAAGTGAATTTAAGGAACTAAATTATATAAATCAATGACATTACTACATTTTTGACACATGATTTTCAGTTATCGTACATTTTAAGAAATTTTGTAGATATGTAATGTTGCCAGCAAAATGAACAATTGCAATGACCATTTTTTTTGCTGCAAAACTTTATTTTGCCATAATAATAATAATGGGCTGGCTTTACCATAACTAACAATGGGTCGTATGAGCAGAACATACGAAGACGTATGTGATGGTAAAGAGCGAGATGTCACAGCTGAATCGCGTCTGGGCCAACAGGAGCATCTCGCGTAAGACCAAGAGAAAGCTCGTCACTACCCTCATATTCTCGATCTTCCTGTATGGTATAGAGAACTGGACCCTTAAAAAAGCTGACCCTTGTCGGATTGATGCTTTTGAAATGTGGTGCTGGAGGAAAATGCTCGGAATCCACTGGATAGAGCATCGGACCGACGACTCAATAATAGCCGAACTCAAGTCCTCCATGAGACTCACCACCATATGCCAAAGAAGAATCTTTTAATTTCTTTGACCACATTGCCAGAAAGAGAGGTGATAACCTGGAAAAGTTGCTACTTATAGGAAAATTAGATGGGAAAATACTCAGGGGCATGAGTCCGATACGCTGGTCTGACCAAATCCGTGCTACTCTGGAGACCACATTCTGCGACATCATCCACATCGCCGGAGATAGGACAGCATGGCGAAAAATAGCCCACAAGAAAGTTATCCGTCGAGGTCACGACCTTTGAACATTGAAGATAAACGACGCAATGAGGACGAGGATGTGGATTTAATACAATACCGATACAATAAAAAACCTTAGTAATCGAATCAGTGCTCAGGAAAAAGAGTTTCTTCAGTTTGTCTTTCATGAAGTACCTTAACTAAGTTTACTTTAAAACCAAACACATAACTTAGCTCATAAGCCCTGCTCCCCTATGTTTATCAATCAGGACCAAGTGCCGTTATGTACGGATTACGCCCGCAGCGTGGACACCCTACCGTTTGCCATTCTTGTTTGTTTTGTCCGACTGCGGCAAAAAGAAGAGTAATGATTAGCCGTGTATGCTAGGTATAGAATAGGTCATTATTTAGATGTCTGTTTTTTGTTGTAATTTATAAATTTTGCCCAGATTTATTCTTTTATTAAATAAATTGTAGTTCAGAGTTGTGAGTGTTTTTGATCTAAAAATATTCTTATTTATGTAATATAAAAGGTTTCGGATTTGAGTTTCTTGGAATTCTATTCATACTGTACTCGTACATCTGCCTACGTGAAATATTTCAATAAATAGGATTATAAAGTATGGATTATGGTATCTTTTTAAATACACGCTTTTCCAAAAAAAAAAAATTTGGTATTTTAACAAAATATTGAAACAGAAATTTATTCAGGTTATTTAATAATTATAGATCTACCTTTAGCATTCTATTTTAAGTTTTTTTTTGGCTACAACAGAATTAGAAGAAAACGTCGAAATTGGTTCACGACGATTTATTCTCTCTCTCTCGAGTAGTCATGATTTTTTGTTTCTTCCTTTAGCATTGATTCGTCATCGTCATCTACAACTTGAGTTAGCACACCATAAAGCATGTTCCATTTTTTATTTGCATTTGCATTACTGTAAATAGTTTTGAATGTTGGTAACTAGTCACAGAAATGAAAATTTTATTACCTAAATGCTAACCGTATTCAAGTTGAGAAAAAGTATTAACAATGATTATTTTCTCTTTATTTCTCCATTAACCAACATTCAAAACATACCAATGTTATATTTACATTTAAACCTGCATATTTGCAATACCATATCTTGTGAGGATATTAAATGAAAACTCATAAAGCTCGCGTCTAGACTATTAAGGAAGCACAATCGAAGAGGAAATTGAAACAATCATTGGCTCAGAGAGGCAATAGTCTAGCTTCGACGAGGCTGTGCTTAAGACTCTTGTAGTCTGTGCCTGATTGTTCAAAGTAACTTGATTTATAGAGAGCAATCCTTTATGCTGAGAGAGTGGAAGCTGGACACTTCCAGCTTCCACTTGTTCAGTTTGTTGGGGGTTGGTAGATATATACGAGTGTTGAAAGTAATTATGGTAAATGTTATTTACCTGTACATTTATCGAAACTCTATAAATAAAAATCGAAACTCTTGCAAAAACCTCTTGTTTCCTCTTGATTGCTCTTTAAATGTATTTTTTTTTATAAAATGTATGTAAAAGTGTATTATATACCTATAACGAAAATACAATTTTGTAAAAAAAGTGCTGTCCTTTTTTGTTTATTCCGGCTAATTTCCAAAACGCTTGGACCGATTTTAACGGGTTTTTCATAGGTAGATAAATGATGTTATAATAATAATAAAACATTTATTTTGGACGAGGTCCATATTTTGTTAGTAACAATTATCTAAGAAGAAAGAAGAAGATTGAAGATTGTTATAAGAATTAACTTACTCTTAATTTTATCTTAGGAAAAGAATTAGGGTACCGAGTAAACAAAAACCTTTTGAAATTGTGACCAAATGGCATTTTGCTGTTTTACGAGTCTGAAAAAAGTCTAAAGTAGCTACTGGTTTTATTTAGTGAAACATCTGCTAGTAAAGGAAAATACTAACTAAAGGGTAATAGATAGTATCAGGATGATCTTATCTTATTTCATTATATATATATATATTTCTTATCTCATATCATTCAATAGGCTAAATTACTCAGCCATAATACCATTTTATTCAATTTTATTCTTATCTATCCAATAGAGTTATTATCAAAGGTGCTCTGGTAACAGATAATCTGAGTTCAGTCCTGTATTCACGAGTTACTTAGGTTAGTTACTGACGTCATGCTTGGGGCCATGGGCGATGCGAAAAAGAACCCCGGGACCCTGGAACGAGGGCAAAGAAGGAAAAGGAGTGGGTTTTAGTCAGTAAAAGTCTGACATGCCGTCCCCCCCGCCCGGCTCAAGGGTGGGAGCAGTCATTGGACGATTTCCCACCTTAAAAATACATCATGCCTTAAATTAAATTCCTTTTAAAAATGTGGCAATTGTGACATGTAAGACCCAGAATTTTGGTGTATTTTTCTAAAGCCTAAAGTTAAATAAAAATGACGTTGATTCCAGGTTCATTGATACCTCCTTTGTTGAGTGAACGAACGTCACATTAGCATAGCTTAGTCGGCCTTATAATGTTTCCACTGTTGGGACTCAGGCCTCCTCTCTAGGACAGGGAATGGGCCGTAATCCACCACGCGGACCCAATGCGGATTGGTGGAGGTCACATGTCTTCGAATTTTTGGTTCTAGGACATTCCGGTTTCCTCACGATGTTTTCCTTCACCGTTTTGAGAGCAGTGGTGATGAAATAAATTACACAAAGTATTGCACCTAGCTGGATTTGAACCAGCGACCTACAACTCGTAAGTCGGGGCCGTTACCACTCGGTTACCACTGCTCTCACTCGGCTACCACTGCTCTCGTCGTCAACGTCAACATTAGATCATGTATAATGAAGAATACAATTAAGCAGTGAATGTATTAATCGCGTAATAAGAGCTTTCACTAATAATGGCGTAGCTTCCATCTATATTTTTATTATTATCACCCGTAACATTAACTGCTATTCTTTCTACACGACAGCACTTACTACCACACTTCATAACCCCTTACCACATAGCAATATAACCACAAATATACCACACACATACTTTATGCACCCCATCCACGACATATAGCAATTTAACGGCTGCATCGCAGTCGCCCTCCGATTTATTGAACGTGTCCGTCTTAAGGAAAGGGTCTTAAAGATCGTGGAGGCTCTCCGTCTCACAGACAATGGGAAGATTATAGAGTTGCTAAATATAAGGCTTACTCGGTTTTTCAGACGAAAAGACAACTTAAAGTATGGTGAGGCTAATGTTTTCTTTATTTTATAACAGCATTCATCAACAATCACAAATTTTGAATTTACTTCATTGATACAAATTCAAAACGTTGAAAGTCATAAACGATACGAACACTAGATATAAGAAAACTGAATTGAAAAAAGTTTTATCAACATAATATATTTTATATTTTGCACATATCATCGCAAGATTTGAGTATTATTTACACCTGCTTATTTAACGATAATATTCTACAACTTTTACACAGCGCCATCTAGTCCCAAACTAAGCAGAGCTTGTACTATGAGTACTAGAAAACTGTTAAACATACTTATCGAAAATTAGAAACATAAATTTCAAATAAACCATTTGAATTGTCAAAATTTCGGTCAGTCAAAAAAAGTGAAACTAAATTGCACATTCCAAAACGTAGATCTCTATGGAGAAGAACGTGCATGAAACTCCATGGACACTCTTATAAATCATGTTATGAGTTACAAAAATCTTGGTTACATATATTTCTAAAATACAAACATCAATAGTCAAATTACACCCAGACACAGAACAAATGACCATGCTCATCACGCAAACGTTTGTCTTGGGTGGGAATCGAACCCATGATCTCCGGCATAGCAATCAAGGCTATTAACCACTAGACCAATATGCCAGTCAATTTACAGGAAATTTATGGAAAGACAATAATTGTATATAGAAATTAAAGGATAAATATCAAACCTGCACTATAAGCTATATCGCTGTAAGAGTTACAAGTTTTTTTCATGAATCCCA
The DNA here is from genome assembly GCA_949316375.1 of Mythimna vitellina. Taxonomy (NCBI): domain Eukaryota; kingdom Metazoa; phylum Arthropoda; class Insecta; order Lepidoptera; family Noctuidae; genus Mythimna; species Mythimna vitellina. The sequence goes on along the minus strand of OX438699.1, from coordinate 913,557 downwards.
TTTTTTCTGACAACTTGAAAGAGCAAACCTAACAAATTGCCAATGTAAGCCACAGCTCTATACACTTCCCGGCCACTCGCCCTCAATCACACACTATCACCGTTGGTATTAAGCCCGCTCTTCTTCCTCTCACTTATCAGCCCTGTTTATTGCTACACGACGCCATTATCGAGCCACATCGAGATCGCAGGAATTCCGCCATCGGCCGGCTAATTTTACGAGATTTATAAGGGAGCCAGAAAAATCCGAAAAAGACCGAAAACGGAAGATGCGTGCAGATAAAATTTTATTGTTACGTAGGTAGGCTATTTTTTAGAAGGAAGTTTGCGATATCTATGCTTCATCGAAATTCCTTGGTCACTTAATATTACCCAAAAGTCACATTATTTACTGCTAATGAAAATTATATAATTTTGGAGTAACATTATCATTATATCGGTATTTTTGTTGCATAAAGTAATTACAGCGATCGTTTACCAGCTCTGTTGAAGGCGGTGACATGTCAAATGCTATTAAGCAATGGACGGAAATGGAACTGGTTTAATTTGTGTTATTAAACTTAAAAAAAAAAATTAAATGTCCTGTGTATGTTTTAGATTCATAAGGAAACTTACCAACTACTAGTACCGGAATGAAAACTATTCTATGTTCTTATCCAGGACATACATGTTCTCCTGTGCGCCAAAGTCTATAATTAAAGGCTCGATATGCCCCTACAGCCCAGGAGCTCAATCTGCTGAACGCCCTGATTGCTCAAGAACCTAAATTTGACATATTTTTTTATAGCAGTAAAGAAATGATAAATGTTTGTATATTTTTTTTTAGATCATAGATTGTTGGTTTGTTGGCTTGCTCGCTTTGGTGCATACTGTAAGTATAGCAAGCAATGGATAAATAAATAAATAAATTGTGATCCCGATCTGTCGTTAAGAACAGCAGACAAACAGATATACTTTCGCATTTAAATTTATATTAGTGTGGATAGTACATAGTACGGATAAATAAGAAATAAAATGTTTAGACCTACATCTAAGATCATAAGCCTATAATCATAATTATATGAGACAGGATATCATTACCTTCTCACCTACTAACCAATCTTGTACCTACAAACTTACCTACATACCATACTCCAGCACAACCGCTATACCTACCGCCTGGTCCCGCAATTCACCACACATCTACATTAAGCCTAACCTCGGCCGTATATTCACGCTATCTCCGCTAGGTAGGGAGGCAGCATACATTACTCAAGACCCATGACATGTCTGCCACTCCCACGAAGATACGACGCGTTTTGTTTGCGTCATTTCGAGAAAATACATTTTTTTTTGTGACGAAGTTGGAGGGCCCAAAAAATTTGGATGCCCTACAATTTAAATGAAGGTGGTTTTTTAGAAGACGATTGTTACGCTTTTGCTTTGATTTCTTACAATTTATTACAGGTCTTCTACGCAGTTGCTATGGACTTAATTTGACATGAAACCTAGTTTTTTATGTCTTCTTTCTTTCGACCACAGTATGTTTTATTATTTTTGGTACGGTTACTAGTACATTTTCCTCAGTAAACTGAAAACTATTATGTCTTCGTCTTGATTTTTTACTAGAATTACTAACAACAAGCTTCTACTAGAGACTCCGGACTGCTTATGACTTAAAATATGTCGTACTCTGCCAATATTATGTTATTTTCTTTTATATTTTGGTTTATTTTTGTTTATGTTTGTCTCTGTTAAGGCCGGCGTCAAAATGCAACAGATAATCTAGACAACTGTGTTGTCTATGGTCCTATAGAGCAACACAGTTATGCCAGATACACATATAGCCTGTCAGGGAACTTGGTTTTTATATTTTTGTAATGAATTGTGCGTCTATTTAGGCAGAATAAGCATGTTTTCTTTCTTCTTTCTTTTCTTTCCAATATGACGACCGACGCATTGATTGACCGATTGATTGCTGAGCTGCGTGTCGCGGGTTCGATTCCCGTACGGAACTAATATTTGTATGGCCTACAGATAGGCTTCAGGTCTGGGTGTCTTGTGTATCTGAATTTACATGTTTGTGAAGGCACCCACGATACAGGAGTAATTCCTAGTGTGAGGGCAAAGTTAAAAAAAAAATGATAATATTTATCCAAATAAGTTCAGCCGCGGCGTGATTCCACAGAAAAACATACTCACACATCCATAATATATGGGTAGATACATACCTATTAGTTAAATAATAACTTTTCTCCATATTATGCCCTAAATACGCCTAAATATTGACTGAAAACCTCTCAGATTCAGCGCAAACAAAATAATTGGCCAACACAATAGCTATTAGGGAGTAAATTATCTCTAAGAATGGAGTGACAGTGCTTCTGACGCGGCAAGTGGTGGGAAGATTGCGTGTCTTCTTTGTGCAGAGAATAATGAGCTTTATGTACGACTGCTACTCATATTCCTTGGTTCTTGTACCTATTTTATTTGTTAAGGGTAAATCAACGGCTTCTGTCTGCAGCGTCTTTCAGGTACAGGTAACAATTAGCTGAAGTAAATAAACCTGTACAAGGTTTCCCAGCATTTACAGAACAAAAAATAATAACACAAAAAGAAACAAGTCTAATACACAGTTAAAACACTTTTAAACCTTAAATTTAAAAAAAAAAAACTGATTTATAGTTAATATATTTTTTTTACAAAATGATAAATGAATTAATAAATAGTATAATACATGAACAAAGATAATCATTAATCATGAATTGTAATTAAATGATTAAATTGCAAAGTAAAAAAAAAATATCATAATCAAGTAATAATCATGATCAAATAAACATAATCGAAATTTTGTTTGATGGTTTTTAATATCGAAATGTAAACGCTAACAGTAATCTAAAAATAACATGCAGAACCACATAAATATGGATAGTGTTCGAAGTTACAACCTCTAGCTTGCTAGTTAGCCTCTTAATCATTTGACTACTGTCATATCGTCAATTTAAAGTAGTAAGAGAAAAAGTCATATGCTTTATAAATATTTGCTATGAGATATGTAAATGTAGACTTTATGAATATAGTTTTTTACAGTGGGTCCGTACATTAGTGCCTACTAATCTTCCAGTAACATACGGCGTGCTGCAGGGTAGCATTCTAGGGCGACAATTTTTTCACGTGCATATAAACGGTCTCTTTTGTCTCCTGAATCCACGTCATGGTAATTTCATACCCAGATAATATTGCCCTCATTACCGTTGCTAGAACATGGAATTAAACTTACGAGCTAGCTCAAAAGGTTTTTGATTTAGTGAAAATTTGGCTATAATTATTCTGTAGTTATTTTAATTACCTTTTACGTAAGCAAATAATTGTTAAATTATTACTGGATGCATATGAATACCAGAATTTTACTTAAATATCGATTTTGACTTCTATAGGCCAGTTCCGATATACCCGTTTAGTAAATTAGCTGTTTAATTATTTTTTTTAATTACTTAAACTAATGCTTAATCGCGATCCTACCAGATCCTTCACTCTAGCCTTGAAGAAACCTAAATTGAAACGAGAAGACCGTAGCAGGCAAATTGTTCTAGTCCTTTGATATAAGCGGTATACACGATGACGTAAAACGCTTAGTTCGGTTAGTTATTTTATATCTCAATACTTTAATTTCATACATACATGATATTCAGATGTGTCTGCTGTAACTTTTTAGTACGCTTGTATGTTGAAGTGTTAATATTGAATTGAAGTTATATTTAGTCTCATATTTTGTGTTGGTTTCATTCGAAACTTGTTACTAGGAAAGTAGTCACGAATAATAATAACAAAAAAAATATTTTCAGACATCAGAGGCCTATAGAAAGAAAAAAAAACATAAAAGAATCTTAAAAAATAATAAAGTAGTACAAATTATAAAAACAAAACTTATTAAACTATAATTATACACGTAAATTAGTTGGCATTGTGTTGCTATGTATCGCTTAACCGTCCTCAGAAACGTCGATATACGACACCTTATGGCCAGAAGTCCCCTTTTAGAAGGTTTGTAGCTGTTGGGTTGGAACTCGTACCTCAAACGACTTGAAGTTGACGTCGTGGAGCGCTTACAACCTTACGATCCTTAGAATCCAGTTGGTCTTCACTTTGAAATACTTCACGATTTCCTCAACTTTCGTGTGGTGATATATAACTGCGTCGTAGGCACAGCAGGACGCAGCAGCATGTTCGGACCACACGGAATAACATAAAATCTTTTTGTTTCTGGTTTATTTTCATCTCAGTGTTTTGTATAGTTTTGTTTCAAGACAATCTATAACAATTACTAATACAATATACCTATATAGTATAGGTATAATATAATAAAAAAGCAAGCCGCAACTTATACAGTTACCATTCTAAGCAAGGTACTAGAAGACACAGTATTTGTGACTAATGAGCAGAGGATTTGAACCTCCTTTTCCCTGAGAGTCTCAGGGCGAGTGCAAGGAAAAACTACCGGGAGAAAACTTGAGTAGGAAAAAACTTTTCAAAACCTTAATAAAGAGGAACGATTTGTATTTTGATTATAGTGAATAAAATCAAAAACTACGGAACCGATTTGAAAAACTCATTCACCAGTAGAATGCTACTTTATTAATTTGTGACATTGACTATATTCTTTTTTTATTTTTACGCGGGCGAAGCCGCAGCGTGTGTGGCGAAAGTTATTTTTAGTTTTATAATATGAAATAATTTTCATAATCCAAACATAGGTAAAAAGGTGATGCTTATTTATACACAAGTTGCTTGCTTCATCTTCGTTGCGGAAAGGTAAACCAAAAAAGGAAACAACATCTTAAAAATATTATCAAGCCCAAGATTGCATTTCAACTCAACTAAACTGCACACACATAAATCTCGTCGACATAACTAAATCACTCTCCCCGCTTGTTACTCACAACTTACAAGATAAGCAACACAGAATTTCTTTTGCTTCAACCAGAACTTACACACTCCGAGATAATGAAAATATATACATCAAAGTTCTATTATTTATGTATGGACGCTCTGTTTATCCTTATTGCTATTTCTAATACATTATTTCTTAGAATAGGATAGGTGTATTCGGTAAAATTAGATCCTGACAGATCTGTGAAAAAACAACTTCCATTACTAATTAGTAATTTAGTTTTGGAAGTAACAGTGTAGTAGTTAGCAGCAGCTAATTAATACACTGGGTCGCAAAAATAGTGTGAAATTCAAGAAACTATAATGTGTTGACTGATTAATAAAAGAAAATACTTTTTTTATCTATTAAATTTTAATTAAATACGAAAAAAACACTTCAAATTTACGACACGAAACGTACAAATTGCGAGCAAGAACAATTTTTATTTATTTCATTTTGAACAAATGTATTTTATTTAACAATTACTTCATATTGTTAACATGTTAAATTACTGAACTAACTATCTAATATGTAAAAATCTCGTGTCACAGTATATGTTACCGATCTCCTCGGAAAAGTTTTTACCGATTTTTATTATTATGTTATTTTTTACCTTCTTACCGTTTGCCAAGGCAGTTAATAATTATATAAAGAACTAGCTTTTGCCCATGGTTTCACATAAGGTAATTAAAATATAGTTTATGTCACTCAGGAATAAAGCAGCTTTCTATGAGTAAAATTTTTAACCATTGGACCAGTACTTTCAGAGATTACCTCCTAGAAACAAAAAAAACAAACTTTTCCTCTTTTTAATATTAGTGTAGAAAACTATGATTAAAATAACCACTAAAACAAAACAAAAAAACAATAATATATTAGTTATTTATTTCGTCAAGGAATTATTGAAACATAACCTACATTAAATTGAGATAACGCTATAGGTACTTAAATCATTGCAACCTCTGTTCAAATCTGTACTACGTAGAATCAGATTGGGCCTCTCCGCACATACCTATAGTGTCAAGCATCAAGGGATTTATAGCCTGACCAAAGTGTTGAAGTTCCCTTTTATGAGCCCATGAGTCCATGGGTTTGAATCGAAGGCGTTGTAAAGTGCCCCATGGTTTTAGGAGACTTTGATTTGGAGGAATAAGGGACGCGGATTGATGGGAGAGGTTATGGGGGAAATACATTGGTGACTATAGTTTTGTGTTAAGAAGTTTTTGAGAGTTTAGAATCTTTATAGCATTCATCATTTATGACATGAGCAGACTAGGTATACAGAAAAAATTACAAGAAATATAGACCCAGATCAGGTCGATATAATATTATTAATAATAATATTTATTTGTCAAAATAATTACAGACGATTATTATTAAGTATATATTTTTTGTGTAATTAAGAAATTGATGACGGTGAAAAAAAAAATGACTCAACACTGGCCGCGTGATTTTTTAATGTTATTCTCTAATTTCCACACATATTATATGTGTTTTCTTATAAAATTAATATATTTCTGTACAACAGAACTTTTTAGCTAGTCTGTACTCATCCGCGAAACTCATGTTGATCTAGACTATTGACACAACTGTCGTCTCTGCCCACCCTCAGCCGAAAAGCGCGATACTCTCGTCCCCACAATTCGCACAGATGTACCCGGCCATTCTCTGGAACCTTAATCTTCTTATAGGAAAGCCATACATACAATTAAACCTAACACTGCTTAAGCCAAAGGCAGTGGATCTCAAAATTTTGAGTTGATTTTCTTGTATAAAAGGAGAAACTGACTGACATATCAACGCACAGCCAAGACTACTGGGAATAGGAGCGTAAAATCTTGCACAAGTTTTCCTTTTATGACGTAGACTAAGAGAGGATTTTCCAAAATTCACCCCTTAAAGGGACGAGACGGGAATTCATAGTGTATATGGAAAAACCTACTTTCACGCAGGCGAAGCCGCTGACAGAACCTAGTAAAAGATGTACAGACACTTATGAGTAACATACAGAAATTAATTAGTTTTTATAAAGCTTTAAAAAAACCTCGTGAAAAAAAGTGAATATTTTATTGAAAGCAATAAATAAAACAGTTTTCGGTTTTTGAATGTCGCAAAATAATATAAAAAGTATTCAAATACTGCACAAAAACACAATATTTTGCGCTATTTTATCATTCTATATATTTGGAAGCGCCAGATAAATTACTACGCGTACGTATGGGTACATGGATTCGAAATTTTGGACGACACGAGTGCAATTTTCAGCGTCACATGTTTTTCCCGAATTGAAAATGTAGAGATTCTGTGGAATCATCTGCTGCCTTAACTAGACCATGTCTCAGTTGGAAGGCTCCGCTCATTTACGAAATAGTTTCCTTTTAAAATATAGCACACTTATTTTATTACTGTCTGACATGGTAAACAAAAACGGGGAATGGGGGAAGGAGGGTGAAAAATACTCTATGACCTACCAAATATTCACAGAAAAATCATAAATATCGGTCAAGCCGTTTCGGAGGAGTTCGATATCAAACAGAGAGATTTTTATATATCAGAAGAAAAGCGAAGGTTTGTGCGTGTGTGTGCAAGTTTGTTACTCCTTCACGCTGCAACTGCTGTTGGGATTCGGTAGACTTTCTGACGGCACAATTTCCTAGGAGTATACTCTCTTAGGATCATTTTCTACTATGATGCAGGCAAAGCTGCTGGTAGCAGCTATTCATACATAGACTCAAACCTTAACCAATTAGGCAAGCACTACAGAACGCCACATGCTACGATCTTTATTGCTTATACACATGCACATACGCACCGGCCTATTAGAAAAACATCACTAATAAGGTCTATATCGTTTACAGTCATTTTCCAACGTGACCAAACTATATTTTTGGTATTTTATTATTAATAACGAATTTCTTAATAATTGATTACAATCTAGCCTGTATTATTAATTATTCTGTAGGTAATGTTAAAAGTAAGCATAGCGCTTCTTTTGCACTTTTGGCATTTCATAGCACTTTCTCAGACACTGAAAAATGTTTCCGTAAACTTCTGACTGACCTCGACAGTCCTAAAACTACCTCCATAAAGAAAAGCAGATGACTCACGAACACATAACTTTGAGAGCCACCTCCCGCTATTGTCTCCAACATATCCGAACGGTTGCTAAGAAGGTTTTTCAATAAAATATTAACTTGCCCTCGGAGGGACAGAGAGGGCTCGGGAGGGATTAACCGACGTTTATCCCCGCATTCCGAGTCGAGGCGACGGCTTAACACGGAGACGAGACTTAATTTAAACAATTGTTTGTTTTCACTCTTCAAATACATTGAGATTTTCATGTCGTTTTGTTGTGCGGTTATATTTGAAGCGCCGCCATTTTGGGATTAATTTTCCTCGTTTGGAGAAATCTTTATTTGCTTTTTTTTTAAATAATATAATTTAGTGCTTAACTGTTATCTCACCTGATAGTAAGCAGTGATGCAATTGTTGATGGTGACGCGCACCTAGTTTATTAAGAACGTATTCACTCTAGCCTCCTAAATTATAATTAACAATCATTTTTTATGTCGACACCGTCACTAGCCCACGCTGAAAACCAGCGCTGTGAGCTCATCGCATTATGCGTGAGGCCGCAGCTTTATGCTTAACGTTTGGCCGTTTTGCGCGGATGTGACGCATATCCTCCCTATCAATTGATTATGTTTGTTAGCTAGTATTAAGATTGCGTCATTTGTCGTGAATAAACTGTTTTTCTTTCTTTCTTTCTCAATAATTAATATAATTATTTGATGTATCATAATTATCGTTGATGGATCTTTGTTTGTCTATAATGGAGTCGCATAGTTTTCATTTCTTGAGATTCATATTGATTTGAAGATAAATATGCAAGATTTGAATCTCACTTATACATATTATAAAAGCAAAAGTGTAATTATAATGTGTGTATATCAAATAAATAAATAAATATCTAATTAGAATTCAGATATTAGAATCGTTTATTTAAAATAGACCATTTACAGGTACTTTTGAATTATCAAAATGTCGGTCTGTCAAAAAAAGTGAAGCTAAATATAATTGCACTAATTACGCTCATACACGCGTTTTGGAAATAAATTATTATTATTATTATACAGCTGAATGGGTGGAGGTAAAATTTGACATATGAGTAGACCATGCTCTGCAATAGCTTATGATGACTTATTATCCGTGGAGTATGTTTTTTTGGGTTAATATTGTACTTTCACGTGGGTGAAACCACTGACAGATGTTTGTACAGATAGCGGCACGAATATATAGTTCTACTTAACTATAGAAATCAGCGCTCAAGATCCGTGCCGGTATCTTTAACTTTGTGATTGTGCAGTTTCATCTAACTGCAATTTGCTTATTTAAAAATTTTACGGTTTTTGAGAAACAATGGTTTCTATCATTTATTTTCTCATATGGTATTACCCTTTTTCTGAACTCAACGACTCACAGAATCTTCCACACTCACACATAAACTAACCAAGTACGTGCCTATACGTAAGTTTAGAAACCCCTGTTTCAATTTATTATCACTTTAAAACCATCGTGGAAAGTACGGGATGTTTTCACCCTTCCTAAAACCTAATAAATTGTAAGTGTACGTATATAGCGCCTTGAGAATGAGCGTCTGTAGAACCATCTGTCTTCGATGGACCCATGGTCCAAACATAACTTTAATGGTTTTTTTTTAGGTCAAAATTATACAATGACTTCTCTCGCTTTAGGGTGGAGCCAAAGGGCCGTCTCTGATTTTTACTAACTAAAACCCACCTTTTTATTGAAGTGAGAAATCATCCAATGACTTCTTCCGATCTGGGTGGAGCGGGAGGGCGTGTCCGACTTTCACTGACTTAAACCATACCTGTGTCTTTCGAACTACGGGTTTCCTTTTCAGAAAATCCCCACGGTAGCTAAAACTCACCAGTGTACTTCAATTACTCTTCAGAAGTCAACCCATGGCGCCAGTAGGCTTCGGCTCTACTAGGACACTACAGTTTTCCTGATATCTCTTTGAAGCACGCGTGGAATACTACGTGCCGTTGACGACTCGGGTTCCGTCCGGATGGTTACTGGACGGCCGGACGGCGAGCTACCCATTGCTCGTCATCTGCAGGCCCACGCTTTTGGTGGCTAAGGCGTGAAGATATAGCAATAACACACGAGGTAAAGAATTTAATAAGATACACAGAATTACGAACCAAGTCAAAAACGAAGATAACTAATTAAACATTTCCTAAATGTATCATTAAACCTGTCACCACCAACCACCCCTTCGTTACTCCCAGTTGCCGCCATGGCGTCACTCCAAACTAAATCATTAGCCACAAACAAAGAAAAATAAAAACAAAATTCTAAATCTTTTCAACCGTCAAAAAATAAAGGTTCAAAACTTCTGTCGCTGACATCTTCAGAGATAGGCGTGCTTACCCCGGAGTGCCGAGTGCGGCGTGAATATACAATGAGACAATGGCGCCCGCACACAGATACCACCATTGTTGGACGAACAACATTCCGGATTATTTTTGTCTGTTTGTTTGTATGTGACCAGATTAGATGAGAGGTTACATGGGGTTACGAAAATTTAAGTGTTAATAATTTTGACGTCTTTACTTTTCTTTTTTTTACCTTTTGTAATATGTTCATTAACAATTCGTTAATCCAGTTGATATTGGATTGAAACGGTTACTTTAATAAGTTCTGTGTTTTAACACTCGCTTAATAGATATTTGGTATTGTTAGGTACTATTTTGGTGTACAATAAAGTTTATTCTATTCTAATAGTGTCATTTGTAAGTTTTGTATTATTGTCGCAATTTTTGTCTTGGAACAATTTTAACTCCAATTTAGTACTTATTTTTAAATTAAGTTAGTGTTTCTTCTTTTTTACAAATTTGACGTAAAAGACTAGCGTTATAACTTTTTTATAACCAAATCAGAAGAAAAGTATTCTGTTTGGATATACAACTACGTATTCTTTATTCAAATCCCTTCAAATAACAATGTCATCACAAACATATTGGTTTCGGAATTGAGCGTTTAGCAAAACGTTTTTTTTTATGGCCAATAAGTTTCCAATACATTGCAGCATCTTTAAAATATTACTTTAAAAATCACTTTCACGACTTCTCCTTATAGAGTCTGATGAAGCATAGTTGAATTTATTGCACCATCATGATGCAAAATACCGGGAAACCTGTCAAAGTGTAAGGTACCTTAACTTTTGAAAGGCAAGGTTCTTTTTTGAATGGATAAGTAATTGAACGAACCCCTTCCAATTGAGTGTGAAGTAAGAATGAATCGGGAACTGACGCCATAGTAACTTTGTAGTGAATGATCAATCATGGAGGATAGAAACTGTGACGTCATTCTTCACAACTAGTTATAGTTTCAGATTTTGAAAGTCATTGGCGTTAGGCAGGTTTATGAATTTCTTTTGAGTTATGGTAAGGTGAGTTATGGCATATATTTAAGTAATAGGGATCAAAAGGGATCAGACAGGAAGGGCGCAGCATCTTGTGTGTAAGATTTACATAAATTTATTGTAATTTTCCGCTGCACAATTCACCGCAGAGGTCATACGAAAGGGCAAGGGAATCTGAAGAGTTCTGGATCATTACGTAAATTCAGATAATGGATAGTGGGGAAGATCAAAGATGCACATGAAACTGCCTATTCACCTTGCCAATTTGTACTTGTATTAAAATGAATATTTTGAGGTTATTGCAACAATATTATTTTCAATTAACTGCCATTGATATGTATATAAATATTCCAAGAGGTTTAACATACCCAACCTGCTTTTGGCCCGCGTGGTAAATTACGACCCATTCCCTCTCCTAGAGGAGGCCTGAGTCCTGATAGTAAGAAAATTAAATGGCTGATTATGTTTGTAATTATTTATTTTAATCACTTTTTTGAGTTATTTATTTACATAAAAGCTACCAGATTAGTAACTAGGTTTTTTGTCATTCATGACACGATTTTAAAGAGTGTCCATGGAGTTCCTGGCACGTTCTTCTCCATAGAGAGTAATTAGTTTAATTTTTCTGATTGATTGACTTGTTGTCAATTAAAAAGTGCCTGTAAGTTGTTTATTTAAAATAAATGATTTTAGTTCGAACGGAAAACAAAACTTAATTAATAGCCGTCTAAATTCTCATAAAACATTCAAGGTAATACAAAATGAAAGCTATCAATTAGTGCAACGAAAATGTTGTCTAAATTCAACTACAAACTGTTGGCAATGAAATGCAAACAGAGGACGCGACGGCGCTGTGGTTGTCATTTGTTTAGCTAGTTACGAATTGTAGTACGGGTAGCAAGTACTATAGAAACCTACCATTCGTACTTTTGGACCTGCAACTAGGATTGGTATCTTATTAGTATATGTCGGTGGAGCCGGAAGCTTGAGAATGAATGAACGAGTGAAAAGTGTCACATGTCATTTTGACAGAATTCAGGGTGACGTTTGCATGAACTGAGTAGATAAAGGTGTCGACCGCAAAGATGCGGTGCTCTTTCCTCTGTTGGCAGCCGTGCGAACAACGTCTAGTCTCGGGGACTGTCTCACGGCTCGTTGTGTGAAGTGAATATCTTAAGCTTGCATCTTAATAAATCAGTGGTGTGATCTAGATTAGTTTGTTTATTGTTCGTTACCCAGTCATCGCCCACAAAACACTCGGGTGTCTGTCCCTGGACAGAATTTCGATGGTGATCGGCATCTTGAGCAGACATATAAAATAGGCAAAATTACTAAACAATGTAGGTATTTGAAAGGAGTAAAGCAAAAACAAAAACTAAAAAAGACTTATTTTAGTGTTGTAGTGTTGTGACCTCACAAAAGCATCTAGCCAATCAAACAGTGTCAAAATAAAGGTATTCTTCTGTTTCTGTATGAGTTTTTGATACAGAATATAGTCACTTTGTTTTCCAAAAAGATGCGGATGTGACTCATTCTAATGCTTTTACAATATTTGTCAGCGTCGCTAAGGTAGTCAATACTACATTCTCATTTTAGCTTTATTTTACTGACTTAGCGCCAGTTTCAAGTATTCTACACATTGTCTAGTTGTGCAGTTATTTGAGATACAAAATAGAAACTTCATAAATTTTACATTACAACATTCACTAGAAAAAACTTTCTAAATAACTAAAACAACCACTTTGCTCGAAAAAATATCGCTTAAAACTCGCCGTCAGAATAACCAAAATTTTACTTTGTATTTAAAAAGTACATATCGCGGATATTTTTGGAACAGGTTTTCTCCCTGTTTTTAACCGACTTCCAAAAAATTATGAGGTTCACACGCAGTCTGAATGTTTTTTAGGGTTCAATACCTCAAAAGGAAAAAATGGAACCCTTATAGGATCACTTTGTTGTCCGTCAGTCTGTTTGTCTGTCTGTGTGTGAAGACCCTCTATCTCAGGAACGCGTAGAGGTATCGAGTTAAAATTGAAACTATGTACTCAAGTTTGCAGCCCCTTAAAACTGTGAAAAAATCAAACTTCTAAGTTAAGGAATAAAAAATATACGTTTAAGTCGCAAAAAATGTATATATTTCGCGTAAAACGTACTATTTTTACTCTCGCAGGAATAAAAATTCATAGGGTACTGCCCGTTGATCCAGAATCCTGAAATTTTGGAATAAATCTGTAAATAGTATTGATTGTATCTTATTTAGCTTTATCTTCGTCAAACGTCAATCAATTTTAATGACTTTTTTTGCTTGGATTGTATTTGTCCTCAGATGGTCACATTTAAATTTGGTGAAAATTTTATAAAGAACTTCAGAAATAGACCATGAAATACGACATTAATGATAGCAAATGTATCAAGATTGTTGCAATCGCATATTTGTTTACTGTTAACACCTTTTTAGTAAATGCATATTGAGAGTTTTGAGTAGATTTTTTTAACAAAGTATTATCACAGAAATGAAAACTCTTGTATCGATTTGTGCTTATTTTGTTTCAAAATGTTGATTCGTTTCTCAATGAGTCTACTTTAAATCAATAATATTATTAATGCTCCGCTGTAAAGCCATATTAAACTGAAAAATACTATATCCTTGTTTCTGTAAGCATTAAACTTGGAGCGTAAAATATACGGGACTTGGCCATTTTATTTTTCAGTCGTAAACCAGTTTAGTACCACCTTTATAACCTGCTCAATAATTTCACATAATATATTATTTCAGACATGGAATTATTTCCCCAACTTTATGATGAAATTGTTACAAAATGTAATTTGGAGAAAATTATTAATTATAGGCTGGAGTTACGTGATTACTGATTTATTAAGTAAGGTTTATATGATCGTATTTTTAAGTATCTGTAACTTGGTATCCGTACTTAGTAGTAATTATAAGTGAAATGTATGTTACTACGTCGAGAAGTAAAAATGTGATTGTGAGGTACGTAGCAAGTGGCTTCTTTCACACGCTTTATCAATTGTTTTTTGGTCGTTCATATGTTCAATTAAGTTTATCAATTTATTTCAAACCTTTTGTTAGGAATTAGAAAAAAATGTTCACGTTTTGATAGTACACAATTCCACCTAACAGGTCCATTCAGTTTTGGGTTCCGTGACCAAATGGTTGTTAAAGTTAAGTTAAAGCAGCCTTGATTCTTTAAGTGGTAATAAAAAGTCAAAATGTTCAAAATATATCATTCCTAACTGGCATATGCAGTAACATATCGTACACTACTTTAAATTCGGATAAAAGAATATTCGAAAGAAAATTACCTGTAATTTTTTTTAAAATATATTATTTTGTTCAGGTCATATTTTGAATCACGTAGGCACTTTAGTCTATTACTGAAGTTAGTACAGTGGCCTTAAAAACTATCGAAAACAAACAAGCCTCATACATATATGTGACACAATAATGTTCTGGTAGCAAAATATTACCGGTCTATCATCTCACACTCTACCTGTACGCTCTTATCTATAGTTATCTACGCTTTGGTACGTGCAATTTAGCTTCACTTATTTGACTCACCGATATTTTGACAATTCAAAAGTGCCTGTAAATGATATATTTGAAATAAACCATTCTGATTTCTACATTTTGAACAAATTCGGCTTTGCTTGCTTTTGATTTGTATTTTCAAAAATACGGCTAGAAAATATTTTAAAGAGTTTAGCCACATATTCGTGCAACGCTCCCCCAGACTATAATATTTCCCTGATCTACGGATGCTACTATTAGTCTTGAAATAGTGCTAGACCTAAACTTTAACCAGTAAAAAGCGATAAAGAGGCGCGAGCGTGTCGGGGCGCGGTAAAATAGTGGATTTTATTGCCGGCTTGCTCGCTGACGGCTATTTGTCTATTGCATCGGTTCTCGCAATCGGTGGGGCAAGAGACAGGCGAGAGAGCTAACAAGAACTAGCACAATAGAAGATATTACCAGGCCCTTAGCTTGGTCCTTACCAGATGGCCGGAGCAAGCTACCCATTGCTCACTGTTCTAAAGCCCACGTTAGCAGCGGTTAGAAATTGCTCTGCGACTCATTTCAGACCTCCTTTATTTGCAATATTGTTTCGCCAAAGGAGGTGACTGCTTTACATTTCTTCTCACTCTGTACCATAGTTTAAAACAACTTGGCCTGACGCGAGGAGTTACCGCTGCCAATCACCCTGGCAGACTTTTTCTGTATGTACTTGTTGACTCGCTCTCTAATGATATGAATACGATCGTTGTAGTAAGTGTTCATATTCAGAGCGGGACATAAATTTTAAGGTTTCATTGAGGAACAAATAATCTATAAACATGGTGACTTATAATTATATACTTTACACCTTAACCAATGTTTACATTTTTATATTTATTTATTTATGACATTATAACAACTTTACAGATTAGTCCAAGGCGATGTTTTAACTAACACTTATTATAATAAGTATGTACATCATCTTCCTGCCCTTGTCCCGTGTAATTTGGGGTCGGCGCAACACGTTTTTTTCTTCCACTCTGCCATTTCGCTCGTCATGCTATCACTAACTCCTTTTCTTTCATATCACTCTTCACACAATCCATTCATCTTTTCTTTGGTCTCCCTCTCCCTCTCCATCCATCCACATGTAAACTCATAACTCTTTTAGTAACATGCGTCTCATCCCTCCTCTTCACATGACCATACCAAGACTAACAATAAGTATGTACATAGTTATGATAATTTAAATTTAATTAGGATGTAATGAATGATGATGATGATGATGTTATGAAGATGTCTCATATGTTATACTCAGTTCAGTTCGTTTAAGGACATTAATATATGTTACATTCAGTTCATACTTATTACATTTCAAATGTTTGTTAGTTGAGTTAGTACATTAAACTTATTAATCTAGTGTTAGTAAGATTAGTTTTGGTCCTAGGATGTGGATCCCGTATGGGTAAAGGCCTCCTCTTTCTCCTTCCAGACATCTCTCTCACTAGCGAGGGTCATCTAGTCTTGCCCTGCTTTTTTAACAATATCACCAGTCCAAAGTTTTGATGGTCTGCTGACATTTCTTTTTCCTGGTGGCCTTTTCCAACGTGTCACTTTAATGGTCCATCTATTGTTTTAACTTCAGTCTTTCGTCAGCTTGTAACTTGGCCCACAACACGCTGTCCAGAGCTAAATGTACCCTGAATATTTACAGGGCTTGAACGTGGAAATGTTCGTATTTTTCGGAATCAGAGAGCACATGCGTTGATTTTGATTGATCTAAAAATATTTAGTTTGATCATTGCGCGCCTTTTCAGTAGCCACTTGTGCGATATGCCGAGCGTGGCGATACGGGCTCGCTGTCGAGTCACTTAGTTAATTAAAGTTTCAGTGCTTTTTATTTTAATGGGTATTTTAGAACTGACTGACTGGGTGACCTATTGGTGAAATGGGAATATTTTTTTATTAATATAAACTAGTACTTGACTGCGATCCCACCTGATGGTGCAATCGTTGATGTTGAGGCGTTTTAGAATATCCTTTCATTTATTGACCACACACAGTTAACTCGCCTACAAACGTTCGTTTATATCCTATAAAACTTATTACCTACCACTTTTTTGTGTACTATGAGGAATTTAAATATTTTCAATTATCGTCATATATGAATTGAAATAAATAATTTTGTCTGTTTGTTTCAGTGGAAATCGCGTTGGGGTGTAGTCACGAAACTGTCTCCAGCTGCAGGTGAGTTATTTAAGCTTATTCTTGTCAAGAATCTATGTTGATTATATTGCTATTATAGGTATGAAAACAACTCTTTCTGCATGTTTACTAAACACATTTTCACATTTAAATCAATTAACTTATTTCGTTGAATTTGTATAAAGAAATAGATTGGATTTTTGAAAAGGACATAATATTAAGATCCTTTTGATTCCCGGGAGTTTCGATATTCAGATGAGCGAAGCCGCTAGCAGAAGCTAGTTTTGTTATGTAGATATACTAAAGAAAATGTATATATACCTACATCGTAATGGAGTTATTTCAGTTATATTTTCATAACCTTGAATGTAACGCAAACAAAATAGAAACCTTTCAGACCAAAACAAGCTTATCCTGTACGCAGATGTAGGTTTAGCGAAAATATTACTTCACCAACAAATATATAGATCACTTTCTCTAAGTGAAAATAAACAAGAATATACTATTCAAGTATCAAAATAGGCTTAGAATCGTCTAGAAATATTTTTTCTGTCAGCATTATAATTTTTCTCTGGTTTTGTCTGAAATGTATCAAAGAGTTTCTATTTCAAGGACTTTAATCCGGTTTTGTCGAAATTCTATTTGCTACTACTATTACTTTAATTTTATTTATAAAACACTTGGTTCTTTTCCCAAAATTTTCATCATTGGGAACATTGAATCACAGTCAAAGTTTTGCTAGGCCTGGTCCAACCAACCAATCTGATTTTAGTATTGATAGGTTCACGCTTGACTACTATCTTACCTGATAGTAAGCAAGGATGTGGCCGACGATGGAGCAAGCTTGCTTCTGAAAGAACCTATTTACGCTGGGCTTAAATACTAGGTTGTAGCTATGAGATCTAGCAGGGAATTCCACTCCTTAGCTGTACGCACAATGAATGTATTCCCAAAACTTTTTTACGCATGTGACTTTATTTCGACAGTCACAAATACGAATTTCTAAACAACGTTTTTCATAATTCCTAATGGTTCAAAATTTCTAATATAACAACTCCGATTTATCATTCAACCTATTTTTTTAATTCCGAAATTTCAATATTCCTATTGTCCATGTAATAAGGCACTAAGATCTACTTTTCAAAACCTAGTGTAGTAGTTCTCAAAAACTAATGATTTTTAAATACCTATTTAACAATACCCCACATAATATGGCGTCTCGTTGTCGCTGTATTCAATTGTTATAACTGTTATATCATTGATGACACTTGCACAACTAAGACAAATCGATTGACGTAAAAATCAACCAAATCGGCCTACGCGTTTGATCTCCATAGCATCAAAAAGGAACAGACTGATGAAAACATAACCTTCCCTTGCTTCGTGCAGTCGGGTAAAAAAGGCAAAATCTACAGCACACTTGTTACGGTACTTTCATATGTTTTTTTTTCCTCCATTTAAATACCATACAATACAAATCTTTACTACTATAATGTTATACGGTTTTCTAAACTCCTCCCTTAAACAAAGGAACTACAAACCGTTCCACTCACCTTATATAAAATTAACGTCAAAAAAATAACTAATTACCAAAGAACAGTGCTTACTTGTCCCTTCAACTGAGATATTAATCATTAGCTTGTGACCGCGACTGTACGGAACCCTAAAATTCCTGCTTAATTTAAGTTCCGTATTTAAGTAACATTAAGTCTTCGTGTTAAGCAGACGGCCGAGATTGAGGGTAGATAAAGAGTTTTGTTGCAAGTTATGAGATGAAGGCTTTCGGGGTGATATTAACATTATATTACGCGCATATTTCCCAAAGGGGTACGAAAGTGTACTTAGCACTGTGTAAATACCCCATTTCGCCAATTATGTCTACCTACTCATAATTATGTCCCATGTAATTAGGAGCAAGGTTACGGACATGCGGCAGTGGGTAAGACACATTGATCGCAGAACAAATGGTCCATGTAGCCTTAAAGTTTTAGGAGGGGCACACCAGAACGTGCAGCGTTAGATAGCCTCCCACAAGGTCCAATTTATAAAATTTGGTAATTTTTTGACACAAAAAAGGACAGATATATAAACATTCGTAAAACGTAAAAAACACTTATTATTATAAAGTTAGTTGGTGCCCGTGACTTTGTCCGCGTTAGACTCATTAAATAGCAAAATAGTAACCTAAGTTACTCGTTATAATATCAGCTATATATCAGTAAAAACATGTTGTTTTGATATTAGAAACAGACGTTTCAATTTTATTATGTATTGAGATCTAGCCTACACTGTCTTACTGCTTAAAGCCTGCCTCTATACCTTTCATTGCTCCCGGTTGTGAACCACTTTATGCCTTATTCTAAGGAATACATCTAAGCCAACCCACCATCTCGTTCGTGAACTGACGGCAGAAAAAACTCTTGAAGTGTAAAAACCGCACGTCGATTTTCCTATCTTCCAACAATAATTTTGAATTAAGTCCATTCAAATTCCTAAGCTGGTAGTTTCAATATCCATTGACTGAATATCTGCTAAGCCTTAATTGATAGATAATTATAATTATGGGAGCCTAATGCTCTTAGAATCGACTTATGTTAATAATATGGTACACAATAGTTGATCATTGAAAGCTTAGTATCTCTATGAACAAAAGGCTAGCATACCAGTGTGGGTTGTGGTGTGGTTTTGGCCAGTAAAAGCCTGACAAGCCCTCTCGCTCAGCCCTAAAGCGCAAGAAGTCATTAGATAATTTCCCACCTTAAAAAAAAAAAAACAGTGTGGGTTGTTTTGATGTCATGTCTCCAAATTTGGGGTTCTAGGATATG
This sequence comes from Mythimna vitellina, assembly GCA_949316375.1. Classification (NCBI taxonomy): domain Eukaryota; kingdom Metazoa; phylum Arthropoda; class Insecta; order Lepidoptera; family Noctuidae; genus Mythimna; species Mythimna vitellina. The sequence continues at coordinate 893,654 of OX438699.1, read as the reverse complement.
CTGGTTTCCTGATGATGTTCTCCTTCAACGTTTTTAAATAGTCGTGTAATAAATTAGACAAAGTAATGCGTCTGCTTGGGTTGGATTCCACGACCTACTACTTGTAAGTTGGAGCCATAACCACTGAATCACCACTGTTCTGAGCAAAAGATACATGAATTGCATTACATTGGCAAACGGGTAGACCATACAGTAGGCGTGGGCTTGCGGACGACGAGGCATGGGTAGCTTGCCGTCCGGCGGTCCGGTAATCGTCTGGACCAAGCCCGAGTCGCCGACGGCGCGAAGTGTTCCACGCGCGCCTCAAAGAGGTGTCAGCAAGCGCCCAGCAGGGCCGAAGCCTACTGAAAATATGGGTTGGTTTACGAGAAGGAAACCAGAGGTCCTGGAACGCAAGGCAAATAAGGAACATAGCTGTGGTGTTAGTAAATAAAAGTCTAACACGCCCTCACGCTCCACCCTAGAGAGAGACAAGTCATTGCACGATTTTCCACCTGAACAGAAAACATCAACAAATTACATGTTTTATGTAATCATGTTTATTACATAAAACTTGTAATATGTTTTTTTTTTAGTTCTTACACAAAGCGAAATGGTTATCTACACTAATATTATAAAGAGGAAAACTTTGTTTGTTTGTTTGTAATGAATAGGCTCAAAAACTACTGGACCGATTTTAAAAATTCTTTCACCATTCGAAAGCTACATTATCCACGAGTAACATAGGCTATATTTTATTTTGGAAAAAAATAGGGTTCTGTAAGATATTTGAGTTTTTCGGACACAAGGTATAAAAAGTCAACCAGAAAAGTTACTTATTTTGCGTACGCTGCCTAAACTATAAAAGATAGAACCATAAAATGTTCTAATTAATTTTAGATCTTATAAATATCTACCAAAGTTTGTTAAGAGAAACCTACTTTCACGCGGGCGAAGCCGCTGGCAGAAGCTAGTTATTAATACATCATCATATCATGATCTTCCTGTCGGCGCTACACGTTTTTTTCGTCCATTCGGTCCTGCCACTCGTCACGCTATCACTAACGCCCACTATCTATTCAATATATCTTTTTATCTTGGGAGCATGATCTATTTATTTATTAGTTTACTTTTCACGCGGGTAAAGTTGGTGCCAGTAGCTTGCGGTAGTTTGCAGTATGCTATAAAATTTGACACCTACCAATCTGTTTGTTATTTTATTTATTTATTATAAAAGAAATTTCTTCCAGCAGACCTGCGAAAGGATAAATAAGAAGAAATGTAGAAAATAGTGTGTAGAAGTAATAAAAGAAGAGTATGTGAAATCTTAAATTAAAATAATAAATACTTATATACCTATATATACCTTATACTAAAAATAAAATCATAATGTTCATACATATATATAATTATCACACTAGAGAGGAAAGATAGTGCTCTTTTACTTTGGATTTTAAGAGTGAAATCGTTGGCAAATCTCGAATGCTAGGTGAAAGAGAGTTCCACAACCTTTCTGCATGGACAGAGAAAGAGTAGGAGTAGTAGCTGGATTTATGAGGAGGGGATTTAAGTAGGGATCTTAGGTGTGAAACGGTTTATGTTTGTTAAGAATATTTAATATCGTCAAAACAATTTTCTGTCTAGCAAATCACATTCATTATGCGTACAGTTAAGGAGTGGCATCTGCCGGAGTCTGTGTTTCCTGATAGCTATAACCTAGGGGTTTTTACGTCAAGAGTAAATACGTTACTTCTAGGCAAAAGCTTCATTGTCTACCACATCATCGCTTACTTCAATGGATTGTGGTCAAACGCGAGCCTATACATAATAAAAAAAAACGCCAAAGGTTTATAACTTGTCCCAAATTTATTTGGAGCCCTTACCGTTAAAATACAAATTTTTCCCGAAATATTCCACTTTTCAGGCTTACATTCAGGAAGGGTGAAAACATTCGTGCTAATTGTCATTTGTTAGTCAGCTGATAGATTGGATCAGTTATAAACAGCTTTGTTTAATGTGTTTACTAACTGTTGTGGCTGTTCGGCGGTGTAGTTGTTGCATTTGTCATGGTGTGGGATTTTATGTTCAATATGAGTATAATGTATGTTGATAACATGGTTTTATAAATAGTTTACTTCACATATTTGTTTAGCGTTTGCATTGACTTTAATGAAATTTACAGGATTGTTGCATCCCTCGCTTTTGAGCAGGGCGGGAGGGTGCGTCAGACTTTTACTGACTAAAAACCCACTCCTGTTCCTTCGTTGCCTTCCATACCAAGGCCGAATCTTCCTTTCAGAAGCAGACCCTTGGCCCCAGTAGGCTTCGACCCTGCTGGCCAGAAATCGGGATCCCGGCGACTGGGGCGTGAGGGCCGCATCCATGCGCGTGCACGTGCGGCCTCCTCCTTTGCTAACATTAATGCTTTGCAGAAGGAGTGTACAGGGTGTAAAGTCCCGCAAACCTAATGGAGGTTTGCGGGCGGTAAAGCGGGGATTTTGACCAGATGGGCGTTTATCTGGTCTGGGCAACTACCTGATAGTTAATTTCGAACTGTTGTATTTATTATGTTCTAATCACGTGGAGAACCGTCTGTTATCCAAATGCTAAATTTTGGACTTTTAGTTCTTATATAGCGATATAGATGTCAGTACAGTAACTTTTTTTAGAGAGCAGTGGCGGCCGAGTGGTGAAGGCCCTGACTTACGAGTTGTAGGTCGAGGGTCTATTTATTTCATCACCACAGCTCTCAAAACGGTGAAGGAAAATATCGTGAGGAAAATAAAATATTGAGAACATGTGACATTCACCAACCTGCACTGCGCCCGCGTGGTAGATTATGACCCCTTCCCTCTCCTAGAGAGCAGGCCTGAGTCCTAATAGTGGGAACATTAAAAGGCTGAATATGCTACAGTAACTTTTATGATATGCAACGTCGATCAATTGTAGATATTGTTATACTAACCACTTTATACAAATATATTCACTTAAAACTTGCAAACAGTTACATACTGTTAACCTAAATGAAATATAAAATGACTTAAATCACTCATCATCTTACTATATCCCTTCTTTATACTGATTTAACTATGATGACTGAAACTGTTGACGGATCTCCAGTAAAACCTAAAAATTAGCCCACTGCTACATCCGTGATACCAATCAAGTTTTCAAGTAAACCCCGGTAACTAACAACGTTCGGATACTTTGATGATAAACGATAAATTTTGTTAAAATCGGCTTTCGTTTCACTAGTATCTCATCTAATGATAAGCGTTGATTTTATTAAAGATGGAGTCAGTACACTTGCTTAAAAGTAACCGATTCAATCTTGACTTTAAGAAACAAATTATAGCTTTCAAAAAAACTAGAACTGGACTCCTTATTGGTCTCCACAAATAAATATAAATCTTTATAGCAGTTCCATATAAAAACATTTTTATAAAACTTAAAAAAAAATCGCAATATGTAATGAAAGTATCCATAGTCAGTAATAAACTGCAGCCATGACAGAACAGCCACACAATCCACCCCACAACAAAGCAACTGCATCTATTTAATCCAAGACGCTCCTTCGAGTGTACGCACATAAATAACGGAAACAAATTAAAAAGTCTGAGCGCCTGTTATTGCGCGCCGCACGCCGCATCACGGCAGGGTGTCACTGCATCGGGACTCGGGAGTTTCATTACCACTGATACATTGGTATGTGGATCATTTGTTACTGGAGGTTTTAATCTTAGGGTTGTAACTGAGTTTTTAATCTATAGCTATTTGTCAAAATACTGAATATATAGCTATTTTTCGGATTAAACGTTTCGCCTCGTCGTTTAAACCGTGTACTTCGAAGGGCTAGAACATTTGCTTGCTGCGGTTTTCCCGTCGAGTCATAATGTAGGTGTCTTCAAGGCTAGAGTGAATAGGCTCTTAATAAACTAGAGCGCCTCACCATCAACGATTGCATCACTGCTTACCATCAGGTGGGATCACAATCAAGCACTAGTTTATATCAATAAAAAGAAAAACTGAGTATTAGTTCGATTCTTGAGTCGGGCAAAGCCTATCAGGACTGTGAGTTGGTTTTGCGAGATTTTTCGAAAGAACTAACGTGACCCTATGACGCAAAGGGTAACTGAAAGAACACAGGTATTTTGTCGGTAAAAGTCTGACACTCCCTGTTGTTCCATGCAGGCCAGAAGTTATTTGATTCCTTCCAACTTCAATAATAAGGCATAGTGTTATTAGGTTTTTACATCTGGCATTACAAGGATGGATGGAGAGGGAGAGGAAGGCCAAAGAAAATATGTATGGATTACGTGAGGAGTGTTAAGAAAGAAATAGGAATTAATGATAGTGTGAAGGGTGACAGGACAGAATGGAAGAAAAAAAACGTGTGGAGTCGACCCCAAATAATTTGGGACAACACATCCCATTTAATAATTTCTAATTCATGATGCGTAAAGTTGATTTTTGTGATTTGTAGAGTTATATAGAAGACGTGTATCGTGTGACACTGAGACTGTCGATTTTCATTTGACTTTGCTTGAATTCTTGATACCACTCATACACAGTGTTCATATATCAAAAATACCATAATTGGTTAAAATTTAGAGGTTGCACAACCCCAATAAGTACGTCGTAGTGAAGATTAAATTTTTAATATTATTATTTTTTTTTCAGAAGAGGGAAGTACTCGTAAGTGTCACTAGACACAACAACACACTAGTAACACTTATACCCTCCACTGTAGAAATAATATTATTAAAAATTTAACCTACACTGATGCCGTACTAGCTGTATGAGAAAACTTTATTGGCGTTGTGCAACCATTAACCGATTATGGTGATTTTTGGTATAAGAACACTGTGCATGAGTGATGTCTACAATTCGACTAAAGTCAGGTAAAACGAGGCAGATTTTAGTTCAGCTACAAGTATGACTGTACATGAATAGGTACTTTACTAGAATTTGCCAAAATTCTCTTAAAAGTTAGGTAGTTACTTATCTTAAAAGTATTATTATGAAAACAAGTCTCAAAATAACTAACCTACTTAATGGAAATATTCCAAATAATGATGTTGAAATAATGAACCTGTTAACATAACCTTAAGTCCCACACAACAATGGAAGCCTCCCACTAAATTCTCAACTAACTTAAAATATTCATAGAATATTAGACCACTAAATATCAAAGTTATGAACCCTATTTCAGAAGTTGCTTAACGAAGTTTCGAATTTCACCTGTAATAATTATGCGACGACAAAATAAAACTTTGAAGCGTATATTATAAGAATGTAACTCGACGTTGCCATTGATAACGCCATAAATAAAATTCCCCCTCCCTTCTTATTCTGGTTATCAGTCCCCTCAGACTTTATACTTAGTATGCCTTCCGGCTTTGCTCGGAATAATCTTTTTATGTTTTTTACAAACTTTTAGAGTAAGTGAATCAAATGAAATGGCTTAAGAACTAACTTTTTTAATAAGAAATCTGATACATTGTGATTTGTGGTTATTTGTAATCATAAAATTATTTGTGTTCATTGTTATTCGGAACTAAAACTCCAATATTCTTTATGTGCTGACTTCTTCTTCATTTTAAGAAGACCGATTGCTTACATAATCTTGTTATTATTATATTAACAGCTTCTGCCAGTGGCTTCGGATGCGTGAATGTTTGTTTTTGCAGACGCGAAATCGAAGACAGATAAAAAGTAGCCTATGTTCTTTTGCCTCTCGCCTCTTGTCTGTTGTCTTATAGTTCAAATTGCTTCGTACCTAATTTCATCATAATCAGTTCATTAGTATAATCGTGAAAGCGTAACAGACAAAATTACTTTCACATTTATAATATTAGTATGGAAGTATGGATATTATGATTAGGCATTCTTACTCTTCCATTAATTCTATTATTTCTAGCTCTGAGCTACTTCTTGCTAATTCTTAAGGAAGACATCTAAGTCCACCTAGATGTCATAATCTTGTACAAAGCCAAAAATAATTTCTCAAATTAATTCACTCCAGAATATATTAGCAACAAACATGCGCACATACCTACACCCAAACCCTTCATATTAGAAGATCCGGGCGAACCCCTGCAAGGTCTTAAGGAATTCAAATTACGGATTTTATGAGCGCAAAATCTGTTTAATGTCCGTTCCAGCGTCGGGGGTGAATTGAGACTACAAACTATTCTAAGAATATGGATATATTTTTATTTCAAGGGATCAAAGTGGTATTGAGTTTTATTTTTGTCGTAAGTTTTAATAAAAGGAGGTCCGCAGTAATTTATGATCTTGATCTAGTAAGAAAGAGTCAATTTTATAACTTTTATATTGGCAAATAAACTTGATATTTTACTAAGTACTTCCTTTATGAACATCGTGCCAGTCATTTTTATTGTTGATAGACCATTTTGTTGATTGATACTCGTAAACATAAAGTTTGAAATCTATTGGTTTTGAACCATGATTTTTTTATTAACCTCTCCTTGAATAGTTTGTTTGTTATTTCTGTCGACTGCTGTTTTAAATGTAACCAACCAACCAATCTTGGCAGCTTTATACATGGATGTGCATCCTCTATCTTCTTGGTCTGTTCAAGGTTAACTACATTAAGAGAGAAAGCTTACTTGTTTTCTAAAATACCCATTTTACCCAAGACTACTGCAATATTCTCTCACAATTCAATAAAAGTGCTTGTTCAACAAGAAAACGGCAAAGAGATGCCACTTCCGAGCCCATAGCTGCAGCAAATTCCCCCAGGTCGCGGTGTTGCCACGACGAATAAATTAACTAAATGAGATGTGCAAACTTCGCCGTATGGCTAGTGTTGCCAGGATTGTTGCAGTTTTTGGACGAGAACTTTAAATACGGCATTTAAGGTAATGTATGAGAGTAATTTGTTTGTTTAATGTTATGGTGTGTTCGTAAAGTATGCGGTAATAAAGAATTTGATTCAGTTTTTAGTAAATAAATTTTGTTTACATTCAAATAGAGTAGTCGTACTGGTAACTATACTTATTTCAATTATACGTGTGTCAATCCATTATATAAGTCCTATTTATAATCGCTTTTTTTATTATAAAGTAAAGTTTATAATAAAAAACACAATGCTATTAATAGGACTTCTTTGACCTTTATACTAATTTTCTTTCTACTCCATGTTATCGTACACCTCTTTAACTATTTTCAGATAATTTTAACAAATATGAATCGAAAAATAAATATCTGGCTTTCTAAGTAATTGCTTTTAGACTAAAATTAAGAGTTTGAAATTACTTAGCTATGGCTTAAAACTTCGTGTTAAAGATAGAGGCTTCAAAATTCAAGACAGAGCGTCTTTATGAGCTATCCAGACAGATTAGCACACAGGAGAGTAGGCACGGGAAGTTATTCATTTATGCAACAATCTCAAACACTATCCAGCAGTCACGAAATTAAATGTGTTCCCCGAAACGTTTGTAAAAAAAAAACATTAGTTTACTGTAGATTTTATATTAAAATTAAATTAGATTATTAAATTAGATTTTATAATATAAAATCTTGGTCCGTTTTCTATGCATATTAAATTATTAACAAGCTTTTAGTTAACTTGCAATGTATTTATGTATGTGACTATATTTGTTTGGGTGGAATCTTGCAACTCAATTTTGAATCACACATCGTCAATGGATTGAGCTGAAATTTAGTATTAACGTTTAGTTTGGATGATAATGCAGGATTAGCTATGTGACGTCATTCTAAATTCAACATGATGGAGCACCCAAGATGGCGGACTAGTTATTTTTAATGCATTCCTACTGGGTATTAAAAGAAAGAGCATCTTTAGAGTAATTCGAAAAATAAAGTGACGTAACTCGAAGTCCAAAATGGCGTACTTCTAAAGACAGTGGATTAAGTTTTTTTATGGTTTCTATATTATGAGTATTAAATGTATTCATCATATCTTTGTTTTATCTTTTTAAAAACAAGCTCTAAATTCTTTTCGCTAAAAACATATATAACTTTAAATATTTTTCCTTTAAAACTTTTACTATTAACTTATAATATCATTACACAATTTATATTATATAAAAGTTTGTTGCGAGATTTAGTTTTCTTATTATTGTCCCACCTTCGATCCTGCATCACGTGCCCTGTTACCTGTTCACGTAGGAACCTAATGACAGCATCAGCGGACGGCACTGCCGTGGCCGAATACTGGGCCATGCAAGGAATTTAACTAGTTTTGCCATCGATACGCTAAGAAGAAAAAGATAGGCTCACTTTTGGTTTGATAATTATCTCACCTGATGGTAAGCGACGATTTGGAAAGACCCTTGAGTTGTAGCTATCGAGGAATAAAATATATACATTTTATACGTCTACATAGTTTTCCATTCCAGTAATACGTTACCTGCAAAAGTACTGGAACAACTTCAATTCAATATTTCTTCTCATTCCATTACTTACAGTGTTTCTAACAAAAACCTGTGCATCCTAGCGTGTGAAAGAGACGGCGCTATCATCTCGTTTCATGGGCAATAAATCAGCCGGTGTTGCACGCTGCATAAAAACAGATGCTGAACTTGAAGACAGATACTATAAAAAAGAACAGAAGTATCAGGTAAATAAACCTCACTTATAAAGGCGAAAGTTTGTGAGTGTTGATGTATATGTTTGTTACTTTTTCACGCTGAACAGATTTTGATGTAACTTGGTACACGGGTAGACTGTATTCTGGAATATGACATTGAATATTTTTTATCTCATGAGTATGTTCCCTTAGGATAATTTTCTATTATCACGCGGGCGAAGGTGCTAGCAGGATGTGGTAATTTGACATAACTAAATTAATATGCGACATAATGAGTACACTTATTTAGTCAGATAGGGGTAAACAATGTAACGCTATATATGTGCCATTTTCAGTTCCTGCGAAATTCAAGGTGAAGTTATTTAATTTTCTTAAAACTTCAACAGATTTCTTTCATGTTTGTCCTGGCCTATTTTTAGGCAAAGGTTTTTCTCCACCACTTTCCTCGACCTTGCGTGGCAGCACTATTGATAAATTATAATATATTAAAGCTCTCTCGCGCTCTTGCTCTAAGACAACTTAAATTGTTCATTTATTTATTTAATTATAAGAGAACCAACAGCTATAACAAAGGGACAACAATAGTTTAAGAGACATTGTGTCTAAATAATTGTGATAGTTAAAGGACCTGGGGGATAGACAAATGAGTTTTCTCTTAGTGTTCCCACATAGTATGGCAACGACATACAACACTAAGTACATATAGTATGGTAACGATATACAACACTAAGTACATATGGTATGGCAACGACATTTATCACAAAGTACATATGGTATGGCAACGACATAAAACACTAAGTGCATATGGCATGGCAACAACATAAAACACTAAGTGCATATAGTATGGCAATATTACCTGTCTTGTCACTTGTCATATGACTTCTTCGCAGTGTCTGGTGGAGGGAATGCTAACAGAAACGTCATTCGCAAGCTTGATGTCGTGTAATGTTGCAGTCACTGATACTCTTAACTCATTTTGCTTCAGCCTTCTCACTTTTTATATTGCGTGTACCTTCTGTACTGAGGTACCTTCTCAATGCCAATTCTAACTTGCATAGCAGAAAACGGTGTGATTAAAAAAGTACGTGTGTTCTCTCTCTCGTGAGGTTTGTAACTGTTGCTGTTTGCAGCGTTTAGAGTAAGTTAGGTTTTGAACAGGATTATAAATATACGGTGAAATACAGACCCAACCTGAATGTAAATAAGGTACAGCAGCATGAGACTCTCTATCAAGATTCTCTTGGTCTTTTCCATTTATAGCTGAGTTGGAACTAGATTGTTTGGCGAAAAATTCGAATAAAAATCGGTTTCAAATAAAACAAAAAATCACGAAACGCAGCAAAATGATCTTAAAATGGCAGCGCTTACTCTTCACAGTAAGCGATGCGTCCCGTCCCTTTAATTCTTTACTAATCTAATGATGTAATTAAATTTTGGATAGAGATGATAGTTAAGTAGCTGCAACATAAATCTCTATCTCCCGATTTTTGTTTTCATTGATTTTAATTGCCGGCCATTATGGTAGCAATTTTAAAAATGTAGTCACGTCAAAATTACATTGCTGACTATGTAAAATGTGTGCCAAGGCTTAAAAGATGGGTCGAAAGAATCGCCGTGGGCTTGGCTTAAAGGGCAACTGAAAGTAAAAGGCAACTTAAAGAATAAGGGTAGGTTTTAGTCAGCAAAAGTCTGAAACTCCCTCTCGCTTCACACAGAGCGAGAGAAGTTATATGATGATTTTCCATCTAAAAAAAGGCCGAGTGAAGTAGGTAAAACAACCTTTGTATTTTTATTTACACATTACATTTTTCCCATTCTAACATACCATCTTATATCTTTCCTAGACTTTTATAACCTCAGAGCAGGTGCATCCCCTGCTCAGGCTAAGCACAGCACAATAATAACTTCCATTTAGCTTTCCTATTAAAAATGCCAACAAAAACGACTAAAATGTAAGGCTAATTAAAATTTTACCCAAACTGCAGTGTATGGAACACCATCTTATAACTGCCACAGAGTAAAAAGATCCGTACGCTAATAGAATATTCATGGAGTAAATATTGTTGAAGTTTTTGTGAATTTTGTGTTGGTAGTTTTAAGTCGTTAAGTTAATTTTGTGACTTCATTTGTGAAATTTTTAATGCTTCATAAAGTTGGGAAGTGAAAAATTTTGGAGCGTTGTTTACTTTTTTTATATTATAGTCATGATGTTAAGTAGTGAAAATTATATGTTTTTAGCTTTTTAGTATGTTTGGCTGGACTGCTCGTCTAGCGGTTTGTGGCCCTGACTGCTAAGCCGGAGGTCGTAGGTTTTATTCCCACCCAGGACAAATGTTTGTGTGATAAGCACGATCATTTGTTCTGTATCTGGGTGTGATTTATCTATAATATGTATGTATTTTAAAGATATAAGTGTGTTTATCAGTTGTCTAGTACTTATATCGCAAGCTCTGCTTAGTTTGAGACTAGATGGCGTTGTTAGAAAGTTATGGATTATTATTATCTCGTTGTACTTGGTGTATACAAGTTTTCTTATAGTATAGTTTTGTCTGGTATAGTTACAGTAACGTCATGGCGTTCAATTAAATGAAATGGCTCAAGAGTCTGTCGCCGTCGGCATTAGTGATTGAAATGAGAATTGATTGAAATTTTATTTCCTTCAATTTAACCTTCATTTCCTTACAAACAAAAATCCTACAAAGTATCAAGCAAATAAACTTACATATAACTGAAATCCTTTATACACTGCCTCGCAATCTCATATCTTAGTTCTACAGCATAATCGAATTTCATCGAGTATCCAGCTGAGAAAGCAGTTAGTTACAATCGCACTGGCATTTTATTTAGCATTATCTCACTTACTCTGCTACACTGTGGCGTAAAATTGAACTTTATGATTTTATTCTGTGCACCCGGTTTCTCGTTTACCCAGATGACTTTATATCTGCATGTTCTGAATATTTAAAATGTTAACCTGTTATTTCTTTACCGATTTTTGAACGAGGTAGAGTGGATGATTCACCCTTACCTACTCTCCCCTTTTATACTGGTTTTATAAGTTACAGCAATATTATTTTTGCATGTATCTTACCTACTTTGGAGATTTTTTATTCAACTATAGCTACAAACAAAATAACTACATTTAACTAATAAATATTATAGCTTAATAGGAATATTACAATCTGAAAATAATAATAATATGGACAAACTAGTAGAAAAAGGACTCATTGGGTATCAAAAAATTCATCTTTGGAAATCCGTGTTAAATTATAACTGGAATGCACTGCAGAGTGTTAAGTTTGCAACCTATATTTCTTTATATTTAGTATCATCATTGGATGCTAAAATAAATATAAAAAAATAGTTTTGTCCAAAATGGACACTTAAAATACAGCCTAAGACGAAGTTTGATACCAAATTGTGAATTCTTACGAAGGGTTACTTCATACAAATTTAATTTCCATACATATTAACATCCCCCTTCCACTCCATAATCATAATAAGAGAAACATCCAACCCCTAAAAACTATAATAACAGCTCATAACTTACAACGAATCTCAGCCATAAAATGCAGGCGTTTAAATTTGCATAGAGCAAAGTTGGCGCCGATAGTTCGCGATACGGCCGCGTGAGGGCGGTGGGGTGGAACGGGCGAAAGAAAACCATCGTATGTTAATATATTGATATCGTCCCTTTGAGAGTACGTCTGCGATCTGGACACGTACGAATAAGTTTTGAAATATGGTTTTTGTGTGAGAAGTTTCGAAAGTCTTTGATGTGTTCAAAAATTTTTGATTAGTCTTGGTCTTTTGGAATTGAGAATTTTGTTTGAATACATTTATGCAAAACTGTTCTTTTTTGAGGTGGGAAATCATCCCACCCCTGCCAACCGTGACTAGTAGTTAGGTTAAGGGTTGCGGCGGCTGGAGCTCACGCATGCTCACCTACCATTCCATACCATAGCTTGAACCAGGTTCCAGTGTGAGAGGTTGCCTTTTGATTGCCTTCTTGAGAACGCGTCGGTGCTCCGTCCAAGCGAGGCACGCGTACACCGTATGCTCTACCTTGTCCTCCGTACTGTTCGCACAATGGTGGCATTCAGGCGTTTCTTCCGCTTGAATCCGATGCAAGAATCTCCAGAAATTACCATATCCGGTGAACATATAAGTCATGTTAAAAGTGAGGACCCGTGACGCCTATCCAGCCATTCCTCAAAGAGGGAACTTACCGCCATGATTATGGCATGCTCAATGTAAAATAGGTTGGTTCTGAAACTTTACGATCACTTAAAGTAAAAGGATTTTCTACGTACTCTGTTACCAAAATTTCTTTTTCAGAATTAAAATGAAAACAAATTTATAGAAAAACAAAAAAAGCAATCATATCTTTGCCACGTCTTCCCACCCCTCACAAACACAAAATAATAATTTTCCAAATCATCGTTACGATAATCCATTTACTTTTTACAATAAACACAAAACAACGTCAACACAGTCGCATCTAAATCTTTGTTTTTACCGGTCCCGACCAGATAGATCGGCTCCTATCCGGTTCGAACCGGAAAAAACTGGATTTTTCTGGGGTAAATTGGTTTCCCTCAATAAGTTCAAGTCCCCTGACAATGGGAATTATTCTCGTGCCTATCTTGTTATTCCAATTTTGGGGTAATTTATTTTTTCCCAACGAATTATTGAGACGAATAATGCTGAGTATTTTATAATCAAATTTGTGTGTTGTATTGTATTGTACAGTATGGGAATTCGTAACGATTGTTGTGGATTTGTTCGATTGATGTGCGTAAATTATCATCACCTTTTCCGGATAGGTTCTTAGAATTGTGTTTAAGTTTTTCACTTAAACACAATAAATAGAAATTGAAGTATATGAAATTAATAGACTACCTACTACTATTTTAAACTGGTGCTGTCCTTAAAATAAATAAACGATATGAGTGAAAAGAAAAGTGAAAAGAAGATAGAATCTAAAAAGCATCCTAATGTAGTACAAAACCTCTGCAGTTTACTATAACTAACCAAAGGCAAAATAATTCCAAAGTTTATTCGAGCAAAGCGCTTACTCGAACCGGTTAAAAAGGATGCCAAAATTAAAGCGAAAACTACCAGGATTACTCCTTTCGATTTAAAAACAACGGCAATTTCGCGCTACCAAATATTAGCATTCAAAACACAAACATAGTCAGAAAACGCGTTTATACTACGGATTATCCCGTAACTGCCTTTATGAAGTAGCAGCGCATAGTAAACCGGATAAATCCAGTTCCAACCGGCCGAGTTATGGCGCAATATTCTCTAAGACTGCGGAACCGCGTACACTAGTATTCTCTAGCTTGTTTATTGTGTGTAGAAGGGATTGTGGGACAATTTAAAACGGCCATATTTTAGTCTACTAGTTCATAGTCTTTCCTAGACTCAGCTATTACTGTGGTGGTGACATGTGGCTCCTAGTCTTACCAGTTGCGGTAGACTTAGTATTTAATAGATAAGGCAGACAGATATTTAGACTGCCGAATTGTGAAAAACTGACTTGTCAAATTCGGTCCTAAGATTCGTGAGCCTAATACTCACAAAACAATACTCAATAAGTAGATCTCATGTTTAAATTTTATAACATCAAACTTAGTTGCCATTTTCTGGTATTTTTTAAAATTCACCCTCTAAAGGGGTTAAACGAGAGTAAATAGTTTGTATGGAGATAACATTGTATGGAGATTTTAACAGAAGCTAGTATTATATTAGAAAATCTCTTCCCCCAGTAGCGCTAGAATTATTTACAGGCGAGTGTTCAGTGCAAAACTATCTCCATAATTTAGTGCCAGCGAGGAATATGTAAATTATAACCCCATGGTTGTCAATAGCTCACACCATGCTTTTCTCAAGAGCGTTGTATGGAACGACAAAGGGATTATGGGGGTTGGCAGAACAAACACCTGTGTTGTGTGAGAAACTAGCTACGTAAGTATATTGGAATAGAACTGTGTACACCCAGGGGACACCAGGAAAAGAGATTTTGCAAAACCTCATCAGATATACAATTTTTCTATTTTATCAGTTGCTCAATATACAGGGTGTGGCGTAAATAGTGGTCCACCGTTAAGGGTTCGATTTACCAGATAATTTACTATAACCTACTACAATTTTAACCATTTTTGCCCATGGGTTCCGGAGATATAATTATTTTTTCTTTTTATTATGAAATTTCTACGTTTTGTTATAAATTTGATTGTATTAAAAAAAAGAAACATCCTTTTCTTGTTTTGATTTCTGTTACTAGCTGCTGAATACTAGAGCTATCGTAGATAAATATCTTTTTTTAAGTAGATTTCGAGCTTTTGAAGAAAAAGCAAGTCTTTTCTATTTTTAATCCAATTTTTTTACATTATCAGCAAATTCAAGAGCAATTTCTGTAAAAAAAATGTACTATACTCTCAATGCCCATGAGCTCTAAAATACGCCTAGTAAATACCGATTCCAAAAAGGTATCATAGTAGCAGAACCTATTGTTTAACAGAAAGATATTCAGTTATAATCTAAGAAAGGAAGATTTTCATTAAAATACATTTTAAGATTTAAATCCTATAAAACGGATAAAATGAAGCATTTAAATATTTGAATGTGATTTGAGTCACAAGTCAGTCAAAAGCTGGTGGCAAGTACAAAAACTACGGAGCTACGGAGGGTACGGGAAGACCCGCCATTTTTTAATAAAATTTTATGGAGTGACGAGTCATCCTGCAAAAATGATGGTTATTTAAATTTGCACAACCTGCATAGCTGGCAGCTCGAAAACCCGCATCTAATAAGACAAGATAGATTTCAGTATCAATTGAAAATAAATCTATGGACCGGAATAATTAACGGGTAGATAATTGATCCACACGAGCTGCCAGAAAATTTAAATGCTGACAGGTACTTAAGTTTTTTGCAAAATGACTTGCCGTCACTTTTAGAAAATGTCGCTCCTGAAGTCCAAGAAGACATGTGGTTGCAAAATGATGGCTTTCCCGCACACTATGCACTTAGAGTACGGGAATACTTGAATATAGCGTTTCCAAATAGGTGGATAGGGCGCTTAGATCCAATATTGTGGCCACCGCGCTCGCCATACCTAAATCCCCTGGATTTCTTTTATTGGGGTTGCTTAAAAGAAAAAGTCTACAAAGAACCAGTTACAAACATTGAGCAATTCAGGACAAGAATCCAGACAGCAGCTAGAGAAATCAGTGCGAGCGGGTATGCCTGAAGGATAAAACGGTCTTTTATTCGACGTTGCAGAGCGTGTATCGCTGCAAATGGAGGCCATTCCGAACATTTACTATAATTTTAATATTGTTTCATAACGATGTCAAAGATTTTAATAAATGATAACTAGTATGCAGTGTTTTATTATGCGTTGACTAAAATAGTTAGATGTATTGTATCACTTTGCAACAATAGTGCCAAAAAAATGGGCATTGCAGTGTAGTATTTTTTTTAATAAAAACCGTAGGTAATAACTTAACTAAAACTTAAAATGTATTTTAATGAAAATCTTCCTTTCTTAGATTATAACTGAATATCTTTCTGTTAAACAATAGGATCTGCTACTATGACACCTTTTTGGAATCGGTATTTACTAGGCGTATTTTAGAGCTCATGGGCATTGAGAGTATAGTACATTTTTTTTACAGAAATTGCTCTTGAATTTGCTGATAATGTAAAAAAAATGGATTAAAAATAGAAAAGACTTGCTTTTTCTTCAAAAGCTCGAAATCTACTTAAAAAAAGATATTTATCTACGATAGCTCTAGTATTCAGCAGCTAGTAACAGAAATCAAAACAAGAAAAGGATGTTTCTTTTTTTTAATACAATCAAATTTATAACAAAACGTAGAAATTTCATAATAAAAAGAAAAAATTATTATATCTCCGGAACCCTTGGGCAAAAATGGTTAAAATTGTAGTAGGTTATAGTAAATTATCTGGTAAATCGAACCCTTAACGGTGGACCACTATTTACGCCACACCCTGTATAATCTAGTTAATAAGTATTCTGAAGATTTGGAATTGATTGTTGGAGAGACCATCTAAGGAAGTATTTACTAAGAATTGTGGGATTATTAGAAACAGTTACTGTGGATGTAGAAGGTAAAGGGCAACTTAAGTTACACAGGTGTCTCTCTCGATACATCCAGAGTGAGTGAAGAATTTAGGTATTTAATAGATTTCTACCTAAAAAAAAAATTCTTAGTGATCGAATAGTGACAATGTATTTAATGATTGAGAGGACATTTTTGACTAACTTAGGCTATTTTTAACTCACTAGCTGCTGCCAGCGGCATTGCTCGCTTAGTAGTTGTCAATTATCCTTAAGGAACATACTCCCATCCTTCCATACTCCTTAAAGAATATCTATCTATCTATCTATCTCCCAGGACAAAAAAGTATTCAATGTACTATTCCAGGATGTGGTCTATCCATGTATCAAGCTTTATTAAAATCCGAACAACCGTTCGAGTGTGAAGAAGTTACAAACATATATACACACACACACTGAAAAACTTTTGCCTTTACAATATTAGAGTGATATAAAAATGACAGTACCTTTAGGATAGGGTCACGAGAGGAAACCGTAGGAAAAACTAGTGTTATATAAAATTCTAATACTTTGATTTGTGCTGAAGTTCAGGCCTAGTAAAACACGATAGTTCCTCAGTGACTGTACCATCAAAGTGAGAGGTTCAAAGAGCGAAGTCTGTAACACCTCTCAAGGTGTACTCTAGTCCTGCTTCTGAGGAACTCGCTGCCAGCTGCCCCAGTTACAAGTGATGAGCGATATATATGAGTATTTAAACTTTTACTTTTTTTTTACTTTTACACAAGACGTTAAGCCTACAGTGTCATAGAACATCAAATAAACAAGCTACTTATTGAGATGGTTTTTATTTATTTATGAATGTTTTGCTAAAAATGTACACAAATATAAATAAACGCGAGCTGATTCGATTCGATTTGCGAGATGTACAGGACCGTTCTTTGTGGCGACGCTTGGGGGAGGCTTATGTCTTACAGTGAACGTCTATCGACTGAAATGATGATGATGATGATGATGATGATATAAATAAATAAGATGAATATAAAATATAAAGTAAAAGAGGTCAAAGTTTACACTTATTTCTGAAGAAATCTCTTCCAGCATACCTGATAATACCTGATGAGAGGAGAGTTGGAAAAAGTAATGTAGATTCCGTGTGTAGAATAAGTAGGAAATAGTACATTTTGATACAAGTGCAAAGAGTTTGCCATTGCAACCGAGGCGAGGTGTTATGGAGCCGAGGGCTGCAGTGACAAATTTGCAAACGTATTAAACGACTTTTTTCAATACAATTACGAAGAAATTAATTAACGGGGGTTGACCAGCGACTGGTGGGGGTCAACACGCGCCCTGCCTAATACGATAAATGTAATGTAATAAAATTGTGGCGGGGGAGAGCACACGCACTTTTCTGCACTAGTGCGGAAAACAGTCTATTACGTGCCTAAAAGCGGTGGGATAAGAGCGAGTTTTCGAGTAAGGGTATTGAAAAATAATGTGTGTGTCGTTTACAGAGCGTATTTCCACGCGCGCCTCGAAGATGTGTTAGCAAAATCGTAAGGGCCCTTAAATATCAATGCCTGCTAGGGTCATGGATAATCTTCTGAAAAGGAAACCCGTAGTCTTAGAACGCAAAAAATAACTAAAGGATCATAGCGTGGTTCTAGTCAGTAAAAGTCTGGCATGCTCCGCTCCGCCTTAGACAGGGAGATGTCATTAGATGTATTCTCATCTAAAAAATAAAACTTCAGTTTTATTATGTTAGTATGAAAAGAATGTCTATAAATTTTCTTGCACATTCTTTTCCATAGAGGTGTCTGCTTTGGAAGTGTTATTTGCCTGTGATGCCTTGCTGTCATTATCAACGGATAGTTTTTGTTTTCCAAACCTTAAAAAAAGCCATGAATTCATAGTGTAAAAGTTTTACTTTGAATTTGATGAAATGCGAAACATAAGGTAACAAGACAATGTATTCACATTGAATACATTGTTTTGTTACCTTTTGTAGCAATATGCTAGCTTCATCTTTTTTTCATGACCGACGTCTTCATGATTCACCTTACTCACTCTTACCTTATACCACGTACCATTCAGTATAGATCTTCACAACTAAAACTACAACGCGATACCATACAAACGTCCTATTCTCCTCTAACTTGCGTCAACTCGCGGCTGACGTCAAGCATGCACGTACACAAATCCTTTGCCGCACTCCGCCGAGATATCTTAGACCAGCGACGTCTTATATTAGCCACCCACAGGCAGATATCTTAGACTCGCTACATCTTATCTTAGCCGCACTTGCAAGTATTGTCTAATCCTGCTTGCGTACACAAGTTATGTGGACGAGTTGCCGAGTTTCAGTTAAAGATAGCGCTGTTTTAACTTATTGGAGCGTTGTTAGATTGGTTTGATTTAGTTGACGAGGCACAGTTAAGTGTAGTGAGTTTGTACCTATAATGAGTTAGTGCATTAGTTATTTGTACATATACAATAAGTAACTGAAATTTATAATCTAATAATTGTATTAGATTACATACATCCCAATTAAAAATTAAGTTACAATTATAATTCAAGCACTGAAATTGTGCTTGAATGCGCTTAGGTAGTGTCTTTTTAAAAAATTTGTTATTTTAATAATAGGAAAATAATATGGGAATCGACGCACCACATTGGTAGCGCATCGGTATTGGTAACTACGCACGCACACAAAAAACTCTAGTGACGCAATTAAGATTTATCGAGAATTTGTCAAAATAGGTAATTAAAAAATAACCTATTTTAAAAATAACTTAAATTGATTCCGTCGTCGATTCTTAACACACTACTTTCAAATATGCATTTATTATATGACCAGTTTTGTGTGCTGTTAATTAGGTAATATGATGAAACCTTTTATTCCGGACGTACTTTTTTGCTAATATCGGTAAAACTAATTTATTTATTTAAAACTTTATGCACTAATGAGACATTGTACAAAGGCGGACTTAATGTCTTAGGCATAAGCAATAATTATCATGCTAATACAGTTATTTCCATATTCTTGTATTCGGCTTTTATAATCTTTCTACTATTCTGTAAATATAAGTGTCTTACGACAGCTATTCCTAATGCGTTCCAAAAATATGCGGAATAAGGAAATCGTGAGCAAAACTAACATAACTCAAGATAAAAACAACGCAGGAAAACAGCGAAACAATAGAAAAAGTCAGTGTCAGCTCGTAGATCAATGACATAACATAATACTGCTCACTATTTAATGTAATGTAATTTATTGTAATTTAATTTATTGTAATTTGATTTATTTAATTTATTGTAATTTAATTTTTTTAATTTAATTTAATGTAATTTATTGCCAATTAATGTAATCTAGTGTAATTTATTGCCATTTAATGTAATCTAGTGTATTTTAATGTATTCCAATATAATTTAATTAAATCTGACATCAATTAAATAATGGATTCTAATGTAATGCAACTTAATTCATCCTGACATAATTTATTTAACTGATAGATTGATAGTTCACTAAATCCTGTAAGTGCTGTGCACACCTATAAGTGAAGAATTCGCTGTGATAATTGTATATTGTTAATATTATTCTTTTGTTAATGTTTTTGCGAACTATTCGTTGGAGTGCCATAAAAAATAAATAAATAAAAAAATATTTCATCGCACCAGACATCTTTGAAAAACTACACATGTATTCGAACAAATTCGCCCCTAACTTCGGGTTATTGCTGTATAAAACATACATATGTCTTCCCCCGGCTGCACGTGGCTTTATAAAATATTTAAATCGGTGTGGAAACAAGAAATCTCATTAATAACGGAGTAGTGCAGGTAGACTGGGACTGTGGGCCGGTTTCATGAGGGAAGAATGAGAGCTGTTCATTGTGGCGTAAGTGGGTGAATGTAGCGCCAAATTGGTGGTACATTCTTTTTATTGGCTGATAATTTGGTGGAAAATTTTTTGCTTGAAATTTTTTAGTAGATGAGACCAAAATTGTAGTGTTTTGTAAGGAAGTTTCAAGATGAAGAAGAAAGCAATCTGGTTGGTTTTTTTGTTTGTTTACTTTTCTTGAATGCTAGTGAAACTGCTAATACTGTACTTAATAATTAAGAAGATGGAATCCGGAGCGCATAATAGGCGTGATAGCACTAACACTTCTATTATACGAGTGAGCCACATATGTAGACATAGACTTTGGACAAGTGCTGTGTGCTAAGTGTTATTGTTTTATAAATATTTTAAAATTCACAAAAGACTCCTTCAAAAGTTATATTTAAAAAAAAAACTTATGTAATATCTCAAGGCAACATGTTGTCCGTGTTATTTCCCACTAGCATAAGCATAGTATGATGTTCCCACTGCTGGGACTCAGGAATCCTCTCTAGAAGTTTGAATGGGCCGTAAACCACCACGCCGAATCCAGTGAGGATTGGTGGATGTACGTGATATTTGACCTACCACATCTCTGATACGACTCATCATCGCTTACCATTAGGTTATATAATGGTCAAACTTGAACCTATGCATAATAAAAAAGAACTTTCTAGAATTATCTTTCTGGTATCTTTATAGTTTAGAAAAAGGTTTTAACATATTATTAGTTCTCGTAACAAAACGAATTAGGTGAAAATGCAATCGTGAAAAACCAGCCATCAATATTGTTGAAATCACATGGTTAGTTTACGGTGGAGAAACTTAAATAAAAATATTGTTTACCCAATTTATGAGTATGGCAGAGACATTACAGGGGGTCCTGCAATGTCACTGTCATACTCATAAATTGCCTGAAAATATTGCTTTTATTTCACCACCAACCACAAAGTCCCCTATTGAATACAAAAATAAATTCATAGCAACGCTGCCATTCAAGACGTTACTGAATGCAATTTTCTTATGTATATAAGGTTTATCTCCCCTAGGTTGTCCATCGGTTTGGTCCATAAATTCGTAATAAACGTGACCATACGTGAGATTAAATATTTGACATTTTTTAAAGTGGTACCGGGAGCTGGGATGTCAGTAGTGGGATGTGGTGGGTAAAGAGAATACTCCTTGAATTGTTTAAGCATGATTTGGAAGTTCTAGTCTAAGATGTTGTCTGAATGTAAGGTGACAATGACAGTAACATGATGGTTGACGACGCGGTCAGAGTGTGGGTGCATGCGTCAGAGTGCGGAGAACACTCGCGAAACCGGTAGTTCCGTGACATTCGGGCTACTTTCGTTAACATACGAAGGCTTAACTGTTGTGTTCCGATATTATTCGATTGCAAAAAAGCAATAGGCACTGATAATTATTGGTTTTTTAGAACGCACATAAAAAATAATCTAAAATAAACTGAGCTAAAAACAGAAATAAAAAAAAGCAAATTTTCAGTTTCGAGAGTTTACCTAGTGACAGTCAGTAATAACATTTTACTGAGTTTTCTGCAAAATAACACAAAAGAAGAATGGAACATAATGATAATTAGTAGAAAGACAAAAACGCACGAACCTGAAAAAAAAAGAAATATATTAATTTGACCCAAAAAAAAAGTTAACAATGCCGTGATAATTTAAACACAAAGCTACGAAACGTCTACGAAAACGCGTAGCCGTGCTACGAAACAGATGTCTACGACGCTTCGTAGCCGCGAGCGGTTTCCTTAAACGCTCGTGCTTAAAAAGATGTCAAAATTGTACGGAACTTGAGTAATTCCGAAGGATTTTTATGTCCGGTAAGTTTTGGTCCCGTAAAGTCGCTCCGGACTTTTACGTGCCTAATTTCGTGTCATTTTTCCTCTAATATATTTTATAGTGGGTTGTTAAACTGTAATAAGGAATGGAGAATGTGTTCCGCGGTGGATAAAGTTGGATTGTACGTGTAATATGTTCTACACGTATGTGGTTGGAGCAGTTTAAAGTTGGGAAAGAATAGTGTGAGCTTGCGAACATATAAGTGAGCCGGTTTAATAAAGATATGAAACTTTAATTTGATACAGAAGGAAGTACTGAAGGATGAGTAATATTTTTTTTATTGATAATAAGACCCTATTGGGTACACCAATCTGTACTAATTTTTATTATATTATAAATATGAAAGTAACTCTGTCTGTGTGTTGCGCTTTTACGGTTAAATTATTGAACCAAATTTGACGAAATTTAGTAAAGAATAAGCTTGAACCCCAGGATAGGACACAGGCTACTTTTTATCTGGCTTTCTCTTTGACTTCGAATCCGTGCAATAAACGACATTCACGTGGACGAAGCCATCGGCAGAAACTAGTTTAACCTGATTAAAATAAATGTTTTTCGGTTTAATAAACATAACAAGGTATAACTATCTGGTGAACCATCTGGGTATTCTCAGCATCATTTTACTCATTAATATCTCTTTCATTACCTTTCCTCCAATTCCCAACTTTAAATTGAATTGAAATAACGAGTTGACTTTTAAATTATTATTTATTCAAAGTTTCAAGCTTCCTTACCATTCCTATTTTTCTTTAATCAACGCTTAAATAAATCAGCTGTGCGGTATGATAACAGTCGAGGCTGGGTTCCGATCTGCAGCGGCTAAGCTAAACAAAATTTGTATCGGAGCCAATAAGGCGTCGCCGAGTGCCTGAGAAAACAGCGTTAAGACTTCCGGAAGGGGCACGGAGCCAGCGGGGCTATGCGAGGAAGCGATTCAGATCAGTTAGACTTCATTTTTATAGTTCAAACCTCAAAAGGAAAAACACGTTGTTGTCTGTCTGTCTGTCTGTATGTTAGTCTGTCAAGACCCTTTATCTCGGGCACACATGGTGGTATCAAGTTGAAATTAAAACCATATATACTTAGGTCTGCCGTCCCTTGAAGCTGTGAAAAAATCAAACTTCTGAGTTAACGAAAAAAAAAACACGACCGTTTATGTCACAAAAACGTTTATTTCGGCACTCTCAAGGGAATCTAAATTCATAGGGTATTTCCCGTTGACCTAGAAAATTTGGAATTTTTTTTTTGAAATATGGCACGAAGCAAGGTAAGAAAAAAAAATATACAAAAAAATCAATCAAGAAGTATTGTGTTTCTCAGTGATTGGGTTGTGGAGGTCTGATAGGTAGTAGAGATGATGAGCAAAAATCCTTCCGACTGTATTTCGGTTACGACTTACGTTTGTCAATCTCAACGGATATTAGTTAAGAAAGACCGCATCGAAATTGGCCATAAAAGGAAGCAGTTATTATGTTTCAAACATTTATATGACGAAGATTGACCGCGCGGTGTGAACATCTCGCTGTCTTTTCCACGCGCGTAAACTAATGACGATGACGTCACATTGTAGTTTGTGTTTTTTTTCAGATTTGAAAGGTTTTTAAGCTAAGTTACTTAATTGAGAACGAATTTGAAATCATTATTCCTATTTACGGGTTTAGATAAAGATACTTGTTTTATGTAAATAATAAAAAAGAGTCTAGCAAGTGCCTATTTAGTAGCTCACATCGAATGAATTAACGAACTAAAGAGTGACAGATCTTGAATCTAGTTCACGCAGTTCATTCGCAGAAGCGGTCTAACGATCTAGTTCATTCACGAACTATACAAGACTAACTTCGTGGCTCCACGCTCCCTCAACATACCCTTCGGTTAGCTCTCAAAGACTGTTATGAATAATTTTTCAAAGCAGCTTTTCTTATTATGTGATGTGTCTGACTTCTTTTCTCGTTTAGGGCATCGATACTTTGAGTGCGCTTCTTGCAAACTGATCAATAGTAAAAAGGTACTACTTATGGTATTGTCAACTTTTCTTTACTTTAAGAAGGAATATGCATGAACAAAATGTTTGATACCTAGCGAACTAGTTTATCATTAAATATGTAAAATAATGTTGGAGAGGTAGAGGGTGGCCAAAGAAAATGGATGGATTGTGTGAACAGTGATATGAAAAAAAAGGAAGTTAGTGATAGTATGACGGTTGACAGGATAGAATGGAAGAAAAAAACGTGCTGCGCCGACCCCAAATAAGATGTGACAAGGGCAGGAAGATGATAATGATGTAAAATTATGTTACTAACTGTGAAAACAAAATCAATATTGATCGCATAGCATTATTTACAAATTTTAATTTAAAAAATATTGTCCGTGTCTCTCGCAAAAATATCGTTTTCTATGGATGTCATGGACTTTAACGTACGAATCTTTGGAATAAAAAATGTATGTATATTCTTTAATGCAGACTAAGATAATATTGAACAGACTTCTAATTTTGATTTGGAGTTTTTTAAACAGATCATGAGCAGTAATTTAGTAGGCTCAAGGAATGTTTAAAAGAATAACCGTGCCCTAACGGTGTTCAATATATAACGCAAAGGACAACTGAAGACCATAGGTGAGTTTTAGTCAATAAAAGTCTGACACACTCTCATTTCACCTTTAAGCGGGAGAAGTCATTGAATAATTTTAGCTATTCAGAAATCACTATCAATGCTGCGTAATCACTGGAAGTTAAAAACATCGAGTCGAAAAACTAAAAACCTTGGAAAATACGGAAATAAGTTTCCACAGAAAACCCGCAGCTACTGCTGATTAGTATTTAACTAGCCCCGAACGCTATCAGCAACGCACTACCGCAACACGATTACTTTCAGAAAATAGCATCCCGAGGCAAGAACAGTTACTAAACATGCCTTTGAATGCCTTCACCAACCGTAATAGGACCTTTTACGCACATTGACTCCTTTGAAAAAAATCTCGAGGTTCTCGTTCAGTGTACATTATCAAAATTGCAATAGCATTACACTTCGATGGCTTTGAAGATTTCAATTCCGGTCAGGTGCGAAGCTTGCGTATCAAGAACTGGGTTTCGTACATAACGCCATAGTATAATGAGTTCGGCCTCGATTTTATTACAAGCGTACCGACTTACATATTAAGTGGTACATGTTTATGAGAATCGGTTGTAATCTCCCGAACGGCTCTTCAGAAAGTGATTTGAAATTCAAAGAGGATGTTCCCATTTTTTCGGACGTGTTATTTTGTATTGATGTTTTGTGTATTGACTTTTGTGAATATTGCAAGAGATGGGTACAAAAGATATCTCGGAAACATTTAATAAGGGTGAGAATAGATCTGAAAAATCAGAAAACCGACTTAATTTTTTTTTAACTTTGAACTTTGTTGCTAGAAATAACACCTGTGTCAACATGTGTAACATGTAAATTCACATATACAGGACACCCAGACCCGGAACACTAATCTGTAGGCCATACAAATATTTTTCCCGTGTGGGAATCGAACCCGCGATGCACTGCGCCAACCCTACCGTCAAGACTTTGCAAACAGAAAACGCTGTGAAATTTGTGAGCAAATTACTTTTTGTTGGCCATACACATAACCGTAGCAAAGCCGTATCAACTATGAAATAATCATCTAAATTATAACAACATGCTTAATAATTTAACAATCACAACAAACCTCAAAAATAAACTACACAAATTTTTCATGACCGCCCTCTGTGCCTACCCCACTTGTGTAAGCCAATTACATAGTACAAATATTTGCTAATTATTTGATTGAACTGCCTTCCCCTCCCTCTACATAACACAGAAGGGCCCAGTTTTTTACTGAATTGAACAAATAAAGGAAAAAAGAAGCTTCGAACAATTTTTAATTTTAAAAAACCGTTATCAATATGTAACTGTATAAGAAAAACTCATTGTCATTTTATATTCTCTTCTTACCGATTTTGAGATGAAAAGAAAATAAAATCTGTATTTGTATCAGTTGCTGTCATACTATAAGGTTATATTTTAATCAAGGAAAAGGTAAATTGTCAAGTGTATTGTTATTCGAAATAATGAGGTTATTTATTTATTTATTATATTATTTATGTACACACAAATATACAGAAGAAGACAGGTATCTTAATATAAAAATTTGTACAAAGGTACTGCTTATTTCAAAAAGAAATTTCTTCCAGCAAACCTGCAAAAGGAGAGATTAGAAAAGATGTAGATATTAGTGTTAGTGTTTATGTGAGATTCTTAATCTTATTTCCGAATTAAATAATTGTATAAATTATTCCCCGCTTATAGTATTATTATTTTGGAAGACTGGAAGACGCAGTGTTGGAAGGCCCCCTACAAGGTGGACCGATGACCTGGTGAAGGTTGCGGGAATCCGATGGATGCGAGACGCACAGGACCGTTCTTTGTGGCGACATTTGGGGGAGGCCTATGTTCAGCAGTGGACGTCTATCGATTGAAATGATGATGATGATGATGATTTAATTATTATTGTATCCACAAAATTTGTTTAATATTATCATTAAACACGACTATGTTGTACAACACTAAGGATTATTTTTTCAATTGTCGGATAACTTTTATCTGAAGGATAAATAAATATGGTCCTTTTCAATATGAATTCTCCGGTTCTTGACAATTTTGTTCTAACTTATTATTTCAGCAATATCAGTATTCAAAACCGTGTCAAAGCAATGACAAACCAGAAAACATATGACCGAGGCAAACTGATTTTTGATTTTTGATAATTTCCTCTCCAAGTAATATTTCTACACATATATATAAAACTGAATTGTCTGTTTGTAATAACATATATTTAGTAAATGCCTATGACAGCATATTCGATACATTTAACAATTTGTTTTAAATTTTTTCCGCTTATCTGACGGTCTGCTTGTTCTATTTATTTGTTTCGGTTAATCTCTTAAACAGCTGGACTGATTTTAACAAGACTCTCTGACAAATATATGACATTATAAGGATAGACTAAGGCTATTTTTTATTTTTCCGAAGGAACGGAATTTTGACATGCGAGATACGACTTCAAAACGGTTGAACAAAAATTGACGGGACTTTCATTGGTTAATGTTGTAATGAGTAACTTAAGCTACTTTTTATATTCCCGCACGAAAGATAATTCCCAGGGGTGAGGGACATCTCTGAAATGGATAACATTTTTACATGCTCCAAAAAAGAAAATTAATGTTCTTAAATTTCATGTAACCGAAGTCGCAAGTAACAGCTAGTTTGTAAATAAATAAACAGCATGTAACCTAAGACTCGATGATTTCTATGTTGCACATATTGAAATAATAAAAAACTCAAACACTGAAAATATCCGCGAGAAGACTACAATCATTCCAATCATTGGTAGCACTCAGACATCAGGCGTGCGCCGCGCAGCATCCCCGCAGATCCACAAATGAAGACAGATGGGCCGCCGGTAATTCTACTAACAATGTAATTAGCGACGCTGAGATAAATATGTATGTACAGACCTGCTGTCTATACGTTTATATTAGGTGGGTGTTAATATTGAAATAGTTTAATTTGTGTAGTAGCAATACACAAACTGAGATCTTTCACTATCAAAGTCTAGTATCTATTGCAGAAGCGGTATTTATTTGTTTCAGGTTTTTTTTTATGTGGGAAATCATCCAATGGGTTCTTCCGTTCTCAGTCGGAGCGAGAGGACGTGTCAGAGTTTTACTGAATAAAATCCACTCCTGTTACTTATTTGCCTTCGTTCCAAAGCCCCGGGGTTCTCTTTCGCACAACCCATGGCCCCAGTAGGTTTTAGGCTTCGACCCTGCTAGGCCCCTATGGTTTGCTGACATCCTTTGAGGCGTGTGAAACATTTTTATCTAATCTGAAACTAAAACATTATTGCTCAACAAAAAATCCAATCCCTCAAAAATCGATCTCAAAGCGGTCCTAGTGCACTTCCCTGCGGCACACCTCTAACTTCCCGAACCTCTTCCATCAAAAAGTAATTCTGAGTGACAAGCCCGTAATTAAGCAATCGCCCCAGAACTTTACTTAATGGCGATCAATTTAAACTGGAAAATTTCACGTTAAAACAGTGATTTATCCGACGGCGGACACATTAAAACTTTGGTAAAGTGTTTAATTTTTAGTCTTTAATGTTATTATTTAATTTCCCGACCACCTGTTGTTGGTAAGCATTTTATTCGGATCTGGGAGCTCAATGATGTATTTTCGGTTCGTTGTTGCGGTCTGGGGGCGAATGATCGCCTGTGGGGTTAGATGTTATGTAATGGATGTGATTAGTAGCATAATTAGGAGCGTAATGATTGTAATAAATCTGTAAATCCGGCCACTAGTGTTTTGTGTAAATAAAGTACTTTGGTTTCACTTCTTGCTTATTTACTTTGTTGACCTTTTTGCTGTAGTGTAGAAGTCACTTTCCTGTTGTAAAAATCTCCAATATAAAAAAGCTTTGTGGTATGTATCTAAGTGATTGAAATGGTCTGAAACACACAATTTAACTCTTTTGTTAACGCCTGCCTATTATTATATTAATTATTTATAACATAAATACATGTGAGAAAGCCAACAGATGGCTAACCCAACCCCTTCATTTACTCTTAAAAATGACAAAATAACATTCCATTTTCATTCCAAGAAGCTTCGTCTAATGATGAATAAGAAAATAGTATACGTTTAACGACAATAGCCCGAAGGTATATTTAAAAAACATGAAATATTCCGTCGGAATACAAAACTTACATACCACTTAAGTTGTCCTCTTTTGAAGTTGTAGATAAACAAGTGAATAAGTAGAGGCTTCGTGGAGTGATGCTTGAAGTCGAAGGCAAATATTTTAAACGCATCACGACATTTCCCTCTGGGGGTGGACATGACTATTTGTAATGCAATGCAAATGTTTTAGTGCTGACGTGCGGCAGATTAGGGTGCGCTATTATTGTTTGTATCAACGTAGCTTTCTTTATAATGAATATTTTATTAAACTACTACTGCTGCTTATTAGAATTATCCACAAAGTAAAAGCCCAATTTTCGGGAATTATTCCAAAGTATTTGTGATTTAACCATGTTACCAGATTTCTGTTTGAATTTTAACTAAAAAATTATTATGAATGTATAAATCGTAGTTTTTATTGATCTTAATCAAATGTAACATTTATCCTTCATCCTTTTCGAGTCGATGGTAAACAACCTTAGATTGTTTGAGTCCAGTAAGTAACCAAGTTGATTGCCACAATTGAAATTATCTTACCATAAGTTACGTCTAAAGTGTATTTTCATTTTCAAATGCATTATCCAAGGCTTGCACTCTAACCGGTCGCACATAAAGAGGGACCAGCCATCAAACACGTGACGTGCCTGGCTAAAGACATCCCCCGCTCGTCAAACATGAGAAGTATTCAGTCAAAATATTACGCCACGGTACAGAAGTATGGGATACTTTTTAGTAAGAAAAACATGCTAAATAGAATGTCAAAGTTAAATGTAGGGGGCTCAACTTATTAATGTACTGATTTCTTAGAAAAGATAGATAAAAGGCAGAACGTTTATTTGCAATAACGTTATAATAATTTAGAAAGATCTAACTAGCATATTGATCTTTCGGATCAAAATTAGGCGTTCACGTCATACTGTAGCCCTAGGTGTTCATGGTATAAGTAGCGCTCATTCAACTTTAGGTTAATATAATAATCGAAATAAAATCGATATCGATATCAGGACATTTTTACGCATTGCGTAAAATACCCTTATATCAATCATGATCCAAGTGTCTGCTTCTGAAAGGAAAACTCGGACTTAGTATTAAAGAAAAGTAATGAACAGGAGTTGGTTTTTAGTCAGTAAAAGTCTGACACATCCTCTTGCTCCGCCCAAGAGCGGGAGAGTATCCCAGACCGAAAAAAAAATCAATCATGGTAAGGAACCTTTTTACATTTTAAAAGTCCCTTACTTTAATTCATACTTCTGGTATCGATATATCTCATTGAATTTAGTGTCATAAATTTTCAATTCAACCACATAAAAATTCCTTTTCATATAACCGACAAGAAACTCTTTCCATTATCTAGTTTAAGCTACAACTTCAGATTTTACTCAAAACTTGAAAAATAATAAATATTAAAAAGGGGTAGCATCAAGTTTTGTACCCTCTCATATTTGCAACATCGCGGTGTGCAAGCAACAAGATGGTAAGTCGCATATCGAGTTAGGGGCCGAATGAATACTTTATCATACACATTTATGTTTTATGAATATTTTCTTACGGTCTGTAAACTTGAAATAACTGTAGAGCCGTCTTACTGACAGCTCGACAAGTGGCTTTTTAAATAAGGGGAAGAAAATGGTATTTTTCATTGAGTAAAATGCCTGCATATTTGCATTTTGTATAGATATTAAAAAGAACTTATGTGCATTAAAGTTAAAACAGCTAAATAAAGAAACCTTGCAACCTGAAAGTTGAATTCTTATAAAAAAATCTGGTATCCATAAAGCATTGGATGACCTGTACATATCTTAATTGAGTATCAACTGAAAACGGTAAGAAGCAGAGGCCAACTCTAGAGAGTCACAAAATAATACAAACAATAAACGGACACAAATGCACAGACGCAATGCATGTGGTTTCATATTTTGCATTGTATTCTGTTCTATCTGTTCTATAATGGAAACTCAATATAATAATATAATAGAGTTTTCTCGTCGGTATCCTTATATTATAATACCTATACATTTTGAAGCAAAGTAAGTGGCTAGAAAAGCAGATCTGTGTCAAACGAGGTTTGTATTATTATGTTTAAAATAGATTATTTTCTTAGATATACACGTATTTCTGTGGCTTTGTAGAATAATTAAGGCCTTTTGTTTGTATTCACTTGACCTAGATTTCATACTTATGATTCTATTGTGTAGTATAATTATAGATGCATAACAAAACAGGAGATCTAATGAATATTAGACACTGTTTGCCGCAATTCTGTTCAATGCATGTGCAATAATCCGCACAACCGCGGCGCTTGCAAATATTATTCAATAACCTAAATATCTAATGCGAAACCGCGGCTCCACTCAAACCGCATTCAAATTAGATGATAATACCAAATATGAATACATTATTTGAAAATCTAAATATCAAAATTCAAAGCAGTTTTGACGCGTATTAATTAACGAGGCGTCCACGTTATCGCAGCCCGTTGGGCCTGACGCCGCGCGCCGCGACCGCGACTGTTGTACAGGAGCCTGCAATTATGTGATGTGTCAAGTTAATGCTATCGGTGGGATATGGACGGCTAGTTGGGCTGGGAATTATGATAACCGTGAATAGTTCTGCGCCAATAAAAACTTCTGCGACTGTTTTTAATATTTCGTTAACCTAATAAGTTATTGTACTTGTCATCAGTGGCAGGTGGTCAGGGCGCATTGCTCGCAAATTGAAAGTCGATGGGCCAAAAGGTTCTGGAGCGGCGACTACGTACCGGAAAACGCAACGTTGGAAGGGCTCAAACACGGAACACAACGGAAACAAGATGGACAGATGACCTAGTGAGGGTTCCGTGAATCCAATAGATGCGAGACGCACAGGACCGATCATTGGCGACACTAGGGACAGGCCTGTGTCTAACAGTGGACATATTTCGACTGAAATGATGATGATTGTGTTGACTCCTCGTCAATACCCTCTTTGCATGTTTTTAAACGTAAAAAGTTTATAAAATTACTATTTACACGCAAATGTAATAAAAAATATACCCCTATTATGGCTATAAATTTTACATCTAACTAAAATTTCTCTTACAAATAATTTCCAAACCAAATATATGAAGTGACCAGAAAATGTCAGCTCCCGGTCTCTGTGGATGGTTGTCTGGTGCCGTATTGTCCGCGAGGCAGCCGCTCGGCTAATTTCCGATTAATCTGTCCATTATTTAACCTCTGTTTAGCGAGTGTTGGATTAGGTGCAATCAACCGACGTTGTTGTGCACCATGTACTTGTCGTTATGTATTTGGTTTAGTGATTCTATTAATAATTTTGTTGGCGTCCGGTCATTGAATTTGACGACTTGTTAAATATGCGTGGTGCGCGAATGCCACAGGTAAGTACCTAACACTGCTCTTATGTCCAATTTTAGTAAGTACTTTTGAAACGTTCAGATCCTGCTTGAAATCAACTTTTAGCGATAGTCAGTATCAAAAACAGGTCCGAAATGTGGGTAAGTTCGTTACTGGTTTTTAAACTGGGAAAAAATAAATATATAGATATCCTTAAGCTTTTTTTTAATACATTTTCGCTAATCATATTCAATACCACTCTGGTTATGCAAGTTGAAGATTATCGCATCAATCTCTAGTCTTTTTGGACAGTCAACATGCTTTGCTTCTGTCCCCCAAAATAAAATTATACCACTCTACCCTCCTTTGGACCCAATAATCAAAAATGCAGCAGCATCCCTTCCTCATCTCGTCTGAGTCCCTCTTGATATGTTAAGACTATCAAAATTTGCATACTTATAGCGTTGCGTGCACTCGCGTGCAGCTGACGAGTTCCCACTCAGATTCTATTGCTCGTTTCATAGCTGCGAGGTGAAATGGGAACGTGTAGTGGAATGTGAAAAAGTCTCTTCATTTTTATTATAGTATATAAATTGATTTTTTTTTTGTGACATAAGTATATTTAATTTATAAAATATCTGATCTTAAATTCATTGTCAAATGCGTAAACTAATAGGTAGCTCCGAGCGTACGGTAACCTTTTGGACTGAGCCCAAGTCGTCGACGGCGTGTACTGTTCCACGCGTGCATCAAGAAAATGTCAGCAAACCGTAGGGGCCCAGCAGGGTCGAAGCCTACTGGGGCCAAGGGTCTGTTTCTGAAAGGGAGACTCGGCCCTGGTATGAAAGCCGACGAAGGAACAGGAGTGGGTTTTTAGTCAGTAAAAGTCTGGTACACCCTCGCGGTCCGCCCAAGAAAAAAAAAATCTAATGAGGTTTGAGTTAGTATAAACGAAATACGCCTCTTCAGAAGACAGAATTTTACAGGAATGTAAAAAATGTACTTGAAAAATCACCTGTGCCATAAGACCACCCGTTCTTAGTTTCGTAAATGATTCATCATTTCACTAGCCTTTTCTTTTCCAACTTGGGGTCGTCTTCACGATACTCCTTGCACAGACTGATGGTCAGACTTTCTGACACCTTGACTACCTGTAAAGTTTTTTCAAAAATCTACAAATGACAATCAGTAACAACGGTTTTACGTGTTTTCCCAGACACGAGGTGTCAGTAACGTTCTAGAAAAACTTAGAAAAGTACATATGAATTGAAAAATTCATTCATTCATTCGGCCAGATGTGGACAAGGTACCTAGATTCAAGACAATACAATCTTACCGTGCCCCTGTTATATAAAAACTCTATTAACACCATACAAACAATAACAGTAAAAGTAGAAATATTACATCGTTTCTAAACATAAGGGTATCGTACGCGCGTTAGGTGGCCGTTAGCTTTTCCTTGGAAATTAAAAATTTAACACAAGATGGCTGCATCTAGGTAAGTACATACATGTGTAGCTCAGCATGTGGGAGGGTAGGTACTCGAATGTTTCACTATGAACGTGATAAGGATATGAATGTTAGAGATTCTAATGGACAGGATATTTTTTTCGTTTATTAATTATTATGTCGTGAGTACAAACATGATAGGGAATATGCATGAAAAAATATTTGTTGCCAGTTTGTCAATATAAAATACTATTGTGAAAACAATATAAAAAAATTGGTAGGAAAGCAAAAAAGATATAACAATTTTAAACAAATATATCTGTCTCTCTCACCAAGACGCCATTTTCTTTGGTGTCCGTGGTGGGTGTCATGGCTTTTGACGTTAAAAACCATGTCGGGCTTCTCTCTCTAATTAACAGCTTTGAAGCTTTATAATTTGGTTATTGATGAAAATATTATTTTGTTTATTTTTTCATATCTGTTTACCAGAGTCAAAAAGTATTTAATTTAGGAAAATAAACAATTGCATGCATAATTGCATATTCTCTATTGCAAATTCACATACACAAGATATCCAGACCCGGAAAAACTATCTGTTGGTCATATAAATATTTGCTCCATACGGAAATCGAAACCGCGGACCGCAATGCAGCATCCGATCGCTCAACCACGGCGCTAACCGAGACGTCGATACATTGCTACTGTTTGTTTGGATCAAGGATTTTGTATAAACTGGTTTGGATAGAAAATGACATTCTATCACCGAGAATGATTGTTATAGAAAAAAAAAAAATAATAATACTGGCTTCTGTCAGTAGTTTCGTCTGCGTAAAAACAAGAAAATTACCCTAAAGAAATATACCCCCGTGATCAAAACGCCTATGTCTCATTCAGGACATAGTGCCACCATTTGGCAATCAATACTCAATACTTTATTGCAATCTATATATACATAAACGGTAACGGTAGAGTTGATGGTAACGGTGGTGTGGTGGTGGTGTGGTGGTGAGATGGTGGAGTGCATTTTGTACTTTTTAACAATCTACCTATTATGTCGCTGATAGAATATCTCTTTGTCCAGATTATCTCGTCTTTAGAAACTATTCCTAATAAAGGGAGGCCTTGAAGTTATGTGGTTAAATTAATTGAAGTATTTTTTTACATCTAGACTAGACAAACTGGTCTGTTGATGCATTTATCAACATTTCTGTTTAAGTATCTACGTTGGTATGTGTGTACTGAAGTATAGTATAGTTTTCACTACTCGTCGAGTAAAGAAGAAAGGAAACGACAGCTGTCTTCCATGCATCATTATCATCATTTCAACTCAGAATCACTATTCTGGTTAGACCTGTAACCAGAATAGTCTCTTTTATATCCCGGTTCTGTAAGTACAATGAAAGTCGACATGGGAGCTACGAAGGTTGTCAATATTAGCTAAAGTTATTAGAGATCAAGTGCCCACATCCTTAGAGCTAAATTCAGTAATTTAGAATTAGCCACTGCTAGTGAGTATAATTTTTAAGCGATAAAATGTTTTGTATTTGAATGTAAATATAATTATTTTTTTATTTTTTATAAATGCTAAATGTGGGGATTATGTGGATTGCTCTTTTTTTTCTTTAATTTTAACATAATATCTGGCTGTTTTGAGTACTTTTGACGACCTACCCAAATGTCCGTTCTTTGGTATCGTTCGTCACGTCGTTGAGCTCCTTAGTAGTTCTGAGTTTTGCTACACGAATAGTGACAAATACTTACACTGACTGGACAGGTCCGGTCAGAACCGTGTGATTCTCTCTTCAAAAGACCATCTCAGAATTCAACCTGCTTGGTCCTCATATGATTTGACCATTACGTGTTTGCTGTATGGACTTTAAAGGAGTCTTTGACCCCTGAGTTCGTTTCGGTGTTTCTTCTCAGGGAAGTCAGCTAGAAAACACCAGCTTCATCTAGTTTAAACTGACAAAAAAATCGACGTGTAAAAGTGTTTTTAAATACCTATTAGAAAAATAAATATCATTTATCATTATCATTTATTGAGTGCGAAAGTTGTGTTTTTACTAAGTTTTAACTTCTTAGGAGAAAATGTTATAGGTAAATAAAACATTATATTTTCAGTAAAACATACAAATTTTAATACAAGTCCATTTAATTTATAAGCCGTGCTAGTAAAAAGCGCATTTTTCACTCGAGTCCATTGTTTTCTTACAACAATAACAATATATCAGTCGGAGCGAGCCACAGACGTACACTGGCGGACAGAAGGTTGGCTACGTTCGCATGATTCATTGCATTTATTTCTTTTATGAAAAGTATTTTAATTTTATTAGTTTCAATGTTTGAAAATAAATTGTGAATTAAATAAAAAAAAAATTGTAATTAAATAAGTTACAAAAATTAATTAATGAATAAAGCTACTCTTTTAACTTTTCACTCATGTATGTGTGTTTAACTTACTCACAAAATCTAACGTATTTTCACAGTTCCAAATTAAAATATCTTTTTCGTTATCAATTTAGTTTGCAGACGCAAACATATGCATCGTATTCATCTTCAATTGCATTTAAAACCATTTCAACGCAGACCACCCGTAACTGTTATCCAGTTCAGAATTCAAAGAGATCGTTTTGGACATTTCAAGAATATAAAATTTTATGCTTAGCTTACCTTTATTGACGGTTTATCGTCCCGTGAAAGCTATAATGGTTTAAAAGAAATCGGTATTCCGAATTATGGCAGCCAGACAACTTCACTTTAAACTTCAGCGCTCTTTCGACGTATGTTTTCACTTAGGATTGCTTAAATTTTATCGGCTGTCTAGTTTCGATTTAGCTGCATTTTTAAGCGTTAGACGCAAAGATATTGAAATAAAGTCAATAATCCTTCTATGAACTTATTAAAAGGTAAAATAATACCTATTATTATTGGGGTATTGAAAAGAGGCTTCTTATAAGTACAAACAAAAACCATATCCAGTCGTATTTTTATTTTTTAAGATTAGAGAAATCATCCAAAGACTTCTCCCGCTTTTGAGCGAATTGGGAGTACGTGTCAGACTTTTACTATCTAAAACCACACCTTTGTTCCTTTTTTGCCTTGCATACCAGGACTTCGGGTTTCCCTTTCGTAAATAAATACACGTCTTAACACGCGTAGACGTTAGACATAATGGTTTTGAAACAATAAAAATGTCAAATAAAAATGGCCCATTTCTCTTGTCCCGGTGTGTAGTAAAGTTCTCATCTAGTTTCACGCACCATGTCCCGCGTATCGCTGCTCGCGTAGAAACTGCATCGCTCGCATGCAGTATCAAGACAGAATGCTAGGTACTGAACGTGATAAATTTTATTTTATTAGCTGATAATGCCTTTTGTTCTGATACTTGAGACGTTTCTTTCGTAATTTCATTTGTTTAAATTGTTGTGTTGGAGAACCTTTTAGTATCTTTTCCCACGAGATATGTAGTGAGGCAAACGTAGTGTTTTGAATTTCATGAATGGTTCCGTATTCTGAATATTTTGAACAATTCTAGGATCTAGGTAGGTAGATAATTTATTGGAAAGTACATATACTGATACATATTAACTGTTTTAAGCTTCAAACTCATATTGAATGAAATAACAAAATGTTTTTTTTTTGTTATAGGTATGTGCATCAAGTTTTTGAAGATATTCATCAGATTTTTGTGGAGTAAGTTGATATAACATTTTGATAAAAACTTCGGTATCACATAAATAATTACTAAATTATTTAAGTGGTCTAATATGCTTTATATTAGACAAATTATTAATAAAAAAAAATGTATTATTAGGAGCCCGATCAAATCAACAATAAACCTGTACTGCGCACTTTTTAGCAACATTAAAATTAATGTAAAAAAAACGTTGAGTTACTTAATCCCGTCTCAATCTTAGCCTTTATATTTTCAATCAGACACAATGTATTAATACTGTAATTAGCGAGCACATGTCTCGTAAGGAAGCACAAATGATTCACACATAGGTAAACAAGACGCGTTCACAGCTGCCATCATACTCGTTGTAATAATCGTAACAGGAATTACGACTCGCGACTCATCTTGTGAGGCTGTGATTACTTTGTGTCATAGTAAATGTAATGGATCACATGCCTAATAAGTTATTGAACATCATTTAGTTTTCAACCACATATGGTTTATTAGTGTGCCTATTCTTGTACCTATTCGCCTTTTCTCTCTCTTTTATTGCACCTACCACTATTTATCTCTGTATCACCCTAAGGTTGACTGGTAGAAAATGCCTAAGGCATTAAGTCCGCCGTTGTACGTTTGTGCATAAAGGATTAAATAAATAAATAAATATTGAACATGTGGGCCTTACTAAGTCCTTGATTGCAATCCCACCTGATGGTAAGCAGTGATAACAGTGAAACGCTTAGTCCGGACCATAGAGGTTTCAAGAACGTAAGGGACCAAGAAGGAGAGGGTATGATGGTAGGACTTTTAAGTCGACGACATCTATTTCTTCCTTAGGAATCGGCAAGAAATGTCTCAGAACCGGGAACAATGGAAGGAAAGGAGGAGGCGCAGCAGTGGGACAGTAAAGGCTAAATATAATTATGATATAATAATTTTGGTCATCGTGTCTATGTATGTAGGTCTTGTTAAGTCTAAAAATTGTTGAGGTCTTTCTATCCTTAAATGTCAGTATTTTTGTGGTGCTTCCGTACTTACTACACTTTCACCCTTCAACTTGCTAGTGAGTTACTTTACTACAAGTGACTGCTAGAGGCGCTGCAAAATTTGCCATACAAAAAATTTACGGCGTTGATATCGAGTAGCGATGAGTACTTTAAACTCATGGTATCGATTGTGTTTACTGGATGAGTGTTTTTGTGTGCATTTTAGTAACAGCAAAACATTATCAAAACATCATCGTCGTCGCAATCGTCGCTCAGTAAAATAGATAAATATAAGTTTAGCGTAAACGTAACAAGTACGTTTCTAAAATTTCGTCTACTGTTTGTTGTTGTAGCTTGTTGTTCCAATACAGACTCTCGTCTTTGAAATGTTTTTTTTTCCTTTATCAATGGTTTCTACTACTCCCGCTGTTTGAGTTACTGGCTGTATCTTGCTGTTACAAATACAAATGTAAGAAGTTTTCTT
Organism: Mythimna vitellina; assembly: GCA_949316375.1. NCBI lineage: Eukaryota > Metazoa > Arthropoda > Insecta > Lepidoptera > Noctuidae > Mythimna > Mythimna vitellina. Next base: position 854,581 of record OX438699.1, on the reverse strand, counting down.
ATTTGGAAACGATGATGACGATGTTTTGATAATGCTCTTTTGTTCGTCGGATGACATAATCACACAGAATCAAAAAATCAAGTAATCAATTCAAAATATCGCAGTACAATTATTTTTAAATACTAAAAGATTTTTCTTTCTTCTTTATTCCTTTTGTATGTTTAATCTTTCAGTGCCATTTAGTTCACTGGTAATTTTTTCTTCTTTTTTTCTGAACTTGACACTGGTATTTAACCGTGCTCAAATCGTGCGAAGCAAAAAAAAAAAACTTTTTTTTTTTAAATTAATATAAACTAGTGCTTGACTGCGATCCCACCTCATGGTAAGCAGGATCGGGAGTTATCCTAGTTTAGAAGGCTAAGCTCTTGCATGTCCATTAGTCTACCTCTTCTTCTTTCGTTGGTAGCTATGGTCATGGCAGCAAAGATTAATACAAGAAAAAGAAAACAAAACTTATCTCCAAACTTTGCATATACTACAGCACAAAGATGTTACGTCTTCGCTCATTTTTTGTCACGACAGTATACGCAGTAACATTTGTACGGGCATGGATACCCTGACGTATTGTGCACGATTTTATTAGTATGCTGTGGGTGCAAATGTGCTTTTTTACGTATTATTTTGTTATGTTTATATGTAAATGTTGGTGTGTTGTAAAATAAATGATTGTGTAGTAAAATGTTATACCTTATGACAGTTGTATATAGATATAGATAATGCAAAGCGTGTACTGCAGTTTGTTGACTTACAGCGTGAAGTTTTAAGACAAAGTCCGTCCATACTACATAAGCACCTTAGGTCACCGCGTAGTGGATTTTTTATTTTGGGTGGAAAAATCATCTTATGACAAATCAGTAGTCAGTCATAGTGTCAGACTTTTACTGACTCAAAATCCACTCCTGTTCCTTCTTTGCCTCCGTCCCAGGGCCCCATGTTTAACACTACCTGTGGCCCCAGTAGGTTTAGACCTTGCTCGCGGTGGGTAAACTACCGGCACTAGCATTTACAAGGAGGGTTGGTATCAGTCTGACTATAAGACGGTCGGCAAATCATTAGAACCATGTTCGATGTGGATTCATGTCACGTAGTAAATCTAGAAGAGAGTAATAGAGTAATAGATAATGAGGTTGAAAAGAGGAAACGAAGATCGTAGATTACTTTGTCCAGCATGCTAAAATTTGATGGCTAATAAAAGGCAGCGACAGATTTAGGTATTAATATTGTAATCTTTTCGACCGTATTTCGATCATGGTAACCATTTACGGTGAACAGAAGTCTCTGTTAGCCAACCAAGCACAGGATATTATGGTAGACCATTGCGTGCGCAAACACAGGTTCACTCTCTGCTCCCTTACTCTCAGGGTCCTAAGAACGGCAATCTGACACGACCAGAGAGAGATCTGGCGCAGGACCAACGGTTTTATATACTTTTGGTATCACTCCAGTTTTTGGTACAACTTTCAAACTCTGGACTGCTACAGAGTAATTCGTAATGGAAAACCCAATAGTACTTTTTGCTCGACCCGGGAATCGAACCCAAGACCATGCTCAGCAGTCGCGCTTGCGACCACGGGATCAATGAGGCAGTTAATCAATATTACATTGTTGTCAAGTATTGTAACTACGTCACACAATTAAGATTGCCACTCTCATTGTATCTAAACGATGATGACACCATAGCACTGCACTTATGTGCAAAATGTTCAACATAACACTAGCATTCTCACCAAATTTCATTCCACAGCTACATCAACATAATTAAGACGCTCCAACTACTACATCTTCATCACTAAGAATCATATCACAGGGCCCATGCGTCATTAATCAGACTACGCACCAGTAAACTACGCCAGTAACACTGGACTTACCACTGGCTGCCAGTTATGACGTCACTAATACCAAAACGTATACGTTGCTAACCTGAGTTACGGGTTTGTAGACCGGATTGATTGTATTTGGTTGAGGTGGTTAAGCTGTTTAGATGTTATCATCGGTTGTTTGGTGTTTAGGAGGAAGGAGAACATTCGCATTGGTTCCTGTGAAAAATGCATTATAGTGATAAAGGTACATAAGTAAGTTAAGGTACGTACGTACGTACGTGTAAGTGGTACGTATATACGTACGTATAAGTGGTACGTGTGTACGTGTAAGGGGTACGTGTAATTTGTTTAATTTTTTTTTTCATACTTAAAATTCTACTGTATGTGTGAGGTACGAATAAACGTTTTTTCTTTCTTTTTTTGTCGTCTTGTGTGTAGAAGTGACCCGATGAGAATAGCCAATGGTCTAATAAACATAATTAAATTGTCAGAGAGAGGGAACGGGCCAGTCAGGGAGAAGGAATGAGAGGAAGCCACCTCCTTCTGTGAAGCAGTAATGCGAGCAAAGAAAGTGGTTGAAATGCCACACCGGAATTTTTACCTGTCGGAGACGCCCTGGGAGTCGGGAGTCCACCAATCGGCCGACGGATTGGGATCGAGCCTGGATTGACGACGCGTTTTATATCACGAAGAAATGCCATCAAGATTGAAGGGGCCAGTTAGGGCCCCGGCCTGCTTTTTTCTTTAACAGTGAAAGCATAAGAGACAGACGGAGATACTTTAGCGTTAATAATAATACTAGTATGGATTACCTATAGTTTCTGTTGGTTAAATAGCCAAAGTTTACCTAAAAGGAACATGTTACAACCTAGATTCAAAATATCAGGTTACAGGTTTTTAGACCAAAATTGTGTTGTCCTTTTCGTTCTTGTATCAGTCAGGTCAACTCAGAACCTATATTCAAATAATTTGCAAAGCAACTAGCGCAGAACATATTGAAACGTAAGTTATGTTGCCCCTTCGGCAATCCCTAGCTCCACCTAATATAACTCTAATCCTAAGCCAATCACTTTCAAAATCAATACAAGCAAAACTTACTAAACTCGCGACTTGAAACTAGCGTACAAGTATAGTTGGGAGCATGTTCACAAGATGACATGAGAGGTTCAAACTTGGCTTAATCACTGTCATAATTCAACCTAAGCCGGGGCCTAGCTTATATTGGGTTAGCAACGATCGTGCTGGGTTTACTTGTATTGCTATATTCAATATGTTTATGCTCAATTTCGTTTTGAACAATCAAAGTCTGAGCTTAGTTACCCTTCTAACTGAGCTTTGTTTCAGATTCTGACGGAATTGTGGGAGTTATAAAATTAGTTAGAGTGAGGTCTAAAACTTTTCACTACATAACATACATATATAATCAGCCTTATAATACTCCTAAGGCTAGGAGTTAGGACTACTTTCTAGGAGAGGCCCATTACCTACCACGCGAGCTCAGTGTGGATTGAGGGATGTAACATGTCTTCAAATACCAGTTTTGTCACGATGTTTCTTCACCGTTTTGAAAGCAGTGGTGACAAATTGAATTACACAAACTATTAAAGCACATGGCTGGTTTTTTTTAAGGTGGGAAATCATCCAATGACATCTCCTGCCCTGTAAAAGTCTGACACAAAAGTCAGACTTTTACTGACTGAAACCCACACCTTTTCCTTCTTATGAACTGGCGACCTACAACTCGTAAGTCGGGGTAGTTTCTACTGAGTCACCACTGGTCAAACTGCTTAAATTTCTCTTTGCTGTTGGTAAAATTTCGATTACACACTTTTTTAAGGGTTGCGTACCTCAAAAGAAAAAAACGGACCCCTTAAAGGATTACTTTGTTGTCTGTTTGTCTGTCTGTCTATCAAGACCCTTTATCTCGGGAATGCGTAGAGGTATTGAGCTGAAATTAAAACTATATACTCAAATCTGTTGCGCTTGAAAAAAAGGTACAGCCGTTTATGTCGTAAAAAACGCATATTTCGACACTTTCAAGGGAATCAAAATTCATACTTCCCTTTGACCTACAATCCAGAAATCTGGCATGAAGCAAGGTCACCACAAGTATGGGAAAAAATCTGAAAACTGTACATTTGTAGTTACGCCACAAAAAAAAAACGCTTTTTGCGATTTGAAAAAATCTTCGTAACTCAATTCGGGAATTGAACTGATTTCATGGGTGTTGTACGAAACCCTCAGTGCATGAGTATGGGTGCATTTACAAATATGTAAACTCACATACACAAGACATCCAGACTCAGAACAATTACCTGCAGACCATACATGCGATTTTATAGCCTACTGATAGTTCTTCCGTGCTTTGTGCTGGAATCGAACTCGCAATACGTACCGCTGCGATCAATCGCTCACTCACTGGGCGAACTGTGGTATTCAAATGCACAACTTATCTTATATTGTAAAGAGGAACAATTGTTTAGTGCATCATTAGATTAATAACATTATTTCACTAATACAGGGCGCATATATTCGTATATAACACAGGTTACATTTAAAACAGAACAATTTAGGCAAGAGATAGGCGACGTGGGCTGAACAAGCCGGGCGAAAAGTTAGGTATTAAAATGACAAAACTGAGATCATTGTTGTCACTTTCAAAGTCAACTATTTATTTTTGAACTTAGTTTTTCTTTTTAACAATAACATTTTTTAAGATCCGAAGCAAGATTCGTAGATTTTTGGACACCATATTAAAATATCCATAACATTTCGCCAACCACAATCAAGAATACACCATCCAAAACACAATCACCGGCGAGTCCACTAGCCAGCCGCCAACAGATAAAGCAGATGGTGTGCCAACATTACTGCGGATATAATCTGCGGACGTATGCGCTCGTCGCTTGTTTGTTTGTTTGTATGTCCGCCTGTTTGTGTGTGCTCGGCGAAGTTATACAATATGCGTTGTGTGTGTTGTGTTTGGTTGAAAGCCGTTAGTCAGGGATTATTTTATTGATGTGTTGGTGTTTAGACTTGTACAAAGTTCAGTTGTATGTATGTATAGAGCAATAAATCCAGTTTAGGCTACAACTACAGATTCAGCCCGTCTTTTGCGGCCCTCCCGACACCCTAAAACGAGGTCCATACCCCACAGCGGTGCTCTTAGCGTGTAGTCGCTTAGTTTTAAAGTAAGTTAAGTAAGCCTTAGCTGTAATTCTCTCATTAAGACCCCAACCTCAGAAGTTGACCTGCGAGGCCACGCATAAAAAAACTGAATTCGTCTGTATCTATTTGTAGAGGGCAATCGTTTCCTCAGTGTAGCTATGAACGATGATGACGGATTCAATTTATTTTATTATTTATTTATTTATTTTTATTTATTTGTAACGTATCTTCTAATCTTGCTTCAATGACGTTTGCTTATTTCAGAATGCTCGTGCTTACGGGTCGATCATTTCCAATTAAATTCGCGCTAAAACGAGTTGATTACTATGCTGCCATTATTTACCTTATTAGTGTCTGTTTTTATTATTCGGTTTCTTACATAAAGAAAAAGGAGTACACTATACGACTTATTAAAGCAAAAAATATAGAACTCTAACTTAATGAACTAATGCGATTCGCCATCAACGATTGCATCACTGTTTACCAACAGGTAGGATTGAGGAGCAGTGGTGGCCGAGTGGTAACGGCCCCGATTTACGAGTTGTAGGTCGCGGTTTCAAACCTAGCCAAGCGCATTACTTTTTGTAATTTATTTCATCACCACTGCTCTCAAAACGGTGAAGGAAAACATCGTGAGGAAACTGGCATGTTCTAGAACCAAAAACTTGAAGACATGTGATATCCACCAACCCGCACTGGGCCCGCGTGGTGGATTACGGCCCATTCCCTCTCCTAGAGAGGAGGAGTTCCAACAGTTGGAACATTATAAGGCCGACTATGCTAGGATTGCGTGCCATACTGGCACTAGTTTATAGATAATATTAAAAACAACAAAAAACACGCTTTTATTTTGAAGGTGCGAAATTATAAAATAATTTAAGAGAGAGTTAAGTTAGTTATTTAGTTAAGTTAAGAGTTATTTATTTTATGATTGAGAGTGTCAAACTTATATGACTACAACCCATCAGTGCGTCTTTAGTTGTCCTTAGCACTAATAACTATTGTAACAAAAATAAAAACATCGACACGTGTCTGTCTAAATTACGAAGAATACTGTAAAGTAAAATTAAATAATGACAAATTGAATACAGAGTACAAAATAATAGGTTTCGGAACAAATTGTCGTCCATTACTTTCCTCGGAATTATTTACGAAGTAACCGCGCATCGTACAAGAAATCTGTGCCCCCTGTTGAACCCTGCCGTGTTATTAGCTATGTAATTACTAATAATTCATAATACAAAGACTAGAATATTTAAGTTAGTGTTAATGGTAATTGAATTGGAAATCAGTTTGGTATTAGTTCGGTTTATTGATTGACACGGCTAGAAAATTATCTGGAATAGCAAAAAAATTATAATTTTCTTCTTTTGATTTTGCCACTTTTTTGTTTAGGTGGGATCTCATCCAATGATTTCTCCCGCTCTTGGGCGAAGCAGGATATTAGACTTTTACTGACTGAAATTCACTCCTGTTCCTTATTTCGTTAAGTTATATTACACTAAAGTTTCATTAAAGTCTGTTCAGCTGTTTCAGAGTGACAGTAACAAACATACACATGTACAAAATTAAACTTTTGAGAATTTTTTTTTATGGGTAAATCATCCAATTACGTCCACCGCTCTTGAGTAGAGCTGCAGGGTGTCTCAGACTTTTACTGACTAAAAACCCACTCCCGTTCCTTCGATGCCTTTCATACCAGGGCCGAGTCTTCCTTTCAAAAGCAGAACCTTGGCCCCAGTAGGCTTTCGATCCTGCTGGGCCGTTACGAAACATTAGTGAGATGGAATGACATTTTATCAAAGTTCTGTTCCCCCACATCGATACTTGTCCTACGTTGAATAGGACTTATCCATCACACTAATATGGACGAAATTTTGTTGGTGTATGATAAATGTATATATTTGTAACTCATTCACGCTGAAACTCCTCAAGGGATTTGGATGAAATTTGGCACACAGGTCATATCCTGGAATAGCACATGATATACTTTTATCCTGGAAGTACATTCCCTTGAGATAAAAGTAGAACACTATCATGGGGGCGAAGCAAATAACAGTAGTTAGTATCTTTAACATACAATAAAAAAAGCCACAAATAAAATACGACTACAGAAAACATCCATTCGTCTTTGATCTTTCCTTCCCTGTCGTCACCACCTTAAATTATACTCGAGGAAAGGGAATTTCAACAAAAAGTAATTAAACGTGTCGTGAATCGAACACCTCCGTGCACCTTGTGTTTCCCACGGTACACAAATTGTACACAAATTATACACAGTTGTACACAATTATACAGTACACAACCGGAAAGTTTCAGTGTACTCGGAGACGAGTTCTGTTTAATTCGGTGTATATTTTATGTGAATGATGGTTCCGTTTCCGCTCTTTTAGGGAGGTAAATAATAATATTAGAAGTTTTGTACAAAATATCTCAATTTGAATGTGCAAGACATACTCAGACGCTCAAACAGTTTCATAAGCAGAAAAGTTTTTCTGTAGATTTTTGCCTCACTTTTTTTTTTTTGACATTTTTGATTTTGGTATTGACATTTGAATTGTAATAGTAATGACATTTTATATAATCTAATGATAATGGTTTTTGATTTGTAATTGTAATGACATAATATATAGTCTAACGATAATAATTTATATTTTCCCTTTAATACATACATATTAATTTAATTAAATTGGTGATTTAACATTTAATAATAGTGATTTATAAATTGATCAAAAACATTTCTAAGTGTCATAACAATAATATAAATAATTTTAAATGTTTGCATGCCGAATAGTAAAATGTGGCTGAGCTGTAATATAATCTTAAGAACTATGTATTACCCATATTTGCAAAATAAAATTCTATTCTATTCTATTCATAAATGTTTCGCGTGTGAGTTTTCATGTTAGTGTACGATATTACCTTGATTAGTGCTAACCTAGACTCGATTGTACACAAAAAGTTCAGTTTTCACAACTGAACTTTCCATAACATTAAAACAGTTAAATGGTTAATTAGTCATAGTTTTATGTCGAAATTCAGTCTGTGATTAGCTCAGAAAGTAGACTATTATCTACGTATTTGTTATGAAAAATGATTCAGGATTTATTCAAGATATACACACACACACACATAAAAATGATCCTCGTTTATTGATATTTCTATTGTCAAAACCGCATCAAAAAACCTTAAAGTGGTTTATAAAGAGTTAACGGAAGACGCGCAGAGTTACTTTGTACTTTGTAATGGCGATAAACCTGCGTGTCCAATGGAATGTCAGCAATTTTGCGTGGTGTTGGCCGAGGCCGAGGTTTTAACCTGCTGTAAACTAATAGAGTTTAATTTTCTCTTAATCAAGAATACAACTGTTTCTACACACTTGGCACAATTGGTGCAGTAGTTCATCGATTAGCTGCTGCGCTGTATATCCCGGGTTATATTCCCGCACGGTACAAGTATTTTATCCTCTAAAGATAGTTGTTCCGGGTCTGGGTGACTTATATCTATAGATATAAATCCGAAATACCACTTGCTGATTAATCACGAAATCTCAGAAACTATAACACCTACAAAATTAAAATTTAGCAGGTAGGTTTCTTATAGCGTATAGACATTCGCGAAGGACATTGATTTCCCAAAATTCACCCCCTAAGGCGATGCGGGTCCAAAGTTTGTATGGAGAAACCGACTTCCACGCGGGCGGAGTCGCTGGCAGAAGCTAGTAATTATATATGAGTTTACCTAGAGTGGGAGCTGCTTAAAAAAAAAATTCAATCGAATAAAAAGCGCATTTAATCCTACTAAAGTAGACGGGGTCAAGTACGTTAGCCCAGTAGAAACTTAAAGTACTCAGCGCAGATAATAAGAATCCAATTGCGAACGAAGACTTACAATTTGCATTCTCTTCATTTGATCAGAATCAGAATCAGATCAGAATCAGAATGTTTATTTGTGAAACATAGGTATTTACATAAAGATCTTAGGTTATTATATATGTGCGCTATGTTTTGCCGTGAAGGCGTACAAATATTGAAATAAAAAACAAAATAATAATTAAACTACTAACATAAAAGAAAACAAAAATTAAACTCCAACATGAAAAAAGGAACAATTTTAAAATAACTTTATAAAATTTATAATTAAAAGGAACTTAATAAGAAACAGTCTCAAAATCTTAAAACAGTCTTTAAAATTAGATAAGTACAAGTGTTTATCGTTTAAAAAATATTAAAAATTATTATCATTTATAAAATCTTCTACAGTATAATAACATTTTTCCATTAAAAGTGAGTAGAGAAGCTTCTTAAATTTAATTAAGGGCAAATTTTTAATGTCATCAGGTATTTTATTATAAATTTTCGGAGCCATGCCAAAAAAACTCTTTTTCACTAAAGCCGTTCTACATTTTTTGTCGCACAGTTTATTTGTATATTGAGAACGCATTGGAGTTTTTTTAACATCAGAAAGTTTTTGAAACAGATTTAAATTGATTTTGACAAACAAAGCAGTTTCGTAAATGTACAAAGATGGAAATGTTAGTAATTTTAGTGCTTTAAAGTGAGGTTCACAAGTTTCGGTAGTTTTTAAGCCACACATTGACCGAATACATCGTTTTTGCGCTTTAAAAACCGACTCTCTTTCAGAAGATTGCCCCCAAAAAATTATTCCAAACCTCAGAACAGATGCAACCAATCCGTGATACGCTAATAAAAGTGTTTGTGTATTAACTTTTTTCGATAGCTGGAACAGGGCATATGCAGATTTATTTAGTTTTAAACAAATTTCTTCTATATGGGGTTTCCATGTTAGCTTACTATCAATCATTATACCTAAAAATTTTGCTTTGTCTGTATCTTCTATTTGGCATTCATCATATATGACATGTACTGGGGGTTTTTCACATCTTTGACGAAAGTGCATTACTCTTGTTTTGTTTAAATTAATAACTAGGTTATTGCTAATAAGCCACTTAATTATTTTATTGAGGCAGTCATTTATATCTTTCTCGTAATAGTCAGGGTTATTACATTTTACAATGGCTGTACTATCATCAGCAAAGAGAACCATATTTTGAGTTATGAGTATTGGGAGATCGTTTATATATATTAAGAAAAGTAGCGGCCCTAGCACGCTACCTTGTGGTACCCCGTATTTTATAGTTCTTTGCTGAGATTTATAAATTGTTACTAATTTACTTTTTTGGCATAATTGAGAAATTTCAGTGCACTGTGATCTGTTATCAAGATATGACTCCAAAAGTTTTAGAATATTTCCTCGAATTCCATATCCATACAGTTTTTTTAGCAAAATGTTATGATCTACATAGTCAAATGCTTTTGTCATATCTGTATATAACGCACATACCGGCGATCTTTCATCGATAGACGACATGATATAAGAAAGGAGGTCGAACAATGCCATATTGATATTAGTGTTTTTCCGAAATCCTTTCTGTTCTTTACAAAATAACTTATTCTTTTCAAAGTAACTATATATAGAATTATAAATTACTTTCTCTATTATTTTTGAAAAAATTGGAATTTTTGCAATGGGCCTATAATTTTTTACATCTGATTTATCATCTCTTTTGAATAAGGGCTTAATAATTACTTTTTTTAGACTATTGGGGAAAACACCATTTGTTATACATAAATTAATAATGTGCGCTAGTGGTGGTGCAATAACTTCTTTGACACATTTCACAACTTTAGTATTTACTCCATCATAGCCAACAGTATTTGTATTTTTAAGACTATTAATAATTTTTGTTATATCAACAGGTAAAATTGGTTGCATATATAAAGATTGTGTTGTTAAATTGTTAAAAGTATTGTTACTATTCGAAATAACGTTACCATTTATATTTTTTTCAATAACATCTACAAAAAAGTTATTGAAGTCGTTTGCGATATCCGTAGGATGTGTGATAATGGAATCGCCTTTCCTTATCGACGGTATTAGATGTTGTGGTAGGCGAAATTTGGATTTGTTAATTATTTGCCATGCAGCTTTTGACTTATTTTGAGAAGTGTTTATGAAATGGTTATTTTGAGTTGTCTGTGTTAGTCGTATAATCTTTTTGTAAATCTTAGTATATTTTTTAAAATCTTGTTTATTTTTATGGTTAGGTTTTAATCGATACGACCAAAGTAATTTTCTTTGTTTTTGACTACAGATTTTTATTCCACGGGAAATCCATTTAGACTTGGTGTTTGTTTTTATCGTTACATATTTTATTGGAAAACATAGTTTATACAACATCAGAAAATCATCTGCAAAGCAGTCATACGAATCATTTACATCATCAGAACTATAAACTCGTGTAAAAGATAGATTGTTCAAATAATTTTTAAACTTCGTTATATTTTCTGGGCATATATCCTGCTTCAGAGTTTTCCAGTATTTAAGGTTACATGATTTATTAATAGGTACACTTAGTATTTGCGATGTATGATCTGATAGAATTAGGTCTATTATTTGTGCTTTACAGTCTTTTCTATAGGTGTGTGCAAAGTTATCTATACAGGAGTTACTGCTTAGTCTAGTAGGCTTATGAAGGGCTAAGTAAAGATTAAATTGGGCAAGAAAATTTTCAAATTCTAAAGTAATTCTATTTCGTTTTAAGATGTCGATGTTAAAGTCGCCTGCTAGAATTACTTTTTTATTAGTGAGTGAACAGTATTTTCTTAATATATCCTCTAATTTTTCATAAAATATATTGTAATTGTGTTTGGGTATTCGATATATACAAATAATAATAATGTTATAATGTGTTAGTTCTATGGCACATGATTCAAAAACACCTGACACTGACTGTTTTGCTACGTCAGATATTTCTCTAAATTGATCAGAATCAAATTAAAGTTTTTTGCAAGTGGAGCGTTCTCAAGGCATCAGATACTTTATGAGTAAGTAAACGGTAGTTTTGTTTACATACAGTTGAAGAATAAAAAGGCCCTTCTAGGTATATAACATGTAACTATTTGTTGTGTATTTATTGTATTAAATTTTTTGACTTTGTATTTAAATTTTTTGACATTGTATTTAACTTTTTGACATTCTATTTAACTTTTTGACATTCTATTTAATTTTTTTACATTCTATTTAATTTTTGTGACATTTCAATTATTTTGTTTTGACATTCTGTTCGATTTTTCTGTTTTATAATTTTTTTTTTTTGATTGTGCTACTTAATTGTTTGACATTATATTATGATTTTTTTTTTTTACTATGCTGCTGCATGCTGAGATTTATGTACTTTAAGTTTGTATGCCAATATTTGGCAAAACATAGCGCACTGCGAATTTTATACCACCCTCTGTAATACCTATGTTTTACAAACAAAATAAATGATTATGATTATGAACTAGCATAATACACAACCTTGTACACCCCAATTAGAAAATCAAGTTACAATTACAATAATTCAAGCACTGAAATGTAACTTATATGCGCTTTTGTGGTGATTTTATTTTTAAGAACTACCTTTCGTAATGGTAGACAAATATTATATGGTCATCGAAGAACTACGTTTGTTGCGCATGGGTACCTATATACCTATGTACGCACGCATACATAAAAACGCTAGTGACGCAATCAAGATTTATCAAAATAGGTCATATTTTATTCCTAAAATTATTCTTGAAGAAAATCAAGTCAATCAATCGAATCAAGAATAATTTCAGGTATCTAATACCTATTTTAAAAACTGATAGTACTAAAACTAATGGACCGATGACCTGATGAGAGTCGCGCGATTGCGATGGATGCGAGACACTTAGGACCGCCCATTGTGGCGACACTTGGTGAGACCTATGTCCAACACTGTTCTTACATAATATCTATTAATACTGTAATATGGAAATATTGCTACATGTTTCTTGCCGGTTCTTCTCGATAGGAAACGACCAATTTGGAACCGTGCACTAGCTTCTGACGTTTTATAAGTGCCTATGTGAAATAAAAATATTTAAATTAAAAATTTGAATTTACTGGACGTCTTTCGGCTGAAGTGATGATGATGACTTTAAAAACAGCTGAAATTAGCCGATAAAAAAGTAGAACATACTGTTTTCAGGATGTGCTTTTATTATGTTATATTATTGTACAATTTTAAGTGAAGTTTTTAAGTTGACAATATAACAGTTTAAGTATAAGTCGATACGTTCGATTTAGGATTCATAGTGTAAAGAAACTGCTTATTTCCAATGTGCTACAGATCCCTGGACATGAACAACTTCAGCTTCCATATATAACTCCAATTCAAACAGTGATAAAGTTACGTTGCTATTTTAAGGGACTCTGGATGATTTACGAGAATAATGTCTTTAAAAAGCTTAAATAAATCTTCTCATAACCACACAATAGGATAACAATAACTTCTGAAGAGGATAAATCACCAGCTAGTTGTACGGTTCCGAGATGTCATCGCGTATCCCTATATCGTTTAGTAACTTGTCGTGCGGATAACGGGACAAATAAAATATCCGACACGGTCAACTCCCTAACTATTGCGTTCTAAGAAATGGTTGAGTTTGATTCGAAGATTTTCTGCTACTACCTTCCTCAACTTTAGTGATGAAAGCTTGCTTTTCTTGGAAGAATATTTCTCTGAATAAATATTTTTGTTGACATATAACGATTTGCTAGTTTGGATGTGTGAAACAATCGCGCCTCAATAGCTGAGTCAAATTTGACACAATGGTGAAACAAAATGTGGATTAGAATATAAGGTTCTATATATACTTTTAATACCATTTGTGCCTACGCCACCGAATGAGAACTTTCATCTCTCACGCAGGTAAAACTGCTAAAAAAAGGCAGTTTATACCTATGCAAAAGGTTGCCGTTGCTTATTTTGTCTTTGATTGGTGTTAATCTCAAATGTTTGTAATATTTTTGATTGTTAACCTTATTTTACTGCAAAGAAGCTTTTCTTAAATCATCAACATCATCTTCCTGCTCTTGTCCCATGTAATTTGGGGTTGCACACCGGTCGGCGCAAGACGTTTTTTTCTTCCATTCTGTCTTATCATGTTTTGTCACAACTCCCTTTTTTTCATATAAATTCTTACACAATTCATCTTTTCTTTGTCCTTTTATTTTCTCCATCCATTCGGATGTACACTCATACTAGTATATCTCCTTTTCACGGTTTAAGCTCTTTAAGCTTTTCTTAATATTACAGCTAATTTACGATAACCATTACCTGATTTTTTTTTATTAATTTAACTGTTCCACTCGCCAATACTCCCAGTTGCAACATGACTGAAATTAATAACTTATATTTTCTCTAACCCAATCTTTCTTTTAAACATGTTTACATTCATGTTTATATTTGTGACAATGTCGAAACCATAAAGCGGGTATTGCTGTCTATGTGAATGTAAAGGATATGTTTCACAGTCTCAAGACTATCTCAAAGACAATGTCACCGGCGTTATGTGCAGTTGCAGTTTTATAACAAATCTTACAACTGTGTTTTAGTGTAACAAGATAGATTTTATTTGGTTTTCTGATAAGATACACGGAATTAAGTGTTTGAGTCGACATAGTGAGTAACAATGTTATAAAATATTTGCTTAAACCCAATTCGTTTTCCATTGTAAATAGTAAAAGGGAAACAGGTGTCTTGCATCGCAAGGTTAAGAAAGAACATAGGTGTGATTGTAGTCAGTAAAAATATGATAAGTCCTTCTCCTCCACCCTAGAGAGAGAAGTCAGTGGAAGATTTCTTAGCTTAAATAAAAAAAGGTAAAAAGTAAATCTCGCACTAAACTAACTATCGACTAACCTTTTTCTAAAAATATCGAGATTTTACCAGATACAGCTGAATAGTATTTTAAAATCTGTGATTTCTTATTTGACATCCAAAACCCAGTTATTGAGTAACTCGATACTCCACTCTAAGGCTTTGGAAGGTTGTCTGAATAACGAACGGTTGATAACCTAAAGAGTAAAACATACATGTAGTAAAACATGTCTAATATAAATTTTCTTATATAAAAACTTTTTACAAAAAAAATAACCGGCTTCACTAAAAAAAAAACACTAAAAGGATAAAAATGACTTCAATTTCAGAAGTCGGTGTTAATAAAAAACAAACAGTACCGAGAAACACCGACTTCCGAAATTAAAGTTATTTTGATCCTGTTAGTGTTTTCTAAAAGGTTTTTATTTCACACTTTTTAGTTGCGATAAACTTTATATATATAACCAGAGTGCACATTTCTCATGACAATTCTAATTAATCAAAACACTGGTAGGTAACATTGTTTTATTATAAAGTTTCTGTGTTTACCTTCCACCTTCCGGCTCCATCATCAGATCAGTTCGATGGTACTTTAAAGCGAAACTGCATTTCATGAAAATTCTAATAAGCCCAAACACGGCACGGTACGGGGTATCCTAATACATTGGTTAATTACAGAGTTCCGGTGCCTAACTTCCGGCTCCATCATCACCATCAGGTCATTTCGATGATACCATTTTCAACATAACTATTCTGAACCATTTATTTATTTTTATTGCCATAGTCGCTTAACTATTTTCATTGTGACATCTATGTGAGTAAGAAAGTTCCATTGGCCATTTCTTGTCTTCTTCATCAGTTCCACTTCATCAAATGTAACTTTTTGAGTGTAAGTGTTTAAGTTCTTGATGAAAATACCAAGATTACTATATGATTGCCTATAATATTTGAAGAGTTCCCTCGATTCCTCATGGATTCAAACATCAGAACTGAATTCTGAAAAAAAATGACACCATTCGGAAATGACTCTAAGTAGAAAATAATAATAATTTCGAATCGGTCCATAAACGACGGAGTTCTGAGGTTACTTACATAAAAAAATAATACAACTGATGGAGTTTCTTGCACGTTCTTCTCCATAGAATCTCTACGCTTTGTAACGTGCTGTTTAGCTTAATTTTTTTTTGACTGACCGACATTTTGACGTTTTAAATGTGCCTGTAATTGGTCTATTTGAAATAAACGTTTATGATTTCTGAAAAAGTAACATTTGATGAAGTTCCATCATCAGTTCCATGAAGAAGACCAGACGGCCAACGGAACTTCATACTCACATAGATACCGCAATGAAGATAGATATGCGACTATGACAATACAAATAAATAAATGGTTCTGAATGGAGCCGGAAGATAGGCACAGGAACTCCGAAATTAATCAATGTATCCTAGCCGTGTTTGGGCTTATTAGAATTGTCATGAGATGCACTTTGACTACAAGGTACTATCGAATTGACCTGATGATGGAGCCCGAGGGTGGAAGGTAGATACAGGAACTTCATAATAAAACAATGTAACCTAGCAGTTTGGGTTAATTGGAATTGTCATGAGAAATAGGCGCTTTGGTTATAAATGTATCACAATTAAAAGTGTGAAATAAAAAAAAATTACAAAAAAATAACCGACTTCACTAAAAAAAAAACACTAAAAGGATCAAAATAAGTTTTTTTTTCGGAAGTCGGTGTTAAATAAGAAACAAACAATACCGAGAAACACCGACTTCAGATACTAAAGTTATTTTGATCCTTTTAGTGTTTTTTTTTTTAGTTAAAAGTTTATTAATCAGTAAAAGTCTGACACGCCCTCACGCTCCACTCCTGTCCTCCTGTAATTTTTTGTCATCTTTGAAATGTTATGCGATTGTTTGAATACTCTGAACATATTACAATGGACTTCAATCATTGAAATGAAAACACTACTCTTCGACAGTGAATTGGCTGTGAAATCGAATAACATTTATTTAAAACACTATCCGTCACAAAAACATTGCCCACAGTTGGAAACATGTGAAATAACTCTTAAATTAAATTTAAACAATGCCAGAAAAATATTCGAGCAGTAAAACATTTCATGGTATTTATAATGTTAATCCGACGCGATGACGTATGAAGTGACAATATCTGCAAACTGTCAGATTCTGTGTTAAATATAATTTTATTCTCAGAGAAAATGATACTTATTTTACTTGCAAGTTGGCGCTTAAATTTAATACATGTACAAACAAGTAAAAGTTGTTTCTGTACGTACATCTATTGTCTGACATTAAAATCGAAATGATTAGTTTAATTTATGAATTAACATGAAAACAGTACTTAATAGTTCTTTAATATTTCTGAAGAAGTTAGTATTTGAATACTAGATGTTCTATTTTTTATAAGGTGGGAAATTCATCTAATGACAAATCTCTTGTCTCGCTCTTGGGCGGAGCGAGAGATAGTGTAAGACTTTTATTGACTAAAAACCCACTCCTGTTCCTTCGTTGCCTTTCGTACCAGCGCCAAGTCTTCCTTTCAGAATCAGACCCTTGGCTCCGGCAGGCTTCGACCCTGCTGGGCCCCTACAGTTGCTGACATCTCCTTGAGGCGCGCGTGGAACAGTACGCGCCGTCGACGACTTGGGTTCGGTTTGGACGCTTACCGGACGGTCGGACGGCGAGCTACAGCAGCATTGCTCGCCGTCCGCAAGCCCTCGCCTACGGCGGCCAGAAATCAGAATCGGAATCCCGGCGGTGGTTGGGGCGTAAGGACCGTTGCCTCATGCAATCGGCCGTCTCCTTTGCTAGCATTACTGCTTCGCAGAAGGAGGCGATCGCCTGCCACTTCTCCTCTCTCCGGAACATGGCCTGTACCAAAGTCCAGCGCGAGAGATCGGGATCGGATTTTATTGGGTGGGAAAATCATCTTATGACAAAACGCGCTCTTGGGCGGAGCGGGAGATAGTGTCAGACTTTTACTGACTAAAAACCCACTCCTGTTCTTTTGTTGCCTTCGTCCCAGGGCCCCGGGTTTCGCTTTCACACTACCCGTGGCCCCAGTAGGCTTCGACCCTGCTGGGCCCCTTCGATTTGCTGACATCTCTTTGAGGCGCGCATGGAACAGTACGCGCCGTCAACGACTTGGGCTCGGTCCGATTACCGGACGATCGGACGGCTAGCCACCCATTTCTCGCCGTTTGCAAGCCCGCGCCTACGGTGGCCGGAAATCGGGATCGGAATCCCGGCGGCATTACGGCTTCGCAGAAGGAGGCGACCGCCTGCCACTCCTCCTCGCTCCGGAGCATGGCCTGAACCAAGGCCCGGCGCGAGAGATCGCCGCCGCCGATTGCCCCCACGAGGACACGGCGTTGCTCTGCCCAAGCGGGGCACACCTCCACCGCGTGCTCTACCGTGTCCTCCGGGCGGTCCACCCAGTGGCGACACTCGGGCGTCGTTTCCGCACGAATCCGGTGCAGGAACCTCCCGAACTTACCGTGTCCGGTGAGAACCTGCATCATGCGGAATGTGAGGACGCCGTGAGGTCTTTCCAACCACGCCTCAAAGAGGGGACTTACCGCCATAATTGTGGCGTGCCCATTGTGGGGAAGGTGAGGACGCCGTTAGGTCTTTTCAGCGACGCCTCAAAGAGGGGACTTATCGCCATAATTGTGGCGTGCCCAGCACTGGGTTGCGACAGTCGCTGTCTCCACTTTGTCCCAGGAGATCCCGCCGGAGCTTTGTCCGCCATGCCGCAACTTGTCGCGGCAGCGGAGTTTCGCCCCGGTGCTGCATCTCCACGCGCAAATCGTGCATGCGTGCTAGGGTTGTTACTTCCAGATCCCATGGTGGCAGGCCAGCAAGGACGCTCGCCGCTTCACGGGAAAACGTCTGGTATCCCCGCACCATTCGTATGGCCATGGCCCTCTGGCATGCGTTCAGCCGGGCCGCCGGCTGCTTCTGCAGCGCCGGCGCCCACACCGATGCACCATAAAGGGCCATGGACTGAACGATTCCCGCGTAGAGCCTCCGCCAGGAGGATATATTCTATTCTGCCTTTTTAATATTTACATAAAATAATCAATCACATTTTTTAAATAAAAAAGTACAACCCAGACAAAAAACATAACGCAACAAAAAGATTTAAATCCTGATCGTCGACACATCTTTGCATTTTTCCCAACGCGTTCCTCCATCGCGCATCGCTTCGGTGTGGCGCAAAATCGCCGGGAATGTTGGCAATGCGTCGCCGCACTGCGCCTGCCGTATCCGCGTATCCGCTGCGTGCAGTTAGTGCGGATACTCTCGGATATTTATGAACGGACAACGCGACCACTGGGCCGTGGGT
This sequence comes from Mythimna vitellina, assembly GCA_949316375.1. NCBI lineage: Eukaryota > Metazoa > Arthropoda > Insecta > Lepidoptera > Noctuidae > Mythimna > Mythimna vitellina. The sequence continues at coordinate 835,467 of OX438699.1, read as the reverse complement.
GATTTAAATCGTCCTTGTTGCATTTCGTGGTCGCGGTACATAGGAAATTAACCGGGAATTTTGAAATATTTCGGGCTGGTAATGAGAGGGAGTTGATGTGTTTTTAATATACTGGCAAAATAAATGAATGAAAACTTCTTTGACTGCGCAATGATGGGTTGGCGTAGATGTAATGCTTGATGAGCCGCGTACCGAAGGTTTTTTCACACAGACATTTGCTTTACTTGTAACTTCCTCTTTGTCCTAGTATGTGTCTGTAAAGGGTCTCCCAAAAGCCTATTGGATGTAGATTAAAAAATATCTACTTATTTTACAATTTTCAAACCAAAAATCTTCTAAACAGCAACGTAACCCCCATGCTTATTAAAGTTGAGCATTTTTTAATCTCTACTTTAGCCTAAAAACCTGTCTATTAAGGTTTCAGATGTGCTAAACTCAAAGTACTAAATTTAGAAACCCACCCAGTGTTCCACGCGCGTCTCAAGGAAATGTCAGCAAAACGCTAGGAGCCTAGCAGGTTCGAAGCCTACTGGGGCTATGGGTGCTGCAAAAGAGAAAAACGGGGCTCTGGAAAAAAGGAACAAACGAGTGGGTTTTTAGTCAGTAAAAGTCTGACACTATACACTATACTATACTCCCGCCCTTGAGCAGAGCGGGAGATGTCATTGTATGATTTGCCAGCTAAAAAACCCTCAATAATCAACATAAATCCTATTTTCCCCAGCCCCACTCACTAAAATCAGCCCACACACAACGCACACACTGCTCGTGCAAACAATCGGCATGTCGCGTCGTCATCGCGTCATCACTCGCGAGGCGAGTCAACAGCGAAGCGAATGAGGGTTGGATGGTGGATACTGATTGTTTTACATTATCATCCTAGAATATTCTTGCTTACTGGAATTTTATACTGCTGGTTGGTTAACGGGGTAACGGGGAAAGATACTGAGAGAAACATACTAGTTTGTCAATGTGCTGCCGATCTGGAAGATGAAGGTGAAGTTTCGACACCAGCTTTTTAATTTTATAGAGACTTGGATTGGGTTTTGCTTCAATATCTTTTTTTTCGAAAGAAATTGGAGTATTTTTTATTTTAGTAAAGTTGTAAGCAATGAAATGACAAGTTGTTGTAATATTATGAAAAACAACATGTTTTTTTTTTAATTACAAGTGGCATTTATTTAATAATTGTTGTAACTTCCTGTCTGTAATTATTATTAAAATAAAAAATGTTAACACAAAAAAATATGAAAACCCAAAAAAAAAAATATTATGTGAAAAGTAACATCTTGGTAATGTGCCCAAAATACTGTCCCAGGTAAAATCCAGCCCAAAACTAAAGATAATTCAAAATGGATAAAATTAAAACCTAAAAAACTTACACTTCAAAGTTACCAAGCATAAAAGTAACATGAAATTTCACCACACTCACAGGCTAAGCATGTACAGTGACGTCAGTACACATGTTGCACACACAACGCAATGAACTCACGAGTGCAGTCAGGGCGCAGGGACTGATTGTTTTAGATTATCATGTGCTTCACGCTCGTTTTGAGGGGTAAGCAGCGGTTCAAGTGGAGGCAAGTGCGGGGTGAGTGTGTTACGGTTTTGTCCACAAGTTCACTGTTGACGTGTTTTGGGGGAAAAGTTTTTATTTTTAGATAGGACCAGAATAAATTCACTGTGTTAGATGAACTTAGTTACAGAGAGTAGTTATTAGCATAGCATAGCATAGTGGGCTTTATAACGATCCCACTGTTGGGACTTAAGCCTCCTCTCTAGGAGAGGGAATGGGCCGTAATCCACCACGCGGGCCCAGTACGGCTTGGTGGATGTCACATGTCTTCGAATTTTTGGTTCTAGGACATGCCGGTTTCCTCACGATGTTTTCCTTCACCGTCTTCACCAGTAGTTATTATCTTACAATAATCATGGTGGTTTGTTATTGTACGTTACATAAACCCTGTTAGGGCAATGCAAATTATTGGTTTTCTATCAGCAGACTCATGTCTATCTGCTCTACATGGAGGTACATACATTGAAAACTTCAGATAGTTTTACAAAGGTGGTTAAGTTGCTCAATTGGCGAAACGGATTTAGATAAAATTGAGCTCGCAGGTGTCCTCGAATATTTTTCCCAGTAGTATATTCCCTTGGGAGAAATATCAGCTTCCATACAGGTGAAGCCGCTGGCAGAAGCTAGTTACTGATAAAATGTCAAAAGTCGTCTGAATACCTTACTACTTTCCAGATAGAGTGACAGACGTAAGAAAGCATGAGAACATACTAATTATATAATATGTAACTAGAATACTGCACCATTATAGTCCCTAATTAGAATATATTTTAAGCACAGATTTTTTACTCAAATGAATGTAGGTAGTGTTTTATTAAAAAAATAGTTATCCTAATAATATTCCACAACTATCACACAACGCCGTCTAGCCCCAAGCTAAGCAGACCTTGTGTTATGAGTACTAGTCAACTGATAAACATAATTGTATATTTCTAAATACATACATATTATAGATAAAAGTGCACCCAGTTACAGAATAAATGATCGTGCTAATCACACAAATATTTGTCCTGAGTGGGAATCGAACCCACGACCTTTAGCACAGCAGTCGGGGCCACTAACCACTGGACCAATAGGCCAGTCAAAAATAAATAATAGTAGAAAAATAATATGGGGATTTGAGTACTAAATTGACGTCGGTATTGGTATCTAATCATGCACACACAAACACGCTAGTGATGTAACCAAGATTTATTAAAATAAAAATAGCTAAATCCATTCAGTTGCCAATTCTAAAATACTAGTTTCAGGATATACGTTTATTATGTTGCATGTTGTATTGCGGGGTAAAGTTATGTTTTGTCATTATATGTAATCAAGATTGGTGTTTCTTGCACGTTATTTTTCATAGAGATTTACACTTTGGAACGTGCAACTTAGCTTCATTTTTTTTTTTGACTGACCGATATTTTGATAAGTCAAAAGTGCATGTAAATGGTCTATTTGAAATAAAGTTTCTGATTTTTGAGTTTATATACCTAACTATACTCGTAATTACACTGACTCAACTACCAATTATATTTCAACTCTCAAGTCAATAGAGACACCCCACTATTTCACAAACTTACTTTTTCCTCTAAAAATACAATTTTAACCCATAACTCCTAAAACTCAACATCTCACCCAGCAGGATACTTTCACGAAACATCTTTCCTTTAACCTACAGCCTCTTGGAGCATGACTAAGTGGTACAGACAAACACTATCCGTAAGATAGTAGACGGTTAGTACTGAGTCACTGGCAAGTGACTGGAACTGGAGAGCCGTCGAGTGGCGCCGCGCTGCCCCGCTAGTGGTGTGGCCACGAGAACTAATGGATAATAGTGGCTATTATTATTTGTGTGGCAAAATTTGTGTGAAGTCGTGCTGTGTAAGGAACTGATAGGCAAACTAAAGTATTTTTTTCATGTTATAGATTTTGAAGTTCGAATGTGGCGCCAGTGACGGAAAAGTTAGAGGGGGAACATTTGTCTTGGTATGGTCATGTGAAGGGGAGAATGAAACGCATGTTACTAAAAGAGTCATTAGTATACATGTCACTGGATGAAGAGGTAAAAAAGGGTGGCCAAAGAAAAAATGGATGGATTGTGTAATACGAAAGATATGATGAATATGAAAGAAAAGGGAGTTGTGATGGCATGACGGGTAACAGAACAGATTGGAAGAAAAATTGCGCCGACCCTAAATAACACGAGACAAGGACAGGAAGATGATGAAGTATAGAGTTGTTCTCTGAACGATTTCTTTACGACACTATTTCAAAATCTACGAGTATTTTTACATGTAAAAATTCTTTCATTTTTCATTTTTTTTTAAACTAATAGTACGTCGTAAGTAAGCATGCTTCCTGAATTTAAACCATTATACTCACAGAATTCATACTTCATGATTTTTCAAGCACAAGCAAACAGTTATGATTTACCATAAAATATTGAGAGCCATTCTGCAGGTTTAGTATTGTACTTATTCTTCTTAGCCGCTTACGCCTCTGGATTTTCAAGGGTGTTTACATTGACTCTAGTACCATCGACCATCAATCCTAACAGTCTAGTGATTGCCGAACGCACATCTGTTATCAGTCATATGCTTAGGCTAAGCTGATAAAGTTCTGGTATCTGATTAGGGATCGTTACTCAGTATGTAAAAACTCTTAATGACCAAATCAATCTCGTTCTGTCATCGAACCACCAGACGTACTGCGATGCACCGCCGGTGCATGGTGGACATCCCACCCATATGCACAAAAAGGTGTGGGAACACATTTATGGGGCCCACAGCTATGGAGTAGAATTTCCTGCTTTAACTTGTGTTTCCTAATAGCTACAACTTGGAGATCTTTATGTCAAGAATGAATAGGTTACTTCTAGACAAGCGTGCTCTATCTTCGACCACATCGTCGCTTTCTATCAGGTGAGATACTAGTCAAACGCAATCTTATCAAGAGTAATAAAAAATCACAATAATTACACAACGCTACCGCGCTATCTTTTTTTTCATAAAAAAGTCAAAATAAGAAAAAACGTGAACATCTTTCATATTATTTAAAGTGCTCGTGCCGCTGGCAAAATCTGTCATAATAATTCTTAAAGATTTTCTAATACGGTGATAAAACCTCTCATCTCATGGCACCATGAGTCACAGCCATGGAGCACATAAATTATGAATAAACATTATTATTATGATCACGACTACCATTATCACTCGACTTCTCTCGACGTGTGTTTACCCTCAGATGTGACGCTTACTCATGCTGACAGAATTGTTTTCGTAGATGCCTTACTAGCACAGCAGGCAGAGGTTTTGTTATTTGTGTTTAATTAATTAAACAAGATAAAATAATAGTATTTAGAGCTAGAAAAGTTCTTTAAATCCTAGTTTTGTATGTTGTACTTTCTAACGCTATAGCTTTAACACGTTGACAGCAGCACTCATTTTTGTATTATTTCCATTCCTATGGTACGGGGCGTTTAAGACCTCGTTTGGGACTGCTGCGGTATTGCAGTACTCCTGGCATGTTTGCCGAGGCCAGTGTCGACAGGTTTACGATAATCATGAATAAAAATTGCACTTCGACCCTAACCTGCATGTGAGGTAGTTCCAACAGCATCTTGAGCGCTGGATACGACTTCACGCAGTGAAATAGCATTTTGTATGCTTTCTGGTGTCGATTTGTCCTAAAATCTGTGTTTTATTTTGTTTCAGTTCATTTTTTTTGTTTACTAACATAGGTTTTAAGTATTTTCGTGTTACTAGCAGTTTATATTTAGAAATATGAATTAAATTATTATTATGGCTTTAAGGGGCTTATTAGACCCCGTAAAGTTTAAGAAATTAAAAACTTTTTTTAGCTATGTGTGGTACGGGGTCAAACTGACTCCGTATTAAATTAAATACAACGCTGCATTATGTTTTAATAGAGCATCTTAGATTTATATTTATCTTTTTCTAAAACTAACAAGTTGATTTCCTCTAATGATAGAAAATAAAAAAATAACAAAAATAAAATCATTTCAAACTTTAACGAAACCACAGTAATCCGTACCGTAATTCAAACTAACGCAAGACATTTAATTTTCATTTGAGAACGAATACAAAATAAATCGTTGCGTAGCGTTAATTTATGCAAGCCTGGTGCCCTCCGGCCGACGGTCACCAGCGAAACGTACCCCGAGGGGAAATTAAACCGTAAATATTAGAAAAATAATTATTAAGCTTGTAGTACTTGTGTTTTACTTTAAAGTGGTATCGGTTTTGATTTGTGAGGGGCGGTGGAATGGTTTGGTTTTAGAAGCGTACGAACTATTCTTTTTTTTCGTTGTCCCACAATAGGAATGACTCCTGTATCATGTACAAACTGTGAGCAAATAACACACCCAGACCCGCAACAATTTATCTTTAGGCCATACAGATATTTGCTCCGTGCGAGAACCGAATCCAGAACACGAAACGTAGCAGTCAATTTCTCAGCCACTACGCCAAACGTACCGTTGAAGAAGTTACAAGTTCATAAGAAGTCTGCGAATTAGTTAATTTTTAAGCTTTTGATAGTAGTAGCTTAATGTCACGTCGTACTGATGAGAAAGTGGAGAAATGTAGATAGAATTATAGGCAGAATTCACTTGGATTCCATTCACAAATCATCATAATATCTATGATGATTTCGCATGAGTGACAAAATTTTAATGATTTAGTGAAATTTTCATTTTTTAAAAATCAACTTACGAATGTTATAAATAACACTTGATAATGTCAAAATTCAATTTAACATATCTAATGAAAAAAGTTCTGTATGAATGACAAGGTTTTAGTGACCTGTCGAGATTTTTATATAAGAACTTAAATTAATTGAATTATATTAATAAAATCTATTTATGTCAAATTATTTATGTTTAACAGAATATTAAATATACTTTAAACATTATTAAAAAAAACTTAACCAAGTTACACAACAAATATAAACCTTCTTACTAAAATTCCTTGGCAACTAAAAGTGTGCCAGAAACACTGGCAGTAGTGTCACGTTGTATGGCAATCTCAATCTCTGGCCGAGGTAAAAGCCAGCCCTTGGGGTACGTGAACTGTCATCTAGGCATTTGAATAAAAACTTGTTAATTCCTAATTTCGTTATATCCTACGAATAGTGCCCTAACGAACATAGAGGCTTTGTTTTTTTGATTGCATATTTCAATTCTGCTCAGCATCCTACATATAACTAGTTCAACAAAACATTTAAAAACGGTACAGGTTATCAAATTATTAAGTTTTCTAAAAAGCCACAATTTTAAGTACTACGTTTTCAACGAAGAAAAAACCACAATCGCCGTCGCACCCTCTTTCTTCGCGTGTAGTAGAGGTGCGCGGGCGTGTGCTAGCGACGTACGGCCACTAGTCGACGAGAAGCGTTTTGTTAAATGGTTGTATTGACTAAGTTCAAATAATATAACATCAACAATGTTACAACGTTTGTACTTAATTAAGTCATTCTAATTACTTATTCAATTTTCAATATTTGATACATAGAAAGAAACCATAATGGTGATTGTGGTCGTGTTCTATGGAATGGCTATATTGCGAGACGAAGCCCTAATTACGTTTGTGTCTTTCTTCTATGTTTCAAATCAGATTTTTGTCTTTTATTCTTCCGCAGACAAACGGCATAATATAACTTATTGCTCAAGTCCAACACTACTTCGCAATAACACAACAAAGAATAAGGATTTAAGGGACAAAATGCGTTTAAAATATAAATATAATTTATTGAAAATAATCCTAGCCGAATGTTTAGATATCAATAGACATTATATGAAATGACTAATCCATATTTAATTTAATTAAACACAAAAAAGTGTCTCCTGAAAAGTTGCTATTATGCAGTTACGCCCCTATTCGTAGGATTCGACGATTTATTTAAATACCGAAATTTTTTATGATTATATGTAGGTAGGTACATACCTAAACGATGTCGTCCAGCACTTTTGTTATCAGTTTTCGTGTTATTTTCTTCGCTTTTGTCAGAATCTCATCATTGTAAAATCTTCTTTTATTTAGAAAAATAAAGTAGTGGTATATTATTCTCGCCTTAAACAACAGGTAATAACGAGAGTGCCGGTAATGACGATCATACGATAAAAAATAACAAGTTTTTTATAAAGAAAAGGGAAGCGATTAGTTTTCATGGCTTTTCTTTAAATATCCATAACAATACGCAGTTTAATGGAGTTTTAACTGCCACGGTTATAACTGACTGTTTATGGGAGGGTTTACACCTTTTCTTATTGCTGAGGTAAAACAAATACTTTATTACCAAAGTAAAATATAGCTTTTGTGATATTGAAGTAGGTGTACAAGGAGATTGTAGCGACTGTTTTCATGAAGCTGAATTCTCGTATTTTCGACAGTCATGAAAAATGAAGCCTTTTTTAGGCAATACAGACCATCTATCATTCTAGCCGAGGTTGCTACTGATAAAAATAAGCAAGTCGGTAAGTAAGTCTATGTGAAAGACACGTTTACTTTGCAAATAATGGAACAATGACGTGCTTTTGACTACTAAATACATTTTAAACAGTAGTCAATTCTAATTTTAGTTTAGTATAGGCAGTGTTTCACAGGTGTGGGCTTGCTTAAACTCCAAAAGATTGTGGTTTAGCCGAATCACCAAAAAATAATGCCCTATACTTACAATTTATGAAACTCGGATCTCACTTCCTGAACGTCAGATATGTTTAGGGTAGAATAAAATTTTATTGTTCACCAAAATAGTAACAAAAATTTGAAACTAACTTAATCTGTATATCTCTTTATCTGTATGTGCATTATTCCAACTTTTTTTAAACACATTTGTAAAAAAACCTAAATAAATTATTATAAAACTTGATGTAAGTTCGCAAACCATCAATGGAGCCTATTGTGTGTGGTGTAGGTAGGAATTTGTAAATTATTTATTGTATTGAACTACCTGTTTCTAATAAATGTTAGTCTTGATATAAACTGCGCATTGTTCGCATCATGGTAGAATCACATTCATATTACAAAAGCGAAAGTTTGTGAGTAAGTATGTTTGTTACTTACACTCAAACGGCTGAACAGATATGAATGAAATTTATAATGGCACACTGGTAGTATACTTTTCATCACAGGAGTATGTTCCTTTTGGATCTTTTTTATTTTAACGCAGGTGAAGGCGCTGGTATCCGCTTGTATGGAATTATAAGTGAGATTATAGACAAAACAGTAGTTCGTAGTGTTGATTGTATCTAAGAACAGTATTGGATTCATCGTATAAAACATAAAAAAAAACACTACCACCATCATGCACCTGCTTTCAAGTCGTCGACGGCGCGTACTGTTCCACGTGCGCCTCAAGATGTGCAAACCGTAGGGGTGCAGCAGGATCGAACCCTACTGGAGCCAAGGGTCTGCTTCCGAAAGGAAGACTCGACCCGGGTATGAAAGGCAACGAAGGAACATGAGTGGATTTTTAGTCAGTAATAGTCTGACACACCCTCACGCTCCGCCCAAGAGCGGGGGATTTCATTGGATGATTTTCTCACTGAAAAAAAAAATCATGCCCCTGCCATGTTGTCTCTCCACCACCTTAGGTTGACCGGTAGAGAATGCCTGTCTGCCACAGGACATTTTTTTACATGATGATTAAATAAATAAATAATATTCTTGGAACATGCAAGTCCGCCTTAAGAATTATTTTTATTTAAAGGACTGGGCGGAAAAATGGCTACCCAGATTTTTTTGCAGACCAGTTTATTTTAACCCTCACATCAATTCGTTTTTACCAACCTCTAAAATGAAAATTGTGTAATGACAAACAAGCAAACATAAACAACAAACATTTATCAAAACAATTATTTTAATTACCATTCGGAACATAACAATTTATATAGCAAACGAAACACAAATAACAAATCAGTGTAAATAACATGAAATTAAACGTATTCATTTGTGAAAGTGGTCGATTTACGAATGGCAGCCGTACGGGGAGGCGTTGAGACAATAATAGGCAATTACAATACAATATGGCGGGGAAAGAACCACATATCATCGTGTGTTGTGAGTGTTTTGGTAATATATTGTTTAAAGGTTTGTAATTCGTCATCAAATTAAGATTGAGCCGTAGTAAGTTTGTAGTTACTACAGTTTCTGGCCATTGGATTGCCTAAAAGTTTACTTCGGTTTTCGTGATCTGCTGTACTTTTTTCAACTATAAATAGATACTACACACACACATACTTTTACTTTCACATTTATAACATTTGAAGGTATAAGTAGGTACTTATACCTATACTTACTAATATTATAAATGTGAAAGTAACTCTGTTTGTTTGTGTGTCTATCTGTCTGTCTGTTTCGCTTTTGTAGTTAAACTCCTGAAGCAATTTTGGTGAAATTTGGTACGGAGGAAGCTTAAACTCTAAGGATGGCTACTTTTTATCCTTCTTCAACTTCGCTCCCGCAATAACCAATATTCATACGCAAGAAGTCACTGGCAGAAGATAGTATATCTATGTACAATATTAATTTTAGTATATGCGAAACCCGAAACACGTGTAGTAGTACTAGTATTTTTATGTAAAAAATCTATGTACAAAATTTCTTAACTGTATCATGAAAAATCACAAAGTTAAGCTTGTTTGACAGCAAATATACGTAGTCACCGGGCCATCCAGGCGACTGAAGAGTTGTTTGGCACTTGCACCCAGCTGTTTGTTGGCACCTAATACCCGCTATGATCTGCCGTTACCTGTGTTGTCCTACTTGTGACCTTTTTAAATATTTTTGGGAAAAAATATAACATGGTGTAAAAACAATTGGAATCCGTTCAGTTAGTGATTCTGTAAAAAATATATTCCGGTTTCGCATAAACTAAAAATAATGTTGTATATATAGTGGCCGTAAGTCTTGGGCAACACGATACTTCTTGGATAGACTGGTGGTCAGACTGCTTATCAGAGATCGGCAGTTGTTTTTATGTAAGACACAGGTATTCAGCATCATCCGGTTAAAATAGAAGCCGACCTCAAGTTTTGGGAAATAGGAAGATGATCATTGTTTAAGATATTTAGTTAGGAATTTTTACACAGTTCAGTTAGTTAAGTTTTTTTGAAAGACAATGTTTAGTTGTATAATATTTTAGTTATATAAAAAAAATTCAAAAGTTTTTATTTCACATAGGCCTACATGGGCACTTATAAAATGTCAGAAGCTAGTGCACGGTTCCAAATTGGTCGTTTTCTATGGGGAAGAACTGGCAAAAAACTCCATGGTTACTCTTTAAAAAAAAATGCTATTTTAATTAAAGAAAACGGAAAAACCCATTTTCTATCTGCAGATTTCCCATTGTAGGTATTGGTTACCAAATCGTTGTATGTTCACATAGCACTTTTAACCACTGCATACATGCAACATACCGCGGCGCAATAAGGCGCATCGATTGACTGCGGCACGCCAACCATGTGGCCTGTTATCTGCACAATATTGTATTGTTAGCGCCTATTAATGTCCGCCATGTGACCTGATGGTAGTGATACGTTTGTTTTGATAACACGAGATTTGTGTGCGAATGTTTTGGGCGTTTTGGGTGGCAGTTTAGGGGATTCAAATGGTTTGAAATAGTGTAACACGTTGACAGCGGCACTATTTTTTATAAAATTTCCATTTCTTTGGTACGAAGCTTTTGAAAATTATCATTATGGTGTTTAGGGGCTTATTAAACACCGTAACGTGTAAGAAATTAAAAAAATGTTTGGGCTAAATTATAATAAAAATTTTATTTTTCTTTGGTGCAGTATGAGATCAAAATATTAAAGTACGTACACCGTTGCATTCTGTTTTAATAAGACATCTCAGATCTATATCCATTTCTTTCCTAAATTTAACCAAATTTAAATTTACGACCTCCGTACGTCCAAGAAGACTATATATGAAGAATTATATAGATACTAAGAGTTTTTCTTTGTTGCACCGCAAGAAAGACACACCAGGACCTTGTTCCCCACTGAACGTGTTAAAGATAGGCTGTAGCACTTTTCTTTGTCTGTAGATTGGGATTATTTTAATTGTGCTTTCATGATTGCTAGAAAATGACTACATCATCTATAAGGGATCAATCAACGATGGTAACTTGTAATCGATGTAAAGATTTAATTCTGATCGAATCCAAAAAACTAAATTAAAAAGCTTTTTATTTCATTTAGATGTAGGCCTAAATGAAATAAAAAGCTCCAATATAAAACGTTAGCAGATAGTACACAGTTCCAATTCCTATGGAGAAGAACCGGTAAAAATCTCCATGATAACAAAACATACAGGACACGGTGGAGCACACGGTGGAGGTGTGCCCCGCTTGGGCAGAGCAACGCCGTGTCCTCATGGGCCAGTCAGCGGCAGCGACCTCTCGCGCCGGGCCTTGGTACAGGCCATGGTCTGGAGCGAGGAGCCTAGGAGTAGCAGGCGGACGCCTCCTTCTGCGAAGCAGTAATGCTAGCAAAGGAGGCGGCCGATCGCGTGAGGCAACGGTCCTGACGCCCCAACCCCCGTGCACTAGATTCTGACGTTTTATAAGCGCCCATGTAGGCCTATGTGAAATAAAAAACTTTTGACTTTGACTTTGAAACCACCGCCAGGATTAGGATCCTGATTTCCAGCCACCGTAGGCGCGGGCTTGCGGTCGGTGAGTAATGAGCTCTCCGTCCGACCGCCCGGTAACCGTCCGAAACGAGCCCAAGTCGTCGACGGCCCGAACTGGTCCACGCGCGCCTCAAGGGGCGAAGTCACTGACAGAAAGTAGTAATACTTATAGAATCAAAAAGACATGACCAGACGCAGTACTACCTATAACTGTCCCTGACAGTCCCTTGTTACTTATGATATGCAACGTGGCGCTAACAGCCAATCATATATCACAGAGTAATGAAGCTAAACTCAATAAGCCGATAATGAAACAACTAACGTAACTGACCAACAGTGCACACTCGACATGACCAGGGTTGCCAATTTTGAAAAAGATTACAGCATAATGTGTAAAATGAAAATTGATGTAATTTTGAGCAATGGGAGGTGGACCGATGACCTGGTGAGGGTCGTGGAAATCCAATGGATGCAAAACGCACTGACGCATGAGAACTGGTCGTTATGGCGACACATGGGGAGGTCCTAGGTCCAACAGTAGACGTCTTTCGGCTGAAATGATGATGTTTAACAGGAATGGGAACAATTTCGTGTGGAAAGTTTAAGAAACGATGATGCAGGGCTATATAAGTGGAGGGAACAATGGATTGGCTTTGTTAAAAATGATATGGTTAAAAAAAAAAACAAAAACAAAAATACACTTTACAATTTTTGGTTACAAAAATATTGGTATATAATTGTTGATTGGTAGGTTTGAAAGAACAATTTAATCTTAATAAAATTAATAAAAACTTATTCCCACCCCAAAAAATAGGCAGAAAGTGTTGAAATAAACATTATTATTATTAACATTTGGTATATTTTTTGGCAAAACAGTGGTTGCCGAGTGGTAACGGCGCATTACTTTGTGTAATTTAAAGGAAAACATCGTGAGGAAACCGGTATGTCCTAGAACCAAACATTCGAAGACATGTGACACTCACCAACCTGCACTGGGGCTGTGGGGTGGATTACGGCACATTCCCTCTCCTAGAGAGCAGGCCTGAGTCCCAGCAGTGGGAACATTAAAAGGCTGATTATGCTATGCTATTGTGCTTAGGCAAAAGGTTGCCACCAAGCGAAGAATTTAAATAAAGCTGAATGCTACCCTGAAAAGTATCAAAAATATTTGCAGTTCTTATAAAATATTTATTTTCACAGTGAGAATATAAATAAAATGCAACACTACTTTATCGCTTTCTGTTAGGAACATTTTATATTTTTATCGCGTAGGCAGGGCGTTTGACCATGTTTTATAATTGTTGCAGTATGAAAACATGGATGTATTTTTATATGGTGGTTGGTATCGGAAACAACTAAAAATAAAAAAAAAAACGAACAGTGATCTTTATTGTTTTGTATCAAAGCTTCTGTGATTTGAAAAAGAGGTTCTATTGTTATAATAAAATGTAAAACAGTATCATTATTATTATTATCATCTGTCTAGCCTTTTTCCATGCATGTTATGGTCGGCTTTGAGTGCAACTGAATTATCATTATTTATTTTTTCTGATGCAATCTGTCGTTTTATTGTTGTGTAAAAACACAAACTTTAAATATTTATACTAATTAAAAAATAGTGGTGTATATTTATAATTTATTTCTTAAGACGAAGCAAAAAAGGAAGAAAGAACGAAAGAAAGGAAGAAATAAGAATGTTTGGTATCCATCCACTGGTGTACTCGCATCAATACAAACGCTGATGGATATCAATATTTTATAACACTTGGGGCGACTTCGATCGACTTCTAACATCTTTAACGACTGTAAAAGCTGTACAAGTATTTACAATCAAGTTAGCTTATTGCGTTAATTTGAGTTTTAGATGCAGCGTTTCTTTAACAAATCTCCTCCTCCTTACTTTTTTTTCGATCATTTTCTCCCATTTCCAGATTATTCAGCACGTAACACAAGTTTACCGCTTCTAATAACCCTAACCCCGAACTTGATTATCGAGTGACAATTAGCAGCAGGCGCCGTCAGATGGCGCGGCGTTATTGCCGCGATGATAGCTCGTGTGATCCATATTGCCCTATCTACTCAATGCGTTCGACTTCGAAGTCCTGGCCGTAATTGTGATTAGTGAGGCGAGTTGCTTTAGTAGTGTTTTGTGGGGGTTTAGGTTTTAATTTTTTTTATATCACTGATATCTGTGTAGAAAACCGTTTCAAATTTCAATTCCAATGATAATGATAATCCAATATAATTTAAATATTTATTTTTAATTTTAATATTTCAATTGTAAACAATTTTATGATATAATTATATTGTCTGTATGTGATTATGAAACTAAAATGATTCTTTGGTACTCGAAATAAATAGATAATAAAAAAATATGAATACAAGAAAAAGATAAAGGTAAATGGCAAATGTTCACCTTTGCTTTGCCTTGAGAAGATTAAAAGTTACAGCTGTTGTTGTTATTAATATTATTAATCGTTTTAAATAAAAATATGATTGGTTAACGTTCTTATTTTCAAATGTTTTATTCAATAACAAAAACAATATTTCTTCATAAATAAATAGACAATAATTAATCATGGCATCAGTATTCTACACGAAATTAATCAATTAGGCAATAAATTTAATTTAAATTTCGTTCAAAGTGACCATCTAAAAAGATTGAAGTAAAAACTTAACTTTCATTACAAAAAAGTACTACCATCTCCAAAAATCGGTTTAAAAAAAAACTGAAAAAAGCAATGATCTCACAATAAAATTGAAATGAAACAGTTTGCCAGGTGGTCTTTTTATAAATAAGTAATATTTTTAACGCAAACAACGGTGAAAAATATCGAAGATGCAACGAAATGCAAGCGATTTTTTTGGGATTTATGATTTTTCTATTGCTCAAACCTACATAAGTTGTCCTAGTAAGAAGGTACTTTATAATGTTTTTGTGTATCCATTTTTTTGTATACTGTTTTTCTTTTTTCAAAATCTGTCAAACACAGTAAGCAATTATTGAATAAAGTTAAAGACAGTCTCCATAGAACGTTTTCTGTAGTTACAACGGTTGAGGTGCCTGCCCTCACACCCTCATCTCAAAATTCCATCTCGCGTTTTTAATCATTATATTAACGTAAGAATTATTAAGTTTTGCTACTGAATTTAATTTCACATTCAATTTTGAGAGAACGCTCAGAAGTCTCTTAAAATATCTAGTTTCTCATATACTGTTTACCCACTTTCAGCTTATTACAAAAAACAACAAAGAAAATATTTCCCCTCTTACCAGCCAATACAAGCTAAATTCCAGAATTTTAAAACTAGAATCCCACAGACACGAGAAGAAAACTTAAAAAAAAAATCGTTCTGGACACTTGGAAGCGTTACAATACATTTTTCCTGAAGACGAGGCGCTGGTTCCCGCGCGCCGCACTATCCTCGGATTATCCGCAAAATATTTTCAATATCCGCAACTTATGTAGATACGTATCCGCCTCGGAGCGCGAACTTCGCCAATATGCGGCGGAATCTGACAATACTTTTACGTGCGTTTTACATTTTAAAGCGATTTCCATTTGTTTTACAGATTATGGAGATGTTGTTGTTGTTTCAATGTCGGATTTTTAATCAGAAAATTGCACGCAATTTGCCTCTGATAGTCAGAAATCTACATGATATAAATATCCGTGTAGAATGAAGATCTTCAACACTCGTTACGGGTAGTCAGAAACACGAAAATCTGATAACCAGTCTCACCAAGGGGTATCTTGTTCCCAATTACTGAGTCAAGACCTCCACGGTCAGGTAGACAGTCGTTGTATGTAAAATACTATTATTCAGTTGCATCCCGTAAGACTGGAGGCTGTACCCAATGTATTTGGGAAAAGGCTAAGCAGGTTGAGTAATCACACTATCACATCACATTAATCATAATTATTATAAAGGAGAACGTTTGAGAGAGTGTGTGTATGTTTGAACGGCTAAACGAATTTCGAAGATATTTGGCATACAGATAGACAATGTCTTAGCTGTGCATGATTGTCACATTAGGATACTTTTTATCCCCTGGGTATGTTCTCTTAGGATAATTTTGTACTATATATGTTGGCAAAGTCGCAGCGACAGCTAGTATTATAAAGGCAAAACTTTGTGAATACGAGTATGTGTGTATGTTTGTTAGGTACTTTTGCATCCTTAAATAGTTGAACAGATCTAAAGGAAATTTGGCACACGAGTAGACCATGTCTTGGAATAGCACATAGGATACTTTTTATTCCGAGATCATCTTCTATTGGGACCATATTCTACTTTCACGCGGGTGAAGCCGCATGTAGAAGCTAGTTAATAATAATGTACCTACATAATCCCGCCTTAAACCACGTGATTGGACAGGTTCACATAGAAACTTATTTTAGGTTTCGATCGAGAAATTTTTTTTGTTTGTTTGTATTGTATAGATTTGTTTTTCTTCATTATCATTTCAACAAAAAAAAAAAAATTGTTTGTTTGTAGGAGGTAATCTCTGAAAGTACTGGTCCGATTGTTAAAATTTTTTCACTGATAAAAAGCTGCTTTATTTCTGAGTGATATAAGCTATATTTTAAATACGCGGCCGAAGCCACGCGCAAAAACTAGTCACAAATAAACAAATAAGTGATTGTAAATATCTACAGACTTCCTCGTCGTATTCAAATCAGCTTAGAAAACAGACGGAAGTAATTCATTGTTCAAGGCCAACCGCGGGACTGAGGTTAGGATAACAGACAGACAATTTAACAAGCGTCGCCCCTCGGGTTTGTTTATAAACAAAGTGAATGTATCGCCGAACCTTCTCCGTACAAATGGACAACTATTTACCGTGAATAGTTTTACATTTTCACATCACTATACCACCGGAGTCATTTCAAAGTGAAGGGAACTTTGTTCAGTTGTAATAAGATTTTATTTTGTTTGTTATTAACAAGACAAAGAATTAATGATGTTTCAGATAAAGTGAATTGTTCTGAAAATATTTCTGAAATACCTCTGCAGATTCTTAGTTTGAAGTTATATTAAATTGAATATCATACCAGTTTTGTAGATCTACATTCTCCAGATAGAATTCCAATCATGGTGGCCATTTTCAACGCAGATTAACTACGTGTTACATATAAAATATTATAGTGCACAAGTGTGTGTGCTAACATAGGCGCACTTTCTGTTCTTTTACTCTCATAGTTCGATGGGACGGCATCGATCCAGCATCGGCAACAATCTGACATTAAAGGGGAGAGATTAGTCGCAGGACGAACAGTTATTAGGTATGTGCTTTCCGAGGCGCGGAAGTAACCCACCACCAACTTCAAAACTTCTGATAGCAACAGAGTTATACCTAACGGGAAAACCCAATATCATTTTCCCGATGAGCCGAAGAGCCCGGGAATCGAGTTGAAGAGCCCACTCTCCGAAGTCACAGACGCGACTTCGAAACCAACGAGGCAAATCTACATGTGTATATAGTGTTTGTAATTGCCAGAACAAGGTTCTTTGGAAACAACAAATCTACACACGTAATGATTGTCGACGGCGCGTACTATTCCACGCGCGCCTCAAGGAGATGTCAGCAAACGTAGAGGCCCAGCAGGGTCGAAACCTACTGGGGCCAAGGGTCTGATTCTGAAAGGAAGACTCGGCCCCGGTACGAAAGGCAACGAAGGAGCAGGAGTGGGTTTTTAGTCAGTAAAAGTCTGACACTATCTCCCGCCCCGCCCAAGAGCGAGGGATGTCATAAGATGATTTTCCCACCGGTAAAAAAAAAAACACACGTAATGAACAAAGTTGTAACATCAATTCAGTCTTTTTTAAAATGAACCAATAAGTGATAGTGCTATGTTTGAATTTTGTTTGGACTGTAATCCGAAATACTGCCTTGTTCGATGCGGGTGTCGAAATATTAAAACTAGCTAGTATATGCACATATATAAATAGTTTAAATAGATTATTCCCGACTTATTTCTTACACCAATACAAAGTCCAAAATATTTTTACCCAAATTTTTAAAGGTTTTAGAGGTATGCAGAAAAGGGTGTAAATTCTCGTGAACGTCAGTTGAAAACGGTTTTGTGTCTGGTCTGGGCAACTACCCGATAGTTGTTTTCGGACTGTTGAAAACGTTGTAATCACGCGGAGAGATTTCAAATTTTAGTTTATATGTGGCGCCATAGATGTCGCTAGAAATCAATCAGCTACCAGATTTTTTCTTATCAATACCAACCCAATGGACACACACCTACTGTTCTTGGTTTATGAATCAATTCGTATTGAGCCTTTAACTTCAACAGAAAACTGCCCATCAAACTCACTTAGCATTATCTGCACCAACTCGCGTGTTAACTGTGAAAGAGCTCTAGCAAGTCGGTACACTCGGTACAGGTCGGCTGTGTTGGGAGTGTCGGAGCTCTCACCGCAACTGATTGCAAGCGGCGCTATAACTTGTGTTAACATTGTAGGAACGAGCGATCGCTTGCGGCGGTCGGTGCGAGGGAACTCCATGGAAATTAACAGTTTTATGAGAGTATTCGACGGTTAATCTTTATTATTATGATAAAATAAAATCAGGACAATGCCTCAATTATAAACTGGAATGGTGTTATACAAAGTAACAAAAAACGAACATGAAGTTTCATTTGATTAAGAAAGAAAGAAAAGACATTAATTGTATCTACAGTTCTCAATTGTATCTACTATGAACTCAATTGTATATACAGATCGTAGTACCTATTATAAGTCAAATTCCAGCTGACTATTCTAAAATATATGATAATAAATATTAGACTCGTCCTAAAATTTATTGTTTTAATAATGTTAGTTATCAAGGTTTTTTAAATCTTTTTGAATGCAAAATAGTTAATTAGCACGCTTTAGAATGTGCAATTAGCATCATTTTTTCTGACTGACTTTTTGACTTTTCAAAAGTGCCAATAAATGCTGCATATAATGTAGAAACACGAGAAAAGTACGTCCTGAACCGCACGTCTCTTTCCGTCTGGCATCGCTCTAACGTTGCAAGACAAACGTTGTGGCGTGAAGACAGTGTACCGGACAGCTGTGATTGAGTGCGCGGGCTCTTGTTAGCGGGAACTAAGTTGCAGTTAGCAATACGAATAACTAGCTGAAAGTTAGCTATTGGATTGATTAGCAGGTCATTTGGAATTGGTTATAGGACGTGTTATTAATCCCAATCAATAGGTGTCGCTCTATAACCAAATGTCTCGACTCGTCCCATCTTCGAGCGAGTTCAAATCATAAACCTATTATAAAATGCACGCAAGGCACACAGGCTTATAAAGTTCTCACTGCGGAGACTCAGGCCTCTTCTCTAGGAGACAGAATAGGCCGTAATCCACCACGTGGGCCCAGTTTCGGTTGGTAGATGTTACATGTCTTCGAATTGTTAGTTCTAGATTTTGCTAGTCTTTCGTTTTTCTAGATTGTGGTAGTTTTTAATGGTGATGAAATAAATTACACGAAGTAATGTGCCTGGCTGGGTATGAACTTGCATCTTACAACTCGTAAAACCAGACCACGCAAAGAAGTTGTTTAGTTGTTAAAGAATAAATCTGTACTGTCCAACTGTTGCCTGAAAACAAAATCGAAAAATAATAATAAAATTAGATCGAACAACAATGCATGTTTTCATTGTTCATTTAACAATCTTCTAACAAAGAAAATCAGTTTAGTATACTAGTAATATATATATTATATAGAAACTAATATTATAGAGGCGACAGAGTATGTATGTATGTTCTTCACGCTTTTTTTTAGGTGGGAAAATCATCTTATGACATCCCTCGCTCTTGGGCAGATCGGGAGGGCAGTTCGGTCCGGACGACTACCGGACGGTCGGACGCAAGCCCACGCGTGGCCGGAAATCGGGATCGGAATCCCGGCGGCTGGGGCACGAGGGCCATTGCCTCGCGCGTGCGGCCTCCTCCTTTGCTAGTGTTACTCCTTCGCACGCGGACACGACCGTCTGCCACTCCTCTTCGCTCCGGACCATAGCCTGTACCAAGGCACGATGAAACTCGGTACACGGGTAGACCATGTTCTATAATAGAAAACTGGACATTTTTTAAGCCAGGAGTATATACCCTTGGGGTAATTTTCTACCATCACGCGTGCAAAACTACTAGCAGCAGTTCGTACCTACACAAAGATCGATATGTTCATTACATATCGTCTTATATGGCGGTTGAACGGAAATTGCTAAAACACTAATATCATAATTATCTCGGTTTGGTTCATTCCACAACAGTAAATCTAGTTAATATGGATAAATGCGATGCATTATAATGAGAGTTCCGTCAGTTTTGATAGCCGCGGTCGGGCGCAGTACATTATTGTGTCGTTAAACGGTTACATCGCGGCAGTAAACCGTAGGATTATGTATATAGGACGATTATTTATTTTATGATGATATATTTATGTAAAAGTGACTGTAAAATTAGTTGAAAACTGCAGGTAATCACGAACGATGATTTGACGATACGGTACAGCGAGTCAATGCGTGGCGTGTGCTAATATTTAAACTTTTAAATTTTCCTGATCTAAAATGAATGAAATAAATTACACAAAGTAACACGCCTAGCTAGGTTAGAGCCCATATCCTACTATTCATAAATCGGGGATGTTACCAAGTGGACCACAAAAGCTCGGATTATGAGTACCTACATACAACCAAAAATAAATTAGTAAGGATAAAGCGGTCGATGGGTAAACTTGAGATTTGTTAGAAATACAAAATAATTTCTGAAATGGAATATTTTAAGCAAAGTCTTAATTGTTAGTTAGTTTCACACGTGTTCATTTGCTTGCAGTTTCAATTTTAACTTTTGTAGGTAGGTACTGTGATATCGAAAGGAGATGCATGACTTAGATTAAAGAACTGGCAAGTAAAATATACTCTAAGGATGTGTTGTTTTAGAATAAGTTTAAAAATAGAGTAGGACAAAGAAATGTCTAGTTTTTTCTGTTCTGACATAACCTTTGTGGCGCGATGTACATATTTTGAATTATTGAAGAAAAGTATAATACAAGTATAAAGTTTTTAAAGCATTTCATTGTGATCAAGCCCCGATTCTTGAAGGAACCCCGTCGCAGAGTGCGACAGTACTAGGCACTACCTACTCGATAAAAAATTCAATCTTTACCAAATGGAGAGACAACCTATAAGGCTCCATTTTCCTTGCGAAATGCTTTCAGATCATTCAAGAATTCTCAAAGACTTTATGACCAAAATGCCGGACACCAGTTTACTGCCTACTAAACTCGCATGGTCAGGACAGTGGCCATTGCTTCCTATACTCAATAAACCCATATAACGGGTCTATAACACATCGGATGGGTCACAAGCGGTTTTATTGAGTTTCCACCACAATTTATTAGGAGAATACATTTATTTTTCATGATTTTATTTGGGTTTAAAAGTTGGTTCAGCTTGATTTTATACATGAGACCTTGTTGTTTAAAATAATTTATTTTCGTAAATGTATTTTTTCTTTTAGAGTTATGGAAATTACTGGGAATTGTATTTCTTAAAAGAAATTAGATACTTACGGTTTTTTTTTAAAGTGGAAAATCATCTAATGACTTTTTCCATCCTAGGGCAGAGCGTGAGAGTGTGTCGGACTTTTACTGACTAAAACTGTACCTATTTTCCTTCTTTGCCGTTGTATTCTAGGACCACAAGTTCCCAAGCCAGCCAATTACAACTGGGTCCGTCTCTGTAGCCTTTGTCCCTGCCGGGCCCTTACGGAGCTACTAACGGTGCATCAAAAAACAATTAATATATCCGTTCCTAGTCCTGGGCCTAAGAGACCAGGTAACTAGAAAAATCTCTTCTATTGTCCCCTATGAATTTTTTTAGCGCATCGTCCAAGAATCGATCTCACAAACATACGTCAGCTGATCTAACGCTCTAAGTTTTGGGCCATTGCAAAGCAAAGCATTCGATTACTTACGCTTGAATACGACCACAATCGCTCTGAGCAAACTATAACTTCGCCGTTGATTGACAATATTGTCGGATAGTAACTGTCGACGTGATTCACACAGTAAGTAAACGCTTCGCAGGTTTGATCCTTATAAGAGATAAGGTGTACTTTGATTTGTAGGATTTTAATGGTTGTTCTAAAGATTTTTTTATTTATTTCTGATTTAATACTGAAAATAATATCATGGCAAGAATAGGCTTAAAAACAAGCTAATGCGATTCACCATCAACGATTGCATCACTGCTTACTATCTGGTTGGATCGCAGTCAAGTACTAGTTTATATAATTTAAAAAAAGAAATTCATTTGAGGACAGATTGAGTGTGGGGAATCATCAAATAACTTCTCCCGCTCTGAGTGGAGCGAGGAGTATCAGACTTTTACTGACTAAAGCCTATCCATGTTCTTTTAATGACTAAAGCCCATTCATATTATTTTACTGACTAAAGCCCATCCATGTTCTTATACTGACTAAAGCCCATCCATGTTCTTTTACTGACTAAATATAATAATAATAATAAATTGTTTGAAGAATCGCCAAACTTAAGTGGCAGTGAGCAGGGCACATTGCTCGCAGAACAGATGGTCGATGGGGACGAAAGGTTCTGGAATGGCGACCGTGTACCGGAAGAGGCAGCGTTGGAAGGCCTCCCACAAAGTGGACCGATGACCTGGTGAGGGTCGCGGAAATCCGATGGATGCGAGACGCACAGGACCGGTCATTGTGGCGGCGGTGGTACATGTTTTTTTACCGACTAAAGCTCATCCATGTTCTTTTACTGACTGAAGCCCATCCATGTTCTTTCGGTACGAGTAGTTCCAAGCTCGCAGTGACGCTTTCAAACAATCCCGCATATTAGATTTTTATTATTTGCTATGAAAAGATTTTAAGTAAATTTGATCTAACTGACATTTGACTTACAGTACGAGTTGCTGCTTAACTTTTTCAGCGGTTGTCTGATTGGTTCCCAAGAAAACTGAACTGACAAGTTACACAGGCATGGGTCTCCACATTAATCACCCTACAATAATTTAATTTCCCACAAGTCAGGCGGCAATTATTCAAAACAATGTTAAAGCCGGTCGCATAGCGGTGGAAACGCTAGAAATTTAATAACAACATCGCTATCTACCGTATTATCCATTTATCAATAGTATCTCCTAATAGGGGTTGTATTACAATGTGTGTATTGATAACAGTGCGGTTCTTTGGGGCGCGGTGCCAGTGATGGCGGTGCGTGAGGGTGTACTGGTGCTATGGAGATTAGTATTTAAATATAAAAAAAACCTTCATAGTGAATGACAATAGAAAAAAAAACCGGGCAAGTGAGACTCGAACTCGCGCAATGAGGGTTCCGTACAAACTTACCTATGAACAGTTCAATTTCCGAATTCAGATACGAAGATTTTTACGACTTGCAATTTTTTTTTTGTGACGTAACGACAAATTTACAGTTTTCAGATTTTTTCCTATACTGGTACTATGAGACCTTGCTTCATGCCAAATTTCAGGATTCTAGGACAACGTACTTCTAAGTACCCTATGAATTTTGTTTTTCTTGAGAGTCTCGAAAATAAATGTTTTTGCGACATAAACGGCCGTATCTTTTTTATTGTCGTTAACTTAGAAGTTTGATTTTTTTACAACTTCAAGGGGCCAGTGACTTGAGTATAGCTATGGTTTTAATTTCAACTCGATACCTCCACGAGTTCCCAAGATAAAGGGTCTTGACAGACAGACAGACGGACAACAAAGTGATCCTATAAGGGTTCCTTTTTTTCTTTTTGAGGTACGGTACCCTAAAAACCATCTTAGCTGCGTGCAGTTAAGATGGTTTTTAGGGATCGCAAAATATAAAAGGTTGTATAGCAGGTATTTTTGTTCTTTACAGTATTTAGTAATTTTATCGTTATTAAAATACCTTTCCAATATTTTGTAAGTTCTATTAGTTAGTTTTCTCTGCCCAACTATTAATCATGTAAGCCCGCTGTAAGTCCGGCCACCCAGCAACATAAGCCAGCGGTCACACTATCGCTCGGAAGGCGATTACAAGGGTCGTTTGACATTTATGTGGCTCGTGGCTAATTGTTTATTTAATCCGGACCACAGCGCCGCTGTAGCAGTCAACACCGGCTTTACTTGCCAATGGATAAACTAGTTGCGAGATATTTACTGCTTTATGCAGATTTGGGGATTTATATTATTTTGGGAAAGTGAAGAGTCGGGGGTTAGGTCAATTTGGAAAATAGTAGAATGAAAACTAGTTATAATCAACGAACACTGAACATTATAAAGATGATAACTGATTGTGAGTTTAGAAACTGAATAAAAAAATAGATTTTTATTACAGAAAAGAAGCAATCAAAATGATCAATTAAATTTATTTTATTTCACATAGGTACTTATAAAATAAGAAGAGGCTAGCGCACGGATGCAATTCGTCGTTTCCTATAGAGAACCTCCATCCGGAAAAATGTGTAGACCGTTCAATATTGTGAAGTAATCCTCTTTCGGCACCAATGGTTTCCGCACCAAAGCTATTCCTCTTTTGGCACCAATAGGTATTTAAGCTTCGTGCCGAATGTGAAATCAAAAAAAAACAATTAATTCCTCATTCGGCACCTACAGTGCGGTAGTTTCTAGTGATGGGATGTCTAATAAACTTATCGATAAAGCACAATAAAAATAATAATCTATGAATCCGTGGAGTCTATAGAAAATCTTATCGCGGTAGAAAAATAAAACCTGAAACTTTATCTATTGAATTAACAAATAGAATGCAATTCATGCGTCCACACAGATGTGCCAAAATGTATCATATCCAAAACACGTCAAAAATTATAGAAATCCGATTACAAATAACGAACACTACACACCGCCCGGAAATATGACAACTACTCCCGACAGCGCCTGATTCGACGATTTTCGTTCAAACACGATTCGTCAATAATTCCTGTACCAAGCACTGTCTCAATATTGGTACAGCGTTAACGAGTTGGGTGATGACACACTTGAATTTCAACTTTATACTTTAGTAATAAGGTTGTAATTCACTTCTGTTGGTGACTAATTATTTTATTTAAATATTTGCCAATTACGCCGGTGCTGCGATTTGCTTGGTGGATGGTTGTTTAATAGCGGGGGTCGGGGGGTCTCCTATACAGGTAATAGATGTTTTGTCAATGAATGGGGGTCTTTATTTGTGTGTAACGAACAATGGATTGTGTGGAACTGCTCAATCAGTTGATATTGTTAGTTTGTTTTTTTTGTAATTTAAAAGTTTGATGATATTAGCTATTGAAATATGGAGGACTATCTTTATATTATCTGTTCACTTTGGCGCATGTAAGGTCTGGTATACAACCGATTTCTTTTTTATCTCATATATTATTATGACCGAAATTTTATGGAAACCATTTTGTTTTTTTTTATTTGTTAGTTTGTTAAATTGTGTATCTAAATTAATATTATAAAGAGGAAATATTTAGTTTTAAATTATATAATTGTATTTTATCTACGATGCATTTGTATATCTTCTTCATACAGACTTTATTTTCTCTTTTTTATTGCTCCTATCACTTTTTTCTTGCATCACTCTAAAGTCGTCTGGTAGAAAATGCCAAAGGCATTAAGTCCACTACTGTTATATGCATTAAAATAAATACTAATACCAACTACATATTTCGACACACATTGCTTTTCGAACGACCAACTTCTTGACAATTCAAAAATTTATTTAAGTTTAAATTAAAATCGTTAAAATTCACAAAAACGCAACGATTTCCTTGTATATTTACAATTTAAAAGGTGAATATATAATTTATTTATTTCAAGTGATTCATCTTAAAATTATGCCTACTGCAAATTAATATTATAAAGATAAGTTCAATTTTTATTTTAATAATTTCTCTGACATTTACAACGTCAAGTATACGGTACTGTCAAGAGCCTCATTACGGAGCGTTATTAAACACAAACCTCTTGAGCCTCCACTCGATGGAACTCTGTTATTAAATTGACATAAATAATAATAGTATCTCTTGTATACATAAATTGATGATTATTTTTTAATTTGAGTTTATTAGTCTAATAAAATGGGACATTATTTTTTATTTTTATTATTGATAGGCTCGCGTTTGATCACTATCTCACCTGATGGTAAGCGATGATGTGGCCGACGATGGATCACGCTTGCCTAAAAGTAACCTATTCACTCTTGACTTAAAGACCCCTAGATTGTAGCTATCAGGAAACACAGACTCCGGCAGGGAATTCCACTCCTTAGCTGAGTCCAGTAATGTATTTTTAATGGATCTATTATTGTGATGTTTTTTTTCATTGTTAAACTTAATTTAAGACCACATCATGCAAGACTCAATCTCCCATCATCATTTTCTTAGCTTTTTTCCAACTAGCTTGGGGACGGCTTCCAGTCTAACTAGATGCGGCTGAAAACCCGTGTTTACCTCCTATCAGACCTTCATAATCCAGTTATTGGACAATACGATCTGTAGATAGACTGATGGTCAGACTTTCTGGCATCCGACTGTCTGTAACGAATGTCAAAGATCTACGAATAACAACTGGGATAATGTGAGTAATGTCCTAGATAAGTGGATACATATAAATTGGTTTCGCATTAGTACTTGCACAATGTCGAACCCGCTGCCTCATGCATGAGGTATCAATACCGCTTTGCTGTACTGACATATAATTAGAATAAAATAGTTTTAAACTACTTTCTCATAATTATAGGTATGTTTGCTTCTATTTTTTTTTTTCCAGCCTCTGCTGGACAAAAATTCATCCCTTCTATCGAATTATTAATAATAATAATTTTAATAAGAGTTACCCGACTATCTCAACTACAAGTAAGTACACTTCGATTGCAATCCGTTTTCAGACACAACCAGACATTTTATTTTACTCCACAGTTTGATAGTATTTTGAGCAGAAACTCATACTGGCTCAATAAAACATTTCTTGCGGAGAAACTTCGCGACAACTATGGAGTGTCGAGACGTTGGGGATGACGTGTGTCTGTGCACCCCCAGTGTGTGCACCCATGCTGTGTGCAGTCCCAGTGTGTGTGCGTTTTATGGGGTTCCCTAGTAAAACAGGTTTATAGAGTGAGTTTAACGATGGGTGCTGTTTATTTTTGTGGCGTTATGAGACCAAAATTTGACGTATGTACGTTTTCACACGATTTAGAAACTGTAAGTTGCTATATACTTAAACATCGTTGATTATGTTTGTCAGTTATAAAGTGCCATTTGCCTGCTGCGGCCTTCCCGTCCGATTATAATTTAGGAGCCTTCAAGGCTGTTAATAAACTAGTGCGCTTCACCATTAACGATTGCATTACTACTTACTATCAGGTGGGATCGCAGTCGAGCACTAGTTTATATCATTGCAAAGATGCAGTTAATAATTTAGTTTTTAATTTCCAGTGTCGTGATACTCAAGTAACTTTTAGTCACACACAACATTTATTTTTAATCAAATAAATAACAATTTCTCACTCGAGGATTAGAAATAAAAATAAAAATGCAAAATAATTTAGATTTGGATGTCATTCAAATTATTTGAGAGGCAGTAACATTATTTTTTACTTCTAACCGAGCAAGAAACGGCGAGTTTCATAAAAACTTAAAGCTTCATGCCACTATTTATAAAAATTAACTACCCTTGTACAGAACCCCAGCACCAAATTGCTCACAAAGTTCGCTTCTAAAGAAACTTCATTCAGTATTTTTAACTCCGCACACAACTTTTATAGTACCCGCGACACAGTACTACGCCGTGCTACGCCGCCTACGCCGTCGCCGGCTGTACCAAGGGATTTTGTTCGCAGTTTTTTTCATGCTACGAACCGCTACAGTTGCTACGCGCGTTACAAACAAACGTTGAAAATGAAAACTTTGCGGAATTTCTGCTTAAAAATATCAAAACCGTATCATATAGTTGAGAATGGTAAACTATATGATATTTTTATGCTGTCTCTTCGATGTAAGTGTGTAAGTTTGAGAAATAGTTATTCCTTTATCTTTTTTTATGAACATAAACAACTAAGTAATCAAGTTTTCTCTTTACCAACTAACCATGTTAGGATGCTAATGGATACTAGTATTTTACATGGGGAGATTGTCTATTTCACCTCCACAATCCAGTAGCTGGATAACACGGCATCCCTTGGCAAGACTACGTGCACGCGCGAGAGAGCGGTATCCCGATCTCGATTTCCGGCCACCTTAGGCGCGTGCTTGCGGACGGCAAGCAATGGGTTGCTCGCCATCCGATTGTCCGGTAACCGTCCGGACCGGCGCGTACGCCTCAAGATCTCAGCAAACCTTAGGGGCCCAGGAGGGTCGAAGCCTGCTAGGGCCAAGGGTTTGCTTCTGAAAGGAAAACTCGGCCCTGGTATGAAAAGCATCGAAGGAACAGGAGTGGGTTTTTAGTCGCTAAAATTCTGACATGCCTCTTCTCGCTCCGCCCAAGAGCGAGGGATGTCATTAGATGATTTTCCCACCTACAAAAAAAAAATCCTTTAGAAGACTGAAGACTGGTAACAAATTTTTGAGTTTTTGAATATCCATAAAGACTATCAAAGACCTAAAAGTAAAGTCCTGGCCAGACCAATAGCTGTAGCATGGACTTTCAATATCGACGACAATATCTATTGATGAAACAGGTGGCGCAGTGGTCCAGCGATTTACTGCTTCGGTACGTGTCGCTGGTTCGACTCCCGCATGAAACATATATTTCTATGGTCAGATAGATGTTTTGGGTCTAAGTGTCTTGTGTATACGAGTTTTAAATATTTTTGTGAACGCAGTCACGGTACAGAAGTAATTGCTAGTGTGCAAAAAAAAAACAAACAGTTTGTTTAATTACTAAAATACATACGGTGACTTTAATATCCTACTCCTCTTCCTCGAGTCGTATTCTTCATTACTAAGGGTCGTGAAGTTCCCGCGGGATTAGTTTTTTGCTAATGGTATTTTGCCATCTGCGACGATGCGATTATTATCGATTATTATTATTATAAAGATTATTCGTTTATTCATTATTTTAAACATATAAATTATATTTTTAAATATTTTAATATAAAATTTAAAAAAAACACCACCGGTATCGGGAATAGGGTCCAAGCTACCGGCGATCAAGGCTCCAGAGAAAGGAACCTCCTAACAATATGAGCCGTGTCCAGGAGTACCGTTTTCTGGATCAAGCCCTTGATCCAGCCGCCTAACGCGAGCCTCCTAAAGCCAAGAGCCTCGACAAACATCGAGGCTCTTGGCTATTAAGCCATTGGCTGACACGACTATCGGTACAATGATCGCCGAGTCTACATCCCACATGTCGACAACCTCGCGAGCCAAATCAATATACTTGATTTGTTTGTTAAAGTTTATTTTTATTATAGTAGGTCATTATAATATTTCTAAATTAGTTATCATTATAAATTATAATATATCAGTCCAGACCTTTATCAATAAGTAAAAATAAAAAATGAGTAGTCGTATTTTGAAATACTTTTCGGATACGCACTCATCTGAGCAGCGATTTATTAGTGAACGGGTATCCGATACAAGGCGCGTCCCAACTTCGCCTCGATAAGCCAGATGCCACAAGATCGGACCGGCTGATTGCTCGCTCTCTCGAAAAGTCGTAAGACTGTATGCCAGTAGAAGTTACAGTATACATAGGCTTTTATTTCTTGAAGGGGACTGTGTTAGGGGTAGAGTTAAATATTACACAAAATTCTAAACATGAACGGATCTCAAATAAGATAAGTTTTTATTTTATTTGTCGTTTCGTAAGCTGGTAATTAAAGCATTGCCTAATAAATGAAACATTGTGCTTAAAGTATAATGCGATTTCATTATTATTAGACTAAAAAGTAGCCAATAATATCACGACCATTTTACTATAATTACATTTATTTATTTTATTGAATTACTCTCAAATGTTATACGGAGCCAACCAAGAACAAGGACAATTTGCCTGTTGCGGTCAACCCATCCGGTTATAATTTAGTTGTCTTCAAGACTAAAGTGATAATCCCAATGCACTTCACCATCAACGATTGCATCACTGCTTTCCATCAGGTGGAATTGCAATTATGCACAATTGATATTATTGTGCTTTTCATTGTATACATCCCTAATATAAATATACCGAATCAACCGTGTCCCACAACACGTCCCACAATTTTTTACCAGTATTTTTTTCTTTCTTTTGTATTAATTTGTGATGTTGACTACACTTACTAGCAAGTGTAATCACAGTCAAGCACTAGTTTATATTATTTAAAAAAGTCTTAACGCATATATAGGTAAAGTAATAAAAAACAACTTAAACCAGCTCAGTGCAAAATAGTAATATAATTCGTGTGCAGATTCGAATGTTGATTCGCCTGATGACTTTGATAACTGATACGCCTAAGATCTCTACCTACCCTATTACCAAAGACAATAGAACTAACATCCACGTACACAATGAACAACAAACATATCCCATTCAATTTGCCAGGCATCATTAACATGTATTAAACTAACGAATACCACCAATTTAATGACGCCAACAATTATTATAATTACATTAGTAAGTTTCACCTTTGTTTTGTTTGATCATGTAGCTGCCAGTAATTAATTTTAGTGTTATATTATATTATATTATGATTTGAAAGGTGTGAGTTTATTATGACATGTAATTGTGATGTTTTTGAGGTTTAATTAACACTAGTGTGGGTTGTAACTTCGTTTGCACGGTTTGTGGAAGTCGCTCAGAAACAACAATAAAAATTTACATAAATATTGCGCACAATATATTAGGGGACAGAATGTCCCTCTACATAACGCGCAACTAAATCTACGTGACGTGGCAACGTTGCCCAGTATCTCGCAACTGGCCCACTAATATTTTACGACGTATATCTCGTGACGCAGGACATATTGGAATTTTGACAGCATTGCATTTGAGAATTAAGCTTCAGATACATTAAGGGACAAAATGTCCCCGAACATATCGCACCGTTGTTAAATTGTCCAACATGTCCCACGTCACGTGAATGCGTTGTAAAATGTTTTAGGACAAGTTTCTGGACATTGGGCAACGTGCAGCGTCGTGTAGATTGGAGCGTTGCGCGTCAATTTGGGGGACATGGTCACCTAATGTATCTGAAGTTTTAATGTAGACAAAGTTTATATACATTTTTCCTGTTATTTACTCTTCTATCATATGCGCATTCATAAACATATAAACTCCCATGGTGTCTTGTGTCAGCCATACCCGAAACAACAATCTGTAGGCTGTGCAAATATTTGTAACGAGCAAGAATCGAACCGCGCAGCACAGCAGCCAATCATTCAATCTTTGCACCAACCATATTGTATAAAAATATCTACACATAGTGTACCTTATAGTGCACCTCATAGTGCACCTCATAGGGCACCTCATAGTGCACCTCATAGTGCACCTCATAGTGCACCTCATAGTGCACCTCATAGTGCACCTCATAGTGCACCTCATAGTGCACCTCATAGTACACCTCATAGTGCACCTCATAGTGCACCTCATAGTGCACCTCATAGTGCACCTCATAGTACACCTCATAGTGCACCTCATAGTGCACCTCATAGTGCACCTCATAGCGCACCTCATTGTGCAGCTCATAGTGCACTTCATAGTGCACCTCATAGTGCACCTACAGCCTCTAAGCTACATAAAGGTTTAATTGCTTAAGTTGAAGATCAACTCTTCATATTTTAGATATACCTATGTTACAAGTGATTAGGTGTTTCAATTTAGTGTGAATAATTGTTATTAGAAATCTTAAAGCAATTATTATGCTCTATCTTGTCAAATAAATTATCAAAACAATTTTAACGTCAATTTCATCGACCCATTTCAAATAATTCACTCATAATATCCTCACAGATAAAAAAATTCTCTGATATTCCGTCTCTCAATCAAACCAAGAGTATAATAAAGAAATACCCAGCTGTTCCTTTTTCGTATTTAATGAACCAAAAAATACATTCATCGTCTAAATTACAAAAGAAATTATATACTTCTGTGATATAAGAAAAAAGATTCTTTAACATAAAAAGATCGGGTTGTCTCAGACGTAGCGATAAAAATGGATCACATTACTCGCCCGACTGCCCTACCACGAAATTAGGCCATTTACAACTTTATCGACTCATTCCCAATCCATTGATCGCTGAACAACGAATAACTGTTACTGGGATCCTAGATACCGCGCAACGTATCTCGTATTAATGTAAATTTCGAAGGGATCCAAGGTCGGTATCTGAAGCATCAGGTGATAGCCATTGGAGAATTTTTCGATCATTTATTTTTATGTATATCGCTGGTTCAGGGCGATTTTTCGACACACTCGATGGCCTTTAGAAGTTTTTTCATTATTTTATCGATAATAATATTTAGTGGAATACGAGCAAAGTTTTTTACTCAAGCTCTTATTTGAAGTGGCAATAACTTTCGAAGGTCAATAGGAATATTTCATTCGAAGAAAAATTTAAAGGACGGTCTACGGTCTTGAATTCGATAATGTCATAATGTAATTTCAGGATTATAAAGAACTGAATTTGCGGGAAGGGACGTAAAAGTGAAGGAATTTCATGCTAGAACTATTTTTCTACGCAGAAAAGCCTGTTATTTGGACGTTAATGGGTAGATATTATGATTATTTATAGTCTAGGAGGTACTTACATAATAATCCATACCATTTTAAGTGATGAAATTTAAACTAAACATGAATAATTAAAACGACAAAAGCCGACTAACAACCACCGGTCAAGACGTCAACCAGCCATCAAAGTTGGAGTTCCCTTTGTTGCATAAAATATTTATTGTGCGTCAGTGTATTTCCAGCAGGTATTGCAAGGCTATTTTGACTTAAATATTAATACAGTAAGAACTGTTTTATATCGGCTGAAAATCGATATAAAGTAATTATGTATTTCTAAGCCACTTACAATTTATTGGCCTGTTTTACATCACCCCATGTAATGAGATTAAAACACGACCAGACCAATAATTTTCCAAGAAAAGCTTTTCTCTGTTTTTTTTTTATGAAAACTAGTGCTTGACTTCGATCCCACCTGATGCTAAACAATGATGCAATCGTTGATGGTAAGGCACACTAGTTTATTAAAAGCTTATTCACTCTAGCCTTGAAGACACTTAAATTATAATCTAACGGAAGGACTGCAGCAGGCAAATATTGTTCCAGTCCTTCGGTGTAAGCGGAATAAATGACGAGGCAAATCGCTCAGTTCGGACCGTCGTTGTGTAAAAAATTCAGCAGCACAAATTGCATTAAAGTATATATAAATTAAACTTTAACCTGCATAATCACACACAGAAATGAACAAGACACCTTCTACTACGATCCCTAAATGACATATTCCTTTTGTGTCTATCACGCTCTGGCACGCATCTTTAATAAATAACCTTTAGAAATTAGGTACTAACGCAATCTTTCCAGTTACATAATTCCTATCATCACTATTTGTTGGATACTATGGGCATTTGAGACTGTGACTATGGTTACGGATTCTGTAGGACAAAAGGCGAACCCTGTGAGACGTGAGTGAGTCACAAGAGGCGAAGTTACCGCACATTCACTGCTCACCCAATAAAAACTACGAGCGCTGTGTGAGTATTTATGCATACTCCAGCGGAGTTTTGATTGTAAAGGTGTGAGCAGATTGAGTGACGGGAAACATTTTTTATTCCCGGCAGGCAGTCATGCTGTAAAGAATCAAAGTGTCGTCTTTTAATTTAAGGTTTTATTGATACTGTACTTCTCTACAATATTTTCAGCAGTATACCTAATGCGGTAAAGGTTCTACACATAAAGAAAGAAAGAAAATTAATTTATTTGGCACAACACAAGGCATGCAAAATATAATTAGGTAAACACGAAACAGAAACAAAAGATGCAAAAATACATTTGTGTGCCTTATGGCTGTACCAAAACAGAAAGAAAACAGGTTTAGTTCAGCATGAATAGGTCCAGTTCAGCATGAATGACAGACAACTAGTGCCTGATGCTAGTTTTTAACTAAACCTGATGTAGTTCCGCAACGGACGTAAAACAGTTATTTTTTATATAAGTTGAATTGTAGATGAATATGCATAAGTTAAAAAAACACTGTACAAAGACAGATTTAATGCCTTAGGCATTTTCTATCAGCCTACAAGTCATTATGATCGTATTACCAAATTAGTTTCGTTATAAATGAATTTTTATCACACGGTATTATCTTGAGCAATAGTCATAATTCTTAACTTATATCACAAAAATACAATACAAATCAATTGCTTTAAAACACTTGCACTTCCCTTACCAAACTTTTCATTGCAAACTTGGCCACTTCAAAAACACCTCCAAGAAAATCTAGTCCATCTCAAAAAACCCTTTAAAAAAACCACAACAAAAAACCCTTTCCAAATTTAAATTCAAACCTACCAATGTGAACCACACCTAACGAAACTTTTGTCCGCGTTCGAATAAAAAAATAAAAAAAGCCCTGGCTGGTCTATTCATCAGACTCTTTTCATAATCGTCCGCTAGGGGCAGCACTCGGTGATTTCGCATAGTGGTCGGCACAAGTTGTACTGAACGTTTATGTTCAATGCCTATCGGTATTTGGTTGGAATTTTGGATTGATTTTATGGTATGAATGGTGTGGGGACTAGTTGTTTTTATAGTTTCTTTACCTGTTTTTTTTTTCTGATAGTTTATTTTTAAATATGCATTTGTTAAGCATTATAATTTTTCTATACCTCCAATCAAATTTAAAAGACGACACGATTAGTGCAGTGTTTTATTTAGGCACGCAACAAATATTTCTATGGCCTAGGTACAGAAAGTAAGTTGTTCCGGGTCTGGGTGTCCTCTGTTTATGAGTTTTATTATTTGCGTAAATGCAATATCTACGATACAGGAGTAATTCCTAGTGTGAAGCATTTTTTTTTGCTCTATCTATTATCAAAAAGACACTTAACATGAAACTTTTATAGAATTCCATCGCTTTTCGATTACATTCTTTTAAAATACATTGAATATTAGGGATTGATTTATATAATTCGATCAGTTAAATCTTACTAATTCATAAGCTGTACACAAATACACAAAGCGTCAACATCAGATTAACATTGTGTACTTACAAAATGCAGCCAAAATTATATTCAATACATTCTATCATTCTATCTATACGTACAAAAAGTTTTGGATCACATTCATTACGCGTGTTAAGGATTGGAATTCCCTGTCAGGTTCCATATTTCCTGATAGTAACAACTTAGTAGTCTTTAAGTCAGGAGTCAATAGGTTACTTCTAGGCAAGCGTGCTCCATCGGCGACCATGGTGGTCAAATGCGAGCGTATCTACAAAAATAAAAAAATATATATTCATGTAGGTATATATTTTTGAAACTACTAATATTTTAATCATTTTATTCATGAATGTCTAAGTCATAAAATATGCATTTCAATACGAATCCGTATCTTAAACCCTAAGCAATAAACGCAGATAAGACAACAGCCCAAAGATTAAATTTTATTATAAGGGTAGTTCAATTAGAGACCCCTTCCCACGGTCCCAGGGGTCTCGTGAGCGGGGGTCGCAATTATACCGAGTCTACGATGATGAATGACTAATGTGTGTAAGAGGTATTTTAATTAATTGATCATGCTTTTTGTTTGCGGTAATTAAGGAGTAGGTAGGCAGAAAATGTGAAAATATTGTTTACGGTCTTGGTTTCATAATGTAACCCTTTTGGTTGGATATTTCATAATCTTTTAAGTCGTGACATGTTTGTTACGGAAAATGAAGACGTGTAATTTACCTGGTAATTAAAAAAGGTTCTGAAAATATTTACAAACGTTAAATGTGAGATTTTCATGGAGAATTTCTGAAAATCATCATTCGCGTTATTTCCTGTGGTATACGAGTCTTTTTTTCTTTGCAGTTTCAATTTGTGTTTCTCGATCTATGGTAGTATAGATATAACAAGTCTAGAAACATAGACACAATGCGCAAAATATGTGAGTCTTTAGTAAACTCATTACACTACATACATCTTTATTTTGTCAATGCCTTCGACCACTTCTGCGGAAAATAACCGGCTTCATTTTGTTGATTGACTGACTTTAATTAGTTTAGATCAAAACAAATATCAGCTTACAATAAGGACCCTAAGAACGCAACGGAATTATTCGAAAGCCTGAGTCTTAGTCAGTAGAAGTCTGACATTTCCTCTCGCTGAAAAAAAACTCACCATAAAATGGCTGACAAAAGTCTCAGTCGTCTTAACCACAGCTTCTACAAGTGGCATTACATAATTATCTTAAAAAGGCTGTTATTCACTCCCTTCTAGCTCACCAGAAATGAATTCCTTTACATTTAAAACATGAACATTTCGTCTGCGGCTCATAATCCTCTGCATACAAAAATAAGGCTTACTCTTTATTAATCTTCTTAAAAAGGGCGCAGGGCGATGTATTATATTCATTCCTAAGCCATACAACCGTGGTATAAATGTGAAAGTGAAACTCTTTGAATCGTACGTTTTCACGAGTTAAACTAAAAATGTGAGTTTGATGAAAATTGGAAGTGAGGTTGCTGGTTTGCTGATGTAGTAGGTACAGATCTTTCAAAGCTGTACTGGGTTTACTGGTGCTAGGCCAGTCTCTTCCACGCCTTTTTAATAGAATCTGCTTTAGGTTTTACTTTTAACCGTAAGTATTGTGGAATTTGTTTTTTGGTTTAGGAAATTATCAAATAACTTCATTCTAGGTGGAGCAAGAAGTATGTAACTCATACTGATACCCACCCGCGTTTCTTGTTCGTGACTCTTTTGAACGATTTTGCAACCCTCGCAGGCATCGGTCTTAACGAGCGCCGTCCTCATAATTATGTTCGTTGTGGGATAATTTATCCTTTATAAAAGAGAATTGGCGTTTTGGACCCAGTGCTATATCAAGTTGTGGTATGTGTCATTCAAAAAATATATAGTAATCATTTAATTTTATTGTCTAACACTAACAGTGAGACATGAGCAGGGACAGAATTAAGATTCATTTAATTTTAGAACGATATCATAATCGCCGTTGGTAGGCCTCCAACAAGGTGGACCAAGGTGGAATCCTTTTGCTGCGAGACGCACAAAACCGGTCGTTATAGCAACACTTAGGGGAGGCCTATGTCCAGTCAGTGGATCAGCGTCCAGTGGACGTCTATCGGCTTAAATGATTATGTTTATTATTATTGTCAATCTAACAGATGATATTTCTTTATGATCTTTCAAATGGAATATACCACCATTTGACACAGTATTGAGTATAAAGTCTATGCAAAAGTACCCATTGTCCTTTGAAAATTACATCTATCCGTGAACCTGTATATAGCTTGTGTATTTTACAGAAAATAAATTAATCGCAAAACAGAACATCAGACCCAAACAAACCTCGTTACTCCTAACCCTTATTACAACTTGACCTAATATGGAACTTAATTTCGTATATCATCAAGTACAGAACTACAGAGGACTGATAAAGTACCAAACTCTTCTAACTCTTATCGAACACTCTCTAACCCACTGACCTTCCGTCGCAGCCTCTTCCTTCCCAGTTAATCACCCACAAGTAGAACTTTTGCTAATAATAAACTTTTTCATCGTATTTTGGGACAAATCTGTTTAACTGAACCCGTTGTAACCGCGTCTGGTCGTAATAAAAAGTTTGGCCGCCATTGCGGTAATGGCCGAATATCGATGTGTGTTTGATTATATTTTATGGCTCGTTTTATATTTGTTTGATGGTGGCACACTAATGGAGGGTATGATATGCCTTTGTTTTTATTGTTGGTATTTTTTATTGTCATCCTTATGGATTTTCACACGTTATGAAGCTGAACGTTTAGTTTATCATGGATTATAAATAACAGTTTTTAATAGTTTCTCGGTAAATATTGCGAAAATCACAAATTAATATACACTTTTTGAAATACGGTTGCATGGGGTAAATGTCGCTTTGGTTCTTATTTTAAAGCAACAAACTTACGACTAGGTAGTCTTACTTGTCAAATGAATTATAAGAATATCAACATTTTGCTCCTTGCATTTTTTTTTTGGGTCATCATAACTTATTTTGTTCTGACAGACTTTGTCTGAGTAAGATCCACACATTCATACGCACTCAATAGCTATACTGTAAACATAGATTTATAGGAAGTATTTAATTTAAGTTTTCATTGCTGAAATTCAAAAATTTCTAAAACTCTTAGTGGTGCCTAAAGGAAGACACACTTCGCGAGATTAGAGAAATAAAACAACTTGAGTTAAACAGTCAGTGAGTTAATAACACTGATTTTTATCACCATCATAATTTTTACTTTTTCATAAAATACCATTTCATAAATAATAATAACATCATCTACAGTTTTATGAGACAATAAAATGCTCGTATATTATGAAAATATTTCTCTGAACACGGCAAATGCATCTGCGTTTTATACCCAAGCTACAATGGCCAATATTGGAGCCAATGTAGCTAGGATATCGCGCGCAGATTTGAGAGGAAGTGAGAAATGTAAAGGCATTTTATTGCTTTTTCATACTGATGCAACAAATATATTCTATCTAAAAATAGGATCATAATTCTAAAGTAAGTTACCAGATATGAAGAAAATGATTAACCGTGTGGATTGAAGAATCAGCATTCAATTCTAATGATGAAGCCTCCAAATCATTCAATCGAAAATCTCATTATATTATAAATAGCCATTTTATATCTAGTTTTTTGGCTAACTAGTCGTATGGAATGCTAGCGTTTATGTGTTCACTAACGAGCAGAATAACTTTATGTGATAAAGTCATGAAGTATTAAAATCAATTTATATTTAACAGGAGGTATATAATGTTGAGTAGGTAATTGGCGGGCTTAAGCATTCATAATTCGCCTTAGGGTGGAGCGGGAGATTGTGTTAGATTTTTACTGACTAAAACCACACCTATGTTCCTTCTTTGCCTCATGTTCCAGGACTTTGGGTTTCTGTGCGTCTGTTGAGTCCCTATGGTTTTACTGATATCTCTTTGAGGTACGCGTAGAACACTAAACACCGTCGACTACTCGGACTCGGTCCAGGCGATTACCTGACGGCTGAACGGTGAGCTACCCATTGCTTGTCGTCCGCAAGTCCATACCTACGGTGCCTGGGACTGAAAATCGGGGTCGAGGACCCGGCAGCTCGGGCATGATAACGTTCGTTCCCCTACGCGTGCGGCCGTCTCCTTCGCTAGCATTACTACTTCGCAAAAGGAGGCGACCTCGTACAATTCCTCCTCGCTCCGGACCATGGCCTGTACCAGAGCCCGGAGCAAGAGGTCGCCACCGCCGATCGACCCTACGAGTACACGCCGGTGTTCCGACCTAGCGGGGCACACCATCACCGTATCCTCCACCGTGTCCTATGGGAGATCCTCACAATGGTGACACCTGGGCATTTCTTCCGCACGAATCAGGTACAGCAACCTCCCAAACAATTCTCTGGAAGTTAAGATATATTTACACGTTTTTTTTTTAAATAATATAAACTAGTGCTTCACTGCGATCCTACCTGACGGTAAGCCATTCTCCAAATTAATTTTATTTTTTAATACCATCTATCATTCAACAAAACCCAACCAACATTGGCCCAACACACCAACTCTGCTTCCAAATCCATTTCAGAGCCATTAATGGATATTTGTCCCCCTGTATGTTTAAGCTTACTTTTTGTGGGGACCGCCAGGGGACATTTTTGTTCGTGTTGCCGATTTTTGGCACTAATAGAATCGGACGCAACCCGTCTGGGCTAGTATTTGATGGAAACCGTACTGTTTACTCAGTGCGAGTGTGAAAGGGTTTCATGATTTAAATAAATGCAGTTATGGACTGCAGTGGGTGACTAGTTTTTTTGCGTTGTATTGTTTGTGACAATGATTTTGTTTATGCATTTAATACAGCGCCTGGTTTTTATAGGGCTTCACATGAATAGAAACGACCAAAAAGCAACCTTAAGTACACTGGAGCAGACGCGTCGAATTTAACAAAATTGAGGTTAATGAAAACGTCAGTTAGCAATCTTTTAACACTAATAATATTGACTATACATTGCCATAGAAGGTTCTATAGTCATAAATATATCTGAGTCAATCAAAATAACGAATTGGGCTGCAGGATAGTTTGAAAAACGTATCGCGGAATGTAAAGAGCAACTTAAGGAACACGCTTTTCACCCAGATCGGGAAAAAAATATTTGATGAATTCATACTAAAAAAACTTACGAGTTTTTTTTTTTTACTTTAGATAGACTCATGTTTGGCCACTATCTCATTTGGTGGTAACGATTATGACGATGGAGCGTACATGCCCTGAAGTTATCTATTCACTCTTGACTTAGAGACCCTTCAGTTGTAGCTATTGGTGATAGCTATCAGGAACAGATTCCAGCAGGGAATTCTGCTCAATTCTACACATTTAGCTTTAGACAATATTCATAAAATCCCGAATAATCAGAAAGTCTGTAGGTAGGGAGGACCCCTCACGCATACAAATACTATTAGAGAGGGGTAGCGTATGCATGCAGGCGGCCATGCATGGGATGGCCACTGATAGAGTTAAAGTCAGTCGTCTGTTTGCAGTTCATAAGCTATTTATTATGCAGATAGCATAATCAGTTTATTATGTTTCTACTACTGGGACACAAACCTCAAATTTCAAATTAATTTTACACCGTGTCAGTTAGAGCAAAGTTTTCAGTATTAGGATAGAGTACTACTTACTAAGTAGAAACTAAAATGTTTTCTTTAGGTGGGAAAATCATCTTATGACAAGTCCTGCCCTTGGGCGGAGCGGGAGATAGTGTCAGACTTTTACTGACTAAACCCACTTCTGTTCCTTCTTTGCCTTCATCCCAGGGCCTCGGGTTTCACTTTCACACTGCCCGTGTCCCCAGTAGGCTTCAACCCTGCTTTGCCCCTACGATTTGCTGACATTTCCCTGAGGCGCGCGTGGAACATTACGTGCCGTCGACAACTTGGGCTCGGTCCGGACGCTTGCCGGACGGTCGGACGGCGAGCCATCCATTACTCGCCGTCCGCAAGCCTGCGACTACGGTGGCCCGAAATCGGGATCAGAATCCCGGTGGCGGTTGGGACGTGAGAACCGTTGCCTCACGTGATCGGCCACCTCCTTTGCTAGCATTACTGCTTCGCAGAAGGAAGTGACCGCCTGCCACTCCTCCTCACTTCTGACCATGGCCTGTACCCGTCTTGAATGCCCGGTGTGAGAGATCACTGCCGCCGATCGCCCCCACGAGGACTCGGCGGTGCTCTGCCCAGGCGGGGCACACCTGTACCGTATGTTTCACCGTGTCCTCCGGGCGGTCCACACAATGGTGATACCCAGGCGTTTCTTCCGCATAAAACCGGTGCAGGAACCTCCCAAACTTACCATGTCCAGTGAGGACCAGGTAAGTACGTTGTCTTTCCAACAATAAAGGGTTAGTGTTCTGTTATCCACCATACAGGCCCAGTGCGGGTTAGGCGTCATTAATTTCACGTGATATCTTTGAATTTTTGTTTCAATGACATGTCGGATTCGTCATGATGTTTTCTTTCGTTTTGAAAGCAATGGCATAGAAATAAATTAAACCAAGTTATGGTGTTGCAATGTACCTAATTAAAACGTTTTATGATTTTTGTATAGTTCGTCTGCGAACATAGTTTTTGTAATTATATTGATCTCCACTTATTTAGATGTTAATGGATTATTTTTTTTGAATAAGTTAAATATTTGGATTGTATGTATATTTTGAATCTTTCTTTTTTATATTTATAATTTAAAATATTTTAATTCCTACAAGGTCTACTGCTTTGCACTAACAGGTCTACAATGATTCATAACTCCAAGCCTCTTGTCAACCTTACCTACATTGTGGATCTTCATAAATGGATATGACTATATATAGCAAATCCATTTTAAGGTTATTGAACTTTATTCACAATACCCTTAACAAAAAGTGCATATTTTATCGCCCAAACTGTAGAGGTATGTATCAAAATACCAGTGAAAAAAGAACCCCTTTAATCTCATCGCAACAATTGTATGAAATTAGTTACCCCTCTCCTCCCCCTTACCTTATCAAAAGTCCCCTGTAACTGCGAGAATATGCAAATGCTATGTTAGTAGGAAGAATTAATCGTTCCCTTCTAATTTATACTGTCGCCCACAACGCGATGACCATTATAGTTTCCTGTGCGAGACTTGTTTTCAATGGGATCTAATTAATTTTGATACTTTCTTTTTTGTTTTTATGCTAATAGGATTGGTGGAGATTGAATATATATTCGTTTTGTTAAGGATTCCCTTTTATGGATAGCAATTTATGGAATAATGTCTGGTACGTACTGTTATATCTTTCCGGTTCATTTGAATGATAAAAACGTGATTGCCTTTTTAATTAAATGATTAAAACGTCGAGGAAACATTTGAGACCCTTTGAATAGAATACTTATATGCCTCATTATACGCCCTTTTATCCTGTATCTAAAATGTTAACCAATTTAGAATAATACCAAGCTAAAATGCAAAACAGAGGCACAATACCTAAACGGATTACTGAAAAAATATAAGCTTAATCCTGAAATCAATTCATAAGTCTTCATTAACGAAACTCGTGAAAAAATTACGGGAACAATCCCGATATTGTGAACAACAAACCATTATTTTCCACAGATAAAAAATAACGAGAGGAATTAACAGGAAAGTTGCACAGAGGTGCCACCTAGTGTCCATTTCGTATGAAAATTTCATTAGCTATGTGTACTGCGCTCAACGGAACGAAAGATATACGTCCTCTCGTTAACGACGGTGCATTCGATGCTTTTGTAAAAGAATTATAGCTTCGAACAAGAGGACCATGAAAGTATTATTATTTGGAATTCCTTTAGTTGTCGTTGTGCTGGAAATGCGGTCCGATTCCTTGTAATGATTAAGGCTCTAGAGCTCCCGAGCAGTGCCACAAATCAGTGATTTTCTGAAACATTCTTCTCAGTAACGGATAGGTCCATAGGTTTGAAAAAATAAATATAGATTCATTTTTAACATTATCAACATATGATTTTGTCGTACGATTAATAATTTTGCAAAAAAAAAGTTTTTAACAACATGATATTTTTTCGCTGGTATTCCTTACTCCTTTCAAATGGTTTTAATCTTTAGAAATGTATTTACACAAAAAAAAATTGCTGGTTAAGTGTTCGTCAGAATGTATATACATGTATAAATCAATCAATATATAATATTTCGCAAGTAAAGGATTTAAAGGTCAGCGAAGCTCTATGCGCTGCGGGCGCAGGCTGCAGTATGTCTGTGTGCATTTAACTCCGGCCAGATGTTCAAGAGACTATACGCCTTATCATTGCTTTAGATTGTTGAATGTTTCACAATTCACATTAATGATAAGATGGCAAGAATTTTATATGTGTATGATTATTACGAGTTGGAAGAAACACTTAAACGGCTTAACGAATTTGTATGACACTTTGTACATGGTTAGACTATGTTTTGGAATAGCAGATATAGAGAATATTTTTATCCTGAATGTAATTTTTATTTCCACGTAGATGAAGTCACAGGTAACAGCTAGTAATTTCATAATTATAATTTAACTAGTTTCGGCCAGTTTATTATCAGCAGAAAATTGTCTCTAAAGACTCCCGGGATAAAAAGTCAGAATATGGTCAACCCCTATGCTAAGTTATATCGAAAGCCGTTATACCACTCATAATCTAGATGACAAAGTCCATTTCATTTCGACTTTAGTGGACACTTAGGATATGTAACAATAATTATGATTTATTTATCAGTAGTCTTAGTTTTCGAGTAACAGGGCAGAGTGGAAGAAAAAAACGTGTTGCGCCGACCCCATATAACACGGGATAAGGGCAGGAAGATGATTAGTCTTCCACAAAATAGAGACATGACTAGATTGGTCATCATTTCTTCCATCTTACTAGTTTTTTTTATACTATTTCAAATGGTAGCTAAATAGGTAGTACTATTTTATATGGAATTATGAAGCAAATGCCTATCTTGCCTCCACAACCCTAACAGGTAACACGACGCGTACATCCCTTGATATAATTTATGCAGTTATTTTGTGAAAATCCCGAAGCACCAAACGTTAGTATCCAACCTCCCATCACTACAACGACTGCAAACGATCCTACATGTGCTTCAATAGGGGAGTTGCATTCGGGACGAAATTTACACGCAGCCGAATTAGTCGGGACCCCTCGGCATTTGCATCGCACCCCTTATTACAGGTAGCTCTATATCACGGTAATGATGCCGTCCTGGTGGACAACGTCATCTTATGATGTTGTCGAGACTGCTAGGATATAATTCTAATAATAGAGATTGTTTGAAAGGGTTACTGTGCCCCTGGAACTTAAAAGGCAACTGAAAGAATACACGTGGGTTTTTTATTATTTATGGATAGGCCCACCTTTGATCATTATCTCACGTGATGGTAAGCAATGATGTGGTCAACGATGGATCACGCTTGTCTAGACGTAAACTATTCACTCTTGACTTAAAGACCCCTAGGTTGTAGCTGTCAGGAAACACAGACTCTGGCAAGAAATTCCACTCCTTAGCTGT
Source organism: Mythimna vitellina (assembly GCA_949316375.1). NCBI lineage: Eukaryota > Metazoa > Arthropoda > Insecta > Lepidoptera > Noctuidae > Mythimna > Mythimna vitellina. The sequence goes on along the minus strand of OX438699.1, from coordinate 790,482 downwards.
GTCCAGTAATGTATAAAAATATATTAAAAAATAAATAAAAAATAGATTTATTAAAAAATAAAAAGAAAAAAAAAAGAAGACAAAGAGAGAAAGAGTTTTAAGATTTTATTAAAAAATAGATTTATTGTTTTGAAGTTTTTTTTCGTTGTTAAACTTAATTTAAGACCACATCATGCAAGACTTAATCTCCCATCATTATTTTCTTAGCCTTTTTCCAACTAGCTTGGGGACGGCTTACAGTCTAACTAGATAACTAGACTCCAGCAGAGATTTTCCCACAAACTTCTATTCTATTTCAGTTGTACGAACAATAAAACACATTTATTACCTAAAACGTTTTGTATGTATGCGCCATGTAACGGAGGCGCAACGCTGTACGTCTAGTGGTCCGATGGTGGGACGGGCTTGCTGGAATTAAATTGAGCGATTCCAATGAATATACCCCGAAATGTAAACGATAGAAAACCGACAGGCTAGCAACTCGGCGTCGATGCTCAAGATATTGCAGTTTTGACTCGACGAGTGCATCATTGCCGATTAAACAAAACTGATATAATCTGGTTGGAATTATCAGGTCTTACACTAGAGATGCTCCAACTTTATTTCGATAGGAACGGACGTTTATTATAGCTTACACTACTACTTAAATTCCCGTGGTGGATGCGTGTGACGTTATATATTTTTTTTAAACACATAAATAAATCTGGCTTTTAGTTCTTCTAATTGTTACTTTAGTCAATGTTCTTGCCTATTGGTGTCTAATATCATCATCATCATCCACAGCCCAACTTCACTCACTGCTGAGCATAGGCTTCTCTTTTCTTGTGCCAATCTCCACCTTTCTGTACCAGTCTCATCCAGGTTTTATCCACGATGGCAACAACGTCGTCTGCCCATCCTATTTTTACTTTTAATAGTCTCACTGCTTGACCACTATCTCACCAGATGGAAAGTGACCATGTGGCCGACAGTGGAGCATGCTTGTCTAGAAGCAAACTTCACTCTTGACTCAAAGATTCTCTGGTTGTAACAGGAAACACAGACTCTGGTTGGGAATTCCACTGTTTAGCTATACGTACAATTAATGTGATTGCCGCTGAAGGGCCAACATTTTTGCTTCTGGTCCTTGAATGCCACTTAGTCACCGTCTACTTCATTATCTAATATACTACTCTATACACTCCCAACATGAGCTACTGAATCGTCCGGTACTTGCACATCCCTAGCAAGGGCTACCTACCATTCATCCGGCGCTTTACGAGCGAATAAATTAGTCGCGGCTCCATCCGATTTGCATCCGATCTCGAATTGTACGGCGCACGGCAAATTGTTCGTCTAAGTCACACGGATATGCGAACACAATACGGTGCAGCTCTATTTACCTAGGGGAACTATATTTTCTATCACCAAAATTTATATTTGTCATCAAGTTGTATCACCTAATAAATAGATCTGTCGCCACGAAATATTTTCATTCTCAGATAAACAAAAATTGTTCCCAGGTATGAATTATCAAATTAATGTTAATATATGTGTAAAATAAGAGATCGATAACCAATAAAATTATATTGCATTACATGAATATAAACTTCGTTCTTATAATAGCAGTTTTGTTACTTAAATAATAGCTCTGTGCTCAGAATGGTAGATCTGTCACCAAATAAATCGATTATCGATCCCTGACTGCGACTCCTTTTTATTTGATATTTTGTCACCAATACAGTAGTAACATTTTATTTCGTTCAGATATTAAATTAATAGTATTCGTTACCAATTTAATACATCAATTTATAATTTTAATGAAAAAATGATCAAAGGGATTAGCCATACGCTTAAAGCTGGCCAACCCCCCACCAGAAGCAAAAAATGTGCTTATCGGCCAGAAAAGAAAAAGGGGGCGCCCTTTGAAATCCAAACCAGCGCTGATTATTCAGTGATTATTGTTTTTTAAGAATAAATATTGATTATTTTAACTTTAATTAAGTGTTTTATCTATTATTCTGCTAGCCATAAGCCAGCTATTTTAAACCAGCGCTGATTGTTCAGTGGTAATTATTTTAAACAATAAATATTGATTATTTTGACTTTAATTGTTTTATTTACTACTCTGCTAAAAATTTTATTTAAATATAATTTATACTACCAGTGGAAATTTAAAACCTTGGGAGTCTAGTTAAGTAGCAGAATCTTTTGGTTGAAACGATGATGACAACCCTAATTTTTTATTTGAACTTAATGCAATTTTCTAGTAACATAATATGATTTATTGGTGATCTCTTTAAATTAGTTTGCTTAAATACTTATTAGGACACACCTATTATAATACATACAAAAACATTTATTTGCTACTAGACCTTATATCTCAGGATTTTAGGTGATTTATTGTGGAACTGATTTTGCATTGTTTGGTGACTACATTTTGGTGACAGATCTACTATTTTGAGGACAAACCCTATTATTTAAGAAACACAAAACTAATTAAATTGGTGATAGCTTAAATGATACCCTTTACCTAGTTATGACGATGTTATTTAGACTAATAACACACCTACCTGGGAATATAGGAATTACAAAGCCTTAGCTACTGAATACATAAGTCTTTAGTAAAACTTTCTGTGTTCATTTAGAAAGGCAAAACTAGTTAAATATCAACTAAAATAAAATCAGTAATCTTACGTACTAAGCAAAAAAATCTCATTTCCGCGATTTATTGTTTCATATCACTGCGAATATTAGTTCCATCTTTTTACTTAACGTTATGTTCATTATTCTCCAGTGAGTTAAGAAAAGTGTACTTAGTACTTAAGTACTGTGATATCGAAAGGAGATCGCATGAGTTAAGTTAACGAACTGGTATGTAAAATATACTTCTAAGGATTTTGTTGTTCTAGAATAGGTTTAAAAATTGAGTAGAAAAATGAAATGTCTAGTTTAATAGAGATCTGACATAACCGTTGTAACAAGATGAGCTTTTATTGAATTAATGAAGAATAATACAAAGTTTTTATACGATATCAAGAATTTTATTAAGATAGAAGTACAATCCCCCAAACAAACCGAAGCAGAGTGCAACAGTACATAATGAAAATATTAACAGAAAACGTATCTAATAAGTAATGGCTCCTGGCAAATAATGGCACTGGCTCCTGAGATACAAGTATTTATTTTACTTAGTTTAGGAGTCAAATGTTCATTTTATTTCCACTGATCAGTGTTTGTACAACTATTATATCTGTTCATGTCATTATATACTATTACTGTGTGTGTTAAACGTACAAAATATAGATTATTATTATTATTAATGTATGTTCGATTTAATTTCGGTTGTCGCAGTAGTTGAACGACTGGCTGTTGTACTGCGTGTTGCAGGTTCTGTTTTGTATGGTGAACAGATATGCAACTCTTTTCATACAAGTCTTTTGACACACATCTAGGGTCCGAGTGGCTACTAAGTTATTCTGGGTAAAGTGACACAATTACTCAATGCTCGATTAGGGAATCGAACCCAAAATTTCACACTTAGCAGTAAAGTTTGTAACCAACCACTTATGTTCACTCGACCTTTAGTAGTTATGTTATGTTTTTCCTTTTTGAAATAGCACCCAACACACAACTTTTGCCGAGTGCTAACAGTCACACGATGCGCGTAGGCGGACACGACCCGCGACGCACGTCGCAATTCACGCGCGGATACATTAGCCGAGCCCCGCGCAATTTGCATCCGATCTCGCATTACTGCCTAATGGCCGCTGCCGAAGTGACGTCACTTGGTAGCACTAATACGGATTTGATGACAACTATGACGTTTACGAATTCAAGTATGGAAATATCAAAGGATATAACATGACACCGCTCGTATTCCCGCTGAGTTCTGAAGTGTACGTCTGTTTTTTGAGGTGGGAAATCACCAAATTACTTATCTCGCTCTAGGATGGAGCGAGAAAGTGTGACAGACTTTCACTGACTAAAACCCACCTATAGCATAGCATAGCTTAGTCGGTCTTATAATGTTCCCACTGTTGGGACACACGCCTCCTCTCTAGGAGAGGGAATGGGCCATAATCCATCTCGTGGGCCCAGTGCGGATTGGTGAATGTCACATGTCTTCGAATTTTTGGTTCTAGGACATGCCGGTTTCCTCACGATGTTTTCCTTCACCGTTTTGAGAGCAGCGATGATGAAATAATTACACAAAGTAATAAAGTAATGCGCCTGGCTGGGTTTGAACCCGCGACCTACAAATCGTAAGTCGGGGCCGTTATCACTCGGCCACCACTGCTCTAAACCCAAACCCAACCATGTTCCTTTATTTGCCCTTTGCATTCTAGGGCCAGGGTAACTCTTTCAAACGTTTCTGCAGTCCTAGCAGGCATCGGGTCTACTGGACTCTTCAATTTTGCTGACATCTCTTTGAGGCGCGCATGGAAAACTACGCGCCATCGTAGCCGGACAGCTGGACGGCAGGCTAGAGGTATACCTACCTATGGTTAAGGCACATATAGTCAGTTATTTTTTAGTTATATGTAGAACAGACGGTAACCATTGCAATTACAGATCAAAAAGTGGTACTAAAATTAAGAATCAGACACAAAAAGAGCTCTCGGTTAAAAATATATGGTCGTATGAATCACTCTTACTTAGGTAATTTTATAGTGTGGGAAGTTATCAAATTACTTCTCACGCTCTGGGTGAACACGGAGCTATTGTCAGACTTTTACTGACTAAAACCCATGTGTTCCTCGAGTTGCCCTCTCACTCCTTCGATCAACCCTGCTGCTCAGCTTAACATTACCTTAGAGACCATTATTCGACCTGTTAGTTACCCACCGACATTTTGATAGTAGACCATTATGATATTTTTCGATACGTTACGTTCTACGCGAGCTTAAACGAGATGTCAGAAAGATTGACGGGGCCAGTTAGGGCCAATACCTGCCAAAGCTGCCGATTGTTCGAAAGAGTTACTGTGGCGCTCGCAAAAGGCAATAGAAGGAACTCTGTATGTTTTAGTCAGTAAAAGTCTGACATTCTCTTTCGCTGCACCCAGAGCGTGAGAAGTCATAATGAAGTCATCATGACTTCCTACATAAAAAAGTGTAATAATTTTGCAACAAATTTTTGTTAGAGATGCTATTATTACAATAGATAATAAAAAGTCAAATAATAGGAGGAAATAATAGGTTATTTTAATGACTAAAAATCTAATCGTCCTTTCCACACAATGAATTAATTCCACACCATTATCAGTATTTAAATCCTCTGAATAACAAGCTCAAAGCAAATCGTGCGTCAACGGCGACCACAACCACACACAGTGGCACGTGTCACCAGCATAAATAAAATGAAGGGGCATCATCAACCCCAGCCATAAAGAATCACCGCTCGCCACTCCATGTTTGGGTACTAACAATAGTAGGCGATGAAGTTGAGACAGGCAAAAGGACAAAAAAAATAAATTATTACTACTTATAAGTGAAGATGTGGCCGATTAAAAACTTGTTTAGAAGTAATCTAATCACTCGTAACTTAAAGATCCCTAGGTTGTAGCTATCAGGACATACTTTTTAGTTTAATAGTAATAGTTTCTAGTAGTTACATACAATTAAAAAAAACTTTTATTTTTATTTAATTGGTTTGGATCAAGTTCTTAAGTGTGTTAAGTTTCCATTTTTATATTTTTTGTACATTTCGCAATGGTGACAAGCTCTTAACGCTAATAACGCTGCATTGAATCGCCGTGTGCAAAATATAATTTTAAACAAAGATGCTAAAATTTACAAATCAAATCAAACTCTTATAGATAACCGTGGAAAATTGCGTGTTTGATTGATATTTTTGACTTTCCACATGCAACCTTGTTCCCAATATGTGACCCTTCTGTCTATATCTGTTTAGTAATAGTACTTTCAATTTGTGCCGAATTTACGGCGACATCATACGGAGGGGGATGTCCAGACAACGGACGCATAAATTAGAAAGCGAAGGGGATAGAGATGGAAATGATGGGACGTATAAGTACCCAAAAGTGCGTGCTTTTTTTGTAGAAGAATACGGTTTAATAACCTTAAAATTTATTATAAAATGTTTGGTAAAGGCTGTTTAATTAGGGCGCAATTATACGAGGTGGAAACTTTCACCAAAAGATTTTTTTTTTTCAAATACTGAATCACGTGGCAGAAAGTCAACAGCAGCGCGGCGGCCGCTCTCGTTCTCGGTGCTACACTCCACGCATGCACTAGCGCTCTTTCAATTCTGTCAGTTTTTGTCAGTCATTTGATAAGTCACAACATATTTTAGCTTGTAGCTGTTAAAGCTTATTTTACTATATCAGCTGAGTCGTCGAAATACTTATGTGACCTCCAGGCGGCGGCCGCGCGATCTCCAATTGACCGTCGCGCGGCGTTCGTTTTGAGTACGCTTGAATCATATAAACTCACCCTTAGAGCGTTTAATTGTTTCCATGTAAAACAATTTTACTTATGTTTTTTCCAGTAAAAAACATGTCACGCAATTTAAAGGAAAGACTTAGTGTTGTGTTTTTGCTTAATGTCAGATTACCTCACTAACTAAATTCTGCTTTCGCCGCATTCACATAATCTTTCCAACAAACGCGACAAAGCAAAGTTAATCCTTCGTATATAAACCAAAGCTATCTCGAAACAAGCACTAATTAAGTAAATATTTTTCTTCCATAATCTTCGCCATTCTCTACCCTTATTCACACATTGGCATTAGGCGAGGGTTCTAAAATCGTAAATTATCGCTCTATGCACACTGAACCGATATTTATTGTGATTTATAATGTTTAACCCTATTTTGATCCGAGCGATAACAGTGGGTGCTCACCCTAACGTTTGGTTTTTAGATTTTTCGGCGTAAAGTGGATGATTGGAGTAATGTTTGTAAATAGAGTTTAATTTCCAAATATCAAGCTTTTTTTCTTTTGGGAGTTGGTAGAATTGATTGAACACACATAGTATTTTTAATAAGAATACATTTGTCTTCTTAGAATCTTTGTCACAGAGGTAACCATATGATTCGACCTGCTCCTGACAAGTTCATATAGGAAAATCGATGAAAATACTTTGCTCAATCGGAGAATCTCTCCATAGACGGCAAGGTCTGTGGTTACCCTTGTGACCACTAAACCAACGAGTTTCTATATTCGTATTCATTTATTTTATTAGCTTCACAATGTAGACCCAGTAAGATGGTAACAACAAGCTTGGAGCTATGAATCCAATCTGTAAGCGCACGGCAACATACTTGAAGGTATCAAATTTAATTATACGTGTAATTTAAACACTTAAATTATTGATTAAAATTGGTCAATCATTGCCTAAATTCAAAAAGTTTAACCAAAGTTTTGTAGTAAATTTTTTAAGTTAAATATTTTTTTAAGTAACAAGTTAAATGATAACTATGTTTATTTTTTTTAAGTAGTTTTTAAGTTATATGTTTTAATTTATGCTATTTAACAGTAAACTTTAGTTATTTTTGTTTTGTTTAACTCCTAATAATGCTGTGGCCTCCTAATTACGGTTAATTTAAAACTTAAATGTATTAAACCTTTACTTGTGTGTGTACATCCTTTGTTGGAGGTCCTTAATAAATAAATGGAACCAAACCATAACATTTAAACCAATCGAAATAAAAAAAAAACTCAAAGAACGATTTAGATATTTTCTTACGAAATGATTCTGTTATATTTCGTATGAAAGTATCTTTATACCTAGAATGTCAGGTAGGACAGGTCAGTAGTAAAAATATGAAATAATAATAATATAATATTCCACAAATATCACACAACGCCATCTAGTCTCAAACTAAGCAGAGCTTGTGCTATGAGAACTAGACAACTGATAAATATACTTATGTATTTCTAAATAAATATACATATTTTAGATAAAGTACACCCAGACACAGAAGAAATGATCGCGCTCATTACACAAACATTTGTGTGGTAATCGATTCCACGACCTCCGGTTTAGCAGTCAAGGCCACTAACTATTGGCCGACAGGCCAGTGAAGTATAGCTGGTGTAGGTATTTGGAATTATGTGAAGCGGTTGCCATCTGACCTTCGCAGAAGCTCACAATTTTCCTCCTTTCTCAGGTCTTATCGTTTACCATTATTTTTATTACATAGCGGCTTAAGCCCTCGACCATTTGCTTAATTAATTTTTAGATGATTTTCTTATAACATTATGATAAAAACAATTTCGTATTTTATTCAATTTAAGTTTAATCTTGAAAAAGGTTTCTACCAAAGTTTAATATTTCAGTACTAGCTGGTACAGTTAGAAAGTACTAAACTATCCTAAATGAATATTCTCCCGAGATAAAAAGTATCCTTTGTGTTATTTCAGAACATGGTTATCCGTGTTCCAAATTTTACGAAGTCTTAGTCGTTCGAGCGTGAAGAAGTAACAAACATAAACACACAAAAATTCGCCTTTATAATATTAGCGTGATACTTAGTAAATGTATATCGAAGAGAAATTATCGTCATCTGTGCAAATACGACTCGACCGAAACATGATCACGATCACTCTGCCTAGAGTAAACTACAAGAAGAAGAAGAGAATTAGTAAAAGTTGAGAAACATGGAAAGTCTGTCTCCCTATTACATCTGTTCAGCCCCCCTAGCCAACTTACAATCGTTTCGTTCGCGGCGAACGCCTCGAGTTGGCCACGCTTCCGATTCCTTTGTTCTGACCACGTGACTGAGCGTTGAGATGACGTCAAAACAAAGGAATAGAAGGCGTTCGGCGCTAACGATACGATTGTAACTTGGCTAGGGGGCAGCTCTTTTAGGGTAAGTATCAGCTTACTGAATATCACACCCGAATACTCGCCCACAACATTAGTCGAAAACATAATCAGTTCATAACTTTAATCGTACTATAAATGAGCCGTATTACAGCCTAGATAAACATCACTTAATGTAGTCATTACCTCACCATAACACCCCATAACTTTATGCCATAAAAGCGAGTTCCCAAGAAAACGCCATAAAAACAGCAGACTAATTAACTTAAAACAGTTTCTTGGCAGATATTTTTATGCGGGTGGTTCAAAGCGTTTCCTCAGGGAAACTGCAGGTGGTCTAAAATGAGTCGAAATGGCGCTCAAACCCACCGTCTTGAGACTAAAAGCTGGAGTTTCGTTACACCGTAGTGTAACTTAGTAAATAAAACATGTACTTCAACATATTGTGCTGAGCGGTACTTTGTATTTCTTTCGTTATCTGTTCCTTTTATTACACAAATATTATAAAGGCGAATGTTTGTGAGAGTGTGTGTATGTTTATTACTTCTTTACGCTCGAACGGCACGACAGATTTTGATTAAACTTGGTAAACGGGTAGGAGCAGTGGTTCCAACCCAGCCAGGTGCATTGCTTTGTGTTGTTTATTTCATAACCTAAACTGTCGAAACGGTGAATGCACACGTCCTACAATAACAAATTCGAAGACATGAAAACACTAATCCGCAGTGGGCCCAGGTGGTGGATTACGGCCCTTGCCCTCTCCTAGTAAGGAGGCTAGTGTCCCAGGAGTGGGAATATTATTAGGCTGATAATGGTTCTGCCATCGAACCATCATGGTCGATGGATGCGAGACGCACAGGACCGGTCATTGTGGCGGCATTTGGGGGAGGCCTATGTCCAACAGTGGACGTCTTTCGGCTGAAATGATGATGATGATGATGATGAATGGTTCTGCTATGCTTGGTACACGGATAGACTATGTCCTGGAATAGCAAAGAGGATGCTTTTTATCTCGGGAACATGTTTCCTTGGGACAAATTTGTACTTGATTGTATTAGTTAGTATAACATAGTAACTCACTTCTCACTTCATCTCTAAGCAACTAAAACCTAGTTCATGCTAGACTATTTTTGAAATCGATCTCACACACACACGCTCTGATAAAGCAAACACTTTCATTGACGTTCTTTATAAATTTTTAACAAAGTTCATTGAACACAAAGCCTATCCACGCGTTCGAAAAAAGCATTTTTCAAAGCCTAACTTGATAAAAACTGCATCAAAACAATATTACGTTACTAGTTTCCATCCGTCGTACTATACAGGTACCTAAAAATATATGGTTATCACTTTATTAACCCGTCCACCTAAAAACTATTGTAACATCATCAGGCAAAATGACCACCCTTTTAGCGTGTCCACCACGTAGCCTATTTGTCAATTAAGGCAGAAATTGGAATTTTAAACTGACGCTGATCTCTGTGTTTAATATCTACAATATAATGGGTAGTTTAATTCACCATTATAATTGAAGAAAGTACCTACATAAAACGATCTTTATAGGTAATCCTACAAAAGCGTTGTAAAAAGATTGTCATCTTTGAGAAATGATGCCGGAGACGTTCACTGAAGATGAAATGGACTTCTGACCATCCTGAAAGAGTTTCGCATTAAATAAAGACTTTTATTGATTATGCAAGTGCAAATCCTTAAGATGTTTAGACATATCATACACAGCAAAAGCTCTTTAGAACAATGAGTGGTACAAGGAAGCATGGAGGGCCAACGTTCCCTCGGTCGATCACCCACTAGATGGACAAAATTCATTAAATCATCTAGTTTCTTTGTCGAGTGTACACGCAGTGGTACGAATAGAGAGAGATGGAGAAATCTCGTAAATGCCGCAAACAACCTACCCGACTACGAGCACTTCACCAGGAGTGTACGACTGAGAAGAAGACCTACATAAAGACGATAGTGACAACAAGTCTAACATATAAACGGCAAAGTGTCTAATGCCATTTGAGGTGGATTCCCTCCTGTGGCCCATCACTTAGAAGCCATAATTTTCCAGGATTGGAAGTAGCCACATCACTATTTACTCTATCAGGAAAAAACATGGTGTTCAGTACATACTTTGAAAGATTTCCTCCCATAAATAACCTTATGATATTTAATACAATTTAGCATTACATTTCAGAATGCTTATACATTATCTGAATTAGACTTAAAATAACTTTCTATCACGGAAAAAAAAATACAAAACAGAACGTAAGTTTTATAATTTTCCACATTTACACCGTCATAGCCATAACTGCGAACATTTTGCCTTTCAATAATCTTCTCACCGTCCTCAAAATTCCACTACGGTGTGACAGTCACCTTTAAGACATCGGCATCGAGCTAAGTGCATTGCTATGTCATTAGCTTGAAAACTTCCAAAGACGAAGAATTAGGAACGGTGTCGTTCGCAAAGAATTTCATAAGTTTCTTTTATGAAAGTCTGTCGTATTGCTATAAGAGCGGCGACTTTTGCCAGTGGATTGTGTCTTTGAATACTTATTCTTGTTTAAATGGAAGTTCTTTGTCGTGTTTGCGAGATAGTTCGCTAGGGTAATGATGGAAAGAGTGAGGTTTTGCTGGGACTTGAAGCGGCAAATAATATATGAGTGAGAAATTAGGCACTTTTATGTATCGTAAAGTAATAAAATCATTAAAATATTGTTAAGTGGTCTGTCTTTAGCTGGTCGGGTGTCATACAAGGTGTTTTTTTTTTTGAAATCTTTAAATAAGTGCTCTTGCTCTGGGTGGAGCTAGAAGGAGTGTAAATCTTTACCTTCGTTTACTGCTATAATCTACCTGTGTTTTTTCAAATACTTTTTGCGTTCCAGAGCCACGGTAACTCTTTTGTACAATTCCAGCAATTAAAGGGTTCTTAACCTAGAAATTCTGTTATAAGAAATATTTTTTAACGCTCAAAAAAGTTCATTTAGCTAGTTTATTGAAATATATATTGCTTTTTGTAGGTGTTGTTTACAATAAAAAAAAGTTGTCCAAATAACAGTGATAGAGCTCTGTCAGAATTCAAATGCGAAGGAAAACATCGTGAGGAAACTGGCATATCCTAGAACCAAAAATTTGAAGACATGTGAAATTCACCAATCCGCACTGGGTCCGCGTGGTGGATTGCGGCCCATACCCTCTTCTAGAGAGGAGGCCTGAGTCCCAGCAGTGGGACCATTACAAGGCTGATTATGTTTATGCTTATTCTAAGAACAACACAAATAAATAGATTACAAATCAAAGTCCTAACATGCGGCAGTCAAAACTGAGACAAGGGATCATTCTATCTTCACATGATCCGTTTAGGCAGATAACACACTTACAGCTGACATCGCCAGTGATTCTGTGAACGTAAACTTTGTCCAACCAGTATGCGATATGCCTTTGGGAATGCGTTTCCGTAGAACTTGATTTTGATTGATACTCGAAGTTGGTTAGACTGCAGTTGCTATCTTGCATGAAAGAGCAGACTATAGGAGTTTAGAATGTGCTAGATACACATTTGAAGTGACCCTAACTTCTGTTCAACAAAACATAGTTTGTTGTAAGGACCAAGACTTTTAAATAAATGAGCATAGTATAATATACTTACACTTTGTGATATAGTCGTAGTAAACCAAATGAAAAATGTTATACATGTAATTTTTTTTTTTTTGACATTGAGTTAATTTTGCTATTCATTTATTAATTATTTTGCGTATTTTTATTTGAATATTGAGTCTTGGTCGGGTTAATTGTAAACTTCTCACAAATGTTTGTATGAACTCTGGCACAACATAGCGCTCTCTTTATTACCTTACACCTTTATTATTGTATGTTTAACAAATGAATAAATGACTTATGCCTTAAATTAATAAATAATTACACAAGTACTATAAAAGCAAAAGTTAGTACGTACGTATCTGTGTCGGTACGTGAATGTAAGAGTGTATTTTTGTTATTCCTTCACACTTAAGGGGATGCAACTCGACATACATTTTCACTGTTTTTCATACAACCGCTCTTACGCGATTATGTCGTTATTACTCATTTTTCGTTAGATATTTTGGAAAAACCAGTATCTTGTGGATATTATCTAGGCTTCTATTGGAATCAATTTAAAACATTCATGTACAATCAATCCAGTAAAGACCCGAAAATCTGCTATTTTGGATGAAATTTGACACTTCATTATTTACTCAAAAATTTCAAAAGCCCAAAAAGTATAACAATAGAAGCCTTGCAAATTTAATCAAAATTTTAAATGACGACCATTTTTTTCAAAAACTTTTAAGGGTTTAAAAAAAAAACACGTATTTCCTGGAACAAGTTTTGTAAAATATTCGAGTAAATCGCGGAATTACTGAATGTAAACAGTTTTCAAGCGTTATCTTTTTTTTTTCGCGCTGCCTTTACGTCAAACATCTCTTTGATTTGCGTTAGATGAAGAAACAAACTTTTAAACCATGCTCGATATTGACGATAGGCGAGTGAAAAAGGACCCTCTTAAGTGACTGAACGTATTTTTATGAAACTTTACATTGTTCAGAAGTATTTGACAAATGTTTAGAAGATTCCAACGCAAAGGATACTAACAAATGGACTGAAGGATTGTTCAAAATAGTCCCTGCTACCCTGTAATACAAAGGCGACTGAATGAACATAGGCGGGTTTCGGTATGGAAGCTTTTGAGCAGATTTTATTCGTTGATTTCCTACCAGAAAAAAAGCCCCGATACTGTACACTTACTTTTTTTGAGATGGGCAATCTCTAATCCATATTCACGCTTAAGGGTGGAGTGGAAGGGCGTGTCGGACTTAAAGTTACTAAAACCACACCTACGTACCTTCAGCCGCCCTTTGCACACTGGGGCCGTAGTGACTATGAAAAACAAATAATCAAACAACCATCAAAAAATCTTGCAGCCAACTTATTAGTGTTATACCCACGCAATGGCATTTGTATGTTCTGAACATTTATTTATCAAATACTTCTAAGTGAGAGAAGTCATATGTGCCTTCAGTTACTCTTGTACACCCACATATGGGCACTTATTTCTACATATTTAAATTTCCAGACGGTAAAACAATAACTCTCATTCCCGCATTAGGTAATGATCACTAATCACACGGCCCGGCGTCGCCTGTGAAAACAGCCGCTATGCTAAACAGGAATTTACATTAGCAATGCGTGGAATTTGGATGCTCATCTATTTGACGGTAGTTTGCATTAATTATACTGCGCTTGTTTTTGGTAGTGACACTTGTGATGTATGCGTCTACCTCTGTGTACCTAACGGATTTCTAACTAGCCTTTTTCCGCGGCCTCACTCCCACGGCCACAGGAACCATATCATGTAAGAACCAGACAATATTTTCTTGATAAAATATAGGATATAGACATAGATTTCAATAGTAAATATAGGGACGTTTGAGCATTTGCTTGTACGCGTTTACCATGCTAGAAACACAAATGCCACTTACAGGTAAAGCGTGTTATTTCAACGTAACCTTTTGAAAGCGGATGATACTATTGACCTCTTTAAAATCATATAAATACGACCTACGTGCGCTGCTTCAAAGTCACGTCGCCCATCCGATAGGCGAAGCTTAGCCTGACTTAGTCTTTGGCAAAGTACATGACGGTTCCCAAAGATTGCCAACGGCCTCTGTTGATTACCAATTGGGCACAATTTTTGGAAACAAAAAATATGAATTCGCTGTCCTTGCTTTCATGTCTCAGGGTTTAGTCAAAGATAGGATTTCTGTGGTTGGCTCTCCATAGATTGCCTCTTGCAAATTAATATGAGTTTAAATGCTACTTTATTTAATGAGTATGAATAGCATCTTACCCTACAAGACATAAACAAACCTGACCGAAGAAGTTATTAAAAGCAAATTTCGGTTGCACGTAGAATTCTTAGATTAAACCAAAGATGATTTTGTGAAGAAGACAGATTTGTGAACAAAACATAAATAGTAAACCTAAACTGTCAGATAAGACTAGATCAATCACCTAGTGGGAAGACACCACACAGTGAAATTAATTATAACGGTTAGACAATAACTTACGGTAACTAAAAAAAATAATTAAAGTTATAAACAATATGTAAATCAATCTTTCTTACAGTAGTTCTGACATGCCAATAAAATCATCTTCCATTCAACACAGACACCAGCAAGGAATTCCACTCCTTAGCCGTACTTACAATAAACATGTAGTTTTTTTTTTTATTGGGTGGGAAAATCATCTTATGACATCCCGCACCCGCTCTTGGGCGGAACGGGAGATAGTGTCAGACTTTTACTGACTAAAAACCCACTCTTGTTCCTTCGTTGCCTTCGTCCCAGGGCCCCGAGTTTCGCTTTCACACTACTCGACTTAGTAGGCTTCAACCCTGCTGGGCCCCTACGATTTGCTGACATCTCCTTGAGGCGCGCATGGAACAGTCCGCGCCTTCGACGACTTGGGCTCGGTCCGGATGGTTACCGGACAGTCGGACGGCGAGCCACCCATTGCTCGCCGTCTGCAAACCCGCGCCTACGGTGGCCGGAAATCGGGATCGGAATGCCGGCGACGGTTGTAGTTGGGATAACGTGTAGTTGGGATATTCACCATGTACCGGTGGTGCAACGCTGTACTTCTAGTGGTCTGATGATGGAACGGGCTTGGTGGTATTAAATTATGCTTTTCCAATGCACACTCCCTGAAATTTTTAATCTCACTCTCTCTCATAAACATTTAGGTACAAGGACGTCAACCACATTATCCTTGTCCTATTTAAATACGCTATTTAGTAGATAACGTTCGAATATTAATGTTATCACAGGTTTACGAGCCATGAGCCATAAAGCTTGAATCAACGTCGACTGCATCAATCAGGCCTGCCCCGGTTTGAGGTTTATAGTACGTTACGGGGATCGATGGTTATTTCATGATTACACGTAATTTTCAAGTAGGTTACACGGTATGTTTATGGAATTAGATAACATTTATCCTATATTTTGCGTACCTATAGGTATTGTATAGTTTTACTAAAAAGAAAAAAGTAATTACATATCTACTTGACTAATGACATTTTTTTACACTACTATATACACGTATATTTGTTCGTCCGTTTAAACTAGATAAGGCCTGTGTCCTAGCTAGTTTCCCTGAGAAGAAACACTGAAAAAAATTCAAGGGTCGAAATTTATTTTATAGTCCAAACAGCAAATATGTAATGGTCTAATCTTTATATATATTATATTAAATATTTCAAAATAAATCTTTTAAAATATGCCCTAAAGTCGCTGGGCAGGTTCGTGATAGATCATGAAGGAGATGGCGGGACGACTTAGATGTCTTCTTTAAGAATCGGCAAAAAATGACAAAGCTCTGTTCCATTGTTCCAACAATGGAAGAAATGGTCTTAGGCTCCAGCAGTAAGAAAATACAAGCTAGATGTAAAAAAAAGCTCTTTATAAGAATCATAACTGCCCTATAACGTTATTATTGTTATATGTGAGAGGAAATCAATAATCCGCCATTTGGGTAGTTAGGGTACAACTACAAATATATGGTCCTAATACACACCAGTTTTCTCAAAAAGTTTTGTTTCACAATTTTTAGAGCAGTAGAGATGAAGCAAATTGAACTGATCTACTCTTTTTCCACAGTTACGTGATGTATGATTATACAGCTTTTTTTTCTGGTGGGAAAATCATCTTATGACATCCCCCGCTCTTGGGCGGGGCGGGAGATAGTGTCTGACTTTTACTGAGTAAAAAGCCACTCCTGTTCCCTCGTTGCCTTTTGTACCGGGGCCGAGTCTTCCTTTCAGAATCAGACCCTTGGCCCAGGTAGGCTTCGACCCTGCTGGGCCCCTACAGTTGCTGACATCTCCTTTAGGCGCGCGTGGAACAGTACGCGCCGTCGACAACTTGGGCTCGGTCCGGACGGTACCGGACGGTCGGACGGCGAACCACCCATTGCTCGCCGTCCACAAGCCCGCGCCTACGGTGGCCGGAAATCGGGATCGGAGTCCCGGCGGCGGTTGGGGCGTGAGGACCGTTGCCTCACGCGATCGGCCGCCTCCTTTGCTAGCATTACTGCTTCGCAGAAGGAGGCAACCGCCTGCCACTCCTACTCGATGATTATACAGCTAACGTCTGCTGTCGGTAACGTCAAAAACATCTAACTCCTTGGACCATCATAAATTAGTTCCACCATAACTTAATTGGCATCAAGACACACATCGAGACCAGTATCAACACAAACTCCACAAGTACTAAGTAAGCTCTTAGTGACGTCAAGTTATTTAATTTGTGCTTCAACTTGAACTCGAGCTGGGGAACTTGGGAACTTGAACTGCTTGTAATAATGTTAGCTGTGTTATTGTACGGATCATTCCAATTTGGCGTAAACACTGATAAATTAATGGATGAATGGATGATTGGTAAGTTAATGTTAACATTTATTGTTGAACCGCAGCGATTAGCATAGAAAAGGCTGACCTTTTAATGCTCCCGCTGCTGGGACTCAGACTTCCTCTCTAAAAGAGGGAATGGGCCGAAGTCCACCACGAGGACCTAATGCGGGTTGGTGGATGTCACCTGTCAAGTGGTGGTTCTAAGACATGCCGGTTCCTCACGATGTTTTCTTTTACCGTCTTGAGAGCAGTGGTGATGAAATAAATTACACAATGTAACGCCTGGCTGGGTTTGAACCCGCGACCTATGAGTCGTAAATCGAGGCCTTTACCACTCGGTCACATTATTATATCATCTCATTTTTGTGCCAATTGCTGTAGACCACTTTAACGCATTAGAACACAACAAATTGCACTTTACTATTTTTAGGATATTGTTAGGATATTGTTAAAGTGGATTTAACAGGAAAAACTTTAAAATAAACGTTTAAAATTAAAAGAAATGCTACATATTAAATCAAATGCAACCAAAGATTATTTAAATGCGCCTATTTGGTACAGAAGGCAGAGAGTGGAGACATATTTTTGTCACTTTCACTTATGACTATACCGACCTAGCCGGTAATGAAAAACTATGACTGAATTACAGTTCAATCGGAATTATTCTACTAATTAACAAAATAGATAGTTGTTGGTTAACCTGAATAAAAATAAATAAATAAATTTAACTTAAAACTAATTATGTGAAATCAGAAATTTAATAGGTTTTTATGAAACGAAGAGCCAGTGCAGTGGTAACGGCTCTGACTTACGAGTTGTTGGTTGTGGGTTCAAACCAAGCCAGGCGCATTATTTTGTATAATTTATTTCATCACCACTGCTCTTGAAACGGTGAAGAAAAACATGAACCAAAAATTCGAAGACATGTAACTTCCACCAGTCTGCACTAAGCCCGCGTGGTGGATAACGGCCCATTCCCTCTCCTAGAGAGGAGGCCAGAGTCCCAGCAGTGGGAACATTATGAGGCTGATTATTTATATATTATGAAAGTGAGCGTGTGTTCGCTTTAAAATCAAATCCTTAAAAAATACCTTCCACCCAGCAACCATAAAACTTCCATCATTATCGTGCACAATCTTCAGCGGTTTTATGGAAATCTAGAAAGAAGTTCGGCATATATTGGGTTTTATCGGAACAGACTAATGGTTCTTACAAAAGGCGCTAATGCGAAATAAATTGTCGGCAGCCGACCCGCCCTGCGTACCAAACAAGGAAATATAGTGCCTGGATACGACAGCTTAGATATAAAGCTGCATCTAAGTACTAAAGTCTGTACTGTACGGTGTTTAGATTACGTGGTTTGCTGTTAGAATAAGTGCTGTGTGGGTAAAAGTGACGGGTTTTTTCAAGTTCATGACGTATTTTCTTATAAGAGTATCGTGTTGCCCAGTAAATATGGGTTGTGGCGGTCTGATAGACAGTTGCTCTATGTAAACCAAGGGTATTCAGCCGCATCTGGTCTGACTGTTTAGTCAGACCCCAAGCTAGTTAGGAAAAGGCTAGGAAGGTGATGATTTATTTACTTGGAATGCATAATTATTTTTTCGGTTCTTACTAAGTTTTGGCTTTAGTCGGTTTTTTTGATCAGATATGGCTATTTATTTTTACTTTTAAAGTAATTATACGTGGCCAGCTTAACATCGGATTTACTTGCAAAATCCTACTTCAGACAAACCTTACGCAATAAAATCCGCTCTCTCTTTTAATTACCCTCTTAAAATCCACTCAGAATTACCCAGCGACCAACCTCTTGATGTCACTTCCAGGGACTCGACTTCCCGCTCAGATCCTCACGGGCTCGCTTTTTACAACCGGAACCGGATACGACTTGAGCCTTCAGGAAACGCTCGCGTGTTTTGTATTTAGGTTAGTGGTACACTGGGAAGTGTGTCCGGGGGTGTCCGGGGAATGTGTCCGAATGTCCGGATGTCAGTGTCATCGTGACGGTCTGTGGCTTCGTGACAATTTGTTGCTCTGAGGGAACGTGCTTTTGGTATAATTATAGCGTATAAAGTTTAGTTTAACGATGTCGGCTACCTATTGTTACGCAGTGTAATGTAACGATAGGTTAGCGCCATTTTGAGTTGACACTTTTGACGTTGTTTTTCTGAGAAAGACCAAGGCCTACATTTCACTTTAACGATGAGGACCTAGTAACTCGCTGTCTGTGATACACAAATATATTTTATTGACACTTTTGTCAGAATTCCTTACCGAGATTTTTTTTTTCTACAACTATCACACAACGTCAATTAGACCCAAACTAAGCAAAGATTATATACCTTTTATAAATAAATACATATTAAAGATAAATTACACCCAAAAACATAACAAATGATCGTGCTAATCATACAAACATTTGTCTTGAGTGGGAATCGAACCCACGACCTCCGGTATAACAGCCAGGGCTACTAACCACTAGACTAACAGGCCAGTCATAGTCATCGAAGTTTGATAGAAATTCCCGGAAGTTTCAATTACTCTACAAATTAAGCGATGTGTACCAACACCTTAACCTTCAGTATCAGATCTCACATTTAGGCGGTCACAAAAAAACTAACGATTGTGTTAGCGTTTTGTGAGCTGCGCTATCGCATTGCCATCGCTCCCGCATCGCTGGCGGTGTGTTGTTAGCTCCGCTATTTTTTGTTTTACTGTCTTTTTGTAACAAAATTATACGTTGAATTATTTAGTAGGAAAGATTTGAGTTTGATGATTTCTGTTACAGGTGCTCGTAAAAGTAACACGTTTTTGTTTTATGTTTCTGATAACCAATGCGTGTTTACTATCTTTGTTTACAATGGAAGTATACCTTGTTGCTGATACTTTATGATAATGGTAAACTGCCGTTGGTCTTGTGGTCGCAAGCGTTGAGCTGTGGTGCAAAAAGCAGCCCGAAGTTTGCAAGGTGGTAGTGTAACACACCCATGCTTCGAGAACCACATAAACGCATATTGTTCCTGCGCCTAATTTCTCTCCGGTCCTGTCAGATTGCCGTCCCATTGGACTGTGAGAGTAAAGGTACAGAGAGCGCACCTGTGACGAACTTGTGCGCTATAAAAGCTCCTACGCACTTGGCTTATCTGTATTAAGATTGGCCACCGAGATCGAAATTCAGTCAGAAAGATTATTGTATAATTATATTATGATGATAAAAACATGTTAAATGTATCAAATCACCCTTAGCTAAGGAGTGTAATTCCATACTGCAGTCTGTTTCCTGAAGCTACAACTGGGGGTCTTTACTTTTTGGCAAAAGGTTACTTCTAGGGAAAAGTGCAGCAACGTCAGTTAGGCTCACGATTGACTTAAACTATACAATCATAATAATGCTACACTTAGCCCTCTTCCTCTCTCCTAATTTTGCTGCCCGACAAGGTCCATATTGATCTTGACAATATTTTATACCATCTATGTACATAATACGGAATGCAATAAAGTATTGAGTATTGCTTGACAGTACAAAAAATCCAAATCTTGATTTTCCGCAGTTGGCATTAACCTTACAAATTGCTATGTATTTGTAAAGTTAATACCATACGAAAATCCAAATTTATCCCTCAAAATGAATACTAAACATTACCCTCTCCCAATATCCCGACCCTTTAAGACCCATATCGAACTTCCATCTATAAGCAACTCATCTGAACCTACAAACCGTTCGTACGTACCCACGCCACAACACACCCACGTATACGTTACCGACACGGGATCGCACTTACGGCCCGCGAGGAGCTGTGTCACCTGTAACCCATTTACTAGTGATCGATCGGGTACAAGTTTTGAGGTAACCTTAACTTCGTCTAGGTTCGTAGGAAAAGGTGCTTGTATCGAACAAAGACTAATTGAAACTTCGTGTCTATGAAAGTTATTCAATAGTCTTGATTTTAAAGTTTCATAACTAATATGGATTCCCTATATACATTTATGCTTTAATTGGGAATCTAGTAATTCAATAATTATTTTACTGTGACGTCTGATGTAGTATTTCTAGTGAGGTGATGGAGCATTCTCTAGTGTCTTTACTTTCACAGGTTAATTTTTAGCACGGAACTTTTTGTTTCGTTATCCACTGTATTTTGATCCGTCACTTATGATGTAATTCTTCATGTACTTTTAATTGACCTACAAAAAATAAGAAGAATTAAAGATTAATTAATAATTCACCCAAGACAATGGTTTTGTAAATGAATATCATTATCATCACTATTGAAGTCAAAAGACGTCCACTACTGGACATAGATCTCCCCCGAGTGTCATCACTATGACCGGTCTTATGCGTCTTTTATCCATTGGATTCCCGTCACCGTAACTGTTGACATTTTAACACGTCATGGGACCAACCAGGGGCGTGGTATGATAAAATATACGCCATAATATAGCTCCATCCCTTTAACAGTTCAGTTTAGGGCATCAAAATGGATCGCGTTAAGAGCTCGCAGAAGGGATCAGGTCACTGGTTCCTAGTGAAACATACATGGAGAGTGAAGGCTCCAGCACAACAGGTGGGAACAGAACAGTGTGTTATTGTTTTTTTTTTCCCTAAAATTTATTTTTATTTATCTATCTTATTCAAATCTATTAGCACACAATACCGTGTCGACGTATTTATGTCGATACCGTTACCGGCCCACGCTGAAAACCAGCGCCGTAGACTCATCGCATTTTGCGTGTGGTCACGGCATTATGCTAAGCGTTCAGCCGTTTTGCGCGGATGTGGCGCATATTTTTCACATAATATACTTATAATTTGTTAGTTCTAAATTTGCGCCTTGTTTATCCAAATAAAATGTTTTTCTTTCTTCATTTCTTTCTTTCAGTCGGATTTTTTTTTTATTGGGTGGGAAAATAATCTTATGACACCCCCCGCTCTTGGGCGGAACGGGAGATAGTTGCAGACTTTTACTGACTAAAAACCCACTCCTGTTCCTTCGTTGCCTTCGTCCCAGGGCCCCGGGTGCCGCTTTTACACTACCCGTGGCCTCAGTAGGCTTCGACCCTGCTGGGCCCCTACGATTTGCTGACATCTCCTTGAGGCGCGCGTGGAACAGTACGCGCCGTCGATGACTTGGACTCGGTCCGGACGGTTACCGGACGGTCGGACGGCGAGCCAACCATTGCTCGCTGTCCTCAAGCCCGCGCCTACGGTGGCCGGAAATCGGGATCGGAATCCCGGCGGCGGTTGGAGCGTAAGGACCGTTGCCTCACGCGATCGGCCGCCTCCTTTGCTAGCATTACTGCTTCGCAGAAGGCGACCGCCTGCCACTCCTCCTCGCTCCGGACCATGGCCTGAACCAAGGCCCAGTGCGAGAGATCGCCGCCGCCGATTGCCCCCACGAGGTCACGGCGTTGCTCTGTCCAAGCGGGGCACACCTCCACTGTGTGCTCTACCGTATCCTCCGGGGGGTCCACACAGTGGCGACACCCGGGCGTCGTTTCCGTACGAATCCGGTGCAGGAACCTCCCGAACTTACCGTGTCCGGTGAGAACCTGCGTCATGCGGAAGGTGAGGACGCCGTGAGGTCTTTCCAACCACGCCTCAAAGTGGTGACTTACCGCCATAATTGTGGCGTGCCCATTCTTTCAGTGGGTCACGGTACTTTTGACGTGGCTTCATAGAAACTATTCTTCTGATTTATGTGACCAAATTGTGTCGCACTGTCGCGTCGAGCCTGTTGGGTGAACCTGTAAATTGTAATGATTCCTTTATATACCTGCTTAGTAGCATTGGAGTCTGTGTTTATAGTTGTGAAATGAGAATGGGCTCACCACACATTATGTGGATTTCTAACTTAATTAGTATACGTGAAATAAATACACCCCTGTCCACCATATATTGTACCTATAAGTGCTAAAGCTGGATCTTACATTATTCTAAATTTCGTTGTTTTTTTTTTTAAATGATACTATTTAACTTGGATGGAGAGACCTCACATTCGTTTCTACAAGTGCAGAATTTATATAAAAAATACCTCTACGTTCACTGGTTCATAACAGAAATATAATGGAAATTTTATTACGAAAATGATGGAACTATAACTTGAAGTTTCATATGGTCTCATGTCACTAAAATCATCAGGTTCAGTTCGAAGACGGCTCGGTTAACGCAGTGGTTGAGAGATTGACTACTGCGCTGCGTGTCGCAGATTCGATTCTCGCACAGAACAAATGTTTGTATGGCTAACAGATAGGCGTAACACGTCTGGGAATTTCATGTTTACAGGTTTTTTGTACTCACCCACGACATTTTGTTTAAAAAAGAAAGTTAGCAACTATTTAACGGAGCGTTAAAAAAAATCGGCTTCAACAACAAGACTGTTTTTTATTTGCAAAATATAGATTGTACCTTCAAAAATTGGATTAAAAACAAGATTTATTTAATTCACAAAATTAGTCTTTATTTTTCCATTTAAGACTCCGCTAAGAATGCCTTTGTTACATCCCTATATTTAATTTACCTAAATACCACACGAAATCACCTACCTCTCAGCTAAACTTTACTCTGTACCCTAATTATGCACAGATTAAGTAACAGATATGCAAATGTCCTTATTCAGAGGAAGGGTGGGCAGAGAGGCTCATCAATCAATTAGAGCAAGTAGCGTTTTATTATAAGTCTGTCGCCGACGGCTGTGACGAATGGGACACGATATGGCGGGACTGGAGATGAAGGGTTTGTGTAAGAGTAGGCAGAGATATAAGTAGCATTAATAGGACTGATTTATGAGTAGATATGTCATCATAAGTTAGTAAAAGTCGATCTCATTCAATTTCATAGTCGTGTTATCTAAAAGTAAATTAACAACACTTTTTTAATATTCTAATGTTTGTTTTATTCGGTTTCAGGTATGATTGTGAAGTTTGTTGTCTTCATATGTAAGTTAATTTTACACATAAAATAGACGAAGTGAAGAAAACTTTCTCCATAACAAGGGATCAGCCGCTGTGACAGCGGACATGGTGTTATTGTAATTATAGGTTTTCAAAGTCAAACCTTTGTATAAAATGCAAGTTAAATATGCAAAAAGTGAAGAGAGAGCCATAATAATAACCCAACTATAAATCAATTCTATCTAATTAGCTCATTATGTATCATTGCTGAGGGAAAGCCTGCTCTCCTGTTAAAACAGAACATTAACTTAACTCTTACTGGATGAACTGGACCGCTATGGTTGAAGAAAGATGTGTATTTTCAGGACTCAATAAAGGGCTCTTTTAGCCCACAGTTTATTTGAAATGCGGCAGCCCTGTTCAGCCCGATACCACTTAAGCTAATAACTTAAAAACAGCTTTTCGGGCAACATCTGTTATCTTAGTTTTGGCGTGCAGTATTGTGATCCTTACACGGTTCATAATTCGAAACCCCGGGGTGGCTCGCCGTCCGACCATCCGGTAACCGTCCGGACCGAGCCCAAGTCATCGACGGCGCGTACTGTTCCACGCGCGCCTCAAGGAGATGTCAGCAAATCGTAGGAGCCCAGCAGGGTTGAAGCCTACTGGGGCCACGTGTAGTGTGAAGGCGAAACCCGGGGCCCTGGGACGAAGGCAACGAAGGAACAGGAGTGGGTTTTTAGTCAGTAAAAGTTCAGACTTTTACTGACTAAAAACCCACACTAACGAACGGGAGATAGTTTCAGAACTATCTCCCGTTCGTTCCAACCAAGAGCGGGATTGGTCATAAGATGATTTTCCCACCCAATAAAAAAAAACCCCTGGATAATTTTGCACTCCGTAGTTTGATGGCATACATAATTGACGTAAAAAAAAAACAAATATGTGATCAGTAAGTCACGTCAATACTTCAACTACTATTAGTTATTCGGTGAGAGATTATGAGTTGCGTCCCTATGGACGCAACTCATAATCTCTCACTCGACAGTCTGTTTTCACCATTAGACTTCTGAGTCCCGAAACTGATGATCCAAATAACAAAAAGCTGCAGCATTCCCTTCAATACACCTCATAAAATCCAACTTAATTTAAACACAACTAATTACTTCGTAACATCACAGATCCGATATCTTTAGGGTCATCAATTTGGTTCATAATAAACTTAATTACGAACGATAACAGTGTGAGACATCTTTACTGGCCCCTTGTAATAAAATATTAATTAATCTTCGAAGGACGGTAATCTGGGAGGAACTTGATAATATTGGGTCAGGGGAGAACCTGTTTGAGATAAAAGGTCATTGTAATCTTCGCTCAATTACACGGTGAAAAAAGTAAACAATGGTGTCCTGATCAAGTGATTGGCTTGATGTTTCAGATAGTGTGATTTGATTCCCGTACGTAACTAATGTTTTTAGCTCGTAGATTGGTTTGATAAAAGATAATACGCGTTTTGTAATTTTATTTTTTTTAATTGATGTTAATCAGTGCACCTGATGGTAAGCGGAGATGAAATCATTGATGGTCAGGCGCACTAGTTTATTAAGAGCCTATTCACTCTAGCCTTAAAGACACCTAAATTATAGTTGGACGGGAAGACCGCAGCAGGCAAATTGTTCCAGTCCTTCGATATACGCGGTATAAAAGACGAAGCGAAACGCTTAGTCCAAAAAAACAACATAATTTTGTAATAATTACAAAATTATGTTGTTTTTTCTTTTGCAAAGACGTTACGTAGTTACAGTTATTTTGTCCAAAAGCCCCAGTTCGAGAGCACTCACATCATTCCGTTATTCTTTGAAAAAAGTAAAGTCGTCTTGTCGCTGGAAGCCGAGCTGTCAACGTCGTTCCATCGACCGTACTCGGCGCAGGTTCGCAGTTCTTGAGCATCAATAGTGTTGCGAGCAACACTATACTATAATTAGTAGTCTTGCTTGCGATCACAATGATTTCAATATCTACTTGGATCATAATTTTATCTTATGCTGTGATTAATATTCTGCAAGATACTCATTGTTTCTTCTTAAGAATAACTTTTTTTTTTTACTAAATACATATGTACATTTTTTTGTAGTTGAAGGGTAAAATCTACAAGTCCGTGATAAGACCTGTCATACTGTATGGATCAGAATGTTGGGCTGTGAAAAAGACGGATGAAAAAAGATTGCATGTAGCGGAGATGAGAATGTTGAGATGGATGTGTGGTGTGACGAGAATGGATAAAGTGAGAAATGAATATATTAGAGGAAGTTTGAAAGTGGCGCCAGTGACTGAAAAGTTGAAGGGGAATCGTTTGTCTTGGTATGGTCATGTAAAGAGGAGAGATGAAACACATGTTACTAAAAGAGTTATGAGTATACATGTGGATGGGTGGAGAGGGAGAGGGAGGCCAAAGAAAAGATGGATGGATTGTATGAACAGTGATATGAAAGAAAAGGAAGTTAGTGATAGTATGACGGTTGACAGGATAGAATGGAAGAAAAAAACGTATTGCGCCGACCCCAAATAAGATGATGATGATGACATATGTACATTTTTTAGCTAAGTAGACATAGACGCACAACACATACTGACGCTAATGCATCTACATGGGTCAAACCAATATTGGTGCATAATTTATGCAACTGTATCGTATAGATGCACTTTAAAGAATAACATTAAGCCATATCAGGAAAAAATCTTAACTTACGCTTTTTGTAAGAATGGGTGTTTATGATAATCTCGTTCTAAAAATGTCAATATTTGTTATTCATAAAATTAATGATCTACTTGAATAGGCATCATTGACATATTTTAAACGACAATCGACATATTATTTAATTAGGAATGAAAAAACCCCTCCTGTTAAAATTGCAGACTGTCACGGTGGTTTTTTTTCTGAGAAGGCTCGATATTAATTACTATTTATTTATTATTTATTTATTGTCAGGCAACTAAGGCCCATAGAAAAAATACGTAATATTATAAAACGTAAAATAAAAATGTAATTATAAACGTAACATAGATGTTGCGATTCGCTGCGAGGGTCGCGTAACCGTCCTCAGAAACGTTAATATACGACATTTGTAGGCCAAAAGTCATCTCCCAAGAAGGATAGGAGGGGATATGGTCGCATTTGACCACCGTCTCACATTGATGATGCTTACATATCTAATGATATAACAAACCAGCTAAACCGTTCTTCGAAAGTTTATCAACTCTTTATAAACTCTTTCACTCTAATCCCCAAAACTGCACAGAGCTATATTAATAACCCATCTGTGTTGAAAACAACACAACCAGCAATGTCAACTGGCAGCGTGCATTACCGAGTGTGTTCCCGTAACAACTGCTCGACGTAAACGAGCTAAGTTCCGACATAGCCTCACTGCATCCACTACAACTTACATACATGAAATTGCCCAGCTTACAATTTGGCTTTGGGGAAACATACGAAGTTTTAAAAGAGACAGAAACGTCGACAGATACATGTACCTTTTTTTTCTGTGAACAGTTGCAGTTGTGTATAAACTAATAATAAATGCATATAAATTAATTTTTTAGACTAATATTATGTTAATATAAATGTATGTGTACCCGTCTGAATGGATTTGGATAAAATTAGGCACACGGCCACATCATTTTTTTAAATAGAACATAGGTTCCTTTTTGTCTCAGAAATATATTCTCTTAGAATAACTTTCTGCATTGACGCAGTCAAAACTGTTAGCACAAGCTAGTAACTTTATAAATTCATATAAAATAAACTGCTATGAAATGTATAATTTTATTTTGGCCAAGGAGTAACCATAAACCCATAGAGGTTTAATCATTTTATTACTCATTTTGGATCATTCTCATAGTACGGGATAAAACATATTATGTTACACACCCTAGATAACGACACATAGATAATGAAATTTTCGAAGACCAATCATGTGACTATACTTATACTACCAAGCATTATTTTCTTCATTATTTTGGGTATCATCTGTTGTTGATTAGTTATAGGTAATTATTACAAATGTCAAATAGTACTCTCTAATATTCTTTACCTAGTATCGGTAGAGATGGTGGAGGTCAGATAAACAGTCACTCCAGGAAAAAATTAATATCGGACTGTTATTATTACTTACATTTGTGTTACTTCATGTAATTTCCATTATTTTATCTTTGTTCTCATGCCTTGTTATTGCACGCCACGTCGTGTGGACGGTTTGCTATGTACCTGCGAGCCTCTGAGGGCCACGTGCTACTTCTTCATTACGCTCCATTCTCTGTTCCGCCCAGCCTGTAACGGCTGCTGGGATGGCGTCACTGTCTGCGTGACTGTTGACTTTTTATACCTTTTTTTGTATATTATTATTTACTTTTATAATTATAGTTATTTTACCTCACAAGAAACGTATTCATTTATTTTACCCTCTTACTCTTTTTCCAAATTCCAAACAATCTGCCTTATTTTACTTTACAATATTCAGCTGCATCCAGTTAGACGAAAACCCGAGTCCTTTATGCACGGTTGGTAAAAAGTTAAGCCGTTTGAGTATCTTCGATTCATTCCGATTCTTCTCTGGTACCATGTATTTCTGATTCATTACCGTCCCCGCTCTACAACTCGTCAGCCGTATGTTTCCAGGCTACGACATGCCCATATTGACGTACGCTAACTAGCGTGTTCTCATGTGTTTTCAAGAAAATTAACAAACTTCCACCACTTCGTCCTGTCACTTTGAGTTTTTCGAACACGTTTAAGTTCTTTTTAACTACTTCATATGTGCTGCACTGAGGTTGGAATTTAATCAGTTTAGAAACTTTAAAAGGTACGGGAAAATATCTGGAATATTTATTTCATATACGATTTAAAGCCGGTTTTCGTCGAGAATTTAAAGGTTAGGCGTTTTAAATTATAAAACAAAATTCTTCTTTTATGTTAGTTTGACAGAGCAACTGCAAGTTTAAATTCGTAATTATTATCTACTGGCTGACTCGGCAAACGTTGTTTTATCATATAAATTATTAAAGAAAAAATGGGGGGTTCGAAGTAGGAGAGTAAATAATATTCCCCGTCCTATTCTCAGGCCTACCAAATACACACAAAACAATTTCATAAAAATCGGTCAGGCCGTTTCAGACGAGTTCGATATAAAACACTGTGACATGAGATATTTATAGATAAGATGTATGGTATATTTTAATTTAAAATTTTGCATATTATAAGGAAGGATATATATAGCATAAGGAGATTATATTTACTATGTTATGCTATATATCATATAAGGTTGTCTGGTAGATATCGCTGTCAGCGATAAGACCTCCATTGAAACCATAGGTTTAAGATTGTGTAAAATTATTTTCCCTATTTTAGAATTCTATAAAATTTATTGTGTTGTTTTCAGCAATTGGTGGTTATTCCCGTTAACCTAACTTCTTTGTTTAGTCCATTTGCTTAGAATATTGCCAATAAATTTTAGGCAGACGAGTTGACTTTTAAGTACACACAGGGCTGGGCAAAATAAATGCTTTGCTTTAATTGAAATACGAATGACAAAATACAGTATCGCAAGTAATTAATATAAAAATACAAAATATCTTTAAGTAAGATATTTGAAATATAAAATACAAAATACAGTATTTAGCTATTTTTGACTGTCCTGTTGGTCTAGTGGTTAGTGGCCCTGACTGCTATGCCAGAGGTCGTGGGTTCGATTCCCACCCAGGACAAATGTTTGTGTGATTAGTACAATCATTTGTTCTGTGTCTGGGTGTAATTTATCTATAATATGTATGTATTTAGAAATATTTAAGTATGTTTATCAGTTGTTTAGTACTCATAACACAAGCTCTGCTTAGCTTGAGACTGGACGGGGTGTGTGATATTTGTGTGAATATTATTATTTTTTTTTTATTACTATTATTTTTAATTCAAATACAAATTACATATTACAAAATAAATAATCCAGACTAGCATGGGCTGAAAAGTAGAGGAAAAAAAAACCGTTAAACTGTTATGATTTGACATCTTAGCTTGACATTGACAATGCGACGTACATTTTTTGTGTTTTTTTGACCAATTTTGATGTACAGTCATAGCGTACAGTATACATAACAGGTACAGTATTGCCAACTCTAATAGCTGCTTAACCATCATTGCACTCTCGCCTCCCAATCGAACTCACGATCGCTAAATGAAGGTTAAATGTATTTTAACGTTAAAATGTATTTTGAAGCCAAGTATTTGAAATACTAATTAACAAATACTTCGCCATGAGATATTTGAAATACGAATTACAAATTATATTTTAAGGAAGTAATTGAAATACAAACACCAAATACGTATTTGTATTTCAATTACGTATTTTAATTACAAGTAATTTAAATACTACCCAACCCTGAGTACACACATACACTACACACATTCACTACACACGTACACTACACACAAAAACCTTTATTATAATTAGTTTGTTTCTTATCCTATTTTTACTTTTTATTATTCATTTTGTTGTTTCATTGTTTACAAAATATTAAAAAAAAACGGAACTTCTACATGTCCGGCCGATAGAATGTTATTACAAATTAAAGTTATCTCAACTCAGGTCCCCAAGATACGGGTTCTACCTAGTTTGGGGACTACCATCCAAATATATGTATAATTACTAATTAGTTACAGACAATATTAATCATTATGTAAGAGTTTTTAAGGTGTTCGTTATTTATTGTAACGATAAACAATAAACATTATTCTTATTCTAGTTCCTTTTTATTGTATTTATTACTTGGCCTCTGGTTAGTATCATCCATAATGAACGTCACTTACATGTCTGAAGCTAGCTTCTACCAGCGGCTTATTAATATAAAGCAGTCCTCAACCTTAACCACTAATATCAACTACAGATAAAATATGCGTCACCATAAAATC
Source organism: Mythimna vitellina (assembly GCA_949316375.1). Classification (NCBI taxonomy): domain Eukaryota; kingdom Metazoa; phylum Arthropoda; class Insecta; order Lepidoptera; family Noctuidae; genus Mythimna; species Mythimna vitellina. The sequence goes on along the minus strand of OX438699.1, from coordinate 759,407 downwards.
CTAATTGATATTTCACCACTCATTCATTAACTCTCAAAAGTAACAAGTAAAACTCGAACTGTTAAGGCCGGAACGAAACCATGGCGACCAACGACATTTGTCAAACATGTTTGTCATGTTTAGTTTTTGTGTGAACCTTTCAAGTGTGGTTATAATAAACGCGATAAGTATCGACTGTAGTGCTATATTATTTACCCCTACCTCGCGGGCACGCCACAATTATGGCGGTAAGTCCCCTCTTTGAGGCGTGGTTGGAAAGACCTCACGGCGTCCTCACATTCCGCATGACGCAGGTCCTCACCGGACACGGTAAGTTCGGGAGGTTCCTGCACCGGATTCGTGCGGAAACGACGCCCGGGTGTCGCCACTGTGTGGCCCACCCGGAGGACACGGTGGAGCACACGGTGGAGGTGTGCCCCGCTTGGGCAGAGCAACGCCGTGACCTCGTGAGGGCAATCGGCGGCGGTGATCTCTCGCGCCGGGCCTTGGTTCAGGCCATGCTCCGGAGCGAGGAGGAGTGGCAGGCGGTCGCCTCCTTCTGCGAAGCAGTAATGCTAGCTAAGGAGGCGGCCGATCGCGTGAGGCAACGGTCCTTACGCTCCAACCGCCGCCGGGATTCCGATCCCGATTTCCGGCCACCGTAGGCGCGGGCTTGTGGACGGCGAGCAATGGGTGGCTCGCCGTCTGACCGTCCGGTAACCGTCCGGACCGAGCCCAAGTCGTCGACGGCGCGTTTTGTTCCACGCGCGCCTCAAGGAGATGTCAGCAAATCGTAGGGGCCCAGCAGGGTCGAAGCCTACTGGGGCCACGGGTAGTGTGAAAGCGGAACCCGGGGCCCTGGGACGAAGGCAACGAAGGAACAGGAGTGGGTTTTTAGTCAGTAAGAGTCTGACACTATCTCCCGCTCCGCCCAAGAGCGGGGATGTCATTAGGATGATTTTCCCACCGAAAAAAAAAAAAAAAAAAAAAAAAACCCCTACCTCGCCATAAACGGACCCTCGGGAGTATACATGGTCCTTCGAGTTGGATCGGTCGGGAGTGTTTTGTGGTAGTCTTCGGTGGTGGCACTGATTACCACCCTTCGCGTCAATACTGGACAGTGGATTGCTGTTCAGAGCAGCCCCTTCAACGGGCACCAGGTGAAGAGCCCAAGAGTTGGAGGTGGAACCGAGTGGAGCGTGAGCTGAGCAGCCGGGTTGTGGAACGTGCGCAGCCAGCCAGGTGTGGAGCGTGGAAGCAGCCGTACTGGTAGCGACATTCGGAGGAACGACGGAAGGAGGTCGTGGTGAAGCAGACGACACCATTGTGCGGTGCAGTGCAGCACGTCGCTTGGGTGGTGCAGTACAGCATTTGTGTCAGTGAGTGAAGTCGAAAAACTGTGAGTACATTTTATTGCAACTTAGATCAGGAATTTATTGAAGAAATTTGAACTTTGGAAAATTAACTTTTAGTTTGGGACTTGTGATTTATTGTGCAAAAAGTGGTTCTGACGGGGAATCCATGCCGATTTTGAACTCAAGTAACTTAAACACTTGTATTTTATTCTGACTTTTGAATATTATTTAGTTTGTTGTTTAATTAAATTATTTATTTTTGGGTGTTATTTAGACGTAATTGTTCCAAAATGGATTCCTTATTTAATATACAGGAAGATGTAAAAGCTAAAATGCTCAAGGCAAAATCAAATTTTAAGAAATCTCCAAAGGAGCGCCTAAATACAGCATATTTAGAAACACGTCTAGAAAATTTGGAACAGTTATGGAACCTATTTATGTCCACTCATAAAGATATATTGAGCACTATAAAAAGAGCTGAATTGTTGAGCTCAAGTTATGTGAAAAATAGTCTTTACGATGAAGTTGAAGAATTTTATGTAGAATTTAAATGCGAATTAAAAGAACACATATTGAGCATAAAAAGTTCTTCTCTTCATTCTATTGATTCATGCGCGGATTCAAAAACTTGTTGTCAGAAAGAAAAGAATGTTAACCCTGTTAAGCTGCCCGAAATAAAAATACCTTCATTTTCGGGAAAATATTCTGAGTGGCAAACGTTTAGAGATTTATTCATAGGTCTGATACACGATAACAAGTCTTTAGATGATGCACAACGATTCTTTTATTTAAAGGGGCATTTGACTGGGGAAGCTGAACAATTGTTGCGAAATATTAATATTACTGCGGACAATTATAAAATAGCATGGTTGAAGTTGGATAAAATGTACAATAATAAAAGATTTCTGGCAAATGGAATAATAAAAAGATTACTGTCGCAAAAATCTTTGTCTGTTGAATCAGCTTTCGAAATAAAGCGACTCATAACAACTACTTCAGAGTGTCTAGAGTCTATTAGGAATTTGGGTGTAGATGTCTCCTCCTGGGATCTTATTGTGATACATATCATTAGTGGAAAGTTAGATAAAGATTCTAGGAAGGCTTGGGAACTTCACGCAGCTTCAGACCCAAGTGATGAATTACCTACCTTTGAACTTTTTTCAGAATTTTTAAACAGTCGTTTTAGAGGGTTAGAAAATTTAGATAATAAGGTAGATAACAAAGATAGACACCCACAGCCAAAGGCAACTCAATCTTTTCATGTTGCAAAAAAAGTAGTGTCATGTACGTTTTGTTCAGCAGATCATAAGATTACTTCATGCCCGAAATTTGGAAAAGAGTCTAATGATGCTCGTCGTAAGTTCGCTCAGGAACATAATTTATGTTTTGTCTGTTTATACGATAACCATTTTGCTAAAAATTGCAAAAACACTCTTAAGTGCCAGGTGTGCAAACGCCGCCACCATTCTTTGTTGCACCCAACAGGTGTTTCTGGGTCTGTTATGGGTGAAGATGGTAGTAGGGTTCACGAGGAAACCTCATCAACCGCACCAAGGGAGATGATGGAGGCTAGTAATACTAGAAAGATGGAAGTAGCCGCGCAAGCGGAGGGGTCAAGCAAGCCACTCATTTCATGTCTCTCGACAGGAAGGGGGAAGAAAACCGTTTTATTGGCTACCGCTTTGGTTAAAGCGGAGTCAAGGGACGGGTCCTATCGAGTAGTGAGGGCTTTGCTAGACCAAGGATCGCAGGGTTCTTTTGTTACGGAATCCACGGTTCAATTTTTGGGTTTAAATAAAACGCCATCAAGGCAAACTGTGATTGGCGTAGGCGGGGACAAAAGTGCGATGGCTAAGGCCACCGTAGTCCTCAAAGTCAGGTCTAGAAGAGACCCGACGGTACAATATGAAGTTAATGCATTCGTCTTGAAGTCAGTCACGGCTCTTCTCCCAGCTACAAGGGTAGCTGAGGTTGAATGGGTGGACTTAACTAATGACGATTTGGCTGATCCTGAATACTTCAGGCCTAATAAAATTGATGTTTTATTAGGTGCTGAGGTTTACAGCCAAGTCATACAGGAGGGCATAAAGAGGAATACCGGTGGAACTCTTCTAGCGCAAGACACCACGTTGGGATGGATATTGTCGGGCACCTTTGAAATGGATCAGTCCAGTTATCCCTCATATATTACTACTATGCACTCAAGTCTTGACTCCGATGAAATGCTGAAAAGGTTTTGGGAATTAGAAGCAGAACCGTCTGGAAAGAAAATGCTAACGGAGGAAGAAAAGAAATGCGAAACAGTATTTAAAAATACAACGGAACGTGATACGAGTGGTCGATATATAGTAAGGCTACCGTTACGGTGTGTTGACCCGGTCAAGGAGGTTGGTGAGTCGAAAAGTATTGCTGAAAAAAGATTAAAGTCGTTAGAAGTTAAATTCAGAAAAAATATTAAATTCAAGGAAGATTATTCAAAGGTTATTCAGGAATACTTACAGTTGAACCACATGGAGAAAGTTTCAGAGGATAATAAGAATAATCACAAGGCGATTTACTTACCACATCACGCTGTCAGCCGGGAAGATAAGGATACGACCAAGGTGCGTGTCGTATTCGATGCTTCCTGCAAAGGTTCTAATAAGATGTCACTTAACGACAATTTGTTGATCGGACCAACCTTGCAGGCAGAACTTCGGCATATTATTATGCGTTGGAGGTCATATCGGATATGTTTGGTGGCAGATATCGTCAAAATGTATCGACAAGTTTTAGTTCACAGAAAAGATACAACATATCAGCGCATACTCTGGAGGGATAGTCCTGAAAAGGAGATAGAAGAGTATGAACTAATAACGGTTACGTTTGGTACTGCCTCAGCACCATACTTGGCAGTACGTGCTCTACACCAAGTGGCTTATGACGAAAGTGAACATAATCCGGAAATACAGAAAATTATTCTGAATGACTTCTACATGGATGATCTGATGACTGGGGTGGAAAGCATCGAAAAGGGCCTTGAAGTCTTCAAGGAGATGAATCAAACCTTAAATAAAGGTGGATTTCAGCTACAAAAGTGGATGAGTAATAGTAAGGAATTACTGAATAATATAAGAGAAGAGAATGGAGCTACGTACGATGAATTAAGAATCAAAATGGATAATATCACGAAGATACTGGGACTTACCTGGAACTCAAACGAAGACTGCTTTCAGTACTCTGTAGAACTCCAATCCTTGATTGCACCCGTAACAAAAAGAAAAATTATTTCCGAGATTTCACGGCTCTTTGATCCTCTAGGGTGGTTGGCACCAAGTATTGTGTTAGCCAAAATATTTATACAAAAATTGTGGTTAGCGGGTTTAGAATGGGATCAAGAAATTCCAAAAAACTTAATAAAGGAATGGGTTACTTACCACAGTAGCTTAAGCTGTTTGGCTGGTGTTAAAATCCCAAGATGGTTGCAGCAGGAATCTAGCAACGTAGTAGCTGAACTTCACGGGTTCTCCGATGCCTCTAAGTTAGCGTATTCAGCAGTCATCTATCTTAGAGTGGTGAATCACGAAGGAGATATTCGAACTTCGTTAATCACTTCGAAAACGAAAGTAGCACCCATTAAACAAGTTTCTATTCCACGATTAGAACTTTGTGGTGCACATCTCCTTGCTAAGTTGATGGTGGAAGTGGGCGAAGTGTTAAATATACCTAAAATCCATTGGCACGCGTGGACAGATAGCGAAGTAGTGTTAGCTTGGCTCAATAGTCACCCTAGTCGCTGGAAAACCTTCGTAGCCAATCGGGTTTCCGATATTCTGAACATCATAGATACGCACCACTGGTCTCATGTAGCATCGAAACAAAATCCTGCAGATTGTGCCTCTCGTGGTGTTTCCCCTGCTGATCTTGAATCCACGGTTATATGGTGGAATGGTCCAGATTATTTAAGACAGCAGGTGGTGGAATATAAGAAGCCGAAATATCCCATCACACACTTGGAAGAAGTTAGAGTGCACACGACTACCTTTAACGAAGAATCCCTCTTAAAGTTTTCATCATTAAGCAGATTGATTAGAGTGGTAGCTTACTGCAGAAGGTTTTTAAATTTAAGGAAGTCCGTACAGACAAAACGCAGTACCAAATATCTGTCGAACTCTGAACTCGAGGAAGCTTTAGAGATATGTGTGAAGAAATCCCAGGAAGAGTTTTTAGACGTCATTGACGCTTTAAAAAGTAGTAGGGCAGGAAAGAAAGGGAGCAATTTAAAATCACTAAATGCTTTCATAGATACAAAAGGAATTATAAGGGTTGGAGGACGGCTTGAGATGGCCCAATTGAACTACGATCGGGCTCATCCCATTTTGATACCGAAAGAGTCTTTTTTGACAGGTCTTTTAATCGCTGATGACATGATGAAACAATCGCACATGAAAAAACAATGCATGGTGGTCCGCAAGCTATGATAACATATTTGCGGTCCAAATACTGGATCATAGGAGTTAAACTTCTGGTTAAAGGGCATGTAAGGAGATGCATAAAATGCATTCGATATGCAGCTAAGGTTAGGACACAATTAATGGGACAATTACCATCGGCACGTGTTACTCCCAACAAACCATTCCTGTGTAGCGGAGTTGATTACGCTGGCCCTATAAACATAAGGGTATCAAAGGGTCGAGGTAATAAATCCTACAAGGGCTATATCGCGCTTTTTATATGCATGTCCACCAGAGCAGTGCATTTAGAAGCTGTCAGTGACCTGAGCACAAGAGGCTTTCTGGCTGCTTTCAAGAGATTTGTGGCAAGGCGTGGTCGTTGCGCTGTGTTACATAGCGACAATGGCACAAATTTCGTGGGAGCAGCACGCGAGTTACTTTATCTATTTAACGAAGAGAAAAGTAACTTTAACCCCGAATTAGCAGAATACCTTGCTAATAATGGTACCGAGTGGCACTTTGTTCCTCCTCATTCGCCGAACTTCGGAGGGCTATGGGAGGCAGGAATAAAGTCCACCAAGTACCATCTAAAAAGGGTAATAGGAAATTCCACGCTGACCTACGAAGAAATGGCCACCGTGTTGGCTCAAATTGAGGCATGCCTCAACTCCAGGCCATTATCTTACGTAGAAGACCAAGATAAGTGTACTATTTTAACGCCTGGTCATTTCCTGATCGGAGAGCCGCCTGTTTTACCACCAGATTCAAATTACGAAAAGTCGGAAAATGTTAATAATTTGAAACGATGGCAGCTCCATCAGCGGATGATGCAGGATTTTTGGCGGCGTTGGTCCAACGATTATTTGCATCAATTTTTACAACGGCGTAAATGGGCCCATACAAATCCAGAACCATCTGTAGGGGATGTTGTTTTAATAAAGGAGGATAACTTGCCTCCAGGCAAATGGTTAATGGGTAAAATTGAACAGAAGCATCCTGGGCCTGACGGAATTACTCGGGTAGTCACCATACGCACGCAGGCGTCTGTTATTAAGAGACCGGCCTCAAGGTTATGCGTATTGCCCATTTGCCAGTAAATTAATTAAATCTTATGTTGCTGTTTAAGCTAAAGTTACTTTTATGTGTAAAAACATGTTAAAAAAATGTGTTATAATAGAGTTACTATTATATTAATAAATTCTATCCTACCACCAAGGACGTAAATATTTGGAGTTGATTGCTCAGGATCTTGCTTGTTACACCTTTGGCATGGTGGGCGGTGATTAAGGACATTTTTGTCAATATGTCCTTGGTGGGCGGTATGTTAAGGCCGGAACGAAACCATGGCGACCAACGACATTTGTCAAACATGTTTGTCATGTTTAGTTTTTGTGTGAACCTTTCAAGTGTGGTTATAATAAACGCGATAAGTATCGACTGTAGTGCTATATTATTTACCCCTACCTCGCCATAAACGGACCCTCGGGAGTATACACGAACCAAAGATCAATAAATCCAATGAAACCAATTCGCCTATCAATGAGCACGACGTCCTACAACCAATTAGAAGTACGAGTAGAAGTGCATATCCGACACTTATCCGACACTTAAGCCGTAGTTGTGCAAGTGCGGAGTCAGATCGCGGTCAGACTAACGAGCGTCTAAAGTTCAGACAGCGGCTTGTAACTGAGAATGTATGGATGACGTATGTATGGTGTGCGGGTGTGTGTGAGGGTGGATGTTATTTCAGTCTTGTTCTTGAAGTTAGTATGTTTGATGTTAGTTAAATGTTCGGGAATGATGGGTTTTGATATAATACATTGTTAGTATTACATTTCATTGAAAAAAAAACGCCTTAAACCTATGCCTTACTTATAAAGAAACTAAAACATTACTGCACATTAAGTTAGACTGGTTTTTTTTTTATTGGGCGGGAAAATCATCTTATGACAAATCCCGCTCTTGGGCGGATCGAGAGATAGTGTCAGACTTTTACTGACTAAAAACCCACTCCTGTTCCTTCGTTGTCTTCGTCCCAGGGCCCCGGGTTTCGCTTTCACACTACCCGTGGCCCCAGTAGGCTTCGACCCTGCTAGGCCCCTACGATTTGCTGACATCTCCTTGAGGCGCGCGTGAAACAGTACGCGCCGTCGACGACTTGGGCTCGGTCCGGACAGTTACTGGACGGTCGGACGGCGAGCCACCCATTGCTCGCCGTCCGCAAGCCCGCGCCTACGGTGGCCGGAAATCGGGATCGAAATCCCGGCGGCGGTTGGAGCATAAGGACCGTTGCCTCACGCGGCCGCCTCCTTTGCTAGCATTACTGCTTCGCAGAAGGAGCAAAGTTAGACTGGTTGAAATTTCTTCATATCATTAGTATTTATTTATTTTATGACAGGTACCCTCTGCATTTACAGTCGAAACCAACACGTTCAGAGAATTATTATTATATTATTTATTGTCCGCTGATCCAACTGAACCCACGTGGTTTCAGTTGGATCTGGCGCATACGTATGCGTATTATGACATTTAGACTCATGAATTTGCTTTCGGCAGTGTTGTGCCATCGTGTCATTGCCGCTTCGTCAGCGAAGGTTCGCAGTATTGTATAAGTTTCACGCAGGCGTACACCAAGCGTATAATGACAAATACGCGTCTATAAAGCTATGCGACCGTGGATAGTAGGCCTCAGAAACATACTGAGTATACGCAACGCTATCACACGTGTCTCACGTAAGTCATCAAGTGTTTTTAAGCAAACTCAAGAGTTTGACGTCATAATGCGTAGCATACGTGGGCTTAGTTTATCTTTAGCGGTTTCATGATTGAAAAATACCTAATGTTACTATTTTTTTAATCGTTATTATTAATTTGAGAAATCAAATAAACTCCTCAAGGTTTTTGAAGCGTGTGTGGAAATCATTGCCTCGTTGACTCGGGCTTGGTCTTTGTTGGACGGAGAGCTACCCATTGCTCGCCGTCTGGAAGTCCGTGCCTAAGATAGCCGAGCCTGCGACTCTCAATTCCCGGAGCGTCTTTAGCTTCAGGTATTCACAGCTCTCTCTTCATCTTTTGGTGTCGATGCTAGACTTAGATTTTTTTGGGCCTAGTAGACCTTTTTTTAAGGTGGTATTTCTGCTGTTATATTTATTGTGCTGCTGAGCCCCTACGGTTTTGCTCACATCTCTTTGAGGCGCGCACAGAATACTACGCTCAGTCGACGACTCGATCTCGGTCCGGAAGGTTACCGGACAACCGGATGGCGAGCTACCCATTGCTCGTCGTCCATAAGCCCACGTTTACGGTGCCTGGGGCGAGTGTGGCGCACCAGGCGTGAGTGCGTGCGGCCGCCTCCTTCACTAGCATTACTGCTTTGCTGAAGGAGGCAAGCGGTGGGCCCAATAGGTGGCACGTAATTGCAGCATAGGTGGCGTTCATGAAATCTACCAAAGTGCAGGTGTATAGGTAGTTAGAGCACTCCAACGGTTCATGTTCAAAAAAATCTCTTTCTTAGAAATAGCCATCATTTAACATGCAAGACTAACTAATCGAATTCTAAGAGACAAGGTCTGTTGTATTAAGCGAAATACATGTATGGCGGTGTAATAACAACAGCCTCGGTCTACTGATATCTTGTTGAGAACATACTATTCTAATTCACAAATCAACAGAATAAAGATTCTTTTCATAACCTATCAACAAACATGTCTACAAAATCTCATTAAACTGACATTATTCGTTGAGTCGCAAATCCTCCAAGTTTCTCCTCGCCTAGAAAGCGTCTGCCTACTAAATCTTAGTTCGGCTACTCTCGGATACTTTCGGACATCTTCGGATGCTCGGATAAAGAAGTTCTGTGACGTGAACTTTATAAGTCGACATTGGAATTTTGATGCTTTTGTTCACACTTAATGTGTTTTATCTGGCACTTGGATGGAAAACAAGAATATACTTGAAGTACTATAGCTTAAAAGGCTGAAGTCCCAAATCGCTACTTGAATGGGCTTTTCAGCTAACCTAAAGTAATTCAGGTATTTAATTTAATATCTACACTTAAATGGTTTTGACTTAATGTTCTCTTTTAGGGCTTGGTGACCTCGCTTATTCTACTTGAAAAAAATATACGTTTCAGAGCTAAAACTTAATACTAAAATTACGAATAACTAATTAATTTGTTAATATAAGACGACATAAACCATGAAATTACCCAACGAGTGTGCAAACATAACTATAAACAAATCTGAGACCTTCAATAAAACAATGTTCAAAAGAGACAAACTACTGACACAATTCTCTCCCCATCAATAGCGCAATCTTCACAAACGAAACAAGAAAAAACTTCAGCTAACACTCTAGACTCTCACAAAACAGTTTTTATCATATTCTGAACTGGAACGACTTTCTCAATCGTTACCAACTCGATTGCTTGTGCCACAGAGCTAGGATGCGACCAGGCGGCCACCGGGAAACGCCTGTGGGACTGCTGCTAGGCGGTATTGACAACATATTCCATAAAACAGGTCAAATGTGAGCCGGACTCGCAAACGAAGGGTTTCGTAGCATAAACTGAATATACCACGTTGACCCTATTTTTACAAAAAAATACACACAGAAAATTTCAAATTATTATCTAAAACAGATAATGAAATACAGACTCTTTACAGATAGTCGGACACACGGACAGTGGAACCTTAGCTATCGGGAAATTTCCGCTATTCTGGTACCCTTCGAGGATTTCCTGAAGTTTCTTGCCGATTCTTCTCCATAGAAAACGATCAATTGGAACCGTGTCTTTCTTTGTTGAGCTTCTGACGTTTTATAAGTGTCCATGTAGGCTTATGTAAAATAAATATTTTTAAATTGAGAATGGAACCTTTAAACAATTTTTTTGCCTTTTATTCGCATGCAAATGACTTATAAGACCTAACAAACCGTGAAAAAATTAATTCCTTTGGCCAACTATCATAGTTTTAATAGTATATTCTGTATGGTGTGGTCTCTAGACGGCGAGCAATTCCTTGCTCTGTAGCTTGCCCCAATCGCTACCAACTCAACTTGTCCCAATCGATTGCTACGAGAAATATTTTAAAAGGTGCATTAAATCTAACTGGAGGAAGCGCCAGGAGTCTTGAGAGCTCGAAGTTTACTCTCAAATACGACAAGAGGTTCTTTTTCGCATTAATTATGTGAGGAGGACGCTTGAGATATTGTTGTCGATGTTCAGGGACGTGTAAACGGCTGGAGACTGGATAAGTGGGGCTTTGGGACAAATTTTTGTGATTTTTTTATGGATTAATAAGGGCGTAATAAGATTTCGGTGATGGTGGGAATCTGGGTTAATGTGATGACACATATCTCTCTCTCTCTCTCTCTCTTTATGTGAAAAGACTGTGTCAATGAGCTTTATAAAGATATTTTTAAGTACGGATCCTTCGTCATTTGACATCTGGCTTGTTACATAACAAGCCCTCATTACCCTCATGGGTAGAATCACTACGGATGCGAAGGCAGGGATCAAAGTCCGATTACAATGATTGATGGTCATTATTTTTATTTTTATAAAAATCGTGTGAAAGAATGTATTTTGGCATTTACTATTTTTATCTACTATTTTATTGAGATTCGTATTTTTATTTATTTTTTATTTTTTTAATTGATATAAACTAGTGCTTGACTGCGATCCCACCTGATTGTAAGCGGAGATGCAATCATTTGATTTGTATATCCAAATTATCATTTTTTTTTCTAATTTTTACTTTTTTGCTTTAATATGTAATTCTAATCCTACTTACCTTTATGAAATTGCTGTGCCCAAGGGGGCCAGGTCCTTGTTTAAGTAGTTTAATACCTTATGAAACACATGTGATAGCAATAAAGAATCGAACTAAATTAGTTTCGAATTCCGGCGAAACGGCTTGAGCAATTTTTATGAATTTTTTTGTGAACATATTTGGTAGGTCCGAGAATAGGTCGTAGACTATTTTGTAGCTTGTTTGATTTTTGTACTATTTTGTATTTTGACTATATTGGCACAACAATGTTTGCAGGGCAATTAGTTTCTCAATATGATTATTGATTGTTGCTACAATTTATCTACAAAATAAGTCCTAGGTACTGTAACTGCAACTTTTATAAGGCCGAATTCCTAAAAGTTTCAAAACGAAGGAATGATGTAAAGTAACAAAAAATACAATTTACAAAACTGTATCAAAACAGTTTTCTCCAATTATTTGCTGTAATCCGATAGCCTCTTACACATAAGTAAGAAAACAACTAACCACACTATTAGAAATTGGCTGCTGAAACTGAAACTCCGCTAACAAGCGTCTTTTTGCCGGCGACAGGCGCCGCTCCGCACAGAAAGCCGGTTCTAAAGAGGAGACAATCATACCTGGACCACTACTATGAGATTAATAAAAATTGAGTCAACTAAGAAATATGCACAAAGTTTGATTAACTTATGAAATCTGTGAAAACGTGTAAAGTTTCTTTATGAGATTTTGTCCCTTGTTGTGTGGTCATCCGTTATCATTGTATAGGCGACGGACATATGGAGCTGATGATTGAAGAACATGCCGTGATGAAAGATTTGAGTGTAAATGTAAACGGTTATTAGGGTAAATGATATAGATGTAAATTATATAGCTGGAGCATTGTAGCGACATAATTATAAGACGCCACATAGAAACTATAATTCAAAATCCTTCATCGCGGTATTAGAAAAATTCGCGCGATTAAACAAATACACCTCTATTTTTTAATTAGTACAAAACAAAATGGGGTTCTATCCGTATCCATTACTGATCATATTTTTGAAGTCAAAAGTAAAAAAAAAACGAAATACCAAAATTGTGTACAAAAATTTGTCATAATTTTTAAATTCATAATAGAATCAATCATTTATAACAATTGCTCGTCATTTATTCATTCATAAATCAAAAGCCTGTACAATATTTCCATAAATTGAGTGATATTTTGGGATATAAACCAACGCTAATAACTTTGCTGTTTATGAATATTATTTATTGAGACTTAAATAATAACAAGACCTTTTTTTTTTAAGCCCTTTAAGTATTTGTACTAATTAAAAACTAGTGGTGTACACCGTTCCCCGGACCAGACATCACCCGTCTTGTCGGAGGATCCTTTCTTATCAACAGAGGTTTCCGGGACTTTACACCCTGTTTCGCTATGTTAATAAAGAAATTACCTATTAGGTAGGCGAAGTTGTCAAAATTAGGTTATCGAAGTTGTCAAAATTAGGTTGGCAAAGTTGTCAAAATTAGATGGGCAAAGTTGTCAAATTACTTTGATATCTACCAAGTTTTTGAAATTGATAACACTCAAAAGGCATGTGAGTGAAGCAGTTGGCTACCTGCGGGTGGTCAAAAGTATATATGTCAAAAAAGAGACAGCCATTGTAATTGTGGAGGTATATAAACTTCATGCTTCATGTAGAAAATAGTCATTTATTTATTTATTTAATCATAGGAGAACCAACAGCTATAACAAAAGAATAACAATAGTATAAGAGACATTGAGCCAATTACATGTTCTCACGGGCAGAAACTACTGGACTCGTAGCTTACTAATGGTAAATCAAAACTTATAATATTACATTCTTATAGACTCTCAAATACACAAATCAACATTGTAATATAAGAACACAATTGAAGTGAGTGAAAAGGATTGTAATGCAAATAGTTTTACGGGTTATTTTCTCGCAGAGTTAAGTTTTTGGAGACGTTTAGAGTACTTGTGTTGAGGTCGCTGGGGACTCAACTGTTGTGTGGAAGGGTTATCGACGCAAACTTTGAGGCTTACAAACAATTTAGGGACAATTGTGTGATCTTTCGAAATTTGTGTGAAGGTTTCATAGGGATTTAAGGTACACGTGTAAGTAGGTATAGCATATTCTATACAAGAATTTTTTTTGAGGGTGATCAATTTGAAATATCTTCTTTCTTAAAAAGATTCTAGGTCAACGATAAGTAAATACCGTAAATACCCGGAAATTAAAACTAGAGATTTGATTTCCAAGCGAATGTCAAAATATGCACCTAAACGTAGCATAAACGGCCTTATCTTTAGAACGTCTTGACTGAAGTTCACTGCTGACAGACGGATAGACGAACAGACAGACAATCAAGTGGTCCTATAAGGATTCCATTTTTGCGCACTTAGGTACGGAGCCCTGAAAAAAGTAGAAGAAGACTTATCACAAGTTTCGTAAAAATAATCTAATCTTAAATAAACTACTCGAATAAGTAAACAAAACCCTTATAGAACACACTAACAGCCAATTTATTTACCCTGTTACACATGGGCCGGTAGTAGCAGTAATAAGGACATTTAAAACTTAGCGATACTATATGCAACACAAACTTGTGCATTGTTCGAATGTGCGCCGTACACTGGGTTAACTGTGCGCTTCTTTAATGCACTTACTTGTTCTTCTGTAACAAGCACGCGAGTTTGGAAGATGCATAATTTATTATATTTGTTTTGGAGTTTACATCCATACATTCTACTACATTAAATCTTGCAGTTTTATGAAGTACACACAAATAAGTAACGAAAGTGTCCGCGAGCAGTGATACTATCGGAGCATATGCGTAGCTTGGCATTATTACTATGCAATCAATCAATACGTTTATTTGCATAATACAGCAAGTTTGATGAAACACTTTTTTTTTTTCAATAATTTTGCCTCTCATTAGGGATCGCCAAACATAAGTGGTAGTGGGTAAGGTACTTGCTCGCAGATGACATCGTCGATGGGGTCAAAAAATTCTGGAGTAGTCCTACAGTACCGGAAGAAGGCCTCCCACAAAGTAGACCAGCGACCTGGTGAAGGCATCCGATGGATGCGAGATGCACAGGACCGGTCATTGTGGCGACACTTGGGGTTGGCCGATGTCCAGCAGTGGACGTTCTGCGGTTGAAATAATGATGACGATGACAATAGTCTAGGAATCACTCCTGCACCCTGGATGCATTCTTGTAATTCTTGCAGTTCCCGTATCCCAGACTCGAAACCATTAAGGGGATGCAACTCAACATAAATTTTCACTGTTTTACATATAACCGCTCTTACGCGATTATGACGTTATTACACATTTTTCATTAGATATTTTGGAAATACAGCATCTTGTGGATATTATCCAGGCTTCTATTGAAATCAATTTATAAATTTGTGTAAAACTAATCCTGTAAAGACCTCTGAAAATCTGACATTTTTCATGTAATTTAACGTTACAGAATTTACTCAAAAATTTAAAAAAGTATAACAATAAAAGCCTTGCAAATTTAATTAAGATTCTAAATGACAACCATTTTTTTTTTAACTTTTAAGGGTTTTAAAAAATGGAATAAGATTTGTAAAATATTTGAGTAAATCATGGAATTACCGAATGCTAACAGAGTTTTCAGGCATTATCTCTCTTTTTTCGCGTTGCCTTTTCATTAAACATCGCGTTGGATGGCGTTGCGTTAGCTTTTAAACCATGCACGATGTTGACGATAGGTGAGTGAAAAAGGAGCCTCTTAACTATAGACCGTACCAACATTCGTTCCGTGCGGGGATCTTTTCCGTGACACTGAGCACAGCATCCAATCACTCACTCACTGTACCATCAAAGTCTGCCAAGTTTTCCGGCTAAACTAGAGTTTGACAAATCTTCAACTTCCAATTGTCATTTCATAAATCGGGGGTTATTTATTTATTTATATACATACCTACTTCATTGTACACCAAGATTATAATAAAAAAAGAAAAAGGAACTAATAAATTAATAATATTTGAGCCCTACAAGAACTACAAAAACTGCAAGAACTACAAGAACTACGGGAACTGCAAGAATTACCAGAACGTTTTTTGTTAGAGTTTTCAACCAAAACTTAGCGCTAAATATTGTACGAAAATGTAACTTATACTCGCTTCTGAGCAAGCCCCTCCCATCCCTCATAAATAAAATGAACCACAAATTATAGCGAACTAAATAATTCTCATGACATTGAGCGGTGATGCATAAAACCATACCCACTTGAACTACTCCTTAAGTGAAGCACCGTGAAATAGGAGCACATTCCCCTGCCGCTCATAACATAAAATATATTTTTACCAAAATATCAGTTCTGAAAACGAATAAAAGCTATGCAAATAAGCTGATGCGCTATGTTAATCTGACTGGCGGCGGATGAATGGGGTGCAGTTCAAAAGAAGCACTCCATGCCCTTTAGATATGTCTGCTTTGATGGGGATGGGTGTAGTACACTCGAAGGGGTACGTCTTTGAGAATGTCTTCCGTTGGCTTGAGTGGTCTGTAGCAGTGTGTTATTAGCCGTGAAGATCTGATATTAAACTCAAGATGGTTGTTGTTAAAATATTTGAAATTTTGATAAGAGAGGTGTTTATTGGTAATTAAATCTTCTTTATTGCAATTTAGAGTTGACTTTTTAATGTAGTTTACAAAAAAACTCATATGTTTTTGGTTCGTCAAACTCTTTGTTCTTCAATCTACAAATTGAACCGATCAGTTAATTAGATTTTGGAAAAGGGATACTTTGTTTCACAATAATTATTAACATGCAAAATGTACATTTTGTTTAGATATTTACCCAAAAAAGTACATATTAATGGAAATGGGCAAAGTTTTTTCTGCAGTCGTGTCGGAATACACGCCTGAGCCGAAGGTGAGGTCATTTTGAAGCCGTGAAACCACAATGACCGTTTTCCACGTATAGCAATAATCTAACGCGCATACATGAAAATAATTAGTGAAACTTCATTTAATATTTAGTAACAAAGTATTGCGAGAAATTATTCGCAGATTTTTTAATGCATTGTTAGAGGCTGTCACGTGGACAACCTAATACAATAAATTGTAGTAATTGCAAGTCTAAAAGTTGAGCTGGTTTTCTGAATGTGTTAGAAAAAAGCTAGATCTAGTAGCAATATAGCAGGCTAACATTTGTCGTATCCGATAGAATAAAACTTAAAATATTTATTTAAATCTTACACTCTTTTCATCGCAAAAGCCCACGTTCAAAAATCTACCAAATCACTTGCTCGAACTCCCCACAATTTAAAAAGCGCATCGTCATATCTCTCCGTATGGTCGCCAATACAGTGAACATGCAAATACATGGCGTACACATTTGCATGTGAATCCTGCACTTTTCGCTCGCCTCACCACGTGACGCCACTTGTCTCATTGGACAGACAGCCTGTTATGGGGATTAAGATAGAATGAATGGTATTATGGTGGTATCTACCAGGTGAAAAAGTTTTATTGTAGCGAAGATAAATTTAATCAATTAATGAAATAATAATACAAAGAAATTGTGTGATACTAAGATATCTACTTTATCTGATCTATTTACCTAGACTTTTCTCAAATATGCTGGAAAGGTTTCCATCTTGACTGTTTTAAATTGTTTTTCTTTTTCAACATTGCTACACTGATACATAGATATTATTCCAGCTTTTCAATGCACACAATTAGATATAACAATTACGAATTATTTAACTTTTTTTTTTATTCTTGATAGGTTTGCGCTTGACCGCTATCTCACCTGATGGAAAGCGACGATGCGGTCGACGATGGAACGCGCTTTCCTAGAAGTAACCTATTGACTCTTAACTTAAAGGTTCCCGGGTTGTAGCTATCAGGAAACACAAACTAAATAGAGTGTAATTATGTGCTGCCATATAGAGACATCCAAACAGGTATGTCATTGAAAGACAGATTAGTGTTAGTTTAGCTTATTTTTGTGTGTAATATTCAGCTTACAAATATTTTGCTAACGAACCAAAACTTTTAAGTTGTTATATCCTGAATAAAGCAATGTTACAAATAAATATGGCGGTTCTATCACAGTTACGTTCCATATTCAAATACAATTACTTTTCACCGCACAGCACTCGGTGCCAATCGGAAACGAGCAAAGTTAACAATTTCTAGGAAAATCTATCTATCGGCCGCAAACTGCGCTAACTGCATACAAAACCTGGAAAAACCAATTTGTCGCTCACAAAGACCCGGTTGGTGTGTAGTGTAGTAGGGAGGATTTTGTGAAATATTTGTGAAATACTGCGAACCACGTAACTATTGGAGACACGGTATGGAGCGTGTTGTTCGGACTTGAGGAGTCTGCATTTTAAGATTTGTGCAAGCCTGCAATATTTGGTTCTCGTGCATTACTGATTCACAGATGTAATTTTGCTCTTTCAGGAATTATTTGTCATGATCTTATTTTAGTAAAATATTGTGATACAGATAAGCAGCACTAAAAACAATATTGACCTCTTGCGCCAGCCCTGGCCTGGCCTCTAGCCATAGTCTGGAGCGAGGAATGATGGCAGCTGGTCGCTTCCTTCTACGAAGCAGTATTGCTAGCGAAGGAGGCGGCCGCACGTGTGAGATAACGGACTTTCTCACCCCCAGCCACTGGGATTCCGACGCCAATTTCCAGCCACCATAGGTGTGGGATTGCAAACGGCGAGCAATAGTTAAGTCACCGTCCAGCTGTCCGGCAATCATCCGGACTGAGCCCGAGTCGTCGACGGCGCGTAGTGTTCTACGCGCGCCTCAAAGAAATGTCAACAAAACCGTTGGTGCCCAGCAGGGCCGTAGCGTACTGGGGTTATGGGCTGTCCGTAACGGAACCCCGAAGTCCTGGAATGCAAGGCAAAGAAAGAACATAGGAGTGGGTTTCAGTCAGTAAAAGTTTGATACGCCCTTCTACTCCGCCCTAGAGTAGTATGGGTGAACTTTCCACCACAGTTCCCAGTACCAAAATATTTGCTGAAAACCACAATCAAAGACCGTTATTGAAGTTTTATAATAGCCCATTACTTTCCACAAACGGAAAAGATCAATGATAGTATCCACATGCAGTAAAAAGTCATTATTGTGGACTCATAGGATTGCCAATCGGTTTTTCCTTTTTTCTCATCCAATTGGCCCAATTATATTTATTCTTGGAACGTCAATCTATTTAGCACAAGAGCTTCCTACTGGCAACCCAATATATCACTTTATAATTTATAAAACTGTGCTTTTTAACCGACTTCAAAAACAAGGAGATTATCAATTCGGTTGCTTTTTATCACTTTTTTTTAAATGTTTCTTACATCAGAACTCTGTCTTTTATGGAATAATTTGCAATTTTTTTTTCTTAAAAGGATATGCTCGAATATTATAGGCCATATAGTGATTTTGGTATTTTCATCGAGAACTCAAGCATTTACAGTCAAAAAGTAACATTTGGCCCAGTGCGGATTGGTCGATGTCACATGCCTTCAAACTGTTCTTCAACATACCAAAAAAGTATTTCTGACTATTTACCAAAAACATTATTCGTCCAAACATTTTGTTTAACCTCTTGTTATACTAAACAACAGTTAAAATAGTAATTAGCATGAAAATCACGTGCGGCGTGTCCAGTGTTGGCAAAAATATGCGCACATTGTGAACGTTGGCCTAATATCTGACGCCGTGATCACTGATCTCCACCGACGATTACGGTTACAATCGAATTTAGGGTAACGGGAATAATGGCTGTAAATTAATGTTATTTTACCTCTAATTAATCGTGAAATGTTTTTTGTTACTATAAGATACAAGCTTCTTCTCACGGCTTTGCTTATGTAAAAGAAGTTTAGTTATGTTAACCGAACTTTTTACCCCGAGAGTATTCAGAATAAGAAATATGCTAAGTACCTTAAATGTGTGCTTTTTCAGGAAATGGTCTATCCGTGTATCAAAGGAAAATGATGAGACTCCATAGTTTCTTAGGCCCAGGTGTTAACTCGATCAAACTAAGCTTACTTTTAAGAGGATCTAATGACATGGCTTCAGTGAAAAGATGATTATTGGCTATCGAGGAATTAGGTTATATGCATAGCATAGTATAATCAGCCTTTTTAATGTTCCCACTGCTGGGAGTCAGGCCTCCTCTCTAGGAGAGCGAATGGGCCGTAATCCACCACGCAGGCCCAGTGCGGGTTGATGAATGTCACATGTCTTCGAATTTTTGGTTCTAGTACATGCCGGTTTCCTCACGATGTTTTCCTTCACCATTTGAGAGAAATTTATATCAGGTATCGATATTCATTATTGATTACTAAGGATTCAACTTTGTGTTTATTCGATTACCTAGTTTTATAACTTATTTGAACTTTTCTCGCTTCCTAAGTAGAAACTTGGTATTGTATTTTGTGATTTCCTTAGAAAAAAGTAACTGTTTTTATACACATTTCAACTAGTCAACTGGTGGGCCCGGGATTCCTCACCTTCTTTCATCCCAATCCGTTTAGCTCTTTGAGCGTGAAGGACTAACAAATACACATACATACAAACGTTTGCTTTTATAATATTAATGTGATGGATAACGACGTACCAACTTAATTAAATTATTGTTAAAAAACGATAATTACGTCACGGGAATGTTCTCATAACAAATTATATGGTTTTTGAAGTACAGTACGTACTGGAATTAAAAAAAGACGGCATCATATGTCGTAATTTACTTTATCTTATAAAACAGTTCATTGGCGATCTCATAATAAACACACACTGTCAGGATAAGAGTGGAGAGAGATATTTTGGCGGATGATATATAAATTTAACTCTGGCTGATTATAACTGATCCAACCTATACTTACTAAGTGATAAATTGAACTGGCACATAGCCACATAGCCTTACACCAAACAAAAGTAATGCATTCCATGTTTTGTGTGTCTTGTATAAATAATAAATATAAAACTAATACAGAAATACTTCTAACCCTCATGTCCACTCCTTTCATCTAAAAACTCTTCTCCTTTTATTAAACGCCATTATCATGTCACGTAGGAACTATACGTTAAGCGCCCTCTGCCGGCCGGCTTTATAAATAAGGGTGACCAGAGGAAAATTATATGGTGGGCGTGCTTCCAGCTCTTTGTCCTGTGAATATTAATATTAGAATTATGTGGGTAGGAAAAAAATTGTTTAAGTGTCTTTTGGAGAGAAACCGAAGTAATAAAATCGTCTTTGGGTTTAAGCAGTATAAGCACTAGTTTTTTGAAAAAACAAAAATGCGTTTCAAAATCAAACACAAGTCAGTCGCAGATTTTTTTTCTTCTTTTTAAGTAGGTAACCATCCAATGACTTTGCCTTCTCTATTATTGAAAGCAAGGACGCGTCAGACTTTTACTGAATAAAACCACACCTATGTCTCCTCTTTGCCTTGCGTTCCAGGTACCCGGGTTTCCTTTTCGGAAGTCAAACCACGGCCCCAGTAGGATTCGGCCATACTGGCCGGGCTCATGTTGCTTGCGGATAGCGAACTACCAATTGCTTGCTGGAAAGTTTTTCCCATAGAAATATCTATAACTTTAAGTTACTATAACTGAAACGAAATTTTCTCTGCGGCACAATTATAGAATTCTTTGGACGTATTGTTACGGAAGGCGGCGCGGCGTTGGAGCTGCTCGCACTCTTGAATTTACATCAAAACGCAAAACAGAACTAAACTGATCGCCAGAAATACTTACAATAACTTTTTAGTGACGTTAAACTTAATGTAGAAACCAAGTAAACAACTGAAACCAGCTCAGCATTTTTACTTACACTTAGCTACATAATATTTTATAACGAACTAGCCTTCCACTAAGGACCAAGTACAGGTCGACGACGCGTTGTGTTCCACGTGCTTGAAAGAATGGCTGCGGAATTATTTGAAAGAGTCACCGCTGCCTTGAAAAACTAAAGGTAACTGAAGAATCACGGGTGAGTTTTAGTAAGTAAAAGTCTGATTCTTCCTCTCCCTCTACTCAAAGCAGGAGAAATTATTTGACAGTTTCCAACCATCTGGTTTCAAGAGCTGGGTTTGAGACACATTATGGTACGAATTATTTTAAATTAGATACTCTTGACAGGCACAATTTTGACCACTATCTTACCCAGTGGTAAGCGATGATGTCGTTGACGATGGAGCTTGCCTTGAAGTATCCTATAATCCACTTTTGACTGTTGATTCCCCCGGTTACGCATACCACACGAATTTAAACACAATAAAAAAACTGGGCAAGTGCGAGTCGGACTCGCGCACTGAGGGTTCCGTAAAAACTTACCTATGAGAACAGTTCAATTCTCGTATTGACTTAACTACAAATTTACAGTTTTCAGATTTTTCCCTATACTTGTGCTATGAAACCTTGCTTCATGTCAAATTTCAGGATTCTAGGTCAACGGGAAGTAACCTATGAAAAATACGAGAAATATTGGATAATTCCCTTGAGAGTATCTAATTATACGTTTTTTGCGACATACACTGCCGTTCCTTTTTTTTCGTACACTCAGAAGTTTGATTTTTTTACAACTTCAAGGGACCGCAGTCTTGAGTAAATAGTTTTAATTTCAACTAGATACCTGTACGCGTTCCCGAGATTAAGGGTCTTGACAGACAGACGGACAAGAAAGAGATTATGTAAGGGTTCCGTTTTTTCCTTTTGTGGAACGGAACCTTAAAAATAAACGACCAAGACGTATTTCAAATCATTCATTAAACCACTGAAAGTAGCAAAGTGAAGATGGCTGTTGG